>OW028611.1:14145625-15527500 GCA_932294325.1 Allophyes oxyacanthae
CTTATGACGGTCTTAATGCCATGAAGCATTTTTATTGAGGCAAAATTACGATTGTTCGCAGTATTTTAAGTTTAAAATTTGGAAAAAAAATTGTATAAGTTTTGAAAATACCTACTCAATATTTTTGCGCTGACTGGTCCAGAATATGCTTTGTTACGATGTCACTTACACCTTGCTTACACCCCGTTTTGGCTTGACTAAGACATGAATATATGCGGTGATTCTCAAAAAGAAACCTTTTTCATTCATCACCAGTAATCACATTTGTGTTTGAATTCCTATTATTCTTGTGTCATCTCGTTAAGGCAACTACCGTAGTTCAACTTTTCATAAAACCATTATGTGATTTAAAATTCTACATTGTTAACTTTGAGGTGAATAATGATGTCCTTACTTAATTGATTTTCTTGAGAATCACCCTCTAGTTTAGGGTAGAATCATCCTAATTTTCTTCCCAAAGCACCCTTTAGATTTACATACAAACATATCGAACTTAGGAGACAATCGGGAGTTTGCAAATATGGAAATCCAGTGAACCGGAACCATTTGTTTAAGACTAATTAAACCGGCTATTGATTATTGAGTAGTCTTCCGGCTGTGTGATGTGAATATTACCTGTATTACAGGAAGTTTTGGTTTAAATTTAGTGGACATAGATAGATGGAGTTTACTTTAAAAACTACAAACCTTTCTGCAACACTGGCGTGTACAGACGCTTCTAACAGGCTGTTGTATTGTCAAATAAAATGATGTCTTTGCGAGTGGATACTTCCTTAAATTTACGGACATAGTAAAGTTTATATTACTTAATACTTAATTTACTAGGGTGGCTTTTTGTCTTTATGAAGAGCACGCCACTGGACATAAGTTAATTATTATTCCTTTATTAATAATTAATATAAGTTATTTTTCTTACTAACACAATGGATCTTTTGTTGTCCTAAATACAGAAATTTTGATTTGATTTATTCACAATATTTTCACAAAAATAAAAACATATAAAGATATAAAAAACAATAGCATCCCACCGGTGTCGGGACAGGGTCCAAGCTACCAGTAGTCAGGGCCGCAGAGAGAGGAACCTCCTAACAATACGCGCCGTGCCGTGGTCGTATGCCACTTTGCCCTAAAGCATATGATCGCTTACTACTGTTAGAATGTATTGTTTTGTTAGGGTAGGTGGCATACGATCACGGCTTTTCTCTGAACATCACTATGAATATGGTATTAATAGTTTTGGTGGAAATTCTTTGCTCTTTGCCTTTTTTTTTTTAAATTATTATTATGTTTTGTCTATTTTTATATTTTATTTTACGTTTGTCATTGTGAATTAATGATTTTGAGTGACATCAGCTTTGTTTAGCCAATTTTCTTCGCATTAGTTCACCATTATAGCAACAAACCATTTTTAAACATCTCGAATACATGTCATTTTCATACAGTCCACCTATCGATCGCATACAATTTTCTTGTTTCATACTTTTTCTACTACCGATTCAGAAGTGAAGTGCTTACATAATAACAATCCCCTACTTTCCATAAAGCATTCAGATCCTTTTAACATACATTTCTTAGGATTTAATATTATAACAAAAAAGAAAAACAGCTACGTTTTCCTAGAAATGTTGTAGTGGTAGCAATTGAATTTGCTCTCCGTACCAATAATCCCATTGCTAAGGGGCTTATTTTATCCATCACTGAGTTTAAGGCTGTTTATTTCTCGCAATCGATAAAAGCCTTCGTTGAGTGCTTTACGGCGCAAGAAGATCTGTACCTGAGTATTTGCAATAAGATTATGTTATTGGATCATCGTGTTACGATCGAAGTATGACAGCGAAATTGAAATAAACAATATGCCGATTGTTCTTACCAAAACAATCGGCATTACTTCAATTTTTTTTTTTACTTATGGGCCCAACTTTTAGCAGCATAATCGCGCGTTTTCGCGTTCGTTATTCACTTTTTGTGTGCAAAAGGTAGTCAATGAACGCGAAAACGCTAACAGCTAACAGCCGGCTAACAGTCGGCTTTCTTTTAAGTTTAAGTTACGTAAGCACTTTCGTGATAAGACTTTGGCAGATTCATCTCGACTTTGATTTATCTTGATATTATATATATGTTATATTTTATTAAGTTTTATTGTAAATAAGTATGTCAAATAATTATAACCGGAAGTTATAATACCAACGTCATATTCTGATTTAAATAATAAATACGTCAAATGACTCGTATCAGAACCGAAGTGGCGGCCATTTTGACTTAGCGAGATTCATTCGTTTGGAAGTGCTAGTATCTTCAAGAGTGTTCTTGGATTAAGACGTGTTGAACATTAAATACAGTGATTTATACCTATAGTTGTGGTTTATTGTAATTCCCTATCTTCTGAACGTTTTCAGTTCAGAAGTGGGATAATAAAAGGATAAATTCCTTCCACGCCTGCAAGTGACGGTTAAAATTTTCAAACAGACGCCAGCGGTAAATTAAGGTGAGTTAGATTATTGAATAATAAGTATAGACATGCTCTAAATTCAGACTATATAAATTCATGATGTTTATGTAGTAACTTGTATCACCAAGTATTTTTTTTTATGTGGTTACAATTTTGAACATTTGCATTGAAAAATAAAATAAATTTATATTTACCTGGAATCATTAGTTATAATTAGCGAAAGTAGGAATAAACATTATATCGATTGTTATTCAAGCGCCATGAATTTATATCAGTGTTATTTTTGAAATATAACCGCTACTGTGCTGTTTGAAATAAAAATACTTTTAACTAAACAAGCCCATAGCTTGTTTTGTTAAATCCTATAAATGATCCTTGTCTAAACAATAGACAATATAGTTTAAATAAAAATAGGCTAAAATATAATTTATATTTAAATTGATACAAATTTTTCGTCGATGATGCATCACCAGTAACATATTTATTAAGAATTAATTTTTATTTACATTCTATTTTACTGGTCATACTAAATTTTGTCGGTCAGCGTATCCCTGATATCTGA
The DNA here is from genome assembly GCA_932294325.1 of Allophyes oxyacanthae. Lineage (NCBI taxonomy): Eukaryota > Metazoa > Arthropoda > Insecta > Lepidoptera > Noctuidae > Allophyes > Allophyes oxyacanthae. The sequence continues at coordinate 14,148,637 of OW028611.1, forward strand.
CCATGAACTAATGCAGTGAACACCAAGTTTCAGATCATTGGAATGATGTCCGGAGATGACGAAGCAGCGGATGTCAGGAGAATGACTTCACCAAGGCCGGAGCATTGCCATAGCCGACCACGAAAACGGACTTCTTCACGAAGACGTCGTGAGCGTGAGAGTCGTTCCAAATCCTCTACACGTAGACGGCATCGTGGACATGGATCATCGAAGGATCGACGGAGTAGGTGTGATGAACTTACTCCGAAGCGTCGTCGTCGGCGTGACCACAAGCAAAGTAGAAGGCGTTTATCAACTGTGAGTACTTCGTCAACTATTTCCGATAGTGATTCTTCAAGTAGGTCTTCTAAAAACAATTTTAACAAGAGATCCAGGGTGAAACATTCCAGAAAACAAAAATCTAATCAATGTAATGTTGAAGACGCTGTGACTAGTATTTCTGCTCGAGAGTTGTTACATTTGTTAAAGTCATTGCCTACTTCAAATTCACAGAATCATTTCTCTATGAATAATAATGCTGTGCCTGAATTTGATCCTTCTAATAAAGAACAAACTGTCGACATTTGGATAAATAAGGTAGAAGAATGCTCAAAGTTGTATGAATGGAGTGAGACTCAATTGTTGCATTATTCGTTACCTAAGTTAATGGGGGTTGCAAAAGTGTGGTATCAGGGTCTACCCTCTGTTAATTTTACTTGGTCTGAATGGAAACTGAAGTTAACTAAAACTTTTCCAACCGTACAAAATTATGCTCAATTGTTACAAGAAATGTTAGATAGGAAGGTTAAGCCCAATGAAACATTAGAAACATACTTTTATCATAAGATGAATTTATTAAATCGGTGCGAAATATATGAAAAGAAAGCAATTGATTGCATTATAAACGGTTTAGATGATAGGAGTATGCGACTCGGAGCTCAAGCGGCAAATTACACACAGCCTGAACAGTTATTAGCATATTTAAAAACGGTCAAATTAGAAGATATTAAAGATAGTAAGAAACCTTTCTTTAAGAAGCGCTTTGAAGTACAGAGTGATAATAATAAAACAGTATCGAATACAATTAAATGTTTCAATTGTAATGAAATAGGACATCCTAGTTTTAAGTGCTCGAAACCACTTGTAACTTGTAATATATGTCAGCGCCTTGGGCACCAATCTATTTCATGTAGACGGTTACAAAGGAATACAAATAATAAAACCAGTGATAAGCCAGTTTCAGAGGTTAAGTTAGCGGGTACTCTTGATGATAAATATGTATTGGCTATTGATGTTAACGGCAAATCTATGACATGCTATGTTGACCTCGGAAGCCAGTGTACTCTTATGAGACAACGTGATTTTGAGGCACTAGATATATCGTATACTGATACTAGTTTGCCATCTCTAAAAGGTTTTGGCGATTCATTGATAAGCCCTATAGGTAAATCAGTGGTTAATCTTACAGTCCAAGGAGTTTCTGCTGCTACAGAAGTATTAATAGTTAAGAATGAATTGCTTAAGTATCCTATATTGTTAGGTCATACGTTTACTGAACAGGCTGGTATTATTATAATTAAGACTGATGAACATTTGATTTTACATAAACAGCTTGATAATAATGAAACAGAGAAATTAAAATTAGTTATTGAGTCCGATACAATTATCAATTCTATGGTGGCAGTACCGATTACGGTGAATAGTAGTATTACCTGCAATGTTTTCGTAAGAGGATCTATACGGGATATGGGCAAACATAAATATTATATAATGCCTGGTGCTTATACAATAACTAATGGTTTTGGGTGTGTAGTATTAGTTAATTTAGAGCCGAAACCATTTTTGTTAGCTAAGAATAATTTGCTTACGAGGGCTCAAATTATTAGGGATAGGAGAATGGCAGAAGTGAATAAATTAGACGTTCATGAATCGAAACCTATTATAGATCAAATATCTATAGGGGACACATTAAACTCTGACGAATCTCTAAAATTACAAACTTTATTGCAAAACTATAAGGATTGCTTTTCATTTGGTCTTGCTGATTTGGGACTGACCAACTTAACGGAGATGACAATAACTTTAAATGACGCGACGCCAGTTGTCTATAGACCATATCGGTTGGCACACATTGAGAAGCAAAAAGTAAAATGTATGATACAGGAAATGTTAGATAGTGGAATTATTACGGAATCCACTTCAGCTTATGCCAGCCCAATATTGTTGGTGCAAAAGAAAACTGGTGACCAACGTTTATGCGTTGATTATAGAGCACTGAATTCTAAGACAGTCAAAGAGCACTATCCATTGCCCAGAGTGGAGGACCAAATAGACAGTCTTGGGGGATACAAATACTTTATCACATTGGATTTGGCATCTGGATATTACCAGATTCCCATCGCTCCTTCCTCTCAAGATAAAACTGCTTTTGTTACACCCGATGGGCAGTATCAGTTTACTCGTATGCCATTTGGGTTGGCTAATGCCCCTTCTGTTTTTCAAAAAACTATAAATAAAATGTTGAAAAGTACAAGAAATAGCGAAGCCTTTGCATTTATGGATGACATAATTATACCGTCCCACAGTATAGAACAAGGAATGGAGCGATTGGAAGTGGTACTTAAGTTATTAAGGGATGCTGGTCTAACTCTTAAAGTTACAAAATGCAAATTCTTTTATACTACCATTGATTATTTAGGTTTTGAAATTTCTAAGGAAGGAGTTAGACCTGGTACTAGGAAAACTGAAGCCGTAGAATCATACAAAGCACCTAAAAATCAACACGAAGTGCGACAGTTTATAGGACTCGTTAGCTTCTTTAGAAGATTTGTAAAAAGTTTTGCAGTAATAGCTGCACCGATTACAAAACTTTTAAAGAAGGACAGTAAATGGAATTGGGGTCCTGATCAGGATAAAGCGTTTTTGACTTTGAAATCGGAATTAATAAAACGACCTATATTGGCTATTTATAATCCCTTGGCTAAAACCCAAGTACACACTGACGCGTGTAAGACAGGTATAGCGGGGATGCTGTTACAGGAAGACGAATGTGGTAGGTTGTTAGCCGTTGCATATTATAGTCGTCAAACAAATCTCGAAGAGCAGAAATATCATTCTTTTGAGCTTGAGACTCTGGCTGTTGTGGCCTCCTTGAATAGGTTCCGTGTCTATATTTTGGGTATAAAATTTACCATAGTCACGGATTGTAATGCATTACGGACCACCTTGTCTAAAAGAGACATTATCCCTAGAATAGCCAGATGGTGGTTGCAACTGCAAGAGTATGATTGTAGTATCGAGTACCGGCCAGGATCTCGAATGAATCATGTAGATGCGCTGAGCAGAAATGCTATAGAAATAGGTGATGAATCCGAACCTGTGTTCGATATTTTATCAATTGAGACTGAAGACTGGTTAATAACTATGCAAAATGTTGATGACGAAATTATGAAAATAAAACAAATTTTGGAAGATCCGAACGCTAAAAATGTAGTAGAAGTTTATCAAAATTATAAGATCAAAAATGGAAAGATTTATCGTGTAGTTAACGATCAACTGAAATGGATGGTGCCGAAAGGTGTTAGATGGCAACTACTTAAGAAAAACCATGATGAATTAGGTCATTTCGGTGTAGAGAAGACTTTAGATAAATTAAGAGATCTTTACTGGTTTCCTAAAATGAGAAGATTTGTTCAGAAATATGTACAATCTTGTCTCGACTGTTCTTATCATAAAACACCCGGAGGAAAGAAACAAGGAATGCTTCATCCTATTCCTAAAATAGACGAACCTTTCCACACCATCCATTTAGATCACTTAGGGCCGTTTATAAGAAGTAAATCTAAAAATACTTATATACTAGTTTTAATCGATGCTTATACAAAATATATAAATTTATATGGAGTTAAAAATACTAAAACTAAGACAACTCTGAAAGTTTTAAATAATTACGTTAGTTTGTTTGGTGTACCGAGTAGAATAATAAGCGACCGAGGCTCGTCATTCACTAGTAAGGGTTTTAAGGACTTTATAAGTAAATTAGGCATACGTCATGTATTAAATGCAGTTGCGACTCCAAGGGCTAATGGTCAAGTCGAGCGCTACAACCGTACGATTTTAGCCTCACTTGCTACCAAAAATCACAGTTGCCCAGAAAATGAATGGGATAAACATTTAGAAGAAATACAATTGGGTTTGAATACAACTATCAATAAAACCACGGGGAAAAGTCCATCTGAAGTATTATTTGGTTTAAGATTACGAACTAAAGGGGATGGTGTTATAGCTTCATTATTAGATTGTGATGGAAACAGGGCAAAATCAGTAGATGAAGTTAGAAATGAGGTTAATTTAAGAGTGGAAAAAGAACAAAGTAAACAGAAGGAAAGATTCGATAGGAAAAGAAAAGTAGCTAGAAAATATAAAGTAGGTGACTTGGTCAGAATAGAGAGAGAAATAGCAAGTAATAACGGTAAATCAAAGAAACTTTTACCTAAAGTACAAGGGCCTTATAGAATCGTTAAGGTTTTAAATAACGATAGGTATATTGTAGAAGATACTCCTTTGACGCGAAAGCAAAACAGACGTTATGAGGCAGTTATTTCGATTGATAAAATATATCCATGGCTAACATATACTCAAGAGTATTTAGAGGAGACAGATGAAGGATCAGGTGAGGACAATATCGAGATTGATGCTGGAGGGATTGAACTAGGAAATGATACTGATCAGGAAAGTAATGATAATGTAATTATTGAGAATGACGTTGAAATGGAAATAGAGACTGATGATTGATTTAGTGATTATTATGTTAAATATTAATTATTGTAAAATGTACATGAATTGTGAGGTAACAGATGCACATGAGGCCGAGAAGCCAAATTTTGGGAGCATCTGTTTACCGGTGTAGAGTATCTGCATACAGGAGGCCGATAAGCCAAATTAAGGAGTATGCTAGATATTTTGAAAATATATTTGCACGCACATGAGGCCGATAAGCTAACCAGAGAGTGTGTAAATATTTTGAAAATGATTCTGAATTGATGATGAAAATGATTTAGTTTATTAGTAGTAAAATATATCTGATATTGTTTTTATATTGTGAGTGTGTATATGCAATTTTGTCTAACGATCTTTTAAATTGATGGAACAATTTTGTTAAAGTGGATGGCCGAGGCAGTAGTTATAGTAGTATTTGAAGTAATGATTGGTTTAAAGTTAATAAAGCATAATTATGTATGCACACATTTAAATTTGTGATTTATATTATTATTGTTGTTGTGATATTTACCTTAATCTAATTATGAATAAATTACGAGAGGACTCGTAAAGTTCAGAATGGCCGACTGTTATATTTTATTAAGTTTTATTGTAAATAAGTATGTCAAATAATTATAACCGGAAGTTATAATACCAACGTCATATTCTGATTTAAATAATAAATACGTCAAATGACTCGTATCAGAACCGAAGTGGCGGCCATTTTGACTTAGCGAGATTCATTCGTTTGGAAGTGCTAGTATCTTCAAGAGTGTTCTTGGATTAAGACGTGTTGAACATTAAATACAGTGATTTATACCTATAGTTGTGGTTTATTGTAATTCCCTATCTTCTGAACGTTTTCATATATTAATATGTATGTTTATTATTTGTATAGTATGTAGGTACGTGATGTATCTAATAATGTAGGTAATTATATATTGTAATGTAAGTAGGTATATGTGTATTGTATTGCTTAGGTTCTACATAAGTAGGTATATTGTTATCCTCACCTAATAATAATGACTAGTGCATCTACCATTTTTTTGTCTCTGCATCACCCTAATGTTGTCTGGCAGAGAATGCCTTTGGCATTAAGACCGCCTTTGTACATGTTTGTATGAAAAGCATTAAATAAATAAATAAAATAAAACGCGCGATTCTGCTGCTAAAAGTATCGAGTATGGACGAACGCTTATTCAGTTATTTTGGTAGACTAGCCTCAGTTTAGAATAGAATAGAATAGATCTTTATTTCATGTAAACCAGATACAGGCACTTATGAAATGTTGAGACTTAAGGTGCACGATTCCAAATAGTAGATTATATGGAGAAGAACCGGCAAGAAACTCCATGGAAACTCTTAATTGAAAGCTAGTTTAATCGGAAATCATCTTAGCTATGTTTCATGAAAATATGTTCAGTCGTTCAAAAGTTACAGCTCTTTTTCTTGTTGGAGTCGGGGGATTTTGACGGTTAGGTTATAATAATACAATTCCTTAAAAATGCACTGAAGGACTACATGGTTGCTACGACGTAGCTGACCTGATAAAGTACCTACTACGCGAAGTACTGTCGTAGCAGATAGCCGTTACGCTTGCTACGAGGGGAGCAATTTTTCTTGGAACTTTGTTGTGCATCGGACGCTTATCTTGTGTTGTGGATGAGAGTGGTTTCAATAAGTAAACGATCTCATCCGCCATCAAAAGATATGCATGCAATACTGTAAGTGCTTTCTAGAGTATTGGTACTGTAAGAAATGCCTTTTGTAACAGACTTCAAAAAATGGTGGATGATTTAAACTGTATTCTAATAAAGTAAATCCCGAGGTGGCCCCATAAAAATCTACAAAAAATGGACAAATAAATCAACTTTAAAAAGAAGAAAAAACCCACTTCATAAAACTAAAAACGGATAAAATAATTTTCATTTAAAAACTTAACAACTTTTGAAGTCGGGGCCTTTATTTCTTCAATGGAGCTTAGCTTACAACCGACTTCAGATTTTAATCGATTTTAGTTTTAGAGGTCTGTTTTTCCTTTAAAGTACGTATTGGGCCTCCAGCCAGGCAAGGAGATTATTTTTAAGCAACCACATGGCTAATGGCGCCCCATAGTGGGACTTGGACCTCGGCTTAGGGCGTTACTGGGGGGACAACAAGAGAAGACTTGCTGGATCTGGTTATGATTATTACTAGGGCCAGGTACTACAACAATACTAATGAGATAAAGAAAGAGTATTGATTATGAAATCTTTGAACAAAAACCGAGTATTTATTTTAGGCGTTTGCAAATTTTATGTGAACAATATTTGAAGATTATAATCACTATTTCTTTTAAATTTCACTTTTGAGTATCGCTACGTGTATACGTTTTTTTTTTGTCTTTATTTTCAGAGCTTTGTCAAACATGACAATGTCGCTCTGTATACGTTTCTGAGCTCGTGACAGCACACAAGAGTCCGTCGACAAAGCCGTCGACTGTACATAAAAGATTTAATACTTTTTCGTTAAAAAGAGGAGTCCTGTGTTCCTCTCCGTGAGTAGCTACAATTTTAATAAAACTGCACTTTGATATTGCCAACGACTAGCTATTAAAATTTTAATGGCACATGTTACTTTATATTTCATGTCGGAAACTTCTTTGTATCCTTGACATTATATATTGTAAGTCTCAATAAATAAATAAATCCAGCCCATTACTGTCCCACTGCTGCGCACGGGCCTCTTCTCGAAATGAGAAGGGTTAGGCCTTAGTCAATCACGCTGACATGGTGCGGGTTGGTGGACTACACACACCATCGAGAACTTTATGAGGCCCTCTCAGATGTGCAGGTCTCCTCACGATATTTTTCCTTCACCGTTATTGCAAGTGATAATCAAATTCTAATCCGCACAGGAATCCGAAAAGTCAGAAGTGCGTACCGGGTTCGAACTGAGACCTTCCTACATGGAAAGCAAGCATTCAACCGCTAAGCTGTCACTTCAATTGAATAGACTCTGATAAATTTGTATGGTATAAAGTAGAATTAATTCTCACCGGGGTTCCTCTGCAAAAGCGTAATGAGCAAGTAATAGCTAGACGGAACGGACTCCAACTAGCTAAAATAGGTTTTACTCTCCATTAAGAAAGAGTCTTGACAATTGCCTTCCACTATAAAAGAGAAATGAAGAACGAGTTCGTTATTAATTATTTTTCCTCGTTCAGTCCTCTCCGCTAGACTCATGTTGGTGGAAGCACTTCTATGAAGTTTACCATTACGAGTTAAACGGAGTCCGTACGGAGCCCGCTCCGCTGCCATTACAAACCCAGCTTTATATTGTTAGAAAACAATTAATTCGTACACAAGTTCTTAAGTCGGTCTTACACCGTTTGAAAGTCTACTTGAATCTGTTATAGACACCTTCGCTTTGTTTGATACTGCCGTTAATTGTAAATACGATAAGTATCATTTTGTGTTGAGTACCAAACATGACGCTAACTTGAAAATGTGGCACATGCTAAGTACAGCTGTAAGCTGTAAGTATAACTGTAACTAGGTGATATACACCATGGAGGCGGCGGAAAGGGAGAGGGAGGCTACTACTACCGTCCTATACCGCAGTAGACAAACCAAGTCTTAGTGCGATATGTCCGATCTCCATGAGTTGCTGGCCTGCGGGTGGCGGACTTGGGGCAGTCCGTCGTCCAACCAGAAGCAGGCCCGAGACGACAGTGCGTATGTGTTCCTAACGCGCCTCCCACCGGGGCATCAATGGGCAATAAAATAGAGAACAATATTATAATTTAGAGTACGCTTGGCAACCCTACATACAACCCACACATCATAATCAGTGCATCTATTTTTAGCCCAACACGATGTTCGAGCACCGCAAATTGCTCTCAGGCCATAAAACAGGCAGGGTCGCAAGCGCAACCAATCCCAAGTGTTTACGGCACCCTTTATTATCATCCCAAATGACCGCGCCAGATGAAAACGTATCGTCTAGATAATACATGTTGATTGAAGCTATTCTATGTTAATTAACTGGGCGAGGACATTTTATGGGCGTGTGGTAAATGGTGAGTTCCAGTAGCAGTTACCATTTGGCACCAGTTGGCAGAAATTTGATGGGAAACGCATTTGCAATACGTGAAGAGAAAACTTTGTACCCCATTTTAAGCATTTTGCTCACACAGAGGAGTGTGTGATTTGGTATATAGTTAAAGTTTATATGAAGAAGGAGTGCAGGAAGCTCAAATTATGGTCGAATTTCGACCATTGGGCGACCACTAGTATGTTTAATACGTCAAATTTGTGGTCGTTGGTTGCCTGTCCGGTAAGGAACGTGGCGTGTAGCCAGTAATTAAGCAAACACACTGAGGTGAAGCCACGTCTCGTGAGTAAATCTAATCCTCTAACCTCTAAGCTCTGTCTCACAGGAGAACATGATTACATTAAAATACAAAACTACTATCGCAATATGGGTTTACCAGCTATTGCCTGTGTTTTCATACAATACAATACACTTTATTGCACACCAGTAATAGAAGAAAAAATACAATAATAAGAAAAAAAATCTACCAGACAACCGTCATACAACATCACACATCATACGTATGAGAATCGGAAACAAACTTTGGTTTCTGGTTTTTAACCGACTTCCAAAAAAGGAATAGGTTCTCAATTCGATAGTATGATTTTTTAACCGACTTCCCAAAAATTTGGATCTTATCTTTAATGGATATTAGCAATCATTTGCAATTGCTGTAATCGCATGTTTATGTAATGTTTATGCCACTCAAAATAGGAAAATAAAATAAACTTGTGTTTTAGGGTTGCCATAGCCGAAAAAATCGTTGTTCCTTCAAAATTTTTTTGTACTCGACTTTCTTGACAGGCTTAATTATTTCAACCGTTCAGTTGTTTCAGTCACTGATTACTTAATAATCCCCGTGGCAGCAATACCCGGTTATCTTCAACGCCCCGGTTCTAATAGAGTTGGTCGGGGAAATTAAAAAACGAAAGCTCTTGTTACAAGTAATTTGATTAAAGAGATCTACCATAATCCATTTTGGGGACTGGGAGGATTCTGTTGAGTTTCAAGCGTTCAGATGGGTCGGTAAATGAGGGGATTACGATTTTACTTTGGCGAAGGTATACCGTATTTCATTATACGAATTTTCTAAAAGTAATTTCGCTGTTTCGTCGATTTTATATTCGTTTTTGTGGGTTAGGATTTTGATGGAAAGAAATAAAATATTGTACTTCAAATCTATGCATCTATAAAGTATATACGGTAAGTAAAACAAAAAAACATATTAAAAAAAAATAACTATCTGTCTGATTGTATAATACTTATTTGACTGAAATATTGGCCAAAATTACTTCTGACTAAAGCCTGGAGTCTAAAGGAAATAGTTTTGCCTAGGCCAACGTAGGGAAGCGAAAATATTCTCAGTTTATGGTTGGGTAACTTAGGTTTGGATTCTGACCACATAACGCACGAGTCGAGCGAGTGAAGTGAGCGGAGCGAGCACCAGATTTACTTTTTAAATTAACTAATATTTGTTAGGAAAAACTAGGTATTTTGCAGTCAAAAGTACTTCTGGCTGGTTATGAATTTTAACTGTAACATTTATGTAAATACATACCTCCGCTTGAATACAAGGATTTCCTCTATTTGTGAACCAACGTTGCGTGGCAAGTGGATTGGAGCGAAAAGCAAACATGAAATATATCAAATATTTATGTAATATCATTTTAAACCAAACGCTAGTAATATTGTTATGGTTGAGCAAACGCAAAACCACAAACAGAAGGATGGGTTTTATTATTGAAATGAATGTGGGATGGATTGAAATGGTTCGTTGGAAAATTTAAAATAGTATTCGAAATTGAGTTTTCAGTTATATATACATTAATGTATAATTATATATACAGGTGTATATTTATATAGTGGTATATTTCATCTGCCGTGAAGTGAAGGTCTACACATTTTTAGAGTTCCGTACCCAAAGGGTAAAACGGGACCCTATTAATAAGACTCCGCTGTCTGTCTGTCTGTCCGTCTGTCACCACGCTGTATCTCATGAACCGTGATAGTTAGACAGTTGAAAGTTTCACAGATGATGTATTTCTGTTGCCGCTATAACAATAAATACTAACAAAACAAAAGAAATTAAATATTTAAGGGGGCTCCCATACAACAAACGTGATTTTTTGCTCGTTTTTATAGATAATGGTACAGAACCCTTCGTGCTCGAGTCCGAATCGCACTTGATTTTTCATCACTCGTGCTCTGAAAATATGTAATATTTTGCATTTAAATGTAGACGGAAGTGCATCTTTTCGGAAGGCTTTATTTTGAATGAAATATTATATACTCAGGGTATTCATAAATTAGTTTTTTGACTCCTCAGTCATCGTATTTGATGGCAACAGAACCAATATACAGAGTGTAAGTGACATCGTAACGAAAACTCATACCATGGGTTCAGTACATGATACTGGATCATTCAGCGTTAGAATTTTGCGTCGGTCTTATCAAAAATTTTACGATTTTGTTCGCAGATTTTTTAGTTAGGTATAAAAACTGCGAACAAAATCGTAAAATTTTTGAAAAGACCGACGCAAAATTCTTTCGCTTAGTCTTTCAGTATCATGTACTGAACCCATGGTATGAGTTTTCGTTACGATGTCACTTACACCCTGTATAACACTTTATTATTTTTGTAAATCTCCTTATATTATGTACCTACCTACTGTATTTTTACATTCGTAATAAAAGTCTTTGAATAAACATAATTACAATATGGTATATCGTAATATTTTCTCGTGTAACCAATGAAGTAGATATAAAAACCATCTCACTTTGAGCACCTCAAAGGAACGGTACCCCCTCAGGGTAATACGCATCTCAGATAAAAGGGAATATACAAAATAATGATTAGAATAACACCATAATGTTGTTTGGAAGTGTTGGCAACGTAGACATCATCACACTCACATAGCGTAAATATAGGCAGAGGTAATAAACAGAGTGGAAAGTGTTGTACAAGAATGAGACGGCAGACATGTACATATTTGAAGTAGGTAGTGCCACAGTTAATATATGTGTAGTACGGTAGAAAAATGATTCGGTGTTGGTTTGTTTTTTTGGTTAGGTACCTTGTGTTGTCTTGGATCTGCGTTTTGGAGAAAATTAAAAACTTCATCTAACTTTTGTGTTCTGTTACTTCGTATCGTAACCTGATATGACATTTAAACCCTGTGGAAAGACGGGGGGGGGGGGGGGGGGTTACTGAAAGATTTTAAAGATTAATAAACTAGTGTATGTAATGTGATATAGTATAAAATAAAGTCGCTTTCCGCGTCTGTCTGTATATCCGGTAACGCGACTTTTTTTTATACTATGTCACATTACATACACTAGTTTATTCATATTCACGGAAGGTTTATATGCATAATACTTTCATATTTAATTTTTTCAATTCATATTTAATGTAAGGATCGTAGAGAAATTGCACCGCCGCCCCGTGCGAAGCCGGGTACGGGTCACTAGTTTCTTATAATCTTTAATTTATGGACAACCGTTGAGGAAGGCAGAGGCCGGAAAATCACGCATCAGAAAAGAAAAATATTTATAAAAGTCAATTTATTCGCATAGACAAGTGAGTTACTTGAATACACTTACTACACCTTCGCCTCTGAAAGGGTTACATGTTTGTCGGAAGTATTAAGATTTTTGGGTTTCTCGCAGAGGGTAGGATTATCCCATCAAAACATAATATGGTTGTAAGATTACGTATGCAAAGCAAACGGACAAGCAAATCCGGGGGAAAATGTTGTGTTCGCAATCGATTTTATTGCAACGTTTATTCTACGTCATTCACGCGTTTTGTTCCGATTTATAGTTAGTTTTATATCTATTTCGAACGAGGTGTAAATCTTTGCGTTATAAATCAATCGCTATAAATAATTTATATTCGTTATTTAAACTTCGGAATTTTTACGATAAATGCTGTTGGTTTTTGGTTTAAGTGCTTTGAAACAAAATTGTTATGTGTTAGTATTGGAATATGAGAAAATGTTACGTATGTTTTAGTGCCGCCCAAGGCTGCTGTCATAGACACAACTAATATACATTCTTCATTAGTTATTATACTGTGTGTAAGTGACATCGTAATGAAAAATGAGCTATTCTGTAAGAACATTTCGGATCTCGATTCGAAGCTCACTTCTTTTTCATGACGCAGTAGGTACGTACTCGTAATACCTTAGTAACAATATTATTGTCCCTCTCTCCATAAACGTTGATATACGAGTCCAAAGTAACATTTGTCCAGCTTTATAGAGCTTTTGACACTGGAACAATAAATGGTTGATCGTAAAGCGTTCTGGTCCAACAGGTTGTCATGGCAATGGGCGGTCAACAAACGGAATATATTATTACGGCTCTTGTAAATACAAGATATATGACGGTATACGATCGTCATTAAAACGGGTATTGACAGGTTAGTAACATGTGAAAGCGATGAGGAAATTGTAATTTTATGTATTTTTTGGTGTCAACAGTGAATTAATTAGTCAATAAATTAAATTAATTAGTGAATTGAAATTACAATTTTGAAATTTTGAAATGAGCTATTGATTTATTTCTGTAAATATTTCCTTGGTCCTACTTTATTACCGAAGGTGCTTTTAAGGGGTTATAGTATTCATGTCAACATCTTGAGAGACTCTCAGGTGCCTGGATCAAGAGCCTGATTCAGAAAGCAGTACTCTTTGACACTGCGCGCATTGTTAGGGGGTTTCTCTCTCTAGAGCCCTGACTACCGGTAGCTTGGACTCTGTTCCCGATGCGGGTGGCCTACTACTCTTTTATATTTTTAAATGTTTTTATTATTTTTTATTTATTTAATTGTAATTTATTTAAAAATATCAAAAAGTATGTTAAAAATTGAATTAAGAGAATTATGAACAACTTTAATTATGGGACCAACACAGAAATCGTGAAAAAAAATCTGCTGTACCATACATTTAGTCAATTTTTATTGAATTATTTGTATGGAAGAGCAGGTTCCGGTAGGTCGAACCCCTAAAACCTTCTCCCCTGCTACGACATTGCTATTATAAGGCTCGTTCCTACCTTGGCATACACCGAGAGTGTTAAAATGTAAACAGACAATGTTATTTTAGGACCTTTCAATAATAATCCATGTTAGAAATAAATAAGAGATTTTTAAAAGTCAACACCAAGTCTTCCCGGTCTCTATATTAAGTAATATCGTTTGACACACACAAAATTGAGTTTACTCCCAATGTTTCATTTTGGTTAGGTTAGGTTAGGTTCGTCGTCCGTCATCGTCCGTGCGTTACTGCGTACAGACCTGCTGTCAGTTCTCGCTATCATTTTATTTTATAAAGTTAGTTTAAACTCAATTTTTGCCTATCAAGTATTCACAATTATAAAGTGCAATATACAAGTGACAATCTGTGAAAAAAACATCGTGCTACACAAAGTGGAACTATCTTAAAACATAACTTTTCTATAATAACGAACTCATTTATCTTTAAAAAGTGAACGCTAAAATGAACTTTGCACTGTGTGATTAACGGTACCAACCCAACCCACAACTGTATCGGCGACCCATTTCAAACGTTGCTAGCAACCGACTACCAATTTCGTGAACATTGTTAATGTACGTCTGGTCTCGTGGCTAAGGGTGGGACCGGGTTCAGATACAGCAAATTACAATTCTTTTTGCATTCTTGATAATATTGTTTATACTCGTACCATACATTAAGACCCGAGTTCAAAGCTGAAGTATTTTTCTACAAGATATATTTAATTATATTATTTTTTCAACTAAATTCGATAAAAATCTACAATGCCGTTAAATCGTACACCTCCAAACTCACCTATTATTCCTGCTTCGACAAACCAGTCACGACAGTCACCTCCAATTCACCACCAATCGGAGCCAAATATTAGCATATCTGCCGAACCAGTTTGCGACCCGACAAGGATGAACATTACATGTCGCAATAAAAGAAAAAGGGAGAATTTTGATTCTGATGTTGATTCGGAATCTATATTACGCTCTGAAATTATGGAGATTATAAGAACAGAAACACGCGCCGCAATCAAAGAAATCCTAAAGGACCAATTTTCGTCTATGAGGGAGGAAATCCTCGGATTTGAAAAATCTATTAAATTTATGAATGCAGATTTTGAAGACATGACGGCACAATTTAAAGCTTGTAATGAGGAGGTGAAGTGCTTGCGCAACGAAAACAACAGTCTGCGTAAAAAGGTGACAGAAATGGAAGTTAGAATTGCACAATTAGAACAAGATGCTAGACAAAACAACATAGAAATACACTGTTTACCCGAACATAAGCAAGAGAACCTAGTCAAAACTATAGTGCAACTAAGCAAAGTTGTTTCATTTCCTCTGGAAGAAAGTGAGATATTTTCTTGCGCTAGAGTACAAAAAATGAACCCATCATCAAATCAACCGAGAGCGGTAATCTGCAAGTTACCAAGCAAACTTAAGCGTGATAATCTGCTTGGGGCTGTTTTTCTGTACAACCGATCGAATCCCAATAATAAATTGAACACCAAGCTGCTTGGTTACGGAGATAAAGAATCCCCAGTTTTTGTCAGCGAACACCTCACTCCAGCTAATAAGTCATTGCATGCAGCTACAAGAATCGCTGCCAAGGAGAAGAAGTACAAATTTGTCTGGGTTCGAAATGGAAAAATTCTTATTAAAAAAGATGAAGGTTCGCCAACACGTGCAATAACAAGCTTGGAAACTCTTAAAAACTTAGAATAGTCATAATTGTTTGTCCTTATTAGTTTATAATATTGTACTGCCATTGTCGCAAGTATTTATGTCTTAAAATTCGATCAATTAATTTGCTATTATCAAAATTCTAGAAGTATACGTGGTAAATTAGAAACAATTTTTATGAGTGTGCTAACTATGAATGTCCATGTAATCGTGCTCACTGAAACCTGGCTGAATAATAATGTGTTAGATGCAGAAATTTTTGATAACCGATATCAAATTTTTAGAAGAGATAGAGAATCAGGAACCTTTTCTGAGGGTAAGGAGGGAGGTGGTGTGCTAATCGCTGTTATAAACTCTATAAATGCTTATAGAAATGTGTCATTTGAGTCTAGCTGTGAGGACTTATGGGTGACACTAGATTTATCAAATAATCGCGCTCCTAAAGGATCTAAAAAAATTCACTTGTGCGCCACTTATTTGGCTCCTCCAGTCAACATTAACCTTATTAATTATTTTACGAATAGAGTTAGTTATGTAATAAACAATGAACCCGTAATTTTAATGGGCGACTTTAACTTAGGTAACATTGAATGGACAAAATCATCTTTACACCTACACACGGAACCAAATTTAAATACAAATAATTTATGTAAAACTTTCATAGAATTTTTATCCTCTAACGACCTATACCAGTATAATTCAATCAAAAACAGACAGAATAGGATTCTAGACTTAGTCATATCCAATTTAACATATCCGATTGAAGTATCTCGGTCCTGCGATGCTATATCAAAAGTCGATGATTATCACCCTCCTTTACAGATAACTGTTCAACTCAACCTTCCAAAGGCACTTACATACAAATCGACTAGATGTTATAAATTTCATAAAGCTGACTTTCGTGAAATTCGAAAACGCCTTGAAAAAATAGACTGGGATAGTGTATTAAAATCCGATACCATTGATATGTCAGTTGCTGTCTTTTATTCTCTATTACGGGAGATTGTCGCAGATTTGGTCCCACGACAAAGTGCTAGTAAAAAAACATATCCTGTTTGGTATAACCATAGTTTAATAAAAATGCTAAATGAAAAGGAAAAGTGTCGTCAGAGGTTAAAAAAATACAATAACAAACGAGATGAATACGAATACAAATTACTGAAAGACCGATCTAGCAGAAAAATTAAAGAGTTGTATCAGAATTACCTATTGAATGTACAAAATAATGTTATAAAAAATCCTAAATATTTTTGGTCATATATAAAATCTAAACGGGACAAAAAGGGCTCTATACCTGTAAATATGAGGCTCAATGACAGAACTGCAGCCAATGGCATTAGCATAGCAAATTTATTTGCCGAGAACTTTGCATCGGTGTATAGCCCTATTTCTAAACATTATCCAGACTCTGAATGTATCTTTAAATCGAATTGTGATAACAGTTTACATCATGTTGTTTTATCAGAGTTAAGTATACATAATGTTCTCAAAAAATTAGATGTCGCTAAGGGGCCAGGCTGTGATGGTATGCCTCCATTGTTCTTTAAGGAGTGTGCTAAGGTTATTTCTAAGCCTCTATGCATAATTTACAATCGATCTCTTTCAGAGGGAATTTTTCCGGAAATTTGGAAGGAAGCCATCGTGATACCTATACCGAAGTCAGGGGACAAAACTGATGTTTGTAATTACAGACCTATTAGTATACTACCAACCTTGGCTAAGATATTTGAATCCCTTTTGTGTCCCATCATAAATTGGCATATCAAATGCTCTATTACAGAACATCAACATGGTTTCATTAGGAATAGATCGACAGCTACAAATCTAACCAACTTTGTCGAGCGAACTCTTGCTGATATGAGTATCGGTAATGAAGTTGACGCCATCTATAGTGATTTCAGCAAAGCCTTTGACAAAGTCGACCATTATATTCTTTTACAGAAGCTTAAACTCACATTCGGTTTTCATGGATCACTTTTGAAATGGTTCCAGTCTTATTTAGTAGGCCGAACTGCGAGGGTGGTAGTAAACGGATACTCATCTAATACCTTCATACCTACATCTGGTGTACCACAGGGGTCACATCTGGGTCCAATATTATTTACAATGTTTATTGATGACATTAAATATTCCATACAGCATTCTCAGCTGGAAATGTATGCCGATGATTTAAAATTATATAGAGTAGTTATGACAACGAACGATCAAATGCTTTTACAAAAAGATATTGACAAGCTCTGTTTGTGGTGTGAGAATAATTGTATGAAAGTTAACGTATGTAAATGTTATCACATAAAATTTTCTCGTAAAAAACATAAATTTAGTTCGACATATACCATGCGAAACCAAATTTTAAATAGTGTGTCTGAAGTTAGAGATTTGGGCATTGTTATGGACGCTGAAATGAAATTTAATACACATACTGAGAACGTAATAAATAAAAGCAACAGAATGTTAGCATTCCTAAACCGTAATACAAGACAGTTCACTAATGTTACGGCACTGAAAACTTTGTTCTCTGCTTTAGTTCGTAGTCATATAGAATACTGTTCCATAGTCTGGTACCCGTTTTATAATAATAATATTCAGCGCATCGAAAGAGTTCAAGTAAAATTCATAAAAAGACTCTCTTACATGTCCGGTATCAGACGATCAATAAAAAATTACGAGGATAGACTAAAACATTTTAAAATGCAGTCCTTACACTGGCGACGGGATTTTGCAGGTCTAGTATTTTTGTTTAAGATTTTAAACCAAGGCGTGGATTGCTCATCGCTACTATCTCAAATTAATATTAATGTCCCCCGGTCATCAGCCAGACTCCATAATTATAAACCTTTTGCACCTCGTGGTTGTAAAACCAAGTACGGTAGTAATGCCCCCCTCTCCTATATTCTCAGAAGATGTAATGAAGTTTATCACAAATGTGATTTGGACATATTTTCGGGCAGCATCACTAAGTTTAAAAAGGCTGTACTCGATCAGATGTAATCTGCATTATTTTATAATAATTTATATGTAGTGTAACTTTAATTAAAAAAAAAAAAAAAAAAAAAAAAAAAAAAAAAAAACAAACAAAAAAAACCAAAAAAATTGTATAAAAATTTAATATTTAACCTTAAGCTCTTATATCTTTTTAATGTATAGTGAGATCTAACTTAAATGTTGTGCTTACCTTTAATTTAGATATATGCTTTATTATTGTTTTGTTAAATGTTATGTACAAATGTTTTAGTATGTATTTAGTTGGTTTGCCTTAATAAATAAATAAATAAATACAAGATATATGACGGTATACGATCGTCATTAAAACGGGTATTGACAGGTTAGTAACATGTGAAAGCGATGAGGAAATTGTAATTTTATGTATTTTTTGGTGTCAACAGTGAATTAATTAGTCAATAAATTAAATTAATTAGTGAATTGAAATTACAATTTTGAAATTTTGAAATGAGCTATTGATTTATTTCTGTAAATATTTCCTTGGTCCTACTTTATTACCGAAGGTGCTTTTAAGGGGTTATAGTATTCATGTCAACATCTTGAGAGACTCTCAGGTGCCTGGATCAAGAGCCTGATTCAGAAAGCAGTACTCTTTGACACTGCGCGCATTGTTAGGGGGTTTCTCTCTCTAGAGCCCTGACTACCGGTAGCTTGGACTCTGTTCCCGATGCGGGTGGCCTACTACTCTTTTATATTTTTAAATGTTTTTATTATTTTTTATTTATTTAATTGTAATTTATTTAAAAATATCAAAAAGTATGTTAAAAATTGAATTAAGAGAATTATGAACAACTTTAATTATGGGACCAACACAGAAATCGTGAAAAAAAATCTGCTGTACCATACATTTAGTCAATTTTTATTGAATTATTTGTATGGAAGAGCAGGTTCCGGTAGGTCGAACCCCTAAAACCTTCTCCCCTGCTACGACATTGCTATTATAAGGCTCGTTCCTACCTTGGCATACACCGAGAGTGTTAAAATGTAAACAGACAATGTTATTTTAGGACCTTTCAATAATAATCCATGTTAGAAATAAATAAGAGATTTTTAAAAGTCAACACCAAGTCTTCCCGGTCTCTATATTAAGTAATATCGTTTGACACACACAAAATTGAGTTTACTCCCAATGTTTCATTTTGGTTAGGTTTTTATCAATTCGAAAGCAGTATTGGCAATATGAACCCTAATTTTGAGAGCGTTAGAGTTGGTTTTGGACTGTATGGTTTTGTATTCGAGAGAACGCAACAGGTAGACGATACTAAAATAAATTGTTAGTAGCTTTTGTTGGAAACTTAAGAACTAAAGGCACAGTAGATATATTGTAAATATATACTGTGCCAAAAGTTAGAGATGATTTCGGTTTTGTTTCAGAAATGAGGTGTATTTCCGATGGTAAGATGAGATGCGTAACTTCGTGTAATAAAAGAACCTGTCTGATGTGTTTGCATATCATATTTGAATGTCATATTCTTATTTTTTTCTTATTCTTCGTGCTGAGACCAACCGCTATAAATGCGGCCCTCCCAACCGAGTGAACGCGGCTCTACCAATGGTTTGCGGGACGCATGGCGGCGGTTATGCAAGGATACACACGGTATATACTGTGATAGATATTTAGAAATATGTAAAATACTATTTATACATTATAATTGTTGTCTTTATCATAATGGAAAACAATTAGGAGGGCTGCGCTTACGGCGCGGCGGTCGAATTACCTTTGAACGAAACTATAGGGGTGTCTTGACTTGGAGCCTATACAAGATAGTTTTTATGTAGTGCGCATAATTTGTAGAGTGATTCAGTCTCTGTCCCTAAATGCAACCACAGTATTGGGATACACTTTAAAACAAAACGAAAATTCGATTTCGTATGGGGGGACGCATAAATTACTAGCGCGAGCCATACAAAATCAAATTTTGATTTTGTTTTGGAATGAATTTTAATACTGCGGTTGCATTTGGGATCGGACACTGAAACAATCTACAAATTTGGGCACTACATAAAAAAAAGCCTGTATAATAATTATTAAACACATACAAATATTTGATCACATGCGAAATCGAAACTATTCGAAACCTCGGCACTAAAAGCTGACATTCCATACATACGTCATCAAAAAGCAGACACAACAAATGGAGCGAACATTCAACAAAATAAGCAATAAACACAGTTAATTAATATTTATTTGATAAACTCAAGCAACAGGCGGTCGATAGCCCGTAATGTGGGGGCCACTATTGAACTTATTGGGTGCCTCACCCCTAGAGAATTTGATCCCGGGATTTCGGCCCTATTCTAGTCCCGAAAATTTCGGGATTCATTAAACCGGGATTTTCGGGACTGACAAAAATGTTACTTATAATCGTTTGATTTGTTTTTTATCTAGATAAGAGTATAGGTATAAGAGAAATGTGTTTTTGTGTATTTATGTTATTTATGCAGTTGATTGTTTACTTATAAAAGAGATTTTGGTTGATTTTTCAAGAATTTTAACTTTAACTTTTTCTTTCTGATTATATTAAAGACATTAATTTACATCAATATAAAACCAGACTTTTAAATACCTTAAGTATTTTTTTTATTTGCAGTCTAAAATCCCGGGGCTAACCCAGGATCCCGGGATTGACTGTGTAGAAATTCGAGCCGGGATCGCATTCTCTACTCACCTCACATTTGGGTGTAACCGAAGCCTCCGGAGGCGCAATAAGACCTTAATTGCCGATGTTTCGTATTTATTTAGGCATTTTCACGACATTCGAAATGTGTGTGAACTTTGAAGAAATGTTTTTCATATTGTATAAATATTTTTGCGTGCTTTGATTAAGATGGTTTTCATAATATTCATTTCAAATGTTTATTTTATTTCTTCAGAAAACTTACAGCTAGGATACATAAAATGTAGTAAAAACATTAGTGAAGGAAGGCCAATTACAAGTTTTCACAGATAGACTAGAAAAAATTTACAGTAGGCAGACAAGAAAATTTAAGTACATTGACTTAGGATTTCGAAGAAGAATTTTAGATATTAAAATTATACTTATTTTGTATAGATATTTATAATTTGGATCTACATCGTCTAGTATAAGTGATTTCGTTTACCATAATATGTATGTGACTACGGGTTAATATACATGTCTAACGTCTAAGAAAGGAAAAAGTTTTGGGTTTAAGACTCCCAAGTCTTCAATTAAAGCTCAGGGGGGCTAAAAAGGCCGCTTTAGATGAATCACAATATGATTCATATTACGAATGTCAAAATATCTACTTAATTGACGACTCTTAATGTCATCCGCATAAGGTTCATATTCAGTAATCAGCTGTTTGACAGTTACTATGCAGATCAGTAGATGAATTGCTCAATGTGGCCTTTTTAGGCCCCCTGGTATAGTTTCATTTTAGCATTATTATCTACCGTGTTATGATGACAATATCGTAGCTACATATGAGTAGCTACCAAGTAGATCAGTTATAGATCAGTCGATCAGTGAGGTTAAGCAGCGCTTGACAAGGTCAATCCTTGGATGGGTGCCCGTTTCTTCAAACTTCGAGACCCCACGAATACCCAAGATAGTCGTTACGAGAGTCAGCATCTCAAAAAGTCTGACAGCCGGTCTAACCAGGGTATCAGTGTTTCCCAGAAGTTGGGTACCTAATGGAGGTCAGATGGCAGTCGCTCTGTGTAAAATACTGATATACTCGTATTCAGTCACATCTCGTGAGACTGGAAACCGATCTCAAAGTAATTGGGAAAAAGGCTAGGTAGATGACCGTGTTTTCACATATAAAATTTGACCGGAATAAGGTTATTTATTGTTACTGTTACCATATTTTATGCTCACATGTTAGGCGTGCGACAAATTTGAACTAAGTGCTGTTAATATTAAAAATATATAGGCTTATATGACAATCAGACTAGCCAATGCCTGGCTACACTTTGATAATAACCTAACCGTCAAAAACCCCCGACTCCAACTAGCAAAAGAGCTATAACTTTTGAACGGCTGAACAGATTTTCATGAAACATAGGTAGCTAAGATACACGATTAACTTGTTACAGTCTACTTCCCGACGTTATATTTTACCTAAAATAATGTTTATTAGATGCTACCGAAGAAAGCTATGTATAATAGGTATATCTCTCTATTATTGCCGTGGTGTAAATTTAATGTGGAGTGTATGTTTGACTTCCGTATTTATCAGGATACGCTGATGGATGGTGATGGATGCGTTTCCTTGGCATGCGAGGGAATAATCCCTTTGTCACCTCTTGCGTTGTACACGGAAAGAGATTAGAGTAATGGCTATGCTAGCTGGAGCTGCTATGCCCGTGTCATAGGGATACTTATGCCAATCGTTAAGGGCAGTTAGTAACTAGCCCGAAAAATCTGACAACTGGTCTAAACTTGGTTTCTCTGAGTTATTAGGTTTCAAAGGTCAGATGGCAATCGCGCCGTTTAAGACACTGGTATTTTAATAGCCGAATCTGGTTAGATTCGAAGGCGGCCCCAACATAGTTGAGAAAAGGCTAAGCAGACACCGTCATATATCATTATTTCTTTATTTTCTTTAAGTGTACTTCAAAAGTCACAATAAAAATGAATTAATAGAAATTATTATTATTAATGAATTATTAGAGGTTTTGCGATAATACGACGCACGCCTCAACTAGCTTACTAAATTTTATGGTACGGTATTGCCCTATTGCCGTATTGCCCTTAGCACAAATAGGTCCCTAATATAAGTTGGTTATACAGTTCTATCCTCTCACCCTGTTTATTGTAGCTTGTGTATATTTTATGTACCTATATCTAGTATTTATTTTGTAGAAAGTATACCTATATATTGATAGTTTCGAGCGTATGGCACTCGTGGGTTGCAGCTGAAAACCAGCGTCAGGTGGCCAGTATCTCTGCCTCCTGACATTATGCTGAGCTGCGGCCTTTTGGCACAATAACTCATTTTATGTTTTCTTTGATATTTGTTTTATTTATTTTTTATTGTGCTAATAAACTCTTTTTCTTTATTTCTTTCTTTCTAATAATAAAGCCGTTTAGTAATTGAATTTTAAATGAATCTTCCTTGTAAAGCATATTATGCAATTACTTGCAGTTATGACGTGGTTAGCTCCGTTAATGCTATTATACTTGCTAATGCTTCATCTGCCTACCGCTGTATATAGGTAAACCAAATCCAATCCCATCTCATCCATCTCTCCAATAAGCTCCTAGAGTGCATTGTTATTAGAAGGTCTACATTGGTACAGAATACATACAGGGTGGAACAGAAATCGTGTAAATCCCTTAAACTACGCACTCTACTGCTCAAATACTCATCCACCCTGGATGAAACAAAAAAATGAAAAAATTGTGAATGGAAAAAAAGACGATGACGTTGAATGAACGATGAAATATTGAATTGAATTGAAATATTTTTCAGTTCAAAAAGGTATCAGCTGTTATTATGGTGGTTCTAGCGCGGCGTTACGAGCGGGTCATCGAACGTAAATCTCGCCACCGGAGAGCCTTTGTAAGTTTGATGACCTGCGCGGAGTGCTAGAATGCCGTTAACGGCCAAGCTACGGCAACCGATGGTTCCAATTCGATGTTTTTTATTGATTTTGAAAGCCCTCCTCCCATGATTGGTTTATATAAGCAATAGAGTGCGTGGTTAAAGAAAATACACGGCTTTTGTTACATCATATGACAGCTCTAAGTATCTATAACATATGATTACTGTCGATTCTGGCATTTACCTAATTATATGGGCATTTTCGCGTATTTTGATGGTATCTAACAATATTGGTTAATATAGAATGTCATTTATTTCACTGCTTTCACGCTGTATCTTCGTCGACGTATATTTTCAGTTATTTTTGTTACTGCCGACATGTCCGTCGGTATAGTGTTGGTGTCGTTATCGGTTGATGAAAACGCCTAGTAATTTCCAGACCATTTATTATGAAGTTACTAGAAGCTCCATAATTATTTGACCGTGCATTTAATTTTATATTAAAGGAAATTGCGCATCTGAATAAGAAAATGCATAAGTACATTTCAAATCACAAGGGTATTTATTATACAATATATACATTGTGCAGGTAACATGAATCACAACAAAAGCAAACCCGGTGAGTGTACTTTTCGAACATTGGACGCAGCAGCGAAGCTCACTAATTAGCTTGAACAGTGTGAACGGTTCACCGTCCATGCACTAGGGTTGTCAGGAGCGGCAACCCAAGACTAAATTACATTGTATTTTTCAAAAACGTTTTTATTCTTTTTTTTTTAATTGTATAGAATATATTATCATTATTTCATGTAAACCAGATACAGGCACTTATGAAATGTGGAGACTCTAGGCGTGCGGTTCCAAATAGTAGGTCTTGCGGAGAAGAATCGGCAAAATTTATTACAATTACTCGCAACAAAAACTTCGTATGCCATATTCAAAAAGTCTCTCCCTCCGTGTAAGTGAGGTCTCTTCGTGTATCATAGCCAATTCGGAAGGAGCATTTTATTATAAAGAGTAAAGACAAGTAAAAGATTGGTTACGTTTCCATTTACGCATATACATTTTAATAACCTTGTTAGATAAAGTATTGTCGTATTTGTCATAATTAACAGCATTTTAACCATACATTTTTTGACGTATATTTTATTCCTATTTATTCAACGTTTATTAGTAGGAGGGGAATAAATATAAGAGCGTTCACTTCATCGAAATAGACCGTATTCGAAATATGTTTCCGCAAAAAGGTTTCCGATCCGTAATTTATCGAACGTGCAAAGTGCCACCCCTATAGTACTATGAGTTCTCGCATAAGGGAATGTAGAATGGACGCCATTCAATCAATATGTTACTTTGATTTCACTAAAACAATGCAAAAATGACTTTTCTTCCATAATAATATTTATTTGCGGAAGTGAGTTGGTCTGTCTGTCAGTTTGCTACCTCATCTCGTCTAGACTGCCAACTATTTTTGATCTTTAGCAGGGATGTAGCTTGCAACCTGGAAAAGGACTAATATTGCTTTTTATCTCAGAAAATATGAATATTTGTCACTGGAGCCAAATTTACACAGGGCTACATATTAAGCCATACATTTCCAGTATAAGATGATCTCACATTGTATAGGGTTTCCGTACGAGAGGTCAGCTTATACTGGAAACGTATTCGTTCCGTCCATACGAGTTATATCAAATACCTATTTAAAAAACCCACTTTGTATGCCATCTGTTTTATTTAAATCTCAGGCCAATTACTTAGTCTATAACAGAGTGGTAAGTGAAAAGGTAAAACGTTGAAGTAGCAACCCTATAGGTACGTAGGCTTAACGGATGCACTCGTCATTAAATCGGTACGCAATGCTCCGGCTAACGATCTGCCCCGACTATCGAACTGGACACGCCAGTAGTACTAATTGCCTGTGCAGACACGATTTATAAGAGTAACTGTACCGGTGATAGAATAGAACCAGTCGCTACGGTAATATAATAAACCTATCCGTCAAAAAACGTCCGACTCTAACTAGAATAAATATTCTAGTTTAAAAAAAACTAAAGAAAACGCTTTTGTCATCCAAACTAAACGTATATGCAAAATTTCAGCTCAATCAGAAACCGGGAAGTGGGTCAAATTTAACTTCCAATATTTTTTTACATAGTTAGTTAGTTACAGGTGAAGCAAATAAAAGCGTTTTAAAAAGAGCCGTAACTTGAAGGACTGAACAGATTTTCATGAAACATAGCTAAGATGATTTCCAATTAAACTAGCTTTCAATTAAAAAAACTGAATTGAAATCGATCCATCCGTTTTGGAGATATGATGCTACAGACAGACACAGATACACACTAAAAAATTTATAACATCCCTCTTTTTGTAGGGAGTTAAAAATGGAGGAAAATGGGCAATTATAAAATTAAACTATATAGGAACTTCTTCAGTAACAATCACATTTTTTAAACTAGTAACAAAGTTATTTGCTGGAATTAATTAGTCCTACTTTGATGTGCAATTAAGTAACATATTTGGGTCACATCAAGAAATTGCAACTACGTACGGTGATGTCATCTATACCTATATTAATACGTGAAGAAAAAGACAGACAGACAAGTAATCAAATGAAAACATCGTTTAGTCTTCAATTTCATATTAGCCTGTAATAAACCCATCACTCAAAGTGATATGTTCCAGACACGGTACGTACGTAAAAAAAACGCATATCCAATACTGGATAGGAAAAAAAGGAAGGTGGGTAGCTGTCAGGACGGTATGAGAGGTACCGCCCACTCGCCGCTTGTACACGGAATAGTTCAATTAACTAGAGATAGAGTTTATAAAGGGTTAGAGGTGTATGACAGTATAAGAAGGGTTGACATTTTCATAATGAAGTAGTTTTTCATGCAGTTTTTTGTAAGTAATCCTCCTGGGACCTAATATTTAGAACTGTGAAACGTTTTTTTGCTTATAATTGGCTTATTGGAATTAAAAAAACCAGTGGTCGCCCAGTGGTCGAAATTCGACCGTAATTTTATCTTTCTGCACTCCTTCCCCATATAAACATTAACTATGCCAAATCTCACTCTCTTCCTTGCGTGCAATATACTTAAAAAGGGATACAAAGTTTTCCCTTCACGTATTAATATATAGATATTGTATTCTATTTAACCTGCTAGTCATCAATATCAAATCAAATTATATTTTTATTCATGCAAACCAATGCAGGCACTTATGAATAGTCAGACTCTAGATACCAAGTTCCAAAGTGTTGATTTTTAAAGGAGAAGAACGGGTAAGAAACACCATGGTTACTCTTTTTAAACTCAAAATATTGTATACAATATTAAATTATACATTGATCTCGAAATAAAAGTTATGCGAGGACAATGTAGAACAAAAGAATTGGAACTTATCGAATGGTTATAAATAATAGTATGAAAAGAAAGAAAAAAAAATTGACAATCTTGTTTTTTTGCCTGTTTTATCATATTTTTGGATTGCCGGGTCCCGTCTATTGGGACTGGTCAGCATGAGCTTAGCGTCGGGATCCGTTCACAAGTATAAAGCATGCATCAGCGGAAGAGGGCAGGGTACATCACGTACAGATGAGCTCAAAGTTTGGGGGAGCCGTATGTTATATATGCATTGTCGTTCCTCCTCGTCCGATCGAAAATTATATGATATTCTTACCAACTATCGTTGCTAATTAGAATTTTTCATGAAATCCTGCCGTGAATTCCGTGAAATATAATGAGATATGCCAATTATGATGAATCATATTCCGCTACAAATTTCAGAACAATTTGTGTTAATAGAACCATTTAGGAAATGATTTCGGACATACAAATAGACGAAAATTCTTGGAACCACTGTTTATACTCAGAATCGTGTAAATAGATGAGCGAACATCATTATTTATTTTAAAATACAAATTGTATAAATAAGCGAGTGATTTTTTTAATGTATTTATTTTTGTAACATACCTACTTTTTAATGGTATTTATAAATTAGGACAGACAGAGTACGAACACGGGCGTTACCGTTAACGCTAACCCCGATGTAGAACAATATTTAATCCCCGACGAAAAGGAGGGGTGTTATAAGTTTTTAGTATGTATCTGTCTGTGGCATCGTAGCTCCAAAACGGATAGACCGATTTCAATGTAGTTTTTTTAATCATATCACTTGGCATGAGAATTGACGATTGATTTTTGATAAACCTTTGAGAAACTGGGTGATATTATTATTGAAATCAATGTCAAAATTAAATATTATAATAATATGTCATACTATAAAATCAAATAAACATGAATGTCAAAATGTATACTTACTTACTGTAAATAATTCTTGAATGCTATAAAATCATTTACATTTATATTGCCAAATCCACTTCTGACGTTTTGACTGACGTGTGAACATACAATGCACGGTGATATTGCAGCGTCGGTTCGGACGCTCAGATAAAACAAACCAATTTAAACGGCAATAGTTCGGCGCGCGTTTTAATTTCCATGTTGATGAGTTACATTGTAGGCTGCAGGTATTTACTGAAAGTGGAGTGAATTGATTACTTTTCTGGTCTATGATAGGTGTTTTCTTTTAAATAAATAAAAATAATAAGTTCAGGCCATTAGTGTCCCACTGCTGGGCACGGGCCTCTTCTCAGTATGAGAAGGGTTAGGCCTTAGTCTACCACGTTGGCCTGGGGCGGGTTGGCGGACTACACATACCATCAAGAACTTTATGAGGCCCTCTCAGATATGCAGGTTTCCTCACAATGTTTTTCTTCACCGTTATCGCAAGTGATAATCAAATTCTAATCCACACATGAATTCAAATAGTCAGACGTGCGGGCTATCAGTGTTTTAAATAATCATTGAAAATAAATCAACTGTATCGTGTACACTTTTTTTTTTTTTTTTTTTTTTTTTTTTTTTTTTTTTTAGCGTGGTAAAATCATCAAATGAGTCCTCCCACCCCGGGCAGGGCGGGAGGGACTGTCAGACTTGTACTGACTAAAATCCACGGTGTTCCTTCGATAGCCCTTTACGTTCCGGGGTCACGGTAATGAGATAAGTCCCGCGACCCCGGCAGGCTTCGGCCCTCTACAGGGGGGGCCCCGTCATCTTGCTGACGTTCTTTGAGGCGCGCGTGGAACACAACGCGCCGTCGACCCGGGCATGGTCCATGGTCGGACAGCGAGTTGCCCTTTACTCGCTGTCCGCATGCCCGCGCCTACGGTGGCCGGAGATCGTCGGCCGGCGCCCGACGCCGTGGGCGACTACCACTGCGGCTGGGCTGGAGGGAGGACGCCATCCTCTCCCTCACGCGGCCCGCCTCCTCCTTCGATAGCATGACTGCTTCGCAGAAGGAGGCGACCGCTTCCCACTCCGTCTCGCCCCGCAGCATGGCCTCGACCAATGCCGGGCGCGAGAGGTTTCCGCCTATCGTCGCCCTGAGGACACGTCGGTGCTCTGCCCAAGCGGGGCAGTCTTGCACCGTATGCTCTACTGTGTCCTCAGGGCGATCCTCGCAGTGGTGACACCCAGGCGTTTCTGCCTTCCTCATCAGACACAGGTACCTCCCGAAACTTCCGTGTCCGGTGAGGACCTGCGTCATGCGGTAGGTCAGGACGCCGTGCCGCCGATCCAGCCACTCCTCAAAGAGGGGTCTTACCGCCGCGATTGCGGCGTGCCCGGTATCGTGTACACTAGAAGAAGAATTAAGGGCCATAACACACTAGATATTTATTGCAGCAGAATCACGCATTTTCACGTTTGTTAGCTGCTTTTTGCTTACAAAAAATGAATAGTGAAAATACGCGATTCTCCTGCTGAAAGTAGCTAGAGGGCTATGGCCCTAAGAAAATGCTTGGGTTCGATAGAATTACCATAGACAATTTCCTAAATACTACAAGGTTAGTCGGAAAGTGTATATAAAGCCGAAAGGGGGTTATTGTACACATTATTATGAAAAGCTTATACTATGGGAGGAATCGAACCCAGACACCACAAAAAACCTCTATTTTGTCGGGGGTTAAAAATCGCTTTTCATTCTCGTAAAAAACACCATGCTTTATTATTCAGTTCCACGGGTAATGCTTTTTGTTCCGTGTGTCTCGTGTGTAGGTACGTGTTATATGTCACGTGCCGATAATCCCGGCACAGAAATGTGGAGGCTTCACGGTATTCGTACCAACTTCAAAGTTGGGATCATTATTATGTATTGTGGAGGTGTAGTGTGAAATATCTCAGCGTTATACGGGAGTAAAGGTGCTTCTCCACCGGCGAGATAAGGCGTAGATTAGATAGGAACACAGAACACAGAAAAGAGGTACACAGAAGAGAATAAAAACAAGAAAAAGAAGAGAGATACCTCTTTCTGTGTTCTGTGGATGGAAGAGAATTGACATGTAGCTGACTCATTTCCACCAAATATTTACATCGTGAGCTTCCGAGATATCGCACGAGCTTACGACGGCTATTAATATCAATCGTGAGATTGTGAGGAAATCGGTTCAATATTATACCAACAAATATTTCAATTCTCATTTCGCACATCTTTGCCAAACCGGCGCTGTCTCACGAGTGCCATTACGAGAATTGTGTTTCCGTTGCAGAGTTCATAACTAATACACAGGATATTTTTTATGTAGTGCGCATAATTTTTAGAGTGATTCAGTGTCTGTTCCTGAATGCAACCGCAGTATTGGGTTACACTTTAAAACGAAAAATAGACACGCATAATATAGATACTAGCGCAAGACATACAAAATCAAATTTTTATATTGTTTTGGAGTGAATTTTGTTACTGCGGTTGCATTTAGGAACAGACACTGAACTCTGTAAATTTCCTTACTACATGAAAATAATTTCTGTATGAGAGCAGCAATACGGTTCAATTCCGGTTTGATTATCACTTGCGATAACGGTGAAGGAAATGATCGTGAGGAATCCTGCACGTCTGAGAGGTCCTCATAAAGTTCTTGATGGTGTTCGTAGTCCACCAACCCGCAACAGGCCAGCGTGGTGAACTAAGGCGTTAGGCCTTAGTTCACCACGCTGACCTTCTCATTCTGAGTAGAGGCCCGTGCCCAGCAGTGGAGGTATATTACTGTACACCTACATTTCGCCGATGACGATATTAAACCCCATATAATAGGAGGCGAGCCTATTGCTGAGAATTGCCTAACAGAAAAATTCTAAATTTTGTCCGACTTAGGAGTTGAACCCAGGTCCTCCGCTCAGCAGCCATGGTTGAATCCACCAGTGAGGCAGTTATAAAATATTTAAAATTCAAACAACATTTTCCATTTGCACATTAATTCCGAGCGTATCGAATGAATGCAGAATGCTTACCTACTCCACTACTTGAGGACCGAAGCTTTGTACAGTGAACAAAACTTTTAACAGTAAAGTTTGAAGGAAAATCAAGTTCTAGGGAACGCGTGTCTAGAACACATTTCCCGTAGCAGATTCTCGTAGCATGTCGTAGCATTTTCGTAGCCATAGCGTAGCACATTGTTGTTGTAGAGGTAACGCGATAAGTTTATTAAAGTGTACAATGTAAGGAAATTAAAATTAAGTTGATTCGTAGTTTTATGTATAATCTTACAATAATTAAAAGCTTAGTGTTGTAAACTTATTAAGCTTTTTAATTCGCCACGTTTGGGTTTCGTGTGAATAAATTTGTATTCTGAAATGTTTTAAGTACAAATCTTAATTAAAGTTTTACCCGTAATAAAAACTTGTAATTTTTAACCACTGATTAAGTTATACCTGGCCTTATCATTTGTATGCCGATGAATAGAGATAGAAATAGACTTAAGGGCTAGTTTACTTAAATAAAGTTTAATCATCGATTATTAGTAGCGTGGATAGTTTATAAAATCTGTTTTTATCATGTAGAATAGAATAGCTCTTTATTTCATGAAAACTATCTGGTTTACATGAAATAAAGATCTATTTTTAGAGTGTATCTCAATAGTGCGGTTGCATTTAGGAACAGAAACTGAATCGCTCCACAAATTATGCGCACTACATAAAAAAATATCCTGTATGTTTATAAATTGTACCCGATTCAGAAGATACCCCAGCCAGGGGCAAAGTTTAAAAAAAATTATCATTGTCCTTACGTATTTTAGAGTTCTAAACCATAGAACAACAAGTAAACAAGACACTTTCATATCTCGCTACTGAATAATCAAACCGGCTAAACGTTCTATCTAAATAATGCGAAAAGTTTAGAAAGTTGGAACTATTTACAATGAACTGCTGGCGCCCGCGCCGTGCTGAGATGGTAAGCTGCGATAGTACCGCGATTGCGAAATGTTCTTGAATTTACGATTAACTAAATAAAAGATTGCTAAGTTTTGCTTTTGGAATCTGAAAAGACTTTACCTTCGGGAACGCTTTGAGTTTCTTGTCCCCAGAGGAAAGCCCTGTCGTTCGTCCTCTTCCCTTCTCCTTCGTACTACCCGTCACACCTCAAGCCGTTACGATGGATCATTCACTGTTCATGCTGTGCGACTGTGGAATTCTCTTCCACACTCTCTACGCGACTGCCCCTCGTTGGTTGTTTTCAAGAGAAGAATTAAGGAACATTTCCATTCACTGTGAGCTATTATTTATTTATATTACTATATTTATATATTTTAGTTACCTATAGTATATTAATATTGTTAGAAAGTATGTTTATCTTCTGTTGTGCACTTGTGTCTATCCTCTGAACCTGTTTTCTTTTAATATTTTTTTTTGGTTTTCTGTAAGAAAACTCAATTTTGAGTTAAGCTCGCCTATGTACAAGTTTTTCCTTTTATGTATTTTATTTGTGTTTATGTGTACAATAAAGAATAAGACTTTGATAACATTAGTCCCCTATAGAGTTCTAGTCTCTGAACCATTGTTCTGAGACATTTTAGGGAGAATGAGAGACTTATAGTACTAGACAACAAGCAGTTACGAGCAAGCAAGCAGGGACGACACGGTTGGCGCAGTGGCTAAGCGATTTGCTTTCTGCGCTACGTGCCGCGGGTTCGATCCCCGCACGGAGCAATTATTTGTATGATCTACAGATAGTTGTTTCGGGTCTGGGTGTGTGTGCAACTGGGAATGTGACATGTATGTTTGTAAACTGTACCCTCGATACAGGAGAAATCCAAGAGAGGGGCAACGTTATTAAAAAAAAAGGTAAATATGTAATAACTGGTAGGTAGATATGTTTCTTACAATTTTCTGCAAAGGTCAGCGGAGATTAAGATCTATACAGCCTAATAAATCTATAAGCCCATTTGATTTATTTACCAATAACGCTCTAGTGTAAGGTATTTGACCGTAGAATTAATAGCCTTGTCTTCCTCTATCGTGAACATGGAGAATTTCTAAAATTATTAGAAGTTCCTACCCTACTAGTCCCGAATTCTTGATCCCTTTAAGGGGTTATTGTACTCATCATTATGAACAACTTTTACTATGGGACCAACAAATCTGTTGTTCCATACATTTAGTAGAGTAATATTTTAATTATTTGTATGGAACAGTAGTTTTTTTGCGATTTCAGGGTTGGTCCTACAGTAAATGTTGTTCATAGTTCATAATTGATGACTACAATTACCCCTTAAAGGGATCGTGATTAGAAAGGTAGGACCTTATACTATAGTAAGGATAAACTCGTAGAAGTTAACTTTTAAATATTATCTATCTAAAAAGACTAAACATGTATCCCTCTTTTAAGCGCCATACAAAGTCAGCTAAGTAAAGTCATTTTTGTTTAACACTATTCTCCTCGTTTTGGTTTCTCCAGTATCGAGGGTACAGTCTACAAACATACATCTCACATGCACACACACCCAGACCCGAAACAACTATGTGTAGATCATACAAATATTTGTTCCATGCGAGAATCGAACGTGCACGTAGCGCAAAAAGCTAATCGCTTATCCAATGCGACAACCACGTCGTCAAAAAAATAGAAATCTTTCTGTAGAAAGTTTAAGTATAAAAATATATCGTTTTTATATTGAGCCACGTGTTCATTTACTCGTAAGGAGAAACGACCAAAAAAAGAAGTGCGAAATTCCTAAGATTTCTATCATGAGACTCCATAAACGTTGCGAAAGGTCAACAACCTAGGGCTGAGCGATACGCTCCGTATGACGTCATCAACACCTTTGAGTTGACCTTGAGCATTTGACGGCAGTGATTGATGTCATGGAATACGGAAAGGGCGATAAGATAACTTATATGAAGTTTGTGTTAGGATATGTGCCTGTAGGTATAGTGATTTTGTACCCCCAACAAAAAAGGGGGGTGTCATAAGTTTGTAGTATATATCTGTGTGTCTATCTGTAGCATCGTAGTTCTAACGGATAGGCCGATTTCAATGCAGTATTTTTTAAATTAAAAGTTAGTTTAATCATCTTAGCTGTTTCATGAAAATCTGTTTAATCGTTCAAAAATTACAGCTCTTTTTCTAGTTGTAGTCGAGGGTTTTTGACGGGTTTTACGCAATATTATAGCGGTTGCAGACGGTGCCGAAATGTATGAAAGCAGCAGCAGTGCTGCAGTTGTTGCTGCGTCGCCCGTGTGTATCGCTCTTTAGAGCGGGATTCTTAGAATGGCAATTTCCATCTGACAGTTCAGAGGACCGAAAAATATAACGTGCTATCCTGTCCATGCTCTTATTTTGTTTGTATTTAAACAGAGCCTCAACTGATGGTTAAATATGACCAACTTTATATAGACAAAATGCCTTTTATCAAAGACAGTATCAAGTTCTATTATATAACGCGATAAAAAGCGAGTCTTTATAATAGTAATTTATTATAAATGCCAAACCAAAGCTCTCCATATTAATACCAACAAAACAAACACTTCCCAATTTTTGCCAGGGCTATTCAAAATCAATCAACAACCTTTTACGAGCAGGCCTATACAATTATTCTTTTGACAGCACAAAATCAATAGCTTCCATAATAGAGGTGTCTAGCGTGGACAGGTACAATCAAGCGCTGCAGCTGAAAAATTGCTGAACAGATTTTAGCAAAGAACACAATAGACCGCGGTGCCACATTGCAAGTAAAACTTCCAGTATTTCTGAGTAAATTCTATTCAGAAGATGAGTATATTTCCAAACAGTCTTCGCAAGTGGAGCGAACAAATACATATATTCATGAGGATAAATGCTTGTCTGCGTGTAGTTTACTGTTTATTCTTTCAATTCGGAATTTGCTTGTTGACTTTAATTTTATTTTGCGAGAAGGGGGTCCTTTCAGGTACCAAGTAGAAATATTATAAGAATAAAATAAACACAAGTCATGTTTTAAGCTATTGTTTTTCACGTTGTCGACTTCTCAATTCAGAAGATCAAATTTAGTAAGTATATTGCAGCATTGTACATACAGACGATCGCTGACAGTTTTATACATTGATTTCCAAGTTGAATGAGATTATAATTATTATCAGTCTTACGTCCAAAACTGGATATACCGAAAATATTCTAAGTTTATGGGATATACCATAGATTTAGGAAGCGAAAATATTCAAAGTTTTCAAAGTCAAAGTCTAAGTCAAAAATGTTTATTTTGTGAATATAGGTGAGTTGTAGGTACAGTAAGGTAAAATATTGTGAGTGCCTCTATTTTCTGCCACTATTGTATAGCATACAAAATACAAAAGTTAAATACTTAGTCCGTTATTTTAAATGCTTAAATTACAATACATTAAAATTAAATTAAAAATACCAAACAATAAACAAACAATTAATGATAGTATGGGATATACCTTACCACAAAGACTGACGTAAGATCCATTTCAGTAAATAATAATAAATGCAATTTAAATTACCCCTCTCGTTTATTTAAAAGCAATGCTGTTGCCGATTTACATTCCGCGATATTAAAGTAGGTAAAAACGTAATTTTCCTATTTATTTATTTATAGATACTTTTATGCACAAAAATGTTACACAAGGCGGACTTAATTTCATGTGGGATTCTCTACCAGTCAATAGTCAGTTAATAATTTTGAAATTAATCAACCAAGGAAATAATTGTTCTTAAAGAGACGCTACCCTAACATAATTCATAAGATAAAACTGAAGAAACTTTGTACTACAATTATTTTTGACGATGACTGTACCTTTCTCCGCTGAGTTATGTACAAAAACAATATTATTATGAACCACATATTTACTTTAAAATATGAATGATACAGATGCGATGATTTTTTACAAGTGAAAAATACAGTACCTTCAGCGTATTGTCGACAGGCACATGATTGCGAACTGTTTGTTCCTGCCAGCGTGATGACAGCAACGTGTGTTCACTACGTATTTTGTTCAAGTTTTTATTTAAAATAATATGAAATACTCGCGCATACAATGAAAGTGGAGGGTTTTAATCAACGATATTTACAACTTGAAATATTGAATTTGTGAAATTGTAGTTTCATGTTAACGAACGATGGATTGTTATTACTTTATTTTTTAATTACTTGTTCCATCTATAATATGGCACATCATAGTCAGTTATGAAAGCAGATATAGAATTGTTCTATAGTACGACATGACTAAGAAGTCGCATCGGAAATCTTCTTAAAACCGATCGGCGGGTCTACTGCATAACTCAAATAGTAATGAACATCGACTCTGGTTTAACTTCTGGTTCTTCTGGTTTCTGGTTTTTTCTGGTTTTACTTTTTTTTACAAGGTCTAAGCTTAGTCTCTCACGATCGCGTGAGAGACTAAGCTTAGACCTTGTAAAAAAATTACCGATCATGAAGTTGGGACTGCCATCTTCATATTTATATAACATCGAGTACTTTTCTAATTCAGAATTAAAGTTTTTAGTTATCCTATCATGAGTTTTACGTCATCTGCATTCTCTTATTCTTTACGTTTCAATATAAATCATAGAAATTTTTATCAAACCTGGAAAAGTCTTGGACGTAGAATCCTGCAACCATAACCTACGAGTATTTTAAAGGTCTCGTTTCCCTGAAATCTAAAAAAATGTGACGTAACTTGAAATTCTTCCTTCCTTTAATGAGGCGGTCATTAAATTCATTTTAATCTTATTAGCCGTGTACACTGATAAATTCCGGTAATAAAACTTCTCTGGCTTCCACTTTTATAATTAATTTCGACCCATCGCGTCGATCCGTAGAATCCGAACTAATTAATGAAATATTTGAGTTGCTCTCAGCAAAAAATGCAACATTTTCTCTGTCCAAATATTTCTTGGCAATATTTAAGGATGTTCTTGAAAACATTCGCAAGTGCTCTCCGGTAGTGAGCTAAGATTCCATTTGTGTTGCATTTCCATTGAAAAATTGGTGGCTAAAACTGCACAGAGGAAATTCATTGAAAGTTGTTGAAAACCCTCTATATAATGATTGCTGGGAAGCTTTGGAAATGCAAGCTCGTGGACCGGTTTGACGAAGTTCTGCGGCAAATTTTCATGTGCAGTTTTAATAGGTAGTGTGTATACCATCGAGCATATAACGTTCAACGAAATAAATTTAATTTTGGGTGTTGATAATGTTTCTATGGAGTTTTACAGCTTTAATGAACATTAATATTACCTTTATACCGAGTTTTTCTCGCCTCAACCGTAGTTATTGTAACGACAAAAATGTATGAAAAAAAAATACATACAGACGAACTTAGAATCTCCTCCTTTTTGGAAGTCGGTTAAAAAGTATGGGCGCGTTTACAAATAGAAGTTCACTCAAATAAACGCGCCTTTTTTTCATACATTTTTCGCTTGACAGTAACTACGGTCGAAGTCGAGAAAAACTTGGTGTACGGGTAGAATAGAATAGAATAATAGTTATTTGTTATACAAGAGTGCAAAGTTGCTTTTTAACCGCGTGTTCAATTTTGATGACCGAGCAAGCGAAGGATTCTAAAATTGAATCACGAGCGCAGCGAGTGATTCAAAATTAGAATCCTGAGCGTTAGCGAGGGAATCAAAAGAGCACGAGGTGAAAAATCTTTGCACTCGAGTGCAACACGTAACTTTTCATTCCACCTCAGCGAGGAAATGACTAAATGCAAAAAAAAACGTTTAATTCACAAACTTAGTGCACACGATGTTCTAAATTCAATTTACTTTATCCTCTAGAGAATAAAAACGGCTTTTCCACTCAGATATTGAAGATTAAAAATACTCTTTCCGAGATGGTGGGATGAAAATTTACTTTATCCTCTAGAGAATAAAAACGGCTTTTCCACTCAGATATTGAAGATTAAAAATACTCTTTCCGAGATGGTGGGATGAAAAATATATTATACTCTTTATTACACACCAGTGATATAGGAGTCATAAAAATAATTTAATATAATTATTATAATGGTACAATGGGCGGTCGGTACATGTTGTTTCAATTATGGAAAACACAGGATGTTCATGCTTAGGTTCAGAATATCAACTTAGGTTTATCGTGTTCCGAGAACGATGGATCCACTGAAGCTTCATTACTGTTTCACCTAACTTCGAGTGATGGCGGTCCAATTACATGATTGTTCTGTGAGGTGCATCCTCTAAACTAACAAATATAAAAAAAAGAAATACTGAACTCGGCTACCTACGTTTGTTGTTCGTTTCAATTACATCTGTTTTCAATTTGCACTCGAAACTTTTAGTAAAAATATACCGTTTTTGACTTCGCACAATGCAGACTATACATATTGTCCATAGTTGAATAAAAAAACATTATACTTATAGACAAAATGAGATAATGTAGACACAGATACGACGCGGACGTTTACTCAAATACCTACATATTCCAGCCATGATAATTCATGGAAATATTTCTTCCTCGACCACTGAGGTGACATGTAGTGGACTGGACGCTAACGGGACGTGGACGAGACGTAGATGGAACGCG
Source organism: Allophyes oxyacanthae (assembly GCA_932294325.1). Classification (NCBI taxonomy): domain Eukaryota; kingdom Metazoa; phylum Arthropoda; class Insecta; order Lepidoptera; family Noctuidae; genus Allophyes; species Allophyes oxyacanthae. The sequence continues at coordinate 14,187,546 of OW028611.1, forward strand.
GAAGGGATGCGGACGGTATGCGGAAGGGATGCGATATTTGACATCGAATAGTGTCATGTCCATTTTACGTTTGAGTGATGTTCATATATTATTGTCTTTATGTAAATTCCAAGGTTTCCAATCGTAACTCCATAGGTTACGTGTACACTAAAATTATTTTCCAGAATCAGATAAAATGTTGCCAGGATTTCCTTTGCTTATAGGAACGGTTCAGCTACCCTTCGGGAAATCAGGTTGTCAGTATAAGATTATCAGTGTATAGGTGGACGCTGTATTACTTGCATTTCACGAGAGCAATGGGAATAGCTGGAGAGGCTTCGTATTAAAGAAACTTGGGATTTAACCATTAAGACCAAAACATTGTTCCAACGAAGTCAATTGGCTACTGTCAGCGCTTTAAGAAATGTGATTGTTTACCTTGACGATCTTGATTCATGAAATCAAAAGTTATTCCACAAAACAATGTAAGAAATTACAAAAAAAAAGTAAAAACCGACTTCAAAAAACTAAAAAGTATAAAATAATTTTATTTAAAAGCTTAATAGCTTCTGAAGTCGGTGCCACTGCCAAGCTAGGTGCATTGAAGAATTAAAGGCCCCGACTTCAGAAGCTGTTATGTTGTTTATTTAAATTATTTTATAGTTTTTTGAAGTAGGTTATCACTTTTTTTTTAAAGTTTATTAGGTATTTATTTTTCTATTTGGAGTGGCATAAAAATTACATAAAAATTCGATTTCAGTAATCGCGAATGATTCGCTGTTATCAATTGTGAGTTCCATTGTCGACCTTCGAAGGTGTTTCTCAGATCTTTTGATTTAAATGGAACCATTTCGGGACAATACTCCTTCAAACAAAAAAGAATCATTAAAATCGGTTCAGAATTGGCGACGTTTTTCAGTAAATCACTGAAAAAAAATCATTGACAACATGATAATTTTTTTAAAGGCGGTTAAAAATGAAAATCACTTATCCTTATAAAATTTTAATATTTAAGTGAAAACGCAATACCAAAACAATCAGACCGTGCTGATCTTGCCCTAAAGATATTACACTGAAATATAATATGACAGGATTCGTTTCACAAAATTCAACGTAGCTCGAAATAAATTTCACGCGCGGTGGTTCCGTCGTGAATTAATTATTCTTCTTCGTCGCTGAGGCCCTGATGCTAAACTTGATAAACCGGTCGACAAATCTTCAACCTTCAATACTGTTGTCTCATCAGTAGTATTTCAAAATTAAATACGATTTAAAAAGAGGTTAATGCCTAATCAGATACTATTTGGATAGATATGTAGTAGTGGAAAGATTTGCCTCTCAGAAAGTTTTGTTTGTTTTGGTGGTAGAAGTGGTTTACTGGCATGCCAGCATGCCAACATGAATGGAAGTACTGCTCCCACAAAATATCGACGTTAAGTAGCAGTAGGCATACTGTTGCGTTTCTTTCTGTGAGTGTGGAGCGCCAGAGGCCCAATTTCTCCCCTAGTCCCCTTCCTTCTCCTATCCCTCCCCTTTTCCTAACACTATCCTGAAAGGTCGGCAACGCATCGGTTACTCCACTGGTGTTGCGGATGTTCATGGGCGATGGTGATCACTTACCATCAGCTGAACCGCAAGCTAGTTTGCCCCAAATATTACAAAAAAAGTTTCATTGCAAAGCTAAGGGTCATAACACACTAGCTACTTTTTACAGCAGAATCGCGCGATTTCGCGTTCGTCGGCTGCCTTTTTCTAACAAAAAGTTAATAACGAACGCGAAAACGCGCAATTCTGCTGCAAAAAGTAAGCTAGTTTATTATATGGCCCTTAATGCCTAGGGTAATCTGGAGTTACTCTACCTAAGCACGTAATTCGGGGAGGCTCTTGTCGTAAAAATCACTATAAATCTATCTTCGTCATTCACGATTATATCATTATCGTTCCCAACATAACAATCAATTGGTCACCTTCATTGTAGAATGTGTCCCTCAAATCACTGACCCGACCTGACCATTAGATATTTATATCAAATTCGTATCCATCTTTGTTAAAAGCTTACCGCTAAAAGCTTTTTTATGCACTGAAAACGCGATGCATGGTGATTGATGATAATATTAGAGACTCCATAAAGCATAGATTGGTGGTGTAGTCATAGTTCGAAGTTTAGCAAACTTGACAGTGATAACTTTTCACTAAGCGTCCATCACCCGCAATTATTTATATTTTTATAGGTACCTTAAGCGAAAGGTGCTTAGCTTATTCTATTTCTTAAACAATCATACTTAAGCCACATTTAAAAAACCAAATTGTATAAAGATATTTCAAAGTTTTATGTAAGTGTTTTGAAATGAAATGAATTTATTTTTGCAAGAGCATGGGTACGTAAGTTAAAACTCTGGCACTTAGGCATGCAAAACTTTTTTTTTTTGCTCTTTGCCCCTCACTAGGATTTCTCCTGTATCGAGGGTACAGTTTACAAACATACATGTCACATGCACACACAGCCACACCCGAAACAAATATCTGTAGATCATACAAATATTTGTTCCGTGTGGGGATCGAACCCGCGGCACGTAGCGCAGACAGCTAATCGCTTAACCACTGCGCCAACCGTGTCGTCAAAAAGATGACATAGTATTTATGGCATTCATAGTAGGTACTAGTAAAGCAAGTCTATAAAATTATTACAATTTTATTAATAGATTTTTATGGTTGTTATAACGTATATTACTAATGTGTGTACCTTATTGGACTGTGTCCAATGTTGTGTAAAATTGTTATTTTATTGTTTTTTTGAAAAAAAAAAAAAAATACTAAGCGTCCCGCTTCCTCGCACGCCTGCATATAGCTATTCTGAGCTTTCTATTAGCGAAAGAATTTTTGGAATCGGTTCAGTAGTTCAAAATACTTAACTTACAAAATAAATAAATAATTTTGAATCACCTCTGTAGTTCCGGTGTTTACCCCTACATACAAACAAACAAACAAATTTTATCTCTAATAATTATTATAAGTATAGATTATACTTTAGATACCTACCTATAGATAAGCATTGCATTTTTTTAACAAAAGTACTTTCTTTCATTTTTTTTCGTGTCTTCACAGATAAAACGTAAAACGAGCAAAACATTTTCATTGTTCCGTAATAAATTAATTACGAGAAATAATTGAAAATCATTAATTATGAAAGCTGTATTTGTAATCCTTTTGTTAAGCCGCGGAAATTTATTTTACGCTAATTGCTTAGCTGTTTAATCTCCAGTTGATTTGATTGACTGGACTAATAATAATAAAATATTGAAACATATTTTTAGACTGTTACAAACGAAATGTTTTAAATGTTGTTCGATTTGTGTTTTACATATTTAAATATCCGTTCAATCAAATCGTGTGGTATTTAGTAGAGAAGACGTTTATCAGACAGTTTTCTAAGACTAGATTAACTACAGTTTTGACTATGATGAGCGCTCGCTCTAAAGGAAGTGGTGACAATAGAAAATGCTTTTCATTCAAGATGAAGCATGGCGTAACTTGGATCTCGTAGCGTCCAATCTCACAACATTGTGCAAACTATAATATGTATGTATAACAATGCATCAGATAAAATGATCTTCTCTATTTATTCTGGTGTATCGAACGTGTACAATACTTGTATGCTCAAGCATTTATAGATAAAGCTTTATACGTCACCCTTAAATATACCTACATGGTTGAAACATAAATTGGTGTAATAAAATAAACTAGTGGTTGTCCCGGTGGTTGAAATTCGACGGTAATATTACATGTAAATGTGTATGTTTTAGCTTTCTGCACTCCTTCTCCATAATTATAAACTTTAACTATGCCAAATCTCACACGCCTCCGTGCTTCAAAAGGGGTACAAAATTTTCTATTCACGTATTTATATATCCCTTACAGCCCTCCCGAACACAATAAATAAAAAGCTGAAAAAGTACGAATATGGTATGTATTTATTTTTTAATTATTTATTTTATTATATACGATATTGACGCCCCTAATAAACCGTTAAATGGCTAATAACTGAGTGAAAGAGAGGGGGAGGCTTTTGCCCAACGATGGGATACTCAGGGCTAAATATAATAATTAATAATGTCATTTTATTCACAATGTGTCGTAATTTCGATATCGACATAAAGTTTTTTTATATCTCATAAAATATTAACAGAATAAAAGGGTAAAAACAATACTCTTAACATTAATAATTTAATGAAACTTTATACACAAATTATACCTGAGGTATTTAATATAAGCGTTAGTCAGTTCGTCACCCTTACTGACGGGTCTCGTCAACATTTTGTCATTATTACAACCGCAACAGATTGGGAACCTAATAATATTCAAATTATTTGTAGTGAGCGCCCCTACCCTTTGATTACATCGGCACCTGTGACGGCAATATTATACGAACATACGTGAAACGATATAAAGGGTCATAGATATGTTATGGGGAATGTTCATTTAATAAGGAGTAAACCAAAGAGAGTGCGTAATATTGTTTTTGTCTAAATTGTTCTTTAAAATGTGAAAGCCTATAAATGCGCTGCTTATACTGGAAATGTATAGCTTGATATTTAGCCGTGTATCTATGAGTCTGTCTAGAAAAGCATTGCTAAATCGGGGTTGTTTTCATTAAGAGGAGATTTCTTATCAACAGCGATCGATAAAATAAGTTTTTTCTTTTCAACTCTCTGGACAACAATTGTATAAATTCGTATAGAATGTTTAGTATTTATTTCTGTTTAAGTGATTGTAATCTTTAAGAAATAAATTAATTCAAACCGTATTTTTAATATGTGTAATTAAAAAATTGTGACCATAACAGTCGCCTTCACTGAAAGGTACTCAAGCCTTATTTTTTTGTTTTCTATTATGATTTCAATTGCAAGAGGATGATATAACCCAATAAAATACAATAAATAACACATTCAAAATAACACCTACGTTACAGTACAAGATGCCTAAATAGGAATATGATACCACTATTTATTATTAACACGCTTTTATTAGCTTCACTTGTAACTAACTAATTAACTATGTAAGAAAATCTTGGAAGTTAAATTTGACCCACTTCCCGGTTTCCGATTGAGCTGAAATTATGCATACACGTTCAGTTTGGATGACTAAAGCGTGTTCTGTAGTTTTTTTTAAACTATAATATTTTATTACATTCCATTGCCGATAATCCTTTCTATTCGTTACACGTGTACATAATATATCAATCCGTGATGCGATTGACACTTCAACGAGTACCTAGATAAATAAACTGCGAAAATTGAATATTAACAACCATACATGGTATTACGCCTGTATTCCCCGAAGGGTTATACAGAGGTGTATAATTGTACACCCACATTTTGCCGATGCTGTTATTGAGTTCCATATAATAGGGGGCGAGTCTATTGCCATCAACCGGACAGAATTCCAAACTTCGGCTTGCTTCTGAGAATTTTCATACAGGAAAATCCAATAACATTTTGTCTGACACGAGAATCAAACTCAGGACATTACACTCAGCGTTGAATGTTTATACATATTATGTATAAATAACATGTAGGTACGGAAATCCCGTAGGAAACCGCAAATCTGACAAGAAAGTTGGCAGGTTTGTGGTTTGATTTTCTTCATGATAAAGTATTTTTTTAGATTACTTGTCTAAACAGCACATCTATAATAAGTAATTAGGAGTCATAAATAAATAAAACTTAAATCTATAGTTACCAGAAAATTATTTTACTGATTGCACATGAAAATGCGATACCTTGAGGCATCACAATATTTACGACCAACTTAAGGAACAATCAAAACGCCCTTAAACCAAAAATATAAGTGTATAACAGGCATCAACAATACTTTGGGTTGAAAATATTTAGAATATTCTTCAACGAAGGCACTAAGAATTAATACGAGCAATACAGTCATAACTTGAAATCAAAATTCGCCTATAATAACCACAAAACGGCTTCACAATTACAGCATCAAATTACAAAGCAATTTGATGGGAACCGCATTGCATGGACCCTTGAACGTAATTTAAAATGGTAATCCTACACCTAAGGGTTAGGTTTAATTATTGTACTCACATAAATGACTGGACAAATTCAAAGAAACGTGTGAACATATAAAATAAAATAAATAATAAAATAATAATATTTAATTAATTATCATTTTGTAATAATATTTAGTTAAATAGGTACATATAATTAGATGATATTGACTTTACACCAAAAACTTTCCTAGACGTATGACTTCAAGCGATCTACTTAAATTAAAAACAAATATTCTTGAGTTCTTAAGATAAATACGAGCAATACTGCCTTAACTTAAAAACGAAATACGCGAAACATCAAAACGGCTTCAATCAACATCAAATTATAGAGCAATTTTGATGGTTACCATATTAAAATATACTTACAGCGGTCTGACTTTCGTTCCGTCGCAAGTCATCAAAGGTACAGCGACTTTCTTAGCATTGGTTTAAGCGTTCGTTGACACTCGATATTTTTAGCCGCAGAATCGCGCGTTTTTGCCCTCGTTGGCTGCCTTTTGCTTATAAAAAGTGAATAACGCACGCAAAAACACGCGATTATGCTGCTAAAAAAAGTATTGAGTGTGGATGGGCCCTAAAAAATGTTATGAATAGAGTGCCCTATTTTTGAGTCGCGCTGCAGCTTGTACTACCAATGCTTGTAAAGTGATTTTAAGATGTCTTAAGTCGAATGAAAGGAAGTTTGTTGCGCTATTTCATAAATTAATCCTACTGAAATGAAGACTTGTAAAATTTTACTAAGAACTTGTTATTTTGCTTTTTCCATTCATAACAACGTTGAAAGATTATTTTATGACTTCTAGTTTCATATTTTTTTATTTCGGTATATATTTAGGTATTCACTAATCGATGTAGGTAATTAGGAATAAAAAAAACATTTTTAGACGTTTATATCTGTTATACTGAAATATACACTTTCAGCAAGTGTACAAAAATATTGTATAGTTACATTATTCTTTGAATTATTTAATCACAGATATTTACAAACATAATACAACCTTTTAGTAATGCCAAATAGTATTCCCTAATAAAATCTGCCCAAATTATGGTTCATGTGAGTGAGTCATTAGCGGAACCAACCGCAAAAAGCCTTTTAACGTCCAAACTATGTAGGTACTCCACATTACCATACAGTTTCAATTATCGAACAGATTTTCGGAATCGTTCGGAATTAATGCAAATCGGTCCATTCCAATATATTCGACAGCGTCTTCTGAAATCATAATAGTAGTTTGACCCTTCTCAGGGCAAAGGGACATATCCATCGTGACAGCTACCCTATTTTCAAGACCTTTCTCTAAGGTTTAAGACAGCGGTCCTTAAATATTCTCGGTTCTGCTTGAGGAATATAAACAAAGTGGTTTCGCTTTAAGAAAAATAAACATTTCATCATGATGTGTAAACATATTAAAGCAAGTAAATATGACTATGAAAGGTGTATGAAGTCCATAGTAAACATTAAATCAACTGAATCCTGTAAAGCCCATTTCCAACAGCTAAAAATACTACTTCTGCCATGTATGTTTATATAAGAAAGTGCAGTTTATGCCAAAGCTAATGCTGAACTTTTTGAATTCAGTAACCGAATAAGACGGAATTATAAGATGACACGATTACCTCATAAAACTGCTTTATTTCACAAGAGTGTGTTTTACCTGATACCTGATATATATAATAAATTGCCGAACTATATTACACAATTAAATGACATTTTTATATTTATGAGGACATTGTTTAGATTATTAATTGATAAATGCTATTATAATTTTCATGAATACTTCTATTCTATTCTATTTTTCGCTATTTATTTATTTATTTTATTTTAAAGACATCTTATTGCTAACAGTTTTTAGTCCATGCACAATAAGAGATTACAATAATTAATTTTAAAAACAATAATAGGTACATTTCATTAGCTATGGCAAGTCGTGCCGATGTCGACAATTCTGCCAATGTCAAAGGTGATGGAAAAACGTATGGTGATAGCTTAGATTAGGGGTTTACATAATCTAAGGGTGATAGCGGGTGATAGCTATAGTAAAAATTATAAGTTTTTAAACTGTCATGGTCACTAACATTAAAAAAAATGTAAAAATTGCCAACTGAGATAAAGTTAAAAAATAAATAAAAAAACCTTCTTGATTGAATTGTGAAACTTGCTGGGATATTAAAACGACACAGAAACAGATAAATACAAATATAAATCTAAATAATTAAATAAATGATAAAATTATTTAGACCAATACTACACCAGCATGACCCTGATTTGTAAAATTTTGACATATAATAGCTTCAAATTAATTGTTATTTAAATTATCTATGATCTGTACCTATTTGATATGTTTAACCAATGTATGTCTTTATGGCGGGTCATAGCAGCACTACGTTCTCATATTTAATGACCTTATTATACCTATGTACCACAATGTTGATTGATAAATAAATAAAGAAATCTTTAAATAATTTTTCACGTTTTTTAACACATTGTACCTTATCAGGTTCTTTGGAAGGTCAATATATTTTTGAGATTTTTCATAGAGAGAGAGATAGTCATTTATCATCAAAAGAAATAATACAGTGTTATTGTTACATTTCCTTAAATATCTAGGTACTTAATTAATAACTTAACAATTAGAAAAAAAACAACAATAGAAATACAGGTTGATATTTTTAATTGTGTGTAAGTACAATACTTTCTAAAGTTTACTAAACGGCTGAATTCTTCGAAAAGTTTTTTCATTATGATTTGTAAAAGTTCTAATGAGAAATTAAAAATGTTTTTCAGCAGAGATATTTCTGAGATTTGTGTATCCTTGAGTCTTATTGCTCTTTGCAAAGCGGTTGGTCGACACTTCACGTGATTGAAGAGTTGGCTTATTCTTTGGCCAAAGAATAATCATATTAAGAATAAAGAAAGGAATACGTTAGAAAAATGAATAAATTCCTTCTACATATAAACTATAACTATCCCAAATGTCACACTCCTCCGTGTGCGCAATATGCTTAAAAAAGGGGTACAAAGTTTTAACTTTACGTATTCATATGTAGGTATAGATTCTATGGCCACACACATACTATTATGTATTTCTTGTTAACTGTAATTAATTGCAAATCATTTTTCAATAATTATTGTCTTTAATATGACGGATTGAAAGAGACTAGATCCCACGACACAGGGAATCCTAGTGTGTCTAGAGAAGAAAATAAATTAATATTTATTTCCTTATGATCCTTTATCATTCATTGTACTTCTTCTACATTGTAGTCCAAGTGTTATCGAGTTTTGAGAGCACCTGACTCGCCACTTCGTTGTTTGTTTACGCTTTGTTTGAGACATTGCCCCTTTGCATAGTCATGATGCCTGCGAGATGTTCTGTTAACGCAATTATGTAAATCTATTGTCATTTCCTTTCCATGCGGCTTGCTTTCTCCCCTGAAGATTATAAACTAATCTGTTCGTATAGTGCAATAGCAAAGGAATAAGAATGAATCCTTCATTATTTCATTAATAAAATAAAATTTTAAGAATTATCTGTACGCCAAGAAATTATTTTATAAGATATTACATTATTTTATTTTACGTGCTGTGACAATTTTTTTTTCTATATTTGTGCCACGTCTGTTTATGTGTGCATGTGAGATTTGTATCTGTGTACCTACTGTACTATACAAAACATATATAAAAAGAATGGAGAATAGAGATAAAAAAAAAAAAAAAATGGAAGCGAAGCTAAGTTTCTTTCAGTTTTAAATTACCTGCTGGCGTAATTAAACCAACCAGACAGCTGTCTAGTTAAGTGGTTCTAAGTTGGTGCTAAGTTCCTTGTTCTAGGCTAAGTGCCGAAATGCGGTTAAAACTAGGTTCAACTTAAGTACTACACTCCGTGCTTGGGTTAAGTATACATACATTACACGTACTTAGTAAGTAAATTGTAGGTATAATCCTATCCTAATAATGTTATAAATGTGACAATTCGGATGTTTGTGAGTTTGTGAATTTGCATGTTTGCTTAAAGGCTGAACGGGTTTCAACTAAACGACTATACATACAACTTAAAAATACTACCTGGGGAAGGACAGGCTTATTTTCTATCCCAGAAAATAACTCGGCTTTCCAAGAAGTCCACTCAGACGGGGTCGCGGGCACAGTAAGAAAGAAAAAAAGAAAAGTAATTTTATTCCGTACGGGATAATGACGGCGCAATATTTACAATAAACGAAACATAAAAAGAGAAATAGGTACCAGTGGCGAAGGGTGACAGTTTTAAAAGGGGAAGCCGTCCCAAAAATGCCCTCTAAAAATTGCTGCAATTAATGCTGCAAGACAAAAATCCATACCGTCTCTTGTAATCTATATATAGACATGTCTGGAAGAGCTCGACCTAACTGATCAAGCCTTTTTTTTGTCAGTTGGATGAGTAATATTACGTTGGTCTATGCACTAACCAATTCCTAAAGGGAAACCGATGGGAATCGGGTTGTATGGACTCTTCGCCACTGATAGGTACACATCTAAAAAAAACTTGGCTCAATATAAATGCGGGATGAGGGACACTCAGCGCTGATTTGCAGTTGGCACCCCTGCAGTGACACACGGGCGTAAATAAGTAAACCGAAGTCAGAAACACAACACACAGAACACACACATGGAACTTACGTGTATCATAAAGCTGTAAGGATACGATAAACAGAATACAATAAATACGACATTTTTTCTCTAAACTCATGAAAAAACATAGGTACTTTAATTTCAACCTTACTTACTTCGTTAATATACTTTCCATTGCTGATTCAGCTTGGAGTGGCTTATAGCAGTTTCTCTTAAAGTTTTTCATACGCTTGGAAAGCAATTACCAAAGCTTTTAGTTTTCAACGCACAGGCATTGGTTCAAAGTTCCACCACCAACAGGCTTCGATAAAATTTATAAAGCTGGCTGCATTGCCACGTGAAAATAGTTCAAGCTTTCAAAGGAATGAAGAAAAAAAAAAGAAACTTACACGACAGCCCAAAAAAAGGAGTGTTGGTGTTGCTGTGTTGTGGTGGTGGTGAGTTGTTGTTGGTGTTGATGTTGTGTTGTGTGTGCTGGTGATTTTATAGGTATATGTGTGAATTAATGTGAGAGGGAATTATGGATGTTTTTGTCTTTAATAAATTATCGTAATTGGTCCTAAACCGATGCAATAGGGAAGAGGACTACTATTAAAAATATAAAAATATTTTATATTCCCTTAAAGTGGGCAGACATAGAACAACATAGATGGAAAAAAAACTATCCATTCTTTTCAGGCTCGAAGGAATATGTGTGAAACTGTCACAATCTACTATAACGTCACTAGCTAGTAATATAGCATCTTTGTCTATGCCATTTAAAATGCTTATAACTTAGGCATATTTAGAAATATGCCTATTTTTTTTTGCTTAAATATTTCATATATTTTTACACTATTGCTGAAGTTTTTTGGAAGAGATTTAATTTACATACTAAAAAAAATTATAAAAAAAATTATCTAAGTAAAATGTATAAATATTTTTTATATTACAATAATCATTCAACTCAGGTATAACCCTTAAAAGTTTTTTTGTAGTGGCTGTGTGAGGAACTGAGGAACTGAGGAGGAATTTTGGGGACATACTTCTAACCCTTTCCCCGCGAACTGCCCACAAAATCAGCGTCTCTTGTCAAAGTTAAACGACCCCAACTAAAAATCTGTAAACATGACGCGACCGAACTGTAATCAGTTTGTTGATACAGGCTGCAAATTAAATAAGTTTCCGAACGATAGACTTTGATCCTATGGGACTGAGTCTGATACTTTGTTAGTAACTCCTGATAGATGTTTCATTTGAAAAATAATGTGGCCATTAGTCGGACGGAAGTTAGTTGGCCCTTTTTTGGAACAAGTTGTAAGTAGAGGAGTGGGTATTGTTCTAGTTGTGCTGAAATGCTTTATATTTCCAATAGGTGAAGCTAATTGAGGTTATCAGCGCAAAAGTTGTGTAAGGCACATTTTGTGCTGGTTACGGTTTTGGTTAAAACTACATTCCTAAAACTACATTTCCTACATTTCAAAAGTGGTGTAAGCTACAAATTGCCAAATTGTGGCTTACACCACTTTTGCGCTGATAGCTTTAATTATTTTGGGGGTTTTGGGAGTTATTAAGATTTGCAGAATAATTATAGTATTTTGCGGCTCATCGTATCCTTTATTTACTTGTCTACAGCGTCATCTCTCTATAACCAAGACCTTATTACAAACGAAAATAAAATAAAACTACCCGCAATTCCGAACATTTTATTTGCAAAAAAAACTTCCAGCATATCACAATCTTAGTAGAATATTAATGTACTAACGTACCCACATATATTATCGTATCCAGTTAATAATTCCGACAAGGCTTCGATTTATAGCCAACGAGCAAAAATAAAGTGCAAAAATGAAGTGCTTTTAAAAGAGAATTTCTTTCTTCATAATATCTCAGAGGAATCGAATAAATAGCTGACAATATTTGATTACTTAATTGTGTAAGGTTTTATAATGTTTTATTTATATGCCTTGCAAATTATCCGATGCCAAATCTTTTAAATCTATGTATATCTTTGGATATTCGCTTTTTCTTTCAGCTAATCAATGTAGTTTCTTCTTGGTCTATCTCTTTTTCTTTTCTTAGTAGCTCTTCGTTGGTCACTTTTTCTGTCCAGGGTACTTTCTCCATTCAACGCCAATCGCAAAAGTAACAATTAAAAACGATAAAACGGTAAAACCACTTCGATAAAATAATGTTTTTCCCATTTTGGTCTAAACTTTGCCTATCTCCCCAACCAGTTAGTAGGTAGGTACTTATATTTTGTGAAATAAAATTACTACATTAGTATTTCCGGACAGAAAGACCAAATCACACAGTTGTCATATTTATGACGGGAACTTAGGACCATAAAAGACCAAATTGATAATTATGTCACACAGTACAATTTTTGACATTACAAGAAATGGGTGATGAGCGGCAAATAAAAACAGCAACTAAGTATATTCAAAAATATTTCTGAATAAAAAAAACGATTGAAGAAATTTTTCAAGAGACTTTGCCAACTCGATGTCTCCTATGTAACGACCAAATAGCCTATAATATTATTCCAAATGTTGTTTAACTTATAGGGCAAATTAATAGAAAAACTTATTATGAATATTTTATCTTTTGCTTTTACTTTGATATTTACTTTTTGTGCTATGTGGAGATAAGGATTTTTCGATATAAAAGTTACAGTCAATATGATTTCAACATCACAAATCCTGGAACCGATAATTTGCATGAAGGCAACCTTTTTTAACACGCTTTTAACCTGTAACTGACTAACTATGTAAGAAAATCTTGGAAGCTAAGTTTGACCCACTTCCGGGTTTCTGATTGAGCTGAAATTTTGCATACACGTTCAGTTTGGATGACTAAAGCGTGTTCTATAGCTTTTTTTAAATTATATCTAATATTTTATTCTGACTATGATATTGTGTTGATGCACAGATAAAAGATCAACTACATTTTAATTGAAATAAGATCACCCGAATCGCGTAGAAGCAGATGGTACCCTTTTGTGTTGAGTTCACTAGTTTAATTCTCACTATCACGACAAGTTATGACATTAATATAATTTTTCTTTTTTTATAAACCTTTTTCCTCGCTTGGTTTTCTCCTGTATCATGGGTACAGTTTAGAAACAGTCATGTCACATGCACACACATTCAGACACGAAACAACGGTCATACAAAAATTTTGTTCCGTGCGGGGATCGAACATGCGACACGTAGCGCAAAAAGCCAATCGCTTAGTCACTGCGCCAATCGTACCGTCAAGATATATGTTTTGCTCAGATTAATCTCTACATAGTATAAAATAAAGTCACTTTCCGCGTCTATCTGTCTGTATATCCGCTAACTCCTCCTAAACCACGCAACGGATTTTGATGCGGATTTCACCATCAGTTAGAAAATTTTTCACGGATGATTTATATGTATAATACTTTCATATTTAATGTAAGGATAGTAGAGAAATTGCACCCGTACGAAGCCGGGGGCGGGTTGCTAGTTATAATTAAGCATGTGATTATATATAGTACCAAATAGATATGACACACAAGAAGGAAATCCTATTGCGAATCCTAATTTGATGAGAAATTGTTCCAAAGGTGTTTCTTGTTACTTCGTAATCACTAAAAAAACAGTAAAAGGCTCATATTTTTCCATTCAAGGAAATGTCGTAACATGTTCAGTACCTCTACCATGAGTTTTCCGTGCCGTCTAACGTTCACGTTCACATGCAATATTTGTATAGTTACATTAGTTCACTATTTATTGCGCTGAAAAAATTCCCATACAAATATTGCATGTGAACGTGAACGTTAGACGGCACGGAAAACTCATGGTAGAGGTACAGAAAGTGAATGAATAGTGGAACATAATGTTGACATCAATAATAAAACGGGACATAGAATTTTACGTTAATAGACGTCTCGTAAATTCCCTTCCTGGCCTGTTTATTGAAATTAATGGCTTTACGCGCCTTTTTATGGGATTCCATACGAAACGAGCATCTTTTTTTTTATTGATTTCCCGAATGAACCATAATTTGGGAGGTGATATACAGGATGTAGGTGACATCATAACGAAAACTGATACCATGGATTTAGTACATGATTCTGGAAACCTTGGGCAAAGAATTGTGCAGAGACTTATTAAAAAAAAAAATACAAAATAATATGGTACAGTTATAATGATAATAATAAATCCAGCCCATTATGTTTCACTGTTGGGCACGAGCCTCTTAGAATGAGAAGGGTTAGGCCTTAGTCCACCACGCCTATAGCCTAGACGCCTAGTGCAGGTTGGCGGACTATACACCCCATAATTATTATTATGAGGCCCTAGTAAGTAAGTAATAGTTAACCTGCTACAGTGACTTACTTTTCGTCAGTTAATAGTCAGTTAACTTGACAGCTTCTTTACAATATTTTTCTAAAAAAAAAAAAACTGTGATTCCCTTGAAATACGTGTAAAGCTTAGATATACAGAATAATCATTGCTTATCTTCGTTCGTTTAGTATAAAACAACGGCAGACTATTGCCTACTGGCACCGTTCTAATGGTAGACGAAGATAGGGCCTTAAGATTTATTGACGGTAAAACAAAGATAATGTAACTGATAAAGATATCCTGGTAGCCTTAATAAATGATGTTTTACTTATTAGATAAAGTTACAATGGAATATTACTGTTCTTGACGTGATATTCCACCCACAACCCAGAATAATTCATTTATTCTCGTTACTGTCGCTTATAGCGACTATATATCTCATCCTCCGTAAGCTCTCCTGACGGCTAACCATTTTAATAAAAAAAAATAAAAAAAATATAGTATTTTTTTTTCGAAATATTTTATTTTTAACCAGTGATAGCATATCTGTTGAACGCTTGCCCTCCATGCAAGAGGGTCTGAATTCTAAACCGGTCCGCACCTCTGACTTTTTGAATTTATGTGCGGATCAGAATTTGATTATCACTTGCGTTAATGGTGAAGGAAATCTACACTACTGAGAGGGCCTCATAAAGTTATAATAAGTAACAAAACAACTCAATTGAATATCAAAAAAGTATGACTTAAATAATAAGTATTTATGTGCCTTTGAAACACTTCGTTGTACCACTTACATAGGTTACTTACAATAAAATGATAATGCGGGCCCTGTCCGGAAGAAATGCGGACAAGGCAACTCAACAAGTCCAGATAATGTCCGAACATGTCCTGGACATTCTTTACAAATGTGTAGTTAGGGTTGTCGTAGGCATGTCCGGAATTTTACAGACAACAAGCTTATTCTTCGAAGACGAAAAGGAAGCGCACGATATCAGGAATTCTTTTAAAAGTAAGAAAAATTAAACCAAGTTTGATACATAATGTAAAAAATAATACTATATTTATTTATTTATATTCAATTACTGTCTACAGTTACAGTTTCCAACCAAAACGTGTAGAGAGTCAATAATATTAAAAGAACATTGAGTAGGTAATAATAACATGCTAATAATTCTAATAATAATGACGTCATCAGTTTCCAATGAGGGCAATTTGCTGAAAAATGAACACTAAATACTGATATGTTTATAAAAGTACTAGCTTTCGCCAGCGGCTTCGTCCGCGTGATATCTTTATAAATTATAGCCTATGTTACTCACTGATAATGTAGCATTCTACTGGTGAAAGAATTTTAAAATTATTATTTTTTTAAAAACGTTGCCCCTCTCTAGGATTTCTCCTGTATCGAGGGTACAGTTTACAAACATACATGTCACATGCATATACAACCAGACCCGAAACAACTATCTGTAGATCATACAAATATTTGTTGTGTGTTGTTGTTTATTTGTTGTTGTGTTGTTTGTTGTGTAGTTTTTGAGTTTATCCATTGCAAACAAACAAACAAACATACAAAAAATCAAATCTTTTCTCTTTATTATATAAGTTTAGATATTGCCTTCTTTTAGCAACCCTATGTGTGATGAAGGTAAGATATGGAAACTTTGAATTGTTCATGAACTCCTTGTTTTAGTTTACTTAATCTATTTAATCTTTTCAAAGTGCTAACATAGAGTGTTTAAACGCTGGCCAATTTAGGTTTGTTTACAAGAATGTGGTGTTAAATGATAGACTAGATACTTAGAGGTAGGTTTGATTTCCTTCAAAATGGAGATTGTAGAAGTAAAAGTAACTGAAATATTGCTGTAATAAATAATGATGTATGCATTTTTCTAGAACTTGCTTATTGCATTGAAAGCGGAAAGCAGTACATTAGACCGCAGCAGTCTGCTAACACAATAACTCCATATCACCCCATAATATTAATTGTTTATTATTTATATCCTTTATTTTTACACTCACACAATTTTTTTCTTAAAAAGAATAAAAAAATATTAATATTAGCACTAGTAACCCACCAGCATCGGGAACAGGGTACAAGTTACTGGTGGTCAGGGCTCTAGGGAGAGGAACCTCCTAATAATGCGCGCCATGTCAAGGAGTATCTACTGCTTTCTGAATCAGGCTCTTGATTCAGCCACCCAGCAAGGCAATTAAGCCATTAGGCGTTACGACTATCGGTCCAATGATTGCTGACTCCACGTCCCACATTGATTTTGTTAGATAATCTTATTATTTTCGCACGCATAAGGGATAAGCATCTAGTTTTGTAGTTTTTATTTCGGTATATTTATTTATTTATTTATTTATTTACATCAACAAAAAAATCATAAAAAAAAAACATACAATCTTGCTTGTATTTTTAAAGTAAGACTATTTCAATTTATAACAAATAAATCCAAATATTATTATTCATTGCACCAAGAGCAAATTCGAACAGAGTTTACAACAAAGGAAATATGAAAACAAAACCGCAAATTCAATTTTATTCGAGCACGTAACAGCACTATCATTTGGCTCCAGACCCGAACCTGGCGTTATCCTTAATACAATACCCGGGATTCAGTCACCACTTCGTATTACACTGACAACCTTGATGTGAGAACTGATGGAGCTGATTTATGGATATTAATTTTTTTTTTATATGCTGTCCCACTCCTGTAGGCTAATTCACGTAACTAACGAAGTGCAGTTGCCGCGCAGTTGCAGTAAAATTTTGATCAAACCAACAAAGGTATCCTCTTAGCTACAGTGAGATACGCTCGCGTCAAGTTCGAGCGTCACTGAAATATGATCGGCGTGTCATAAAGTTACGTGAATGCCAAAGACCTCCCTCCATTTCCTCCATTATTCGAATGTATCCATTTCAATCCGTCATCCCCATCGTGGTTTCGTGGATTTTTCTAAGGGCTGTTTATTTAACATTAATCACAGTTATTTTTGTATTCTTAAAAATTTAAAATCTCATCTTTTCACATTTTCCGAGCCGGGGTAATAAAAAAGAAGTAGGGATTCTTGCTAACCGATTACATTTTTATACGTCATGAAATTGAAAGCCTCGGATGAAGAACCCGCTTAAATTAATAGCTGAATATCTGACTGACTCACATTTTAACGCCCGGGCAAAAGGCATCAAAGGCAAAGGGAATTTGCATATAGGAGGTAGAACATAAATAGGTTATATGACATGGAGTATCACTAAAGTAAAAAAAAATAGGTTTTATTTCAATACAGTATCAGAATAAAAAATCAAGAGAGGAAAAGACTTAAAGGACGCCCTTTATCTTTTTTTTGAGTTGCCACCTCCACACAAATCTTTGTACTAGTAGCTCCATGTACAAGATAAAGTTAGAGACCGCGGGTCTGACACTAAGCTCCAATCCGCAAACTCTACCAAATTGATCTACCTACCTGTTGATTCGGATCGCTCACCTCCTTATGTGAGATTTGTGTTATGCTCGTATGTGGATTCATTACTGCCTGTTGCATTTCAGATAGATGAGGCGTTTGTGGGTTAAGTCCATGAATTTGTCCATAAAATTTATAGTCTGTGTTGCCGAACGAAAATTTCCTTGGGAAACAAACTTTGAATTTCGAACCGGTCATAATATTCTAAACCTGTGATATTCTTTGAGTATCTGATACTCAAAAGTGATATTACATCACTGAATATTACAATATATTGACACTTCGGATTACAAAGGGCGTAAAGGAAATTTTGGCGAAAATGACTTTCTAATGGTACCATACTCAGTTTTTTACGCTCTTTCGATCTATCTTAACATATACGTTAAGTAACAATTACGACCCATGATTAATTTAAATTCTAGAAAGATCAGGTCGTAAAGGAATAATAATTGATTTCTCCGGGTGTATGAGACTTCTATTTTTGAAACGATTATACAGACACTTGAACGGGCGCTACTGCAATATCGACCGTGAATTATAGAATAGAATAGAATAATCTTTATTTGTAAAAACATAGGTACATAAATAGGTCTTTCAATTTTCAAGGTCTTTTGATTTTTAATTAACTCTTTCCTAATCAAAATCCTTATAGCTTATAGCAAAAAAGTTATATCATAAAACTTGATCTATTTTAGTATTTTGCTTCTTCTGAAAAACCGTGTTTTGTCTTTTACGTAATTTGTAATCCGCAGTGTCAATAATATAATGACTATATGTTACACATACAAAGAGTACTTAACATGAATACGCAATTAGCTTAAAGGTTCTACATAATTGTAGGCCATGACACGTTGAGTAATTGAAGTTATAATTGAACGCTAAAAGTAAGCTGTGAAAATAAGACGATGTGAGGTTCTATTAAAAATAATCTTGTCAAAAATATTATCAAGTGGGATCGTCGCATCGACATGTTTCGAGTCTTAAATTTTGTCTGGTCATAAGTTAAAGTTATGTAATTAAATGGGTTTCTAAAGTGCTTGTATACGGTTGGTGTAGCCGGAGCAAGGGGCGGTCTACGACCTAGAGTTTTTTTTTTTTTTTTTTTTTAATAAAAACGTTTACCAAAAAGTGTACAGTTAGTGAACAGTATGCATCATATATCATATTATCACTGGACCCGCGCACTTCCTTACACGGTAATTTACACGATGCATATAACCTGCGCAAGTGCCTCAAAATGCGCATGTTACCCGCGCCGTGTACAAGCACCATTACGGGGACGTCTCGAAAAAGAAAGAAAATGAAAGAAGGTTTTTGTTGGTCCTATGAAGAAAAGCCGGCAACACACTCTTGGTTATAATCTTTCTCTGTAAGTGATCCGATGTGTTTTGTGAGCACAACACAAAACAATTTTAATGTGGGCCTATTTAAACTTGAAGTTATATAGTCTTATCTAAGCGAATCCAGATCTCATTTATTGTTAATAATATGAATATCTTTGTACAAATTTGAGAAATAAATCAAAATTGTAAATGAAGGATAATGAGATACTGTGGTACTTTAAAGGAAGGGTTAGCAAATTGTCGCCGCCTACGCAGTCGTTATCGTTAATCAAGCATTTAGGCGGTGATCACACTGGATAGCCAAGTCGCACAGACAAGTGCGTCAATTTGTCTGAAAGCTTGGGCAATTGGGCGTATGACAATGCGATCTAACTCTTGGTGCATTGAATTGCATGCATTGACTAGGCAGAAAGAGAGAAAAAATCTTTGACATCATTTTGGTAATTGCTTTATATATTATAGCTTCCGCCAGCGGCTTCGCCCGCGTGATATCGTTATAGATTATAGCCTACGTTACTCACTGATAATGTAGCATTCTGCTGGTGAAAGAATTTTTAAAATCTGCCGGTAGTTTTTGCGTTTATCCATTACAAACAAACATACAAAAAATCTAATCTTTTCTCTTTATAATATTAGTATAGATATAGATAATTTTTTAATGTAACATTGCCCCTCACTAATATTTCTCCTGTATCGAGGGTACAGTTTACAAACATACATGCCACATGCACACACACGTAAACCGAGAACAACTATTTAAGTATAGATCATACAAATAATTGCTCCTTGCGGGGATCGAACCCGTGGCACTTAGCGTAAAAAGTTAATCGCTTAGCCACTGCGCCAACCGCGTCGACAACATTATTGGAAGAACAGAGATATTCACTGTACAAGGAAACGAGACCGATTTTGGCCTTTAAATCTTTAAAGATTAGTCTAATACATAAATATTATTATGATAATTAGATTTTATAAAATTATCGATAGCCTTTATTTATAACGACTGTCTAATACTGTTTTAACGCAATACGCAAAAGTTAGCTCGCACGCGTTTTTGTATGCAGCTGATTTGAGATTAATTGTCCACTGCGTCCCCTTAAACATTGATAGATTCTAGGCTACCATCAAAGGAAAGCCATTTTGATTGCCATTTGAAATTATAGGACTAAAATTCTGACTTCTGAGCATTCCAAAATCAGTCGTGGTCACTTTAATTACAATATTTGACGTTTCCCTCAATAGTCACAACAACCGGATAAACTGGAATATTTGGAGGTAATTTAATTTCTAAGGGTTTCTTGTCGATTTATGGGACGGAAACGGAAATAGGAATGAAAATAATTTTGTTCCTAATTTAATAAGATTGCGTTTTCTGAATTGTATAAAGAATTTGGATTTCGATTATGGAAAATCGTAATTTATTTTTAATATTTCTTTGATGTATAAGAATTTTATTTTCTAAAAATATCACTGTACATAATTGTCCTGAGTATCGACACTCATATTAGGTACACCAATAACAAAGTTCATAAACTAAAACCCTTTTCTTTTGTTCCAGGATGCTGGGCGGCGTGGGCGGGCGGCACGCGTCCGTGCGGCGGCGCGGCAGCTCCCCCGGCGTGCGCCGATATGCGGCAGGCGCGGCCGCGGCCGATGATTCGCCGCCGGCGTCGCCGCGTCCAATGCGCCGGCGCCGGGCCGCACTCGCCGCGCAAGACCACAAGACCTGTGCGCTTATACATACCAGGCTCAAGTTGGGGGACATTATGTGAGTTTATTGAGTATAAGGAGTTATTTTTATCAGGGCGATTATCATCACAATATGCGCTCATCATAGTCAACACTGTAGTTAACACACTAGTCGTACAAAAACAAATCTCACTTACTATACGTATAAGAGTATGACTGTCTGTCTTTATTGTTTATTCTATAACTTGAGACAGAAGACAATGTAGTCAGTAGGACGGGTAGGACCAGCATGGTGAGTTTAGCCGGGAGGAGTCTGAATATTCTTAGGTACCTGTATATTGACACTGAAAAAGCAAAATGGCTCAAAATCCAATATGTAAACTTTACAGGAACACATTTTAGAGTTTTTTTTTAAGAACAGATTCATATAAATTTATCTAATCGATAATTTTCTGTAAAACGTATATTCTAATAAATTATATAGTATTAAAATTAGACACTGGGATATACGAGTAAGTTTTACAGAAAATAAACATAAAGCTTTAAAATGTGCCCTATAAAGTTTATATATTGGCCATTTTTCTTTTCCAGTGTCGATATGATAATTATACATTAGCGGTCGACAATCTTTAAGCAGATAAGGGCAAAAGTGGTAAAATAAATTTAACTCACATTGAAGTAATAACGTACCAGATTAGCTAAATAATTCAGCTGGTATTATCAGTTACTTATATATTTTTGATTGGTTTGTTACATGAAATGATGAAAATTGAAAATCTATTTGTATTATAAGTAACTCCAAAATATTGACTACGGGTAGACGTCAGTCGCCCCCTACCGATTTCACTTGAAAGCTTTTAAGTTAGCAGGTTAGCAGTATACAGCGCAGTTTAAGTAGCTTTGATAGTGGGAAAATCTGGAACTGCGATCATACTGCGAAGCCAGAGCACTCTAGGGCTGGGAGCGGGGAAAACTGGAACTAAAATTTTCTCGTAGCGCCATCTAGCGCTCTGGCGTTATAACTGGGAAAACTTTAGTATCAAAATCTTGCTGTGACGCCAGCGCTCGGGCGCAATGTGGAAATCACTGACACCCAAATTTAGCGACGCCAGAGCCATCTGTAAAGGTTTTGCGGGAAAACCGTCTGTACAACTTTCAGAGGGCGGATTCAGGCTCGGGAAATTATAGTACTGTTTTCATTCACTGCCAATAGATGTCGCTATAAGTCGCAAATAGACAAAGGTTAACGAAGCTTACCTTACTGCTGGCCTAATTTCGTGTAAAGTTACACGGTTTCTGAAGATAATCTTTAATTGGATACTAATAATTGAAATCCTTTATGTTTATATACCTAGGTACGTAATAATTTATTTAGTTATCAAAAGTCATTAGATACAATCTTTGAGTCAAAGGATACAATACATTTGTGCCAGCAAGCCATAAACTAGCAGTACTTATTTATATTACTAAAAAATCAGGTTAGATCTAGAAACTGTAGGTACAACCATTTAGTTTATCGAAAATCTGAGTCAACATCCGAACGAATACCGCAACACCGACAAAGACCTATCCGTCGAAATATTCCATTCGAGGTTATCGATTGGAAATTCAATTTCCATTCGGAGTCCAAAACAGAAGACGGTCGAATTCTGTAATAATAGAGCCTCGTAGAGTCGGCCGTTCACCACGTTCGACCAGAGTAAATGGAGCAACTCGCTTCCTGCCTCCACGTGGCGAGATGCCATTATTGATTTCCGGCGCGAGAGCGAGACAGCGCCATACCACAATTTGTTGCACTATTTTCCGTCCCGCTCTTTCACCAATATATGACCTATTTTTATGCTGCTTTCCCTATATTAATACAGCCTAAGTAATTAGGTGAAAAGTTTTGGTAGGCGCGATGTAATCTTAACAGTGGTTCGGCTATAATTAATATTTGTTTCTTTTTTATACCTAGGTATATTTGGTTATTGTGTTGTGTTAAACAATGAGACAGCTTCGCATCATTGAATTTGTAACATACCTAATATCAAATTGATCTATTATTACTTTGGAAATAAGATTGAAAATTGCGTAACCAAGTGTTTTAGTACTTCTACGTTTTAACTAAGTTTCTATATTTTTCTTTGAATGTTTGTTCCGACTTAGATGTTTTCAGACTTACATTTATTCCCTTATTCTTACAAATAATTAACACGACTTCTTCTTTTGTAGAACCTAAGTAAGATAGATCTAAAACAGAGTCTACACTTTACAAGAGAAAGTGCATAATACACAATTTCCCCTTTTAAAACCAAAACAAACACTACAATCACCATTGTTAATTAATCACCAGAGCGAGCAACAATTATCGAGTGAACAGTAAATCAACGGATTACCGGTGGCCAGCGGTTCGGCGCACCTGCACCTCTCGGCTTACGGGAATAAATACCGGGGATTAGCACTATGATAATTGGTCCTCCTTCCCTTGTAACATATCTACAATAATTTTATAGTAACTTATGTATAATTTCCGTGATTGCCTCGATAATGTGTATAAAATAATAATAATAGGTGCGATGCGTCTCTGAAGTGTCCAGGTAACGATAAAAAAATTAATCCAGCCCATTACAGTCCCACTGGTGGGCAAGAGACTCATCGCTAAATTTAAAAAAAACAAATATACAATACAATATTCATCTTAGTAATAATATAGGTATTACACTGATAGGTGCTGGTACTAGGATAAGGCGGGAGGATTACTTAAAGTCTGGTAAATAAAAGGAACAGAGTTTTTAACAATATTTGACATTAGTGATCAGTGAGAAGGGTTAGGCCTCAGTCCACCACGCTGGCCTAGGACGCGTTGGCGGACTACAGACACTATCAAGAACTGTAAAGATACCTCCACCACATCCTAAAAGGTCGGCAACGCATCGGTGACTCCTCTGGTGTTGTGGATGTTCATGGGCGGCAGTGATCACTTACCATCAGGTGAACTGCAAGATCATTTGCCCCAAAGTTTGCCCCCTATGCTATAAAAAAAACATACATTATTTTAACAGTTTCAACTTTAGTGACATTTCAGTAAAGTTGAAACTTCATTATTTTGACAAGGGAAGACAAGAAAGAAAGATAAGAAGACGTCATTATATAGACCTTTTTTTTAGGGGTCATCCAAAAAATACGTCACACTAATTTCGTGATTTTTTGACCCCTCCCCCGTCCTTGTCACAGTTGATCACATTTGTGAGACACCCCCCCCCCCCTCCCTAGTGTGACGTCACATATTTTGCAATTTTACATCTAGAAATTATTAAATTAAAACAGCAGTTCCGAAATTAGTTTTATTTCCATTTAAATTATTTTATAATATGATTTTGAAATGTGACGTCAAGAATCTTAGGACCCCTCCCACCCCTTGTCACATAATGTCACACTTCGACCCTCTCCCCCTTATCGTGTGACATACTTTATAGATGGTCCCTAATGGCGTTCAAACAAATTGCAACCTTTGGTAGACCATTTTTTTTGCCGACTGTACATACAAACGTGACAAACTGAATACATGAATAACATAAGTACAAGCACATAACAATACAAGTGAAATAAAAACTTGTGAAAACAATATTCTTAACAAAATTCAATCACAGAAAAATCTCCAACACAAAAACGAACATAATACCTACCGGTGTTGTCACAAATCAAAGAAGCTGTAAAGGAGTGCAATTCTTTACTCGGTGAGGCGATAACGAAAGACTTTGCGAAGGAAACGGAACTTGAAATAATTGAAAGTCGCGAAACAATGCGACATTTCGTTGCCTTCCTTTGCAAATAAATAGGTACCTACCGACTCGTTATACTTTAATACTAAAATCATACTTTTTATTATGTCAGTGTTTCCAATACTTACACATAATACAAGGTCTTACCTTTCTATTCCCGATCCCTTTAAGGGGTTATTGTACTCATCATTATGAACAACTTTTACTATAGAACCAACCCTGAAATCGTGAAAATAAGAACCAGATGTTCTATACAATTAATTCAATATTAATCGACTGTATGGAATAGCCATTATTTATTTCGCGATTTCAGTTTTGTTCTCATAGTAAAATTTTGACCTTATATACACATAATTACCTATTGGTTAGTTATTAGATAAAATACGTCGTGATAAATTATTTTTTAGTTATATTCTGCTGCAATATCTATACAGGCTGCCGCAGATATTATGACATGGAACCATGTATTCAGTATCACGTTCTGTGACCGTACACAAGAAAACAATAAAAATCCAATCAGTAGTTTAGCCACAGGTACTAATTAAAAATTTCATAATTTTACACATGTCACGATCTCTAGACAAAGTTTAAAAAGTCTCCAGCGTCTTCTAAGCAAATTATTTTTATTTATACGAGTAGAACAGATAAGCGTGACATAAATTCCTACTTCGATGTCCTTTCACCTATACGAATGATAGCAGAGTGAAATTTATTGCAAAAAAACTTGCGGCAAAATCGCAGATTTTTTGAGTACGGTTTCGGAACATAATCAAATACGTGGTTTCATTTAATGTTATAACATCTGCTGCATCCTGTATAAAAGACGATCTTGCTGACATAGTGATAGTAAATAATGATAGATTTTTTGGTAACCCTCTGTGCACCCCAGTTTCCTCTATGTCCAACGGTGAACTGTAGAAGCTAATGAGTTAAAAACTGATGGAACTTAAAATAATTCAAACTTGCAAAACATTGCGACGAGCGACGACACTGTTTTGTAGGCCATCAAGTTTTTGCTTTGTGTCGGCAGGGCGGGGTAAATGCACACTTCATCCTGTTCACTAGTTTTACACATCACCAAGTTCCTATCTTTATTTCATGTAAATCAGATACAGGCACTTATGAAATGTCGAGACTCTAGGTGCACGGTTCCAAATAGTAGGTCCTACGGAGAAGAATCGGCAAGAAACTCTATGGAAATGCTTTTAAAATAATAATAATCTTGATCAGTAGGTACAATGTTGTGGTAAGAGCTGCGACAATAATGTAATTTAATGTTAACAAAAATAACAATAGGATAATAATGATTTGCCTCTGAATAAGATTGCCATGGCAGTTATAAGCTGACCAGTTCCGACAAACGACACCCGTTCACGAGCATGACGCGTCAGAATCGCCAAACTCAACCACAATGAAAGGAACTCAACGACCCGACACACAACGCCACCATCAGCGAGACATTTTAGTGAGCATGACAGACTCATAGTACCAGACAACAGGTAGGTATTTAGTAAATATCTCATCACGACATCAGTGGCATCATGTCTCATAAGCCTAGCCTGTGTGCGCCTTCAGTCATTTGAGTATACCTGACTCTGAATTTACAACAATCGTACAAGTATATACTTGATAATCACAATAGCTTCTTATTATTAGGACGTGCTCAAGTCTCAATAAGGCCGAATGATACTTTAGTCGGTTCCGGCGCAAAGTGCGGAGCCTTCGTTATTTGACTTAAAAGTAAAAATGTTGTTACTACCTAAGTTTATTAGGTATGCTAGTAAATGCTCGCACAGCCTTTGTAGGAATTTTAATTACTATGAAGTGATGTAGCATTTTCTTAGGTCATTTATAACAACATTACACAGCGAAGTATATTAAAATTAAGCTTTTTCAAACAATTTTCTTATACCTACACAGTATAGTTAGTGTCCGAAAAGCTATGGAATTATCTAGCGCCAAATTCTGTTACAAATTGTCTGCGAAATTGTGATAGAGATACCTATATCTCATAAAAAATAGGTGTGTACTGAAATTTAAAAAAATTGTCATGTTATGATTATCTAATAATTTATTATTATAATGTTTTGTATTATTATATTTGCATGCCATTATTATATGGCGGAATGTGTCTGCACTAAAATATGATATAATGTACCATCTTCTATACCGCATTTTCAGCAAATAAATTGATTTGATTCCCTTTACCAAAAAAATTGCGTCATAGATTCTAGAGAAACCCCATCATACCGATAAAATAAAATAAATAAAAATATATATTTTTTTCATTTATAATAACCGCTCTGAATGCTTATTAGAGGATCGAATGATATCTCTATCGCAACTAGGCGCGCCTAATGTCCAGGAGTAAACTTCGATAGACTCATTACCTATATTGATTGATTGAACTATAATTATGGACATCGTATGTAAAGGCGCAAGGTTAAAGGAAAAACGGAACATTTATAGGATCACTTTGTTGTCAGTCCGTCCGTTTGTCCGTCTGTTAAGACCCTTTTTCTCTGGAACACGCAGAGGTATCAAGTGGAAATTAATATTAAATACTCAAAATCTATGGGGCCTTGGATGTCAAAAAAATTAAAGCTTCTATATAAGTCAACGCAATCAAAAGATACGACCATTTATGTCATATTTTGATACTCGCAAACTCACTCATCAAAACCGGTAACATAGAATCATGAAATTTGGCAAAAAGCAAGGTTTGACAGGACAAGTAAAGGAGAAAATCCAAAAATCGTTAATATGTAGTTATATCACATAAAAACATTTATTTTTACGATTATACACTTATATTTGCAGTTGGACAATCGATAAGTTTGTACGGAACCCTCAGAGTGCGAGTTCTACTCGCACTTAGCCGGTATTTATTTCTTTATAAAGGCTGATTCATTGACGTTAAACTCAAACAACGCTAAATGCCAATTAATTCCTATACTAGCCAATATTGCTGAACATACATGGTGGTGCACATAGAGTTCCTCTATAAGTCTGTTTCGATAGATCTATGCTTCGTGAATCACCCGTATATTTACGTAGGTATTCAACAACTACGCGGAAAATACTACAATAGGAAAAGGCAAACGGTAGCATGAGCAAAACAAACCCCTTCTAACTTATAGCAGCGGAAGCTTTGTGTGTACGACGTGTGAAATTATTTTTCCCTTGTCGTCGCTGTCATCATTCTCGCCTTGTGTCTTCGCTAGTGCAGTCACAGCCCTCTTTATTTTTTTGTTCATTTATGTCCACACCTATAAATAATAAGTAAGTATGGTAGCTTTGAATGGTTTTTCTTCTACAAGAACGTATTGTGCCGCTGTAGTTACCGTTTAGACCGAAAAGCTTTTTGACTTTGACTTTGAAGAACTAAAAAAAATAATAAAAAATATGGTATATTATTATTATGGTGTATTGTATATTAACATAAAGTAAATATACCACATAAAATACTCAATATTTTTTATTTATTTTACAATATTTAGAACAATAATTTTCAATGTTTATAAATAAGTAGGGAAGTAATATTTGAAATAGAAATGTTACTACAAATGAAGCTAATAAAAGCCTTTTTATATTGCGCGAAACAGACCCACAGTGCAAAGGAAGATGGCGAGATTGGACCCAAAGAATTTATCTAAAAATTATCGAAGCACTTATTTAAGTTTATATGATATTTATAAAAATATTGAGTTACTGGGAGAAGGGAATCAAATATAAGAAATTATTTTAATGTAAATGTTCAAAAATAAGCCATCGTACAAAAACAAAACGCCACATGTTTCGGTTTCGGATTCACTAAGCTCTATGATCGGATTACGTTCCAATCTACAATAATGATGTACCTTATTTATTTATTTAATCATTTATGTACACACAAAAAAACACAGAATACTTAAAATAGGAGAACGAAGAACAAACAAGTAGCTTTTTACACTTACGTAAATTTTTGCATAAAGCTCTATAACACAACACTGATGCCCCCGGCAACTGTTCATTGTGAACCTAGCCTAAGAAGCATGAATGTTGATAATTTAAATATAGAAACCTATGTAAATGCACTGGTAATTCATTTACCTACATCATTACTACGCGTTTGATATTAAATTAGCACTAAATTCAATTACTTCGTACATTGTATGTCACTAGGTAGGCATCAGTCAGTTTAGTGTCGAGTTTGAAGGGAGTTCAAAGGATCATTCAATGCAAATGTCTTGCACTCTAGTAGGAGTGAACGGGGAATGTAAAAGCTTCGATGGTTTAGGTACTAAGGTGTGTGTATGGTGTAGATGCAATTTCGCGGGTTAAAAATAAATAAAAAATAGCCAGCCTGCTAGGCTAACATGCACGACGCTATATTATTTTGTCATCATGACAAGTCGAGATAATTAATAGCCACCAGCCATAGCCACCAGCCATAGCCACCAGCCATAGCCACCAGCCATAGCCACCAGCCATAGCCACCAGCCATAGCCACCAGCCATAGCCACCAGCCATAGCCACCAGCCATAGCCACCAGCCATAGCCACCAGCCATGGCCATGGCATGTAGCAGCCATCCTACATAACCATAACATACCAATAATCTCTGTATCCTGTATCCTGAAGGGTGAAAATTGTGTCCCTTATATGACTAAATAAATTTACATTTCTTTCTTTATTTCTTCCATCCAAGAACTGCGGTAAACGTAGTTTAAATTCAGATACTGAGCAACCTGTGTCGTTGCCATTAAGGTCCCCGTTAATTTAATTTTAACTAACAAGTTATTAGACGATTTAGACAAAAACAGCTATATAAAATTATTTTTTGGACTAGTAAACGACTGATTTCATTTTAAACGTCTGTTATTTCGTCTGTGAATTTTTTCGTCCTTAGTATTATGATAACAAAACGCATATTTGCAGTTACCACAAACTTTACAAAAGTAATGTGGGATGAAAATCGCGACTGCACTTATGTAGTGACAGCCAATCACTTACAAGCACTACAATCCATTTCCGAAGCAGACTTTTATAACTTGTGTGGGACGAAGCCTTTACGTAGCGATGCACTTTAATCTTACATGCATTTGCAGATTATATTAGCATGAAAATAGGAATAAGTTTCTTAGTACAGTTATAAGATTTACTAAAATAGGTATGGGTATCCCATAGACCACTATCAATACAACTCTAATGTTAATAATTTAAAAAATAATGTTCCATACATCGATTCCAATCGAGTAATATTTAAATTATTTGTATGAAACAGCTGTTTTGTATGATCTGACCAATCCAATCAATCAATTCAATCCAATCTCCAAATGATTTCTTTAAGAGCAACGGAGGTCAGATGGCATTTCTGCGTAAAATTACCAATAGCATGGATGAACGATTTTAGCTATGCGCTTGTATGAGCACACAACTATTTCTTGTTTAAACTGGATCCTGTGGACATGCCAGAAAACTTCAAGAATTATAAACTGAAAGATGATTTGTCTACGATCATTATGTACTAGAATAAAGGTTACACGAGTGTCGTGCCCACCCGAGATACTATAAAACCATTTTTTTTCCGATTGTCATGCAAGACTTTCTCTCCATTTTAAAAGTTCAGGCGTAGTATGTTCAACTAGAATCACAAACTTAACTGCTTGATACTGCTTTGTGCATATGTTTATATATATGTAGATACAATTTAATATATATGCTTTGTGTATTACAATTGCGGACACATGCCTCTACATAGTTGAGCGGTCAGCCTCACAGTCCTGTGGATAGGGGAGCGTAGCCACAGCGACATCTACGCAGTGCAGCAACCATTAATGTCACTGTTATAGTTATACATTACTTACATGCGTGCATACACATAAATCAATGTGTCACACTTTATGTCCTCTTGTTTCTTTGTATCCTGGGCATAGAATAAGAATAAGAATAATTTATTTGCATGAAATTTGGTTACATCGGTGTTACATTTATGTTGTAATTTGTACAGCATATCTCGCCGTATATACGGCATGCAAAACTGATTTACCTGGTTACTATTTAGGTACCTGCTAAATAAAATCTTTACAAAAATAGAACATAGAAAATTATAAAACTTACAAAAAAAAAAAAAAAAAAAGTGTATATAAAATTGTATATAAAAGTAAAGTTTAAGTAAAGTATTCGGTGTCTTTTGGCTTTATTCTTGCACCTTGTTATTCATTAATAAAAAAAATACTTTTATACCTATTCGTGATTTTCTCAAATTAGAATTTAACTGAGATTTGGAGCGGCTTTCGATGGTGGTCTTTGCTTGGGCACTCTTTGAATAACGTATTGCGATGAAATTATTCAAATCTGTGCCCAGAAGTCTAGCAGCATTGTCACGTTCAAAATCAAATCAAATAATTTATTCGCTTAATGTGGGTAGATAGGTGGTACCTACAGATCATGTTAATAAAAATAACTAGTATCCACATATTGACCATCACTGGTATTTATTTATTTTTTATTTATTTATTTCATATAAATGTGTGGTATGTAATGGCAATGCTTATTTTGTGCTTTTTTATAAAATCTTTTTCGGTTTTGGTCACATCGGCGCCTACTATGTATCTCGTTTGCAGTATGTAGCTAGTTTGAACCGTCTATTGTCTGTCTTTCACACTTTTCTAGGTTCGTAGGTCAATTGCAGTGGTGCCAGGTCACGTCACCCTTACCTACATGAAGATGCATACCTACTATAACCATCTTAGCTTCCCCTAGTATGTTGGGGTCAGCTTCCAGCTTAAGCATATAGGGTATTTTTTTTATGTGGCGCCAATTATTTGCAGCATTACGATTCACAGGAACAAAACCAAAATTTGACTTAGTATGGAGGAAACGAAAATTCACGCATAATTTACTAGCGCAAGCCATATAACAACAATTTTTATTTTGGCTTGGAGTGAATTTTAGCAAATTGCATTTGGGAAAGGACACTGAATCAGTCTGCAAATTAGGCGCACTACATAAGAAACACTCCTGGATACAGAGTGTCCCAAACATCAACGTAAAGCCGGAAACGAGTGATAGCCGACCCACGAAAGTTCACAGAAAAATAATTAACAAAATCTTAGTAATATACTTTTAAAATTATAGACATTAAAAAAGAATGGAGAAAATTGATACCCTGTGGTGATCTTTTAACCTCCACCACCACCTACTATGACTACAAATCTGTAATTCTCATATTATATTTTTAGGATATTATCCTGCATAGGCCGTTTTTTAAATTAAAACACAACTGCTAATGTTATAATTTTAAAAGAATAAGATATTTTTATAATTTTTCTGACAACTAGCACTTTTCACCCATTTCCGGCTTGACGTTGATTTTTGGGTAAGCCTGTATACTGTCACAGGTACTATATATTATCTCTATGACTGTCACACACACATCTTTATAAGAAAAAATCATGTCTCATGTTACCTATGTTTATCTTTAAAAAATATGAAACTTTCTTATTATACGTAAGTATAACGAGTAGCTTCGCACGCGTATAAATAATTAATACAACCACTTTGCAATTTGCTTCCTTGCAAATTGCCAAGTGGTTGTTAAAACTAAACCATTTATTCCATGCAATTTTCTACAGTTTTTTCTCTTAACATTATTCTGTTTCTGTTGCTTTGTTACATTTTCTCATGACGACAATAAGCCAGGAAGAAAGAAAAGTTGGTTTACAAACAAGCCAAAGTAAAATGGCAAACATAATAGAGTAAGCACAATACAATTTTTATTAAATCATTAATTTCGTTATTATACTGTGATCGGAATCGGAAGGCCTAATTAACCTAAAGTTGGCGACAAGGTAAAAATAAAGAGGTTAAAACCACCAAAAAATTTATTAATTTTTATCAGATCCCGGGATCACGGAAAATTTTTAACTATACTTTGTACACCGCCCTTTGTACATCTTTTTTTACCGGACTGCGCGACGCAAAGGAGGGTAATGTGTTTATTTATATTTATTGTATCTATTTTTATTCTCTTTTTGGTGTGCAATAAAGTGTATTGTGTATTATACACATGAAATTGGATGCACATTTTGGTAGATTAGACAGATATCAGCGTCTTCATGTAAAAAAAATGCAAATAATATAGCCTCGGATTCGCTTGAAGATGGAAAGCGAACGGTCAAGTTACTTCGATTGAAAATCGGTATCAGAATAGATTGTACATGCACTTTTCTTACGACGAAAAATTGTTCCTTGATAAACGATCCACCAAAACCATTAAGCAAAGGTACACATAGGCGAAGTCAAGTTGTAACTTGAACGTTCTGGGATAGAAACGGTACAGAAGTATTGGAAAGCCAGCCGTAGACTGGTGACCTATATTCTGCAGTTAACTTTGTAAATACATTTGACCTGATAACGCTTTACAATTTTCCTTATTTTGGATTGGATAAAATACTTACATACAAATTTTGTTGTTTTCAAAATTCACTGAAAAATCGTAACGGTTAGAAATAAACGAGTTATTGCTATTTATAACCGAATAACTTGGTTCGGATGGAGCCTACAAAGTCGTTTTTCCGTGTTGTTGAACTCTTTCACATAAAAACTTTTATTTTTATTTAGCGTAACGAAGGCACCTAAAATGAAATACGTATTTATATAGATTTTCAGGCGCTCTTTTTTCTGCCCTACTGAAACCAAATACATAATTATTTGTTTCAAAGAACTTTTTTCTTAAACCAACAATTTTTTTCTCATCAATCTTCGTGTAAATAAAAAGGCGACATCAAAAGGGCTCTTCACACAACGCAGTCGCAGTAGAGCAACAACATCGCGTCGCTACGTTGCTACGAACACGTTGCACCGTTGCACGGGCGCGATGCACCGGTCGTTGACCTCGGTCACTGGGTCGTCGCCGCCGCCGCAGGACACAACTGCAGCCCCTTCCGTACTTGAACTTTGCGATTGACGGGACTGTATTACTGGGTGAGTGGTTCAAAATGTAGGGTAACAGGACTATGGGAAGGTAGGTATTTCGGTACGTTTATTGATATTCGTTTTGGAAATTGAGAACAGGTTTCAATAGAATGGTTAAGTTGAGATGGTTGGGACTTTTGTAAATGTAATTGTGTGTTTGTCAATGGTCTACAGGTGAGTTTTTTTTAAGGATCTTTATGGCAGCTGATGGATTTGTTTTTAGAAATCTATCTATTATTATTTTTCTCTCATAAAACGAAAAATCTACTAATTTAGTATACCACGAAATGTTAATAATACTGTTATTATGTTTACTGACATCTCCATATTCCACCTCTTAATTCAAATGTGTGAAAATTCAAGAAAAGATACTGTACCTATTGTATAGATATTATTATATTTATAATACACTTTATAATCTATAAAGTGTACCTATTAATATACTCGTACAATAAGAAAGTATTGAATAGTAAAGAATAATAAAGTGTATTATATATAGAAACACATTAAAATTGCATTTCAGGATTTTTGAAAATATTTATTTTTCTTTCGTAAAACGGAAAAGTTTATTTTTTTTTACCTAGGTACAGTATCTTTTCTTGAATTTTCACTATTACTATTATAACCTTTATTTCAGGAGATAATTGATAATTTACTTTTTTCAGATTTCCCTTTTTTGGGCCACTACATTGGTAGTATATACCGGTAGTATATACCGGTAGGGTATACCTTACTTAGTTTTGAAATAAGGGTGTCCAAGTATTGTACAAAGTGATAATTTCATTTAAATTTTGAACCAACTCAATAAATAGAGTTTATCAATCATAATACCCATTATTTATCGAATTTTATACAGTTATGAAACAAACATGAGTCACGGATTCGATCCCGTATAACCCGTGAACAAATATTTGTATGGTCTACAGTTAGTTGTTCCAGGTCTGGGTGCGTTGTATGTACATGTGACATGTAAACTGTATCCACGATATAGGAGAAAACCCAGTGTGGTGTAACGTTTTTAAAAAAACTGGCGAAGTGCGAGTCGGACTCGCAAGGGTTTCCGTACCATTATCTATAAAAACGACAAAAAAAACACGTTTGTGTATGGGAGCCCACTTACATATTAATTTTATTCTGTTTTTTAGTATTTATTATTATAGCGGCAACACAAATACATCATCTGTGAAAATTTCAATTGTCTAACTATCACGGTTCATGAGATGCCTGGTGACAGACGGACAGCTTAGTCTTAGTAATAGGGTCACATTTTACCCTCTGGGTACGGAACCCTAAAAAGAAACAACAGGAAATATGTTTCACTAATCACGTTTGAGTTAGTTTTCTAATAATTGGTTTATGTTACACATAACTGGGTTACGTGAGCACTTATTGGTTAAAATATAGGACATTGTCAACAACTGTAGCCGAGTTCAGCAGTTAAGCACTACAGTTGAACTTTGAGATTGTCAGGAAATTGTATTAGTAAGGCTGCATAAGTGCATAGGTAGACGAGTAGTGTTCGAGTGTAATTAAGTTGGAAATCACGTTGTAGTTCAAGTGTTCGAATCTATAATAGTCTAAAGAGCATTAATAATAACTATTAATAAATAACTAGTGGACGAAATTCGACCGTAAATCTATACAGAGTGTAAGTGACATCGTAACGAAAACTGATACCATGGATTCAGTACATGATTCTGGACACCTCAGCGTAAGAACTTAGCGTCGGTCTTTTCAAAAATTTTACGATTTTGTTCCCAGATTTTTTACGTAGTTATAAATCCTGCGAACAAAATCGTAAAAATTTTGAAAAGACCGACGCCTTATTCTTACTCTGAGGTGTTCAGATGCATGTACTGAATTAATGGTATCAGTTTTCGTTACGATGTCCCTTACACCCTGTATATCAAGCAAGCAACACAATACACACAACACAACAAGCTGATCGATGCCCATTTTTGCACATTAAGTGACACACTCCCATGCATTGTTTTTTTTATTTTTATTTCTTTCTTCTTTGTTTTATTATAAAGTAATTCTCTGGTTTTTTTATGTCTGTTATGTATGCATGCTATTGTGATTTTAGTGGCCTGTGTGCAAAACACTGCTGTCGATTCAGTGTCATCTATTCCTTAGAGCCACAAATAAATGTTTTTTAGATTTCAGAATATACTTCATTTCACGCAACAGTTTTGAACTGCTTATCGTCGATTTAAACATGAAATTCTCGATTATCTTTCTTCATCCATATGTATAACCACTGTTTATTAATTATTATGAACAATTTGCGTAATGGAGTAGATACGCGGTACTATTGCGTGACACTCCTGTGTTTGTGTTCCCAGGGGATCGTGCAGGAGTTGTTAACTCATGTCGCTGTAATGGATTGACATCGATGAGGGCAAAGTTTTTGTAATTTGGTGAACCTCGTTGTTTGGTGTTATTAGAGTGGAGGTTTTCAAAATATTGACACGAAAGTTGTGTTGTACATATTGCGAATTGGTGCTTTTGTTATGGTTGATTGGTTACGTATCAAAATACATAATAATAAATCCAGCCCATTACTGTTCCACTGCTGCGTACAGGCCTCTTCTCGATCATTGAATGGTGTAGGCCTTAGTCCACCACGCTGGCCTAGTGCGAGTTGACGGACTACACACACCATCGAGGAGGAGGCCCTCTCAGGTGTGCAGGTTTTCTCATGATGTTTTCCTTCACTGGTAACGCAAGTGTTAATAAAATTCCGATCCGCATATAAATTGGAAAAGTCAGAAGTGTGGGCCAGGTTCGAACTCCTGGATGACAGGCAAAGGTCCCAACCGCTAGGCTATCACTGCTAAAATACAAAAGTAAATTTAAAACACTTAATAATGCTGTTCCTACTGATAATGAGTTAACATCGTCCCCGGCGTCCACTAACACCTGCATGCAGGAAAAGAAAATGGAAGCTTCTGTTCGAAATTAAGTATGTACCTAGATTGTTATCGACTCGCTAAAAAGAAAAATAATTCAATTTTCATTTTCATTAAGTAATAAATTTTTCCGTCGCAAATATACTCAAACTCCCATACATACAGTCAAACACGAACATACGTGCTCAACAGGATACAATAACATCATACGTACTATTAATAATAATGATTTATACCGTCGAGTTCACTTACACGAATTACGGATTCTAACATGTTTGCCAAGCACTACAATGAACGTAGTTAACATTATCGCATAGTTTATTATGGCTTATTATTAAATCATCTTCGTAACAGTTGGCATTGCAATACTCTGCAATATCTAAATATGTGGAACAGGGTTTGTGAAATACGCGAGCTTATTTGAAAACTTTAATGTTTCATTATTCTAAATCGGCAAAAAAGGAACGAAAAATAAACCAATAAAAAAAATTGGTGGAATATCCTACATTTTCTATCTGACAAAAAATCATTTCAATTAGATATAATATTCTATGTTCTGTGGATATAATAGTAGTTTTTTTTTTTTTATAAATAGTAATAGTTTTGTTGATAGATTAATAGTACAAAAATCACTGTGATGGCCCCAAAAAAATACATTTTATTTATATGTAATATTAGGTATGTATGACGCTATAAGGGCGCATACCCTAAGTTAGAATAGAATAGATCGTTATTTCATGTAAACCAGATAGAGGGACTTATGAAATGTCGAGACTCTAGGTGCCTCTTAACATATACTCTCGATACACACGGAGTGACCATAGTTAACTAACAAAACGATCTATCAACAAAACGTAGTTACGTTCAACTTCTACCTCCATTAGCTGGTTCATTGTAATTTACTTAAGCGGAAAACAAACACTGCTACAATATTTTCTCGTTATATCTACTTAATAAAAAGAAAATTATCCGCATTCAACGGGCCAGCTATACATTGAAATACTTTATGCGAATACACTGTACCTTGTACAATGCACGATATAAAAGAAAACGGCCAACTCCGAGTTTGTTTTGTTACCCAAAGATTTTCCGCCATTAAAATTGTAACTTGGATAAAAAATATTGTAATAAAATATAGTAAATGATTATTCTTTGAAAAAATCATAGTCAAAATTTATGATAAAATGCATAATGCAGTACCTTTTGTACTTTGTTCTCCTATTTAATGTTTTTTGTGTCTTTCCATGTGTTCCATGTGTATTCCATGAATAAATAAAATTATATAGTTTTTTGATACACTAATAATTGTAACTTGTATAAAATTGATAGCTCAGCGACGTGTAACCACGGTGGCAAAAATGGAGCTACATCTAGAATAATCGAGAATAATTCTTGGATCGTTATTCCTAGAATGATATTGATTTATTCATAAGGCATAATGAAATCGAATTTAAATAATTATTTGACGAAATGCAACTTCATTATTTTCGGCCGCAGGCGACCGAAAGGAT
This sequence comes from Allophyes oxyacanthae, assembly GCA_932294325.1. NCBI lineage: Eukaryota > Metazoa > Arthropoda > Insecta > Lepidoptera > Noctuidae > Allophyes > Allophyes oxyacanthae. Next base: position 14,226,143 of record OW028611.1, read on the forward strand.
AAATAATAACAAATACATGTTAAATGACGAATAATGTTCTCTGATGATGTACGCGTAATCATAGATTGTCTATTGTCCTTTGAGAAAAGCCTCATACTAATACAAAGTCCTAACGTTTCTAGTCCCGATCTCTTTAAAGCGAGATTGTACTCATTATTTTGAACAAACTTTACTATGGGACCAACCCTGAAATCGCGAACAAAAAAACTGCTGTTCCGTACAAATAATTCAATATTACTCGAATATTAAATGGTATGGAACAGAAGATTTTTTTGTCGTAATTTCAGTGTTGGTCGTTTAGTAAAATTTGTTCATAATGATGAATAAAATCATCCCTTAAAAGGATCGGGACTACAAAGATAGCATATACTAGGAAGATTCTGTCTTCAATAATATTAACAGTACTAAACTGTACTGTGTGTACTACTCTGCAATAAGATCGCAATACAAACTACACTACTTTCCTCTAAGATTGCACAGCGTACGAGAACAAAAGAACATCGTGTACGGAATCCTAAAAAGCAGTCCAATAGCGGCCTACATGAACAAAGAGTTCGTTGTAAAGTGCAATATTCGCCGGACACAGATCTCGGAAACACGGACACGGCCACGGAAATATTCATACGTACATTCCGACTTCATTTTTGTACTGTGAATACATTGAGCGTGATGCATTCGCTGCAATAATACACACATAACCTTACCGCCACGGTGAAGATGATATAAATTGCACAGAAATTACTTCTTTTGTATTCTTGGATCGAAAGAAATATTTACTTACTTCTTTGTGTCCGTTTTAAAATATGGTTGAGAACGTGTGTGTGTGCTAGTATCATGTTCGTAAATGTCGTTGGGTTAGTTACTATTACTATAACATTTCTTGAAAAAGGGGCTTATAAAATACATGATTTATTAAGAATCATTAAACTATTTATAACTTATATAAACTTAAATATTTATTTATTTAAAATGCTTCATGTACAATGTACAAAGGCGATTTTAATGCCGTAGGCATTCTCTACCAGACAACCTTAGGGTGATGCAGAGACAATGAAGGTAGATGCACCAAAAAACAAACTTAAATGAGAGGGTAGGTATATTCTATTATACTTAAAAACAACTATAATTATTAACTTACATAAGCATTAACATAATTACTTATATATAAATAAATATGTATGTATAAATAAAATAGCCTCAATAAATAAAAACTCAAGTACATTTTATTCAAATTAATTTTTCATAGAAAAATCTTTCGAGCTCCGTGTAATGTAAACTGGGTCCCTTTTGATCGTGCAAGCAAGGCTTGCATCTAACGGGCTACGTTTGTGACCCGCTCTACTTTAGGCCGAGCTCCCTGGTCAAGTACCTTTGAGTCAAGGTACCAAATGCAATTTTTAACCCCCGACAAAAAAGAAGCGTGTTATAAGTTTGTAGTGTGTATCTGTGTATCGTATGTATCTGAGTGTCTGTGTATCTGTCTGTGGCATCGTAGCTCCAAAACAGATGAACCTATTTCAATGCAGTTTTTTAAATCGAAAGCTAGTTTAATCGGTTATCAGAAAATCTGTTTAGCCGTTCAGAAATCAAAGCTCTTTTTCTAGTTGGAGTCGGGGGTTTTTGACGGTTAGGTTATTTGATTGAAGGAAATATAATTTGGAAGCTTGCATTCTCGCTATTGAGTGACTTGTGTTTGGTAGGTATTTTAGCAATTTCGATAACGGGGAAGATTTCTGTTTCTTGTTTTTTTTTCATGGCTTTATTTACTTTACTTTCACCGCTTAGTTGATTGTAATTCCCAAATGGGCGAATGATAGTGTTTACAAAATATCATAAACAAACACAACAAAGTTTTTTTCCAAAAATATTTTAAATGTTTTTCAGTAATTCGATACCTGCAGTTTTAGTACACAACATCAATATTTAGGCTACAATATCAAACTATACATTTCCAGTATAAGCTAACCTCGAATTTCATAAGCTTGCCGTACAATGAGAGGTCAGTTTATATTGAAAATTGTTTGATATTGTAGCCTAAATATTATACGATGCCACAGACAAATACACAGATACACACTACAAACTTATAACACCCCTCTTTTTCGTCCGGGGTAAAAAATATGTCCAGCAAAACATTGACGAGGAAATAGTAATTCCTTGTCAATGTTTTGTTGCACCGCGACCGATTCGGGTTCAAATCCGCTCTCAAATCCGAAGGTTGTATTCATTTTACATATCCATAGCTTTAAAAACGTGTCATCTATCCATGTGCCATACGTTTTGGGGCTGTCGGCAGAACTGGGTCGACATAGCTTGGTACAGCTCTTTGCCAGCTAGCGCAGGAGGCCAATAAACTAGCGGTTGCATGAAATGAGCAGCGCTGGTGCGACATAAAGAATTCTCGCGCTTATTCGCTTGCTGGGGAGCATATTTTATATTAGATATCATAGAATATCTGGTTAATTTGTCGGTTATATAACGTGTATTGTGTTTGGGTAGAGTAGGTACTGTTCTGAAGTATTGTATGGGACAGTTGATAATTTTTTCGCGATTTAGAGAAAGTTGTTAAGTTGTTAAGTTTCTGATACTGAATATAGGAGATCTAGAGAGGTTAATTTTTTATTTAAGTTTTAAAATTCTTTACACTGTTCATATATAACTAAGTCACGTACGTAGAAGTAGCTTTTTTTTAAACTTATAAATATAATTACTTCTAAACTAGGTACTGATTTTCGCGGATTTCATGTTGTGTTAAACCAATATTTACTTACGACATCGTAGATCCAAAAATTAAAAATTTTTGGACCTCTGTAAATGGGCCATCCTGTATTTAAATACATAATACTTTAAGTACGTATAAGAGGCGTTGCATCCAACGCTACTTTTATGGCTTCATCCTAATAGCTGTAAGCTGCCAGCAACTAACCCGGGAGTTTGCTAATATTGTCTTTGTGATGCACCCATAACAGAGGCTTATGATTAAGATTCAAGTAAGCAACACGCACACATGCGAAGTTAAGACAAGAACTGTTAGGCAGTGGCGTGCACTCCATAAAAACAAAAGATACGGCCTACCCTAGTAAGTATTATTGTACTAATACAAACATTATGATATCTCTTTTTTCGCGATTTCATGATTAGTTCTATAGTAGGTAAAAGTTTATAATTATTATTTAATTACAGAAATGCTGCAAAGTAACCGATTGTCGTGGTATGGACATGTAATGCGGAGAGATGAAAATCATGTTATAAGAAGAGTTGTAAGTACCTATGAATGTTGATTGCTAGCAGAGTAGGGGCAGACCAAAGAAAAGATGGATGGACTGTGTGAAACATGACATGAACGTGTAGGAAGTAAATCTGGAAATGACGTCTGATAGAGGTGAATGGAAGAAAAAGACATATTGTGCCGACCCAAAATATAATGGGATAAGGGCAGGAGAATGATGATGATATGGAGGAGCAGCAGGCTTGCAGAAATGTTCATGTGTCCACATCAAAGTACTGGAGTAAAGTCTATTTCACTTGCAGTAGTCCAATACAAAATTTTTACTTTTAATTATTTCAAAGTCAAAGTCAAGTCAAAGTCAAAGATTTTTATTTCAACTGGGCCTTTGCAGGCACTTTCAAAACGTCGTGATTCTAGGCGCACGGTTCCAAGTGGGTTGGTCCTGGAGAAGATATAATAGAATAAGTTGTTCATAATGATGACTACTATAACTTATAAAAGGTCCTCTGCTAATAAATTAGGACTATAATATGTATATGCGGCAACAGACCCTGAACAAAAAAAAATATCTGAAAAAGGAACGAACTTGCGATATAGCTCAGAAAAGCACAGACTGAGACAGAGTCAGTTCGAAGCTAAGATCTCAAAATTCACAGCTATACTTTCGTCTATAAGATTTAAGGTGTTTAAGACGAAGGGAATTTATTCGGGTTACTGGGCGCAGTTTGCGGAACATCTTCAAAGTCATACAATATTCAATGCTGCGACACAAGGTGCGACGATGATGTTTTCATCCTGTATTTTGTGTTCAAGTGTGAAGTTAGACGTGTACGAGCCAATTATGAACGGTGTTTGTAAAAGCTTTAATTCTATTCAATTGGTGAGTCACGTGTTAACGATATTACAAAATTAAAAATATAATTTTTATTCTGACGTATTAAATATGCATAGTACCTAAATTATGTTTCATTAAGGGTTTTGATGTAATTTCTAAATCCTGTCACTATAATTTGTCATTAAAATTGATGTTTCTCATTCATGGTCCTTTAAAATGTATTAGTCCATTTAAAATGAAATAAAACTCAATTAAGACCTGGATATAAACATAAGCTCTCTACAAATGACTTAAATATAAAATCACGGTCATTTTATGTTACCTAGAATCATGTAACTTATATACAGGATTTTTTTTTACATAGTGCGCAAAATTTGCATGTTTTCAGTGTCCGTTCCCAAAGGCAACCGCAGTACTAAAATTCACTCCAAAACAGAATACTATTTTGATTTTCTATGGCTTGCGCTAGTAAATTAAGCGTGTCCCCCATACTAAGTAGAATTTTCTTTTTGTTTTAAAGCGTATCCCAATACTGCGGTTGCATTTAGGAAAGAGACTGAACCACTCTACAAATTATGGGCACTACATAAAAAAATATTATGTGTATCTAGTACATTTACAAGCTTTTGCCTTTCAGAACTTTACACCCAACGAACTCAAGTCAGTTTTCAAAACCACGTGCAACAAAGATTAGATTGCACTAAACATAAGTGAAGCCTTCTGCGCACACCGCAGTAAACAATGTCACCTAACTTTGTTAACTTGAGCGCGGAGATATACAATAGTGAACAGACGGTAGCTGTTACAACAAACTCTGTTGCATGCTAGCTAAAGTATATTGACATACATTCATTTCTACGTTTCTTTTACATGTAAACATTGTATTTAGATATTAAAACTGATTAAAACCATCATTTTGAGTGATTGACCTTAACTTTTCACAGCTCCACTGATTTGATTATAAAGGTATCTTAAGTTGCCATACGCATAAAGTTGACATGACTTTTGCATTGTGCCAGATCATTTATTATATTTATGTTTTATAGATTGTTTTAAAAATTCATAAATAAATTAAAAAAAAAGCTATGTGACTAATTGCTACAAATTATTTGAATTGTCAACTTCGACACAAGCTTACGGCCCCACCTGTAGGCTAATTCACGTAACTAAAGAAGTGCAGTTGCCGCGCAGTTGCAATAAAGTATTGATCAAAACAACACATTTGGTAATCTTCTTCTTCTTCTTTCGATAAGGCAATTGAGCCGATGTCGACTATTCTGCCATTTGGTATCCTCTGAGCTTCAGTGAGATACGCTCGTGTCAAGTTGGAGCGTCACTGCAATACGATCGGCGCGTCTTAAAATTACGTGAATTACCCCCTGATGGTAAGCGGTTAACGTAGTCTACGGACCTAGAAGCACCAGGGGCATCCCTCGGGCGATGCCGACCCTGTAAAAATCTTACTTACAATAGGTCTATTATTTTCTTTAGCCATATAAAAGTTAACTAACTGATGATGTTATTTGAAATTGTAATAGTTTTTGTATGGACTTTTATGAGCAATGACTCATCCAAGGTTTATCCAAGGATAAAAAATGGCCCTAGAATGTTTATTAACTTCTTTACACTTTTATTAACTCAATCATTGACCTACTAAAGTGTCCACAAGTGTACAAAAGTGTCAGAGCCAAAAGAGGTCCAAAACGAAAAAAGAGTTCCAATCGCGGGCCAGTCTTTGTTTTGTCAACTGACATAACACACGTCAAAAATGCCGGTACTGTATTGTGAAAAAGTTGAATAGGCTTATAAATTGTCGCAAGTAAAATTAAGCTGTTTATTAATGTCGATACGGTTTAAATTAGGATGTGATCGTTTTTTATATTACTTTAAATGCGCCTACGCTTATATAGGTTGACACGGGACACATTTTTCGGGACTTTTCTTCTAGAATCGCCGTTCATTGTAGTAATAGGTCAATGAACTCAATCACCGATACCAGTTATATGGTGAGTCAATTGCAAACATCAAAATTTCATTGGAAATGTAAGTGTCAACTCTAACTGGGTCAAGGTTGCCATTGACCAGAAAGTTATTGATCATTTTACTTCTTTTTTAAACCAATAAGTAATTTAGAAGTGTTGTTGTACTGATCACGGAAAAAACTACTGTGCATTCTCCATCCGAACCAAGTTATTCGGTTGTAATTAGCAATAACTTGTTTATTTTTCGCCGTTTCGTTATTTCAGTGTGGATATGTTAACTTTGCAAGCTCTATCCGAACCAAGTACTCGGTTGTAAATAGCGATAACTTGTTTATAGCCATTAGGTTTTTTCAGTGTAAAACTGAAAAAACTGAATTGTAAAACTGCGTGTTAGTAATTGAATTGTAATTGAACATTATATTTACAATTACAAAGCTGCGTGTGCGAAATGACGTGTCTTTCATACATAACTTACCACTGTTATAACTTAGACAGCATAGACTTAAAAGTTTTTTATTTCAACTGAGCGTTTGCAGGCACTTTCAAAACCTCGTGATTCTAGGTGCATGGTTCCAAGTGGGTTGGTTCTGGAGAAAATACCGACAAGAAACTCCATCCATAATAAATAAATTAAGTCAATAAAGTCGTGGATTTTGAAATTATGCCCAGTATCTTCATCTTGGTCAGTGATCTTGGCGTAAGTTTATTTAAGTTTTGTGCGTCATACTGGGCGTAAAAATAAAAACTTTTTCTTTCTTTCTTTCTTTTATCGGTAAGTCTCTCTCACATGGGACTTGGTACAGGTGCTCGGGTGCCGAAGTAGGTAAACATCTGGTCTGAACTTGAACATTCTAGATGTTTTTATTAACTTTCTTTCAAACATTCTAAGAAATCCTTACACTACTTTAGTTTCGTAGAAGAGTTATGCGTCATTTTGTACTAACAATGACTTATGCCCAGAGTGTCTTGGATACTTGACTGAAGAAGTGAAGACCTCTGGATGTCCTTTATTTTAATTTTCTGATTCATATAAAGAATTAGAAAAGAAAAAAAAACAGAAAACCAAAAAGAAAAAAGCTGAATGATTTTGTATTGATTTTTTTAAGTATTCCTTGACTCAAACTGAAATTATGTAAGTCTCCTAAATTCAATATGGTTTGTGTTGACTTATGCCTAGGCGCATAGACTTAGGATATTTTCGTTTCCCCCTAGGCGGCTTGGTTAACGCAAATAGTTTTTTTTTAAGTTAAATATCCCTAAGCAGCTTCAATCTTCAGCTGCTTTGTCACCTCAATAATTTTGTTTAACTTTATTTTTTTTTTATTTTTTATTTAAACCTACTTTAGGTAGTAGGTTAGATTCTTTTTTATCAAAAGACATCTTTATTATTATTGTACATGAGTACGTACACCTTTTAGTATTTATCTCACCCTACATTGTTCTCTCAAGTTCTCCTACATAAATAAAGGAACTAAACAAAATTGTAAGAACATAATTTTTAAAGATTATCCGTGGAGTTTCTTGCCGGTTCTTCTTTATAGGACCAAGTTTTTTGGAAATGTGCACCTAGACTCTTAAACGTTTTAAAATTGCCTACTATTTGTTATTTTTCTTGTCTCTTATTTTTATTTTCGATCAAGTAGATATTTATATTAATTACTATGAGCAATTTTTTTTTTCTTTGGCTGGTTTTTTTTCTTTTGGAGAACGGTCCTGCACTCGCACTCTGGTGCTTCGTCTTCGATGATGTGTTTGCGTTTCAGCCTCCTCTCATAAGTAGGATTCATAAGCTGCGGGGCCAATTGGTTGGGGTGGTTAACCAGTTTTTTCCGATATGTTTTTGTATTTGGTTTATTTGAAATAAAATCTTCCCTATTATATTTTAAGTGAGCGGGTAGACGACGGGATCTCCGCCAACTAGCATGAAAGTCACCCCGAATCTATTATAACAGACAAACAATTATATTGTAGTTTTACGCATTAGAACATGCGAAGCAAACCCTAAAGTAATGTTTTATAGGGAAAGATAAATTCCTCCACCTGAAATCTCGGTAGCTCAAAAGCTAGAGCGATTGGTGTACCGAACGTTAAGGTCACAGGTTCGAGTTCTGCGCACGGTTCAAATAACATATCCACATTTAAAAAAAATACCAATATTGATATTGATGGCATTATATGCAAATGGCATATAATGCCATCGGCATTGTACAGGAACATATAAATTGGTTCTGTAAACTTATAAATGCAGGCCAAAATTTAATTCACAACTGAAAGGCTTTCAAATCACTAAGGTTTGTTGAACTCTACAAATATTAAATTGTTATATATTTGACAGAATTGATTTTAAAATGGGAACTGAGAAGACTAACACGTTACTGTAAATATTATATAGAATCATAGCAACACATAACGAGATACAATGTAATCTGTGTAAATATATACCTACGTAGAGCTACATCTATGGGTGAGATAACCGTGTCAAGATACACCGTAGATGACGGTATATTAGATGATGAGGTGTTCGGTAGCAGGAAGGAAATCCTGCATTGTATTGTGCCAGATAGAATCTGTTTGGGTTAGCACACTCGAGCGAAGTCGTAAAATTTTGACGACGCGGCGACGAAGTGTCTCGCTGCAAGCGTACTGGCTCAAGACACTAACACCTTTTGTCTTACATTGTACTGGAAGTTATAAATCAATGACTTAACCACTCTACTGCCCTTTTATTAGGGTCAATGTTACTCAGATTCAAGATACCGCACGTAGGTACTTTGAATTGAGCAGTGACATAAGACCAATAACACGAATAATGAAGAGTAACGGTACGTCAATCTGTCTGCGTATCGGGTTTATTTACACTTGTCAATCTGTCTCCGAGTGAGAGTGCACAGTGTCGACCTTTCGTAAGGTGCAGAATCAAAGTGTACAATCGATAGGTGGCGTGTGTTGTGTTGCGTGGGCGGTGTGCGGTGTGGTGCCGGTGCACGCGGCTGCAGGCCGGAGGCCGAAGGCTCGGTCGGCGCGGTGCGGCCGCCGGCGGTGCGGGCGTGCGCGCGCAGCGGCGGCGGCGGCGGCGGGCGCGGGCGGTGCGCGGGTCAGTGGCGTGCAGCGCGCGCCGCGGACGCCCGCACCGCAGTGTCGAGCAGGAGCCCGCCATGCCCGGCCCGCGCCTATTCCGCGCCGCCTGACAGCATGGCCTACCCGACCGCCACCATCACACGCAGCCACGCTCTGACGACGGTACGCATCAGTGAACGTATTTTGCCAATCGTGCGATCCCAGCCCGCAGCGTAACCGCTACCCCCATCCACGCTCCTCGTTACTCCCGATCAGTGACAGTGTTACCGGAGTCCGGTCACCCAGTGAGGGTCGGTCAGCGCAAAGGTTTCGTCTCGATTCGATCGTCCGCAGACCGAAAGGAGTAGGCGCGAGTGGTCGCCGCGCGCCCCGCTAGATGGCGCCGGGAGTCGCTCCTGCGGCGAGCGCTCTCCGCCCGCGCCCCGCCGTCGCCGTCGCCGCCTTTTGTTTCGCGCCGTTCGTGTACATAAAATAATAATTGGCAGGCCGGTGGTGAGCACCGCCGCTCGGCGCCGAGCCGTCGCTGACGTCAGCGGAGCCCGGGCTCGCGCCCCAGCCGACGGCCCGGCTTCCCCGACCTTCCGCCACCGCCGTCTACGACTCGCTCGACACACGACACTGACACGTCAGGCTCTACACTAACCCTCCGCCCCTCTTACGTGCCAAATCCAAAACTAGACGTTCACGTTCAATCGACTGAATTTTGAAGACGTTTACAAAATATTCTGTAATTTTAATACACTCGTGGCAAATAAGAAGGTCCGCGCCGGGTACTAGCGATATGATAGCTATGACGCACCGAAAATGTGTAGGTTTCATTCATGTAACCTACAAGGGTTGGCAATTGATCTGCACCTAGCAACAACGGCGGCGGCGAGGGCGACCATCTTCTCGAGTCTTTAGCTAAATGTTCGGTGGATTTATTGAGAAAATGGCGAGAATCGAAGCAGTATATAGTCGTGGATTCATTTAGTTAAAGGAGTGCGGTGGGTGCTGACTCGCGCCGCGCCCATGCCCCTAACTCTGGTGAGTGATAGATTGTAAGGCTTCGTGCCGTGCCATTTTCACGAGGAATACCGCGTAGGTGTTTTTATCACCTTAGCCAATAACTTAGATGTTTCGAAACAAAAGTGGATGAAGTGTTTTTGTATTTACATTATTGTCTGCGTCGATACGTAATGTTGTAGTCACTGAAACTGCGTGTAGACTACCAACGGTGTAGTAATTATTGAACCATTACATGCCTGATTAATTAAATTAGAAACACCATTTCTACTTTAACTAGCTGTTCATTATGCAGTGAATTTCTTAAATCTACTTAGCATTTTCGTGAGAAGGATAAGTATCTATACTTACCTTATTTTATTCAATGTGTGATAAAGAGCTTAATAGTTTAAATTAGGCCATAAAATTTGAACGTGCATCACGTTCAAATTCTGACATTTTTATTCATTTTCATCAGAATAATTATGATCATTAAACAAATAAGTATAACAGGTTATTAACTTAATGATATTAAAAATAAGTATAGAATTTCTAATATCAATTAAAAACATTCATTTTAGTCAAAAACTAAACATAATATAACGATAATAAAGGCTTTATTTAGCATGCCTATTATAATTTTCATAATCTAAGTTGAAAACTGGAGCTAACTTCATGACTGTGAAAAATATTTCCAAGATTCGGCTAAAGATGGCGGTAAACCGAAATCCTTACGAAGCGAATAGAGCACGGTCGACAACCGAAAATATAATGCTGCTATACATAGAAATCCAAAAGGCTCCATACTTTTTACTTACAAGGTGTCGAACATTATTATAAAGGCAATTTCTCTTAAATAGTCTAAATTGGTGATATGTGTTGTCGTGTCTTACACAATTATATGCTACGCGACTACGCATGCTTCTTAGGTTATAATGTCACCTGAATTTCAAATGTCGAATGAAGGTTTTATAACAATTAATCATACAAATAATAAGTAGAATAGGTACTCCCTAGTTTATTATGTCTATGCAATTAATAGATGGATGTATTCTGGATTTAAAATAATTTTTATTTTTTTCGTTATGCCTGTAAACTTGAGTTGTGATTCATTGTGCGTTAAGTCCTGTATAGACCTACTCGATATTTAAAGATACTTACTATGTTGTGTGTCTAAAGCTATAGAGTATAATTTCATTTGAAATCTTTCCTAGGCTATGTGTTCTAAAAGAACTATAAGTTTATATGTGTGGTAGGTGCGGCATCACCTTTGGTACAACTAACATTAACATCACAGTCAACATAAAAAATAAATGATAAATAGAATAGTATAGATCTTTATTTGAAGTAAACCATACAGGCACTTATGAAATGTCGAGACTCTAGGTGCGCGGTTCCAAATTAGGTCCTATGGAGAAGAACCGGCAATAAAATCCATGGAAACTCTTTTAAAATCATAGATTACAATCTTGATTAATACAATGTTGTCGTAAGATCTGTAAGAATAATGTAATTTAATGTGAATTATAATTAAGAACAGGATAATAATGATTTGATAAGAGAATGAGATGATAAGTCAAATGTCTTTGGTAAATCATTTGCATTAACTTGAATGAACAGTTCAGTAATTTTGTAATTCGACCGATCATCACTTATTTGATGATGATTGTACGACACTGATCCATTTGTCAAGTCTGTTAATACCTTAAATTTTAGGTTCATCCCTTTTAGCAGTCTTTAAAGTAGGTCCAATTTAAATAGTGGATGTTTGATGGTTGTTTCATGATATGAAATTAATTCAGCCGATTGTAGGCCACTGCTGGACATAGGCTTCTCACAAATTGCGCCAGAGCTCTCAAACACCACTACTCTACTCGTATTACCAAATTTTAGAGTAGGTATAGACATGATCATGATAATTTTGGGTGGGACTATTATTTTTTATCATGATTTGGACTTGGACGCTGATGATACCTTGAAATAAGGTTCATAAAAACACCGTCCACATCAGGTAGGTTTCATATCTGTTAGTGATTTAATTTGATCCTTAGAAAATGCCTATAATCCTTTCTCTACAAAAAGCCTGTAGTGTTCTATCGTCAAACATAAACTACAGAATGATCTTGAGATCATGCTGGTATAAAATGGATTCAAATAGAATTTTTTTTCTTGCCTGCCATAGTAATATGCGGCGGCAATTTATTCATAATAGTGAATTTAGTAGTTGCTTGATTTTAAAATTTACTGTTCATCTCTACAACCTCAGTGAATTCTGAATTCAAGCACTTGCAAATCTGCATTTGATAGATTTGAGAAAACCTGCATCTGCTTTAAGTAATACATAACATATCTAAATAATACATTAAAAGCCCCCCAGATACTTAGTATTTGTATAATCAGACTATTTTAAACGTTTAGATATGTAAAAATACAGCATGGCATTTTCTGCCAGCTGTTATTATTTCCAATAAGCTCATGAGTTGTTGAAAACTTCGTCAGTTATAGAAACAGAGAACGAAATAGGATTTAGTCATCAAGGTTTAATTTCTTATTATTATTTCTCAGCTCAGTACATTTTTGGTTGCCCTACCAATCCCGCAGGTCACCCCCCAGACCTTCATTATCTTAGAGATTGATAAATTATTTCCCATCATCCAAAATTTAAGTTTCAGACACTTCTCAGTGTAGCAGTTTCCATCTCGTTCTATCCAATGCTAAATCTTTTAATTCTTTATATTATGTTTCTACATTTGCTTTTTCTTTCTGTTGATCGATGTACTTTCTTCTTGGTCTTCCTCTTTTCTTTTTTTGCCTCTATTTTCCCTTCTACAATAGTGGTAGTACACTTATCGTGTCTAATTAAGTGACCTATCATGATTCCTCTTCTTTTATCTGTATTTCAAAATTTGTCTGAAAGTTTATGGCAAACATTTTCTGACAAACTTTGAATATTAATTACCATTATATTATTATTACCAATGTTTCTAGTTTGGAGGACTGCCATTCTTGATATACCTGCAGTGGTAATTTTATAGGAATAAATTACCTATTTTTCTTTCTTTTCTTTTCAATACCAAAACACAGAAAAAATTAAAAGATCTAAAACTAAAATGATTACCCTTTTACTTAACAAACGTAATATATTTGATCATTCATTTTTTGACGTATATGCATGACATAACTCTATTTATAATTTTATTAAGTTAGAAAATATTTAAAGTAATAGTCAGCTGGAGGAGATTTCTTTAGAAATAAGCAGTACCTTTGTACTTTATGCTCCTACTTCCTATTTCTCATGTATTTTATGTGTGCATTAATTGAAAGATAGTCGATTTAAAAAAAAACATTACTAACCGATATAATATTATCTGATTTGCATACCCCTCTCTAGTTTCTATATAAGTAATTTACATTGGATCCACTTCATGAATTCCCGTCAAGAAGCTATTTTGATATTCTGCTGATAAATGCTGGCCAAGTGAAATCACATTTTAGCCCACAACGGAATTAGGACAAGATGCAACCTTTAGAATTGGGTCAGTTAAGTGCGATATTGTCTGTAGACAAAGTCGAGATACGCTCGTTTAGGTTCATCGATATTGTTCACGTTTTTGGCTAAATAACATATCGAATGAATATTTTACTTCGGGTCATGTTCACCGACAACTTAACAGATGTTTAAAATGAAATCGGCCGATTACCTATACAAAAATTCATGTTTGAATGGCAGATTTTGCACTAACCGTCTGTTTTGTTATTAGTGAACTTAGGCCTTAGTCCACGAACCCTCTCCTTTTTTTAAGTCGGTTAAAAATACAAAATAATGTAGGTATCAGCGCTGCGACATCCCACGAGAGACGGCACAACAGTGACTCACTTAAGCACAATCCAACCTATTTGCGATTATGCTTAGGATACTGTTGCAGCTGGCCTGAACCCTGTGGACCAGAGAACCGCGCCTGTTCGCATAGTTGCGTAGAAGCAATCTACAGGTGCGTCTGCGAACATTTCCGATGCAATAAAGAAGCGGGGCAGCCCCACCAGCGTCCTAAACACACTGTTATCTTCTTCTTTCTTTATTCTTTACATATTATATAAAATAAAGTCGCTTTCCGCGTCTGTCCGTCTGTCTGTCTGTATATCCACTAACTCCTCCTCAACCACGCAATGGATATTGATGCGGTTTTCACCATTATTTTGAGCATTTCTTCCAAAAAGTTTATATGTATAATACTTCCATATTTAATGTAAGGATAGTAGAGAAATTGCATCCGTACGAAGCTGGGGACGGATCGGTAATAATAATTATTATGATCAATTCTCAAGTAACAATCATTTCCTAAAAAAACTCTAATTTGTCAAATAGACATCACATTAATGTAGCAATGTTAGCAAAACAAGCATCGTAATAACTTATTACACCCCGTTAACCTATTTTACGGAATTTCACATATTGCATGGAAGTTGTTCATCCATTCCCCATTCAGTTCTGACACGATAAATCACCTGTAACTGTACAGTTACAAACGAAATTCGTTAATTAATTGCACAATAACCACATTACGAATTTAATTTAAATGTTTAACTACGTATAAATTGACACGAAACTGCTTTATTTCACCAGGAAGCATTCCAATTTACGTACTTATTTATTTATATCAACTTTATAGTAATTTGCGATACTTAATTAGCCTCATTAATACGTGTTCTTATTGCCAATCAGCATAGCTATTCTGTGAGAACTCCTCGCATCTCAATTCGAATCAACCAAATAGTTAGGTCGTCATTACTGTAAATAATAATTATTCAAAGTCATTGCAAAACGGTTGGTCGACGCTACGCGTGACCCGAGGGCTGGCCTATTCTTTGGTCAAAGAATAAGCATTGCCATTCAACGTGGCAATGCTGCCAGTCTTCTGGGCACGCTACCAATTGACAGCGATGAGGAGGAGTACTTTGACGCATAGGTGCTCAGTTTTATATTTGTATTTATTTTATAATTATGTAATCTGGTACCAGTCAGTAAACTTATATATTACAACATGTTCTTCATTCAATAAACCTACATATTACACACACCCATATACACTCTAGTTATGTTCACAGCTCCAATAATTAAGTTATACGTTTATTATCGCATGTCAATTCATCAAATATCAACCGACAATAAGAATGAGATTCGAATCGAGATGCGAAATATTCTTACAGAATAGGTCCCCAGATAAAAGTCGCAAGCTGTCATTTTGTATAAAAAAAAACAGTTTTCAACTGGCAACTGGCTGGAAATATTCAGCGCGAATCTCCATACCGTTCACACGAAAATGTAGAAATTTTGGTTTTCAGCTTACCGGTACTTTACCAAATGAATATTACCTATCATAACCGCTTTATGTGTTTTACCCAACCAGTAAGCAAATCGACATTCTAAGGTCAGATCAGTAAGTTGCCACTTGGGTTACTGACCGCTAGGGACATCTGTAATCGGTTGACATCCGTTGTTGACTTGAGTCATATGATCAAACATCTAGAACAACACCGAGATAATGATCCGTTGTAGTGACAATCAGGGCGATCGCAGGATGTGAACTATCACTGTAATATTCTGAGCGTGGATTGGCTGATTGTCGGCCGCTTTGTTGTATTATGTCGAGTGTTGTAGTTGTAACTCACCGTATGTGTTGACACAGATACTTGATACTACGCTTGATGTGTTTTGATGCTTGTTAGTTCACCAACCTCCCAAGATATAGTTTTGTTTGTCATATTTTCTATACAGGATAATAATTTATATAGTGCCCAAAATTTGCAGTGATTCAGTGTCCATTCCCAAATGTAAACGCAGTACTAAAATTCACCCCAAAACAAAATAAAAATTTGATTTTGTATGGCTTGCGCTAGTAAACTATGCGTGTCCCCCATACTAAATCGAATTTTCGTTTGGTTTTAAAGTGTATCCCAATACTTCGATTGCAATTAGGAACAGAGACTGTCTCTACAAATTATGCGCACTACAAAAAATATCTTGTATAATAGTGCGCGCTATTGTACTCATCATTATAAACAACATTTACTATGGGACCAACACTGAAATTGCAAAGAAAAAGTCTGCTGTTCCATACAAATAATTCAATATTACTCCATTCAATGTTCAATGTATGGGCAGGAGATATTTTTCTCGATTTCAGAATTGGTCCCACAGTGAAATTTCTTCTTAATGATGAGTATAATAACCCCTTAAAGGGTTGCTTGTATATTTTGACGTTTCCAATCGCTAAATTACTGTCAGTATACTGAGGAAATACTGATAATGTCTAGGACGCTATTGATTTCGTGTATAGACACCGTTTTCAAAGCTTTCACAAAATGTAAAATGATTGCAATGAAAAGTTATAATACCTGTAACTCAAATAATTTCAATTGATCCATTGAGTTACGATTGTTCCATTGACCTTCTAGTTCAATAAGTTTTATAAAATTATACTGTATAGCCTTTTGGACAACTTCTTATCAGTGGCTTCTTCTTCACATGCTAATTGCCCATACTGTAGCTAGTCAGTAATGGTGGTATTGGCAGACTGCGCATGACAATCTATGGTTTCGTCACTCGTGGAGACTGAAGGCCCAGTTGAAATAATCACCACAACGTATCGTGACTGTAGGTACATTATTCGTCTACTGATAGTTTTCTCTATGCTGTGGCTATGGTGGGTATGAATTGTTATAGATGTTGAAATGTTTTCACTATACCGTATCAAAAAATTGTGTTATGTATTATTGTCACATAGTTAGTATAATTATTTAAAATCAAAAATATTGCTACACCACATGATAAAATATAGTGCATTTTCATAATATTATATCATATAACACCATTGTAACTAATAATAGTATTTTTTTATTTAATAAACAAACAGTTAAAAATACAACAGAAACAAAAAAGGAGAAGTGCATACAAAAGACATCTTATGACCAAGCGGTCGGCCCCAAACTAGGCAGAGCCCACACTTATCCCAGGCATAACCTAACTCTACATATTTATGCTCACAAATAAAATATTCCGATTGTAATTTTACTTTTATATATGTATATGACGTGCATATGCGTTAATCTTACTCGAGAATTCGTTACCTTCCATATAGCCAATTATCTGACGTATATATTTTAAACATATCCACTTAGGAATGAGTAAGTTTTTCATAACTTTAGAAGAATTGCTTTGAACCTTGTACCGACACAACTAAGAAGTCCTATCGGCAAACTTCGTCAAACCGAGCACTTCCGAACTGGATCGCTACAGGTTGCATTATACTGAATAACTAATAAAACCTTACACCATCCACAAAATTTGTGACGAAGCCACCAAAACCAGCGTTTTAGCTGACAGACTAAAATCAACTGCGCTAAAATCTATTCCGGTATTCTGTTTGGGCTAATGGAGCGAGCACTGACAATACGCCCGCAGCCTTTAGACCAATTAGTCGATAATTACGTCTCCATAATCCTAGTGAAATGGCGCGATGACGATGTCGAGTGGTCATTCGTTTTACTGTATGAATATATGGGTATATGTTATATAAAGAGGCGATTTGCTTGGGATGGGTAGAAAAGAGATAATTGATGAACAACTTAGTTTGAATCTGCTTATGAACGCTTTAAAGGGTTCGAATTATTCGGAAAATTAAAAATATTGTATTTTCGTTATGTTTTTGATATATATTTTGCACAAACGAAAATGAGTGAACTTAGACCAAAATGGTTCGACTGAAAAATTGAATTGAAAAACCAAATTATTTTTATTAAAATAAAATAAAAATATGGCACCCATTCATTCCTTTTCTTATTTGAAACCCAAAGAATACAGTAGTTGCTTGTTAATTTTGGATTAAAAAAAATGAAGTTTCTCAAAAAGCTTTTAAGTAATCGTGGAACAAAAATGAAATATTTAAAAAAATCATAGGTAAGATTGTTTTGCTTTTAGCCGATACTAATAATTTTTAGGGGACTATTCGAAGATACCTCTCTACAGCATCATATTAGCTCTGGCCATCCACTGCAGAACAGAGGCTTTAGTAAACTTAGTTAACTTGAATTTAACGGTTGCAAGAAAATATTAAAATATTCGTCTTAGCCCTGCCCCACATGCCATCACCAAAACTGTTAGTTAATATTGTGCAATAAACTCTAGTTAAGAACTAGAGTTTATTCTTTAAATGCTTTCCTAGACCCTTCGTTTTCTGCTTCGTGATAACGACAAGCGTGTGGGGCTACATAATCCGATTAAGCCAGCACCGACCGATTGAGGCCAATATTAACTGAATCGATTATTCGATTTACAGTCAAGTGTACACGTTCGATGTACTCGTGTGACTGTCGGTTGGTCAGAAGATAACTGGAGTCAATTGATAGGGGCTTGATATAGTACGTAGACACGTGTTGAGATGTAAATATAGATAAGTACCTATATTTATTATTTATTTGGCTATCTATGTTATATTTGTGGTCCTATTATCGTTTAAACCGTGTGCAAAATTTGATTTTGTCATGGATTTACTTGTTTTGTTCAACTGAAAAGTTTTGGGTTTTTTTTTCATAAAGTAGAAGAAGTATTTGTTACAGCATGATTCTCATGTCACATCATGATATGACACAAAAAAGAAGTGTTACATGTTAAACAAAACAAAGCTTTATTTAAAATAAAAAAAGAAAGAACACACGAACAACACGAACATGCAATAACGAATAAATAAGTAAACAAGGTACCAGAAAAACAAAAGCACAATAACAAAACATCAGAATAAATACACATGAAATAAAATATTATAGTTTAAAAAAAACTATAGAACACGCTTTAGTCATCCAAACTGAACGTGTATGCAAAATTTCAGCTCAATCGGAAACCGGGAAGTGGGTCAAATTTAACTTCCACGATTTTCTTACATAGTTAGTTACAGGTGAAGCTAATAAAAGCGTATTAAAAAAACTAAACAATCAACGATCCTAACATCGCATACATCCAGGCAAATACAGGCTTCTAAAATCCATCCGCTCTGATAGGCCAAAAGAATATCAATTGTTTTTTGACACTGGAAAAAAACATTACGGTTACACGCACTGAAACAGACTATTAAAAGACTTTATTTCCATCCAACTATGTAAACTAAACCAAACTACAATTATCTGCAGATCGCTCTGCGTGATAGGACCGCCCATTGTACATTAGCTTATGAGAATCTCAATCCTGTTTTTATTACCTGGTGTACAATAAATAGTATAAATATATATACAGGGTGTAAGTGACATCGTAACGAAAACTGATACCATGGATTCAGCACATGAATCTGAACACCAGGGCATAAGAATTTTGCGTCGGTCTTTTCAAAAAATTTACGATTTTGTTCGCAGTTTTTATACCTACCTAAAAAATCTGTGAACAAAATCGTAAATTTTTTGAAAAGACCGACACAAAATTCTTATGCTCAGGTGTTCAGATTCATGTACTGAATCCATGGTATCAGTTTTCGTTACGATGTCCCTTACACCCTGTATAAGGTCTAACCTTTATAGTCCCAATCCCTTTAAGGAATTATTGTTCTCATCATTATGAACAACTTTTACTATGGGACAACACCGAAAAACGCGATTTACATACAAATATTTCAATATTAGGTACTCGACTAAATATATGGGACAGATGATTTATTTTCGCTTTTTCAGGGTTGGGCTCATAGTAAAAGTTATTTATAATGATGAGGGGAATAACCCCTTAAAGGCATCGGGACTAGAAAACAAAGATCCTAACACGATAACACCTAGTATAACACAATTCCGACGTCCATTGGAACTATCCAACAACCTCACATTTCTACAATCCTGATTAAAAGGTTCCTATTCTAATGTAAACAGCAGATGTCGACTCGGACAGAGAACAATTATCGAGCGATATCCCGGATTACATGGCCCGGGGATATGAAGTTGGCGTGGACGATTCTATTTGCATAAATTGCGCTTTCAATTAAACTTGGATCCACGACTTATGCATCGACGAGTCTACTGTCTGTGCCATGCAATTAATCAGAATAGGACCCCAATTGTGGTGGAAATAATTTTAGTCTATTTTTGGAACTAGACATAATATCACCTACATAGACTTTTCCTTGGGGTCGATTCCCAGTTTAACCAGATGCGAAATATCAGTATTTTACATGGAGCTGCTGGAATGTGACCACAAAAAAAAACTGCTGTTCCATACATTTGTCGAGTAAATATTGAATAATTTGTATAAAACAGCGGTTCTTTTTTCACGATTTTAGTGATGGTCCTATAGTAAAAGTTCTTTTTAATGATGAGTATAATAATTCCTGAAAAGGCTACCCTTTGAAAACTAGCTCTGTATCTTCTGGTAATTGGTGGCCATAAAGGCATATGTATTCCACAAAAGATAAAATACGGCCACAAATAGATTATAAGGCTGCATTGTACACGTGTTATTCGTAGAACCAACATATTCAGGCTCACCTACGTAGTAATGACGTCATTTATCATTGATCGTATAAAGTATAACTCTTCGCCATTACGGCAAAAGAACAGTTATACCTAAGTACATAAGTATTGGAATCGATTGAATTAGAGAAGGAAACTTTCAGCTGTTGTTGGTTTGCATGGGTGTCATGTGTATCATAAAAAGTGAGTGAATACGTATATAACATTCTGTGTACAATCAGCAGTCTTTGTGTTTATGACCGAAATCAAACAAAATTTTATAAGGAATGTAACCGAATGCAGTTTATCATTGTTATGAGTAACACTGTGCAGGACACTGACCGCATATAGACGTGATGAAAATAAAACTTTTATTGTGTTTCATTCAGTGTCCGTGAAAGAGTTAATAATGTGTCCATTTATTTATTTACTCAATAATAGTAATCTTACAGCATACGCCAAAACGCATTCAAAGACAATTAACGCTAACTGGCAACCCTAATTTATCAATGCTAGATTATAAAAAAACATATTATGGAGTATTAGGCTATAGACCTATTTAATTTAATTTTGTTTTCTACATTAAACAACGTGAAATAATTTCGCGAGTTTTTTATGTTCCCTACTGGGGGGACATAGAATTGTTCCGGCTCGAAGGACCAATTCTATGTTCCCCACATTTGTAACCACTGGTAGGGTTTGTTGGGAACAGAATATTATTTACAGACAGTGTTGTTTGGTATTAACTTTACATGAGGTTGCCAAATAATGCAGCTGTCTGTACCTAAACTAATAATTTCGTGCGTGAAATTGAAAACGCGGATTAAATTCTTCAAAACGGTCGCACAACACGACACACACAAAATAAACAGTTACACAAAGTCAATCATTGATTACATAAAGTCTTTATTTCAATAGTTTTAAACAACCATAAATGCAATTTATTAAATATTTATGTTGAACATGCACAGTGTCACTTTATCAAGCTAATCAGATGCCTCAAAAAGTATTCTATAGCACAGTTAATCTCTTAACATAAAATAACGCAAAATTGTGAATAATCTGTAAACATTCACTCATATGGTTATACAAAGTGACGATAGCACTTAAAACTAGATGCCAAACGATATTTTTAGATCTTTAACTTCAAAGAAAAAAATCCAGAATAAATGTAAAATAAATAATCCAGACTTATTGTTTTTATTTCTTTCTTTCTTCAAAGTCCATCGAAATTGACGATGAACTGTCATCCATTTTTAAAATTCGCTTAATTTCCGCAAACTTGTTGCACTTTTACCATACACTTTTTGTTTTTAATCGCCTTCAGAAAAAGATGCTATCCTTTTTGCATAGACCCCCAAAATAGACCCCAATATAGTATTATTATTGGTAAAAGGCTAAGCAGATGACGGTTAAGTACTGTGATATACTTATAACCCTGTTTACGTTATTACATTTCAATTCACTAATAGCATCGCAGGCGTGGCTTGAAGTGACATCTTGATTGCTCTTAGTAATTAAACTTTAACGTGATATGATGGTACCTACAGTTATGCGTTTCAACTGATGACGTCATGAATGAGTTATGACGTAATATCTAATGTTACTTTTGTTCATTGGTATATCAAGCTGTTAGCTGTTGTAAAATAGATATTAGCCTATAAAATCGTCCAAAAGGTAAGGATCAATACAAGACCTATCCACATTTTTTTTTAATAATTTGCTATTCTGTCTTCATTATTTAAATTGCTAAAATTTCATAGCGTTTAGTACATTTTTAAAATATTTTATATCTACGTACTATTCAGAAAATGTATGAAAAGCCCTGTATAATTATTTATATCATTTTGATCAGTGGTAGTTGTAATTCATATTCATATCAATCATTATCATTCATATTTAAATAGCTCGTACAGCAACACAGTATCGTTTCAACGCAATCCGATCAAGATTTGATAGGATTATTATCAGGCATCGAAATGTAATTATTCTGCATACCATTAAAATATAGTTAATTTGAATATCAAGTCATATAGATAATGCCATAATATTAAAAGAATGAATACAAAATATTAATGTCTTAATTTTTGATGATAAAAAGCTAATCTTTTAAAGATTCCTCATTTACAAACAATACGACGGATTTATTTTAGTCTTGCAGTTGAACGCTTGCCTGCCATACAGATGGCTCTGATTTCGAACCCGGCCACCGACTTTTCGAATTTTTGTGCGGATCATAATTTGATTATTACTTGTGTTAACGGTAAAGGAAAACATCGTAAGGAAATCTGCACACTTGAGAGGGCCTTATAAAGTTCTCAATGATGTGTGCAGTCCGCCAGTACGCATTACTATTTTCGTAAAGAAAACGCATCCATTTTTTTTTTACTAATATCCATTTGATATCTAAGATGCATATTCCTAATAAGTTAGTCAAACATTAATTAAGTGTTGATCAAGATAAATCTCGATTTGTCAATGGGGAAGCCGCATCTAGCCCGAACTCAGCTCAACGTTTGAACAAATATTGGAGCAAACATTTGATCGGTACCAATTCACTTGAAGTTTGAAACGTTAGTTGCATTCAACAACCTACTAG
Organism: Allophyes oxyacanthae; assembly: GCA_932294325.1. Lineage (NCBI taxonomy): Eukaryota > Metazoa > Arthropoda > Insecta > Lepidoptera > Noctuidae > Allophyes > Allophyes oxyacanthae. The sequence continues at coordinate 14,249,329 of OW028611.1, forward strand.
ATAGACACAAACATGTATACGTAGATAGATCTATAGGTACATATTGTAGAGCATGAATAGATACGGGTTGCAGCCAAACAGGAGTTGTAACTTGTTGTGTAAAACAAACTTGCTTCCTGTTAGATAGAGTGCCTATAGTTGAGTACTTAAAACTTTTTATGTTTTTAAAAGCAATGCAAATCGTCCCATTAAATCTGTGGTGACAGTACTCGGATGTCGCAATCTTCTTACATTGAAAGGCAGAAGTGGTAATCAAAATCCATCCGATAGTTTTCAAGTTTTCTAGAATGCTGAAGAATGTGTACCTACTAGGTACTTACAAAACATCCACATTAATTTATTAAATGCGAAAGTAAGTTTGTCTTTCTGTCTGTGTATTACGTTTTCTCAAATAAAGAGCTAAACTGTTCATAATTAAATTTTACCAGAAAATACCTAGTGTGCATCATAAAACCGCTTCCACTGGCAGCAGAGCGGGCTCTGGTTAACTCGCTACGGTAAACTTCATTGAACTGCTCCCACCAACAAAGATTCTAGCGGAGAGGACGAAACGAGTAAAAATAGTTAATAAAGGACTAGTTCTTCATTTTTCTTATGCAGTGGAAGGCAATTGTCAAAACTCTTTCATAATGGAAGGTAAAACCTATTTTATCTATTTAGGGTCCGTTCCGTCCAGCTATTACTTGCTCATTACCCTTTCGCATTGGAAGCCTGGCTTAAAAAAGGACAAGGATTTCTTTATATATTTATTTTTCAAAAATCTCTGCAATCTAACTTGCACCAAATCCGTACAGAAAAGGGTCGTCGCTCAGCGTAATACTGTGATGTCACGCAGTGTGGTACTGGCAACACCACCAGCGCAGCAACATTAGAGTAAAAACAAGGAATACGAGGAAAGAGCTTCCACGTGTGACGAATCCTTGACACCGTCTGGCGTACCCTGGGCAGTCAGCCCCGATACCACCATTGCTGACTGGCTACTGGTCTTTCCACTAAGGCATGAGCAATCCCCGTGATAATTCGTGCCGAGACCTCAGAACGAAGAAAGAAAGAAAGAAGAAAGAAAAAGTATTTATTTGACACAGCACAAAAACGATATTATAGAAAATTTGACAGAAAAAAAAAATGTAAAATAAAAAAAAATATCTTAAATAAAATGGATTGTACGTCACAGCTGTGTCATAAAGGATGCCGCTCAGCATAAGCTGCCGCGCTGCGAGCAACCCGTCAGCGCTGGTTTTCAGCGGGAGCCACAATAAGAACATCAGAAGAAGAGTCAAAACTGTCTCGTAGTGGAAGGAAGTCACATTGATAACTCACTCACCCATGCAAACATTTAATTGCCCCACTGATGTCGTTGTCTATTGTGCTGCAGCCTTCGCCTATTTATTGGCGAAGTATTGATCGCGTTCTGTAACCTTCTGTATAGCTACGTCGGTATCAACAGTCGGTAATGTTCTAAAGAACGTCGACCCCTCCCGTCGTATTGCGAATGGTCATCACATACCATACGCCAATCACCTAAATCGTCGCAGTAAGTATCTATCGTTCATTCTTTATTTTTTTTAACAAACATTGCCCCTCTGTAGTATATCTCCTATATGGAGGGTACAGTTTACAAACATACATTTCAGATGCACACACACCTAGACCCGAAACAACTATCTGTAGATCATACAAATAATTGCTCCGTGCGGGGATCGAACCCGCGGCACGTAGCGTAGAAGGCTAATCGCATAGCCACTGCGCCAACCGTGCCGTCCAATACAATTAGAGCAAATGAAATCGACCGATTATATGTATACAAAAATTCATGTTTAATTTCATTTTATACAGTTGTTTTATTGGTGAAAATAGCTCATAGTCTTCATAGCGTAACTTAGTAGATAATAAAGTACCAGTCTTTTTAATACGAAGGTAGGTTACTCCCGGAAATAAGTTCAATGTTAATCCAATTCTCATGTCTTTAAGTTCAATTATCCGCTAATCTCCTACAAAACTAACAAATGGGCGCTAGTGAAGTTACGAGCAGCGAGCAGTGCACCGAGCACAAATATTTTTGACACCGTAACGTTAACGTAACCAAATTTTGAATAAAAAATACACGTTTCATCCATTAGGTATATTATTTGAAAATATGTATACAATATAGGTATGTAATATTTTTACATTTTCATGAAACAAGTAACCAATGCTTCATACACTCGGCGCCTCCGCCAATATGTTGGGACCGAAATGAAGCAACATTAAATTTTTGGATAATTATATTTTCTTAGACTTATCACTTCGAATACCCATTTCCGAATTACACCGCTAGTCACTTTCTACAGTTAAATATTTTAAATTCAATGCCGATGTCCAAATTATTGATTGCCAATCATTCCCTAAAGGAAGTTGGCTCCTGCCATTAAAATCTTACAGTACCTAAAATACCATACATAAAATACCATTAAAAAAAAACTTTTTCTTTCTTTCTTTACCTATGTTGCGTAAAATTAAACAAAAATGCAATAGAGTCATTGTATTTTATAATCAAAAAAGCTACGTTACGTTAACGTTACAACACGTCAAAAACATTCGTGCCTCTGACATAACCAAAACCAACCGAACGAAAATTGTCCTTGAGAGTAAGGCGCCGGTTTTGCATCACTAGGTACCTATTGTAGGTAGGCAGTAGGCAATACCACCTTTTCTTCTTCTTCGTTTTAGTCGGCACGAGCTATCATATGGGAATCACTCATGCTGTAGTAGGAGGATCAGCCAGTCAGCAGTGGTGGCTTTATTGATTTTACAACTACTCTTTGAACATCTACATTGTATTCTATCATCATCGAGGACGAGACAACAAACGAGTATAATTGAATAGTCAAACGAACTTACTTATAAGTGAAGTTCGACGGTAATTATACGAAGTTTGTTGTCTCGTCCGAAGATGATGAGTCCCGCCCGACCCAAACACTCCATACTATGTAGATACATGAGTATGGGCTCTATGTTGTAAAACCAATAAAATCGCTATGAACTTAATGAAGTTAGTTACAGTGATGGAGGGCAGCACACGTAAGGAAGCGTTCCATGTTTACTTATTTCTTCAAAATTATGTGACGTCAGTGACTAAAGAGACCGTTACTACTTTATCGAGGCTGCCCAGGGTGCGCAAGACGATTTCATGTTTCGTCCCTCGTGGAGACTCGTTCCTTGCACCCCAAAACAACCTACTATTATTATTATCAGCCTACGGTGTTCCACTGCAGGGCAAAGACCTCCCTCTCCTCAAGAGAGAAACAATACAGAGAAAAGTGGAAAGAGGGGAGGGAGCTCTCCTCTTTCCACTTTTCTCTGTATTGTTTCTCTTTCTTTCTTTTAAAAACATTGCCCCACATTGCATTGTCTACTGTGGTTAGTGGTCAATCCTTTAAATAGGAGTCTAACTCGTCCCGCTACCTCCTTCTGGGCCTATTGTGTGGTTGTTTTGGCCAGTAGCTCCTCCAGCATGCAGCAGATATGACAACCCAGTTCCATTTGAGCTTGGCAGCTGTTTGACCTACACCGGCAGTTCGAGTTTTGGAACGCAGTATGGAGTTCCTTATACGATCCAAAAGAAAACAACTTATTGGTGAAAAACCAAACATAAGGCTTCATTCCAAAAAATAGGTTAACAAAACATTCGTTTAATAAGCCCTATAACTCCCGTGTTAATTGATTTTACAGCGACATAAAACTCCCACATTTTTTATTGTCCGCCCATTGACGTCGGCTCCTACGTCATGTCTACGTTAATATCTATCAATTAGTACAATATCAAGCACACTTCGCTATCGCTTATGTCATACTATTTGTAAACGATATCTAGTCATTGATATTAAGAATGGTTATATTGTTAAGAATCCTAGTCCTACCATTCTAGGCCTGATCGGTCCTGTCAGTCAGTTATTTTCTTTGTTCCTATGTCGCATTTTACCTATATTGTAAGCAATGCAAAATTCATGTCTACTACTTGTGTCGTCCTTGTGTCTGAACTTTAGATATACAAAATAATATATTAAACACATTTGCTTCAACTTTAAAATCGTACATAATCACCTTATAGCGTGTTCGTTGCCATAACAGTTAATAGTATATTGGATAGCTACGATAAATTTTCTATCCAAAATTGAGCACTGTCCTAGTGTTTATAAAAGTAAACTACACACTAGATGAGCATGAGATATAGATATCACTATTTAATTTAGTCAATGACGTCTCTAGATAGAAAGAAAAAAAGAAAAAAAATATTTGTCACAGAAGCATGGGATAACATCTTGAAATGATAAAAAAACAAATAAAAAAGTACCAATGTAAGGCCCTACGTGTCTCCCGTCTGCACCAAATAGGTTTCAGCTCAGCATTATGCCGGGCACCAAAGTTGCCGAGCGCTGGTTTACAGCATAAACCTGAAAAAAAAACTACGTTGCATTACTACTAATAGAAGCAGTGATAACCTAGCGGTTGAACGCTCGCCTTCCATGTAGGAGGGTCTGAGTTCGAAACCGGGCCCGCACCTCTGAGTTTTCGAATTCATGTGCGGATCAGAATTTGATTATCACTTACGATAATAGTGAAGGAAACGTCGTGACGAAACCTGCACACCTAAGAGGGCCTCATAAAGTTCTCGATGATGTATGTAGTCCGCACTAGGCCAGCGTGGTGTCCTCCTCGCTGGCTTAGGGGTTAGGCCTTAGGCCTAACCCTTTTCATTCTGAGAAAATGCCCATACCTAGCGGTGGGACAGTAGTGAGTCTGTATTTATTATACACTACTACTAAACTACTTAAAAAAATACTTGCGCAAAACCTCATCAACTATCGTATCACACAGGAAGCAAAGCGCGCACAGTCCATGGTTGGCGGCGTAGCTAGATTATTTTGTCACTGTTCGAGTTTCTATGAAATATGGCAAATGGGAACGCGGTGAAATACAAAGCGGACTGTTTGCTACCGACGCCATCATATCCTTCGATTTACCTATAGTATGTGGGTTCCATAGCTCATTCTGCTGAAAATGAACCCCGTCCTGAAATTAATTATATATTTACCAATTATTATTATTATTATCAGCCTATGCTGTCCCACTCCTGGGCAAAGGCCTCCCTCCATTTTCTCCATTTCTCTCGATCCCGCGCCTTTTCGTTCCATTCTTGAAGAAATGTATCCATTTCGTCCCGCCATCTCTTTCGTGGTCTGCCGCGACCTCGTTTTATTATCTCAGGGCACCAGTTTTGTGCTATGTTAGCCCACAGTTCTTTTGGCATGCAGCAGACGTGTCCTGCCCTGCTTTATCAATTATATATCAATTAAAAACTGTAAAAAATATCCTGCACGACAATTAATGGCGCGCCTGGTGTTATAGTAAAATAAGGCTTTCCTTATTCGCTTTACACCTGACAACACATTAAACAGCCCTCGTTATCAGATTTTTTAATGCCCAAATATCGAAGTAGCCTTCCGTCATGCGATTGCGTGTACTTCACGTTTTTATTCACGTAAACGAGGAAATCATTGTATAAACACTCATTTATACCTCCCCTATCCTAAGGCTGGTTTCTTAAACCGGGTAGACACGCTATAGCAACGGTCGCATGGTTTCACTTCTGGGTAACAACTTGTTAAATGTGTTAAGTGATAAATATTTTGAAGTAAAAACTATCTTGAAAAGTCGTTTCCCAGCAATGAGATGCGATAGGCTTTCATACCACAAAGGTGGCAAGCAAGTATACGGCCCGCCTGGTAAGCGGTTACTGTAACCTATGGACGCTTGCAACACCAATGGCATGTTTTACTTCCCTGTTAACGCAAGTGATATTCATATTATGATCCACACATGACTTTGAGAGTTAATGATGCGACTGAGAGCCTACTACAGAGCAGGCGGTCAACTGATTGGCTATCACTGATCTGAGGGCCGATCACGAATATTTTTCACGTATCGTAATTATGAATAAATAATACAATAATTCTATCGCATTTTTGTTAAATTTTACGCAACATACACACTCGTTTCATGAAAATGTAAAAATATTGAAAGTATTTAAAAAAAATATCATGGATTGCGGCCCATCCCGGCTTCGCACGGGTTTTTACACCTTGGGTTACATTATTGGAGTTTAAAGCAGAGATCACATTAAAAAATAATTGCCTGTTTCTCAGTGATAATATAGAATCCTACTGGTGAAAGAATTTTTAAAATCGGTCCAGTCGTTTTTGAGTTTGTTAATTACAAACAAAAATACAAATCTTTTCTCTTTTAATATTAGTGTAAGCTACACATTTAGCTTTTTGGATTCTAAATTGGTTATGTTAACGTTAAGATACGTCAAAAAAAGTGTTTGAATTTATGAACCCCTATACCAAGATTTTTATGACCTCCACCGTAGTTACTCTCAAGCCAAAAATGTATAAAAACAACGTGCGCGCGCATTTGAGTGAACTTCTATCGACACGCGCACCGTTTCAAGAATTTACGGTAGACATACAGAAAAGCTCGCATTTGGGGTACTGATTATCATAGCAAATTGTTATCATAATCCGTAAATTAACTATTTAAGCGCTTGTTGCTGATGGCAAATTGCCAACCTTTTTTCAAAAAAAAATACATTTCAAAACAAAAACAAAACAACAACACGACATCCGTATCAACAATATACAAACCCAGTAAAATTACAGAATTATATCGTTTATAATATTAACACGACCCAATTAAAATGCGCGAGGGCGCCCTCTATCGTATTTTAAGAGGTTTACAGCCGGTCGGGACCGGACGCGCGTTAAAAATTAAACTTATGGTATAATCTCTAATGTGAGAGCGTAACATGAACATGTAGACAAACTCCTTTATGCGGCCATTCGTTAAATGGGTCATATTTTACTCGCATTGTGATACTTGTTAATAATGATCGTTGAGAGTTTATTTTTCGTTTGAAGTTTACAGAAATTGTTGGTTTGATGTAAAGTACGTACAGATAATTATAATTTTAAATCATGGTCAACTTTTTATTGCATAACTGTAGTACATACACCATTACTTTTTTATTACCAGAAATTTATAGTGACTTTTTCTCTAGCCGTCCCAAAAATGCCCTCTAAAAATTTCTGCAAATAATGCTGCAAGACAAAAATCCATACACTCTCTTGTAATCTACAATAGTCATGTCTAGAAGAGCTCGACCTAACTGATTAACAAGCCTTTTTTGTCAGTTGGATGAGTGATTAATATAATATTACGTTGGTCTACGCACTAACCAATTCCTAAAGGGAAGACGATGGGAATCGGGTTGTATGGACTCTTCGCCACTGCAAGCCATATATTTTGTTGTGTTGATTTTTCGATATAATATTCTTGTAAATAGCGACTCACTTCTTACGCTTGAACCGATTAAGGTTTCCTGTAAGTAGGTTATGTAAACAAAACGTATACCAATTATATGTTCCAAACTTTTTTTTTTTTTTTTTTTAAATTGAATCTATAATTACACACTTTGGATATATATTATTTGTATATACACTTTCCAATTATATGTATTATGGAAACAAAAATAAAATATATCGATGAACTTAATTTCAAAAATTGTTTTTAGTTCATCACTTTATGTCCGCTAGAGGGCGCCGTATTCAATTGTATGTGATAGCTCATAGCGTATAACGATACCTCATTTGTCAAAATATAATAAGTAGTTTAGAAGTTATGAGGGAAAATGAACATACATAGATACCGATCAAAAACATAACCCTCGCTGTAGTCGGGTAAAAAAATATGCATCTATATTTTACAAGTAAAGTCAGAAGAATTGTGTACATATAGTAGGTAGTTATGTATTATTCGAAAATAGCTAATTAGGCTCTTTAACTTAGTTGTACAGTTCCGCGAGTTAAACACAAAGTAACAGTTTTAAATGCATCTATTTTAATTAAAACTATAAGAATACTGTTTCCAATTTCCAAAGTGTGTAATATAAAAGAAAGCTTGCGACCTTGTCACACCATTAAATTACTATCGTACGAATGACCTAAATGACGCAATGGTGGAGCCTTCGCTCTCTATAACGGCTACGGGTTTGATTCCCACATCAGGCATAGTACAACTATAATGCCTGATGCCCTTTGTTCTAATCGTCTTGATTCATATTATGTATAATGTATATATGTTATGTATAATGTATGTATAACACGAAACGATTTCGTCTGCTATTTTCAAAGTCAAGCGCTACGCCGTAGTTCGTAGCTCGTAGCGCGTAGACGGTCTACGAGTACGTAGCGTACAAACGAATCATCAAGCTATAATATTGTTAAGTAATTCATTTCTATTTTCACCGATTCAGTTTAGTATAGCTGTTATAAATAAATTGAAGTATGTTACAATGGGTATGATTAAATGATACTTCCAAAGTTCTGATTTTTAATATATTGTCAGTGTGTCAGTATGTGGCCATGCGATACTATCAGTTTACTGTATTCGATAAATTTAATTGCAAAAAAAATTCAGAAGCATACATTTTCCCCATATCTTTCCATGAGAGAATAATCACTCAATAACATGTTTACATTCCCTATGTGACGTACATAACACATCATTTTTCATACACACCAAGAGCACAATACCAGAATTATTCCTATAACATATATATTCGTTTTCATATCGAACTGTTAATAGCGTTCATTCTATACAAAAATATAGTGACAATTCTTTGAACAGAGTCAAAGATGACGAGACGGGCGTCTGACGTCACTCGCGGCACTCTGCGGCTGCGGCTATCGATCGGATAAGCTTGTGTCATCTCGCTCGCTCCCGTGATCTCATCTCGCCCTATCTCGCTCGCACTCGCGTGCCTTCGCCTCAGTGAAAAGCTGCGTTCCGAAATACGCTACTAATATTTATTTTAACGCAACCAACCGGGCTATACACGTGGTGACCGTGGCGCTTGTACCTGAAATTTCTTACTGAATTTGAACTGAAATGGTAGAAATTATAACAAAAGTAGGAATTTAGTTTAGTATTAATACTGCAACGTTACAACTAATTCTGTATACTGAAAATTTAATTATTCAAGACGTGAAATCTGTCTTGTTGTTCATTAATTAATTAGTCGGTTAGTAATGGATCATTAGTGGGAATAATATGAATGGCTAACTAAAGACGGGAGTAATGATAAAATCGCGTCAATTTTAATAATTTTACTATGATGGACGATGACCTGTATAAGTACATTTAGCTATTAATGACCTTGAACTAAACGTTCGTATCTATAGATCTATAGACCTCGTAGCTATGAGTGACCTTGAATAAATACATGTACAGTAGGAAACAGAGGGCTAGTAAAAAAAATTCGTCAGTATTAGGTATAAGGATTAGGATTAGGATAGGACATTTTGAAATCGAACAAAATTTGACACAGGAAAATGACATTGAGATTCGCAAATGTTTAAATCTGAAGCCTAATATACTTTTCAATTTAACCATTATTTATTTATTTATTTCTTTTATTTTTTTGTTACCATATTATGATATTTGCTTATGAACTAGATAAAATGTCCCACATAACCGTACAAACAGTTTGACTGTGGGATCAACAAAGGAATTTATTTAAGTTTGTCGATTCTGAAAATGATTCTTATCATTTTGAGAATCGAAAATGTTAATCCGTACTTTCTGAAGTCTACAATACTTTTTAGTATACATACACATTCCACGTTGACCATTGGCCATGAATGTTTTCTGATATAAAATAATAACCTAGCTTTACGCTTGTATTCCTCGTATGGTTAAGCAGAATTGAAATTTGAACTGGTCAACTTGAACTGTACAAAGATAGTTCTGTGTAATAGACATTTACCCTTTACCCCTTACTTATAAACTATAGCTTCCGCCAGCAGCTTCGACCGCATGATATCTTTATAAATGATAGCCTATGTCACTCAGTGATAATATAGCAATCTGGTGGTGAAACAATTTTTAAAATCGGTTCGGTAGTTTTTGAGTTTCTACATTACAAACAAACAAACATACATACAAAAAAGTGGTATCTGTTCTGTTCTTTTTTTTTTTTTTTTTTTTTTAAATCATTGCCCCTCACTATGATTTCTCCTGTATCGAGGGTACAGTTTACAAACATACATGTCACACGCACACACAACCAGACCCGAAACAACTATCTGTAGATCATACAAATATTTGTTCCGTGCGGGGATCGAACCCGCGGCACGTAGCGCAGAAAGCTAATCACTTAGCCACTGCGCCAACCGTGTCGTGTTTATAATATTAGTTCAGATGGTTATACGTTATTTAACTTAAAATAGCTATTATTTCTATTGCCGTCTCCATTGACTGGCATACAAATGACAAGGACAGGTATAATTGTAAAAATGTTTATTTTATTTTTTTATGTAATAATGATGATACTATAATTTATTAATTCACATACTTATTTTTTGGATTATGTGAAACTTACTACTAACATCATAACGGTAATACTAAAGAATGTATCAACAAAAATATATACATAATAATATGTTCATCGAAATGTCACAATCTGTTGAACTTTCACATTCGTAAATAAAGTCGCTCAGCTGAAATGTTCCTGCTTATCACTCGGATACAGAAAAATTTAATTTCTGAATCGGCATTAACCTGTAAAGGTTAAAGTGTGAAGTATTTCGAATCGACATTCAACTACGGATATAATGTCATGAGAGAAATATACGAATGGCCCATATTATGTTGCGAACGCTTGCCAGCGCCCGCAAAGTGTTGAGCTGGCTACTCTTTCATGAGCATGCTGGAAAGCATACCTACTTATACATATATATTTTAAGAATTTTTTTCCTACCTCTTCTTACATTTAAATTTGTTGAAGATCTAATGAAGACCCATATAACTTAACAGCTTCTGAAGTTCGCCTTTAATTCTTCAATATAAGGTGTATTGAAGCATTAAAGGCCCCAAGTTCAAGCTTCCAAGCTTGGCAGTGGCACTGACTTCAGAAGTTGTTAAGTTTTTATGAATATTGTTTTACACATTTTAGATTATTGAAGTCGTTTTTATTACTTTTTTCAAAGCTTATTAATCAAGCGTTGTCCCACAATAAAATTACTCCTGTATCGTGTGTACAGTGCACGGACAAGAAACTCAATGACACACCCAGAACCGAAACAACTACCTGTAGTATACAAATATTTGTTCCGTGCGGGAATCGCACCTGCGGCACGTATCGCAGAAAGCCAATCGTGCCGTCATTACCTTACAAAATAAGACATAAGCGGTGCATAGAACAAAAGCGTATCGCAGCCGAAGCCCGAAGCCACCCCAGCCCCGTTGCCGTGCAACTAATGGTCTTAACTCGTCACAACGCCCTACTTCGCCTGTTAATTACTGACCCGGCATAATTCTAACGCATTTCACGTTACACTGTTAACTTCATTGCGCTTTATTTATATTTGAATCTTTTTCGGTTTTAATTTAAAAATGTGTTTATGTTTGACTTTTGGATATATTTTTGGGATTCAAGTTTGAGTGTTGTTTTCTTGGTTCAGCAGATTGATATTTTATAGTGGGTTATCTTAGGTTATGAACAGACTAATTAATCCTTATGCAATTATTTGTCTTTTTCTGTACCTATATTTTGTAATCGCTTTAATTTTATTGATCATATTTTCTGTGTCTTCTCATGCGCGCTGGTCGTCCTCCATTCCAGCCACATTGCTTAGCGGAAAGTAACGCCATGAGCTGTGTTGAGTGTTCCTCTACGCCAAGTAGCGTGTTGTACGCTTTAAATCATAGCATGTATCATTCAAGTTGTATTTAGAAAACTAAATATCGCACTGCATGACGTATATGGAAACTTGAGTCGTCGTTGAGTAGGTACCTACTGCAATAATTTTTTAACCCCCGACAAAAAAGAGGGGTGTTATAAGTTTGTAGTGTGTATCTGCGTATCTTTGTATCAGTGTGTCTGTCTGTGGCATCGCAGTTTCCAAACGTATGGACAGATTTCAATGCAGTTTCTTTATATCGAAAGCTAATTTAATCGGGTATCATCTTAGCTATGTTTCATGAAAATCTGTTCATCCGTTCAAAGTTACAGCTCTTTTTTTGGTTGGAGTCGGAGGTTATTACGGTTAGGTTATGTCTAATCTCTAGTGCTGTGGCGTGACTCGTGAGTGAACAGATGACTTCATATTTTTATATAGAGGATCATTTTGTACATGTAAAAGTAGACTTACTTGGCAAAACAGGCTTGAATCAACTGCATGACTCAGTACAGTGGGGTTCTCAAGTAGTATTTAGTTCAGTAAACATCGCGTATGACGTACATGGACACTTGAGTCGCTGCTGAGTACTGTAATCCACTTTGCCTCGTCTGCCACTCGCGGCGCTGCTGCTGTGACGTGAGTGAACAGCTGATGACTTGGACAGTCGCGGTCAAGTCATATTTTTAATGTTATACAGGGTTATATGTAAAACACCGGCAATGCTTTAAGGGGTGAAACTACTCATCAATATGAAAACTTTTACTATGGGACCAACCATGAAATCGTGAAAAAAAATTCAAACTTTTCATACATTTTGATGGAGCAAGGTTAATCTTTTGTATGAAAAGTTTGAATTTTTTTTCGCGATTTCATTGTTTGTCCCATAGTAAAAGTTGTTCATATTGATGAGTAGTTTCACCCCTTAAAGCATTGCCGGTGTTTTACAAATAACCCTGTATAGCTCTATGTTTTATATGTAGGTCGATAGGCTAGATGGAATATACATGGCGTAATTGAACCTATGGCTGACATTTGAGAACTTAACTATTTTTGTAAAATGAACACATTTTGTTTTTTTTTTTTTCACAGACATTTAGACATTTCATAAGTGCCTGTATCTGGTTCACATGAAATAAAGATCTAGTCTATTCTATTCGATCAAAACTAACTAACTAATAATTATTATTATACATATTATTCCAAAATGGAAACATCGCTGAATAAAAATCACACGTTCGTATTACCCACGGCGCGGCTCAAAATTCATATAAACTCGAATTTCGATTCTATAATCCGCGACTCTACAGCCCCGCTGTCAATGACACCAGTTCCTACCTGAAGGTATCGGTGGCAGCTCTGTGGCGGTCATTTTTGGCGGGAAATTGCCCCATATCCGACGATCGTCGATACCTCGACGCGACTCGTTTTGTCCGTCAAAACTGTTTGCGTTTGGACACTGCGTCTATGAATTTTTGTGCAATGATTGACATGTTTGCTAGTGGTGTTTTGTTGTGAAGCTGGGATGGAATTTCGATTTTCGAACTGGAATTGCGAAGTGATGTGGTTGTCAATTTATATGGTGTTGTTTACTGTCAGAACACTTTGTAGTTGTAGTGAGGTGACTAAAAATTTTAGTATTTTGTTATTGCGTTATCTTAGTTTATGGAAGTTAACACTGTTTTGAAGCTAAAAACGTTGTGATGCATGAATTTAAAACTAGGTACTTTATCAATTCAATATCAAAATATTTTCCAGCTTTTTTGTGCGTAGGTCACCTTAAGCTTTGAATCGTAAAATATTATCAACTAAAAGTAGTTGATAATATTTTACGATTCAAAGTTTATCCAAAGGGATAAACATAGCAATGAATTTTCTAGAAAGCATTTTGCCAAATCAATACCTATTTTAAACCTTGTGATTGTTGGCGGAACTTAACGTTCAACAATATACTATGTAAGTAACATCGTATCGCATACGAATACCATGAATTACGTACATGATTCAAAAAAATAATACGATTATTTTCGCAGTTTTTATAAGTAACTAAAAATACTGCGAAATTCTTCTGTGGTATCACTTTTCTTGACGATGTTACTTACACCCTGCAAACAAGGTAGCTTCTCGATCCAACTTTTTGGTATCAAATAGATTCATACAATGCGAGTATTAGTTTGCATTGCAGATGCCAGCCTACATGGCGACGTGTTTACAAGCCCTGGCGTGCCAACCGGCAATAAGTCGCCAGGCAATGCCAGCGGCCATTCACTAATGGCAACTTAACGTAAAACTAACGATGTTACATCGCGTAGATAATATTACTTACTATCTTGAATGACTAGTAATGTTTATTGATATTATTTTCAGTTTTACTCAATTTTATCCAAAATTATTAACATAGCCATAGCCTAATAAATCGTTTATTTATTTCTTTACAGGTGCTATATACCTAATACGATAGCGTGGCTATCAACAACATATTATTACATAACATATTATTTCTTAATTAAATTTAGTTATTAATTTAACAAATATTTAAAAAGTTACATTATAAAGTTAAAATAAAATAAAAGTGCGTCTCGTCTTTCTATATCTTTGGTCCGCTTTACCAGAACGACTCTCAGCGGTGATCTGAATTTTTTCATGCCTTTTTACTGCAGTGTATCCTTAAAAGAGGACAATCAGCTGTAATTTTGGTTCTTGTAAGTATAGGCTTGTTGGGTACACATCCAGTGATGCATACCTTATTAGGATTCACTCGTTGTTATGTCTTTATGATATTTTCCTTCACCTCAGTCTCCTAACGCGAGGTTTTCTAGACATTAAGTGGTTTTACTAAAACTTTTGTGTGCTTGAGTACCTTTTGTTGCTATCTCTTTGTTTGCTTAGTAGCCTTTTCTTCAACTTTTGTCACTTTGAGATCTCTGTATAGAAGGTTGTTGGTGACATACCATAGAGCTTTTGTGATAAGCCTTAAGGCTTTGGACTGATATCTTTATAATATTGCCAAGTTTGATTTTGAAGCCGTCTTGAGCGCTAGATGCCGTATGTCCATACTGGCTGGAGTATGCATAGAAAGAAAATCAATTTATATTCACACAAAATACGACACTAAACATAAAAATAAAACACATTATAAAAATATATCAATAATTAAAAAACATAGATTTATAGAGAAAACAATAAGTTACGTCGTATCTGTGCAAAAAAACTATACCTAGCTAGCTTATTCTCTAAATTTTGTTTTGTAACTCAGCAGAGGATATAATTGTCTAAATAATAGCTCTACTTGAGCACAGATTTGAGTCCGACATATTATACCACGTTTGCCGTATGCCGTCTGAACTCTGGGCCAAAATAACCACGCAGTGGAGCCCTAACACAGCCAAACTGCGATGCGGCAGACTGCGAAAGAGATGGCAAGGCGAACTAGACACATTCAACAAGGACTGTTCATCATTATCACATGATCGAACAACATGGAAATCAAGGGGGAGACTTTTGTCCAGCTGTGGGATGATACACGCTAACAGTAACTACACTTCAATGCGAAAGCTACTGGGCGTCTATTAGCTAACTATACAACATCTAAATTAAGACCGCCTTTGTACATTGTACATGAAGCATTTTAAATAAAATAAAATAAATAAATAAATAAATAAAATAAAATAAATAAATAAATAGATATACACGAACGAACTCCCCAGAGTTCACTATCCCGAAATAAATATAGTTTACACAACAAATAAATAAGACAAATAAAAAATAATAATAAATATGAAGAACTGTAAAATGATTATAAGGTCTGTTAAAGTACCATATTTGAGGTAAATAAAGAATTCTATTCTATTCAACATAATGACAATAGTAAGTTGCAAAACAAAACATTTATCTGCGGTGAGTCTTCCCAAGCTTAATGTAAAGCCGATGCAACCGATGCCACGATGGCTGTAAGTCTAGACATAGCTTAGACTTTGTTACTACATTGCATATGCAAGTGTTGTAGGTATATACAATGCAGAACAAAAAAGTTTCTTCTTGAACGCTTTGGTGAAAATCTGAATTCATTAGAATCTTTAATTGTATTTTTGTATTTAATTGTAGTAGATTATGTAAGGGGAATTGCATTTGCCAACAAACATATATTTTGGCGGAAGTACAGAATTATTTGTAATTTCTTGTTTTCCATAAATAAACATTTTTTTTTCTTTTTTTTCTTCTTCTTTAATAATATCAATAGTAAATTAAGAGAGATTTTTTTAACAAATGTTCTTGTAGCATGCGCTCTCCATAGTTTAAGATTGTTCCTAGTCAGACAAATCGTTCAAAAAAGTATCTTTAATAGACGATATTCTAAGAAATGCAGCACACTTGAAATAATTTCGAATAGACGTAAGATAATTTAGTCTGCTATACCTACGATTTGTTCGAGATGTACACAATTACAATTTAATTACCTATTGTTTTAAAAAACGTTGCTCCAGCTAGGATTTCTCCTGTGTCGTGGATACAGTTTATAAACATACATCTCACGTGCACACACACACAGACCCGGAACAACTATCTGTAGGCCCTACAAATATTTGTTCCGTGCGGGGATTGAACCCACGATACCTAGCACATAAAGCCAATCGCTTAGCCACTGCGCCAACCGTACCACCAAAGTCCTTTGCTTTCATAAAACAGGAAACCACGATGTATATTGCTATTGTCGTATACAGATTAACCAGTAGACTTCAAATAAGATAAAATGCAAGAGAATACTTTTGCCTCAATTACCCTCAGGGTTCTTAATTAGCCTCATTTTATGGTACACAATTACACATTCGTTTATTGTTGAGTTGGTTTGCTGAACGGTTCAGCGACGCGCAGTCTTGTTATTCGCGTTTAAATTGTCCCAAGTTGCTTCTTTCGCTGGGTAAGAGTAATCTATATAATTATATTATTATTAATACGTGAAGAGAAAACTTTGTACCCCTTTTAAAACATATTTCGCGCACGGAGGAGTATGAGATTTGGTACAGTTAAACTTTATATGGAGAAGGAGTGCAGGAAGCTAAAATTACGGTCGAATTTCGACCACAGGGCGACCACTAGTAGCTATATGTATGCTATTACTTTTACCTACCGGTAAATAACAAATAAAGGGTAAATTCCCATAATCATCTCACACGGAAGAGACATCGTCTCTGGTTGCCGGTTAAACGCCTTAGCAAGTCACAAAAACAACTTGAATACACACGTATTAAAATATATAACACTCTACCTGAGAGTATAACTAGTGCACCGAGCGCCAGTTCCTTCACGCGCAGGCTCAAGACGCTGCTGCTCAACAAAGCATACTACAGCGTGGACGAGTACCTAACCGACAAATCGATCGATGATCCAAACTTAAGGGTATAAATAAATCTTTTGAGTATTTAGATGGATTTATAACAATTAATATTAATCAATATTTAACAATAATGTTATTATAATTTTTGACATGTAAGTTTGTCTTTTTTTTTTTTATCGTTGTAAAATCATCAAATGGACAATGGACTGTCAGACTTGTACTGACTAAAATCCACGGTGTTCCTTCAATAGCCCTTTACGTTCCGGGGTCACGGTAATGAGATAAGTCCCGCGACCCCGGCAGACTTCGGCCCTCTAAAGGGGGGGCCCCGTCATCTTGCTGATGTTCTTTGAGGCGCGCGTGGTCAGTGGTTTTTCATATCACTATCAGCAGTCCAAATAGTTTGACAACCAGTCGAACATTTTGGTATCAGTAATTAGGTGGTGGAGGTCAGATGGCTGTATGCGTGTAAGCTGTAAGCGGTCGTTGCTCCCTATTACCTTTTGTAAACCGATTAAATGCAAATTGCTTACTCAGTACTTTCATTGTCAAAGGCCATCTCCAAGTATAAAACCAGCTACAGCTTATGAGTTGCATTAATTCCTTAATCGGCGCCGAGTTGTCTTCGCTGCTCGTTCGGTAAACGGTCGTTGCTCCCCTCCCTATTACCTTTCTAGCCTGGTTAAAAAAAACTGCACATCCCTTAATATTGAGGCCTATTATTTAAGTCCAACAGCAAGTATAAAACGAGCTTACAACTCATAATTATCGAGTTGCGTTTCCTGATTCGGCGCTGAGTAGTCTCCGATACTCGTTCAGTAGGCGGTTATTGCTCCCATAAACGCCTTTTTTAGCAAAACAAACTGCAGCCTTTTTATTGAGGCCTAGCATTTTCTCTGTCAAAGTCTAACTGCAAATATAAAATAAGTTATAACTCATATCGAGTTGCGTTTCCCGAATCGGTGCCACGAAGTCTTCGCTGCTCGTTCCGTAAACGGTAGTTACTCCCTATTACCTTGTTCAGCGTGGTTAAAACAAACTGCAGCCTTTATATTGAGGCTTAGCATTTTCTCTGTCAAACTCCAACTGCAAGTATAAGACGAGTTAACAGCTCATATCGAGTTGCGTTTCCCGAATCGGCGCCGTGAAGTCTTCGCTGCTCGTTCAGTGGGCGGTCGTTGCTCCCTATTTAAGCAACGCCTCATATAATCTGGCCTTCACTTGTAAGACTTCTTTGCGCAATCATTTTTAGTATCGGTATTACAGTAATGTGTTTAGTACTTGTTAAGTAGTAGCAAACCAGATATCCGTTGTTATATTCTTTTGGCAACAGTATTGGGTTATAAAATTAATTAAAAAAAAATGCTTTATTTCAAGATCATTGTACCATATTTTGTTTAGTAGAATAATCTTAAAAATTTGTGTTCGGAATAAAAATGAGATTAAAGCCAGAAAATCCCAATTAATGGGTCCGACTGCATTTACGTAATCACGTGTTACGTAATCACAATTGAAAGCATTCTAGTCCAGTGCAGGACAAGTCGACTGTCAATCATATTCTCAACTACAGCTTTCAGGCTTTTGCACCATACACAAAAACCAATAAAAATCAATGTTCATCTATCTATTTTAATTACAATAAATAATAATAATATTATTAAATAAATAACTAATAAAATATTGAACTAAAAAATATTTCAGAAAATATATCAGAAAACATCTAACAGTGGAATAATGTAACAACTACATTCTAATAAATAAAGCACTAAAAACCAGCTTATCCTCTCTCCTACCAAACCATGCTGTGCCCGACAGGGTCCTTAATTGATCCATAGATTAAGCCTACCATCTGTTTTAGCTTTACATTATGGAATGCAATAAAGATTTGATTTGATCTCCATTCAAAACTTATATTTTAACCCTCTCAATAATTCTTTAATCAATATAACATGTATAACAATATCGTCAGGTATTATTAACAGCCGTCACCCCGTTTTCCCCGGTGCCTATAAATACGGCGACAAACCCGGTTAAGCATGGTAAGTGAGTTACTTACGCCTAACTGAGTAACGTTCAAAGCCGCTTCTGTGTATCAGTGCGGTTGTAAAGCTCGTTGCACATCGAATTGGCTGGTAATTTTGTGTATACCACGCTGTAGCGTTTAATGAAAGAGTGATTCAATTATTTTGTGATTTCTGTTCAGTATTGCGATCAGTGATGCCGTAACAAATAATGAATGAATGAAAACAGTTCGATTTTTCTTATTTTTATAATATTTTAACATGCATTACATACAGTATAAGAAAAAAAAATCTAACACAATGAGTCATTGTTACTGAAATATAGACATATAATTAAAAGTTTCAGCTTTCATTAAAAAAAAAACAATTTTGACATTGCTTATATATCATTTTAATGTAATATATAGTGCAACATTTTTAAAAGTCCCTTAAAAGTGAATATACTTTATATTTCCCACAGCACTGTTAACTAGGTTATCACAGAAACACATTACTCATATCCATAACTAAATCTAACGAACCTCGGTCACTACGCCGCTGTGCCAAGACTCTGTAGGCAATACAACGTGTTATCTAAAACACATAACCTAGACATCTGCGAGTCTCTGTCAAAATATTAGAAATGTATTTTGACAGATTCGAGAATAATTAAAAGAAATTGTCAGTATTTTTCCTTTTTGTTGTATTTTTATTTTTGTATAGATTTATAATTGTTTCTTTAATTTGATTTTGTTAGCTTAGTTGGTAATTTACCTGTGCATGCTGTGGTCCCCTATAAGTGAAGGAGTACACTTAAACGATACGTATTGTATAGATACTAAAATTATTTTGTAAATGTGTTGTATATCTTTTGTTGGACCCAAATCATATTCACCTATTTAAAACGAGTTATTACTAGTGTAAAAAATAAGTATAAATTAAATAAATATCTAACATAATTTCTGGATGATGTATCCAATGAGACATATGTTAAAAAACAGTTTATTTCATGTAAACCAGATATAGGCACTTATGAAATGTCGGGATCTAGGAGCGCGGTTTCAAATAGTAGGTTCTATGGAGAAGAACCTGCAAGAAACTCCATGGAACTCTCTTTGTAATGGAATTGCTTTCATTTTGAAAGTGCCTGCAAAAGCCCAGTTTAATTAAAATACTTTGACTTTGACATTCACTTTGAATGTTAGTTAGTAAAGAAAGAAAGAAGAAAGAAAATACATTAATCATAGAAATAATAAATAGGGCCTACAAGATGATAAGTCTATGACATTAATTCAGCACGGACAGTGACAACACACGAGAGCAAAATAAATAAAAGAAAACGTAAACCTTTAAACAAAAAACAATACAGACACATAAGATAATAAAATAAAAAAAATAAAAAAGTTGTTTGTCTTGCCGATGTGCTCCAAGCCCATAATATGATTATATTTTCTCCATATTATAGATAACGTCACAATAGATCTGTGCAGGTCGCAGTGACTAAGGCTTACTTACATTACCCTACATCTTAAATATAACTCTGCTCCCAAATACAATTATAGATAACATAACTGTGTACATAATTTGCGGCTTTCGGTATTATTATCACATTAATATTATAAATGTGACATTTTGTGAAGATGTTTAGATATTTTAATATTTGTTACTCGATTACGCATAAACGGCTCAACCGATTGAGATGAAAGTTGGCACACAGATAAACCATGACCTTAAATAACACTATTATAATATTATATATTACAAATTTCTGTTCGTTATAAACGTTGATATATTTTCAGACCGAAAAAAGGGTTGGTCGTATAATAAAACTTGTTCATAATGATTAGTACAATAACGCCTTAAAGGGACCAGGACTAGAAGGGATAAGGATACAGAGGCTTTATAGAGGCCGTCATACAAGTATAACAGCTTCTACGAGTAGTCAAGTTTGTAACAATTTTCAATAGATTTAGATAATGTAACGATGAAGTTTAATATATAAGTGGAGCTATGATTCTCCAAAAACTGAAATCTCAACGTCAGTTTCATAGGAGTATCTGTCTCTTTCTAAGTAGTTACGCATAAAAAGAGACACGTATGCTTTTGAATGGTTATGGTTGGTTTTAGTTAATACCTAACTTAAGAGTAATATCTCCACTTTTATATTTAACTTCGTGAATGTAATTGTTAGTTTTTGATTGCGGGTCGAACTATCTCAACCTTAAGATAGAATAAAGAATTACATAATAACACATCAATACTAAGCCAGTAGCCAAAAATATCACCCACCTAATCCAAATTCGTTGGCTAGATACTGACAACCCCGTATTCGTCAGAATGCGGTATCGTAGTTCCCGGGGAATGGGCGGCGACCTCGAAAGTGCCATAACGCCATGGCGCCGCGCCGTCGCCTTATCTCCTCTCCCGCCTTTCCCGGCCCAAGGACTCGAAGGACGAACAACTGGCTACACTCCAGACACTGCAGATCTGTTACGTCACCACGTTCGTTCATTAAATCCCAGACTGTAGGGACAAATATTTTGATCGTGTTTGGTTCTAATGGGTGGTCGATAGTGTAACGAAAAGTTTTAGTTTGAGTATAAAACTTACAAGGTATTATAATAATTATAATCTAAATAAATAAAATTGATATATTTATTTTTATTGTATCATCATTTTCTTTATTTAATTTAATTAGCTCTTCTTTAGACATGCGGCAATTATAGGCTCAAGATTCCTTTTGTCAGACAATACTTAGAGAAATATCTGGATATTTATTTTATTATTTTCAAATCCCATCAACTTTATTATGAGTTACTTCAGCTGCACTTCTTCCATTTATTCGTAAGTTCTAGAAAAATAACAGTGTTTACGAGTGTGAATCGTCGGAAAATATCATACATAGTCACTATCATACGATCAACATTCAACACAACTTGCATTTTATAGACAATCAACAAATCCCATTGTGATATTTACTAAAATTGACACGTTTATCACTTCGCACAAGCCAGTGACGCATTCCGGCTAAACACCCACGCGAGTGCGTCACAGATACTTTTGAGTATTAATAAAGACCTCTAGCACCACATTGTTGAGAAATTGGAGTGTTCGTTTCGCAAATAAAATCATTATAAACGTTCAAAAATGTATACATGGTCAATATTTTTACAAGAAGACCAATCAAAATTTCGTGGAAAAAAATCTGCTGTTTTATATAAATAACTAGCGGCCCGCCCCGACTTCGTACGGGTAGCACTAAGTATCTACGGCGCATCTACCTACCTACCTACTCTACTTACCTACCCTAATTACCTACCTACTCTACTTACGTACCCTAATTACCTACCTACCTACCCTGCCCTACCAACATACCCATTTACTTCCCTACCTACCATACTACCTACCTACCTAACCTATCTACCTACCTACCTACATATGTACATACCTACCTACTACCTACCCTACATACTTACCTACCCTATCTACCTACTGATATTAGCTGCATCGTGTACGGTTTGAGTTTCATTTAGTTATTGTATGAGAAAATCAATTTTCTTCATAATTTTCTTTTAGTCAATTTACAATTTTTTTTAAATATTTATTCTGCTATTCGGGACGGAGACAAATACAACAAATCAAAAACCAAATTGATTGATTAGCCGGCTCGACGCTTTACAGTAAATATATACCTACGACGAAAATTTATATAAAATAAAAACGTTTACGTACTTAACTATGGGCTACAAATTCATACTTGTGTTTGCATACGTAAAATAGCAACAACTTTAACCCATTTTCTCAAAATAATAGGATTAGATCTTCGCCTTTTACTCGCGAAGAATATGTGGGAGCGAGAGGTAAATAACGAACACAGTAATAGCGGAGCACGTGCCGTACCTCAACGCTCTGTAGTTTGTGTTATTCATACTCTAAGAGAAGAAACGAATGCCGCGGCGTATGTCTTTTTACTAGAATTAAATTGGTGCAAGATAGTTGGTAGTATTTTTTGTTGAATTAATTAATTAACTTAAATGCCATAGTGGTTTTCGAAAATTTCCTAGTCTATTAATAATAAATAGAAAATCTCACGTAGTTGCTTATAAATTACGGATATTTGGTTTGAATATCACTATAGTGGCACTATAGTAGTAAAAGAAATGAATGAAATGGATGAAAAATTTTGTATTATGAAAAATATCGTTATTGTATTGAATTGGTTCAATTTGAACCTTATATCAAGTCACATAAATGACACGTGAAGAAATTTACCAACGAATTGGTAGTTAGGTTGATTGCATACTTTTCATCTCAGGAAATAATCTCTATTCACGTGGCCAGAACCGGATCAAAGTATTATTGAAACACATTACATGTTTCATTATTAGCTTTTGCGAATGATTGTTATAATTTGGTCTTATCAGTATCGATTTCAGGCATTCCCATGCACTCAAATTAAATACGTTTATATTTAAAATACATGACGTATATTTTAAATCAAAGTTTTGAAAATTCATTACAAAATTCATCCATTTCATGTATCACAATGTGCGTTTACAATATTAAATCATAATAAATAAAACACAATATCAAATTATGTAAATTTAGCGCTATCACCGTTAAAATACATTAATTAAGTTAATATCAACATCACACTATACGAATCATTGAACTACTAATTAAATGCCCAATCTATTATATTAATTATTATCAATTATACTCTCCACACCGCAACCAGGGTTCTGTTGAATTTTAATATTCAGTAATCGATCGGAATTACATCACTTAAATCACACTTTCGTAACAACTTCGATGAGCAGACGACATATTTTTTGTACGTGGACAAGAATGACCGTGGTTAGTAGTTGTTGTCAGTGAAGACACTAAATTTCTAACGACAACTACGAACAAAATGATCGTCTTCTAATAAGCGCCTTATGTTTTCAGAAACTAAGCCAATGATTTTATTTTGCGTATTTTTCTTTTATTTAGTAGAATATGAGAATTTATTTAGGTATGACTGAAGTATTGTAACTAACTTAACACTTTCAGCGGAGCAACGTTAAAATACGTCAAATTTGATAAACGCTAATTGACACAACGTTTAATCACGTCAGCAAAAAATATATCTTGCTTTAAAGAACGTGTATAAACGGCTGCGGCCTATACCAATTCCTTCAAGCTACGTCAACGCGCCGTATCACAAAAAAATTTCGGACTGCTAGCGCCACGCCACGTTAGTTTTTTTGCACAATTTTTATGGTCACTCACACACATATATTCTAATTACGCATACATACACAACGTCATAATACGTCACCCGGTGCCCCCGCTCCCATACTTTTCGTCCGGTGCGCCGCCGCGCCTTGAGCGGGAAGAAGGCCGTGGTTTTTCGAAATTACGCCTTCGAATTATCGTAAGTATTTGATTATTTTGTGTAGATTTTTATCGTAAGGTTATTTATCCTTATTGTTTGCGTCTATATTTGTAAAAAATAATAAGTATAATCATGATTTAATTATGATATTATAGGTTTGTACTGTAATCCCGAACCACCACCGCTTCTAGACATAGTAGGCAATCCGGGAAATCCTGAGCCACCACCACTTCTAGATATAGAAGGCAATCCGAGGAATCCTGAGGCACCGCCGCTTCTAAACATAGAAGGCAACCCGGAAAATCCTGAGCCACCACCGTTTCTAGACATAAAAAGCAACCAGGAAAATCCTGAGCCACCACCGCTTCTAGACATAGAAGGCAACCCCGGCAACCCAACATTTCCTGAGCCACCATTGCCTTTAGATGGAGGGGGTCACCCCGTAACTCCTATTCTAGCGTTGACGCTGTTCTTTATTTATGTACTATACGTGGATTGCATATGACACAACATGGATAAACGTCGACGTGTAGTAACGGTTGTGTCACATTTCATATTATCTTTGCTTGTATGAAAAGCAGAACGTCACTAATCGTCATTTATTTTGTATGAGAAAATAGTGCGCCGGGCAACAAAAATTGGAATACCCAGATGCTCCGCTGAAAGTGTTAATATCATCATCTGCCTAGCCTTTTTCCAACTATGTTGGAGTCAGCTCCCAGTCTAACCAGATGCAGCTGAATATCATTATTTTACGCAGAGCGACTGCCATCTAACCTCCCCCACCCAATTACTGGGAGACACAGATACCCTAAGGTTAAACCAGTTGTCACAGTTTTTGGGCTGCTGACTCCCGTAACGACTGTCACTGATATTCGTATGACAACCGGGACCAACTGCCTAACGGCACGGATGGTCTTCTCCAGGACCAACCCACTTGGAACCGTGCGCCTAGAATCACGACGTTTTGAAAGTGCCTGCAAAGGCCCAGTTGAAATAAAAATCTTTGACTTTGACTTTGACTTTGGAGGGGTCTCGATGTTCGAAGAAACGGTCACCTATCAAAGGACTGACCGCGGCGAGCGCTACTTAACCTCGCCGATCAACTGATTTGCGCGGTAGCTATGTAGCTACGAACTATGTAGCTACGAGCTATGTAGGTACGAACTATGTAGCTACGAACTCTGAAGCTACGAGCTATGTAGCTACGAGCTATCTAGCTACGAACTAACTAGCTACGAGCTACGTAGCTCCTAAGTCGTAACCATAGCATAACAAAATCAGAAACATGGATTAACTCAAAAGTTCAACTGCAGCTAACATAAAACAGAAACTCTCGTATAGCTTGCTATTCCCATAACCATTCTTACATAGTATTAGAGTTTGTGGTATATCCTATCTTTGGTCAGTAACAGCTCGCTCTAAACTATCTTATATTAAGTTTAAACCATCTCAATTCGATTCAAAACCATTTATAAAGTTCATTCCAAACTCCGAACGGGTTCAAGCAATAGTTTTCTAGCCAAAACTAGGGTTCAAGCTTTGGTTTGAGAGAGTTGGCCCAATTCGACGCGGCGCCCGGCCGGCGGGGTGGCGGCGCCGTCTCGTCTGCGCCATCTCCGAAAAAACCAGATAAACGGGCGCCTTGGAAGACACCCAGAGATTTTTTGTCTATAGATGTAGGCCTCGAGGTCGACCCTCCTGTTATGTTAATGGGGGCCGGGAAAACCCTATGGTGTAGGGAATATTATAATTTGTCAGTGTCGAGTCGTGAAAGGTCATTTTTCTGAAGTTAAGGACGTTTTTGTTGTTGTTTTTATCATCATTAAGTTCACGTCGTTTAAGAGGAAACGGAGGCGGCGTTTTGTCTATACAAACGTATTCCCCGATTTTGTCTGTAGATTTCGTTACTAGAGCATTTTTTATATGATATAGATATCGACCACTAGTATAATCCTACGTTCAACTTTTTTGATTAGGTAGGTACTGCGTATAGGAGGTGTGACCCCCAAAGTTCTATAAAATTCTCTAGTTTGAAATTGGACAGTGTATAAAACAGCGGAATAAATACAAAACCTCGGTTATGACGATTTTAATATTTAGGTCTAATCAGTCTGAGGTGCAGTGGTTTTCGCTTTCACTCGGTGAACGGTATTCGCCAGCGACAGAGATAGATTTTTTAAATACCTATTCTTCAAATGTTTCGACGACCACATTTCCTCTTAAGTTCGCGTCGCTTAGGTTAAATACTGTGAACTGAAATTTTGAGGCGATCAGATAGAGAACCAGAATAATCCACATAGCCCGCAGAATTAGCAAGCTAAATTGGCAATGGGCCGGCCATATTAGCCGTAGAACCGACGACTGTTGGGGTAGACGTGTTCTTGAGTGGAGACCGCGAATTGGTGAACGTAGGTTAGGACGCCCTCAGGCTAGGTGGAGCGACGATCTTCGCAGTGTGACTGGTAACAGCTGAATGAGAGTAGCCGAGGATCGAGCCAGATGACGGGCGATTGGAGAGGCCTATGTCCAGCAGTGGACTGCTATAGGCTGATGATGATGGGTTATATTGAAAGGATTTTTCTATACAAATATTGTGTACACACGGTATTAGGAATGATAAATTCTTATTTTTTAATGTGATTTTTTATTTTGAACATTGAAGGTTCTCTTTAATAAAAGTTCGTTGAAAGTTCACCTTGCCATTGCGGTGTGACACAGGTCAGTAACCTCTGTAAAACTGGAAAATTGATTACTCTAGTAGCTATTGCCTTCTCTGTGGTATTAAGTATTTAATCAACTAGTAATCTAACGTGGACATTAGTATTGTTATCGGCCACAGGTGGCCGCTCGTTAGGTACATACCTAATGAGTTAATTGAAGTGTGACAAATACCGTGTGCGGATCGAAATTACGTACACTCGGAAGCAATGAATCCGGTTCACCAACATAATAGGGCCGTTCACACGAGGTACTTTTAGCATCGGTGACTAGCGAGTTTGCGATAGCATCGATGCTGCATCGCGTTTTAGCGACTCGCTGCATCCGATCGCGGTTGCTAAGTCACGCAATTTAGCGACTGCATCGATGCTGCATTGTGAATTTGCGATTCACTGCGTCCGATCGCGGTTTCTAAAAGTATCGCGAGTGAACGGGGTAGCGATCGATCGCTGCATGTGGCTTCCGATAGCTAGTCGCCGATGCTAAAAATAGCTCGTGTGAACGAGCCCATAAACCTTAATATCTCGAACACTAAGAATGATAGCTTATTCAAATAAATAGTATTTTGAAGACCTATTAGTAGTGTTACTACTCAAATAATATGCATCGGGAGCTGAAAATTGCATTGATAGAGGAATGCGAGAATATTCCCCAGCATCGCCTCAGAAACTTTGTGCCGCAGAATATGATATATGTGTACTACACATGGCTATTTAAAAAAAATTGCGATAAAATTTACGCATTTTTAATTTATTTTAATAAGTAAAACAAATAATAACTAAAAAGTTTTATTAATTTTATTAGAGTAGTATTAAATAGTCTAAAAAATACTGTTCATTTGCATAAGCTAACATTCTTAATTTCCGAACCCGGATTCATTGCTACCGAGTAGTTTTCGCCTAAAGTAAAAAAAAATTGTGGACATAAATTTTAATATATAATTATATATACAATATTGAGGATCGCCACCACAAATTCGTCTCCATTTAGATTTGTCTGACGTAAAATGCAAGGCAAGGTGTATATTGCCGCCAACCGCTCTCTTGACTGCATCGCTCCATCTGACGGGTGCCCGACCTCTCGCTCTCCTGCCCTCCACATGACCCAGTATGAACTTAGGTATTCTCCAAGCTATGTTTTGGAGATCGTATGACGTGCCCGAAAAATCTCAAAACTCTTTGGTGACAAATCACATAAAGTCGCACTTGGAAGGAAATAACTATAATAACTTAATTGTTTTTAATGGATGGAATAAAGATTTGATACTGTGAGCGGATACGGTAGCTCACGGATGGTGTACTGAATCAGAAGGTGACAGGATCGAATACTGCTAGCGATCGAATTTCTTTCCATAATGTTTTATTTTTATTTATGTTTCGCTTCGCTTTCTTATTCACATCATCCAATATAATAATTATATAATAATTTTCGCCTCCTCTACGAGAGAAGGACTGGGGCATTTTCCACCACACGGGTTGGGCGTAGATAGATGGACGTCACAAACTTACTAAATTTCGAATTTGGAACATAGGTGTTATCATTTACCGAAAGAGGTCATTTTAATTTCAGAATGCTGCCGTTGAGTAACCAAAAAACATGTGAAGTCACATTTTGATGCAAACAATGTCGCGGGCTATCCTCAAGTCTAGTTTAGCTCATTGATATGTGTAATTTGAATACGGGGTTTACTAAAACTCCTGTAAGAGCCCAAAACAATGTAGTTAACTTCTGCCGCAAAGAATGTCGCAGTCTTTGATCTAGCTCATGGATATTTCCTATTACTAGAGACGTCCACAAATCTGTTAATACATACATTCGCGGCGTTCACTTACAGGCCAATGCGGCAACTACATAAATTATTCAATTACACCGAGTGACCACGTTGCCAAAATGTAACGTTGCGTCGTGAAAATCGGACAAAATGGAAAGTGGCCAAATATAGCTCATTGTAAATCCTTGAATAAACGAAACTTGGCGAAATGATGGCTGCTGTACGCCATAACCGCGTTTTATCTTTAATACTGTGAACAACTTGGCACAAACCTCTTGTAGTATTAGTATCGTGATACACTGCTGACCTCGATTTTCGAAGAGATATGTATTGTAATTATTTTTGTTACGATTATATGTGTATTTCGAAATGTTGTAATATCAAAAGGCACATAAATACATAATAATATATGTTCATATACTTTACTATTCTCAATCACTGATTTATAAGTTTGCCAAAATAACCAGTTATATTAGGATTGCCTAGATGTCGTGATTTTGTTCTAAAAAAGAGAAAAGTAAAGAAGTATTTACAATAAATTATTATTTTTTGTTTGTCTCTCAACAATTTTTTACAAATACATTATTTTAAATATGAATTTAAACAGGAAACTTTTATTGTATATAAACAAAGTAGGTAATAATTAATAGAAATCACATTGGCAACACTCACCTAAGCCGAAGCTAAACAGTCAATAATGCAAACTTTTTTCAAGCGCAGGTAGTTCACAAAATCACTTATTTTATTAGTGACAACTACATCGAGGGTGTTATAAAATAATTTGTGTCACATTATCAAAAGTAAACAATTGTTTTAGCGATTACGAGTACTTGAACAGTTCTAATTAAATACAAATTAGGTAGTTATGAAGTAAACAAAGTAGGTATAGTTAAGTTAGTGTTGGTGACCTAATGAACGTGCTGGGATCATGTCGTAAGTAAAGAAAACATCTTTTTATCTTTTTCGGTGGTTATAGTACTGAAATCATAAAATAGTATGTACGCTACAATGTATTAGGTACTGATTTTAGGTTGGTATTATATCAAACACATTTAGCCACATACATTACACATAATATAGATATTTTAATATAATTTATTTCAATTTTATCTTTAAAAAGTGTGGTTTTAATTTTTATATTGAATGGGTAATCTGAAATAAATTAATTCAATTTTTTATTTTATAACCCTGTATGTAACATAACCATGACAATACATGGAAGTTTCAATAGTAATAATATTTAACCTTTAATTTATTTTCATGATTAGGTAGTGAGCTTCATAGTATTCAGAATTTCCATATATAATAACATATTTTGTCCTGCGACCCAGCGTTCAAGATAGCTGGCGCCGCGTGGAATACAATGTTATGTTAAAAGCTAGATGCAAACCTATATAATTATATACCTGGATATATCGGGTACAAAGCATACCCAGTCCGGCCGGTTAGAGAATGCGTACATGACACCTGTGAAATACAGGACATTTTTTTATGTAGTTCGCATAATTTGTAGAGTGATTCAGTCTCTGTTCCTAAACGCAACCGCAGTACCTATTCTTCTTCTTCAGCGTTCCCTCACTGATGAGGATCGCGACCACATACAACGCGCCTCCAAGCTATGCGGTCTTCCGTTGCGTGGACCGCCTTGTGCATGCTGCCTCCACTAACCCTCCTTATTACATTCGACCATCTTATCGGCGCTCTGCCCTGAGTGCGTTTCCCATCCAGTACCTATTAGAATACACTTTAAAACAAAACGAAAATTCATGCATAATTTACTAGCGTAAGCCATACAAAATCGAATTTTAATTTCGTTTTGGAGTGAATTTTCGTACTGCGGTTGCATTTGGGAACGGACACTGAACCACTCTGTAAATTTTACGCACTACATAAAAACCTATCCTGTATAAGGCCCAACCTTTCTAGTCCCGATCCTTTTAAGGGGAATTAGACTATGAACAACTTTTACTGTGGAACCAAAGAAGAAATCGCGAAAAAAAATCTGCTGTTCTATACAACTAATTCGGTATTACTCGACTAAATGTAATGAACAGCTGATTGTTTGTCGCGATTTCAGAGCAGGTCCCATAACTAGAAATAATAAGTAGGGCTCCTAGTTAAAAAGTCTATGGTCCCATACTAAAATTATATACCACAGATATAAACAAGCCAATGCAGTGTATGGCATTGAAATTGACATTGCTTACTTACTTTTTGGTAACTTATTATGTTGACCTTATACAGTTCTTTGATTAATTAAATGTATTTGTGATAAATAAAGTCTATATCTTAGATATAAGGTCCTACCTTCCTAGTCCTGATCCCTTAAAGAGGTTATTGTACTCATTGTTCATAATGATGAACAACTTTCACCAAAGGACCAACCCTGAAATCGCGAAACAAAAATCAGCTGTTCCATGCATTTAGTCGAGTAATATTGAATTATAGTATGGTATACACTTTCCCGCGATCTATTGGTTGGTCCCATAGTAAAAGTTTTTCATAATGATGAGTACAATAACCCCTTAAAGGGATCGGGATTACAAACGTAGCACCTTGTATAATTCAGAGATTGTATAAGATGCATTACAGTCATTTAACCAAAGTCATGTTAGTCAATCTTCAAACATAATTATTTTATATTCCTATGTTCTTCTTCGACTTCAAACATCAAACTATGTACAACGTTAAAAATGGTTATAAAACCATTTATTAACATTACTCACGGTGTAATAAAACACATCGCTAAAATTCAACACGTCTCATAAAATCTTGTTTTATTGCTTGCGATAATAAAACTTTTCAATAGTGACACCCTTAAATATGACCACGCATTTCTGACACACGTTGTACATATAATTCACGGAACAACGTAAAAATTATGTAGGAAGAATCTCCAAAAACGCAAGTACAGCGAACGAAAAGACAAGCACTCACATTAGCACTGTACCAACACTAGCGGACAAGTAACATAAGACCGAAATTTCTCCCCCCTATTCTCATATCCAAGCGACAATAACTCGAGTGTTCTAGCTAATGAGGCGGGCGAAGGGCGAGATGCGCCGATGTCCTTAGTCGCGGCCGATCACTCGACCTCCCTACCTCCCTCGTTCCCTTCCCCCCGCGCCCCGATAACCCCCCGTGCCGCTCTATTGTGTTCATGAGGTTTTCGGGTGTCGGTTCTTTCATCAAATTTGTATTAAGTTTTCATAACATTACGTCTGAATGGGTGTATTTGGACTTTTATGTGTTTTGTTCCTATGAAGTTTTGATATTATACTATTGTTTGTACAAGGTATTTCCAGTCCATCAATCAATCATAATCTTCATTCTCATCTCGCGTACTTAACAAATACTAATAAGAGCTTAGTCACTTTTCATCTCTTTTTCTTCATCGTTCCCTCACTGATGAGGATCGCGACCACATACAACGCGCCTCCAAGCCATGCGGTCTTCCGTTGCGTGGACCGCCTTGTGCATGCTGCCTCCACCAACCCTCCTTATTACATCCGACCATCTTATCGGCGCTCTGCCCTGAGTGCGTTTCCCGTCCAGCCAGCCCACTAGCATAAGTTTTTCCAGACTATGCCTAGATGACCGCAATAAATGTCCGAAAAAACCGAGGGCACGCTCCCGGCAAACTGTGGAAAGTCGCTTGGTGATGTTGAGCTCCTTCAGAATCAATCACTTTTCATAGACGAAGTCATAAAACTAAGTTCAGTATAATTTATTCAAAATGTCATTATACCACTAATGTTTCGTACCGTTATATTTTACTCCAATTAAAAACATTTAAGTCGGCTAAGTATACGGCATTAGCTAAAGCATATATGTGGTGTACTTGGAATCCATTAATTACTGAGTCACATTTTTCCAAACGAAATCGTCGAGTTATTCTTAGTAAGTCGCTCAGTTGACCTAGATCTGTAAAAAGTTTAAGGGTCAGTCACATTAGGTGAACACGGGACACTCCCGGTTTGGGGACCGATGTGAACGCATCAAAACTGTGTTAAGAGGAGGTCGATTATTGAATCACTCGTCTAACATACATCATTATCATCATACGTATTTCTTTGCCTTCATCCGTGCGTCACTGCAGGGGTGCCAACTGAAAATCAGCGTTGGGCTCTCTGCGCCCAGCAAATGCTGAGCTGGCTACTCTTTCGGCATGGCATGCTTGACAGCATATACCTTTTTTAAAATATTTTATTTCGTTTTATTTCATAATTGTCAACCGTGTGATGTGTGTTATTTTTATTATTATTATTATTATTTTTTTTATCTTCTCTCTCTTATGTTGTCAATATGTCTGTGCCGAATAAATGTTCTTTTCTTTCTTTCTTTAACATCAGTTGTAAACGACACATTGAGGGATTTTGGCAAGCAGTGATATTGTCTTAGCTAGCAATCCAAAAACTGAAGAACTGACACAATATTTCACATACTTAGTATTTTTATTAACTCCCGACGACAAAGAGGGGTGTTATAAGTTTGTAGTGTGTGTATCAGTGTATCTGTGTGTCTGTCTGTGGCATCGTATCTCCAAAACGGATGGACCGATTTCAATGCAGTTTTTTAATTTAAAGCTAGTTTAATCGATCCCGATTAAACTAGCCGGTAGAACCATCCGGTTCTTAGCTATGTTTCATGAAAATCTATTCAGCCATTCAAAAGTTACAGCCCTTTTTCTAGTTTTTTCTAGGTTTTTGACGGTTAGATTATTTTGAAAGCTATTAAAAGTAGATACACCCACCAAGCCACACTAAGTATCTGTGAAATTAACAAAAACATAAAAACAATAGGTGACTTGGCCTACCACTTCAAGAAATACAAGCAAATATACTAAATTCCAAATAACTTGTTATTTCCTCATGAAATAGGCTCTTATCTCTCTGTCTACCCTATCCGGTGTTATTAGATTTTTCTGTTAAGATATTTCAGTGGCAGAGCTTGGAACCTTGCCCGGTATATGACAAAAGCAATGTCTTACTTAGCAAGGGACTTCATTCATAAAGCTACATAAGGGTCCTGGGACCCGCACACAATAGATTTTTCTATTGTTTTTACTTTTACTCTATAAAGCAATTATTTTATATACGGTAAAATCTAGATGGTACATCAGTGCATCACCTATATAGGTATATGTTTAGTCCGTCAAGAGGCAGTTCACCAATGTACTTTATTGTATCCTAATATAACATGTGAGAAACTTATAAACAATTTTTTGGCTTACTGATACAGTTTTTTTTTTCAGTCTAAAAAAGGTTCTAATTTAGTTTTTATCTATACCTTACTACAGCAATAAACACCAATTGGCAACAATGGAGTTTAAAAAATGTTTAAAACAAAATTAATTTGTAGAAACTCATAGCTGTAAACGATTCGCTTTGGTAATATCCCTGGGGGATACGACAAAATAGAAACAGACTGTATATTGTTCGTAGGGCTGGCGACGGCATTAGCTTGCATTTCTCGTTTTAGGCCCAAGTTCACCGACAACATAACAGACGATTAGAGCAAAATCAGCCGTTTAAACATGACTTTTTGTATGGATAATCGGCCGATTTCATTTTAAATATCTATTATTTTGTCGGTGAAAATGGCCCGTAGCGGCTGAGAACACATAAACTGGGCTCTAGAGATAAAACTGCATTTAATCGAGCAAACATCTGTCTATTATCCTAACTGTATTACTAGGGCTGCTATCATAATTTATTGTACGAACTTATTCCGTACTAAGAACAAATTCAATTCAATTCAATTTATTTCATAACAATTTAACATTGTGTTGAAAATACATTACAAACATCCAAATTACATTTTAAAGTTAAACATTAAATACACACATATCAATTAACTATAACAGGCATAAGCATAATAAAAACAGTCAAAACAAAAATACATAATAATATCAAAAATCAATTAGATGTCAATTATACAAATTATATCAGAATTTATTAGAATTATATTAATTAATAGATAGGAAGGACCACACTCATAAGTTGCATCGGAGAACATTACAAGTCATATACAATATAAGGTCCTTCCTATAAGAAAGGCCTTTATTCTAGATTTAAATTCTGTAAAAAAAATATTTATCAAATTTTTATTGAGGCTTCAGTTCACCGTTACAAAAAAGCCTTACCGTAAATTAATCGAGTAATAACAATTGCAATTTTCTTTTGATTTATTTTGCTTTCGAACCCCATCTCCCCGTAGATGACAGCCCTGATAGCAGTCGAAAACTGGCGTATTAATTAATCTAATGTACCGAGACCTGGCTTCCCCTTCACAGTGGCTACCGTCACGTGCTCATAGATAGATATACTAATAGATAGATACATACACATTGACCTAGATTTTACATGTCTATTCAATTTTGGCACTCACGTACATAATATATTGTGTGACGGTACAAGTTAAAATACAATTAATTACCATTGTAAAGAAAAAAATTCGGATTCCGCGGTTTTTCAGTGTCGCTGTGGTTAGGCGAAACTTTAAAAGGAATTTGGGAATTATATTATTTGAACATGACATGACTTACGGTGCTCAGACGTGGACGCTCATCCAAGAGGCCGTGTACAGGTTGAGTGTTGCACAAAGAGCTATGGAGCGTCTCATGTGTGGCATAAAGCTGAAATACCGAGTTCCGAACATCGAGGTTCGAAGACGCACAAAGATTTTTGACGTTGGAAAACGAATAATGGATCTCGAATGGAGTTGGGCAGGACACCTGGCAATGCGTAGTGATGACAGGTGGAATAAGGGTGTGACAGAGTAGCGGCCAAGGACTGGAAGTAGGAATGTCAGTAGTCCGACGGCGAGTTTGGTGGATGACATTATTGCCATCGGGGGTCGAACCTGTATGAGACTGGCGCGGAATCGTGGAAACTGGCACAATTAAAAAGAGGCCTATGCCCATCAGTTGATGAAGTCAGAGGTGGATGATGATGATTATTTAAACATGGTGTAGTTCATATTGATAATATTAGTGCTCAAAATACAAGCCTATTCAGAATAATATTTATTAATTATGTCGTCGTAATCGTACGGGTTTGCGAAAACCCAGGATAAGGCGTAGAGGCTGTTTCCTTTCGAGATCTTGTGAAACACCTGATTGTTATTTTTAATAATTTCGTGGGACTACGGCGCGGCGCTGATGACGGACATTTTGTCCGCTGACGTCCGCTATCGCCGGGCACTAGCGGTGTATTGACCAGCGGACTATTTGTCCGCCGTGTGCGTTGTTGCATAGGATTTCATAAGCGAAAAAAAGTCCGTCGTGCTTAACATAACGGAATGAGTTTTGCGTTTTGTGAAATTATTAAATAATTATGTTCAGTTTCAGTCAGTTTTTTTGGTTAAACAGGATTTTATTTTTCTTTTAAACCTTTCTATCATTAACCGCACACTTTTCCGTAAATAACAAGACAGCTATTTATTCCTGTTTTAGCGGTATATACCTCAAAGTATTTTATAAATTCTCACATTAAAAGTTTAAAACGGCACAATTCGCATCAAAATTAAACTAGAAATTAGCATAGAAATACAAAGGCCTAAACATTTGTTAAGCGAAGCTATTAATATTAACATAGTTTCATATTTAGCGGGACATTGGAGTTTAATTGATAATGATATCATTAACTGCTCGAGCATTCCCAGTCATGCACAGAACTGCTTAATGTCATCGTGTCACGCTACAGTAGCAAATTAATAATACCACTAGGTTATTACTTCGTAGGCCTAGCTTCTTGATATTTGTAGAAGTCAATATCCCACAACACGTTTTTTTAATTTTAAGCTATGCAGCATCTGCAACAGTGATAGCCTAGCGGTTGAACGCTTGCCTTCCATGCAGGAGGGTCTGAGTTCGAACCCGGCCCGCACCTCTGACTTTTCGAATTTATGTGCGGATCGCAATTTGATTATCACTTGCGTTATCGGTGAAGGAAAACATGGTGAGGAAACTTACACACCTGAGGGAGCCTCATAAAGTGTGTAGTCCGCCAACCCGCACCAGGCCAGCGTGGTGGACTAAGGCCTCACCCTTCTCAGTCTGACAAGAAGCCCGTGCCCAGCAGTGGGACAGTAATGTGCTACTATATGATAATGATGCACTCACTCGTGCTCTTTCTATGCTTCCCACAGTAATAATGTACTAGGATAACATATTTCAACAGCAGGTACCCCTTTACTAAGTATTGTGTGTTACGTTTCAGGTTGGCGGCAGCGCAGGAGGCGGCGGGGGCGCAGGCTCGCGCGGCGCCAGCTGATACCATGGGCGGCGCGCACCAGCCCGCTACTCCAGGGCCCAGCTCACTCTTTATATTTTCCGACGAAAATCCTATTCGGAGGTCAGTATACAATTTGCCTTATTTTACGCATAGATTACATCCATTCATCCCATCGCAATGAATTTCCAATGTGTACTATTTCAAAAGTTGAAACAGCGCCCGTATTGCCACGAAGCTAGGCAACCGTTGACACCAGTACCAGTCTCAAACACTCACTCTCACACAGTACTAAAATCATTACTTGGCAGTACTTACTGACACCAGTCAATCATTCGTAAACTGGCAAACCAAAGCAACTATGCAGAATTCTACACTTTTAACACACTATTTTATGTAGAATCTATGTAGTTTTCGTATGATGTAATGAGCGCATGACTAATTTCTTTAGGCACAGTTTTCAATAAGGGAAAATTTTAGGCTGCTACTACTTTACAATTAGTAGGTACCCTAGCTATTGCCCGCAGTTTCACTCGCGAATTTTGTTTTTATCAAAATAAAATATATACTATATCACGCATTGATAGTGTAACTTTCTATTAGTGAAAGAATTTTTAGAATCGGTTCAGTAATTCCAGAGAATTAACCCCTACAAAAAAACAAACAAATTTTACCTTCTTGTAATATTAGTATAGAAAACTTCAGCTAATCTCTAGACTGTGTCGGCTGAGGTGATGATGATGATGATTTTTTTTAAATTTATTTATTTTTTATTATTTTATTGGCAACTGTTTTCCATATCTGCCAGCGTCATTTGGAATGATGTTGATTGAATAACATGGCAAAGGGTTAAAAACGGCGTAGGTCAAAAATCTTCTCTATTTTTTTTAACACGCTTTTATTAGCTTCACCTATAACTAACTATGTAAGAAAATCTTGGAAGTTCAATTTGACCCACTTCCCGGTTTCCGATTGAGCTGAAATTTTGCATACACGTTCAGTTTGGATAACTAAAGCGTATTCTATAGTTTTTTTTTAAACTATAATTTTTTATTTCAACTTACACGTATGGAAACAAACGCGAAATAAAAATCTGTTTGTAAAGGTAATTGAGTGGCATTCAACGGGACACAGCTTGGCATCCGATATACCCACGTTGCCAGCAATTCATGCGCAACATAAATAAACAAATATCGGACATTTAAACTGACGTTAACTGTTTATTTCTCGTACGTTTTTGTTGTTGTAGATTATTCAACTCTATATTACTTTAAAGTATTCTAAAAATCCGCACAGTCCAGTACTTAGTGGTCTTTCCTCCGCATTTATGATTAGGTCGTGGGTCCTCAGCAATGGATTAGATTTCTTTATGAATTATGTGCGCAGTATTCATGACCAAAAAACTGTGAAAAAAAATTCCTGATAAAACTGGTATGTCTTCGAACTGTGGAGGAACGAGGTTTGGTGTTCCTCCATTGAAAAGGGAAGATCCTTCTACCAGGCAAGTGGCAAGCCGAACGGTTGATTTCGGACAGTCGTACATCCTAGATACGATAATAATTTTACTTGCGTGATTCACACTTCGTAATCTAATTGGTCGAATTCGTATTGTATACGCTCAATGTAGTTAGCTTCCTACATAGCTAGTTACTTATTGTAGCGCTAGATGGCGCTACAGAACCAAGAATTCAAAGACTTGTGACTGGATAATAGGGTAGTCCCTATTCGAGAGAGGCCTGGGCTCCTGTAGAAACTTTAATTTACGAAAGTTGATAACGCATACCTATACAAGTAAATACACTTGCTTTGTTCTTGGATTCACCACGATAAATTATATTTACTAACATCACTTATAGTATTTATCGTAGTTACCATCTGTGAACTCTGCCCAAAACAAACCAAAAAAACATTCAACTTCACATTGACGAAAACTCGGCATTTTATAGCCAATTTCAATCATAATGTTCATCAAATACGAATAACCTACATAAACTTAGTAATGGGATCTTAAATCAGATATCCACAAGCATCCACTATCCTGGGGGTCTAAAAAGGCCGCTATAAATGAATCATTATGGTTCTTATTACAAATGTCAAAATATCCATTAAATGTTGACTCTTAATATCATACACGTAAGGTTAATATTCAGCAATCATCTGTTTGACAGTTACCATGGAGATTCGTAGGTGAATTGCTAAATGTGGCCTTTTTAGGACCCCAGGTATCCACAAGCATCCACTATCCTGTTCATATTACGACCATCCCAGCGCAACATCTGGCCAGAACTTAACATGGAGTTGCGAGGGAGGGCCGCTATTGCCCCCACTTATACATATTAAACGAACACCTTGTTTGCCCCCTTATGCATTTTGTAAACAAGCGAACGTTCTTAGACTACGTATTCGTAATTTGATAACAAAAAGAGATTGTATTGCGGTACGAGACACAGTTTTGGTGTTTTTAACCCCCGCCAAAAAAGAGGGGTGTTTTATGCTTGTAGTGTGTGTTTGTATATTTGGAATCATAGCTCCAAAATGGATGGATCTATATCAATGCAGTTTTTTTAATTGAAAGCTAGTTTAATCGGGTGGCATCCTAGCTCCGTTTCATGAAAATCTGTTCAGCCGTTCAAAAGATAAGTTCTTTTTTCTAGTAGGAGTCGAGGGTTTTTAGGTTATTGTTATTGTATTATATATTTGTTATTGTAGTGTGGGTTCATCAATATTTTAGACTGTTTAAGAAAATCTTTTCTCTATATAATTTTAGTTAAGAATATATTATATTAGTGTACATATACATCGCTCTATACGAAACAGCCCAACATAATATGGACATACACTCAAACTGATCATCAAAGAACGCGTCCATTAGAATCACATTTAACGAGGGCCTGTGTTACAAGAGCCCTTAAAAGCATGTTTACAAAAGCCGTGACGTTTTATTATTGCATACACACACAAAGTAATGGTGTTCACCATCAAAACATAAAGTAAACAAAGCCATCGATCTAATTCTATTGAACGCAACCCCGAACCTCAAAAACATCAGTCATTTAATTTTGAAACCGACCGCATTTCACATATTTCCGTGTCGTCACGAAATTCATGATGGCAACTTAAATTATGTATATAGGACGGCTTGAAAGGAATATACTTGATTGGTTGGAGTACTGCTTCATATTTTTACTTCGAATATAGGTGATTCCATAAATATGGACAGAAAAAAAGAAAATTCTGTGAATATAATATTATATAGAAGATTGTTGATGAAGAAGTCGGTGAAGCCAATCGTATGAAATTATGGAAAATAGGAGTAAGAATACAACTTGTTCTATATGCTTATCGTCTAGCTTAAGTTATATTGACGATAATCATATTTTTGAAAAAATTTGCTACTAGTATTAAAGTCTTAAAATCAGAAGGCAGTATCTATATTATCACGTATAATCATTTTTATTTCACGCTGTGTATCTAATTATCTAAGTTCTTAAACCACTTATTGTGCTGAAAAATATACTTCAAAATCAATTTCCATATTTCCTAATGCATCTCGCCTTACAAGTCAATTCCTTACTCTTAAAGCCGTACGTAAATTGAAACGTTTGCACCGTGAGCTTGTCTTTCTATCGACAGTAGAATGTAGTAAGAAACCTTTTAAACTTAGAACACAGACAACTTGGCTCAAGCTTGGGCTAAGTTGTCTGTGACTTAGAACTTTTCACACCTGGGCTAGTTCCGATGTACAAGAGAGCGCTTTATCGGCGGCGATTCGAAGTAGACGGTGTTGTTGTCGACAGGCGAACTTACCGTAGATCGTGGATAGTTTTATTCAACGGATTTTTTTGGAGATATTATTTTATTTTTAAAACAGTGATAGTGGTTGGGTTTGCTTGCCTTCCGTGCAGAAGGGTCTAAGTTTAATATCGGCTCGCACCTCTGATTTTTCAAATTCATTTTTTATTTATTTAACAGTTTATTACACACACACACGAGAATAAATACAAGCTAAATAGGAAAGACAACACAAAGATACTGAACATCGTGAGGAAACATGGACACGTGAATGGTTTCCAAAAATGATTTACTGTAGTCTATAGCCAACAAACTCACGTAGTGCCAACAAAACCTTCCATTTTATATTTTACGTTCAAATATTAACATGTTTTTAGCTTCATCGTTAACTGCATTATACAATGATCGCTTACTAAAGGATCGCGAAATAGTTCAGCTATTACCGTGTTTAATCGAAAGGTAATGCGATAATCCTGTGTATTATAAACACTAGCTCCTTGCCTAGTTGTATCAGGAAGTTATTAGCATATCATTATAAACTTAGCTAATCTTGTGACTGAAATTGTGTTGGGTTGCTTCCACACATATGCGGGAACTACATGAACGTATCTAGCTTTTGGCATGAAGGGGGAGGCAAATCAGGAATTTTTTCATGCATGGGCCAGCTTTTCGCCTGGAGGAAGAATTAAGAATTTACTGAGGCTTAAGCACATAATTATCATTAATTACCTAAATGTTTCGGAGGCAGGCCAGGTTCAAGGGGACGTCCTGCGC
This sequence comes from Allophyes oxyacanthae, assembly GCA_932294325.1. Classification (NCBI taxonomy): domain Eukaryota; kingdom Metazoa; phylum Arthropoda; class Insecta; order Lepidoptera; family Noctuidae; genus Allophyes; species Allophyes oxyacanthae. The sequence continues at coordinate 14,291,110 of OW028611.1, forward strand.
CCACCCTGGTACAACTACATAATTAGAGACTATACAAGGGTAGATACTATAGGTAGTGCTATTATATAGATATAATTTAGTGTAAATGAATGCGTTTGAAAGTCTTTACGGTTTTAATTAGGTCGGAGGCCCTCCAGGCCTTACCGAAAGTCCGGTTAAAAATGAAAGGCTCGATGAGCCAAGTGTGAGAGACACTAAAAAAAAGCCTTTACGGTTTAGAGGTATTGGTCAAAAAGGTTTTGATGGCAAAATTTCTTGAATAGCTTATACAATTTGCATTCTGCATCCTATGCCATTCTTCATTCACGTGAAGAGAACAGAGAGTTCGTTTGTGATGTGGGTACCAACCCAGCACATAAGAAAGTAGGGTGGAACTGTCATCATTATCATCATCATCCACAGCCTGATTCTGACTGGTCAGTATAAGCTTCTCTTCGCCTGTGCCCCCATGAATGTGTATTCATTCTGCTCAATTAATTTAAAATTGTCCTTATCTAATAACAACCTTATTTACCTAAATAAGTTTTTTTTTTTTTTATTATTCTTAAACCTACTCGGTCTCATTACAAAAGATGTGTTAAACCTGAGTTTAGGCCAGGTCTAACAAGACCCGGTGTCAAATTAAGACCTTGGTTTAAATCTTACAAGCCAAATCTGAGGAAAAACTCAGGTTTAGGCTCTGGTTTTAGAAAATTGTTATTACAAAACAAAGTTTAACGAAAAAACTCAGTTTTATCTCGGGTCTAACATAAACCAGGCCTCCCCCTGGTTTTGCCGTGGTTTAAGTGACATTATCCCGGTCCGAATTACGATAAAAGTGATAATATCGCGAATACGACCAAATTTAATAGTCACAAAATAATATAAGGGCTAATGAATAATATTATTAATTGTGAATTTGGTCGGATTCGCGATATTATCACTGCGCAATTCGGACTACAGGGTATGACTCCTCTACTTTTGGTTTTCCACTTTGTAATGTAAAAAGACAATTAACTAAAAGAACCGCAATTTTTTTTTTTTTTTTTTTTAAACTGAATTTGAGATGCGGCTGCGACCTACTACTAGGTTTAATGTAGAATTTATAAGATTTTTTTTTACTTAAACGATTTTCTGCATTTCTTGAATACAATAAAGATGACGAAAAAACCATAAATATAATAAAAAATATATCGACCGTATGCTGACAATACCTTCTAACTAACATTTTTATCCAATTATTTCTTTTTGCGCCATCTGTTAGCACGTATTATAAATATTCATATGGCGCAAAAAACAACATTGGGATAAAAATGTTAGTTAAAAGGTATTGTCAGCATACGGTCGATATATTACAATATTCTTTTTGGTACCGTAACATCATATATTGTAAGTATAAATCGCCATACATAAAATAATGTCGGATTTAAACCAACGTCTTAGTTTGATACCTGGTCTAAACTCAAGTTCATTACAAAATATGTGATAAACCTGAGTTTAGGCCAGGTCTAACAAGACCAGGTGTCAAATTAAGACCTTGGTTTAAATCCCACTTTATTACAAAATCAGTTTTTTCCGAGGTCTACTAAAACCATAGTTTAGACCGAGCTCGGACCAATCACCATCAAGTATTAGTTTATCATTCACTCATTCGCTCCAATATGCCACAGATAAATACTCCAAAGTCACATCCTCGTAGAAATGTTTCGTTTCGTGCAGATTTTATAAGGATGACTTTAAATAAATTGTACCTTACAAGATTTGGATCATTAAATTATGATGAAAGTAAATAATTAAGATAATATTAAGTTTGTTTTGACTACAAAGAGAGCGATTTAAAAGCTTTTAGAAGTGTTACGATACCAAAAAGAATATTTATTATAATCACTAGGATTTTTAATTCAGGAAAACGAAACGTAGGTAGATCACGTCACTTAAACCACGGCAAAACTAGGGGGAGGCCTGGTTTAGCTTAGACCAGAGATAAAACTGAGTTTTTTCGTTAAACTTTGTTTTGTAATAACAATTTTCTAAAACCAGAGCCTAAACCTCAGTTTTACCTTAGACTTGGTTTAGACCTTGTTCTGTAATAAGACCGACTATGTTTTTTCTGAATATGGAATATGTATTCTATTTCCAGGTACACAAAGTTCATCATCGAGTGGCCGCCTTTCGAGTACGCGGTGCTGCTTACCATCATCGCCAACTGCGTGGTGCTGGCGCTGGAGGAGCATTTGCCCAACGGCGATAAGACCATCTTAGCACAGAATTTGGTAAATTCAACTTTATTTGCATTATACTTAAGTATATTTTAGAAATCCGATTAGCTAACAAATCTAGTAATCCCTCACATAACCGTCCGTCATACCGTCCTCGCCGGCCAAGCATGTCGCGAGCCCCTGTTCCATGTCCACCCCAACCCTTACTCGTGCTAGCCCGCGTTAAGCCATTAGTATTAAAACAAGTCCCTTAATAACCATCATAATCAGACCCAACATTCAACAAATCTCTCCTCTTGTGTTCCCACCAGCATCTCCCTAAGCCGTGGCCTGAATCCAACTAGCGTCGCCCTTAGCCGCTTGACCGATTAAGCAGGGAAGGCTGCCTAAACCACCTGCGACTGGGTAGCAGCGTCATCCCCTTAACAATTGTTTTTTAATGTCCTCATTTTACTCCTTTCGGAATATCATTCTCTATTAGTTTTGTTAGTATAGGCTGTGAGATAAAAGAATAGAGATTCTTGATCTGATTTATTTTTTGAAAATCTAATGTCATTTCGCATGCATTACAGCCAAAATTATCGTTCAAAAATAATATTCAAAAATAAATCTAAGGGCCTTACGCATACAGCGTATTTTTAACGCGCCGACAACGCACGCTTCTCCAACGCGCGCTCACAGCGATGTAGATGACCAAATTGTAGAGCCCGAATTTCGTTTAAAGCGCGTCAACGTGCGTCACTGCGATACGCCGTGTGCTGTGCATAGGCTCTAATATGAAAGTACTAGATAATAGGCTGTAAATTCTGTGTACTGAATACTGTTTCTATTGTTACAGGAAAAGACCGAGGCGTACTTTTTAGGGATATTTTGTGTAGAAGCCTCATTAAAAATCTTAGCATTAGGTTTTGTTTTACACAGAAGATCGTACCTTAGAAACATTTGGAACATTATGGATTTTTTCGTAGTAGTAACTGGGTGAGTGAATTTTCATACTATTTATATCTCTATTAGCATTAATAATTATTTTTTAAGAGGTATAACGAAGTTATGTAACAAAATATTAGCATTGGAATGATTTCTATAACATATTTTGTTTACATAACTTTAATTAAATAACGTATTATTAATTATTCACTGTGCTCATTTTCACGCCCAACTTTGTTTCGCACATCGAACATTGAGACTGCGTGCAGTGAACCATAATCTAAATTATACAAAATAACATTTACAAACAATTAGGCCACACAATTGGTTGTTACTCTAAAACGTAGGACACTAGGTTTGTCAAGCAAAGAAGGGTTGACATTATTGAATATTCGATGACAAAAAATAGGTCGATGACGATATTCGCCGAATACAACGTGGACGTTGACCTGCGGATGCTGCGCTCGTTCAGAGTGCTCCGACCGCTCAAGCTCGTCTCGCGGATACCAAGTAATTCACAGTAATTGGCGACAAGTTCACATAATACCTCTACCTTATTTGTTATAGACGTTACTCGCTAGATGTTTTCGAATTTTGAAACTTTTTTGAATGTAGAACTACAGCTAGTTATGGAAAATAGAATTTTTATAATTATTAGTAAACAAATACGTAGCATCGTATTCTCGACATGTTTATTGACATACTTAACATAGTTTAGAAAATGTGTGAATTTTAATTAATATGTGATTTATTGAAAATGTTTAATGTTTTAAAGCTACGTGTTGCATAATAGTAAAGATTTGCTATACATTTTTGTGTATTGTGTAGGTTTACATCAAATAAAAGCTATTACGTAAGAAATTAGATAAAGAAATGGTTTTAGGTGTGAATAAATATGGTGTATTTAGATTTAAATGTGTAAAACTTAACATGATTATATAGCATATAACAATCTTATTAATTAGATACACGATATTTAGATTGTAGTTACTTTTTACATAAAATAAAGGCTGTGCTTTGTCACCTTCTTTTTGTTATTTACTTTTGGTTTTCAGTTTACCTACCTATATAGACGAGATGTATTATTTTTTTCCATTCATTTTCATTTGTGGGGTGATGAATAGTCACAATAAAACCTTATTATTTAATTGAATATGTTTATGAAAAAAGCACAGTCTTCAGTAGCATTTTATTCAGCTAGTTGCTAGTTCAAGCTATAGTATCGAGTGATATGTGTTTGGCAGTATCATCACGCAGCTGCCGATCGCGCCAGCCGACGTCGACTTCAGGACCTTGCGTGCCATTAGGGTGCTGAGGCCCCTTAAATTAGTATCGGGCGTTCCTAGTGAGTTCTAGAACATTCATAGATTAGTTAATTGTATTGTAGTTCCACTTGTATCACTGTTGCATAATTTTATAAAAACAAAACACTGGCTGAATAGAACCGTACAATTTTTTTTAGTACTGGCCTGTTTTTTGATAAAGTTTTTAATTTAGACTGAATAAAATGTTGCTGGCAATACAGACATTATTAAAAATAATGGCGCCATTTTTAAAAATTATGCAACAGCCCTTTCATTGTGCACGATAACTTTTTGATTTTAAATTGTGTTTCCATTGTTACGATGTCTCTATAGTTATTGATTTTCATCTCTAGATATATGGCATTTAGACGAAAAATGTATTTCTTTTTGTACCTTTATTAAAACTTTTCTCTAATGTTATCATCGATAAAATTAGCAACTAACGTCGAGAAAAAAACGACATAATTTGGTAATTATCTCTACTTTTCTTATATAATATCAAAGATTGATTAATTTTGAAAATAATTCTATCAAAATTTCTTCTTCAAAATTTCATTTTAACAACGTATTTATTGCCCTGTAATTTTTAAACACTTAATTAGGATATTTTTATAATTTTGACTCGTAACTTTGTAATTTTACGAACTTGGTATAACCTGGATGAAACTTGGCAAACATTTATTATAACATGCAAAACCTTCATCAACTGCAAACCAACCTGCATTACACGTAGGTACCTTCCGGACCAAAAACGGAAGATCTAATATTTTATTGGTGACAATATGCATATGTCGATACAAAATCGAACGGCTTATAACGATGACAACCAGCTGAGCAGCTTTCTGTAACTCTGTTAGAAGCCAGAGTGAATCAATTTTATATTCATTTTGTTCCAGGTTTTTGCTTATAACATTTCAATGACATTCTTAAACATCTCGCTGTAGTAAAAGGAGTACAAATTGCTTTTGAATTGAATGTATCTATCTACGTGGTTCTTTAATTTTCCCTATTATAATATAACGAGTGGAAATTCAAAAAAATATCTAGATGAGAAGAACATGACGTTTGTAACGAAACTTTAAAATGTTACTAAACATGAAATTGAGAAAAAAAAACATAATATTCACCATATCAAAGTTTATAAATTACAGGGCAACGAACGCAATTATGAGCCTTATTGCATGATAATAATAAACACCATTTTCGTGTAGGTCTGCAAGTCGTATTGAAGTCCATCATCAAGGCTATGGCGCCGTTGCTGCAGATCGGCCTCTTGGTGCTTTTCGCGATAGTCATCTTCGCCATCATCGGCCTCGAGTTCTACTCAGGGGCGCTGCATAAGACTTGTTATAATTTAGAAGATATTAGTGAGTACTGCATTTTTATAATAATATATATAAATGGTTACATTATCCCTAAGGAAAATTAGAACACTAAGTTCAAACCAACGATGGTTAGCTGACAATGTATTTTGCTCATTTTTTCACACATTTTACCTAGGAATAACAAATTATGTTATTATTCGTAAATAATTACAAAAAATTACTATTTTGATAAAAGGCCACCTTGTATTAAACAAATAACAAAAACGAAATGTGTGCTGGGACACATAGTAGAAGTGAAACTTCAACGGACAACATATCGTCTACCCCCTCCACGCGGCCGTAACGCTTTTTCGTGACAGAAAAATCCTAATACCCCCCCTCTATACAGGGTTATTTGTAAAACACCGGTAATGCTTTAAGGGGTGAAACTACTCATCAATTTGAACAACTTTTACTATGGGACAAACCATGAAATCGCGAAAAAAAATTCAAAATTTTCATACAAAAGATTAACCTTGCTCCATCAAAATGTCCCGTAGTAAAAATTGTTTATAATGATGAGTAGGTACAATAACCCCTTAAAGGGATCGGGACTAGAAAATGTAGAATCTTGTATACAATATTACACTATACATCAATTTTCGGTACTTAATATCGGGAAATAAGTACATAATCTGATATAATTATGTAGAAGGTAGTTACTTAACCTAGTTTAAGTTAGTACAACAGTACCATGTTAGTCACAAACAAACTCACGAACTGGCGATACTATTGCATGTGGAAATTTAAATAAACGGGTAAATTTCAAATTGTAATAAGTAGTGAAGTTCGAAAGTTTACTATGTTTTAATTGTTGGTTATAAAAGTTAATTACTGCCTTAGAAAACTACTCTTTTCGTTGCATTTTAATACCGTACTGGAAGTCATTAGATTTTATCAAGATAATAAGCGAAATTTAACTTAGATTTTGTTCAAAGATTTATCATTTTTGTGAAAGTAAAAGCTATAAATATTTTAGCACCTAACAGTCATGATAATAATTTCATTCTTATCAATGTACTTACCAAAATGTAGATAACTTTTTTCTCTAAAATCACGTGTCCCTCAAATCGCTAATAAGAGACTCTAACAAAAACAATATAGGAGCTGGCGAACAGAACCGAAGTAGTCCACTAAAAATTCAATTTTTTTTTTTTTCGAATCGTGAACTTGATACGGGCCATCGACATCACGATCCGAAAAAAAAATGCTTTTGAATTTATAGTGGACTACTCTGGTTCTGTTCGCCAGCTCCTCTAATTGTAAATATCACTGATAATTGGACGTAGCGTAGTAAACGAAAAGGACACAATCCACGTCCTAGCAAAGCTATTTTTGAGATATTTAATTTAATTTAATCATATAAAGTGAATAAATAGTAAATATATGAATCCAAACCTAACTACACATTTCAAAGTTAAAAATATAAAAAGTTTTCCCTTCAATTCCAATAAAACCAACTTTACAGCACTGCACCAATGAAGAATTACGAAATAAACTTTAAAACAACGTTAAATTTTCATTAATGGGAAAAAATCGTGAATTCTTGAAAGTTGAAGTTTTTATCAAAAATCATTAACTCTAAATCTATGTTTTAATTAGTGTGGTAACAGTGACTAACTTACAACAACGTGAAATATTGAAAGCCGCGCACAGAAACATAAATACTTTGACTAACTCATAAAAACAATATTTTGTATCCAAACAGGTGAAATAGTAAACGAAGGCGATAGCGCGACGCCGTGCAACGCGGACAACTCTAGCCTAGCGCCATTTGGTGCGAACGTGTGCGACTACGAGAAGAGCACGTGCTTAGAGAAGTGGGAAGGGCCGAACAGGGGCATCACGTCCTTCGACAATATCGGCTTTGCTATGCTCACTGTCTTCCAGTGTATCACCATGGAGGGCTGGACTGCCATCCTCTATTGGGTATGTGACCGTTATCTTTATCATCATCCTCAGGTTTTGTCAACCAACCTCCTTCTATTTTCGTTTTTCTTCCCTGTTCTGGGCTAATCTAATCCAGTTCTTTCCAACATGCTTCACGGATGACATCGACCTAACTTGCCATAGGATTTCTAACGCTCATTGTACCTTGCGGCTATCATTAAGTCAGGGGTCTATCGCCTACTATTAATCTTTATTTTGATCTTTGACACTTTCTTCTACTAGTCATATTGTCATAAAGTGTTTTCATTGAATTAGCCCAATATCCATCGTGTTTGTGGGGCCAAGACTCTTATTTATAGTAGACGGGGTTTGTAACGTTGGATTCTTTGTGTTGATAAAATAATTATATTATTAAATGCGATGAGCTATCAGTTTCAGTTGTAACTTTCTTAAAATGTGAAACTGTGTTTTAAGTGCGAGTCTGTTCTTCAATCTTCTATCAAAAAAAAAATTGTCCAACGGCATCGCGGCAGGCCCAGAAGGAGGTGACGGGACGATTTTGACTCCTATTTAAAAGATTGGCCCCTAATAGCAGCAGACAGTGGAAAGAGGGGAGGGAGGCCTTTACCCTGTAGTGAAACACCGTAGGCTAATAATAATGTGTTAATTTTGTGTGTTACAGACGAATGACGCGCTAGGTAGTGCGTTCAACTGGATTTACTTTGTGCCTCTCATAGTATTGGGTTCATTCTTTATGCTCAACTTAGTTCTCGGTGTCCTTAGCGGGTAAGTCAACTTACTTACAACATATTCACAACTACCTACATTTTTACATTATTTTTATTTTATTAAATATTTTCTTCATAAAACTTGAAATCCAGAGAATTCTCTAATGAAAGAGGACGCGTAGAACGAAGGGCTCAATTCGTTAAAGAAAGAGCTCGACAAATGTTCAACACAGACTTCAATGCGTACCTCAACTGGATTACCGAAGCAGGTCTTTTAAATAATTATGATGTGTGTTCAAGTACCGCTAAAGAATTTAACTGGTTTTATATTAATGTGTGATTTGAAACAATATTTCACGTACTCTAGTACAATAATTAATAACACAGTGCTCAATCCCTACCTTAAGTAGTTGTAAATTGCTAGTTTTTTATCATTGTTAAGACAATTATTCTGTATGCAAGAATTTCATGTTGTCCCGGTGCTAAAAGCTAAAGATTAATTTAGATGCTATTCCACATGTTATTCCGAACATCTTTCCTAAGCATAGATCCTCCTGGTAACCTCAAACTTTCATTGGTGCTAGTAGAGTAGTTCATTACTCGTAACAATATGTTTGCAGTGAATTCGCTAAAGAAAGAGAGAAAGTAGAAAATAGACAAGAATTTCTTAAATTAAGAAGACAGCAGCAACTCGAGAGAGAACTCAATGGTTACGTTGAGTGGATATGTAAAGCCGGTAAGTGTATTACATAGACACTTATTCATAACGACACACGTGTTAGTCTACAATGGGGTAAAACTACAACTGCTCAATGAAAAAAATTACTACTTTTGGTACAAGACGAAACAACTTTGCCCTCACAACCATTAATTTTCATGCGAAAACTTGATAAAAATGATATATCTTGTAACAAATTATTATCCTATCAATAATTAATTCAGTAAAGCTATCAGCCTTAACTCTCAGTTATTTGTTGTGTGACTAGGATTCAATATTCTTGAAATAAAATTAAACGACGATAGTAATGAAACAAATTATAATGATTGCTAAAGACCTAATGTTGTTACAGAGGAAGTAATATTAGCAGAAGAAAGAACAACAGAAGAAGAAAAAATGCACATAATAGAAGGTAAGCAGAGAATCAATACCATGTATTACTATCATAAATTAATAAGTTCTCCTAAATCATCTGCCTAGCCTTTCCCCAACTACATTGGGGTTGAGATTCAAGAATAACCAGATGCGGTTAAATATCAGTATTTTACACAGAGCGACTACCATCTGAGCTGCACCATCCAATTACTGGGAGGTACTGGTACAAGAATAAGTTTTCCTAAATCATAATAGGAATCAGTTTATACGTAGTTAGATCAGCAGATAGCGAGGGCGTAGGTAGATTATTGATGATTTAAATGAATATTGATCATCTTATGTCCTCTTTGTATGTCTTACTTATTTTTATTACAATAATGACAATTATTTTGTCTTTCCTAGCACGGAGAAGAGCAGCAGCCAAAAAGAAATTAAAAAACCTTGGTAAAAGTAAAAGCACAGACACAGAAGAGGAAGAACAAGACGAAGACTGCGGTGATGACGGTCAGTATCACCATCCTTTAATATGAATGTTTAATATTCTGTAATCTGAGTGTCGTGTTGTGTGTATCTACTATATATAAATAAAGTATCAGAGTTACTGTTAAAATCACAGATTCTTTTTCATTACATAAGCAGGAAGCAATTTTTAGAAGCATGTTTTCATTTACTTGACATTTATTTACTTTTTCTTCTTTGATACTATTATTAACAGTCTGGTTAGGTATCTGTACACTTTCAGGTACATTAGTCACATTTGTTATCATTAAAATAACATCGAATTCTTTTTATGTAAATTCATGAATGTTGCATGATTTATCAATTTTTTTATTTCCTTTTCATACATTTCCATTGCGTATTCGTACTCTATTTGTGTGTTGGTTGTTTACAGTTCCAAAGAAAAAGCAAGGTATGGGATCAAACGTGATGCTGGTAGAATATTCCTTTTCATCTTCTAATGTAGAAAAAATAGACTAGTTATAGATTTAGGAATAGTTAATATCTTGTCCAAATCTAAAACGTTTGTACGTGTATCATTGGTAAACCAAAATAATAGAATAATTAATCATTCAAATCGAGAAATGTAATGCTAAAGGCCTTACCTACAGTATTTGGAATCATCCTGTAAGCGTACAGACGTCAGAAAACCTTCTTTAATATCCTTCGCTACTCTTCTACCTTTAAGCCCGCTATTTCCACTACCTCCACCTATCGCTTGTATGTCATGAGCTTCACCAAAGTTACCATAAAACGTAACATATTTTTCTGGAGAAACATGACGGTTATCCCAGAAGAGGGTTGTTAGTGATTTATACGAGCGAAGTATCGGATTGCGACCTCGATTGAATTTCGATGCCGTTTCCATACCATCCAATTACTGCGTGTTATAAAATTTAACGATCTATTACCAGCTTAAAATACCACAAGAGTATTTGTGTCGCAAAATACTGCGATACAGTATCTGTAGGACTGCTAACGTTATGTGCGTAAACGCTAGATTAATAAACAATTAGCTGAATGTTAAACCCAAATCCCTTAGTTAAATGCAAACGCCGTTGATCATGCAATGAACATTAGACCCTTTAAATTGCCAATTTTCAGTAACGAACACGAATTAATTTACACGCGATGTATTTAAAATATGAGCAAATTAATTGGACCTTATAAGTGTCTCATATTTTTAAGGAACCAATACCATTGGCTCATGTACTTTAATATTCTTGGAAGGTAAAAACCAACTTGACATAACATCAACAATGTGCAATTTGGAGTGTTTTCAAACAATTACAAGATCAACGGCAACTTTGACATAAAGATTTTTAGTAACCAGTGCTTAATCACAACAGGTTTTCTGAAAAGCAAATCTCGTTCGGTCGGCAAGTGTGCTGACTTCTGGCGTGCTGAGAAGAGGTTTCGGTTCTGGATCAGGCACACTGTGAAGACCCAGTGGTTCTACTGGTTCGTCATTGTCTTGGTGCTCTTCAACACGATATGCGTCGCTGTGGAGCATTATAGACAACCTAAATGGCTGACTTCGTTTTTATGTAAGTTTCTTAAAATCATTTGCCCTTTCTGATTTAATTTATGATCCAAGCTTGCATCAGAAATACAGCCTTTTTATAGATATTTATATTATGGTATTACTTCAATGTTATCTTTTATTAATGAGACTCGAAGTCAACATGAAAATTTAACATCCCTTTTATCAAAAATGTTAATAACTTTATTTTTGTTTACGATCTACATTACTTTTAAAGAAATACATGCATTAGGACACACAAATAAAGTGCTAACAAAATTATTCATTCACAGACTATGCCGAATTTGTGTTCCTGGGGTTGTTCATGATGGAGATGTGGGTGAAAATGTACGCGCTAGGGCCAAGGATCTATTTCGAATCGTCGTTCAACCGGTTCGACTGTGTGGTCATTTCCGGTTCCATCTTCGAGGTCGTCTGGTCCGAGGTCAAGGGTGGCTCCTTCGGTCTATCTGTCCTGAGAGCTCTAAGACTGCTGAGGATATTCAAGGTAAACATTTTGACATTCAGATCTAATTAATTAGTATAAAGACTAAATACTACTAAAATATTATATCTCGTTTGACCACTAACTCACCTTATTGAGGGATGATATTTTATAGTGTCGACGACATCGTCATCACCTGCTTCATCGTTGAATGGAGTTTCCTATATACATCTGAATTGAAGACTATAACGACATACTAAATATTCTAAAATGAAATCCTGAATAAAATCTAAAAAGTCATTAAAGTGTAGTTGAACCAAATGGATGTTTTCAATATTTTATGTCTTCGTAATAATCACATCTCTCCAATTTTTTCAAATGTTAACTGTAGGCTGCTACTGAACATTACCTACACGATTAACCTTACTGTAAGCGCGAATATAAATACACAACATTTCATGTAACCAGCTTATTATAGGTTGATACCGATCAAATCTTTCTTAGCTTCTACAATTACAACATTATGTTACAGGTCACGAAATACTGGTCATCACTTCGTAACCTGGTGATATCTCTCCTCAACTCAATGAGATCCATCATCTCGCTGCTGTTCCTTCTCTTCCTGTTCATCCTTATCTTCGCACTGCTCGGCATGCAACTGTTCGGAGGACAGTTCAACTTCGAGGATGGCACGCCGCCGACCAACTTCAACACCTTTCCTATCGCGTTGCTAACTGTCTTCCAGGTAATTATGGATCTTTAATTGTTACATTAATATTAGACAGTGTTGATCAAATCGAGTTTAAAAATAATAGTGTTATCTATTTTTTACTCAAGTATCGCTCAAGTTTTCATAAGGCAATTAATTAACTTATCATTTCACGGCTGAACGATTTGACAGTTTTTGGGTATAATGACTGTATAAACGTTGAATTATCCTAATGTTATTAAATTAACATCAAGACGTAATGTGCTGGATATCATGAAAAGAATCCTATCCACATGTTCTCTTCATTCCAGATCCTAACAGGTGAAGATTGGAATGAAGTGATGTACGATGGCATCCAGTCGCAGGGCGGCATCCAGAGAGGCATGATCTACTCGCTGTACTTTGTCATCCTCGTGTTATTCGGCAACTACACGCTACTAAACGTGTTCCTTGCCATCGCTGTCGACAACTTGGCTAACGCCCAGGTGCGTTTTATTGTCAATGTTCTGTTTTGCATTACTTGATCTTAAATTTATAATCTTGAATTCCTCATCAATAATAATTATGCAAGTATCAAATGACTTCTATAGTTCTGTGACATATCTTATTCTTGTTCTATTAAGATCAACTAACGTAAAACATACCTTTTAGATGTTTGTAAACAGACGAGATGTTCGTCAATTTGGTGTTTGTTGACGTTATCGCGCTCTTGTAAATCTGACGCCGCTTCTCGTGTAAATGTTGCAAATCTGTATTTACAGGAATTGACAGCGGCAGAAGAGGAACAAGTTGAGGAAGACAAAGAAAAGCAGCTCCAAGTAAGTCACAAGCTTCTTTTTGTTTATTGTACCTAGAATTCATCCTCTGATGCTTTGAAGTTTAGTTGATAGTATCACAATTTCAAGGCCATAGCATGTTCAACCACTCTTTCACAAGCATTTACTATCAAGCAGTTATACGGATTGGTTTAAGCTGTTGATTGGAACAAAATTTGTATTTCATACATTATTCCGGATAATTAGGAATTGGAGAAAGAGATGGGTGCATTACACGCGGTGGACGGCACTCCACCAGACTTAAGTCCCTCTTCGCCGACGAGTAGGAAGGTAAAACGAGCTCGGCATTGGCAAAGCTATGCTTCAAAATGTATTGGTGTCGACGACTTAAAATATTGTTGATATTTTAAATATTTCACTGTTCTCATTGAATTCTTCCACAGTCTCATTCTGCAGCTTTTCTTAACACTGCATGACATTGCACGCTGTCTAATGTGTTGTTATTTCTGTGTGTTCGTTCATGACTTCAATATCAACAATATTTTAAGTACGCTAGACGGGTCGATGTCGCTTTTGTGGGCAGAATGTCATGATAGGTGTTTTTATAAAATCTTTATGATCTTTATCTATAGATGGCTAATTAATGGATGTCAATATCAATTAAGTTTTTACGTTAACTTCAATTAGGTGGCTACTTGATACATCAAAACACATACTGATTCATTAATTTAAATACAGTCTCCTTCTTCTAGCTTGAGTATCATTCCTTCTTTTCATTTAGTAGAATGTTTATTTCTACTTACAACTTTTGTTTGACACGCATGTTTTAACACGACATTCATCAGTAATGGCTTTTGTAATAGTCTTTACTTTAAATCTAAATGTGAAACTTCTAGTAATAAGGTATAATAATCTTAAAAATGTAATTATTGGATTACTCATAATAGATTTCACTTGCTACAAAAACATCATCATTTATCTAATCTAAAAAACTCTAGTGTAGTTTACTTCTCTAAATAAAGAACATCATAAAATGCGAGAGTAGAAGATCATTTCAAGTAGATTAAAAAATGTAGAACGTTTAAATTTGGAGAATATTTCTTATAGTGAATTTGTAAATTTTCAGAACAAAAAGAAAGAAGAGGCCAAAAAAGATGATGATGATGAGGTACCAGATGGACCAAAACCAATGCTGCCATATTCGTCCATGTTTATTTTGTCACCTACTAATCCGTAAGTTCCCCCTATCATTTAGTAGCATTGAAATAATTTACTTACACGTACGGTAAATAAACTAATTTACCTTTAAATTGAATATCATTTAAATACCTGTTAACATTCAACATCACTGGATGTTGGTATAATGCTGCTTATAGAAGCATAGAAAACTTAGTGAAGATTAGTAAATTGGCAGTATTCAATTTTTTTGTTAAAGATATAAGAAGATTTTATCTTGATACAAGATATTATCTTGTTCTAATACTGCATAATTATTAATATCACATGATATTTTGTGTTACAGAATTAGGCGAGGCGCACACTGGGTTGTAAATTTAAGATATTTTGATTTTTTTATCATGGTAGTTATATGTATGAGTTCTGCGGCTTTAGCGGCTGAAGACCCCGTAGTGGAAGAGAGTGACAGGTAAGGATACTGTAAATTCTTAACTTTACCATAACCCTCTCTAACCATTTCTCCTGAAGTATGTATAGGTACTTTGACTCCCACAGTTCTTTCAGAACCGCAAGTAATGACGTACATAACTATTCCATCCACTACTCTAATCATAATCTTATTTCAACTTTTATAGTGAATCTGGTAATACGATTATCATAATATTCTTTATTTTTCTTCCTCTCTTAATTTAACTTTATCTTATCATCACACAGGAACAAAATCCTGAACTACTTCGATTACGCATTCACGGGCGTATTTACCGTGGAGATGCTGTTGAAGATAGTGGACCTCGGCATCCTGTTCCACCCGGGCGCGTATTTACGCGACCTGTGGAATATCATGGATGCCGCTGTCGTTATATGCGCCCTTGTCAGCTTCGGATTTGAGATCGGGTACGTTTACTTTGATGACATGTTAACCGTTGCCATGCAAGGCAGGTCCCTGTGTAACCTTTGGTATATTGTTAATATTGTTAATGGTGCCGTCTTTATAATGCAGACTTTATTACACGCCGTTATATCCTCCGTCACCATCCAAAACTTTACTTTGAACCATGCTCAGAATTTAGGGAAAAGTAGATTTTAGAGTAGGATATTCATTATACCTACACAAATTCTATAAAAAAATCATACTACTATACCTTTTAAATAGTTAATAATTGTCCTTCCCACAGTCATTTCTCTTGGCAATATGTCTAATTAGAGTTTTCTTGTTACAGAGGCGTGAAAAAGGGGGCAGGGCAGAATCTGTCCACAATAAAATCGTTAAGAGTGTTAAGAGTGCTCAGACCATTGAAAACTATAAAACGAGTTCCAAAGTTAAAAGCAGTGTTTGACTGTGTTGTGAACTCTTTGAAAAACGTCATTAACATTCTCATTGTGTACATATTGTTTCAATTCATATTCGCTGTAATTGCAGTTCAACTTTTTAATGGTAAATTTTTTCACTGCAACGATATCAGTAAGAATACTTTTGAAGACTGCCAGTGAGTATTGAGTTTTTATTATTTACTTGAATTTATTACTTTCGTGTGCTGTGACGATATTCCTGTGTATTTAGATAATTCTATTATGAATAACCAACACTTACCAATTTTCAAAAAAGAATTGTATTATTTATTATTAAAAAATCGCTCCAACAAGAGTAATAAAATTATAAATTACGAAGAATACGATACAGATCTCTATTCAAAACTAGTTATATGACTATCGTTATTCTTGGCCACGTCATTGCTCTGCACAAGTATTTTAAAGTGCAGATAATTATTAGTAATTAAATGGAATAGGTCTATTATCCTTTCATTTTTGTGATCTTTTTTTTTGTGTTTATCTTTGTATGATGTAAAATGACGCTAAGAAATTCATCAATACCTTGTTTTATTTCTCAACTTGTGACATCGGTTAATTCGATCCTTATCGTGTGTGACAGAGGGTCGTATTTCGTGTACGAGTCGAACAGCCTACTGCCGCGCGTCAGCCAGCGCACGTGGACGACGCAATCCTTCCATTATGACAACGTTGCCGTGGCCATGCTTACGCTGTTTGCGGTTCAGACGGGGGAGGGGTGGCCACAGTGAGTAGCCTTCTATTTGTGTTCTAAGAAGAATCTGTAAATGTATTTTGTGTCATGATTGGTGGAGGATTGATTGACCCAATGAAACATTAAAATTCAAAACTAAAGTAAAACCCGTCATAACCAAAGGAGATATCTTTGTCCTAGTCAGGGATAGAGACATCTTTAAGTGTTAGGACATAATACTATTTAGAGATAAATAGTGGGAATACTTGTCTAACATTACAATATTCTTTTTACATCAGAAATTCTAACTATTATAAAAAAAAAACTATTTGTCAGATTCTTGTTAACAGACTAGAGGTCATTCATCTGTTCTCTTATCAGAATCAGAATATTATCATGTATCTTTGTTTGCAGAGTATTACAAAATTCAATGGCCGCCACCTATGAAGACAGGGGACCCATACAAAATTTTCGAATAGAAATGTCCATATTTTATATAGTTTACTTCGTGGTGTTTCCTTTCTTCTTTGTTAACATATTCGTAGCTCTGATAATTATCACATTTCAAGAGCAGGGTGAAGCTGAATTACAGGATGGTGAAATTGATAAGAATCAGGTGAGTTCATCGTTCAAATTTCAACTTATTGTTATTGATCTATACTCTGTATGTTATATCTAACTTTTTGTCATATTGAATATTTTATTGCTTACTAAAGATACTAATAAAATCAACCCATCACAATTCAATATACTTATTAAAACTAATTTTGATATTTTGTTCGCAGAAATCATGCATAGACTTCACGATAGAAGCGCGACCTCTCGAGAGGTATATGCCAAGCAAAAGGGCAAGTTTTAAGTACAAAGTGTGGAAAATAGTGGTCTCTACGCCTTTCGAGTACTTCATCATGACCCTCATCGTCCTCAACACATTGTTGCTCATGATGAAGGTATGTATCACCGACGCTTCTGTGTGTTTAAAATAATTTAGAATAAATATTATAAGATCGTCTTATATTTATCTATATTTAAAAAAGATCTAACTATAAGTACCAACACTTATTTCCAAAAGTGATCAAACTAACTACTTACATACGTAACAAAAGAAGCACTAAATGTGAAAAGTAGAAAATGATCACTTATTTAAGGTAGTTGCTGAAAATCCTAGCCTGTTTCACAAGGCACCGACAGTGACGATCTAGTTTAGCAACCAGTCCTTGACTTCACTGAAGCCTGCACAGTACCATTCTAGAGAGCTCATCAAACGTAAGTTATAAGCTCTCTAGTTTGGCTAAATATATATACTAAGCCATAACCTCTGTCGTATACATGTCTAATATATGTTGGCACCGGATAGATCCTCTTAGTCAAATTAATTTGTTAGTTGTGAATTGTCTCCGTTCTGTATGTTAAAAATAATCGTAACTTTATCTGGACGACGTTATGATATTAACAACAACATTGGCAAAACATTAGTACTGCCTACTACCATATTAGGATTTTCAAATATCACAACACACACATACACACAATCAATATACAGAGTGTTTACGATATCACTGTTCTTATTCGGCGTCAGTATACACTGCATCGGAATGCGCCGTATTTGGAACTATTACCGAGCCTATCCCATAAGTGTACCGCCAACATATTCTTTTATTTTCTCCTGTGTTTCGTTGTATAATCCTTTCGTTACTCCTCGCTTGCTATTAATTAAATATGTATGTATCGGTGTTTACTGCACGATATACCTGTCCTTCCAGCACATTTATGGCACAAGATACACCAAACATTTTATTCGGTTATTCGTGCTTGTGAATGCACAACATTCTCTGGGTACAGATAGGACGTGGCATGGGCCATATATGTTGTTCGTGTTGCATGATCTTATTTAAGACCTATTCCTAATTGTCTTTATGTGGATATTGTGCATGCTTGGTGGAATGGCCTACTGCCAGGCGTGATCTGTTGGTGGCTATGGGCTGCTTTGTATATTTATTGGAAAATTGACAAAATTGATCATTTTTCTAATTGAAACCAAATTTAAAAAATAATCAAAGATATAGAGCGTGGTCTAAATTATAACACTTCATATGATTTATTTCTTTTTACCCCGTTTTGTTTCATTTAATTTTTATATTTATATATGTATACTTTCATATAGATATTATATTATAAAATGTTATAGCTATAATTTCACCGTGACCCTGTCTAAATTTATGTTAGTCTGACTTATATTTTATAAGTTCTTCGCACATATCCTCACCAATCTCTTATCACTAATCCCTTTTATATATTTATCCTTCTATATAATTATAATTTATGTATACCGTCAATGGTTAAGGAACTGTAACATGTCTAATCTACTAATCTACATTAAATCCATACAATTTTCAATCTGTACATCACATTATAATACTAATTCTTGTTTTGGATGAGTTAATTTATAAAGTAACAATTATGTATTTTCATTGCCATGGGTTTGTCCATAACGTCCGGCACTTCATCACAAAATGGCAGTACTATAATCAAAATGACATCTACGCGGATGTCCTCAAGTATTCGAATATGGGGTTTACTGGAATGTTTTCTGTGGAAACCGTGTTGAAAATCATCGCTTATGGTGTCAAAGTAAGTACACAACACAAAGTTTCGACCAACACAGTACAGTACATAATGGAATATAAATAAAATACTATTATCTAGGTACAAATGTACTCTTTCTGCTATTAACGTGATTGTTTTATCTATTTACATGACTGTATGGGATTATTTCCAGCCGTGTAATTATTATCCCTTCCCAAGTATCCAGTACTAGTTTCTCTCTGACGACGATGATGATTGTAAAGGTTTATTTGCAATAATTGTAAAGCATGGCTTCTTCTCCTGCTGCATGTAGCACTATTGTATGTGAATACACGCGTTATAATGTTGTCTTTCTCCCGATTTCTTATCAATACTTTCCGAGTGTTACCAAAGGTAAGTAATGCAATATCTTGAAATCTGGCGGAGATCTGCAGTTTCAAAGGTCAGTACAATTTTACATATGATATTTTTCCTGTTTTAAATGTTGTCCGTCATAACACGTAATCGCATGTTTGTACATTCGGAACAGCATGCTGCACGTGCACTTTACGCCACAAGTCTCGCAAATACATCGCAACACGTGATACTCATCTACAATAAAGGAACATAACACAAATACTAACACACTCACTTAAACATAAAAATGTTTACATAACAAAACATTATTTTATTAAATAATAATATCGGCTAGATAAAAATATTTTAATCATAAAAAGTTAAATGCTAGAACAATTTATGTATATTATAAACACGAAAATATTTCAGTAATATTACATACAGCATACTGATCTTGCATTTAGCTTGAATTAATTTGATAATGTTTCGAGTTAAGGTTTAAAAAAATGGTATTAATTTTGTGGTAGTTTCACGAGGCTCCACCACTACTCATGGACATGTTAACATTCATGAACCTCGTCTTTACGATCTTCTTCCTTCTCGAGACCGTTTTGAAGCTGATCGCCTTCGGGTGTACGGTAAGAATTTGACACACTTTGAATTTTTATATTATCTACTAATTAATCTGAAATTTATCTTATCACTTTAATAAATACATGATAGCTTTATTTTTTTAAATATGCGAGAAACCATGGGTATGTAAAAACTAAATCAAATTATAGTTATGAGCGAAAATAATTAATTGAAGCATATTGGATAACTGTTTAATCTTTGTGCTGCAAATGTGCTAAAACAATACGAATGCATTTGGAATGTGCAATGAAATTTATCGTGTGCGCCTAACACAATACACTAACATTATTTTATAAATATTTTAGATTAGCTATTAATATTCAATATTGACTTGAATATATTTCAATTTAGAACTCATTTTTATAGAGAATTTGCGCGATTACGCTTTTTTAATATGACATACTTAGGTTTTGATAGCATTAACTTTTTTTTAGATTTACGAATAACATTTTTATGTATTTGCATAGATTTTAAATTCAAGAGAGATATCCTGATTCCTTTCCTCATTCATTAAGTCCTATTTACAATAAAACAGTCTTTCTATGGAAAGTGTACATTTGTATACAATGTTCCTAACCATTCTATTGTACTTGTTCACTGAAATTCTTAGTAGATTTATGATTATTTATACATAACCTTTCCTAAAATATTTGTCTGTTTCCAGAATTTTTTCAAAGACCCTTGGAATACATTCGATTTTATAACGGTCATTGGAAGCATTATTGATGCCCTCATTATGGAGTTTGGCGTAAGTATGACTAACGACTAATTTATCTACATCTTACTCAGCTTCTATATTTACATTTATACTAATTTCATTTATGCCTTTACTCGATCCTTCTTTGCTGCTGGCAATAAATTTAATATTATTTTTTGATTTGATGAAAGTGAAGATAAAGGATCTATCCTGATTACAGACCGACCTTGCTGAAAACTGTGCTGACATATCCTGTCAGCAGGTAACATATAAACTATTTGATTGCTAGGAATCTTAGATTTTTGTAACGGATTGGTCAATGGTTTAGAGAGAGTGTGTACATACTATTGGACAATGGTCTAATATAAATTATTAGTAGTGCTAGAAACTATTTTTAGAATATTAGGATGTATAGAAGTTTTGTAGTTTAATACGTAAGTACGGTTGTTCGCTAGGGATCAATTGTTTTCGGGGTTGTTTTAGATATTATGACAATTATAAATTGGTGTGTTAATTAACCATAAATCTCTAGAAATTTGAATTTTTCTTGATTATATTGCTAGATTTTTCTTATATTTTACATTGTGGTGAAAAGTATTGATATCTTATCAGTACTGTACAAAGAAGTAGCTATTCCAATTATTATATTCACTACATTATATTTTTTATTTTCTTCATTAAACAAAATAAAAATTTTCTTTCGTTTCGTGATTTTATCTAGTTCAGCTTATCTCATCGTCTAGTTTTATTTTAACATTGTCGTTAGTTTTAACTTACGATATTCTAGTTATTGGAGTATGCCTGGCTGAAATATCAGCTTAATAAAGTACCAGACATGTTTTCGAACATATTACCATTATGAACGTGTGATTTTATACTGGATGAATTGTTCGCATTTTATAATCAAAGGTATAAATATATAAATTTGAATATGTTTCACAGGAAAACACATTCAACGTCGGTTTCCTTCGCCTGTTTCGAGCCGCGCGACTGATCAAGCTGCTCCGACAGGGATACACTATTCGGATACTACTCTGGACTTTCGTGCAGAGTTTCAAAGCCTTACCCTACGTGTGCCTTCTCATCGCGATGCTATTCTTCATCTATGCCATCATCGGGATGCAGGTCTGTTGTAATTCCTCCTGTTCCCAATGACTTGAAATTCCTAATGAATAATTTTACTTGAAAATGTAATAATCCAATTAATGATTACTTTTATTAGGAAATATTTAATGTGATAGGTACTTATGGGGGTAATTTTTATATTTTACTAAAAATAGTAATACTTAATTCACTAGTGAAATTAGTTTTTTGTAATAAAGTTCCCTTTATATTATAGATAGTAGTGTTAGGATTTAATAGTCATATTAGGTCTTAGTAATATTAGCGTATTAGCTAGGACATGGGCTCTCGATATCGTGAGTTATATTCCTTGTGTAAAAAATTGTATATCCACCCCTGGTAATAGAATAGAATCTTTTTGAGGGGCTAGTTAGAATATCAGTAAATCATACTTGATAGTATTCCTCTTATACATTTGCTTAGAAAACATAGTCATGTATAGTAGTCAATTTAATATCCTAGAAAGAAATTATGACATTCCTAGACTCTCCAAGTATTTTCAACCTTACGCCTAATTCCAAATTGTATTCCAAAATGTAATTGTATTTAGTTTCGTAGAAAATTATAAGAAATTTAAATTTTTAATAAGCCAGTCTAAGATGAATTATTAAAATTCATCTTAGACGGACTCATAATACTTAGTTATGAGAAGTGAGTACATTTTAAGATTGGATTAAGATCAAAAACCGTATTGATAAGTTTCTAATGACAGGTTTTCGGAAACATACAATATGATCCAGATGATGCCATCAACAGGCATAACAACTTCCAATCTTTCGTGGCGGCACTCTTGCTACTATTTCGGTGAGAGTACAAAAGACGTAGTTGTTACTCAGTCTTGCGGCCACTGCCGAAAATCTGTCTCTACTATCAGTGTTACATATGTACTTACTATCATTATCATTGGCAATACTAACTATCATCAATATGTATATTCATAAAATCAAAACGTAGATTTAGTGGATCCTTAGTGGTGACAATTATCCTGATTGGTGTCCTTAACTTTGAGACTGCTTCTTATGTTTGTATCTCTAGATAGTTTGGTACCTTTGTTTGATATGGTCGTTTTGTCGTATCCCTAGTGCTAGTTATAGATACGTCATTAGGTAGAGTGTTTATTTTTGTGGGTGAAAGCATAGGACTCGGGCTACGTGTTATGATTTGCACACAAAGCTGACTTTCTGTGTTGTATCTGCTTGGACACAGGTGTTTGGCAATATAGAATTAACACCAGAGTCTGACATGAACAGACACAACAATTTTCGAAGCTTCATTCAAGCACTCATGCTACTGTTCAGGTAAGGAATATTGAATACAATCTACTCCAGCCTGACGATACATTACTGTAAAAATACGTAAAAATAGGAAAATACAAACATTTATCAAAACACCATTTAGACTGCTCCAATAAATTCAATAAAAACCAATCTTGTTAAAATGCTAAATACCCGTAGATTAACAAATATGCTTTTCAGTGGTATTATGGGAGACCTTTAGAATGATTTCATTTGTGATTGTGTATCATCAAGCACGTTTCATGGCATGCACTTCAACTATCAGGAGTTACTATTTATCATTTTCATTTTCACTGTTAGTTGTGGAAACGAGTAGACCAGTTGCAAAACTAATGTTTTTCCCATAAGTTGATAGACAAAATCAATTCAAATCAATTCTGGAAATGCCTGTACATTCCTTTTTGTAAACAAAATAGTATTCTTCATTGCATTAATCAGTTTTCTTTTTTGAATTGTTGTCTGTTGTTGAACATGACAATGGTCGCTGTGAGCCACTATATGTTTAGATGCGCAACGGGGGAATCGTGGCCCAACATAATGTTGGCTTGTCGGAAACCCGCCAAATGTGACATAGCAGCAGGAAAGGCCTCCAACGAAGAATGTGGAAGTACGCTCGCCTACGCTTACTTCGTATCTTTTATATTCTTCTGTTCGTTTCTTGTGAGTATACCATTCGTTATACAGATTTTTAAAATTTCGTAATGTTTCCATCCATTTTCAAACTCGTAACTTGCTTTCAGATGTTGAATTTGTTCGTTGCCGTTATTATGGATAACTTTGACTACCTAACGAGGGACTCGTCCATCCTCGGCGCACATCATCTTGATGAATTTGTTAGAATATGGGCAGAATACGACCCAAACGCCACGTCAGTAACTTTTTGACAATATCATTATTCACATTCTCTGGATATTTCTCTTTATATTTAATATTTTAACCATTTTTTATCATTTTTAGGGGTAAGATCCATTATTCAGAAATGTATGATATGTTGAAGAATATGGATCCGCCGCTGGGGTTTGGTAATAAATGTCCAAATAGACTAGCATATAAGAAGCTTATTAGAATGAATATGCCGCTAGACGAAGAGGGGAAAGTTAATTTTACAACAACACTATTTGCCTTAATAAGAGAAAACTTAAACATCAAGATGAGATCTCGTAAGTATATCTACGTATTGTTAGTGATGATGCATTTCTTCGTTAGCTCGCACTAATAGCTTAACTCTAATGCTTTCAAAAAACTGGATTGAATACCTGGCTCTAACCAAAGACTTCTGCATTAACTATTAAAATAGACCCTATAACATAACGATTCGTAAGGAAGGTTTGTAGCTAAATGGCTACCACTACTACAACTGCGCTTGTTACGGTCATAGTTCACTGATCTTTGTATATCGAGACCCAACGTGAATCTACCACTTCGATTATCATATATGTGGTACTTTTGTATAATATGAATGTAAATTTTAGCCGAGGAAATGGACCAAGCAGATGAGGAACTGAGGGAAACGATAACCCACATATGGCCATTACAAGCAAAGAAGATGCTCGACTTGCTGGTGCCTCGAAACGACGTACTCAACGCTGGGAAACTGACCGTTGGAAAGATATACGCTGGACTTCTGATCCTAGAAAGTTGGAGGGCGACTAGGTTCAAGCAAAACGGTGTTCCGGTAAGTACAAGCACTATCTCGATGCACCTCTGAGTAACTTTGTTTTCAACACTGTATTTATGTAACTATAATAATGAAAATTTTGATGAACTTATAAATATAGTAACTTATGTAGATCCAAATGAAGCCAGAGTAAATTCGTGTGGCTTTTGCCAGTGTCTATGTATGTATATACGTATACTTTGAGCCAAATGTAACTTTTACGTGGGTAGGTAAATACTACACGTTTACAAGTAGTGTTTGTTGATGGCCCCCTATAATTCCCCACATTAGATTACAATTTGGAACATTCAGTATAGTTAGATTAATAGAGTTGGTTGTGTTGTCTACCTGTGGTTGTATTGTTGTGTACACTTGCAAAACCATACAAAAATTTATCGGTAACCGTTATTTTGTTCTTGTGTAAAGCATAAATAATTGCGATTGGCTCCCTATAAACAAATCTCTGTATAACAAAGAGTACAACAATACAGAATCACTTTAGTTGAAATCGACTCTTAACGAGTCGACTACATTGGTGGTTTACTTTTCAGGCATTCAACGAGAATAGCCCTACGGCCATTCAGCCGGTAGTATTAAAATATTTTACGGAACGAAACTTTGAATACTTTTTTCTTGCACTATTCTAGATATTTTTCTTTATCATAAATTTCTTCTCGCATTGTGTTTGAATAAATTTATTTTTAATACTAAACATTAAATAATACACGATGGCCAATAGACTAAATGGATGGTCAAGAAATAAATCAAACAAATAAATAACCGTAGTTTAGTGAACTAAATTAATTAACGAATTTAGAATTAGTATTAGTGACGCACTTGATACTTAATGCATTAGTTCGGCAAACTTGTGCAAGTGTGGCACAGTTTTGTCCGTCAAGTGTCCGTCAGGGCTTCGTAAACCACAACATAATTACCTGTCCTATAGTTGCAAAATAATAAATGTAGTAGTATAAAGAATGTGTTTGTTACAATTGTTTGATACTGTGTCTCGTAGCTAGTTTGTCCTACTGTAGATTTGTTTGTCTTACCAATTTGTGTCATATCGTCCCCTTTGCCACTTTTACGTCATAAGGCGATATGCAGATCTTTTCACATTGCATTTTAAGACTATTGTGATCCATTTATATTTAATTTAATTTCAATTTTTAGGTAGCCTGCATGGTGAACTGTTTAATCTTTACAACAGATTTTTATTTCATTCTGTCGCTTTTAATATCGTAAAACTTACTTTCAATTACATTTTGGCTCAATTGATATTTACCATTTTAGAAGCCTGGTGATAAAAGAAACGTCAAAATATTACGCTTTCTTGCTACCTACGCTCTCATTTGCCTTCTGTAATTTTTATATTTATAGTCTAAGAATCTATTAATATAACAATCATAATTCTCAAGTCTGCGCATGCTGGAGAACAAAAATACTTTACCGAATCAGTATTTTCTAAGATATCAATGCAAACGTGAACTCGCAACCTCTGCCTCTGGCTTCAACTTTATCGCACATGATTTTATATAATAGCACCCGTTTCCAAACAAGATGCTTTGTAATTTCAGCCTTTCACGGTTTTACCGACATGGACTGAACAAAATTTACTCCAACATAATACAACTAACGTGTGATAGTTGTTTTCTCAGATACCCGTAGCCGAATTCCTCATTCACACTACAAAATATACATTCTCAATTCGGTTTTATATCCATTCGTTGGATTTCTTACACAAGCGACTCATACATGACACAATTTAAAGAGAACTCCAGCATGAACATGATGTATGGGATGTTTGCGCAAACTCATGTAGGCTTTAGCCGTTAGTGACTATTGAGTCCTATGCGCTTGGACGCTGTGTGACATGAGCATGCGCAAGTGTGCGTGTGTGGGGGGGATGCGTGATGTGGGGTGCGTGTGTAGAAGGCGTCACTGTTTAACTGCTTGATGGACGTGGCGGCGGGGCTGGGCCCGGGCTCGCGCGCCGGCTCGCTCAGCCACGAAGGGCAGGTCACTGGCGACGGACATCCAGACGACCCGCATCTGCTAGCCAACCTCGCGAAACGTAGCAACAGAAAATCGCTCAAGTGAGTACTATATTATAAAATCAAAACATATTAATTTGAAATGTCTAGCTTAGAAATAACCTTAACCTATTAAGCTTTCATTTAAGAAATACTATTTATTATATCCCGAATCCTGCTGATGATTCATAATGGGTTAATATAATTTTAAGGACTTGATACAAAAATCATTTTCGTCTTTTCCTAACTATTGGGGTCGGCTTCCAGTCTGTCGTGATGCGGCTGAATCAGTATTTTACACGGAGCGACTGCCATTTAACTTCCACCATCCAGTAACTGGGAGATAACTACTGATAGTTTTGCCAGACATAATTATGGGTAGAGCACCTGTTTTTATGTCGCAATTTGGAAGACACATGTCCAGCCATGGACTGCGATAGGCTGAAGCTGACAGAAATATAATGGAGCTAACGTACCTGCCCAACAAAGAGACAACCGTTTAATTGATTGTAGACATCAATGTGTTAAACATAATTTCTAACATTATAAATATTATAGAGATCAAGATTTTCATCAGGGTTTTCTTTTGTTACAGGAACAATAAAAAGGTGAATACCTTATGTGAACCGGTGATTATGTTGACTCGATCATTACTGTTGTAAACCTGATCAGCCAGAGCCCATGATAGCCATTGTCTAGTGCAATCGATGTTCCCACCAATATCATTTACACAAACAAAATTTTTGTAATAATTTAATATTAAAATAAACATTGGACATTGTTTAGAAACCCATACGTGATGTTGGTCGAAAATGTGTTGTTTATTAAGTGTCACTGCTAAATGGGTGTCCCCCTTTAGTATCTAACATCGATGCATTTACTATGTCATAGATAGTCGATGTTGTAATTTTTGTTGAGAGCTTTGTTTTGAGTGTCTACTAACAATATCATAGGATAATATGAATATGTTTGTTGTTAAACTTAGTGGATAATATTAACCGTTTTTCTAGGTAATATTGTGGTAAACAAAGTAACTTAGGGCCTTAGGCTCATAGTTAATCACTCTAATTTATGTGTTGTACATAAGACAGTAATAATCGTACAAATTTAAAGTTTACAGATGGTTGTTGATGTTTAGGTAAAGACTTTCAGTAATAGATGATTGTTTTGTGTGATACTTGTAGAACTTTTGTCTTTTCTATTACTTCGAAATAAATAGGGAATGGTTTTTATACAAATTCTTTGACATTAGGGACGACTATTTGAAGTTTTCTTAGATATAGCACTTTCACTATCAATACATAAACATACTAACATTACAGTCATAATATCTAACATGACACCAGGACATGTCGTTCTTCTTACCGGTATACATTTTGCATGCAAACTAAAATAAATCTAGCATGTTTCTATAATAACATTAGATAACTTAAAGAGTTTGGGTAAGTAGAATAAAGTATAATATTGCACAAGCACGGACTGATGCATGGATTGCAAAGTTAACCACTTGGTGTGCATGATTTGATAATTTTAATCTGATAAACATTTTGTAAATATGGGACAGTAAGTCTAATAAAAAACTAGCTTGTGATAAAACGCTTACCATATTTTATACCCGAACTCTTTTTAATATAAAAAAAATATTATAGGTATTGGAACTGCAAGGATCGCACCACGCTTCAATGGAATCATTAGAAGAGGGAAGATTACAAGCTTCTCACACATACCAGAATGGCCATCACGGAAGATCCTCCAGTTTAAGGTAAAAGAAGATGAACCATAGTATAACAATAATTTTTGTTCGTTTTATTGTTTAGTTTGTTATTTCCTTTTTATTTTTATAGTGTCATCGAAGAAGAGTCAATTGATCTCAAAGTTATCGTAGTGAACAATGGTATGTGCCATGATACACACCTTCTACTAACCAAATGTATTTTCTTCAGGACTAACCAATTTCTCTCCCCGACTTTCTCGGTGTTGCATGAGTGGCATGCATGGTAACGGAATAATTCCATTAATTCTTTTTTTATTAAACATGTTCATTTCGCAGACGAACGCCAAGTCCTAGAAGAAGAGGCCACTACGGAGGTTACCATCACGATATCGGATTCTCCGACACCGTCAGCAACGTCGTCGAGATAGTAAAGCACGAGCATCAAAGACATGGGCGAACGCACAGAGCCCCCCACTACTACCACCCGCATGGTAAGCGATTATTTCATTTCGCTAGATAAGCCAGAAAAACCATTATTAAAGTATTTTAATTAAAGAAATATAAACTTATGTATTACAGGCAAATCTGGTGATAACCCTTGACGAGTTCTAAATAGATTAATTAGTTACTTAGATGCTCATTTTAGATCATACAGTGTGTTTATATTTTATTTAATAGCATATATCAACAGATTTGCCATTTTGCCAACTATTTATGGCTTAACGCTATTGCAATTTTGATGAAATAACGGCGTTATAATAGTATTTATCATACTTATGAAATTATATAGCCTTTAAACAAGCTACATGCTATTAACTATTTATTATTATGTTATTCCTGTAGTATTATTTATTCATACTAAAACATCTACCGTTAACATACAAAATTATTTTATTTAGCTTGATTTAACCGATTCAAACAGTTTTGCAAACATTTTTCTTCTCATGAAGGTACTCTGAAAGTTTTGTGAGAAGATGGGAAGACTAGCTTAATAGTAGTTGTAGATATTCATGTTTTCGTAGATGTAGTTATAAGATATCAGCGAGCGAGCAGTTACGCTACAAATTGATAAGTTCATCAATTTAGATAAATTAGATTGTAAAATCTAGCTATAACTTGAACATTTTCACAAGGCTAGTCTTGTAACATTTATATTTGTAGCTATTTAGCTATCATTTGGAGACTTCTCCTTTATTATGCTCATGACTATTGTTAGCGGTATCATTAATGTCGATTATCAGGCCACACTTAATATTAGATGTAAGTACATTACAGATTGGCAATAGATTGAGCCACAACAAAATCTATTGGAACATTATATAATGTGAAACTTATATTAATTGGCCTGTATTATAATATAAATACATGAAATTGATTTGCCTGCTGCATGCTAAAAAATCGGTGCCCAACCAAAAAAATATCTGCTCCTATTTGCACATACTCGTAATTTAACTGCTTCAATCATGGGTGCCTCCCAACAGAGGCGCCTGAGACGCATGCACTTCAGTAATATCACATGATCATGCAGCATGCAAAAGCTTATGGTTTGTAATTAATTTGTATTTTATGCTGTAGTCGGCTATAGCTACATCGAAAAAGTTTATTTCCTATTGTAATTAACTACTTTCAACTAATGTATCAAAGGATTATTCTCTCGATTCTCCTACAACTGTAGTTACAATTTGGACACACAGCTAATCAACCAATAACCTTTCCCTTGTCTATCCAAATCCGTATCCGTGAAACCTTTACATTTGGAACCACGTTTAACAAACACCCAAAACTTTTAGAGTCACCTTTGTGAGTAAGGAAATAAGGTCGGTAGTCCGACGGGCTTAGGGTAAACCGTGGTGGAAGGTACATGAAGGTATTCCTGACAGCAGGGAAGGAGTGGAGGGCGCCGCATCCCACGACCAGCCTGAGCCAGCCCTCGCGGTCGCCCAGCCCGCCACACCACACCTACGGTGAGATCCACTCGCCTCACACAAGGACCTCACATACCACACTGACTTTCATGACGGAATATGCTTTGCGACTCAAACATTCGGTATTTAGGATAAGAACAGGCACGTAACGGTAACTTATTCCGTAGTTAAAAACAATATTAATAATACTGAGATAAACACGCAAAAAATATTGTTAACATTACATAACAAACTTCCACTTTGATCACATTGAACAAACCCGGGGAATACATCATCTACCCGAATTTGAAAATGAAAAACAGTCATAAGCAACATTAACATAATTATTAATCACACTTCAAAAAGCTCTCTCGAGCATTTTACTCGTACTTATTTATATTCAATGTAAATTATTGTAAAGCAAAGGGTCTGAACTAAAATTCTAATTGGCTACTATACATTTAAAATTGTTAGATCTATAAGACCCTTTGCTGGGATAGCAATGTCTAAATTATTAGTTAATTGATGTTGATGCGATCCGGCTTTGCACGTCTGTAGATGTATGAAAGCGGCGCGAGTGTAGACGGAAAGCATGGTGGACATCCACGAGAAAATTGTTTGCACATCTGTTTATCTGAATAAGTAGGTATATACTTTGATTATGACCCCTGTTATTTTCCTTGATTTCGAACGTCCTGTTATTTGTATCGATTATATATTTATCATCATCGCATAGCTCGATTTCGGTATTGTTGGTAAGAGATTAGAATATCAAATCATTCAGAGAGCAGTTTGGGCCCCGATAGGTGAGCGGGATCGGGAGCGGGACCGGGAGTGGCGGGAGTGGCGCGACCGGTCGTGGGAGCGCGAGGGCGCGCGGCGCGGCCGCGGTCGGCAGCTCCCTCCCACGCCCACCAAGCCGTCCACGCTACAGGTCAAGCAGCAGCCACCCTTCACCAGAATCAGCCACAGCCCCTCGCACGTGAGTACTCAACCGACTAAGTTTGACTCAACTTATATTAAGGTTTATTTAAAATCTGATATTGAAATCTCTTTGCGGTACTTCCGTCCTTGAGATGGTCCATGGATTTTGTATTAGAAGACTCCCAACTTGTTTCCAACAAAATCGACGGTGATTGGGATCGATTTATAAGAAAACTGACCAAAACTTGATGTAATTTTTTGTGATTTCCTATTGATTACATTATAAATTTCTGCTGATATCAGAGCTTAATTTAACGTGAGGCCGACCAAATTTCGTTTCAAAAGTCAATTGGGTGTAGATACGTGTAATATGACGACGACTTGTATTTTCGTCAAATGGGTGTGACAACCCCTAACAAACAAAAGCATAAGTAATTTAATTATTTTGGCAGTTATCGCTGAGGCACACCGTCCGAGAGCCGGTGGAGCCTCAACACGACGAGTACGAGTACGGCCGAGAAGTTGAAAGACTGATACACCGAGATTATAGATCTAGAGAGAGGTATGTGGATCGCAAGAGATCAATACCTGGCGGGAATATCTGTGGACCTGTCAGTTGGCCGCATCAACCAGTCAGCAGCGTTGAAAGGGTGGAAGCGGGTGGCAGGCGCCCAAGCAGGAGGTAAGCCGAGGTCTACAGATATTTCCGCGAGGCTGGAGTAATATTCTTGAGATGGTAAAGTAAAGCCCTCGTTATGGGTATTTGTTTCGCTGCTATATTGCGTGGAATCGTAGATTGTTGCATTGTTACCGAGTTCTGCTACTTTACGCTAGGTGGAGTAGGCCATGTTATCAAGCAGATAATTATGATCAGTATGTCAACTGCTTAGAGTATTTTGACACAATCCACAGCTAGACTTAGATACGTCCAAAAAAGCCGTAGGTACCACGCTGGTAAAACTGGTTGGTGACCTCAGTGCCAGACTTTTTGCATCGGTGACTCACCTGCTCGTCGTCAACCTAGGGTAGGTATTATGGCTGGTACGATAGAATCGTTATCCCGCAACCTGTTGGTGGTCAGAGCCTCATCGCTCAATAGCAGGGTGCACCGCCTGCAAATAATATTGACATTTGGGCCAACTGGGTGCTGTGCGCTTCCCGCTTTCAGTCACGACCATCTTGCTAAATTTTTGTTGTTTTTTTTTATTTTACCGTACCACTGTGGCGTCCCCGCTTGCAATATAGCATCGAAACAAGTGCCGTGTGAGGATGGCTTAATCGCTGGGCGTGTGCAGACGCGGCCGGGGCTACGACGCGGAGTGGAGCTCGGGGCGCGCGTACGAGGCGCCGCTCAGCTACGAGGCGGCGCTGGCGCTGGGGCGGGGTGGCGGCGCGCGCGCGCTGCCCTCGCCCGCGCCCGCGCCGCGCCTGCCCAACGGGTACAAGCCGCGCGCGCGCCACTCCGACTCCGACGAGGACGACTGGTGCTAGCGACGCCGCCGCGCGCGCTCGCAGCGGGACGTGCGCGCGCCGCCGCCGCCGCCGGGAGCGCCCGCGCCGACCGCGCACACCTTCTGACGCGCCCGCGCCCGCGCCTCGAACGATCTCGTTTTTTACTCGGCGACCGTGTGTACATAGACGACTCCCGTTGCTCAGCGGTTCGGACGTCGCTCCCAGCCCGCCGCGGCCCGCCTCCGAATTCTAGTATTTACGAAGTTTTGGAAAATTTAATTTTTAATTCGCTAAAATTTTACTCCTTGATTTGTATTACGGTTAGGGCGATCGAGGTATGAGACGGTGCCGGACGACTCGTTTGCGCTAGGATTTTTACATAAAATGAAATTACTAGTCTGTATTGTAAAAGTAAACTTTCTATATTAAATTTGCACTACGTAAAGTCTACGTTATATCGCCTGGTGTGAGGGCGCGGGCCGGTCGCGGCCTGACCCGCCCGACGCCGTTTCGTATTCAAGTTAGACGTTGGGAGAACACTAGCGATTCATCGTCAGACAAATTAATACTAGTATTGTATAAAATATTTACATAGCGAATAATTTTTACTTAGTTAATATATACTAAATAAATAATTAAACATTTTTTATTGAA
This sequence comes from Allophyes oxyacanthae, assembly GCA_932294325.1. NCBI lineage: Eukaryota > Metazoa > Arthropoda > Insecta > Lepidoptera > Noctuidae > Allophyes > Allophyes oxyacanthae. The sequence goes on from OW028611.1 coordinate 14,324,764, forward strand.
TTTGCTGTCCTTCCCCCAAGTGCTTTATACCTACGTTACTTAAATTTAAATACGATTAAACTAAATAAAGATGAATTGTGCGTAAACTTTGAAAATATATTTCTGCATTAAATGAATACCCAAATTGTTAAATCGTGTACCGAGATTGTTTTAGAGATTTTGTCGCCTGGTTTGTAAAGTTTTAATACTTCGCTAGATCTACGTATCTACTCGTAATGTGTAACCGCTCAGTTTTGTACCAAGTGGGAGTATCTTATTGCTTTGTGAGTTAGCTCTTAAAATATACCTCAAAGTAACATTTAGGACGTAAATGTAAAGACGAGTTTTGTTGACTATAAATTATTATTATACTAAGGAAAATCAGGATACTCCCACGTGAAATGATACAGTCATCGACATAAAGTTACACGATTTAAAAATCTTACGTAGTTAGGTAAGTTTTAATTTTTCTTATACCTACTTAATTCTCATTAGTTTAGCTAAGACTTAGAGTGACATTCAAACAAAGGAGTCAAGAAAGTATAAATTAAACATTTCACTGAAGAAAACGAAAACATAGCAGTGGCTAATAAATCTATGTCGATGGCCTATTATTTCAAGCGAATCAAAACTCATAAGTAACTGTCACCAGGCACAAAATCAAAATGTTTTAGTACACTCTACATCAGAATTGGTTTACAACGTTAGTATTAAAACTTAAAAATAAACGGCTATATTAATACTAAGAAAAATAGTTATCTAATTAAGAAACATTTTCATTTTGAACAGCACCTATGTAAAAGCGGTGAAACCAATTCTGCCGACGATTGTACCGTATAAATTAAATCCGATATTCGTCCTAATCCCACTTGATACTACTTCATGCCATTGTCATATCTACTAGTCACTTGTTAGCTGTCATCTTCGAAGCGACTATTGTACTAAAACATCAAACAATTTGCAAATACCTGGAAGTGTATTTTTGACAAATTTAAGTACCTAGATTTAATATAATATTCGGTAAAAACTTTTAATACAGTTCACTTGTTCAGTTTAAAATTCACTCTGCATAAATAATGATGTCACAATGAAAGTGATGGTTAGCACAATAGTCGTAACAGTGGAAATCGTTCAACACCATCCAACACATTTGTTGCAAAACATGATGTAGGTTACTTTAGTACGACAAAATTGTAAATACATGATTTTCTGTGATAACATGATGAAAAAATGAGGAATATTATTAGAACTGTGTGATTGCATAGGGGTATTGTTCATTTCTCTAAGGGACGACGCGTGTTTGGCATATACCGAGATAAGGTCAGTCGACTTAGATGGTTTAACGTATCATTGATGATAATAATTAGTACCTCAGACATTTAAAAAGTTTGAAATCACTTTGAATAGATCCGATATTATAATACCAAAACTAGTCAATTTTCAATTATTTTAAGTTTCTTAAATATAAATCAAGTGAAGAATTACGTTTTTTTTTTTTTGTTTTTTTAAACAAAGAATCTACTTCTAAACGGTTTGTCATAATTAGAAATAATATAAAAAATATGTCAACTTCCCAGTGATTTCAAGCTTTTTTTAATGTGTGTATATTACAATGCCTAATAAAGTAGTACCCATCACTTTATGCGGCATTGCAATATAGGAGGTACTACTAAAAGCGAAGACAAAAATAATACTTTTTTCGTTTATTCAATTTTGTTAGTGATAGTACCTTCACAGACATAACCACAATTTACTATTCTGTTATCTATGGGTACTTATTATTCCAATCTGTACCTTAATTGCTGAACAGTTTCGGATGAAGTGATGTTGTACAAGAAATGGAACAAACGAGTGATTTCCAAACACGCGGTACGTCTAAGCAGTAGATAATTTTAGTCAAATCGGATATTATCCTCTCAATATTTTGATCGTTGTTGTTTGTTGCGAAGGGCAGGAACGGGTTATAAGATAGCTTTTATATTTTACCTCTGTTATAATAACTAGTACAAAGTGTCTACGCTGGTACGCGAATCGTGTCATTTTTGTGCAGTATTGTCCAATAATATAGTACCTATACCTACTTTGTTAATAAATTACGCCTGTTTTCATAATTCCGTTTTAACTACACATATGTATGTGAATCGAACGTTTTGAATTATTGATATTATTAATGTTATAATTACAATGCTAATCTAGTCGTAATAAATGAAATAAATAAATAAAAATTGTTTTTTAAAAAGTGTTCGCGAAGGAATGCGTGTCTCACAAAATATACTTGTTGCCCTCTATTTCAGAGTGTTAGATTTCTTCTATGTAGTTTTATTATTTGACGATTATCTCATGAAAAATATTTATATTGTTATTGTATAGACGTATGGGTACTTTCATTTTGTCATTTGTAATCGGGGTGTTAGGATGATATCTACAATAAGCCGATGGACTTTCAATGACTGAGTGGTATTCTAGAGTACCGAGTGCGTCCCGCTTTAGTGTTTGTGACCCCTCGTATTGATTACGACGTTTCACTAACATACGTGTTTAAGATGTGTAAATATTGTAAAATATAAAGCGACCGTTGTGTAGAGGTCGCCTGTGAAAATGTCTAGTGATATGTTACTAGTTAATGTTAGCTAGGTAATCTCGTCCCCAACTGTCCTTGAATTTAAGTTGGGTGTTTCACTGCCTTAAAATAATAATGATGATATTCGATGTAATAGTTACTTAACTACTACAGATAAGTGGCATTTCAATTGTTCTACTACGTTTTATTGTTCCTTACTCACTACACTATAGTATAATTATAACAAACACAGCGATTTATGTTCAAATAAATTAATTTTATAAATTATAGCGACAAATTTAATAGAATAGGAACACTCACTGACATGACAGCAGCAGCTAATAAACAATGTGTAAAAAATGTTAAATAAATAAATTGTAACTAATATAAACACTCTCTTAGCTCACTTCCTACATTTAGGGCGCTGCAGACGAGCGATTAATTTGCGATATTCAATGTTGAGCCTGAAAAAGTTTATATTTAACATAGTAAGATACAAATAAGCTCGTGTGCTCGTATCGAATAAATTGAACTATTGAAGTGAGATGAGAAAGTCTGAGCCCAAATAATTGTCATGCCTGCCTTGTATCTGTGTAATCGCTTCACGACGATCATTGATTTATATTAAAAGTTATAATTATATTGTATATTTAGCATAGAAAGTTCATCGGCGTCGAGAGAAGCACCATAGAATGTTTTTTGGTACGTTCCAATAACTATACAGGATAGTGCAATCCTATTGATATTGTATTAATAAAGAACCAAACTTAAAGTTAGTATTTAAGTAATTTATTATCCTAAAACTAAAAAAACTATACGCATGTTTTCACTATACTGGTAAAATGGTTATGTACAATACGAAAGAGCTACTGTTTTATATATGAATTCTTGCTCGCCTGTAAAATTTTGCAGAATGAATCATATTATAAGATTGTACAATATGAATAAATGCAAAAAAGACATTTCCTCGATAATATGTGTTTCAATATCCCTTTATTTGTACTTCGAAAGATAAGATGAAAAATAAATTCTATAAACACAATATTCAACATAATCATAATATAAAAATGAGTGTTTGTTTGTCTTCTATACGTTCCTATACCAATCATCCGATTAAAATGAAACTGGTGAGTTGTGAGCACGCCCGGGAAGGAATCTGATAAAAAAAGCTTAACATGGTTGCATGGACAGAAGTCTTTGACTCCAGCTACGCCGTAGGAGCTATCTGCTACGGCGTAGCTAGCGTAGCACTAAACTCGGATATAATAAGTCTTATGACAACATAAGGATATTATTCTTTGTTAGGATTTTATGTATTCTGTGTGTGTAGGAATATTTTGTTTATCAAACAAGGGACAAAAAAATGAAACCACTCAGAACCGTGATAACAAATAATTTATTAGAACGCCAATATCTACAATGTGCCGAGACAGCACCACTATAATTTCCAAGAAGACGTGAAATTTCGCCCGTTACCTCAAAATGATCCATTGCCACTTTAAACTTCGAATCATGTAGTCCTCAACACACTGTTTGATAAATCGTAAGGATTTAACTGTGCAAACTATGAAACAGTTTCTTTGCATAATAAATAAAGAGATCATTGAAAAATTTTGAGGTTAATACGTCTAGCTGGCGTATTATAATAATATATTATTAATATCTCCCCAGCAAAACATTGGGACGGGGCGCAATTTAACCAAATATAACTCCCACTCAGTGGCAAAAACTGTTTGCCACCGAAACCATTGCACTGGTTGAGCTTACACTGTGTGATTTGTAAGCGTGTAATCAATTTGTACAGTAAAATCGCTACGATTTACAACAGTGTGTGATCAGTTATCAGAGGAATCCGGGACATCCGTTTCGAGGGAGCTAATATCTGCGTCTACGTCACTGGCCCCGTTGAGCGTCCGCGTCCGATCGTCTGGAGCACCAATCAACGTCCCGGTGTCATCTACAATGAAATGAGTTTATTTGAAACGTGTTTAGTTGATTGGTATTTTTTTTAATATATATACATCCAAATACCAAGCAATCACGTTTAGGGGCATCAGGGAACTATGAATTCGTATATTTATTAATCTGAGGGCCGAGCACGAATGTTTTGACGTATGGTAACGTAAACGTAATTAAATTTTGATTGTAAAATACGATGAATCTATCACATTTTTGTTCAATTTTATGCAACAACTTGTTTCGTGAAAAAGTAAAAATATTGCATTTATTTCCAAAAAACTATCATAGAATAATCTATAATAGTTTTTTTGAAATAAATTCAATATTTTTACTCGTATAAACGAGTAATTTTGGTTCTAAAATTGGTTACGTTACGATAATTATGTCAAAACATTCGTGCTTGGCCCACAGCTGTTCCATACATTTAGGGCCATTTTCAGCTGTTGCTATTACATTAGTTATTTTGTTAAATAACTAATGTATAAAATGAAATCGGCCGATTACCCATTCAAACATTCATATTTAAACAGTAGATTTTGTTCTAATCGTATGTTATGTTGTCGATGAACTTGGGCCTTAGTCGAGTAATATTGAATTATTTGTATGTAACAGCAGGATTCTTTTTTTGCAATTATACAGTTGTTCCCGTACAAAAGTTGTTCATAATGATGAGTACAAATAACTCCAAAAAATTTGGCTACCCATTAAAAACTAGATCTGTATTACATAGATTCTAACTTATAAGAAAATGGATTACCATTAATTCTGTAAGTGGTATCTGGCGAGTCGTTCATGTTCGCCTCCACCGGCACTATAACCGAACTGGTGATGGGATCCCGCAGCAGTTCAAACTGAGCCGTGAACGCAGACGGGTCGATTAAGATGGCCTGAATGCGAAAATGGGAGAGAAATAAGGAAACATTTGTCACATAATGCAAAGACGTCGCTACTGTCATTACCAGCAATTTTTGTGAAGGATGGTTTCCTCTGCCGGAATAAGGGTTTATTTTGACGAACATAAAGCGTGACAGGTCTCTTTACAAGACGAAACCAACCTGCATTTTGTGACTAAAACTATTGTAGCCAATCTGATAATGGCTACTCCTAATAACATCCTACTAGTTCGTACTGTGACTTCGTGTTAGCAGGATAAACAATTCCGTTTATGAAAATCTGAAGTTCTTGGATTTGAAATGGGATGTAAAAGTTGACGCTAAAACTAGTTGCGTCTTGAATATCTAAAATTCCAGATAATACCACATGACATCCTCCAGGTATAGGTAAGGCTAATAAGTAGAACTAGTGGTCGCCCAGTCGAAATTCGACCACATTTATTAATTATATAAATTTTAGCTTTCTGCACTGATGCTCTATATAAACTTTAACTATGCCAAATCTCACACTCCTCCGTGTGCGCAAAAAGGCTTAAAAAGGGATACAAAGTTTTCTGTTCACGTATTAATACAAAGATACTTACGCTGACTTCGCTCTGAGGTCCAGACGAGGTATCGCTTGAACTTAGTGACGTTCCTCTCCCCGAGCTGTCTTGAGAGTGGTCACTGTGCATGCCTCGCCCGTCCCCCGCGCCCGCGCCTACGCCAACTATCTCCGGTTCTATGATGTTGCCGTTCGCGTCATACAACGGTTCTGCCAGCGGAGCTGCTACGGGACCGATAAAGACAGGGTCCTGGTCTTCTTCCACCTGGTTAGTGCTTAACAATGTTAGTTAGAGGTGTAATAAATACGTATAAGAAAGATGTAGAGGATCAAAAGAGATAGTAAATAGGGGTCTTTAAATTTCTAACCAGTCTTTGAGAAAGTAAAGATGTTTTATTGTATAAAGCAAAGAAAACGGCAATTAACGCTAGGATAAAGATTATAAAAAAAATTACTTACTGCCTGTTGCTGACTGATAAGTTGAAATAACCAGTTAGGCACGACGGCATCTTCATCTATGAGACAGGACTCGTAACTTTCCGATGATCTGCCCGATATGAACAATTCTTCAGATGTCTAAAGAACACAATATAATTATTACTAAATTTGATTTTCCTCTTTTCCATACCCATCTCGCTTAGCAGGAGGATTTATGATCGCATAATGGTTTTCATTGTAAAAGTAATTAACACTGCTTTCAGAGTGACCACAGAACTCAAAATTATTTTTTAACTTCCAGAATAAATGAGAGGATACTAACCGCTTGTCTGGTCATGTCCAGAGTTAGACTGCCCGTCTCTGAATCAATTAGGGCGACTGTGTCAGGTTGATCACCAGCCACTGACTCGGCGTTCAAAGAGAAGCCACTGAATGCTTGCACTGCAAGAGCACCCGCTGTAGTCTGCAATATACATAATATTTAAACTTTCATGAATATGCCACAAACTCAAAAAAATTAAGCAAAATTGATAAAGTAAAAACAAAATCCGTACCTGAACCAGATGAGGGTCTTTTCGCTCAAATATATCCCTCACTGAAATCGAATTCTGAGTTGGTATTGGCTCAAACGTTTGAGATGTATTGAATTCGTTATCAGCCAAAAAGTACTCAGAATATTTCGATACTGATGTAATAGATTTAAATGAAAGTAAATCCAAATCAGTAACCGTTAACCTCGTGTCATTCAAACTAACCATAGACTCATCTCCGAGCACACTATCAAACGTTCTGTTCAAAGCATTTTCAATGTCGTTCTCTAAAAAAGTACTGTTGAAGTTATCGACCTTAGTAGTATCAACGAGGGGTTTACTTTCTGGTGACTCATCCCTATCCATTTTCACCTTCTGAACATCATCTCTACGTAAAATTACAGTTTTAGAGTCTATATGACGCATATTATGATCATGAGGACTAACAATGAGATCTAACGTTTCTTCCAGTAACTGCCTCATGGAATATAGAATATTGCTGGCATGACTATGTAAACTCGAATTTTGTACCCACTCAGCTAATAACTTGCTGTCGCTATTATCAGCACACTCGTCAGATGAAACATACGAGCTATTTAGCGGACCTGAAACCACTTCAGACGTTGGATGTGGTTCCAACACCAGAACCATATTTGCAGAATCTGAACTGCCATAAGATTCTGGTTGACTTTGGTTTAAGTCTTCATAAATTGAAGATGAGTCAGATTTCATTGACCTCTTCTTCGTCAACGTTGGACTTGTCGATCTTCGTTTCTCTTCAGCATCTTTCGGTGTAGATATTTTTATATTGGATTTGTTTGATACTTGTGCCTTATGCTTCGATACAGTGTTCGCCGTAGACGAACTTTCTTTTTTCTGCTGTGCTATACTAACACTCTTGTGTCGGCCGAATGGTGACCTATTAATTTTATCTTTGTCTTTACTAGCAAAGTTTTTTGTTGACTCAGGAATATTTTCTTTGTTGTCAATATCTTTGCCCTCGGCCTTTTTTGCGCTTTTACACCTTTTGACGACTTTTTTATTCTTTGTCGGTGTGGGATTATCTGATTCGCTGTTATTTAAACTACTCTTATAAGATGATGCGGAATGTCTTCTATTAGACATATTCTTAGCCCGTGTGGAAGCTGCTCTAACTGTAGCTATACTGTTTGGTGATGAACAAGTAGAACTGTTTAAAGATTGAGGACTGTGTGTCCGCTTAAGCATGCATTCTAACTGCTTTGCAGTCGTTTTGTTATGATCAATATTACTTTCACTCGTTTTTTCTTCGGGTGATCCAATTTTCTGTTCTAAGTCATTACGAAAAACAACATAACTAATATTCTCACGCACCTCATCGCTAAATTTAAGTAAATCTTTTCTTATTTCATCTGTTTTCGATCTCACTAGAGGAGCGATTTTGTTTGCTATTTCCTCTATATTTACTTTTATGGCGGCACTAGCGGAATCTAAGCTTTTGTTCAGGATATTTTTGTTACTACTTGCTGATATTTGTGTAGTTCTCTTCAAATATAATGGTATATAACTTTTTTTTAGCAAATGCGGTTTATCGTTATCTTTTTTAACGGCAGCATTTGGTAATATTGCAGGCTTTTTAACTGTAAACGTAGATTTTGCATTTTTTGAAGAAATTGGACTAGAAAAAAGACAATTTTTTTACAAACGTAATAATTTCATTATTTAAATTAAATAATTTTCAATAATAATAAATTTACCTCATCGCTATCTTTGATGCAACCTGTAATATTAATAATAATATTAATACACAAACATATTTAATCGAAAAACTTTAATAATACAAACGTGAAGAGAGTCTGCTTACAAAGCTTTGAACTGTTAAAAGCCGAAAATAAATTATGATGTATAAATAGACGCATCTTAACATTGATACCTATTGTTATTACCTTTGTAACGTTTTTGATGGGCCTAGGGATTTTCATTGTATTCGATGGAATTTTAGAAACATGTGATTTTTTTATCTGTACGTTATTATTGTTATGAACATCTTCCTGTTTAATTTTATACAGCTTTACGTTCCGCATCTGTGTAACTTTCTTAGGCTCCATCTTAGTTTCTCTTTTCTCTTGTCTCTTTACCGAAACCTTTTCTTTAGAATTTGCTTTCTTCTCCTTTAAAATCTCCTTTTTCTTCCTCATCACGGCTTCATTAACTTTTCTTGATGCCATGGTATTAAAAGTCTTTTTCCTAGTAAGAGCCTTAGACCTATACTGCTGCCACTCTCCTTGGTAGACAATATCTTCAGAAACTTGTTTGTCTCTATAACTGTGAACATGGACACCTCCACAGCAAAGTCTCGGCCGGGAGTATGTAGTAGTCGAAGTTTTTGCTGTCACGCCACATTCTTTGCTCGCCGAAGACTCCATCAAAATATCACTTGTATTTTTCGATACATTCATAAAGTACGAAAGAGTCTTTGACGAGCTGGCAATACTTGGTGCACAAAATTCAGATCCGGAATCTTCCATTTTTAAAGCGCTTGATATAGATTTTATCATTTTTGTTTCGGGGGACGATACCAAACTGTTTGTAGCTCGACTACGAGAAACTGGTATATTACCAGCCATTGCCTTCAGATGGACCATAGGGTGCACTATAGTCATAGTGGAACATTCGGTTTTTGTGCAAATATTTACGTCGGAATCTTTTATCTTTATTCCAACCGATCTCTGTCTTGGTGTTATAGTTGTCAAATTATTGTTATCTTGAGTGGAGGTGCCAAAATCCGTTCCTTTCACTTTAACGTCCGCGACGACATCACGGATTTTAATTCCCGTAGAAAAGACTTGAGGCATTCTGACTAAAGATGTCGACGCAGATAACATTGGGTAAGCCGCGAGAGTGTCCGGACCACATTGTACATCAGTGCTTATATTATGACGAATTCCTTTTGATGTACTGGGTTCATTTATATCTATAGAACAAAATCAATATTATTAATTATTAATACCACTTGACTTTTAAAATTCTCACATGCGAAGCAATATAAATCATACCATACCGTTAAGAAAAATTGTTTGCGACTGAACATTTTCAGTGCTTACTTGGTGTTTAGTACATAAATTTTTATCAATTTCGTTGCTCAAAGTTTCGCCTAGATGTTTATCTATAATTTCAGGCGCTACTTTCGCGTCAGTTCCTATAGTTCTACGCAGCGCTATTGTTTCCTGAAAGTCTTCCATAACAATATCAACGAGGAAACTTTCTTCTGTAGCAGATATGTTGCACGTGGATTGGTTTCGAATCACACTATTATTGGATTCATCAGCATTATTTGTCACCCTACACTCATCGATACTTTTTTCCACTTTTAGCTCTGGGTGACAGAGTTCCATTAGTGTTTCTGGAATCTGAATAATAAATATATTAAATCAACTGTACTTATACCTGTCGATATTTAAATTATAACCATGGAGTTCATAGATGTTTGTAGTAGAATGTAAAAAAAAAGTACTTGCCGGTTTCGAAGCCGCCACGTTTAAGCATTGGTGCTCCTCATTTTTCCTCTTCGACCTAACTACATAGTTTTCGTACTCAGCTGACGAATATTTAGCACTAGTATTTTTAACCAGACTGTTGTAACTACACTTCTTTTTAGCTAGTTTTTTAGTAATCCGAGTGGTACTTGTCTTCTTTTTATTTTTATCTTCATGTTTAATTTTAAATTTGTTTGGACTTTTACTTTGAGATGTCTTGCTAAGTGCCGTTTCCAATTCTTGAATATCCTTATTACTGTTAGTCTTGTGTTTCTTATTCGATTTCTTGTGTTTGTGTCTTGCGTTAGAAACGCTGTGATCCGTATCCCCAGAGCTAATGTTTTCGAAATTCATATCATGTTTAGGATATGGGACTACTTCAACGTCCTCATCCAGCCATGCTTTTGTTCTATCTAGTGGGTTTTCCTTGTGAGGAGACTCTGCAGGTTCAAAGGTCTCTGTGCTGAACACAGGCTGGGGAATAACAAGACTGGGGGAAATTCCCTCAATATATTCAAAGTCTGAAAATAAAATTACACGTCATGAATATACCTACAATATACAACATACTGAACCAAAGTTATGCGGCTACATTATAGTACCTACAGAAAGTTGAATATACCTATGCACAGGATAACAAATCAAAAGAGAGGGTGCAAAACAAATAGGTATATACCTATAGGTACCTAGCCACACATGCAATAGCAGGTGCCAATTTAATTTACTTGCCTTTCAAGAACTCATTGCTGGTGGTACTCAAGAAGTCGTCCTCAATTTCCAATTCAATAAATGGACCAGTGATGTCATCTGTATTCGTCATTTTCTCTAATAACACAAAAAGAACATAATAATATTGGATCAAACATCGAAGCCATCGATTAAACCTATACTAGTACCTAAGTTGAACTACGACCACTAGGCGACCACTAGTATAGTTATATATGTATGAATATAAATAATAATAATACAATATATGGGTACCATACAATTTTGATCTAGAGTCTTTGCATTCAAATATCTGGAAAACATGACTAGTTGATTTTGTCAAGAACATTCTTTGTGTGAATTTATGTCCCCTACCGAAATATAAGCTTACCGTTTTGGATTTATTTTCACAAGACAAATTACAATGGCTGCATCAAAGTATGCCAAAAAACATTTTTTTCTTTTATTTAATGGTGGGTCGAGCTTGATAAATTAAATAATTAATGGCCCTCACTGGCCCTAAACCTATGATCTAGAAATCTTGGGAGAGGCCTTTGCACAGCAGCAGTAGGATGATGCACGCTAACAGTAGGTAACAGTATTTGCAACTTACCTAATGGCTGAATAAGATGTCGATACTTATCCACAATTTCCTTTCTGCAATAAAAGCGATATTTATCTAATATGTTTATCTACATGCAATCGCTGCAAGTAAAACCAGACGGACGTGTAGGTACCTATTCGGGCCATAGTACACTCGATACGTTTAGCATCGGTGACTCGCGATTTTTCGATTGCATTGATGTTGCATCGCTTGTAGGCGACACTCTGCGTTCGATTGCGGTATCAAAATCTCGCGTTTCAGCGACTGCATCGATTCTGCATTGCATTTTGGCGACTCGACGCGATTGAGTGTGATATCAAAATCGCGCGTTTTAGCGATTCTATCGATGTGTCAAGCTTCCGAAAAGCGACTAAATCGCTAATGCCAAACATGGCCATGGCCCTAGTACTTATGGATACAGTATCAGTCAAAGTCAAAGACTTTTATTTTAACTGGGCCTTCGCAGGCTCTCATAAAACATCGAGATTCTAGGCTCACGGTTATTAAGTGATTGTATGGAGAAAAGATAAAATAGCTTACGAAAAGGAATGACCAAAGTTATTATAAGTAAGACTAAAAACACTACGCACTGTAAACACGTTTACCACTAACTATCCTAGTATCTACTATTTAAAAACAAACTTACACTCTATTATCTTGCTCGATCTCGAGTTCAAGCTCTATTGGCTTTACCGTGTAATCAGGGGGATCTGAAAATTTGCATCGAATCATGTAATAATACTAGCGATCAGTGGCGAAGAGTCCATCCAACCCGATTCCCATCGGCTTCCCTTTAGGAATTGGTTAGTGCATAGACCAACGTAATATGGCTTGTTATTGAGTTAGGTCGAGCTCTTCCAGACATTACTATATATACCTAGATTACAAGAGACGGTATGGATTTCTGCCTTGCAGCAATTTTTAGAGGGCATTTTTGGGACGGCTTCCCCTTTTAGAACTGTCACCCTTCGCCACTGCTAGCGATCCACCCCCAGCTTCACCCAGGTGCAATTTCTCTACGATCCTTGAAAGTATTATAAACCTTCAAAAACTGGTCAAAATGGTGGTGAAAATCGCATCAAAATCCGTTGTAAGTACCTATAACTACGAAATAGGAGTTAGCGAACAAACAGAAAGACGCGGCGAGCGATTTCATGTTTAATCCTATAGTAAAAATTGATCATAATGATGAGTAGGTACCATAAATTCAGAACCCCTTAACACGTTGACGGACAGAACTGTAATGACATTCTTTTTTGGACTTTATATATTGACAGAAAGGCTATAGCAGTCCAAGTTGGCCGCCGCCCTCTGGCCGGAGCTGCTAAGGCAGACGTTTGATTCATGTAAAATAATAAAAAGCGTTCTTTAGCGTCACTTGTCAACTTTTTCCAATTCAGCCAGTGTACAATTGAGCAGATTTTACACTCGATCAAATGTCTACCCACCACACCTCCCGCACCCCGCATGGGCAGGTCGGCTATAGCATTCGCATTCGCGTTACATTGTCAACAATCTTAGTTATCAGATGCGCCAGAACTGCTAGAGCAGCAACAAATATTTCATACCAAAAACTTGTGTCAAAGTGGTGTGACTCAGTGTCCGTCAACGTGTTAAAAGGGATCGGGATTAGAAAGGCAGCACCTTAAATACCTACCACTTACCAAATTCAATAGCCTTCACAGGGTAGCTCTCAATGAAATGCTTCTTGCGGCGTCCTATGGCCTTCTCTGTGAGGGTCAGCAGGTCAAGCAGCTTGCACTGCATCCACCTGGTCGGGGGTGGCGACTGGTGCCCCCTACTGCTCCGGAGCGCTAGCTTCATGAGCCGGCAGACGACTCTATCCAGCTCCGTTGTAATATCTTCATCGGCGGTTATCATAGACCGCAGATTACGTACTTTGTGGTCGAGAGCGCGGCGCAGGCACCGACCTTAACCGTAACAAAAATCAGTTAAAATAAAATATTAATGATTTTATTATAATCTATATTATTATTGACGGGTGAAAGGCTATTTGTTTTAAAATTATTGTGAAGTCCATCACATCAATATCCGTTGCGCGGTTTAGGAGGAGTTAGCGGATATACAGACAGACAGACGCGGAAAGCGACTTTATTTAATACTATATAGAGATAAATGCAACGTCTCGTCATTTTAGACCATCACAGTGGGGTACATTAATATTAGTGACATTTATTTTATTCTAGAGAGATTTTGGTTTACACAGTGAAACCACTTACCTAATTCAAATAGTTGTCCATCGTCTTTGACATTATCCGACCATATGAAATACCTATTACAGGCAGTATGTTAGTCGCAAATAATCTGCATAGAAACCATGTCTATCGGTGCAGGATTGGATGAACGCTGTGCAAAAACTGCCGTGATTTCCTTTGATAACACGTTCGCGTGTGGATCCTCAATGAAATGGCATTATGTAATATGAACACCCTTGGCCGTAGTCTGAAATACAGTGAAAAAACGAACCAGGATAGTCCGGCACGATTGTGCTTCCGTCTGACACCGATGTGGAATGAACATCTGTGGTGTCCCACTGCAAATAAATACACATGATAATTATTATTTTTAAATGGTGCCCTTAGCTCTTACACGAGTAGACTGAGTATCCTATCGCCTATCGCAGCTCGAGCCCCTTCAAAATGATCTATTTTAAAGCTACGAACCATTGAGCAACCATATAAGTGCCTGGCATATTCTGCTAGCGCGTGCGCATCGAATTTGGTGTAATGTCTTCGCGCGTAGATGCAAAGTTCCACATGTAGCGATGGGATGCATAATATACGCGACCATAATATAGGTACCTTGCATGTATTTATTTACGTATTGCACATAGTAACGTGTTTTGGCACGGCGACGCACGTAATCACAAAGGGTCATATACTTTTACGATTGCATCGATGCCTTCATCGCGTTTTGGCGAGTCGCTGCATTCGATCGCGGTATTAAAATGTCGCATTTTAGCGATTGCATCGATGCTTCTTCGTGTTTTGACATCTCGCTACGTTTGAGTGTTGTATCAAAATAGCGTCTGCGAGCAGAAATGTAAGCTGAATCGACGGGCCACCAAATCGTCGTGTAGGTACGTACGCATCGCATAACTAAGGTGATGAAGATGAAGAAGGTAGGTATTTAATATAAATTAATGAAACCAAGGGATATAAAACACGAATTTAATGAAAAATAAAACACATTACATGTGAGGCGCTTATTACTAAACCCAGAAGTAAACAAAGAAAGTTTTCAGAAAAATAAGGGATGTGCCAGTTATTTATTTTATTTTATTATTTCGCTCTGGTATTGGATGGCGAAGTAAGGCATCATCATCTATTCGTCGTCACAGGGAGTGCCAAACGAAGAAAAAGTTCGAAAACAACAATGATAATAATTATAAATTCTTAAAAAAAATGCTGTAACCAGAAGTGTTAGACCGTTACTGTTCCACTTATCGAGTTATTAAGAATTTTTTTAACAACCAGACTAATGTCTTTTAGTTAAAAAAATCTTAATAATTACGTTAATTAATTTATCATTGCCATGGGTAAATTAATTAACGTCCATACAACGGTGAACTTATAACTAATGCAACATCTATGTACAGCTCGCGTCAACCTTAATGGCCGCTCTAAATGCCATGCATGTCTGACCTCTGAGTGTCGTTTAAGCTCGGGTTTCCTAAGAGAGTGGTACCGCTATTTAGCGGTCGTAAATAGTTTTAGATGTAGCTAGTGTAAAAAATTACCATTTGAATGATGACCAGAGTGTTAACCCTGGTCAATAGCCAATACGGTTCATATTAGACACCTTTGGTTATCGTTTAGAAGGCTGGTTTTTACGCGAACCTCATCACAAAATTTTACGGCCGATAGATAGCGGTGTCGGCCTGTTAGGAAACAGTAGCTTTACCTCCCACACGCTCCTTTACAACGTACGTCCGTCCCGCTCTTACGCGTACTGTACGCGGCCACATTCAGAGCGGCCATAAAGAGTGACGCGAGCACACATGAATCTAATAAAAAGGTTGAGTTTGATCAAGTAATCAATATACATAACATATAACACAATAATTAAATTATGATGAATCATGAAATACTACAAACTAACTGACTTGCAATGCTAACCTTATAAACTTATTTTATCTGCTATCGACTACTTTTCAAATAATGGTAGTTGTGAGGATACATCCAGCTAAACATATGGTTTATGTTATCATCTAATCATGTAAAGTAAAAAAAATATACTTACTATTTTATAATATAAACTATTGTTTTTACTTACGTTTAAAAAAGACAATTTCAATAATCCTATAGCTTAACACGTTCGAAATCTTGCTTAAATGTTGACAGCTCAAAAATATAGCGCAATGATCATTTTTAAGCTGTCAAAATTAAACAGATTCCGATTACCAGAATGTGACAATTCGAAGGCACATCTATCAGTACTTTACGACAATCTACTAGGACAGATCAATCGGGTTCATTTACATCTGAGAAGGTGTCGTTGTCCTGCCAGTCGTCCTCGTGCGTGGCCACCGACGTAGTATCCACCACCAGGCGGGAGTGGATCACCACGTCATCCACTATCTCGTAACCGTTCCATTCCAAGAGATCTCTGTAAAATGGATAGTATTATCAAGTATTATCTTACTTCAGTGGGCCTAGCACGAATGTTTTGACGTATCGTAACGTAAGTGAAATAAATTTAGCCCATTACTGTCCCACTGCTGGGCACGGGCCTCTTCTCAGAATGAGAAGAGGCTGTAGTCCACCACGCTGGCCTAGTACGGGTTGGCGGACTACACACACCATCGAGAACTTTATGAGGCCCTCACAGGTGCGCAGGTTTCCTCGCGATGTTTTTCCTTCACCGTTACCGCAAGTGATAATCAAATTGCGATCTGCACATAAAATGTAAAAGTCAGAGGTGCGGGCCGAGTTCGAACTCAACGTAAGCAAATTTCGAACCAAAAATACACGTTTAATCTATGATATTTTTTTGGAAATACATGCAATATTTTTACATTTTCATGAAACAAGTGTGTTTGTTGCATAAAATTGGACAAAAATGGAATAAATTCATCGTATTTTAGAATCAAAATTTGCTTACGTTTACGTTACTATACGTCAAAACATTCGTGCTCGGCCCACAGTAAGGATTGTGGTAGCAGCTGACGCTAGCCTTCCATGTAAAAGTATCTGAATTGGATCACGGCTCGCACCTCTGGTTTTTGGAATCTCTACATAATATAAAGTCGCTTTCCGCGTCTATCTGTCTGTCTGTCTGTTTGTATATCCGCTAACTACTCCCTAAACCACGCAACGGATTTTGATGTGGTTTTCACTATTTATTTATTTATTTAAAATGCTTCATGTACAATGTACAAAGGCAGTCTTAATGCCGTAGGCATTCTCTTCCAGACAACCTTAGGGTGACGCAGAGACAATGAAGGTAGATGCACCAAAAAACAAACTTAAATGAGAGGTATATTAAATCTAACACTATTATTTTGAGCATTTCTTCCAGAAGTTATGTATAATAATTTCATATTTAATGTAAGCGTAGTAGGGAAATTGCACCCGTGCGAAGCCGGGAGCGGATCGCTAGTTTAAAATAAAACAAAAACTTAAACTTAGACGCTTAGGTTTTTATTTCTATTCTCATGTAAGTACAGTCGGTCAAAGAATTAGTATACCACCCTAAACTTGCTATTTGTCTGTACGCCATACAACAAAAAAAATAATTATTTTGTTAAAACAATGAAGTTTCAACTTTAGTGAATTTTCATTTGATAGGAAGTAATTGATAAACCACTTTTTTGGCGGACCGTAAATCTCGTGACAGGCGACTTAATATTAGTATTAGGTGAAAATAACAAATTAGTACTAACCGGACCCTATCGACATCTTCAGTAATATGTTGGACCACGTTCATGAGGTGGCTGATCGGTATTTCCAGCCGGTTCACATCGACGGAGAACTCTTCGTCGTACTGCGTGTCGATCAGGCGGTTGATCTCGTCAGATATAAGGTCGAGAATGCGAACTTCTTCTGATTTGGTCTGAAACATTAGATTTGATTGATACTCCCGCATTCTGAGGCAGGTCAAACCTCTGATAATTTCAAATGTCAAGTTAGCAGTTGTGGTTTGGTGACCAAAATCAACAACCAATCATATTATACGTACATAGTAGACATATCATTAGACATTTAATATTTGATCAGTATTTGAGAAAAAGAGTGATTCGGCTTCGGGTGGTTTAATATGATGAAATGAAATGAAATGTTTATTTGGTATATGATAGATACATTATTAATATGGTGGTAGAAAAGGTGACAGACAACTGGCATACGAAATTATAGAGAATATTAATTTATAAAATATTTTAATGGTTATGGCAAATTAATATAATATTAAATTATTCAAATAATTCTTAAAAATATGGAACATGTATGTAAATAGTAGGAAGTATAAATTTAAAAAAATATAATAAACGCCATATATTTGCGTAAGGTGACTCAACGATACTAAGTCAATGGATACGTTCAGTAATTCATTTTTCGGTGTGAAAGTCACTCCAGCCAGAGTTGGGCAAAATGTAATCTAACTACTGATTACTAACTACGATTACATAAAGTAGTTAGTAATCATAACTACAAACTACATAAAAAAAATCGAAAAATGTAGTTAAAATTTTGATTACTAACTACTAATTGTAGTTGCAATCACGGTTACTTGATTACTTTTTATAACTACAGATTTAAAATGATGTTACGTCATTAAAAAAGCAAACACGCGCGATAGTCGTTCATGTAAGTTTAATGTATATACAGGATGACTGGTAGAACGAGGGTAGCATTGAAGGAGGGTATTGTACTCATCATTATGAACAACTTTTACTACGGGACCAAAGCGGAAATCGCGAAAAAAAAATCAGCTGTTCCATACATTTAGTCGATTAATATTGAATTATTTATATGGAACAGCTGATAATTTTTTCGCGATTTCACTTTCGGTCCCATAGTAAAAGTTGTTCTTATTGATGAGTACAACACCCTCCTTCAACGAGTCCCTCGTTCTACCAGTCACCCTAAACATATGATACTTCACATTACATGTTTATTTAATTGCAAAATATAAGTTCTTAAAACTTAAATAATCAGTAATCATAACTACTAGATTGCAGCAATCAAACTAACAACTACTTAATGTAGTTTGATTATTGTAGTTAAGTTACATGTAATCATAACTACATGTAGTTAACTACTTTTAATCGTAATTAGTAACCAGATTACAAATTGTAGTTAACTACGCCCAACACTCCAGCGAATGTCGCTCGCTCGTCGGGAACAATTTAACGACTTCGGGCAACCCACAACTGCGTTAAGCGAGCGACCAATCCAACGACCTCAAAATATCTGTCGGATCCTATGACTAGTCATTGGTCGGTTGACAGCAGTGCGACTTTCACCCTACTATTTTACGGGGTGACCGGTGTGATAGCCCGACGACGCGACGTCCGCTCAAATAACTGAACAGTATTGTGCGATCACCCGGACTATTGGTGCGTCATCGAGCGTCGTCCGACGTAATAACTGAACACACCCAATGACGAGTATATTCGTAATCACCAAATATAACGTACCTCAAAGGGATAGTTGTACTCCCTAACAATTTTATAGTACTGGTTCCAGTAAGGCGCGTTGTCGCCCCAGTTGATATTACGCCAGACGCTCCCGTCCTCGTTCGGGTTCTGACCGTTCTTCCCGAAGTTCAGCGTCTTGGTCAGGTGTCGTATCTCGTTCACAACCTCTCTGGTGTGAACTAATGCATCGATCTTGTTTTTGGCCATCAGATTCTGTGTGGTCTTTGAGAATCTTTTCACTTGTAGAGTTGTGCAGTTTAACCTGTGACCAAATTAAATTTTATTGTTATTTGAAATGTGAATTGTAAGGGCCATAACACATTCGATACTTTTAGTATCAGCAGCTAGCGATTTTGCGATTGCATCGATGCTGCATCGCGTTTTGGCGACTCACTGCGTTCGATCACCGTATCAAAACCTCACGTTTTAGCGACTCACAGCGATTGAGCCTGGTATCAAAATCGCGCATTCTATCGATGCTGCATCGGCTGGAGAAGAGATGAAGCGAGGGGGAGAGTAGGTGGGGTGGTAGCAAGAGCTTCTCGCGACTGGGATCCGAATGTGTGCGGTAAAGCTCAGTCGCTATATCGAGCTCCCGAAAAGCGACTAACTCGCTGATTGCTGAAGCTAAAAGTATCGAGTGTGCTACGGCCCTTACTCAAAATATTTTCTTATGTTTTTGTTATACAAACATACATGTCATACTATGCTACAACGTTTTTACTGCACGACACGATACCAATGCGGATAGACACTACAGATCCGAAAACCATAAAAAATATCCATGACAAAATATTGAAAATTTTCTTGCCCGCCATCTTGAATCGCTAATGACTTTTGGATTTTGATTTATAAACATTTTGTTTCCAAAACTCAAGTTTATATACTACTATCTAAAAAACAGAAACATCAGAAATCTAAACTAGCGTAATGGATGTAGAAAATGAGGAGCCAGTAACAAAAATCATCGTTTGTATGTTTAACACCTATAGATGTAGGTACCTCTTAAAATATCTCGTGTATGAATGGAAGGGCCATATATTCCCATTATCATTCAAAGGGTTAAGACATTAAAATTCTAAAGACATGGATGCTAACCATACTATGCTATCTAAAAAAGCTTTATTATTGTAACAATGAACTCAAAACCTGCTATAAACATCTTCAATCTCATACACCCTATGACTCACTCTCCTTCTTGGCACCACGATATCATAGTACTGTTCATAATCATACATCATGAAACTCTTTCCCATTTCGGTATCAAGGTTGCATTGGAAAGTCTTGTCATGATAGGTGAAGGTTTCCAAGGAGAACGAAGGATCGAATGAAGGTAGGGAAGGACAGAGAGTAGAGGAGATCACAAGCGTCATGTGGGACTGCTTCTCTGGGTAAAGAATCTCGGTGAGGGATTCTTCGCTGGAAAGTTTGAGGCTATTTGTAGGATTAGCTTAAAGCTTCAGGAACATGAGCAAATTCAGACATTAACATTCCAGTAGGCTAATTCACTAAACTAAAGAAGTACAGTTGCCGCGCAGTTGTAGCAAAATTTTGATCAAAATAACACATTTGGTACTCTCTTAGCTTCAGTGGGATACGCTAGCATCAAGTTCGAGCGTCACTGCAATGTGATCGGCGCGTCATAAAATTATTTGATTTAGCCCTCTGTACAGTACGAAATAACTTATATGGCTTGCCGATGTACCTGCGCAGTTGACACAATTAAATACGCGAGATCGATCAACCAATCAGAAAGCATCGTCACTGGCTGCGCCATCGATGTGACCTTCAGTCAGTGAGCGAAATAGAAGGCACGGCAATCAATTTTTACACCTTAAGGGTACTGCATAAGGTTGATTATAAATTGATTTAGCATCGGGTGTTGTCGATGATCGTGAATTTGTGTCTGCGCGAACGAAGATTCACGACGCACCTTTTCTTTTGTGTCATACTGTACTTCGCTGCTATATCAAAATGGAAGGTGTTTTGAAGAACCTCCTAGTTTCGAGAGACCAATGGAATTGTGTAGCGAGCGACAGAGATGGTGACGAATGCTAATGCCTGAATTTCCCCGTGCTCCTGGGTCTTGCTAGTTTATTAGGAGGAAATTGGTGCTAAACTATGTTTTGCTAGGTAAAGCAGAATTACGAATAAAGGTAGACAAAAGAGGATTTTTATATAACAGCTATTCAAAGAGATATCCCTGTTTCTCTTTGAATAGGTGTTTTAAAAAACTACACAGCTCTTTTGTAAAAGATATCGATCTCTATGAATTCACTTTCTTTAATCTTTGTTTCTGAGTAACGTTTTCTTTGAAAACTGATTTACATGCTGTAATTTTTTTCATCACGTCACGATCTTTCGAAATGTATGAATCAGCCATTCAGAATTCTGTATGCAGTTAACTGTTATGGCCGCTCTTTTGCCATTCCACGTTATTCTAAATATTTCCTAATTCATGCATTTAACTATGTAACATACTGGTACTTGTAAATATTTGTAACTTACACAATAGGTCGATTGGCCGGATTATCAGCGTCATTAGGCTGAATTATTTCAGAACTTTCCCAACCTCCGAAAACTTCACTGAAATTATTTGGACTTGGTGCATCTGAAGAAAACATACATATTTATTTATTTTTAAATGTAATAGCAATCATTCATATTTTATTCTAACTAATAGAATAGAAATATTCTTCATTTCCAGTTTTGTAGGAGTCATAAACATATTATAATAAAAAATGGTACAATCGGTGGTCTTATAGCTAGAGACTGGCCAATAAAAGCTATTCTCACTGTATATATATACACTGTGTATATACTTTATAAGTGGAGTTGATACTTCTTAATATTCAAGGATTATTAAATAGTATCAACTCCATTTATAAAGTGTATATTCAGTGAGAATAGCAGCTAGTCTTTTTTTAATTACCACTCTTTTTCTTGGACAGCTATCGTTGGCGAGACTCTATCAGCGATTTCTTACAGATAATCTTTGGATGGACAGTATTGCATGAAAAAACGAGGGCGGGGGAGGGGGCAGTATGAAGAAAAAAAATATATATTTATTATTACTACTTACTAGTCACCAGTGCCAAACTATTGAGATGCAAATCCTGCTGTTTGTGGTAGTCTTTGGATATAAACAGAGCCAATTGGCTGCAGCAGCCGTAGTGCAAAGTGCCAGGTGGACCAGGACCGATGCCCTGACAGGTCACCATGTAGTGAGGGTACCTCACCACTATGTTACTGCACCTGGAAGACAATAAATACACATGTAAATCACAAAGTACGCGCATCGATGTGAGTTGCGGAATCTCGCTCGCTTTTCTAATACCAATAGCAAATACACATGACAATGGGTGCAGCTAAAGTTGTTTTAAGATACAATTTTGATCATTTTCATCGAAGTATGATTAAGGGTCTATTTCCACCAAAATTAAAATTGATCATAGACCATTTTAGTTCCATCTACAAAGGTTGGACCTTGTATAAATTACCAGTCATGAAACTGTTCTCGGGTCCACTCAAACATATGATCCCAACGCCGGAGTCCATTTTTCTCTAAAGCCTTGAACAGTACGTTGAAATCAGCATTAGGTGTAGTAAACACCACAACCCAGGGTTTTATGAAGCCGAAGACAGTGTGTACTAGTCTGTCCAGGTCGTGGGGTAGCATGTGTTCTATCATCTCTATGGCTACTACTGCATCACAGCCAATGAGCCTGAAATCTGGGTCTGCAGCATTGCCTTGGAATAGCTGAAATACAAACATACAGATGTTAAGTACAGTAGTCTCACTAATCTGGCACTATTAAAGACCAGAAGGTGGCAGATTATTGGAATGTTTGATTACTGGATTTTATAGGGAAATTCAAGGAACAGGCGTAGGCAATAGCAGAAGTAGTAATGCAAAGTTTCAAGAAAACTGCATGTAAAAGTACAAGATAAAAAAATATAGTTTTAAAATTAA
Organism: Allophyes oxyacanthae; assembly: GCA_932294325.1. Lineage (NCBI taxonomy): Eukaryota > Metazoa > Arthropoda > Insecta > Lepidoptera > Noctuidae > Allophyes > Allophyes oxyacanthae. Next base: position 14,348,124 of record OW028611.1, read on the forward strand.
AAGGATTCTTACAGTAACTTGCAAAGGACTCTCCCTTTTCGGTGCATACTCATCCCCGCCAAGCAGGTCCGAGGAACATCTTAGGGGAATAGTCTCAATATCTACTCCAAGAATGCAACGGACACCCGGTACTTCCTTTAGATACTTGATGAAGCTCATGTCATGATGCCCGAAATCCACTACCTGGGAATACATAGAAAGAAATTAAAAAGTTTTGGTTACAACAGTGTTAAATTGGCACTAAGACAAGGGCTGCGGCGGCTGCGGCTTACTAATATATGAAAATATGTATAAATTTTTGGTTAACATAACATCTGGTTAGACTGGGTGCCGACCCCAACGTAGTTGGGACAAAGGCCAGACAGATGATGATGATGATCTATAAATTTTTCTTAACTTTACCTAAATTTCAGCGATCAAATTGTCTGCTAATCTGGGCCAGATTAGAGATTGTACTGTATTCTTATGAGTAATCTAAATTACAACTTTTAGTACAGGAATAAAAAAATTGCAGACAGCAAGATACAAGATCCATAAAAACATGGAATACCACAACGGATTTCTTTATTATAAATAAATGGTTAATTATGTACTTATACACTAAGCTATTTGATACAGCAGAAGATAAATTACCTTCTCTATCTTCCCACACCACCGGTCATCCATGAGGCAATCGCTAACTGCAGCGTACCGCTGCGCGTACATCGGCGGGTAGAATGTCACCCCCTTCTCATCATCATACTCGGCGAACACCTGGTCGTCCACCTCCTCATCCTCGACAACATGCCCACTTCTACTAAACGCTAAAGCTAGGTGCTTGTAATAGGGCCGCAGCAAACGGTCCAAAGCAGTCAGCAACGATTCACGGAAAAAAACCAAAGTCTGAAGAGCAATGATCATGATTCACGGTAAGGACTAGAGATTTTAAAATGTTGTGACTTCTGTATTTATCTCCCAACGAAAGTGGCCGACAATGCCAAGATGTTCACATGTTTATTTTCTTTTTCTTGTTTTGTTTTGGCTCGGATGACAGTTCTGACATATGTCAGGGAAAACAGACGTTTTTTGGTAATTTTTTGGTACTTTCGTCCCTCTTTGGGGCAGAATGCATAGACAATAATCAGATTTTTTGGGCGGGTATTACCCGATGCCATAGAGATAATACATAGTACCTATAACTAGAGAGCTTACTGCTATAATTAGTTGTACGAAATTTTGTGCCCACATGAAAGTCACCTGAGATTTAGCGGTGTCCCTCTCGCACACATGGCCATTACTCATCAACTTAGTAATCTACTAAATTGGTATTTTCAGAATCGTTTTTACATACATATTAGAACAAATGAAACTTCTACCCACGGCTATCAAAATAAACATAATAAAAATTATAATTGACGTGCTTTAAATATTATATTAAATATTATTATTTCCATACGTTATTCAATAAGATTGATTATTACAATATTTGGATACCAGTAGTTAAAGAAGTTTGCATGCGGGAAACACTACATCATTCAAAATGGCTTACATTGTCAACTTAGTTGTCAACCTATTGTCAACATTCGTGGTTTTCATAGTTCAGAAATAAACGTGATCAAACATTGTGTCCTTCGGTCTCATTCGGGGTCATGTAAACATAATTTTAGAGTCTAGCATCTTCCGTTTCCGTCTCACATCTATACATATAGGGATGTATATACATTCCCTCTTGATGACGTATTTCCGCTCGAGTTTACCAGGTGACCGTTGCACGCCTTTTTCGCTCATTGGCGTCCTGTTTTCTGAACAGTTCACATCTTTTAGTTAACGCTGTTAGCGTTCGGTTTATTTATATAAAAAGTAAAAAAGTATTATTACAGTTTTATTCGTTAGAAGATAATAAGTTTAAAATTTGAATTTCAAAACGTTTTAAAAATTTTATTTATTTACTTCAAAATGGCGGATAGAAATCAAAAAGAGTCCGATTCGTCATCGGACTCCATATCTTCCTCTAGTTCCCCCGAATCATCGTTTTCGGACGTGGAGGTGGATAAATCACGTAAGAGGAAGAAGGTGTGTTCCAGAAGGAAAAGTAAACGACAACGAAGGCAAGGCAAGGTAATCAAAAAACTTGCTAGACAGGTCAGTGATTTGAAAAACTTATATTACTACCCGCCTAATAATATGTATTATGAAAATTTGATTTCTGGCGATAATTATGAAACTGTACCGGACCAACCAGATTCGGAACAGGTTACAGAACCAATTACAGAGCCTGTACCAGGTCCATCGTTCAATGGGGTAAAAAACTGCCTTGTGCTCACTTCAGATGTCGCTACTGTCGGTTGTTCCAGAAATTTGACAGATAGCTGTCAACTTTCATACAATTTTTATAAACAATCGAATTGTTATAAGAATAATTAATAAAATGACGCTTTGAGCAGCCGTTGGTTGCAAAAATCCGTGAGTCCATAATATTCCCTAAATAAGCCAAAAGAAGAAAACTATGGGAAAAGGCTCTTCGAAGGAAAAATTCTAAGACTAGTAATAAGTCGAGGTTAAGTGCTATCCGTTTTAAACCTGAGGATTATTTGGGGAGAAATTCTTACACTAGTTTTATAAAACAAACATTCATCATCATTTCAATGCTCTCTTTTTATTTTAGGCACCGCTATCAACGTATTATAGTGTATATTTTTATTATTTTATAACTAAACTTCTATTCTCTTACAGAAGCCTTCCTTTGGGCGGTACTTGAAACCTGAAACAACATGTATGTAGAATTTAATCCAAAATATAGCCAATCCACAAGGAAAGATGAAAAAATCATAATTAAATAGCATTCTTACCTTTCTGCAAACTGTTGAATGTGGCGTTAAGACAGCGTTGGGAGATTTGTGCTGGCATTTACATCCCTGAACTTATGCAGTGCCGGAATGTTGAAAGTCTCATCTTCAAGCACGTCTTCAACACCAATGAGATTATTTCGGTCGTAGGCCTCTAACTTCCAACGAAAAAATAGGGCTTTACAAAAAGAACACAATATAACCTTCAAACTTATTTATATAATTATTTCTATTTACCGTGCAATTTATGCTGCTTTTTTACCAATTCCAGAGGCATTCCTCTTTCTTAGCTCGTCTTTTAATTGTATTACACTCCACGTAGAATACATTTTACTTGTATAATATGGTTCTAAGTAGGACACCAAACAACAACAAAAAACAATATGGCGGTTCTCAGGAACAACCGCTACTGGCGCCATCTGCGATGAGCTTTCAGTTTTTAACCTCATTTGGATTTGGGAACTCATTTAAAAGATCCAGTTATTACTACGACTTCGACTGAGCAGTTAAATGTGTTATATTCTATACAACATTTCAATAATGAGAATTGGAATAATGTTCGATATATGGAATCTCAAAAAATATATAGTGCACGTCCTGGTTACATAGATCTTGAAGTAAATGATGAAATTAAATCGTTAGAAAAAATTTGTAATTTACCGATTGCTGATAAATTTCTTGGCGCTTTGACACGTGCAATGGTAATGCAAAGCGAGGCTATGCAGCAAGGATTTAGTCAGTTAATAACATGGGCAAAGGATACTGGTAACATGGACCCAGGTCAACTTGTTTCAAAATTAAATGAAATATTTTCTGGAGATTATCAAAAAATTTCTCGTGATTGTTTGCAACTAGTTTGTGGCCGTAGGGCTGATATTATAGAGCAAAGACGTGAATATTTCATAAAACTATTAAGAGAGAAAGCTTTCAAGTCATGTTTGAAGAAAATACCGCCGTCTAGCGAATTTTTATTTGACAAGATACCCTTTAGTGAATTTGTCAAAAATAATGGGGGTATTAACAAAATTTTTTGTACAAATAAAGTAAATTATTCTACACAAGAAAAGAAAAACCCTAGGTCTCAGGCGGCGTACCCTGGACCTAGTGGATATCAACCATCCAGTCGCCCTCCGGCACTGTTGATGAATTATAGATTTCCGCCACCGCAAAGTGTGGGATCGTTTTACAATTATCAAATGAATCCGTATTCATTAGGTAATCAAAGATTTTTTCGTCCTCAACCAAGAGCGCAGTTGGCAGGACATCGGTTCCTCCAGCCATATAATTACAGAAAAAATGAAGATCATAACAATGTACCAAAAGGCAAAGGTCCTAGTAAATACAATAAAAAGTTCTGACTCGGATCACATTTTTCAGGGGGGATGTTTACAGAATTACATAACGGAGTGGAAAAAGTTAGGTGCACCGGAACCTTTAATAAAGATTATAAAGGGTTATCGTATCCCATTTCAAAAGAAACCGCCTCTGGTATCTCCAAGGTGGGTGAAACGTTGCAGTCTTACTCTACCCTCTGCAGAAATGGATGTAGTTATTCAAACTTTATTGGATCAGAACATTCTGGAGTATGCCCCCCAAACTCCGAGTTTCATATCGAGTTTCTTTCTGATACCCAAAAGCGACGGGACCTACCGTCCCATCTTCAATCTAAAAAATTTGAACAATTATTTGAAGGTCAGCAAATTCCGTTTGATTTCAGTAAATCGCATCCCAGATTTTTTACAGGAGAAAGATTGGATGGTAAAAATAGACCTCCGACAAGCTTACAACCACGTGAACATTGCGCCGGCTCACCGTTGTTTTCTCCGTTTAGTATACAGGAACCAGTTATTTCAAATGACTTCTTTACCGTTTGGCCTGGCGACAGCGCCCAAAATTTTCGCCTCACTGACGAATTGGACTGCAGAGATTTTCAGAAATCTAGGTATTCGAGTAGTAGTGTTTCTGGACGATTATCTATTGGTGTCCCAAAGCAAAATGATGTTGTTAAAGCACGTCAATGTTGTTCTTCAAATTCTCAATCAGTTGGGGTGGCAGGTAAACCGGGAAAAGTCGATTTTGATACCTCAAAAAGTTATAGAGTATCTGGGATTGATATGGAATCCTTGGCAAAATCAAAAATTTCTACCAGAGAACAAGATTTTAACCATGCAAACAGTTTTGTCAAAATTACTCCGTCGAAGGAAAGCGTCGCTTCGAGAAGTGCAGAGCATCATAGGTGTTTTGAACTTTGCTCGTCTGGTGATTCCAATGGGTCGTTTGAATTTCCGGCACTTACTAGCGCATTGCAACCTAATCCTGAAACTGCCGTTTCAAGAGACTTATCCCTTGTCAGGCGAGGTATTAGCCGAGTTAAAATGGTGGATGGTACATTGTGTAGAGAAGTCCAGGCTTCATCCACCTCAAATAAATAATTTTTTGACCACGGATGCGGCAGATTCAGGCTGGGGAGCGGAGCTCAACGGCCTTCACTTGTGCGGCGAGTGGACAAAAGAAGAAGAGCGACTTCATTCGAATCACAAAGAGATGTTGACTATTCTGAAATGTTTGTTAGAATTCGGTCCTTCTCTGAGTCATACATCTCTTATCCTCCAGTGCGACAACAAAGCAGTTGTAGCGTACTTAAGGAACGAGGGGGGAAACAAGTCACGGATTCTGATGGATTTAATATATCGAATATTTCGCATATTACAAAAATACGACATTCATGTCATGCCTCATCACATTCCAGGAAAGTACAACGATATCGCAGACAGTCTCTCTCGTCAATCGTTGTTGCAAGAGTGGCATCTCCTCCCCGAATTGACAAATATTGTCTTTGCAAAATGGGGTGTTCCGCAGATAGATCTTTTTGCATCAAATACGGCTCATGTGGTGCCTTGTTATGTAACACTAGATCAACGAGATCGGCGAGCTTGGAGACACAACGCTTTTGCTCTCGAATGGGATTTCAGCCTAGCCTGGGCCTTTCCTCCTCCAAGTTTAATACCCCGAGTTCTGATGCACTTGAATCGGGCTCGAGGAGTATTTCTGATTGTAGCACCGAGGTGGTCTCGAGCGTTCTGGAGAGCAGACTTGAAATCCAGAGCGATCGCACCACCATTCACAATTCACAGGTTAGCAGAAGTGCTAGTAGACACGACGACGGGTCAGCCACCTCCACGAGTTTCAGAGTTGGTCCTAGAGATTTGGAAGTGTGGGGGTGGTCGAAATCCTTAGGTGACTGGTCGGATGAACAGAAGGGTCTACTTAAAGAGGGTTGGAGATCATCAACGATTAATACTTATAGGCCAGCATGGCAGAGATGGTTGAATTGGTGTTCGAAGTTTGGTGTAAATTTTTCAGATCCTTCCGGAAGTGAGTTAGCTAGATATTTAGCAGATCTACATTTGAAAGAAAAATTATCGTATCGCACTATTTTACTCCATAAATCGGTGGTGTCTACTCTTTCAAATGCAAAAAGTGAGACCCGTTTAAGTTCAAACATTTTGGTTAAGCAGATGATTAAAGCAATTGCATTACAAAAACCAAATAAGCTTCCACTGCCTATCTGGGACCCTAATTCTTTGGTAGTATGGCTTGGTAATAGGCCCCTACAGAATCAAAGTCTTTTTGAAATTTCAAGGGTTTGTGCAGTTCTACTGTTATTATGTTCGGGACGTAGGGTACACGACCTAACTTTGCTAAGCATCTCTGCGGACAGATGCATAGTAGGCGAGAATAGCATAATCTTTTGGCCGCATTTTGGTTCAAAAACTGACACTGATATTCGCATACAGTCGGGTTGGAAGTTATTAGGTAATGTTGAAAATCCGGCACTCGACCCGGTGTTTTGGCTTAAAAAACTCATAGACTGTGGAAAATCTCGTCGCTTGCTATGTTCAAGTGATAGATTATTTGTCACAGTATGTGGAAAAGCTAAGTCAGCTACTAGAACTATCTTAGCAGGTTGGGTAAAGTCTATTTTAAAAGAAGCAGGAATCGAGGCTACGCCAGGTAGTTTCCGTTCGGCGGTTGCTTCCCGAAGTTGGCTGGATAATGAACCTTTAGAAGAAATAATGTCACGAGCTAATTGGAGATCCAGTAATACTTTCAAAAAACATTATAGGAAGGAGGTGATTCCGTCGCAGGGGCTTTCTTTAGTTCATTTCTTTCAGCCAATTAATTAATCACTACTGGTTAAATTTAAATAACATGATTCTGAATAATATATACATTTATGTGGTAATAGAAATAAATAATATAGAAGAAGAAAAGCAAGAAAATAAGATGAACAATAAATACTTGAATATAAATGGTATTATAATTATAAATTGATAACACATAAATTGGTAAGTATGGTATATTTCAATTGGTGAAAAATATAAATGGGTATGTATACTTTTATTTCTTTTGATCTTTTATTTCTATATATCATAAATCGATTATGTAGCATAACTTTGTTCACATATTTGTTATTAACTTTATTTCTTCACAACACATTGGCGTCCCGTTTACCAGGCGATAACAAACAATGCCTCAAATTATGTTTACATGACCCCGAATGAGACCGAAGGACACAATAGCAGCGTTTTACCTTAAAATAAAACGCATGTTGTGTCCGGAGACTCATTCGGGGTCATACTTTTTAAGGCTGCCTGGTTATATAATTTAATAATAAGTTTTAGATATTTGAGGCCACAATGAGCGAAAAAGGCGTGCAACGGTCACCTGGTAAACTCGAGCGGAAATACGTCATCAAGAGGGAATGTATATACATCCCTATATGTATAGATGTGAGACGGAAACGGAAGATGCTAGACTCTAAAATTATGTTTACATGACCCCGAATGAGTCTCCGGACACAACATGCGTTTTATTTTAAGGTAAAACGCTGCTATTATTTTTGTGCCTAGAATAATTTTTTGGCGACAAGATGGTAAATACTTGAGTTATGATTGGGTGCAAGCGAGAATATTATCCTGGTTGTGGAATATCGTTCCATAGGTAAGTTTCATTGAGTAGTGTGACAATATATTTTTATTTTGTGGGATATAGTTGCTCCAAGTACTTATTTTAGATCGTTTCACATAACATACAGTCCACTAAGTTAAATAATTTACGTAATTTAATAAATTTGGATTTGTTTTTCCATAATCTGTAATGCGTAGCATATTTTCGATGCATTTATTGTTTTGTATAATTTGAGTGATTCCAAGTATAGTATAAGTATACATACAGGGTTATTTGTAAAACACCGGCAACGCTTTAAGGGGTGAAACTACTCATCAATATGAACAACTTTTACTATGGGAACAACAATGAAATCGCGAAAAAAAAATCAAACTTTTCATACAAAAGATTAACCTTGCTCCATCAAAATGTATGAAAAGTTTGAATTTTTTTTCGCGATTTCATGGTTGGTCCCGTAGTAAAAGTTGTTCATATTGATGAGTAGTTGCACCCCTTAAAGCATTGCCGGTGTTTTACAAATAACCCTGTATATAGTTTAAGTTAATTTGTTGAAATCATTTGTTGTTTGTTGTGCCGAATAGATAATAATGTTTTTTTGTATCTCTTATAAAATGATAGACTTTATTAAAATTCCATGTTTGTTTTTTTCAGGATTCCAGCTGATAATAAGCAGAGGGTGTTATGGATAACAGCCACGAACCTTGACATTAGTGTGTAAAAGTTCGCATGTGTTTGTGGCGTAAATTTTAAAGATAATGAATTATTTAACAGCAGCAAAAATAAAATTAAAACCTGAAGCAGTTCCTTCAATATTACCATAGGTACTATTGTAATATGTTTAATAATTATCAGTTGTTGTATGTGTCTGTTGTATAATGTTGTGTGTAATTGTCTGGTCTGTAATAGTTTATACTAATATAAAGTATAACACATTGCACAAACTTAAGATTCACACACTTTGCTTATTGTTTATTTGTGTTTAATATTTTCCTATTAGTATAGTTAGATGGATTAAACTTTTACTGGATTGGATATTGTACTTAGATATTGTGCCATAATGAAGATCATTTTTGACATTACAGATAGCCACAAAAAGAAAAAAAACTGTACGTGCAAAATAAATTGTACGTGCAGGAACATCTGGTGAATCAGGGCATGTAGGATTTTGTAGTAAATGGGAAGATGTTGCAGTTTCCAGTGAACCACCAAATAAGAAAGTAAAGCAAGAGGAAACAAGCACATAAACCCAAAATACAACTATAATGCCAACACAATTAAAATTACAATCAACCATTAAGTTTCTAGCCGGTCTCTTCTCCATAGAACCCGGCCCACTTTGGAACCGTGCATCTAGAATCTCAACGTTTTGACGAAACGACGACGACCTTTTTATGCCGATTTGAAATTAAAAAAAGTTTTGCTTTGACTTTCATTCATTGTGTTTTATTGCTTAATGTTGTGAATGATGATTATACTTGAGTTTGCCAAACAAGAATATTATAATAAGTGATATTCGATTCTGCAGCACTAAGCATGGGTTACCCTTTCTGCTATAATAGGAAAGATCTCATAAAGAAAGGTCGTAGGATGGTCGCAAAGCTAAAAGAGAAAAAGAAAAAAGAAAGAAAAAGTAGAAGAGGAATTAAATTTGTATCTTAAAATGTTAAAATCTAATGTTTCCTATGACTAGAGCTGCCAGATGTCCGGAATATTCACGCATGACATTTTATTATACACGTAATCTGTGTATAAGAAAATGTCCGGATTTTTCCGCAATGTCCGAAATTTTCTCTAAATTTTCTTTTTTATTATATAGTAACCTTGCATATGCCTATTTATATATTATGCCTTGCCTGTGACTCTAATTATAACCAAATGGGTGTATGTATATTTGTAAGAACGTTTAGATACACTGTATGGACCGTATATTTCACTATTTACTAGGAAAAAAACAATTCTTACTATTCGATATCAGTAGTTAATTACCTGATAACTATTCTCATAACATAATTAAATATTTCTATCATGTCCTACTTTTAACTAAAATGTATGGTTACCCTATTAGACAAGGACACGGTTACCACAAAGTATTCTCCCTCATACCGGCTTTACGGCACTATTAAGCGTTCCAGTACTTGTACTATTTCTATGCCCGATGCCCGCAGCAGAGAAAATTCTTTAGTCATTGCCCACAGCCCGCTTGATGTGAACTTGGAACTTGCCCAGCCCCAGCAGTCCGAATTGCGATAAAAGTTTTAATATCGCGAATCTGACCAAAAATAGTCACAAAATATTTTAAAGGCTATTGAGTATTAATAATACTTGTGACTGAGAGGCTTCTTTGGTCATTGCTTTGGTCGGATTCGCGATATTATCAGGGTTGGTCATTGACACATTGTCGTTATGGGTTTTGAGTAGTTCTAGATCTGAGGCTGACATTCAAAGACGACAGAAACGAGTCTAAGGCTTACATTCAGAGACGACAGAAACGAGTCTAAGCGTGAACTTACGCTTCCATATGTCAATTTTACGAATAAATTTTGACAGATGGAAGCGTAAGTTCACGCTTAGACTCGTTTCTGTCGTCTCTGAATGTAAGCCTTGGGGTCAACTCACACCGAAAGAGCGGTGAAGGGCAGCGAAGCGCAGCGACCCGCTCGGTAGAGAAGGCGCGCGGATTCCCGCGACTGCTCTCCGCGCGCCTTCGAGCCCGCCCGCGATGAATTCACGGGTCGCTCTCCTATGCGCAGTTCACTTTCAACAAAACTCGAGGAAACTTGTGTTTAAGCAGTTTTAATATTGTATAGGCAGTCGTACATTTGCACCAAATAAATAAGCTTTTCTTCATCCATTTCCATCACTTCTGTATTCGTTGCACTGCAAGGAATGAATGCGAATGCTCGCGCGCAACAGACGCGCGCGGGGAGCGTGCGCGAGGGGCGGGATATTGCCAGCGGCCGCTCGCGACTGCTCGAGCATTCTCGGGACTTCCCGCGACTTCTCGCGCAGTCGCACGGCTCCGTTTATGGAATTCGCCAGAATTCCCGCGGCGCCGCGGGCAACCGCGCGACTCATTCGTGTTTCTCATGCGATAATAAGTATTATAGTAATGAAAATAAAGTTAAAATTCATATGATACTGAAAATGCGCTCCGCTTCGCTGCCCTTCGCCGCTCTTTCGGTGTGAGTTGACCCTTAGGCTGACATTCAGAGACAACTGCTTGTTCCTTGTTCCTAGGAGACAACAGTCTAAGCCTATGGTCTAAGCGTAGTCTAAGCGTGAACTTACGCTTCCCACTGTCAAAATTTGTTCGTAAGTTTGACAGATGGAAGCGTAAGTTCACGCTTATACTGTCGGTTGACTCGAGCCCACTGGTAACACTGTCCGAATCGTCCGCGTCGAATCTGATGACTTATCCGAATTCGTCTGGGATGTGCAGGGGATGTGGATACCTAACGAAATCTTCCGGCGATTCTTCCGATTCGACGCGGATAGGTGTGCGAGGTTTCATAAGATTTCATCAAGATTTCATTTATAGAATTCGAAAATTCGTTTCGTTCGGCTCGTTCGGCGCGGTCGATTTGGACAAGTGTGCGTCCACCTGATAACACAATGTCAAAAACTGAAAACTCATCGCAGATGGCGCCACTAATGCGTGTTCCTGAGAAAGTGAAAACCGTGGTCCGTGTTAATTTGTTGTTGTTTGGTGTCCCGCTTAGAAGAAACTTAAATTAAACTAGTAAAATGTATTCTACATGGAGTGTAACACAATTAAAAGACGAGCTTAGAAAGAGGAATGCCTCTGACATTGGTAAAAAAGCAGCATTAATTGAACGGTAAATTCTGATATCATTATCACAAGTTTGGAGGTTATATTGTGTTCTTTTTGTAAAGCCCTATTTTTTTGTTGTAGATTAGAGGCTTTCGATCGGAATAATCTCATTGGTGTTGAAGATGAGACTGTCAACATTCCGGCACTGCACAAGTTCAGGGATGTAAATGCCAGCACCAATCTCCCAACGCTGTCTAAACGCCACATTCAAGAGTTTGCAGAAAGGTAAAAACGTTATTTAATCATTATATGATTTTTTCATATTTCTTATTATCTATATTTTGAATTCAATTCGATATACGTGTTGTTTCAGGTTTCAATTACCGCCCAAAGGCAGACTTCTGTACGAGAATAGAAGTTTAGTAACTCTTTGTGTTGCCTTTGAAGGAAACCATGTATACTTTCATGCTCAATGCAAAGCACCGATGAAAAAAATCCTGTATATTGTTTTGTTAAAAATTGACGGTAGTGGCACAATAGAGGAAAGTCACTGTGAATGTGCAGCTGGAAGAGGAATAGAAGCACACTGCAAGCATATATTCACAGTTCTTCATGGCATAGAAGATATAGTGGGTACTAAAAGTATTATTATGCACAAAGTATGCACAAAAGAATTGATGACTTTTGTGAGACCAAGAAAACTTTTCTATGATTCTCCAATTCAATCCCATGATTTACCCAGCAAGCGTAAAAAAAAGACAAATGTAATATACTGCCCTATTAAAGACGAAGATATAATGCATAATTATGAAGCTTTTGTTCAAAACCTAGCAATAGGATTTGCTAGTACAAGTGGTAGTAAAATGCCGTATCTCCAAGTCATTCAACCTGCCAATCCATATGCTGTGGAAATGGACCATGATTACATAGCAAAGCGTTCAAAAGATGAACTGCTGGAAAATCTGTTGTTGAAAAATATTAGTGAACAGTAAGTGGTAGATGTGCAATTAAAAACCACACAACTAGATTTATCCAAGTACTGGCACCTACACAGAAGTGTTCGAATAACGGTCAACAATTTTCATGCTGTGTGCTCTAAGGCTGTGTGCCATAGTAAAGGAAGTTTAAGGAAGTATGAGACAGTTATTGGTAAATAATATATTGTGTCCAAAGAAATTCACCACATGAGCTACAACTCATGGAAAAGTGCATGAACCCATTGCCTTGAAAAATATGAATCTTTTTTGAGTGCTAAAATAAATAGATGCGGTTTGTGCATCTCGCTCACCCATCCATTTCTTGCAGCATCACCCTATGGAAAGTGAAATAGTTATTGAAGTTAAATGTCCGCTTGTGAGTAGGCAGTGTTCTATTACACCAAATACATTGCCATATTTGTATGAGAGCAATGGTGAATTAAAACTAAAAAAAAGCACAACTACTACTCACAAATTCAGGGGCAGTTGTTTTGCACATATCGTAAATATTGTAATTTAATCATTTATACATTAATTGTATAATTATGTATATGAGAGTGATATTTATCAAAAAGGGATGAATTTAAATTTGAATTTAACATCTTTTTATGAAGACTTTGTAACCAGCAATTTTCAATAAATTCTACAAATACAAATTCAATTATAAAACCAAATTAAAATATAAACATTATTTTTATTTCCTTAATATTATTTATTACATTCCCTAAAATTGCAACACATAAGACACACAAAAAATATTTTTGATGCAAGGGGTACAAAATTGTGGTGTAATTCCTCTTTTAGAATTTTGTAACTTTTTGTTAAACCTATCAAACGTTCAATATGAACACGCTGGCTAGCTAACTTTCTGTCTTTTAGCAGTTTCAGACCAGGTACTTGATCTTTTCCTTTTAGGAATGTAGGAATGTTTACAGTTACATCTTTTCCAATAAACATATCTTGAATATTGTATCCTCTATCTGCAAGAATACTGTCTCCAGGCTCACATTTTACTAACAAGTCAGTTTGTTCTACAATTTGCCGGTCACTAATTGAACCAGCATATGCAGGCGAACAATAGGACAGCAAACCTCCAGGTGTAGCTCCAACTAACACCTTTAATGTATTGGTATGCTTGTAACTACTCCACGATGCTTGTTGAGATACAGGATTTCCAGGTTTTTGCATCTTTATCTCCGTTCCATCAATAATAACTCTGATATTCTTATCATATTGTTTGAAACTATCTGGCATGTAATAGAGCACTAATTCTTTTTCAGGCCAAATATTCAATTTTCTCCAAAGTTGATCCATATAATTTATCCATGTAATAAATATGTTACACACTGTTGTTGGACTAGTTTCAAAAAATTGTGCAAGTTCGAAATTGCATTTATTTTGTCGTAACTTCATCATAGTCATGAAAAACTGATCCTCAACACTGATATTTTGGACACGACTTCCATAATACTTTATTAAGTGAGCCATTGGATTCAATGTTGAAAAAACAAAATAGAACTTTGCATATGTCTCAAAGCCTGTATAGAAAGCGATAACACTATCTTTGTCTTTGTACCTTTCTATAGAACCATAAATGTGTTCAAAGTTCACTTGAGTACTCTTCGATTCATTTGATCCACTAGGTTCAGTACTCTCCGGTGGGTTGATAGGTATTTCTATTTCATTAAATACTGTGAACTGCTCATCTTGCTGTTGGGTTTGAATCCCACTAGGCCCAGAAATTGGATCATCATAAGATGTTACAAAACAAAGTTTCTTCTTACTTCTCTCTAGTGCTCTATTTGAACGTTGTTTTGCTTGTAAGTTCAATTCTTTGACTTTAGTGAATGAAAATATAGAGGGTACAGCAATTTTCTTCAAAACTTTGTGTATAGGTTCATCACCTAGAAAGAAAAAAGTTAATTAGTACATGACAAAGACACGGAATAAAATAATAAAAATATACAACGTAATAAGTTGATAGCGGTGCCTAAAATAAAAAGGCAGCATTGAAATGATATGAATGTTTGTTTTATAAAACTAAAGTTGCACACCTGTGTAAGAATTTCTCCCAAAATAGTCTTCAGGTTTAAAATGGATAGCACATAACCTCGAAAAATTACTAGCCTTCCAATTTTTCCTTCGAAGGGCCTTTTCCCACAGTTTTCTTCTTTTGGCTTCTTTAGGGAATATATGGACTCCCGTATTTTTGCAACCAACGGCTGCACAAAGCGTCATTTTATTTATTAATCATTTATCAATTCAATTGTTTATAAAAATACTATGAAGGTTGACAGCTATCTGTCAAATTTCTGGAACACCCAACAATAGCGCCATCTGAAGTGATCAAAAGGCAGTTTTTTACCCCAGGCTACGTTCACTAATTTCAGTATAGAGATATAGTACCTTACTATTTCTATGGATCACCCGTATCACCCGGACGATAAATCAGATAAGTGCGTCGTTGCGTCGTTGCGCGTCGGCGTCGTTGAGCGTCGGCTGCTCATAGATTATACCATAAAACACTTACGTCTGTTGTATTACTGAACACACCCATTTACCTAATCTGATTTATTCATAGAGATAATACATAAGTACCTGATTTATTCTGTATATCTATCTGTAGTGTTGACAACTTGGGGGATTTCCCCTAGATTTGCGGGTAAAAGAATGTACTTAATAAGGGTAGATCTTGTCACAAGATAAATTGAATAAAACACCCATTGAGCTCTACAATACAAATTACTTAACACCACAGCTACTTTGTCCATTGACTAAAGTATTATTTAAAATTATAGAATTTCTATTGAGATGTTTGGGTTTGTGAGCACCTATTGGATTTTTTTTTCTAAATACCTTTTCGTTTTAGTTTATTTGTTCACTTTGCACTTCTTTTTAATATATTTTTATCTACAATGAAACTTGGGTGTCCTTTTCGTGGTATTTTTTTAAAAGAATTGGCAATGGTTAATTGTCAATCAAATTCCAAAGACAAACTGTCAAATGTCAACTGTGCTGTGAAATTGTCATTGTCGAAAAAATAATGGAAAAGGATGAATGTGCTTGAAAACATTGTGTATATATCTTAAACCTATGTTTTCAGTAATATTTTTGGCGCTGATAGTATTTCTGAAGTAGTGTTATTACTAAATTGTTAGGTAAGCTTCTACTTTTGTAAAAGTGCTCAAAGATCAACTTGGTGCATGTTATCCAGTGTTATCCTTTCTGGTAACCTTTATCACACATATCGCTTTTTACCTAATAAATGATTATAAATTGTAACCACTTAATTTTCTTTACATTTTATCAAAAACCATTGAAATGTAAAATTGAAACATAAAGCCTATTTTGTACCCTTTTATTTAAAATATTGTCCCCACCTTTTATTCAGAGCAGGTAATACTTTTTCTTAGAAAATGGGTTCTGACAAGCACTTCCATGAAGACCACTGCTATTTGGATGATCCTGCAGACAGTGTGGGAATGAATGTGGAAATTATTGAAGAGAAAATTTTTCAAGTGACACCAAATAATGTTTCAGATGAAAAACATATCTTAAGGTATCATACAATACAATAGTTTGAAAAAATTTAAGAGTTTAACTTATCATAGCATCATGAATGTAGTCCCCTCAGGGATAGGCAGAGGTGTGCTATGTACACACGGCTACATATCAAGCTATATATTTCCAGTATAAGCTGATCTCACATTGTATAGGCTTTCCATACGATTTATTTAGTTTAATTTATGTATACACATGAAAAGACACAGAAAACATTAAAATAGGAGAACAAAGTACAAAGGTACTGCTTATTACACAAAAGAAATCTCTTCCAGCAGACCTGACCGTTTTTTAGTTATAACGCATTCATTCACACCTTTTGTTCACAAAAAGTGAATAACAAACACGAAATCACGCGATTCTGCTGCTAAAAGTATTGAGTGTGGATAGGCCCAACAACTGGGTGAAAACTGGGTGGCTTGAGTGTTAAGTATGCAACTACTTGTACTGTTTAAATTGTAGTAGTACTTAATAAGATCTTTGCTGTTCTTTTTTATTTTATTTTGTAATATTGTGTAAATTCTGGTCGAATTTTAGCTAGGGCCGCTCCCGCGGCTCCATATGTTATTTTTAATTATCTTGATTTATGAAAAGAGTATCTATGGAGTTTCTTGCCGGTATCTTCTCCAGGACCAACCCACTTGGAACTGTGCACCTAGAATCACAACGTTTTGAAAGTGCCTGCAAAGGCCCAGTTGAAATAAAATCTTTTGACTTTGACTTTGAACTTACAGGAAATTAGACGTGAGCTATGGCTATGTCAACTAAATTCACATTGATAACAAGAAAGTTTAGTGTACTAGACAGGACTAAATATCTTCCATCCTTTTCTCATATTTTATGTTAGTAAGAGACATTGTGAGACTAACTTAGTTTGTAAACAACATACTCAGAACCAATAGCATTTCTCAAACATTATAGAACCAATTTCTTTATACATTTACCAAATCTATTAATTTGGATGTAATTAAATACTTTTTATGTATTTTTTCAGATAT
This sequence comes from Allophyes oxyacanthae, assembly GCA_932294325.1. Classification (NCBI taxonomy): domain Eukaryota; kingdom Metazoa; phylum Arthropoda; class Insecta; order Lepidoptera; family Noctuidae; genus Allophyes; species Allophyes oxyacanthae. The sequence continues at coordinate 14,365,228 of OW028611.1, forward strand.
TTTGAAATCTCAGGGAGTTCAAAATGCAGAATGAGTAATGATACCTGTGAAGAAACAAGTACAAGTTCCAGAAATGGTGAGGGTTATTATAACCTACATGCAATGCAAAACTGTATACTTATCAGCCCAAAAAACATGCACAGTTTTGACCTTCCCATAGAAAAATGCTATAATCACCATGCTTAGCAAAGGGGTTGGTGATCACAGTCTGTTGTTATTATCATACAGGGGGTTATTTATCCTGCGACCGCGTCTCCGCACGGAGCAATTTGTATGCGCTCAACCGCGCACGCACTGCCACGGCGGCCGGCGCCGCACCGCGTCGGGTATACACCTAACTCCCTCCCCTTATTACAAAAGATGGTTTAAAGCAAGTCTAGTAAAATCCAGGTTTTAAATATATCCATCACTTTCTAAGACATATAACAGAAAGAGACAGGGCTATCTTAAAACCTGGGTTTTGCAAGACTGTTCAAACCTTCTTTTGTAATAAAACAGCCTATGTTTACATGATTAAATTTTTCCAGCTCTTGTATACCTACCTTATAGCGAATACTGTACGGATCACACAGATATGTTCTTACTGGAAGATGAGAAGCTTGTCAAGCCCGGTGACAAATTCAATTCACATGATGACTTTGTACAATATTTGAATGAGAATGCAAAGAGATGGTATTTCTACTACAAATGTTCAGATTCACGCAAACCGAACACTGAACATGAAACATACACATATAACTGTGTTTATTTGAGAAATAAGGAGAAGTATAAGAAGAAGGGATTAAGAAAGAGGTGTGTAAGTTGTTCAGTAATTTATTTTACATTTACGCAATTTATTTTACAAGTGATATGCATTAAAGTTGAAGGAAAACATTGTGAGGAAATCTGCATACCTGAGAGGCCTCATAAAGTTCTCGATAGTGTATGTAGTCCGCCAACCTGCACTAGGCTAGCGTGGTGGACTAAGGCCTAACCCTTCTCATTCTGAGTAAAGGCCCGTGCCCAGCAGTGGTACAGTAATGGGCTGCATTTATTTATTTATAATAATTCTAGTATCCTCTATTGGTATAGTTTAAACCAATTTTCTTGGTGGATCAGATAGGCACGTACCAATGCGCAGAACGCGTATTAGCGGGACAGTAGTACGTTGTAGACGAGCGAGTGGGCGGTAAACGGCTACATTCAGAGGCGACAAGAATATTGAAGAGGGCTGTAACGCGGGATAGTTTCCCCAATACCAAGTCGATGCGCGTATTTTGCATATGGGTTGGAATAAATAATAGTGTATACCATCCTATGATCCTATTTGAACATCTCTACATATCTTCATAATATAAAATAAAGTCGCTTTCCGCGTCTGCCTGTATGTATATTCACTAACTCCTAAACCACGCAACGGATTTTGATGCGGTTTTTACCATCATTTTAAGCATTTTTTCCGGAATGATTATATGCACAATACTTATTTAATGGAAGGATTGTAGAGGCTTGCACCCGTGAGAAGCCGGGGACGGGTCGCTAGTTTAAAATATAATTATAACCATCATCAAATATTTTTACAGGATCAATAACACCAAGACTGATTGCCCATGTAAAATTAAATTAAGGCACCTACCAAACGAAAAAGAGCTGACTGTAGTCTATGTATGTAATCATCACGATCATGAACTATCTTTAGAAGAGTTTTTTAAGCTGCAGCATGGACGGCGATTACCACCTTATATTAAGGAAGAGGTAAGAAGAGAAAAAAAAACTTAATTAACATTTCCAAAGTAGTAAAAGCCCACCATACATACAGTCATCATCAACTCTTGGTTAGAGGCTTCTGTAGAGGAATAACCACAATTTTATCAATGTCGCGTAAAGTGATAGACCATCAGTCAAGACAAGAGGAAGTATATAGACATTTAAGAGAAGTGAGGCGAGGGATTTAAGGAGGAATGACATTACATGCAGTCTGTGTCAAATACGCTATAGTGCAGCCGCCGAGACGTAGACGGCCGTCCACGCGCCGAGAGAATGCGTTTCTGACACCTGTCAAATATACTGGTTTCCTTTATATCTACTAATGGGTGTGTTCAGTTATTACGGCGGACGACGCTCGACGACGCAAAATCGTCCGGGTGATCACAATAAACCGTTCAGTTATTTGAGCGGGTGTAGTCGAGCGATCGCTCTGATCACTCCGTAAAATAGTAGGGTGAAAGTCGCACTCGGTCGCACTGCTGTCAAAGTGTCAACCGACGAATGGCTGTAGTCATAGGATCCGCGGTAAAAAAATACAAGGTAGCTCTAAGTTTAGGCTCTCACTATCGTATTGAAGTTGAATACCAGTGTCGATGTTCATTAAAATTTTAGTTACGCGGTAGATCCGCGGATTACTGTTGTTCTGGACCTACCTAATATACTTATTTGTTTCATTTGCAGATAATGGACTTCCTACAATTAAAATTAGACGTTATGAAAATCAAAGCGTACGTCGAAATGGAAACGGGACTCAGTATGAGCCGGCCATTTTTCTATGCTTTAGAAAAGAATTTGAAAAGCAGAAATGAACTGAGACAGATTACTGCGGAGAGATTGGTGGTGTTGAAGAAAAAAATTGCAGGTCAGACATTTATTTACTCACTACTTGTGACCCGCACCTGGCTTCTCACGAGTGCAATTTCTCAACCATCCTTACATTAAATATGAAATAATTATACTTACTAGTGGTCGCCCAGTGGTCGAAATTCGACCGTAATTCATTAAATTTAGCTTTCTGCACTCCTCCATATAAACTATAACTATGCCAAATCTCACACTCATCCGTGCGCGCAATATGCTTAAAAGGAGAACAAAGTTGTCTTTGTCAACATGAAGAGACAATGTTATATAATATTGAACAGTCATAATGATCCGTAAATATAATTTATTTCTATACATTACAATGTTAAATAAAAGATTATAATTATTTTCAGCTGTTAATGAAATGTATGGATTTAATGTTTCGGAAAAGACAGACGATCAGGCCCAACATATTGAAGAACGTAAGTAATAGAAATTTACGATAAGCCGCTGAGCAGATGACGGATTTTTTTCTGACGGACTGCCGCGGTCTATAATATTTACAACAAATAATAGTCGCGGGCAAAAACATTCGGCATGGACTTACGGCCTACGATGGTTATTTTTAACCCCCGGCAAAAAAGAGGGGTGCTATAAGTTTGTAGTGTGTATCTGTGTATCTGTGTATCTGTCTGTGGCATCGTAGCTCCGAAACGGATGGACTAATTTCAATGCAATGTTAATGTCAAATCTGTTCAGCCGTTCAAAAGTTACAGCTCTTTTTTCTAGTTGGAGTCGTGGGTTGTTGACGGTTAGGTTATGTTCGTAGTTGTCGTAACTACCAACTACGATCGTTCTTGATCTCGCAGTACGCCGGACAAAAAGTACAACGTCTGCTCAGCACCTAAATAAGTGAATAAAATATGGAGGATTTTATTTTTAATATTTTATATTTTAATTAGACGCTGAAGATTCAGAAGCTTCTTGGAAGAGTAAGCATAGGCGGTCAGTAAAGAACCGGGACGGAACAAAAACTCCGCCTTTAAAGAGAAGTAAGTAATACGTACGCAGTAAGGCATAATGAACCCAAATGATTTATTTTCTCTTATCAGGGTTACTTGTTATTTACCATCAGTCATATAAACTACTTTTACTATGCGACCAAAAATGAAATTGCGAACATACTTCGAATTTTTCATACATTTTCATCAAACAATATTAAAAATTTAATGACGTCACTCTAAATTCAATATGGCGGACTCCCAAAGTTGGAAGCGTGTTTTTTAGTATTTTTTAAACTGTAATTAAGTATATTATTTTTTCGTGATTTGAGGGTTTGTCCCATAGTAAAAGTTGTTCGTATTGATGTGTGCTTTCACTACTTAAAGCATTGTCGGTGAATTACAAATAACCCTGTATATTCACCTCTTAAAAGAACCTCTGCTAACAAAATAGGATCTTTTAATAGTTGTCTAGTAGTATTTTGTAAGCTTGCCACTAGCAAAAATCAAACAATGAGTTCTAGAAGAATCCACAAGTTAAAAAGGTGGTGTATGGTTTATATAATATTCTCTTTAGTACATAAAGTCTATACGAATACGTACATATTACATTGCTTTCATCTTTCATTTAAAGGATCAAAATCCAGTGACGTAGTAACCTCATCAGATGACTCCAAAAGATCAAGACTCGAAGGAGGTTCCGAAAACTCTTACAACAATGAGACCTTTGAGAGTGTGAAGCTCTTACAAGAGTCGGTGAAATGTGAAATACAAAGTAACCCATGGGTTTCAGATCAGTGTGTTCCAGTATTGCCCAATAGGTAATTAAATCTGTAAAAGTATTGTTAGGTACAATTGGCAATTTTCTGGTCGAATGGCTAAAATCGTTTGCGCTCGGCGTCAAAACGCAAAGTTACTAACTATAAGCGGGCCGCAGTCGTTCAAACCATTTTGTTTGCAAACTGTATCCTTCCATTTTTAAGCCATTTATACAATATTTGACAAATAATTGAACGACCAAGTTCATTTTATCCATAAATCTGAAGAAATCAACCTTTAACCTAGCCTTTTCCCAACAATACTGGGGTCGACTTCTGAAGATACAGACCGAATACTGAATAAATAATTGGTATTGGCTAATATTTACAGGACTGCAATTAAAACTGAATGTGAAGATTCTGTACACATCCAAACAGTTGAGCATTTACATGAAGAGGTACATTCCGACGCACAAAATGAAATTGAACCCTTTAGCTATACCATAGAATATTATAATCCTGAGGACAGTAGTACCCACGAAGTAAGTAATGAATTTGGCGAAATTATCAATGATGGTCAAGTTAATGTGAGCGAGGAAAACGATATTGATAACATTGCTTATGAAACTGTTGTTACTGAAGTCATTACTGAAAATGAGGGTGAAAATGTTCAAGAATATGTTAACGATGATCAAACTACGAATGAAAGTGCTGAAATTCAAATAGATTCGCAAGATTATGTGAATGATACCATTGAAACTACAAATGACGATGTAAATAATACTCAGGATGTGGTTGAAGAGGAAAGTCATGTAGATTATGTGATTGAAGATAACGACGAAGATGTACAATATATTGATGAAATACAAGATGAAAATAATGCACAAGATGCTGCAGTTCAAACAGCAAATAGTTCAAGCTCGGAACATTCGCTGCTGCCTGTTTTTGATGTGTATATGAAAGAAGGAAATGTTACGGGATTTGTGGTTAATAATAATTTGGTCGGTGGAGTGAAATATGGGGTAGATATAGGAATTCAAACCAGTGAAGATTCAATAATTAGGTGAGAATTAAAATTTCAATGGTGTATACCTATTCTCTTATTCTACTTGACTTCGTTTTTCTTATATAAATATATAACACGGGTTATATTTTAACATAGAGTTAACCTGACAGAAGTGTTAATTTTCTATAAAGACCAAAGACAATTTAGAACTTGAACCCTGGGTTGATGCAAGTGGGCCTTAGCATTTTCCCGATCCTATTTCAGTTTCGCATTTGCTTAAAAGCTTAAGGTACTGTCCACACGATGCGTTGCGGCACTGCAACGCAAAGGTATTGCGGTGCGGCGTTGCATCGCGTGCACCCCTTCCCGCCTCGCCTCGCTGGTTGCAAGTCCGGTGTGATTTCGGCGCGGCGCCAGATCGCACCGTATGTCATACTAGGATATTTGTATGTAGGACGCCGCCGCCGCAGCGCATCGTGTGAACTGACATTTAGATAATGCAAATATGTTCAGACACCGCAATACACCAGAAAACTAAATTTTCACAGTGATTCTCATTTGCAATAGCTTAATTTTCAATACTGACTATGATAAAGTCTGCCTACTTTTTTCATAGCCACATAAATAAAGTTAATATTTTTTCAGTGAAACGCAAGATTTAGAAACCGAAGACAACAATGGCGAAATAATCAGTGACATCACTAACAGTAAATCTGGTGACACATACACTATACACGAATACGTACATAATTACAACATACACAAATATATGGTGCAGCCTCATTTCCCGAAGTACGTCAAAATTCTAGCAAAGAAAACTCATATGGATGTCCTTACTATGTTCACGAATGTCTACAACGAAAAAGCCATGTTTAAAATTACAACAACACAAAGAGGTAAAGAAGGGAATACTAGAATATGGTACGTTACAGATATTCCTCAATTAAAGAAACAAAGGAACGATGAAGCTTATAGAGAAAAAATGGGGCAGCAATTGGAAAGTGCTATAATTTTGAAGGAAAAAGTTAGAATGTTGAAGAGACATAATCGTCAATTGTTGTCAAGGAACAAGAAGTTAGAAGACGTCGCGTTACGGCTTGTGAAGTTAGCATAGTGTTTTTATGTTGCTTCAACGAGAGATATAAAATAAAGCAATACTGTTATCTTTTATATTTACATTTGAAAGCACTGAAAATATATGAGTTTACACTCAAATTCCTGTTCTTCCTTCATATCCAGGGTCCGCGTTTCTTAAAAACGTTCGTGTTTACATTAGCAAGTACATGATCAGTAAGTACGGCATATATTTCTACGAGCACGTCGTTATCAGCCGCAGGTTTTGTGTTGATGCTTCTTGAAGAAATGCTCATAATTATGGTGCAAATCGCATCAAAATCCGTTGTATAGTTATGAAGTAGTTAGCGAACACAGAGGCAGACGTGGCGCGCGACATTATTTTATATCTACAATCTATGTAGTGATAGTGATATTCTTTGCGAGTCAGTAAGATCGAAAGAGGACCCAAAATTACCTTCTTGAACGATGGACCAAAAATTACCTCCTTGAACGGATGATGATCTGGTACATTTCGCAGGTATCATCGGCGCTATTCAACCTTTCATGTACCTACATGCTAACTTAGTTACCTAACTAAGTTAGGTGCTATATTTATTATGATTAAAATAACCAGTTTTTTTGGAAAGATGACAGATGAGTGGTGTCTGTGAATTTTCCCATGCGTTCCGCAAAGGCAAGACGCGGCTACGGGAGCACAAGTTTGTATCTACACTTCATAATTATCAAGTTGCCGCAACTACGCCTTGGTTTGTATTTTGATTTTTGGAGACCACGAACTGGAAAGCGGAGTATTGGCCCTGTATAGATGGAAATCTCCATCTCCAGTCAATCTATGATAGTAGAATATGAAGCTATATAAAGTAGGTAGATAGTAGGTAAATTATTGATATATGAAAGTAGTATTGTATCCTATGGAGAGACCCATGTCCAGCTGCACACAGAGGAGTGAATAATAGTTTCTGTTCAGGAATAAAAGCAATTATTTAAAAAAATAACTAAGAAACTAACTACGACCAAGTTGTCTACTTCACAATAAAGTATATAAGTATTAGTTGGCTTCTAATAACATTTATACTTGCAAATCAATAGAGGATTCAAAAAAAGTAAAAACTTACAAAAAATACGAACTTACGAAATTATGTAAATAAACAGTAGAAGAGAATGTTAAGCCAATATTTGTTTAATTTTTATCGACATTTCGCCCAAACTCCTGCGCTTATGTGCTTCTGACCTTTAGGTAATTGACTCCGCCGCCATGTTATGCCGACGTGATTTATGAAACACTGGTTTTAGACTCATCTCTGTTTGGTCGGTACTTGTCAATTTTACGAAGCCAGAACACTACTGAACATTATTTTTAGTTAGAAGGGAATACCTACTTATTACTTCTATGGTTAGAAGGTTAATAGGTACCTTACATACGACGATGGTGTCGATTCTGATGCGTATTTTGACATTACTAAACTAGGTAGATAATGCATCTCTCATTTTCCTTTTCTATTGAAACAGAAAGAGACCATCGCCCTTAGTTTAGTTTAGTCCGCTCAAAGTGCGCAAAAGAATCGGCACCATTGTTTTGCTGGATTCATAATAATTTGGGAACTTATGAAATAGGCAAGCAGCAAGTCCTACATCGAGATCGAGAGTTCTTCCCAGTGTGGTATTATGAATTGAACCAGCTATATTAACCCCCGACAAGAAAGAAGGGTGTAGGTATAAGTTTGTAGTGTGTATTTGTGTATCTACCTGCGGCATCGTAGCTCCGAAACAGATGGGCCGATTTCAATGCAGTTTTTTAAATTGACAGCTTGTTTAATCGGGAATCATCTTAGCTAAGTTTCATGAAAATCTGTTCAGCCGTTCAAAAGTTAGATACATCTCTTTTTCTAGTGGGCGTCGGGAGTTTTTGACGGGTAGGTTATCTAAGATACCGTAGTCTATTGTCCCATGTGGGCTATCCTGACTCCCTAAAGATGGTTACAACGAACCATTGTAAACTGTACCTACACTGTCTCATATGCAGTGATAGCCTAGCGGTTGAACGCTTGCCTTCCACGCAGGAGGGTCTGAGTTCAAACACAGCTCGCACCTGTCTTTCGGAATCATGTGCGGAACAGAATTATTTTATTACCCACCTATCACCTGCATTATGTTGAAGGATAACAGCCGCATACCTAAGACTAAGAGGGCTCCATTATAGTTCTCGATGGCGTGTGTAGTCCGCCAAACCAGGCCAAACTGAATGCATAGGTAATTATCTTGAATGTCATTTAAGGTAATAAATTATTTTGGAAGTAGGTACCTAGTGTATTACAAGGAGGTAACGAGTTAGCCACGTGGCCATTCTTTACTTACTTATGCATGGCCGCGCGGCCTGTGTGCTATAGCCGCTAGGTAAGTTTACATAAGCTTATAAACATTTCGCATCTCGTTCTGCTTTGGGAGTGGTATAAAGGTGTAGTCTCGTATGTTCCACACATTTGCATAATATTGCGTAGGCTTACATATTCTCGTCTCAGGAATTTTATGATGGGAACAGCCTACACCTAATAACCTACGCGAACTAACATATAATTAATTTCGCGATTGCACTCTTGACTATGATAGCTACGTGGCATCAGAATGTGAAAGTTTAAAACCATTGTCTGTCATTCTTATTGTCTGTGATCTATCTTTTGATCTGCGTGTCGACCGACCGGTTTCATTTATGCAAATAAGCTGTTCTGATGAAATTATCGATCTGGATTGTTGGTTTTGCTTGTTCCGTATTAGTTCACGGTTGTAATACCTAGAATGTGTCATTGATACGGTTGTAGTAAACTATACTATATAGTTAATTGTAAGTAGGTACCTACATAAATTGTTAAGAGAAATACCAGCGTAATTGATAGACGTCTAGTATGTGGCCTAGAGATTAATGATTGTCATTATAACGGTAGGTAGTTATGGTGTTAGGAAGCCGTCAGAATATCTTAGAATTAGTAGATGTTTCGGTCTCCCTAGATGAAGTAAACATTGAGAAGAAAACCCAGATCTTAGACGGGGTGTCCATTTTCTGGAAAATCAGGGGAAACTCAGGGAAGCTCAAGGTGGTCAGGGAAAGTCAGTGAAATCAAGAGGGTCATCTGGAAGTTATTTTACACTGTTTGCTCCACAATTTTCCCAGTGATTGTAAAGTGAGGGATAAATATTTCAAGCTTTAGTCCGACCCTTAGTGGAAAAACAAACAAAAATTTTCAAAATACGAAGGCTATGAAATATTTTGTTATTTAAATTATAATATTTTTCGAAGAACTTGCTTCAAAATAAACTTGGTTGGTAACGGAAATTCGGCAAAATGCTCAGGGAAAGGTCACGGATTTTAAGCATTTGCAGTGGACACCTTTCTATTATAATAGATCATTATCCGCTTGGTTCCCCTAAGTAAAGTATGGTCATCAAGTAAGAAAGCGTTTAAAATTGTCATCATTGTATAACCGAGAGATTATGAACATTAGGATCGAATTGTAGACCATTACCGTTAAGAACAGTCCCTGGCTCGTCCCAATTCGCATCACTAGAACTCCGTGGCCAGGCGGCAGTTATGATGAATTCGATACTGTAAGATCAAAAGTACCTAGCTAGGTACTTAGGCTTACATTCAGAGACGACAGAAACGAGTCTAAGCGTGAACTTACGCTTCCATATGTCAATTTTACGAACAAATTTTGACATAGGTATGGAAGCGTAAGTTCATGCTTAGACTCGTTTCTGTCGTCTCTGAATGTAAGCCTCTGTCTATAGAGAATTGGGTACCTTGTAGGTATCACACAGTCTAGGCATCTAATCTAGGCCTTTGATTTTAATTAACAGTTCTAAGCAATGTAAATACATACAATAATCTCTGATTATTTTTCTGAGCGACAGATCGGACAGCAGATAGTAACAATCTACAAGCGAGGTCACGCGATCTTCTAGGACCGTGTCGATGGAGATTGTGCGAAAGTGCGCACGCGCAGAAAACTTCAGTGGTTTTTGTCCGCGTGTTTGCGCGTAATGCGGATTAGTTATATTAAGTAGGTATGTGGCCGATTGTATATCCGCTGTGAGGTTTTGTTTGAACAATTATTGAGAGGTAGGTATCTATTTGTATCTGATGGAAACGCCTGTCAAAAACGGTTTACATAGGAGGGTACCTCCCTACCTCTAACTTATCTACAAATAAAAACATAGTTCAAACTTAAAGATAAGCTAGTAAATATACGCCAAGTTAAATTCTGGTAGGTCAATATTGAACATAATATAATACAATATTGAACATAATATATAACATAATATATAATGAACATAATATGGCCCGTGGCGGAGTTGTAGCCAAAGTCAAAGTCGAAAGTTTTTTTATTTCAACTGGGCCTCTTTGCAAGCACTTTCAAAACGTCGTGAACCTAGGTGCGCGGTTCCAAGTGAGTAGGTCCTGGAGAAGATACCGGCAAGAAACTCGATGGGTACTCTTTTCATAAAACATAAATATATACATTTTATCTGGGGCCGCAGGAGCGGGCCACGGCCAAAATTCGACCTGAAGCAGCGGTTCATCAGGGAAGCCGCATGTGCAGAAGATAATCAGTTCCATACGTCTCTATCGTCATTATAATCTTCGATCTTATAAGAGCATTCTTTTATTTGCACTTTTTGCTACTAAAGAAAACGCTTTATAATATACCTATTTTTTTGCTAGGAAACAGTAAATCTTAGTTTTAATAGCATAGAGTTATACGCATATAGCATACGGTTTGCTAAGGAAAGCCTATTATGAGGCTTTCCTTATCAAACCGTAAGTAGAGTACCAAAAAGCTAATTTAACAACTCTATAGGAGGCAGACCAACTAATCCTTAATCTATTAAATAGGGAAGTACCACAATACCTAGGTAGAGTACCTACTTAGTTTAGGTATCTAATAATCGTGAACGACTTGCGAAAAGAAGACAGGTTATTGAAAAAAGAACGTGTACAATATAAGTAGGTACCTAACAGTGAATGCGTATGACGGCTTTACGTAACACCTTTTAGATAAATAGGTATAATATTAGGCAAATATCTTTTGTTGAGTATGTACTTCCGCTTTGTATTACACTGACCGAGTTTGCAATCATATTATTGATTTACTCAATCTTTTTACCAGGTACAGACAGCGTGAAGTGTCAGAGCGAAACATCCTTAGTAGGTAGATACTCATCGTCATCGACACAGCAAAAGTACCTATTCAAATAGGTATACTGGAACAAATGTCGTTAAAATAATATCTAAGTATATCTATCGATTATCTACAGTCAAGGTGTTCATTATAATTTATGGTAGGTAACAGGGAATTATAAACCTAATAGACAGATACAATATCGATTCGTCTGGTCATAATTTTGACAAGGCAAAATATTAAGTAGGTATATTATCTCAAATGAAAAAATATAACACAGATTATGATAACATTCTGCTCATAACAAACATAATTATATTTTTTATCATCATCATCAGTCTATAGCCGACCACTGCTGCACATAGGCCTCTCTAATCGCACGCCATGTAGCTCGATCCACTGCTACTCTCATCCACCTGGTACCATTATAATTATATCCTAACTAACTAGCTTCCGCCAGTGGTTACGCCCGCTTGAGATCTTTATAAATTATAGCCTATGTTACTCACTGGTAATATAGCAATCTGCTGGTGAAAGAATTTTTAAAATCGGTCCAGTAGTTTTTGAGTTTATCCATAACAAACAAACAATCAAATCATCTCTTATTAGTATAGATTGATTCTATAAACAAAGTTGTCTCCACAATTCTATTATAATTCCTAATATGTACAATTCCACTCTGTATTAACGTAATCTATAAGATTTTCTCTTTTTGTATCACTACTCTAGACGGAATACTTGAACATAGACTGATCGCTACATGCATACGATGCGACATAAATAAATTAGGCACATATTAAAATGCGTAAATCGTATCAAGGCGACTGATTTTTGGAATGGACAGTTAACTTGCCGAACTGGCGGTATTTTTGTTTGTTTTTTTTATTGTGTTCCTATATGGCCGGTACGAGGCATAGCGAGGAATATTTAAGTCCCTGTTTAATGACTTGTCTATATAGTTTTATTTTCCTTTTTGAAATTCCGCGTATAAAATATATTTACGAGCGGTCTCCGACAGTGTCATTAAGGGCATATCTATTGATTTATTTATGTATTCTTTATTGTACACCAGTAATAACAAATACTATACACATAAAACTTGCACGAACAGAGGTATATTGTACAATGGGCGGCCTTATCGCACACGGCGATTTCTTCCAGGCAACCTTTGGATGGACAAGAGTGAAATGATAATGTTATGGGGCAGTCAGTTATGTGCATTATACTACACATTATACAAAATATACTCTAAGTATATATTTTATATACATATACATAAATTATCTTATCTATATGAAGGAGGTAAGTAGGATACTCTTCCTTCTGTGTCGTGTGAGCTCACACATGAGATATGAGCTCCTAGATAGGATGGTGTAGACCGTAGACCATAGGTAACTAGGTACTAGGTACTAGACGGCAAGAAAGTCATATTTTTACTAACAGACGCGTTTAAATTGTATTTTAGAAAATCTACTTCGGGGATTTTTTGTACCCCTACTTTCCATTGCTTGAGCGTCCCCCAAGTTTTTCCATACGTCTCCTTCCTGCGCCACCTTGAATCAGCCGAATTGATACGGCGAACATTAAAAAAGATTCATATTTTTAACCATCGATGTCGTTTTATGTAAGTTAAGCCGGGTAAGTAAATCGGTTTTGTCAACAAGTCACAGATGGTGGTTACGTGTATATTTTAATAATTAATTACATTTGTACAAACAATATCAGGATCCGAAAACATCATTTCTGAGCAGAATGTTAATGTAATAGGTACCTTATTCACCTAATAAAGGATAAAGAATTGTTAGTACAGAACAGTTGGTAATGCACCGTGTTTAACATACTCATTTGAAAAATATGTAGGTAAATAAAGTATCTATAAAATTTAAGACCCAGAAACTGGCTAAAATTATTTTAAGAACTTGTAGCTTTGATTTTGAATAAACTCTGAAAGATAAAGCTTTAAACTCACGAGCGTAAAAAAATATTGAACCGTTCTCGAACTTGAAAAAGCTTCGTCTGAGGAGTTGTACTCCCGAATAATCATTTATTCAACTGACACGCTATTTGTCGATAAAACGCTAGTGTGATTGGGACCTAAAAGTTAGGAAATGACAATAGGTAGGTGGCTATATCAAAATTCACGATTACGCACAAGTACGCAATAATAAAGCATTGAACAAAGGCTGAGTCACTCCAACCAATATTAGAGAAAAGTTTTGTTCGTTTGTAAAGAGTTTAAATAAAACCAAATTTTATACAACTGATAAAATTATGATTATGAACTTTTAGATACTGGAGTTTGTATAAAACCAGATTTTATACAACTGGCAGAAAAAAGGCAGAAACAAAAAATAGGATATGTTTTACTTAACTATTATATTTTTATTCATCTTATAATTCGTCAACCCGCACCAGGTCGGCATGGTATCCTAAGGCCTAACCCTTCTCATTCTGAGAAGAGGCCTGTGCGCAGTAGTGGGACAACAATGGGCTGGATTTATTATATTTTTGATATTTTGATATGTAACCAATTTATTGACCAGAGTTGCGGGGGCAAGTTAAAGTTCAAAAGGCATATCTAAACTACTTTTTCTCTAGTTGCACAAATCTATATTTAATTAAAAATAAGCTGTCTTTATATCTATTTCATAATTAGTGATAGGTTGTTGGCCTCTGACTTATAAACCTATTTGTTTCAGCGAAATGTTGCGACATCATAGTACAGTCTACAGTTGCTGTACAAATTGTCCTTCAAAATATTATGATAACGCTGACTGAAATAATTAAAAAGTATAGAGAAATGTCGGTAGTCGGCGTAAAGTTAAAAACTGTTCTCCAAAGCCAGGATGACGAGGCAAAGAAGTTGTGGGAGGTATTAAGGAAAACACACAATCATTTAGAAAGAACTTGCAACACTAATATGACTCGATGCCTGCGCCTGATCGTACCGAAAAATATTTTATTGAAAACTGAATAGTAACAAGCAGGCAATTTAGGGGTTGGGTCTTATACCGAGTCACCTGAATTTGAGGAATCTGTAACTGTGGAGGGGGGGGGGGGGGTTAAGGACGTTCGTCTCAAGCATCCCAATACAATTTTAGCTGCCGGAGCTGCGTAGGAATAACTGAAATTTAAATAAATAATAAATGCAGCCCATTACTGTCCTACTGCTGGGCACGGGCCTCTTCTCAGAATGAGAAGGAATAGGCCTTAATCCACCACGCTGGATAATGCGGGTTGGCGGACTACACACACCATCGAGAACTTTATGAGGCCCTCTCAGGTGTGCAGGTTTCCTCACGATGTTTTTCCTTCACCGTTAAATTAACTGAAATTATTTAACAAAAAAAAATACCCGCTGTCTCCGCCGAGGGAAATGGATGCGGGGTGACTCCCCCTGCCCTTCCAGGCCGCATAAGCGTTTGGGTCACAATAGTCACCATTTAAATATTTGAATTTCAACATTCATTACAAAACAAAAACTACGTGTTGTCTTTGGCGGGGAAAATAGGTGGGGGGCAATTCCTCCCACCCCCTCCCCCACCTTCCTCCTTCTTTCCCCCTTACTAAGGCAACTTATTTTAAGATATTAACCGCAACATTTATTGGGGTCTGTAGGACATCTGCAAAATGTGGGTGTACAATATTAAACCTTTGCCTTACCTTACTTTTACCCTCCTGCTCCCCTGGGCATACCCAGGGGGCAGGGAAGGGCCACCCCGGACCTTTCTTGCCTGTCATAAATCTAGCTGGTTGATCATGTCACATGTGTCTATATCTAAGTACTATAGAAATTCCTGATTTGCTCCTTTCCAGAACATAAGCGGGTGAAATTCTTGATTTGCCCCTCTAGGCCAAACGCTGGGTACACCCGTGACCTTACCTTTCAGGAAATAAAGAAGTGATGCGAGACTATATTAAAATTAGAATCTACCATTTTGCCTATTTATATCTTTAAGTGAGCATCACTTGACTACTGTATGTAGATGATGTAGTGTTGCAAGTCGTTTGCATACTAAATTCTGTCTGATCAATTCATTATCGTCGAGACCTTGAATTTAGACATGGATACAGTCCTTTTTATTATCATACATCTTTAAAATTGCTATTTCGGAGAACTCTGTGGAATTTTGAACGGGACAGAAAAGTTTAATAAGTTTGTATTTATTTTCAAGGATACTTAGGAATACGTGTGTGTGTGAGCAAGAAAACAAATCAATTCACGCGAATCTTCAACCAGTTGCACCATTGCGTCGTAATCTCTCAGATTCTTGGGATCCTATTACAGTTGAAGTTATTATAATCAGCTGAAGATGGTACTATGCAACCGCGTAATGCTATCACAAATTATTATTGTTTCACTAATAGAAGAATTTGTTAAATCACGCCTAAGTCTTACCGGTTCCAAGCGTGTGCGCAGGCGAAGAAAAGGCGCGCGCGACGCCTGAGTTCGTCAGTCTCGCCAGGGTCGCCAAAGGGGTCGGACCACAATCTAGTCATTAAACTTTTTTTATAATTGTAATTTTTATAATTTTGTAATCAAAAGGTCATCATGAAAGTGTTCATCGTACTAACAGCAATCACCGCGCTAGCGAGTAAGTATATTTGATATAAGTTTTGAATATTTGTGACAATTATGTTAACTTTTTTATTCTTTGTGGAAGAAGAAAAATATAATTTATTTAAAAATACCTATACTGACATTGATAAAATTATTTTAAATATTAATAAGGTGTAGCAGCTTTTATAGTTGAATAATCTATTTTGTGTTAATTATAATTATATGTATATGTTATATTCATAATATATAATTTAAAAGTGTGCTAAAACTTATATCTTAACCAGTTATACAACGCAAATAAGACACAAACTAGATATTATTGCTAAAATAGTTCAGTGAAGGATTTCGTTATCGTTCAATACAAAAGACTTCAACGCGTGCACCTTTACAATAAAATTAGAAATAATTTACTTTTATTTTTCATGTGGTGATTTTTTAGACATATTAAATCATTCATATTACACTGTAGTAATCAGTATGGCAAAAGGTAATAAGGGCAATTTCCCCTATGAACATTCACTGCTGTTGTCCAATTCATTTGACATTTTGACATACAAACATATTTTCTTTGAACCATTGACATAGAAACGACAACAATCACTTTTGACTTGACATAACGCAATTAAAATCCCTGTGTTAAAGTTGTCTGTGGTTATTTACCACGTAACAATACCTAGCAAGGCTGTGTAACTATTGTGAAAATATTATACAACTAGCTGTTGAAGTTGACCCACCTAAATTGTACCATACAAGAATAAGAATATTTATTCGCGAGAAACATGGTATGGTTATATGGTGTTATATAAAATTGGTACATAGTACTGCATGTCTCACCGTATATTGGTATGCGAAACATCACAGTCAATGGCATGGCAAATTATGAAGTATTATTATAATTGCAAAGGTTACTGTTTTTTAAAATATGACGTAGAATAGAACAGAATACAATAGTTTTTATTTCAAAAAACCAATTACAGGCACTTTTGATACGTTTAAGACTCCAGATTATACTGACAGAGTCCCTTCATCTTATACAGATAGTTTACTTACGATTAAAATATTACCTACTTATTAAAATGGAGTCTCTATAGCCAGGGAAAGATCCATACTTTCCAACTTGTATTGATTTGGTTTGATTTCTATAAAATCTCGAAAAGGTGGCTTAGTCCAGAGCATATCTCATCCACCAATATCTCCAGCTCGTGTTTTTATTAGAAAATTGAGTCATCTGTGCTTACATAATATCCTGTAAATCTTTTTTAACAATATCGAAAGCACCAAGTTACAATGCTTGCAATTTTAAAAGTAATTAACCTGTTAGTTAAACATTCATCATGTTGCCAAGTGATTAATTATAATTTAAATTATCTTGACGAGTCGATCAACAACGAAATTGTTTAGACTAATTAATCAAAAGTTTGACAGCTGAAAAAAGCAATTTCAAACAACATGATCCAAATAGTAATGTCGAAATTTGATTTCAAAATAATTTTGTAATTGTTTATAGCTGATATTTTATGTGTCAATTTTTTTTGTCCGAATTTTTGAGTAAATATATACCCATTAAGTGTCCGCCGTCTACGCTGTGTCTTAATACTCACTATATTATTTTTATGCTGGCCATAAATGAAACTTATTTCTGGAGACAGGTCTTGGTTAGATGAATAATATATTCTACTTCCATACCAAGTATACATACTGCTTAGTACATACAGACTGAAACACTTTTCACCCACTGGTAATCTCCTATAATGACAATGAAATAATATACTTGTGATCACACAGTTCTTATCACAGAGGTTTACTACTATGGAGTGAATAGAATTAATTTGGGAGATTCAGTATTTTTGGAATCCCTCTTTATACATATTATATCCATTAATTCGATTGGAGAATTCAACTATCAATGTTACAATGTAGAATAATAACTACTTTAACAAAGAGTTTAAGCTTTATGAATTCAAAAATTTAAAGCTTAGTTGCCTATAAAATATCTGATAGAATCTTGTCCAAATTTAAATCCCTTAATATTGATTCTAAGACAATGATGTGATCATTTTTTTTTTCGTGATTTAAGTGTTAGTCCCGTAGTAAAAGTTGTTCACAATGATGAGTACTATAACCCGTTAAAACGACCTTCTTTAATAAATTAAGACCTTATTATAGTACAAGTATTTTTATATGTATAGATATTCTCCATTGAGTACTATACTATATTCGTGTCACGTTTCGGGTTCAGTTGCCTAGTCTTCCGTTAGGTCGCGTTGCTTGCATTCATAAAGTGTGAGCAATTAATAGGCTGACCGTATATGGGCCCTGTCTATGCAATCAGGTTTTATATGCTGATACTAATTGTTTTTGCTCCATGTTGAAAATAGGGCAAATTTCAGAAAAGACCTTGAACAATGCTCCTAGCATTGGTTATTAGGCTGAGATATCTTTCTCTGATTTTGTTCAAATATGATAAGCAGTATATCAAGATAAACAAAATATTCATGCTCCTACCTTTGTACTCCCTATCCTTTTAAGGTGTTATTGTACTTATCATCAACATATTTTATTATGGAACTCACAAAGAAATCCTAAATAAAAAAAATCTGCTGTTCTATACAAATAATTCAATATTTCTCGACTAAATGTATGGAGCAACAATTTTTTTACGCGATTTCAGATTTATTTCTGATCATAGCAAAAAAATTATAAAATGTCTGTCAAGTGTCAACCAATAAAGTTTAACGTAAACGTTAAAACCTATAACTTTTCGTAGCATAGTAGTATTAACATAAAACTTTCAAAGCAAAGTATCGTAGAGAAAGTGAGTTTCAGTTATGCCAGAAAACAAAAATAATATTAATACAACAACAAAATGAATGAAATAAACAAAAAAATTGCGTTTAACTTTATCGTCGAGTGGTTTTTGTTGAAATACGACATTGACATTCACTTGTTTGGAATGTTTTTTACTCGGCAAGTAAAAATAAATTCATGCGAAATTTCTACCAGCTATTGCAAGTTGTGTTGACACCAGTGATATTAAAATTTACGCAAATATTGTTGACTTTTGCAACCACTGTTGCGGAGATAGTGCAGATTTGTTTTGATAATTGATGCTGAAGCATTATTGTTGAAATATGTAAATTTTTATTACAGAACATATTTATTTTTCCTGTATCGTGGGTACTGTTTTCAATCATACTTTCATTTCAATTCACATGCATATACACCCAGACCAGAATAACTATCTATAGGCCATTCAAATATTTGTTACGTGCGGGGATCGAACCTGCAACACGTAGTGCAGAAAGCCAAATGCAATCAATGATTGAACTAAAAATTATATTCACAATCTAATTTTAACGCGCTTGTTAAAACTGAATAATGAAGTAATTATGTGTAATATGAAGTTATTTACAAGGTAAAAAAGCAATATAATAATTTATGACCGAAACATTTATTTCGGTTAATTATAATTAAGCTTATTGGTGTAAAACAATATCTAATCAGCTTTGGGTCAATTTACTTCACAGAACAAAGAGAGTAATTTAATAATTGATGAAAAAAAAAAAATTAATAATTGATTTTGATTAAATATTATTTATTCCGATAACAGTCCTAATAATGTCATTTTCATTAAAATTATATAAACTAATGGATAAGAATTTAATATAATATTTACTTATGTTACCTACGTTTTTTATGTACTTAAGTCGATTTATTCTTTCATCGCTTTAATGTGATGAGTAATGCCTGAATTACATTTATCAGCATCGATTCGCATTTTATCTATTGAAAATAGCAATTTTGTCTGAAGATGCTTACGTATGAAAAATGGGAATTGATGCGTACGCATCTTCATACAAAATAGCTATTTTTAATGCATAAAATGCGAATCTATGCTGATAAATGTTATTCTGGCCTAACTCATATTCATTTTCTGCTTATGCGTAGCTAAATTTCGAAATTTTATATATACTATCATAATATAATATATACCATCATATATAATCATGAATTACTGATGATAATATGGTTCACGGTTTAATATACATATTAGTATTTATAAAACTTTTCGTATGCCAGGAATTACATAATGTAAATATTAATTTTAAGTATACATCGTTAAACATTTACGGAAAAGCAAAAATGTAATATATAAAATTGGTTGTAAAGCCGGTGAGCAAATATATAAAATTCCAAACTCGTTTCCCGGAATGTCTTTATGTATACCTAAGGTATAATCGTATACCTACTTAGTTATTTTGGTATGCCTGACACTACCTGAGAAACGTGTTAGCTTTTCCTTATTGGTTAACTAATAATTTATATTCAGGAAAGATATATTGTAGTCTGAGCTTGTTTTTAAGAGATTTTTTCCTTGATAAACTTTCGTATCATGATCTGATACTTAGTCAATGTTTATTTATTTATTACATGGAAACTAACAGCTTCTAAAGAAAAAGTGTCGTAAAGCCAATTACAGGTTTTCGCGAGAAGCTATAGAAATTAAAACAGATAGCCATAATTATCATCGATTTTTGTAATCGAGTGTTACATAGAACACTCGATTACAAAACAATTGCGGGTAACATTAAACTAAAAAGTAAATTATGTTTACAGGATATTTTTTTATGTAGTGCGCATAATTTGTAGTGATTCAGTCTCTGTTCCTAAATGTAACAGCAGTATTGGGATACACTTTAAAACAAAACGAAAATTCGACTTGAGGACGCGCATAATTTATTAGCGCAAGCCATACTAAATCAAATTTTTATTTTGTTTTGGAGTGAATTTTAGTACTGCAGTTGCATTTGGGAACGGACACTGAATCACTCTGTATAATGACGGGATTAATAAAAGAACTTAAGTTGTTGTACGTTGACAAAGATTATTCTGTGTAATGCTTCTTTTATACAAATTGTTATACATGTAACTTACTTTGCGTTTTAATATGGACTAGGATCTTAAAAGTTATCAACAGCCATTTATGATACAGCTATGATTAAAATAATTTAAAGCAGATGCGCATAATACTCTGACACGGTTGGCGCAGTGGCTAAGCGATTAGCCTTCTGCGCTACGTGCCGCGGGTGCGATCCCCACACGGAACAAATATTTGTATGATCTACATCAAATAGTTGTTTCGGGTCTGGTTGTGTGTGCATGTGACATGTATGTTGGAAAACTGTACCCTCGATACAGGAGAAATACTAGTGATGTAAAAAAAGTAAAAAAATAATAAAAATTAATTAAATAATTCTTCATTTAATCTGTCAGTTATAATACTATGTTCCCAATGTAACATCACATTTTTAGTACCTACTAACCATCCTATTTGGTTGATTGGTACCTATTATCATAGGTCACTGTGATCTCGACCCTTGCTGCATCAGCGCGATGCATCGGTGTCGTAAGTCGCGACTCACTTTCACTTCTTGCGTCATGCGCGCGCGCCGGTTCGCGGTACCCCTCGATAATCATGTGTTACATTATTGTGTTGCGAGCTTTTGTTGATTTATCAATTGATATGTTTGATGTGGTTCAGACAGTAAAGACCGTTTTTATACCTATTTTTAGGGATACAATTTGAAATCTGGTCGTAAAAGCAGAGATTAAATGTATCCACGTACATTGTTATAATTACAGAACAAAACTTCCACTCAGGTGACACTCCCCCTTGTTTCAGTTTTGTTGTTATTCGGAGTCCCGAAAGAATTTTAAAAGAAAATCTATTTTTTTATACATTTTTAATTTTTACATTGATAGGTTAATAAATTAATGATTCTGTGAAATTTTATAACAATATTAACAGTGAAACCGCTGAATACTCAAGCGATACTCAATTTTAAGTAGCCGTTAAGTATGCCGTCTCTATTATCTTGAGCGGAAATATAGCGACAATTACTTTTAAGAGCGCCTCAAAAATTGAGATACGTTTGAGTATTCAACAGTTAAGGCCAAAGATCCCCGAAAAAAAAAGCGATCGAAAGTCTGAGAATCTGTAAATTTTATATAATAACTGTATTATTATAAATAAATATTTAAATAGGTGAAGCAAGACAAGGACTTTTTCTAATTTTGTATTTTCCTAATGATTTAAAATTAATTCTTTGTCCAAGAAAATTATTAATTAGACTCTAGAGATTATTCTGCTTATTCTTTCTTATTATTCTCATTATTATTTAAAAACACAAGGTCTAAATGGCTATAACATCTTGTAGGTATACTTATTTCCGTATAACACGTATGAATCTCCATTAAAACGGATTAATATTCGCAAAAATCAATAACATACTATGAATAACTTAATTATGTTAATAACATACGGCCTTGACAATTAGAGTTAATTTAAATTGCAAAAAAACCGCTATTCTTAAAATGTCACACGCCAATCTAAATATTAAACTAGAGATGTGACGCGGGTGAACATCCTTAATAAACTGAGGATAAATATAAAAGTTACGCAATAAGTAGAATAATAGATTTTGGAAGGTTATGATTAGATTTTATCCATATAGTATACAAAGTCTATGAATCGAAATATAGGTAACCAAATATAGGTAACCGACTTTATATCCATATAGTAAAAATTAACTCTAAGAATTTCGTGAAGTTGTTGTACTCATCATTATGAACAACTTTTACTATGGGACCAACCCTGAAATCGCGAAAAAGAAATCAGCTGTTCCATACATTTAGTCGAGTAACATTGAATAATTTGTATTGAACAGCTGATTATTTTTTTCCGACTTCAATGTTTGTATCATAGTAAACGTTGTTCATTATGATGGATACAACAACTTTACGAAATTCTTAGAGTAAATTTTTTAACACTTCGTATTTATATACAAAGTCTATGAATCCAAATAATTCGAACATAACAGCCAATAACTCATTTATATAGGTAACTGATGTCCCAACTTTAAATTATCAGTTATCACGGTAACATTAAAAAACGTACCACAAGTCTTGAAACACTTCGGTAGATACGCAAAAAAGATTTGCACAACTCAAACAAGAAACCAATCACAACACTATTCGTAACATATCGGGCTGGTGACGAGAACACTCAAATGTGTGTCACTTCTTATATAACAGTACATACTTATGTAATAAAATCTCGATCCGTCTCAGAGCGAAGGAAAAACATGCTCATTTACCTAAACAGGCTTTCACTGGTCAACCGGTCCAATTTTTGGACAAACTTGTTGGGCCGGAACTGTTATGCTCGAGTGGCTCTGTAGCTAATGTAATTAGACACGTTTTAAAGGCAAAAGTATACCTAAGTATAAAAATAATGATGGACGTAGCTCACTTTTTAAGTGTTGCAGAAAGGTAAGCATTTAGTGCTAATTAAGCTAATTCCAACGAAATTGTTTGAATT
This sequence comes from Allophyes oxyacanthae, assembly GCA_932294325.1. Taxonomy (NCBI): domain Eukaryota; kingdom Metazoa; phylum Arthropoda; class Insecta; order Lepidoptera; family Noctuidae; genus Allophyes; species Allophyes oxyacanthae. The sequence goes on from OW028611.1 coordinate 14,388,733, forward strand.
GAAAAACATTGACGAAAGAATTTGGTTACGCATTTTGCATGTAGATTACCTATTCGGTGGTATCGTTCAAGGATAACTTTTTTGCTAAAAAATATTCGTCTTTTACGCAAAAATAGTCTAGAATCATATATTTGAACGTATGAATCGCTGGACAGAGCCAAACACGGCTAAAGAATGAAAAATTTCATAGTCAATAATCTAGTAAAAAACTGAATTCATCATCATCAATAGTCATCCTGTAAACTAAGTAGACATTAGAAGTAAATCTAAGCAAACTTAATTCTAAGTAAAAGTAAAAAGGAAAAAGTTGTTTAGCTTTTAGGCTAAACAGTGTAGGTAACACTACTAAGATTTCTTCTTCCACATAAGATAAAGTATCTTGTCATCTCAAACCAGTTCCAGAAATATATTAACTAAGTAATCTCATTTCTTCCACAGGTGCCCAATTCAAATGCCCAAACAAAGATGGTCAATACGAGGACTCAATTCAATGTGACATGTTCTACGAGTGTGTGGATGGCGTGTCCACCACCAAGCTGTGTCCCGACGGCCTGGTGTTCGACCCCACCATCAGGAAGATCAACAAGTGCGACCAGCCCTTCAATGTAGACTGTGGAGACAGGACTGAGCTGCGTAAGTTGTCTATAGTTCTTTTCAGCCCCACTTTTTACTATAAAAAAGTTTGTCTGAGGTTTTCTACTAGTATGAGCTTCATTACTACCAAGCTTTGCGAGGTAATTAAGCAATGCGCAAGTAAATGGATTACTTAGAACTTAGAATGAAGTAATACTGGTGGCTTTTTTCCTCGCGCACCGCTTAGCTAGCTCGCACAGCTCTTTGGTGGGAACGCAGCCGTAGGGTCAGCATTTTCCCTTTTTGTCAATTTTCTATGGAAAGTAAAATGACACAGCACCGTCTAGAAAAAACAAAGGAAAAACGCCCATTTCAATGTAAGGCACACGACAGAGGAAGAATACCTAGACTTTTTCTTCAAACTCAAAATTAGGATCGTTTGGAGTGATCAACGTCACCTCTGGACAGAACTTGGTAGAGATAAAGAAAGACCTAATCCAAAACATTATTTCGGATCCTCAGTGCATTTTTGTCATGTGTGTAAGGAATACACTGTTTTATATTACCTATGTATCTGATAAAATCAACAGCTTTATCCAAAGTATTCCAAGAACTTATTGCAACAGAACAACTTCTGGTATCAATAAAACTTCTCGGAAGAGAATTACTTAACTAGGAGGAAAAAATACCAATCATATATGTCAATTGCATAGTTAGATCAAATGTCACCCTGAGGTCACTTGCGACAATTCTCATGAAGTGAAGGTATCTCGTCTACCTTTGACCGACTAGGTCGGCTCACGCCGCTGACTTTCTAGGTCAACTGGTGGACATTTGTAGACATATATGTGTATTTGAAAGTAGTATTTGCAATAGGTCCGGGTTTGTCATTATTTTATTAAAGTTACAATTACAACATTAACATTGTGAAAAGTTTCGTAGATTTCTGTAAAGTTAAAGATGATACATGTTACAGTAAAACTAAAAGATAAATATCTGCGGCGGTAGCGCCAAAGAAAAGGGGATAAGACCAAAATTTTGAAAAATTAGTTTTTGTATACATGGTCAAAAATTATGGATATTGTTGTGTATCGGGTTGGTAATTGGTAGTTTACTAATGCTTTTTCACAGTAGTGTTTTCTTTTGTAATCTTTAGTGAAAAATTGGTTTTATGGCTTATTCCCCTTTTCCTTGGCACCACAGAAATCATATTATACAAATTAACTAACTATATACAAATTTTCAACAAATCAGTTCTTTCTCAATAAATACTTCATAACTCTTTCAATTCTATAGTATCTATGGACTGTTAATTATTCAATTATTTAGAAAACTTGAAATTATTCTACTGCATAACTTTACTCATTATATTTACGTAGGAATGTGTTTTAAAATGTTATGGAGACTGGTATCGGCACTTCAAAATGTGGAATGCAACAACTTTGTCCGTGACTTGGGTTTTGAGTAACTTTTATGAGGAGCTTTGCACCGAAATGAGCACTTTAGATGTATTTAGTAAAGAGACTGAAGAACTTATATTTCATTCGAAATAAAATGAATAAGAAAAGTAAAATATGATACAGTAGGACTTAGGAGATGATAATAATGTTCTTGAGAATAATACGTACAAAATATTATCACTAGAAAAGAACTGGCATCTCATTTATTGATCAGACAAGTGCGATTAAGAAAATGTCGTTGATTGAATACGTAGATAATAAAAAACCTAACCATTTATAATTAGCCGGAACTAAGGCAAATAAAAGGCGTAAATAATTTAAAATAGCGGCAAACGGTAGAGCTCTTGACATAACTTAGTGAAAGACCAAAACAAATTGACTTCCTGAACTGCGTAATGCAATTCTTGTTTCCTAGGATAAATGACATCTACAATCAAGGCCAGAGCAATGAGTTTTATATTCAATGCCAGACTCCTTCATTTCTAGATTGAAAAGACATAATCAAGATTTATTATTCGAATTTTAAAAGTGGTTTGCATTGGATGGTTTTATGCAATCTGTCTTCAACTGTCTTAATTTATGTTTTTGATGTGCAACGATGATTTATGGACCGGTGTATACAAATGCAATAGGTCACGCGAAATACTATTAATTTTAGATTATTTATTTATGGATTTTACACAATTCATTTGAGATTATTATTAACTAGATATATGAAGCTTCAATCAACCAACTCAGTTATCGAAGACATAAGTAGAAAGTCTGATTTTGTATTGAAATATTCGTATTAATGAACATTTTTCAAAATACTTCGCAGGTTTTGATATTATAATGGATTGATTCCTTGCGAAAGCAAAGAAAAACATTGCAAAATTTGTGTCTTCTTGTTTTATAGACGTAATATTTATTATTCTTCTTCTGCCGTGGCAGCATGAGCACTTGTATGAAGTTGTTCATAGTACATGACGCCATTCTTCACTGCATTAACCCCAACATACCATCGACCGGCATTAAAACATTCTCATCTCCATTTTCCTTCCAGAACCCGCCAAGGCCAACGCCCAGTGCCCCCGCCGTAACGGTTTCTTCGCCCACCCCGACCCGTCCGTCTGTAACATCTTCTACAACTGCATTGAAGGCGACGCCATTGAAGTCAAGTGTACCGCTGGACTGCACTTCGACGAGTACTCTGGCACCTGCGTGTGGCCCGATTCCGCTGGCAGGAAAGGATGCCAGGAGCAAGAGAGTGAGTGTTTCTTGATTTCTTTACATGTGTTTTTCGAGCACCTCTTATGTTGTAATGTTGTACTGTATGTTGTAATTAAAAAATGGTTGGATTTTTCTTGGTAAAAATTTTGATTTGATAAATCGAAATCTATAAAACTGATAATTCTTATACAGGCTGGTCCATTTATAGTGGTCCAAATTATTATTTTGGGTTGTTTTCATCCCTCTAGTTTATCTAAACGCAACATATAAATCATAACTTTAAACTAATGATTTTCGCGGAACATTATGTTGAGAGCGTTCAGATGAAAAATAGGGATGAGGTCGACCCAAAAATAATTTTTGACCTCTATATATGGGCCAGCCTGTATAATAAAACAGTCGTCGTATATTATGATTCGTCTGTAATATTAACGCTTCTAAAATGAGATCTAACTAGTATCTACTTATCAGTAACAGTTATATAGTAACTATTCTAAACAAAATCTATTTATTTGTTATAAAAAAACCACTGCTCCAATATTTTACTTCAAACATATTTTAACGTACTCATTTTTATTCCAGAGAAAACCAAGGATGGTTTCGAGTGCCCCGAGCAGGCGCCAGTTGACGCCCGAGGCCAGGCCGTTGCTCACCCCAAGTTCGCCCACCCCAATGACTGCCAACGGTTCTACGTGTGCCTGAACGGTGTGGAGCCCCGTGACCTTGGCTGCCAAGCCGGAGAGGTCTACAACGAGGAGACCCAGCGATGCGATGCGCCTGAAAACGTGCGCGGATGGTGAGTTGGAATGTCAACGTTATTATTAATTACTAGCTTCCGCCAGCGGCTTCGCCCGCGTGATATCTGTATAAAGTATAGCCTATGTTACTCAGTGATAATATAGAATACTGCTGGTGAAAGAATTTCCACTCAAGCGTCCAAACCGCGCGAAAACTCTTACGTCACCCGTCCGCGCATGAAATGTCACTGTCATTTTTACGACCGCGCGAGACCCTCTTAACAAAAACTATTACTACTGAAAAACTGCTATAGCTACATTCGAATAAAAAATACTCACGGAAAGCTCAAAGAATCCAGAATTTAATTTGATTACAAGTAAATTACTTTAAGTAATAATAAAGGATGTAAATAAAGTTTAAAGTTGGGGAAATCAAAAAAATTCTCGTATTTATTTTTTATTTCGAGTTTTACAAGAAAAGTATAATAGTTACTAGCAACAATTATTACATTATAATAGTACATGATATACCCTTTAAAATGACACCAATATCTCAATATAAATATTTAGTTTTCCGTCATGAAAAAATAAACAAAGTCAAGTACTTCTCAAATGGTCCCCGGGCCTCGGGCGATCTAAAAATGTGACAAGATGGCCGCCCGGCTAAGGGCGTGCACAAACGACGAGATTATTTTAATGAAACACAAATATTAAAATTCGGCATGTTTATTGAACAAACACATTTACGTTTATTATATATATTATAATTATAGATATATATTATATACAGAGTGTTTTTTTTACAGTTTTCAATTTTTTTTTAATTTTTTGTGAACATTTTTTATGTTTTAGTACTACTATTTAACCTTTGATATTAAAAACGAAAACATATTAAATAAACACCACACTTATAGTAGGTATATAAGCAAAGCCAAAAAACCACAAAACCTTCCCAAACTTATCATCAAGCACTTCGTGTGTAGAAACACTTATTTACGTTGTAAGTTGAGTTGTCCATGGGGACTCCACTCCCCATGTCCAAAATCATGATTACCGAGTCACATTTTAATCATTTCTAGGCTCTATCTCAATATATTTCGTTTGTAAATGGCTATTAACGTGCTATTTATTAATAATTATCTTATATTTAGCATTCATTTAACACAAATAACCAATTAGAATACATTTTAAATTAATCTAAAATCATCAAACGATGATCGCGTAGTGATCGTATAACTTTTGCAGCTAAATAATTCCATGTAAACGTTTTGAAATTGTCGCAGTAATGCATATTTCGAAAAGGAAATATCTTCACGTTTAATTTGATGTACAATAACAATAGAAATAGGGTATAAAAACAGCAAACTTACCACATTTTTGTTTGTTTTCCAGTACACACTCTAACCTTGTTCACAACAAAGAAGAACTGTCATTTTCTTTTTTTTTTCCTGAATCGAATGTTGCCGTTCCACAGGTTAAATTTACTCTGGCGGATGACAAATTTAATAGAGCGCCATCTCCAATTTTTTACTGTACAACAATCCAACCAACTTTTATCGCGGTACGCGTTTAAACCGAACGATGTCGCTAGGGGAGTGTTCTCCCCGTGATCGTTTAAGGTGAAAGTTTGTTCGGGGAGTGTAGTCCCCGAGCACGCTTGAGTGGAATCGGTTCTGGAGTTTTTGAGTTTATCCATTACAAACAAACAATTTGTTTTTTAATTATTATTATTAATTATGAATTATTAGATGTAAATTTCGGACGCAGGTAATTAAAAAAAACGAATCGCTGATGTCCTTCCTCATGAAATTAAATTTCTTATTTCCTTGTCAAATTTTATCAAACAGAGAAAGGGACAGAGTTAATTGCGCATTTACGAGTATAATATTATTGTGACTTAAGAATATAGAAGAAGCGTTTAAAAATACTTATCGCAAGATATGTTCTATAAAGTAATTCAATCAATTCAACGCACATATATTTTAATCGTGCTTTGGTTTCCTTAATCATGAAGATATTTTAATATCGAGGCTGTAATTGTTCTTGTTCTTGCTTAGTTTGATATTATATGCCTATTATTAGTGACTCAATCTTAGTTATGTTCATTTGTAGACTGCAAGATATCACCAATGGGTTGCTTATTACTTCCAAATTTTTTAACCCCCGACGAAAAAGAGTTATATGTTTGTAATGTCTATCTGTGGCGTCGTAGCTTCAAAACGGATGGACCGATTTCAATGCAGTTTTTTTAATTGAAAGCTAGTTTAATCGGAAATCATCTTAGCTATGTTTCATGAAAATCTGTTCAGCCGTTCAAAAGATCCAGTCTTTTTCTAGTTGGAGTTGTTTTTGACGGTTAGGTTAATAAACAGATAATTTATTTTTATCAATACTTACATGTTGTTTTTCAATGAAATATTCATCCCATTTTTTTTGTTTACAGTGAGGACTGGTACAAGGACTCAGACGAACCCGCACCTGCACCCAAAGCGAGATCTTAAGCCTCCTAGTGATATAATAATATAGTTGTATGTTAAGACTTAATAAGTTAAATACATTTTAAGTTAAACAAACTTTATTTTATTTTCTTACTAATTATAAACCCAATTATGGCAATATTACCCTACGCATATGCCTTCCGTCCACTTCATCTAACGGTATTACGCGGCCAGATGGGCAAGACGAAAGACCGTCAATGGCAATGGTCGAATCTGTTGCGCATATTGATAGTGACAGATGCTGTTAGTCTAGTTGACTAACAGCATCTGTCACTTTCTTTTTCTATTGAAACAGAAAGAGACAAACGCCCTCGGTTTCGTTTAGTCCTGTAAATTGCGCAACAGAATCATGAATCAACACCAATTTTGGATGAATATGAAAGGGGCCCATTTCCAGATATCACTACATACATATTATGTAGATAGTATAAAACAAAGTCGCATCCCGCTGTCTGTCCCTATGTATGCTTAGATCTTTAAAACTACGCAACGGATTTTGAAGCTGTTTTTTTTAATAGATAGAGTGATTCAAGAGGATGGTTTATATGTATAATACTTTCATATTTTATGTAAGGATAGTAGAGAAACTACATCCGTGCCAAGCCGGGGACGGGTCGCTAGTTATGTATAATTAAAGACAAGATCATAAGAAAATAAAGAAAAATCATTTATTCAGACTGGACATCAAACGACACAATGCACCAACATAAAAAAGAAAATTTACAATTTAAAAAATCAATGTGCTGTCTTTATGCCACTACCGAATGGGACTCATGATAACGAGGACATTTACGGATTGATTTATATATGGATTTACATATATTCTGAGGCAGAAAGAAGCCATTCATGGTCCATCTGACCATGTGTGGTCAGCCCCGTAACTGGCCTTTTATGTGCTCGGTGCGAGATTCTATAACTGCGCCCTTGAAAAATGTTCTAATCTTACCCGGCTCTGACAATAAAATGGACAATGTGTATAAAAATTAATCTATCACCCTAAAACTAAATTTTTGTTTAAGTATAGAATAGATCTTTATTTCATGGAAACCAGATACAGGCACTTATGAAATGTCGAGAGTAGGTGCACGGTTCCAAATAGTAGGTCCTATGTAGAAGAACCGGCAAGAAACTCCATGGTAGGTACAAACTTGATATTATTTTGAATAAGTGTATTTAAATTAGGTAAAAAATACGTTTATTCGAGTTTAAATTATTTGCCAATATAGGTACTTAAACAAAATTAAAAAATGTCAAATAAAACCAAATAAAACCAAATACTCTTTAGTAGAGATCAAAGGTAGAGAGATAGTAAAAAGTCTACACCCGTATTACGCGATAAATAATAGGTATTGTATGTATGCTACTAACTACCATGCATGACCCAAACCTTGGTGCTGGTCTGAACCTTTCTGGGCCCTGTGCCTGGGTACTGCTGTGGTTAACTGTCAAGGGTCACCTTGCACTCAATAGCAAGCTAATTAATGACTATAGTAAAGCTTTTTCCACGATGTCTAATTATGATGCTAAATGACTATAAATATGTATGCACGACTATATATCAACCTATACATTTTCAGTATAAGCTGACCTCTCATTGTACGGAAAGCGTATACAATGCGAGGACAGCTTATACTGGAATTGTATATCTTGATATGGAGTGTGTATCTTATCTATGGTGTATCCTTTTCAACGCACCCTTGAATTGCTCCTGTATCGTGGGTTCGCTTAAAGATACAAATCTCAAATGCACAGAGACCGATTCAGAACAACCTTCTACTGGGCTATATGATCATGGACCTCTAAGCTATCTATTTAGCTACAAAACTTGACTGCCCAAAAAGATAAATGCTACTGCACTGTAAATCGAGTTGTGACTTTGAGATAATGCGCGAACATGTTCTAGTCATGTTCACAGCTCCTGCTGAAAACCAGCGCTGTCGGGTTGCTCGCAGCGCGGCAGTATATGCTGAGCGGAAGCCTTTTTGACACAGCTGCGACGTACAATCCATTTTATTTAAGTTAATATCTTTCTATTTCTTTTACATGTTTTTTTATTTTTTTTATTTTTCTGTTGTGTTTTCTTTAAAATCGTGTTTGTGCTGTCAAATAAGTACTTTTTCTTTCTTTCTCTTCTTCTTCACATCTCTTACTATTAAGTTACACGTTTATTATCGTATGTCAACTCTTCAAATATCAACCGACAATAAGAGGGAGATTCGAATCAAGATGCGAAATATTCTTACAAAATAGCTGGAACCTCCTTCTTCGCGCTAATTACAACGAATGCGTAAAAACATTAGGCAATCGACTCACACAATATATAACGAAGAAAGAACAAAATTGCCGTAGTATGAAGTATGACCGACCCCTGACTGTGATGCATCATCATACATATTGTTATACAATTATAAAATTAGTCACATCCACTCACAGAAGCTTTGTGTATCGCTTTATGTAACTGTGTCAAAGACAATAAGTTTTCAAAGATTAGTTCACACTGCACGTAGTAGGAACTTATTGTATTATACTACGAAACAATGCATGTGAATAAGCTATGGTATTAGGTACTAAGAATTGGCCCCTTAGGTGCTGGGCAGACGACGGGCTAAACAATTTCGCCGCGACGGAAAATCTTATACAATCCTATGCAACAACTCACACTATACCTGTAAAATGTGAGCATGATGTAAGTAATAGTGTTATAGACAATGACATTTTACAAATAGACGCGTTGCCCGCGCTCTATATTGGCAAGATAAATGCAAGGTAAATGCCCTGCACCGACTGAGAGAATGAGCATGCAGCAGCTAATGCCACGTAACTAAACGTCTATATTCATCTTTTTCTAACAATCGACATGTCGTATGGTGGCTATCATTTTCTTTCCCTTTCTTCGCGCACTGTATAATTATTTATACTGCTATGTAGCTATAGTAAAGTTTATGCCATTTTGTAGTGCATTAATGTTGGTGTATGGCCCGTCTATTTGTAAAATGTCATTGGTTATAGATATTCGTGATTTCCACATACAAAGAGACAGTGTGGCATTTGACATGCGTGTCTCGTAGCCTAGCATTTGACTCTCATTTGACATTTGCATGACCTTTTACCGACTGTCGTCAATATGCACAAGTTTATGTAAAAGCTGTTATGTGTAAAGGTAATCTTGATTGTATGCATGATTGTTTGTTAGAAAAATTGCATTGAATATAGAAAAATATTTATAAACAAGAAAAATGTCATCATCATCATTGCCCTGTCCTTATCCTTCCTTCTGAACTTCGAGCGCTTCATGATACAAAAATCAGTAAATATTGACCTTGGATCGATACGCATAATTTTTTGGATTTTTAAAAGCGTTATATCCCAATAATCATGATACAGCTTGTGACGAAGTGAGCAATTTAAATCTTTATTCCATTTTACTTCATGGCCGAAATAATACCATTTACTTAGATAATATAATAATTAATACCTAATAAATTATATTATATTTATAATATAATAATAAATATAATATAATACAATAAAATAATATATAAATATATAATAATATATATATATATATATATATTAATTATAATAATAATATATAAAATATATATTATTATATAATATAATATAATTTAATTTATTAGGTCCATCGAAATTACCTGACCATAATAAATATGTAAAAATGCAATAAAACTTCTTAAACCATTTCTCACGATAAGAAAAATACCATCACACACAAAATTTAAATTATCCCTTTCCAATCCGATTTAAGTTCATTAAGCGGTTTGCAAAGGTCGACAACCTCGGTAAGTTCCAATCTAAACTCAGGTATTTTTATTTTTAGTGGCCTCCAAAAGAGTTCACCTTGTAAACTGGAAGACCTCAAGTTAGTGCAGTTTGCAGTTAGGGATCCGTTACACACAAAACCAAAGTCTAATTGCATCCATGTCTTTCACGCAAACATTTCAAGGGAAATACCTCTAGCAGCTGTTTTTCGTTTGTAGCTTCTTCCCTCTCACTTCATCTTACCAAATGACCTTTGACATAACGTCTGATATTTTAAGCTTAATTTTTATGTTAAATTTAAAAAAAAATCTAGCCATACCCGCGACTCCATCAGCATGGTCATAGAAAAATAAGAATTTTGAATAAAAAGAAGCCTACGTCCTTCCTCATGACGCAAACTATTTCCTTGTCAAACATTAAGATAGGTTCAGCCGTTTAGTCTTAAAAAGGTAACAAGCAGACAGACAGAGAGAGTTAATTTCGCTTTTATAATATTAGTAAGGATAAAATATGGTACATAAAATATAGAAATAATATTACGCGCTTTTACCATGGGAGTATGCAGAAACTACAGAACGCTAAGTGCTAGAATCGAATTGATTTACTTGCTTAAAAATATTTTCTCGCTGCTTAAAAATGCTCCTTTTTTGTAAGTCCGTTAAAAAGAGTACACGGAACCCGTAAATTTTGTGTTAATTTTATACCAAGCCATGATGTTCTTTTTATCGTAACGAGAAAGGAGTACAGTCATGATGAGATTCAAATGATTGTACCACGATTTTGTTGCATTATCTAAACAGTAATTAAAGCAAATGAAGATTAATATCTAGATTTTGTAATTACCGAGTAAAATAAAGGACTGAGTTTATTTGTGTGTTCGGATTAATAGAAGTGATTACCTAAGTATATATTATATATGTTATCTGTATGTTTATTTTGACATTGGCTTTATTAAGTAACTAATATAGCTTTGGATTGTATATTGTATAGTATATTTGGCAAACTTCGTCGAGTTTTTTTCGTTACTTGTACCTCAAAGCCTACAAAGCCCCCGCCAAGACGAGACAAGCGAAACGCAAGGGCACTACCTACCTTTTGTCGAAGCGCTTCGTCGTTTTTTTGAACCCATATAACTTGGGTTTGGATAATATATTTACTGCACATACAATGCCAAAATGTGGACACTGACAGTAGGGCTATTCCATAATATCCAATTCCTACAGCGAGCTGTAGAGCTTCTTTTAAATTGGGTTTTTCTATAAATATACACACACAATATTAAAATATAGTATTTACATTTTTATCTACATTTTTAATAGTGGCAGACTACAGTTAAATAACTTCATCAATCTGAATATTTAAATAATCATATATACGGAATTGTAGGAAACAATCTCTTAACCAATTATGGAAGGTCCAGTTTTACTTGAAAAGGTCGATTAATTAATAACATGCTTTACTTTACTTTTTGGCATAACTTTGTAACGGAAGAATTAATTAACGTAAAGGGTTTTAATTGCAATTCATTAACACCTCACATATAGTGTTAATAAGGAGCTTATTCGTTTCAGAGGACTTAGTTCTATTTTTTTACTTGTCCTATAGTCGTGTGCAGGCCAGTACGAAGGCCACAGCAATCTAGTTTACTATAGGTAATTAATTTCTACTCGATGAACTAGTTACACATGACAGCAACATTAGTACCAACTAAAGTATATTGTAAATTTTACAAAAATAAAAATGGACATGCCAAGCTGATTACTTAAGCAAGATCTTTGTAACAATGAAAACTGTGATTTAGATTAAAATTATTAGTGCAGTGATAGCCTAGAGGCTGAATGCCTGCCTTCCACGCAGGAGGGTCTGAGTTCAAACCCGGCTCGCACCTCTGACTTTTCTTATTTATGTGCGGGTCGCAATTTCATTATCAAAAACATTGTGAGGAAACGTGGTGGGTGTAGTCCGCCAACCCGCACCAGACCAGCGTGGTGGACTAAGGCCTAACCCTTCTCATTCCGAGAAGAGGCCCGTGCCCAGCAGTGGGACAGTAATGAAATGGATTTATTTAGATTAAAATTACATCTTGGTCTTCTTCTGTCGATGAGAATTCCTCAAGAAAAATCGTGGAAAGATTAGCCAGCCAGCAGCTTTGGTATCGGGGCTGACTGCTCAGGGTGCGCCAGACAATCTCAGGTTTCGTCATTTGTGAAGGCTCTTTTCTTGCACTATGCGTGGTGTAAGGTGCTTTATCCTTTTTTGTTCTAATACAAATGACAGTGACAGAATTAGAGGTACAATTCGGATAATCCTAAGATCGTTCATCTAAAGATGATCAGCATGTCTTAGGCATTTCCAAACTATTTTACGGATGGCTTTCAGTCTAACCAGATGCTGCTGAATACCAGTATTTACACGGAGCGATTGCCATCTGGCCTTTGCAACCCAATTACTGGAAGATACCCTAATGTCAGACCCCGGATGACAGACAGTAAAAATTGTCATAAGTATTCGCATGACAACTAGGACCGACTAGCAACGGGTCTCTGACGCATTTCAGGGTTATTGATGTGTACAGAACGGTGGGTGACCGTTCTCCAAGGACTGGTTAACCTTGCCGATTTATCGAATGCACATACCTACGGATAACAGCAATCTAAAAATACTACCCATTCTACTAAATAACCATCAAACAAACAAAATACCTCATACACATTAAGACTTAAGCGCTCTTCCTCTCTCCTACTTAACTGTGCTGTGCCCGACGGGGTCCATAATTGACCCCATAGTTCTAAGCCTACCACCAACCTGTGTCAACATTATGGAATGCAATAAAGAATTGCGTATTAAAAATAACGAATGAAAATAGGTACGAAGCAAACTCAAAATCAATACTTATGAAATTCACGAATTTATAATTGGTATTTCAGCATTTTGTTTTTATTACTGCTATTAGTTATATATTTATCCAAGCAACGAGTAAGTGTAGCAAATTGGAGTGGAGCAACAGGCAAGCAAGACTAGTTGTGTAATATGTGCTTGTTATTTTTGTATTGCGACCTAGCGCTTACTTAGACTTACAAAATGTCTATCAATTAATTCGCAACTAATATGCTGAAGGTAATATATTGAACTATTTTTTTGCTAGATATTGTGCTGTAAGAATGGTTACCGTTCAAGACGAAAGTCCAAGACATATTAACAACTACAGACAGACGCAATTGGAAATGGGCGGGACACATTGCTTGAATGGAAAAGGAATGTTGGACGCGGAGATTGCTGGAATAAGGACCACGACAGCACACCAAACCATGGGGAACAAACATTGTTCAGGATCATGATACGGAGTTACTACTAAGAGGGCATTTTGGGCATTATCCAAGCACCCTATATATGTAACATTAAATATTATTATGTAATTTCAGTACTATCATATTTTTAAGTTACGGACTTTTAAATTAAGCATTTTTGGGCCTGTGTAGTTGTGTAGACCATAGTTAGTCTAGTCTGTCTATAGACGTCTATGACGTGACGGTAGAGAAGATATTTGTCGTCGCCGTGCAGTGAAAATCTCGTGATTGCAATAAACGTAATTTTACAAGAGAGAATAAAAACAGTCTGGTGAAAAAAAAATGTATGAAGTGTAAATAATTGTAACCTCTTCTGTTTTATTATAAGTATTTTAATAGCTTTTAGGTTATTTGTACATGAATACTGCTTTTTATGGGCCAAGAAGTCTGAAGAGATATAAAAGATATTGTTTTTTTTTTATTGACGTCTCGCGATTTTCTCATTATCATCAATAGATGTCGTTAGACGCATCTTAGAGCTGTGCACGTTCGTTCTAAATACGCGTGACGAAACCTTACCAACAAATAATTATAAGAAAAAAACATAAATTTATGTTTTACGAGGTTTCCATTGGACAGCGAAGAAGTTATAGTCATTTCAAATTCCTTACTTGAGAATTTACGTAGTGTAGACTTAAATAAATAAATAAATCCAGCCCATTACTATCCCACTGCTGTGCACGGGCCTCTTCTTAGAATGAGAAGGGTTAAGCCTTAGTTCACTACGCTGGCTTGGTGCGGGATGACGGACTACACACACCATCGAGAACTTTATGAGGCCTTCTCAGGTATGCAGGTTTCCTTCACCGTGATAAAAATATTACAATCCACACATAAATTCGAAAAGTCAGAGGTGCGAGCTGGGTTTGATCTCGGACCCTCCTGCATAGAAAGGAAGCTTTAAACGCTAGGCTATCACGTCACCGCAAGTCTTAATAGACTTAACTTTATTTTAGGGCTATACAAACGTACCTCATCTTTAACGTTTGCGTGAAAAAGTCACATAATAAACCGTTAAGTAAGGTAAGATTAGGCCTTTTTTTTTTTTTTTTTTTTTTTTATCGTGGTCAAATCATCAAATGAGTCCTCCCACCCCGGGCAGGGCGGGAGGGACTGTCAGACTTGTACTGACTAAAATCCACGGTGTTCCTTCAATAGCCCTTTACGTTCCGGGGTCACGGTAATGAGATAAGCCCCGCGACCCCAGCAGGCTTCGGCCCTCTACAGGGGGGGCCCCGTCATCTTGCTGACGTTCTATGAGGCGCGCGTGGAACACAACGCGCCGTCGACCCGGGCATGGTCCATGGTCGGACAGCGAGTTGCCCTTTACTCGCTGTCCGCATGCCCGCGCCTACGGTGGCCGGAGATCGTCGGCCGGCGCCCGACGCCGTGGGCGACCACCACTGCGGCTGGGCTGGAGGGAGGACGCCATCCTCTCCCTCAAGCGGCCCGCCTCCTCCTTCGATAGCATGACTGCTTCGCAGAAGGAGGCGACCGCTTCCCACTCCGTCTCGCCCCGCAGCATGGCCTCGACCAATGCCGGGCGCGAGAGGTCTCCGCCTATCGCCGCCCTGAGGACACGTCGGTGCTCTGCCCAAGCGGGGCAGTCTTGCACCGTATGCTCTACTGTGTCCTCAGGGCGATCCTCGCAGTGGTGACACCCAGGCGTTTCTGCCTTCCTCATCAGACACAGGTACCTCCCGAAACTTCCGTGTCCGGTGAGGACCTGCGTCACGCGGTAGGTCAGGACGCCGTGCCGCCGATCCAGCCACTCCTCAAAGAGGGGTCTTACCGCCGCGATTGCGGCGTGCCCGAAGATTAGGCCTAGCATAAAGTATTGTATCAACACCACTTAAAGGTCAAACTTTCCAATTATGAAACTCTTTAGAAATCAGTTCAATGGCTGTCGACTGTGAAAATTTGCACAGTAGTAGGTAATTGAGGCTAATTATTAATTAATGTGTTCTAAAATGCTTTTATACACTCAACTAGTTTTATTATCGTTATATCAAACTTAGAACATAAAAAAGCAAAAAAAAATAATGTATATTGGTCTCATTTCATTTGGTCTAATGGTCATTAACGCGGTTGCTGAGCGTGGGGTACTAAGTTCGATTCTCGGGCCAGACAAAGTGTTATTAGGTTTTTCTGTAAAGAAGTTCTCAGTAGCAGCCTGGAGTTTTGTATTGTGCTCAGTAGAGGGTAAAAAATAAAAAATAAAATAGGCCCTCCATCAATTACTTGGGTCTCAATAATAGCATCGGTGAAATAGTGTCCACACGGCTACACATCAAGCTATAAATTGCCAGTATAAGCTGACTTCGTATTTCGTACGAGTTCGTTTCGAGAAGTAAGCGTATATTGAACATGTATAGCTTAATATGTAGCCGTGCGTACAAATGTACATCTGCTTAAATTGAGGAGTACAACCGTGATGCTATGTTACGGAACAAGATTACCCAAATCTTTAGATAATGGACTTTACCCGAAAGATCTATAATGTTCAGCAAATGCTTATTACTATTTCTTCAAGCTTTTAGGTTACAACATTGTTAAATTATCTCACCTACGTGTGTGATGCAAGGCTCTATGTCAACCAGTCATCGAACTTGTTGGCGCCGCCGATAAGGCACAGTTCACATACAAGACCTTATTTTAATTTTAATTTATTGAATAAATTTTGTTCACACATGAACATGTCACCTCTAAAAAACAACAAACTTAAACACTTCAGTGGGGTGAGCACGAATGTTTTGCCGTATCGTAACGTCGAATCAAAAATGGGGATTGATACTTATTTTTCGAAAAATCCCCACTAGGCTAAGGTTTTTTAGGAAGTGGGTATTTCTGAAAAATAAAAAAACAATCCCCACCGGTGGGCATTTGTCGGTGGGGATTTCTGGAATAAACCGTTTAATCCATGATATTTTTTGAAAATACATGCTGTTTTTTTAATTTTTTATGAAACAAGTGTATATGTTGCATAAAATTGAATAAAAATGCGATAGGTTCATTGTATTTTATAATGAAAATTTGCTTACGTTTACGTTACTATACGTCAAAACATTCGTGCTCGGCCCACTGAACGAATACTAAAATAACACTAACTTAAAACTGTATATTTTCTTCTTTAAGAACGATTTTTAATGCCGATTT
Organism: Allophyes oxyacanthae; assembly: GCA_932294325.1. Classification (NCBI taxonomy): domain Eukaryota; kingdom Metazoa; phylum Arthropoda; class Insecta; order Lepidoptera; family Noctuidae; genus Allophyes; species Allophyes oxyacanthae. The sequence continues at coordinate 14,405,493 of OW028611.1, forward strand.
GCGACAGCCTATACAACAATTTAGCTTTCTCTGATAGAGGTGATGACAATATGCAGTTACATCATCCAACGTCATAAGGAATTACATCAAGTTCGGTGCGCATATGACGTCTAAAAACTTCGTTCCTGACACATTCCATTATGATATGATAAACATCCTCAATTACCCCATTCATCGCAATCCGAAGAACTTACTTTTCTCATCAAATGTGCAAACTTATTTAATGGAATGTGTCCGAATCGAAGTCTGAAGCTCGTTTTAATATGATGCCTTCGCACATAAAAGACCTAATGTATAAGTACTAAATAACGCGCTAATTTTGTAATGGCATTCAAGCTATCGCATTATGAATGCCCTTACAATATGAGCGCGTGAAGTCGTGGTTATAAATATGTTTATTGTCCATTTACGCGATGATATATAGTGTTAAACCTTAGTGTGGTCCCAGCATTACGGAAAAGAAGATCGTAACTTTATATATCATCATTTTTTTGGCGACCGTTTAATAACTTTCTACTCATTGACCTCTGTATTCACTAGACAAACAGTTCAGTACTAAGAAATTGCCTACTCAATTGATGATTATCGTAATTATTTTACCTGTAGGCTTTTATTAATAAGTACTAAGTAAGTAATTATATATATAATAAGTATAAGTAATAAGTTAAGTATAATAAGAATAGAATAGAATAGAATAGAATAGAATAGATCTTTATTTCATGTAAACCAGATACAGGCACTTATGAAATGTCGAGACTCTAGGTGCACGGTTCCAAATAGTAGATCCTATGGAGAAGATAAGTATAAGTAATAAGATAAGTAATAAGTTTTCTATTAATAAGTACTTCTGTATTTAGTATACTACGACTATGCCTGGAGGCAGTCGCGAGTGACCACGACGCGCGACGGTCAATACACCGAATTCAGCCGATAACTCCCGAGGTAGCCCGATTAGTCTCTACATCTACTTTATGTATGGAAATAATAAGTACTTCGGAATCACTTATTGTTCCATGACTTCATGTTATTAGCAGAAACACCCCATTGACCAACACTGTAAAGTAAATATGAATTAATGTAATTTAAATAATTATTTATTATTTAATGTGATTTTATTTGATTACGAAATAGAATTGTATCTCAATATAAATACATTTAAATGGCATGTAATAATTACTATTACCAATACATAATCTAATCTAATCGAGTCGTAAGTTTAAATAAAGCGTCTTGTTCTCCAGTGGTATTGACAATCGTCACATATGACAGTACCCTAAGTCGCGATCGTGAATATGCACACGCAACGTTGGGTCCCCGTGTCTAGTTCACAATGCCTAGACCAGTTTGCGATAGGCATTCTGTTACCCAACCATAATTGAAGTGCCGATGTTGCCTAATTTCATTTTATCAGTCGATCTCTATCTATATTCTATAGGCTTTTGTCTGTAGTACTGATACGTGACATGTCCGTTGTATAATGCCGATGATAGTTGTCATAATTTGACAGATGTCAAATTAGGAGATAGATTTTAGGAGATAGATTTTATAAATTAGGAGATAGATTTTTTGTTGCAGTTCTTTTTATTTCAGGCTTAAGGCACTTTACTAAAGAGTATTTCTGTGGTGCCAAGGAAAAAGAGATAAGTCATAAAATATTTTTTTTCACTACAGGGTAATAAACAAAACACTTCTTTGTTTTATTAGATTAAACTCGTATAATGTCTAACTAATTTTGGATTTTTAATTAAACTAGAGGTCGCCTAGTGGTCGCAATTCGACCGTAATATTATAAATATATTTTAGGTTTCTGCACTCCTTCTCCATATAAACTTTAACTATGCCAAATCTCACATTCCTCCGTGCGCGCAATATGCTTAATAAGGGGTACAAAGTTTTCTATTCACTGACTTTAATCTATGGCAACAATTAACGATCAATAAAATGGTGGTGGTATGTACCTATAGTCTCCCAAGCCACTCTAAAGCTGAGATCCAGCTGAGAAGCGTACTTAGACTTTGGTTAGATTTTACTTTAGAATGAGGTACTTTTTCTGTTAACTTTTAGACTTTCTTAATTGACTTCGTCGGTCTTAGCGTATGCTTAGAACAATTTCAGCGTGTTATCACTATAAATTCCGAATTAAAGTTAAGCTAATCATATAAATAAGCTTAGAAAAGTTTAAGTAAAGTCCGAGCTAAGTCAAAGTACGCACTATAGATCACAGCTTAAGTCTGCATGGTGCATGGTGGACTAAGATATTGAGCCTTCTAATTTGAAAAGAGGCCCGTGCCCAGCAATTTCTGTAATGGGCTGAATTACCATAAATTGTAGTATATTACACAATTTTTTAATTTAAGCACGCTATTTCTCAGAAAAGCTGTTTATATGTATGACTAAAATTCATGTAATTATAGGTTGTTGTATTATTATTCATGTAGTTAATAATATAAGCAATAATCCACTTAACAATTCCTTAGGGCATTGTATTATAGCACCGATTAATTTATTTGCTATTCAAGAATACACTTTCACTGATATAATTAAAGCGATAAATGTAATTACTAAGACATTATAGTCCTTAGTTAGAGAAAGAGCACACTAATCGCACCCTAACTTACTTAGGTAGGTACTTACGGACAAATTGAGAACACAGACACAGCAAGCCCTCTCTTGTTACCCTAACCCGAGGCCCGTGCCCCACTACTTACGACGCCCTTAGCTGCGTCACGGATAAATTCACTTTTTAAATAGGTTGGAGGACCTGTAATCCTTGATTCGATGAGCCAAGTGTGAGAGATGTTTTTGTCAAAAAAAAAAAAACTGGCAAATTGATAAACCAAGATCATCCTAATTATACAAGGAGAATCCTAAAAGTAACTTAACTTGTGTTACTATCTGTCTGTGACTGGTTGAACAATGGGCATATCTATTGAAGGAGCGTATTGTACTCATCATTGTGAACAACTTTTACTATGGGACCAACCCTGAAATCTCAAAAATAAAAATCAGCTCTTCCGCACAGCTTCTTTCTTTTACTGCTAATTACTGCTTGGAAGGAAAAAATATTGAAATTCGTTGATTAAAATTGTGTTATCTATAAAATAAAAATATTAAAAAAACTTCACATAACTATATAATTGTTCATGACACTACAAAAGACTGTAATACCAAAGTAAGTCTTTTTATCAGCATGCTAGTACATCGGTAGACATGAAAGGACATGTTTAAAACTCTTAATGACCTTCAGAAATAAGAGTTTTACGATCTGAACTACAACCTTCGTGTAACTACAAGATGATAATTATCATTCCGTTTAGCTCATGTAAACATGTTATTGAATATTGAGGTTTTATTCAAGATGGTGGAGAAACATGTTCGGAGGAGCTCGTAGCTACATAGCTACCGCGCAAATCAGTCGATCAGCGCGGTTAAGTTGCGGTTGGCGTGGTCAGTACATGGATGGGTGACCGTTTCCTCGAACATCGAGACCCCTCCGTGCCTCGAGTAGCACGTTAAGCAGTTGGTTCTGGTTGTCGTACGAATATCCTATGACAGTCGATACGGGAGTCAGCAGCCCAAAAAGTCTGACAACCGGTTTAACCTTAGGGTATCAGTGTCTCCCAGTAATTGGGTGGCGGAGGTCAGATGGCAGTCGCTCCGTATAACATACTGATATTCAGCTGCATCAGGTTAGACTGAGAGCCGACCCCAATGTAGTTAGAATAAAGGCCAGGCAGATGATGATGGTGGTGAAACATTTGCGTTGCTAGCAATTTTTTCTAGGATATGAGGTGGGATTGTAAACCGAGCGCGAATGCTTTGACGTATACGTTAACGTTAGCAAATTTTTAATAAAAAATACAATGATACTACGTTTTTGTTTAATTTTACCCAAAATACACACTTGTTTCATGAAAATGTAAAAATAAAGCATGTATATTAAAAAAAAAATCATGGATTAAACGTTACATTAAACGTGTCTTTTTTATTCAAATTTTGCTTACGTTAACGTTACGATACGTCAAAAGGATTCGTGCTTGGCCCGAGATTTTTAATAAAATCGTCACATTAGCAGGTGCTGATTTTCTGGGAGCCTCAGACTTTAGACACTAGATATTCTGGGATGGGCTGAGTCCCTTTGCTTCTTCCTAACTACGAATACAACCTAATTTTTGGGCTAGGCCCCTGCCACTATACCCTAATAGCGGGTCTTATACAATACTTTAGGAACGAGGGTTCTAATAATGCATGTCTACTACAAGTCTAGATTTACAATTATGAATCTACGAATGAATACACATACGTAAAAACTGATCCTAGAACTCTTATGAGTAGAAAGGCCCTTATTTTAACTTTGTAATTCCATGCACGTTAAATGCGCCTTGACTGCATAACTGTACAAACTAACAGCAATTTAATACAATAATATACCGTATAAAAAAAGAGTACATACGCATTCCAAAAACTATCCAGGATGCGCCATCATATGCATACTTAAAATAATAATAATAAGGTGATTCCAATTGGTTATGAACAAAACGACCCTTCATTCCATGGAACTGGCCATGACGTCGACATTTTCGAGGCTAGCGTCTCTGGACCTCGACAGTGCGACTATGCAGACATACAAAAACATGTATATTATACAATTATACATACTTACATGTAATATATGTAAAAGTCGAGACTTTTCTTGGCGACTTGAAACACTCACTATAATGAGAGTTCGTGCTCTAAATGAAGGTGCGACCACGATTAGATAATGAAAAACCAGTTTGTTGGCAAGAATTGACTGTTCATATATTCATAGGAGCCATGAACTATGTCAGATGAGCGATGTCTAGAGAGGGAAATTAAAAGAAAAGTATATTTTATTTAAAAACCATGGTAAAGTCGTTCTTTTTTTAAAAATTTGGCTGTGTTCAGAAACTGTGTAATACGTCATTAGTAATAGGTACCTAAGCTTTTTCTATCGCCATCGGCATAAAAATTGTCATTTATTTAAACTTCAGTGAGACGAAAAATTTAATTAGGTATACCTATTTACTTATTAAACAAAATAATGTAATATGAACTCATATTTTAAAAAATTAATCTCAGAAAAAATGCCGTTTTTTTTACATCTAGGTGTAGCATTAGCGTTGTTCCACGCTACTACATTACAGCACGCAAAAGTGGCGGACCATCCCGGCTTTTACCTGTTTATTCCATTTATCCTGCCTACCTGACTTGCCCACTGCCAGTTGACTCCAGTTTGCCATTTCTGCAAGTTATTTCGCTGAAAGAATACTGCGGATAATCTAATTTCAAAAAATATCCTTCCAAATCGCGTAGCACTGCTTCGTAGCTCATTGAAATAATAGAAAACAATAAAGAAATGATTATACTTAGGAATGAACTTTTAAGCTATAGCAATAATATTATGTTCTGTAAATAAAATAGCTTGTCAAAATGATTTTCTCATGTAATAATTGTAAGAGTGATAAATTATGTTTCTCTTATATTAATCTGTCAAAACACGGTTCAAGTAATTGATATCCGATGTTCAATAACATAGTAACTAACACGACAACCAATCGGGCTTGCGTTTTATTAAGATTAATGATTAACCATAAACATATCTTGCACTTATCTTACACCAATATTAAAACATTGAGCTTCAATTACAATCATCTTTCTATCTCCTTCATCAGTCACTGTCAATATTTTTTAAACTTTCATTCACTTTCGTCGCAATCATAACGGTCGTACGTGGTGTAGTAAGCTGCGCTTGCGTCGGCTACAATGCGTCGCCCGCTCGCAATACAGAGCAACCTTCGAAAGGAAACGCACGTACGAACAGTTTAATCCTATTTATATTTACTACCTCAAATAAATTTAATCAAAAAAATGAAAAGTTTACTCTTTGTCGTCGGCTTAGTGTGCGGATTAGGTAAGTGTTATTTATTCTTTTTAACTTATTGTTGTAAGTTTAAGTAGTTTGTTAATTCGATATGGTAGTTGTAAGGCGAGGTGTGTTGCCAACGGGAATTCGATTGAGAAATTGAGTTACTACGCTCCAGAGATTTCTTTTGAATGAGATAATATTTATTTTTATTTTAATACCATAGTGTGTCAATAAATATGGAGTCATCATTAACATTCAATTCAAAAATTCCATACAGTTTGTAGTTTCTGATAGTGATAAAATCTTGTCTTTCGCTTGTTTAATTTAAATATCTACGTTGGTTTCATTTTTTATTTGTATGTTATTTAATGTGAAAGCTCTTTCATATGCAGTCGCTTGTATTTCTTGCACAGTTTCTCTTCCTAGTCGTTTTCTCATTGAGTTTAAAATCTTGCTCGTTAACTATGCTGTAAGTTACATACTCCATATAACTTACATTGTAGTTTTATTGTTGCGACTCTATCTGTTGTAAAGTTGTGTACCTACCCTACATACAGTCTATAATAGTTACTCGTAATTTCGCAAGAGCCAGGCCAATGACTCAATCGGAACAGTACAGAGCTTGACAAAAGTGCATAGTCAATGACTAACACTTTATCAGGTCTTTAGTGACAGTTCCCTCTGCCCCTTTCGGTAACCGATTCTGTTATAATTGAATTTCGTGGGCCCCGATTGTGTGATTCATTTTGGCGTTGAATTGTACGTGCACTATGGGACACTTTAGGGTACAGTATATCTTTGTATATTACGCATTTCAGGCACATTTTTATGCCGTTCATTGTAGCGGTTATTTGGAGTCCTATGTGCAGCATTTCTATATGAGCCTGCTGTTGAAAAGTTTTGCTTCGATCGCTTCTATTTCTCCGACTTCCGTTTTACCATAGTCGACAAAAAGGTGGCTTTATGTAATGAAATGGATGGTCATGTAATTTCTTTTAGAACGTATAACCAAGGGAAATTTATTGACATTTGACTCTTACGTATACGGTTTTAGTCGTAACGAAAAGGGATATTTGTATAAATTAGTAGTTGATGACGTCAGACGTTTTAGACTCTTGCAATAGTTTTGTGCAAAACTAGAACGGTTGTTGTTTATTAGTCATTTGTTCCACATTTAGGTTTCCTTAGTTAACTGGTTGGCAATTTCTACTTCAACTGTAATGTTCAATACATAAGTGTCCAAATTTTTAGACTTATCTAGAAGTTTGTCCTTTGATTCGAGTTTTATCATGCACTTTGCGTGGAGATGAAAGCTTCTGTATTCTTGGAAGAATCTTGCAGTGGTTTGTTACTTGGTGGTTTAGATGTCACTATAAATTGTTACGTAGATTCGAAAGAAATATACCTACGTATAGCTGAGAATACGAATTTTAAAACAAAGGTATGACAGAGCTGTTGATCAGGAAACGATTAATTTTTTTGGAGCATGTCAAGAGTCAGAGTGGAAGAGCCAGGCAAGAGTTTAAGCAACAACATGGTTATGGACGCCCCACAGTGGGATTCAGGCCTCGGTTTAATATGTTGCTGAAGGGATAACAAGAGGGGACTTGATGGATCTGGTTATGATTATCAAGGGCCTTGTTTTTAGTCTAATGGCTCATCGCGACCTGGCATAAGCAAGGGTCGGGGTTGACATGTAACAGAGAATCGCGATGGGCCTCGCCGCCGAGGATGATCAGCGTTGACCGCGTAAGTAAAATGGTAATGAACATCGACCCTGGTTATAAACTCCAATACGATCGTGAGAAACTAAACTTCGAACAACTTTGTAAAAATTAAAATCATGAAGTTGGGACTCTTCATGATCGGTAATTTTTTTACAAGGTAACTCAAAGTTTAGTCTTTCATGATCGTATTGAAGTTTATTACCAGAGTCTATGTTCATCACCATTTTAGTTACGCAGTACACCCGCGAGAAACGAAACTGACTCTATATTTAAACATATTTTATTAAGTTATTGAATTTTTCAGTAATTCAAATGTACCTACTAAATAGGTACCTATCAATATTGTTATTGTTTTTTTCACACAGTTTTACGATGTAAACGCATACATCGTAATCGACACGGATATCCTTAATTTAGCGCCCTTCTACATTACATAACGGTACAATTACAGATGTGTTAACATCATTAACGTGTTAACATTCCTGATTTTAATTACTCTTATTATCGTTCGGAAGAAAGCTTACGTGTTGTTTTCCGATTCTCATTAAATTAACTAATCGATGTGTATATATTATGTTAATAGCTAATACAAGGTAAATCGGAAAGGGTAGTTATGTAAGGCCTAAGGGGTTATTCTAATCGTCATCTCTACATACTATAAAATAAAATCGCTTTCCGCGTCTTTCTGTCTGTCTGTATATCCGCTAACTTCTGAACCACGCAACGGATTTTGATACGGTTTTCACTATCGTAGCAACTCGACAGCCGCAACCCCTAGACTTTTAGAAATAACTTATCATAACATAAATACTCTATATTGTACACCTTAGGACAAAACTTACAAAAAAAATAAACATTAAAAACAGGAAAGAGGAAATGCCAATTGGCGATCTTATCACAATGCGGCGATCTCTTCGATACAACCATACATAGGAGTATTCTATCACAACGGGCAGCGTGTGGTATACAAATTGGACTAACTATTTACTACATTAGATATATAAATAAATGACATGATATTATGTTTTCAATGTTCTTGTGGGACAGCTGCAGCTTTTGGTAATACCGTCCCTCCTTACCTACGAAATTATGTAGCTTACAGTTTAACAAATAAGTACCTAGTCTAATAAATTGATAAAAAAAATACAATTTTAACCAACAATTAATAAGTAAATAGTAGTTAAGTGTGTTACCTAAGCAATAGAGAATAATTAGTTACTTATTTATTTCTTTTTTATTTCTTTATTAATTAAAGCGAATAAATACTTCCTGCACAAGTTGTATTTAAAGTTTTGTAATTTAGTCAATATCGTTTTAAAAGTGCAACATGTCAGCTTGTTACGACCTAAACTGTTTTATCTGAACTAATTTCGAAACGGTTTGTTAATAGTGACAACAGCAAAGAAATAAATTGGCCGATTTAAAATTATTTCGTCATATAAATTAAACACGTTTTTGACATGAACAAAGTTGGCATTTCGATTTACAATGAAAAGATTCTCTTTTGGTCTGGAGCATTTCTTGTACATAGATAGAACAGTGAACGACCGTCTTAAGATTTCGATACATTGTGAATTTACTTCAAGTAAAAAGTCAATGTCAATTTTGTCTATTCATTAGCATTATTAAATTACTGACATAATACTTTTTCATTATGTAACAAAAAAGTGGATACTGCGGTCATTCGTTTAAGAAAAATAAGTGTTAGCTGTTTTGTTCCGTTTTAGTGATACAGACTTTTATACTGGGTGGTTTTTATTTAAAAAAAAAAAAAAAAAAACAGAAAACGAAAATTCATCTTCTCATACAAACGTGAGTAACGTGACCAGTCAGTTTGTATGAAAATTAAATTTTTATTTTGAGATTTTTATGTTACTTGGGGAAAGTTGTTCAGTTTCATGGACTCAGGTCCACTTTTTATGTTACCTTCTAAAATAGGGCTACTGTTACCCTATATCATACCACTGTTTAACAAAGGCCTCCCCCCATGACTTCCAGGTCTTCCGATCCACAGCCAGTGTGGACCATGCCTTATTAATTATATCCAGCTCGTCTCTCCATCTCCTTCGCGGTCTGCCGCGACGCCGTCTAGCTATGTCAGGGCTCCTCATAGTAGCAATTTTGGCCCACAGCTCATCAGGCATATGACAGATGTGGCCAGCCCAATTCCACTTGTGTTTTGCGGCTTTGTCAATGATTTATTTTTGGAGCGCAGTGTAGTGTTTCGAACATGATCGATCTAAAATAGGGCTAGTCATTTTTATTTTACACTGTATAAATATGATAGAACACTAGTAATATCTTAACATTGCATTTAGTTTCCTTAAATATCGCGGAAGGTCTGTCTCTAGCGGTAGAACAAAATATGCCATATAATAAGGGTGATGCCAATATATCTGATTTTTTTGTGAACTATAAATACAGTTTGACACTGGCTTTATAGTCCCCCTAACAAATTAAGGAAGTGATTATTTATAAACATCATTGATAACTTATTTCTGGTCTATGTTTGGAATTGGAGACTACGTTTAGTGCAATGTACTCTGGTCTACTCCGCGATCTTTTGCAAGTCCATCTAGCCATGTCTTCCAACAAATCTTGAGCAATCAAGTGATGGGATTTCTATTTTTAGCCAAGAGTTGGCAACACCGCATACTTAACTGACAGTTATCTAATCCAGCTGTCATTGATCACACTTTGCTTCGTTTCCATAACTTTCTACTCTCACTAAGACAGTTATCAAGTACCTACACTAATGATGCAATAAGTTGTTGGATTGCCAATTGACAAGGCAAACACGAATCGTAGTCACTTTGAACGTCAATTCTAAGGCTTCAAGTGACAATTGTCGGGGTCAACAACTTAGTCTAGAACTCGATGGAAATAATTAAGCTGTTGTCCAATTTTCTCATTAGTATGAAGGTCTGTATGAGACATTAACATTCTAACCTATAGTAGTTTCCAGGTCAAATGATTTAAGTTCCTCAAATAAATTTATGCTTGTAATAAAGTTGATGTTATGAAAGGTGAACATTCTCATTATTGCTTTGGCAATACTTGACAGATTTTATAATTTACTAATGATGCTGCGTTGTGGCGAATATGAATATGTATCTGTTGCAGCAATCGAATCTAATTAAATTTTTAGTGCTTTAGTTCTTGTATCTAATGAGCTACCTACCATCCTAAAGGACTTGATCTTGATACCTATAGCAAGTGGCCCGGGCGCGCGGTCGGGGCGCAGCCGTGAAGACAAAATATAATTATGGCATTCTATGGGCGCTCGGCGGGTACTTACTGTATTCCGTTCCATCGTGTGTCATACATTTTGTCACAAGTACATATATAAGAATATACATAGTTTGTGTCATCAAGTCCCAAGTTAACATAATTCCAAAACTATTTGAGTGTCAAAATCATATTTTTAATAGATTTGCCTTAGACATTTATTCATTTCAATACACTATCGTCTTATCGTTGTTCTGAGTCTATCTGTTATGTTCATTTCACGTATTTCACTCGAGTATATTGAGCAATAGAAAACAATATAATTCCTACCCAAATCGGAGTCGCGAGCAAAAGCTAGTTTAGCCAGTAATTTTCGTATCATGGGTATATTCTGTAATTTAATTGGATTAAAAGAATAAGTTAGCAAATGAACATTAAACAATATCTCTATGCTCATTATGTTTTGTTTTAGAGCTTGCTGTAAAGCCTGAGATACTGCTTATCTGTTCTTGATAGGTTTGGAACAGGAGATCGGAGTGTGAAGAAATGTATTGCTTGGGGACAAGATAATATATTAATTAAGAATAAAGAATTTTTATTTGCAAGGAACATGGTATTTTTACAGGTTTTAGTAATTAATAAAGACTTGACCAGTAACGGGTTGGATTATTATTATTGATTTGTATTTGTGTTTAGTAGCGGTCGAAATCACGACTAGCTTCTCAAAATAGATTTAAATTGAGGAAAATATCCATCTCGATTACAATCATAGATTTGGTGTAAAGTTTTTAAATTTAAGTTCTGTTTTAAATAAGTACACAGAATGATCTACGAGAGATTCTAGAGTGCTCTAAGCAATTTCAGTCACATGAGTCGCTTAGTCACCTACGATAGAAATAACTCGGTTATAACTCATTGACAGACTGCAAAGTGGTTCCAAGTCTTGGCAGCCTTGAGCAAGGCATCATTTTTTTTTTTGATTTTGGTCCGATTATTTAAAACTTAAATTTTCACGATAAACTAAAAATAAAAATACATGCAAGTTCCTTATAACTATACTTTTTTATATACGAATATTAAGTAGGTATCAACAATTAATGCACATGTATCTAACATAACATTGTATTTCAGTTTCAGCACAGGAGTTCAAATGTCCGGAAAAGAGCGGCTTCTACCCGGATCCATACCAGTGTGACCTTTACTTCAAATGCAGCAAAGGTCAGTATAAAGGTCATCCGTGCATTGGATAGTGCCTATGAACTAATGACGTAACAGTTGCAAGAGGATGGCTACGATGCAAAGATTACTTCTCGAATTCCGGGTTTCACTCATTATGTAGACAACTTTTAATAGATTTTGCACGAAGGTTTTAATTTCAATTTAAATTTCGAAACAAAAGAATTGTTTTTGAGTTTATGTGGGAATATGAGTAGGGCTGACATAGTACGACACAACTAAGAAGTAATACAATGAATGGCAGTCGTTAGCTTAGATATAATTTTACAACTTATTGCGTCAATGTAAAGATCATGTTTTGCAGTACCTTCTAATAAACATTCATGGTTTGAAAGACGCACTCAGTTCGGACGTGATCGGTTTTACGAAGTTTGTCGATGTGACTTCTTAGTTGTGTCGTATTATATTTTCTTTGTTTTTTATTAAGAAAATTTGTATTGATTACTATTTTCTCTCTTATAGCCTTATTTCTTTTATGAACATCAAAATCGGCTTCAGTTTCGGCGAATCCAATCTGAGGCGTGTGTAAGAATAATAAATGTATATTACCAAATGTGCCAAAATATAAAAACTTTATCAATTATTGACGACGAAAAGTGTAAACACGTTACAAGTTTGATCACAAAATCTTATTCCTACAAATTGTGCGATTTTTTTTATACATTGCCCCACACTTGTTTTGCCTACATCTTATATGCACACACAATCAGACCAGAATAACCCTAAACAAATATTTGTTCCTTGCAGGAATCGAACCCGCGACACTTAGCGCAGAAATACAATAGAATAGGCACTACACCAATATTTCTTTCAAAATTTTGTAGAAAACTTTCTTAAATCACGTAAGAGTTCAATGTGCGGACCTAAAGACCATTACGTGCCATTACCAAGGTCTTTCGTACCGCTATCAAATAATTTATTTGACATTCGCAATTTCCCGTCAATTCGCGTGCTTACTATCAATTGAATCAACGAGTAGGTCGTTATTGTAAAATGTGACATTACTACACAAAATGTCGTGACAGCGCGTAGTTTTTGCCAACAATCGACCTCTCTCATTACTACAGCAAGTAGAGTGTAAAAATTCCTAATATTTCTTCATTATTAAATAGCTATGTTACGAAGGCGACCATAAATGGGTAATGAACTGCTTGCACGTTATTGCCCAAAATTCATATTTTGGGCAATAAAGTGCAAGCAATTCTAGTCCGCAATCATTCGCGTTTGCAAATATGGGTATTAAAATCGTTCATACGGAAAACAATCAGCAAAATCTCCAAAGGTGGATCTAGTGATGTATTTTTTTTTTCAGTTATAAAAAGATGTATGTATTTACGTAAGTAACATTGGCATGTAGATAATGTCATCAACTTGTAGAACTGTTGACATCAATCACTCCTGGCGCGGGTATGTTTCAGTTAATTGGAGTGGTTAATAGGAATAACAATAAAATAAAACCTAATCTTTAAAAAAAATCCTTGCTTTACACCACTATTTTTGTAAATAAGTACCAGATTTTTTTTAAAGATATTCTCTGTTCATTGTACTCTTACGTTTCTACATTGTACGTCTTTTCTTATGGTACCAACTTAAGAGAAACAGCAGCTCCATACAAAAAAGAATACTAACTGGGTAAAATGTATGGAACGGTCGTTTTTTTTATCACGATTTGAGAGTTGGTGCCATAATAAAAATTAGCTAGAATTATGAGCAAAGGATGACCTTAAATTTTTTCTAGTACTTAATTAATAATTTGGGGTATTTAAGGTTCTCATGTGTAACTACCGAAATGCAGAATGGTAAAATTAGACCTTAGTTCCGTACACGTGCGTGTTAAAGTTGGTTATATTATACAAAGCTCAGCGTGAACCTATTAAAGCAGGTGCTCCAAATCAATCACCTATTAGGTAATAGAATTTCTAATTTATACAAAACACATTTTCTCTCCGTTTCTACGGATTCTTACAGATACATCGAAGAGAATGTAAGGCATATGCGTCGGGAATATTAACAAGATTTCTTTATTATTAACATTTCAAGGCAGATTACAATTCAAATTAAATAGGTACTTACGCTTGCAGTAAAAACCATTGTGCAAAGAGAAAGCTGCAAGTAATAAAGTTGTATTGTTTATAAAGAAACGTTTTATTGTTTCCGACCGTTTATAATGTTTCGTGTTGTTAATTTCATAATCAAAAAGTAATCACGTATTGTTTATTTAATAATCTTGCAATTTTATTTTATTTATTTTATTTAGTTATTGTTTGATTGTTATACATAGGTTAACTAAAAAAAAAAAAAAAAAAAAAAAAAAAAAAAAAAACTTAGGTTAGAATTTGTGAATTTGTAACTTTGAAACAAATCTAGTCTGTTCATAGATGCTAAACCAATAAACTAGACTAATACCTCGCGTCTAAAATGGAATTTTGAAAAATATTTATTTGCCCCGAGAAAATATCTCGTTGAAATTACAAAAATTCTCATGCTATATGTGACAATAAGACGCATTTAGTAAACTTTACCTTGTAGACTTAATTAATAAAAAAAAATGTAAATTTAATACAAAGGATTTATTTATAAATAGAATATTCATTATGGAGTATTAACGTTTAGTTGATGTAACTTACTTAAGCGTTCTGGTAGTCTTGTTATCACAATATTTTTCTCCGTGTACGAGTATATTATTACAGCGTCCACAAAAAGATTTTACTAATCGTACCGATTTATTTTGGTTCCACTGATTTATTTATTTATGTACAGTAAGTACACAAAATAAATCGGTACGCTCACTGTCATCTAATTGAGTCTCTCATAATTATCTTCATGTTAAGCACGCTCCACCATTTTGATGCTCAATTCGATCTGGAAAATACTTGGCTAGAACGTGATAGGTCATAATCGTAATACCTAGAACTGGTTATTTACCTGAAACTTATTTCATACTTGTAATTTTAGCAACCTTTTAGCTAGTAGACGGATTTACCTTATAGACTTTAATGTCTGAATTGTTTCTTATAAACATTCATTGTGTTTTGTTTTGAGATTGTTTTTTAGCTTATCTACAGTAAATTACACACGTTGACTACGACAGAGGTAACAGGACTTTTTCCCACTACAAAAATTTGAATAGAATGAAATATTTTATTTGCACAAATTCAGCTTTTTATATTATTGTCTCACCACATGTGAAATATCAAGAAGAATTACAGATTTTGGTGATGTTGGAGGTTGTTACAGTGTTTTAGCATATTCGCTGTCTAAAATAGCTAAATTGCTATACAAATTAGTTGAAGTTGGCATGCGACGACGCTTGCAGTGATCATTGTATGTTTTGCATTTTTATTTTATGAAATAATCTAATACCCAAGATTCAGGCCTAGCCTAGTTTGGGACCGAAGGAAAGTGTTTTATTATAAATGTTTATGGAAATAAGTTGAATTGAATGGAGCGACTTTGTCGTGTTTGACAAAGCTCCGAAAAGAAAAAGAAAAAAAAATGTCTCAACTATCCGTGGCCTCAACTGTGTGTTATATATGACCTCATGATTACAGTAACAATAATAGTTAGCCTCACCTATTACAGTTTCATAGTTACATTTTGTAACGCACAAACATGCATTCTTGTATTTCCGCCAGAAATACAAGTGAGCGGAATTTTGTGGTTTTGCAACGACTACCAATGTAAATGGTCCATGTGGTTCGTACGAGTTTATAGGCCTATTTGTAAGACAAAGTGTAGTAAGTGAATGCTTGGTATTTGATGAACCTGTCAACCACAGAAAAAAATCAGATATCAGATTTTTTATTGTATATAAAAAATTACATACAGTGTCATTCCATAAGACAATTGAAAATAATCATGGCGACTGAGCTGTCCTTTTTATTTATATCTATTAATATTGTATTTTTGTTCTCAGGTGTACCGGAAGAGAGGCTGTGTCCTGATGGCCTGGTCTTCTCAGACGAGAACCCCAACAAGGAAAAATGTGACATCCCATCCAATGTAGACTGCGGAGAGAGGAAAGAGCTGCGTAAGTTTGGGTTTTTTATCATCACCACATCATCCGCTGTAATAGAACGCAACATTTA
Organism: Allophyes oxyacanthae; assembly: GCA_932294325.1. NCBI lineage: Eukaryota > Metazoa > Arthropoda > Insecta > Lepidoptera > Noctuidae > Allophyes > Allophyes oxyacanthae. The sequence continues at coordinate 14,421,659 of OW028611.1, forward strand.
GAAGACACACAGGAAAATTAATCAGTCGTCGATTGGTCTCACATGAAAAAAAAACGAATCGGCAATTTTTTTAACAATTTAATTTTATTGTCCTATAATGGTCTCGAGTCGAGTTATCGTGATGATTTCAAAAATATATCTATTATTATTTTTATAGCACCAATTCGACTCTTGAGACCAATCAACTAACTCGGATAATTACTTTAATTACCATGCTTTCGAATTAGTTTTTCTATAACTGTTAATGATAGTAATATTAGTGTAAAATTGACATATACTTACCAGAAATATATATTATTTTACAGAGGAACCCAAACCATCTAAAGGCTGCCCGAGACAGAACGGATATTTCAAACATCCCGACCCACAGGTAGGTTGTGTAACAAACTAGTATAGTTACTAGCATTCACCAATGTGCCTCTAACGCAAAGGGCAGTGAACGGAAAAATTTATTGACGCTGTGTTGCATCTTCGAACGTGTTCATATTGAAACGTAAATATAATAAAAAAACTAGTTATGAGCGCGACTCCCTCTGAGAGAACATCGGATGCTGCGATTTTTGAAAAATATGAAAGAAAGAAAGAAAGAAAAATATTTTATTTCTGCAGCAATAACGACACACATACAATACAAAATAGCAGCATCTAAACCAAACATTTGCCATACCAGCAACAAAACAATGATTATGCAAGTAAAGCAAGTATACCGACTCACCGGAACACATAATATGATAGTCTTCGTCCCTTCTCGTGATGCACACTATTTCCCAACGTCCATAGAAATTTGCGCATCCTCCTATAAACTGACCAAAATTAATAAATTACAAGTGGTCGCCCTGTTGTCGAAATTCGACCGTAATATTACTTGTATGGGACAACTGATTTTTTTCCGCGACTTCAGCTTTGGTCCCGTAGTTCAAGTTGTTCATAATGAAGAGCAGTGCAAGGCCTTAAAATTTTTGTACTAATTAAAGAATTGTGGTGTATACGAGTATGTAGCGTTCTACACTCCTTCACCATATAAAAATCATCGTGCGCGTAATATGCAATGTTTTCTCTTCACGTATTAATACCTATATAGATTTTTGGGGAACGGTGTACGCTTTAAATCATGCTCAATTAAATCTGAAGATTGGTTCAGGCGTTTCGTCGTGAGAGAGAGAGAGACAGGGCTACTTTCGGATTTATAAGCCGATGATTTGGATCAGTTCGGTAAAGGTGTAACCCCATATTCCCGTGATATTGAATTCAATGTAACAGAGAGCTTACTTATTGCAATCAACGGGCAATTTATTTTCATACAGAAAATCTCAGCAAAACTTTGCGCAACCGAATAGAACCCAGAATCTCACGTTCAAAAGGCGCAGTTGCGACCACTATAATAATGAGGTAGTTTAGCAGACCATATATCATAACTTACATTTAAAATGGAATCTTTCCAGGCCTGCGACAAATTCCACTACTGTTCCGACGGCACACCCAATGAGATGCCTTGCCCCCCTGGCCTGTACTTCGACGAGGAAAGCTCTAACTGCGACTGGAAGGATGCTGTCAACAGGCAATGTGAACATATCACCAAGGGTAAGTTACATTGTAACAACACAACAACACACTTGTATTCACCGAAGGGATAGGCAGACGACAGATCACGAATGTTTTTGACGTATGGTAACGTTATCGTAAGCAAGTTTTGATTATAAAATACAATGAATCTATCGCATTTTTGTTAAATTTTACAGAACACAGGATATTTTTTTTGTAGTGCGCATAATTTGTATAGTATTTCAGTCTCTGTTCCTAAATGGAACTGACACTAGCTCACCTATGCTATTTTGATTTGTGTTATCACTTGTTTTTACCCGATGGCGCCAGAAGGAGGGTTATTTTTTGAATTGATATTTTAATAGATATTCTAGTTTCTACCCTATATTTGTATGCCTAAATGGCGCACCACCTATTTTCTAAGATCCTCACCAAAATTCTCATGTTCAATAAATAAATAATTTTGGTTTTTAAGTCGTCAAAGTCTTTCTAAACTCGCTAATTAAATATTATCTAGTCAAACCAGCATTCAAAAACATGATGAATAAATCAGAATTGATGTCATAATTTCAAATTCCAGACTTGCTCGACGACGGCTTCTCGTGCCCCGAAGAAGAGGTGATGGGCCCCAACGGCCGCGCCCTGCCCCACCCCACCTACCCTCACCCCGAGGACTGCCAGAAGTTCTACATCTGTCGTAACGGAGTCCAGCCGCAGAAGGGACTCTGCCCGCTCGGCAAAGTCTACAGTGAGGAAACTTTCCAGTGCGATGATCCTGAGAAAGTGCAAGGATGGTAAGGATCATAGATTTGCCATTTGTAGTTAATGAAGAAAGAAAGAAGGAAAATGTGTTTATTGGCACATAAAGATAAACAAAAAAAAAAAAAAACTAGCGATTTGCAATAATTAAAAATAAAAGTTAAATATACATCATTTTGCTATAGTGCCAAAAGGGCCACAGATCAACATAAAGTAAACTGGCAGTATTACAAAAAATACAATTAAATCGTGTCTAAGTACACTCTTTTATAGATCTCAGCTTTAGAGTCTGATAATATATAGTGTAGTTACGTTACGTTTGATAATAAACTTGTAAAGTGTGTTCAAACATTATTCAACTCTTAAAAGATCACACCACATTGGGATAACAACTGTTAATACTTCCAAAAACCGATAGCGTTCGTTCTGCGTTTAGACTGAAATATGAATGAATGATAAATACCACTAAGGTGCCATGCAAGCCTAGGTAAGGCCCGTCTGACGGTAAGTGGTTACCGTAACATATGGACGCTTGCAATACCAAGAGTTTCAATCGCACGTTGCCGACTCTACTAGGTACAGTGACACAACGTTATCCGTGAACAGAGTGATGGCGCTGTTGGCTAAGAAAAAGCATTTTTGACAAGACTTCAACTGTCAAATCGTATGAATTTGTTGTAGTTCCATTTTCTGCCACTTCACAGTTAAGTTGGTAGTACTGTACTAGCGTTGCCAACACGTCGCTTACCTAAGGAGCACTGGCGACCTTGCTCACCGTTAGGAACACAACACTGCAAAAGAGCAGTGTTGTTTGGCCACCATATTCTGCAAGGTGGAGGTACTTTCCTTAGTCGGGCAGCTCCAATTTTGAGCGGAAAGTCCCGCTATGTCCTACCTCTCTATCGTATCTAAACTAATATTATAAAGACAAGATTTGTTTTTTTGTATGTTTGTTTGTTTGTAATAGATAAACGCAAAAACTACTGGATCAATTTTAAAAATTCTTTCACCAGCAGTATGCTACATTATCAGAGAGTAACATAGGCTATAATTTATAAAGATATCACGCGGGCGAAACCGCTGGCGGAAGCTCGTATTTATCTATCGCATTTTTTTTTCTTTTATTAGAAAGAACCATGTTCTTAATAATTAATTACAATCTAGCCTATAAGACTAATAAGTAATTTTAATTTAACTTAAATGTAATGCATATTTAATAATATTATTTGTGTTTCAGTGAAAACTTCTACGAAGGCCAGACATTCGAGAAGAGCAAACCTAAGAAGTCGTGAAGTGTGTCATACTTATTAAGATATTAGAACTGTAATATTAATAAATATAAATAAGTGACTATGAGTTTTATTATACAACTTGGCGGTGTCCTGGTCATTCGTGGCCATGGCTACTTTTTTCTTGAGCTGTATTTCTAGTTGGAGTCAGGGGTTTTTGACGGTTAGGTTATTAATGTCAAAGCTGATATTGAGTTACTTACAGGCTGCCTTTCTTTGGGAAGAGACCGTAGGTGTCCTAAATGATGATGTCAATAAGATAGGTTTAACCGTCACCAACACATACAACAGGCTAATTAGGGACCATCTATAAAATACGTCACACGTTAAGGGGGGAGTAGGGGGTCGACGAAGTGTGACATTATGTGACAAGGGGTGGGAGGGGTCCTAAGTTTCGTGACGTCACATTTCAAAATCAGTGATGAATCATAAATCAGTGACAAGGACGGGGGAGAGGTCAAAAAATCACGAAATTAGTGTAATGTAGATACTTTATGGATGACCCCTTAAGGGTTCTCCCCTTATGCTTAGGAAGCTAAGCATATAATATAAGCTTAGTAAAGTTTTTAAGTATGAATATAAATTCTAAATCAAAGTATAAGTACTTTGATTTAGAATTTATATTAATAACACGCTGAAATTATGCTAAGCATACGCTAAGGCCAATGAAGTCAATAAACAAAGTTTAAAAGTCAATAAAGAAACTACCTACTTTCAAAACATAGTCTAAGTATGCTCTATACAACTTAACTTTTATTCAATTAAGATGGCAAACAAGCATACGGCGCGCCTGATGGTAAGCGGTTACCGTAACCTATGGATGCTTGCAACACCAGAGGCATCATTAAGCCGGGCTTCCACTGGCAGCGGAGCGGGCTCCGGACGGACTCCGCTTGACTTGCAAAGATAAACTTCATAGAAGTGCTTCCACTAATAAAGAGTCTAGCGGAGAGGACTAAACGAGTAAAAATAGTTAATAACGAACTCTTTCTTCATTTCTCTTTTCCAGTGGAAGGCAATTGTCAAAACTCTTTGTTAATGAAAGGTAAAACCTATATTAGCTAGTTGGGGTCCGTTCCGTTTAGCTATTACTTGCTTATTACCCTTTCGCAGTGGAAGCCCAGCTTCACGCGTTGCTGACCCTACTACTAGTGTCGTGTTGTCGTGTCGGTTTGGTAGGGTCATCGAAAAGGATATTTAATTAAAGACAATACTTTTTTGTCTTCTAGTCTAGGTACCTACTTATGTTTCGATGACCTGTTTGCACAGACTAGTTAGAGATACTACGTATCCTGTTTGTAAGCGTAGATACAGCCAGCAAACTGATATGCTTGATTAAGTGTACTGAGTTCGATATAAAGTTTGTACAGCGCCCTCTTGTAGCAATGCATTGCATTAAGAAGCAACGAAGCAAGCTATTTAGGAATAAACCAGTGATAGCGATCTATGCTGTTAATTATTGGGTCATTTATTTGTATTTCATGACCTAATAATTTAAACACACACAAACTGCTAATTTTATTTGAGTCCTCGAACACCACTCGATTTTAAAATGCTCTTTAAAGTAATTCTGTCGTTGTAATCCACCTTAAAGTGACTGTGAAAGCATGAGATTTAATGGCAACTTAAAATTGAGATGTGTTTGAGTATCCGAAATTAGCAGTTTGTCGAGCCACGACTAGTCGTTCCTGACAAGATTGCAACCAATTACGGATATAATTGTAGCGCTTGCGCAAGTATAGTCGCAGTCGCCCGCGCTCTTTACACCGATGTAAGAAAGGCAGAGTAGATTTAAGTTAAATAAAAATGTAAGTATTGTACTACTACATTCATTCAAAAATGGGGAGAAAAGGATTTTGAAAAATCTAGAATGCTTCTATTTGTGACAAGTGACGCCTTCATTTGTTTTCCATTCTTTCCTTCTATTTTTATCCATCCAACACCCGTCATACAACACATATGAAAGAGATAACTTTACGAGTATAATTTCAAACCACACATCTGACATAACTTTTAATTATAGTTCAATTCAAATAAGTAGATCATGAATTATAATGTTGAGTTACATTTTGCAACACACTAACAACGATTTGTAACAATTAACTCATTACGTCACATTCAAGGTATCGACATACAATTTTTAATTTGATTTCTTTAAGACCCTCAGGTTATATGTAATCTGTAATATGTTACATTACATGCTTGTCATAATCGTCTACTTTCAATGAGTTGGTACTTTAATCGAGCGGACAGCTTTCATATCGAGTAACTATACCGAATGACTTTTTAAGCGTCTGGAAAACAATATGGTGTGTCAAGTACGTGGAACAGACGCTATAAATCCAGCCCATTACTGTCCCACTTCTGGGCATGGGTATCTTTTCAGAATGAGAAGGGTTAGGCCTTACTCTATCATGCTGACCTGGTGCAGTTGGGCGAAATACACAGAACATCGAGAACTTTATCTCTAAAATAAAAAAGAGGACACGTTTCAATGTATTGAAGGTTGAAATAAATGCCCACAAAATGCATAAGATTGGATGCATTTGTGTAAGAATGTTGATATCGCCCAAAATTGTAAATGTCCTACTTCACATAAGTACTAAGTACCCGGAAAACTAAAAACTTACTAAACATGTGGCTCCCGCTGAAAACCAGCGCTGGCGGGTTGCTCGTAGCGCGGCAGCTTAAGCTGAGCGGAAGCCTTTTTGACACAGCTGCGACGTACAATCCATTTTTTATTTAAGATAAATATTTTTGTTTTACATTTTTTTATTCTTTTATTTTTCGTGTTATGTTATCTTTAAAATCGTTTTTGTGCTGTATCAAATAAATACATTCTTCTTTTCTTTTCTTTTCTAAACACGCTGGAAATTTTGCGGATTTATCTAAATAAAGATATATTTTTGATATTACCTACTCCATATTTTGTAACTCTCAAGTCTCAGTCCTGTCTAGTGTCTTTACAACATAACTAGTGGAGCGACTGATAACTGATAACGTCAACTTTTTGTCGGGTGGCACGACTCGTGACCGATTTGTTCGCAATACGCGTGCGCAACGCGTAATAATACGCCGTCATTTGCAATTATCGTTCAAGAATTCAACAGATTTATTGTAGTATTACGTTTGAACTATATTTTGACGTACAGTTCATTGTTTTACTAGTGGTCGCCCGGTGGTCGAAATTCGACCGTAATTTTAGCTTTCTGCACTCCTTCTCCATATAAACTTTAACTATGCCAAATCTCACACTCCTCCGTACGCGCAATATGCTTAAAAGGGGTGCAAAGTTTTCTCGTCACGTATTAATATATAGAATTATAGATATATAGATTAGATACAAAAGAGGCAATAATATTCAATGTTATGCTGTTCTCTTTATGTAACTCAACCAGAGAAGACACTTTCTGCGTCAGTTTACAGACCATATTCAACATTGTCCTGTTTTAAAATTATTATTATTATTTATTTCGGGGTTTCATGGTTTTATACCTTACAAACGAACATATAAAGAACATGCTATTATGTAATACGATAGTTTTTTTTTTGCGTGTTTCTTTACTTTCCTTGATAACTGAAAATATATTTATATTTAAATACAAATCTAGCTAAAATAAGGAAATACTAAAAGAGCACGCGAAAATTATTGAAAAAAGTAAATGCCTATTATCCTTTCATAAGATGCACACTATGCTTATGAAAGTTTTGTTAAGCCGTTTAGTCGTGGTCGCGGGACTTATCTCATTACCGTGACCCCGGAACGTAACGGGCTATCGAAGGAACACCGTGGATTTTAGTCAGTACAAGTCTGACAGTCCCTCCCGCCCTGCCCGGGGTGGGAGGACTCATTTGATGATTTTACCACGCTAAAAAAAAAAAAAAAGCCGTTTAGTCGTGAAAAGGTAACAAACAGATAGTTACATTTAGTTAGTTATAGTTAGTTAGTGGCATTTATAACATAAGTGTGATTACTTCCTGAATAACATTTTGTTCCCATTATACCAATTAGGTTATATCGGTTACATTTTACTAATAAGTCCAAGTATTCCGAAATAGCCAGCGTATATATAGACCTAGGTATTTCGAATGGGAGCGGTTTTATGGGTATAAATTGTGTTGGGACCAGAACTTCCGGCAGTTCTGCTTGGCCTGATAATTAATGGCCTGGCGTATTGCGAATGAGGTTTCAATCGAAAATCCTTTATAGTAGAACTACAACTAGAATTACTGTAGCAATTTTGATATATGTATAATATTTTATAACTTAATATTATCTTAATATGACTTTTAGGGTTTATTTATAGGGTTATTGACCTCTAGTCTACTTCATAAATAAAAATTAATCGTTAATTATTTTTCATTTATACAAGAGTTTCCTTAACTTGAATATAAAATTACCATAAAGAAAAGTGATTGCGACACATGACAGCCAACCCACCTGCGCTCTGACTTGCAAAATGTTCGCTTTTATTCACAGAACACGTTCAACTGGGAAGCGCAAAAGGAGGCAGTGGTAGAGCAGAGTAATAAAAAAAAATAAAAAATTTTGCTTGGATTTCTCCTGTATCGAGGGTACAATTTACAAACATACATATCATATGCACCCAGACCCGGAAGAAAAGGTTTAGTGCCGAGCATCGCTAGAATGATTGACGAAATGTTCGTATTGACGTTTGACTTTATTCCATAAACTTATTATCACTAGCTTTATTCGTTGTTCAGTTTTGATAAAGTTTTAAAACGCAGATCCATATTCTGTTGCAAGTGAATGCTGCAGTTTTGATAAACTGCAGCATTCACTACAACCGATACACGGTTGTAAAATAACAATATTTAATCATAGGTGGGTACTGAATATAATTTCAATGTCAATCAAATTCCAGCATATTTTTAGTTCACATTGAAATAGAAGTATAAAATAAATAAATTAATCCAGTCCATTACTGTCCCACTGCTTGGCACGGGCCACTAGTCCACCACGGTGGCCTAGTGTGGGTTGGCGGACTACACACACCATCGAGAACTTTATGAGGCCCTTTCAGATGTGCAGGTTTCCTTACAATGTTTTTCCTTCACCGTTATCGGAAGAGATAATAAAATTCTAATCCACACATGAATCCGAAAAGTCAGATGTGCGGGCCGGATACGAACTCAGACCCTCCTGCTTAGAAGGCAAGCGTTCAACCGCTAGGCTATCACTGCTTACAACAAAATAGATGTAGGTATACTAAAACAATATTTTTTTATTATCATGTCTCAGAGTTCAATGATTCTTTACAGAGAGCACAAAAGCCTGTTCATGTTTGGACAGTTTATATCAAAATCAATGATATAATGCATCAATCAAATATTAATGCAGCTATTACTGTTACGCATCCTTATAAACAAACGTATAAAAACTAGTATGACCCAGTTATATTACTATCACATAACATGTTTGTATCATAATGAGTATTTATACAATTGTTTACACAAGGTTCTTTGCAAGACATGTAAGGTTTTAAAGGTTAAAAAAATATGATTTATTATTTACTCTAAGTACAATAATTATATCAAAGTTTGCCGATTTTTTAACTAACCGTAACATTTGATAGAATAATATTGTATTATCTGTATGGATCACTTGATTTTTTTTCGTGATTTGACTGTTGGTCACATTGTAAAAGTTGCGCATAATGATATGTACAATACGTTATAGGGATCGGGATTAGAAAGATCCTAGTGTAGTGCCGTTTTATCATCATCAATAGCAGTTCAGAAGCTGCCCGACCTGGGTATCAAGCTCTGGACAAAACGCTCAGCAGCCGCGTTTACGACCACTAAACCAAAGAGACAATCAATCCATACTTCCGTACTAATCTTATGAATACGAAAGACTAAACGGCTGAACCGATATTAATTTTTTAGAAGGAAATGGTGTGCATGATGACGTTGATATTATTTTTATTTTATTCGAAAATCTCTGCACCTTTATCCTCGTGAACTGAACCGCGGTTACAGCTAGTAAAAAATAAAACGTCAATATACATTTACAATATCAAATAAGCATATAATAATTAATCTACTCTCTGTCATCTTAATTACGCATTGATAGATATTCCTGTCAGTGACGCCGAACCAACGAGTTTCTCTCACGACTTTACATAACAGATTAAAGTTTAAGTTGGATTAATTGGTATCACATCCAGGCGTGTGTTGTCCGTGTTCATTGTCACTCAAAGCACGCCGCGTGAGGTATATGGCCGATTTCGTAATAGGTGACTTGAGACCAATACTGACAGGCCGTCGTATTCATAGTCTTGTTTCTTACCCGATTCTGTCTTCTTCTGTACATAGCATAAAATAAAGTCGCTTTCCGCGTCTGTCTGTCTGTATATCCGCTAACTCTTCCCAAACCACGCAACGGATTCTGATGCGGTTTTCACCATAATTTTAAGCATTTCTTCTGAAATATTTATATGTTTAATACTTTCATATTTAATGTAAGGATCGTAGAGAAATTGCATACGTGCGAAGCTGGGGACGGGTCGCTAGGCTTAGATAAATGGGTGAAGTGGGATTATGAATAAGAGGATTTGGGGTATAGGAAACACTTATAATAAAGTGAAGAAATAATGAAAATGAACACAAATTATAATTGTATTGGATATCCGATTATTTATTAGGGAATGTTATATTTTTTGTAACTATTCAATAATTACATCGTTAATGTCTACCGCTTCATTTCATTTTAATTTATAACTTTAAGTCAACTTTTTATATTCTTTATACAATATTAATTATAATTAACTAGGGTTTTAAATGTCCACCACACTACGTTAAGCATCCATCTCATGTTTATCAAAGAAAATCTCATCCAAACTATAGATACCACCACCAAACCGTGGTCGGCGGGCAGTCGGTTGTCTGCGCGCGCGCCGCCAGTGCTACCGGGCCAAGAACGACGCGCACACGTCGCGACGACTACACACATACAAACAAACAAGCAAACATGAGGAATAGTGCACAGTTCGCGGTTTTGTTCGCCTGCGTTGCTTACGGTGAGATTCTATGTATATTATATATTTGTCCCTTAATAACTAACTACTAGTAATGCCAAATTATAAATATCAAGGTTTATCAGCACTTCTAAAAACTCTGCTTAACCCCTCAAGAACAATGAGCGATATTGACTGTATGTAGATATTTTAGATATTACCAATATCTATATACGAATACGTGAAGAGAAAATTTTGTACCCCTTTTAAAGCATATTGCACGCACGGAGTGTGAGATTTGGCATAGTTAAAGTTTATATGGAGAAATACTGCAGAAAGCAAATATTTATATATAATATTACGGTCGAATTTCGACCACTGTGTGACCACTAGTTTAGTATAAAAGGCCAAAGGTTGTTTAGAAATTGTCACCACAAGCGATAAGACCGCCCTTTGTATATTGATCAATACACTCAGTTTTTATTGTTATATGATAAGATAAGATAAAATTTATTCAAAATTACTTATATTATGTTTTAATAAAGCATATTTCTATTTTATTCTATTCTATAACGAAAAATATTTACATTTAAAAAATCAAGGATACTAAACCTGTCCTTACTAATTTGGCTGGTCAATGCCTTATTTGAAAGTAAGCTTCAAAGCGGTCATTTGGCTTAACATTTGTTTCTAGAATCGTACTAATGGATGTCATAAGATTCGAAATAAATTTCTAATTTATGAGCTCAATTACTTTGCACTACTTCAATTTTATTATTAAGCTAAAATTATAATTATAATTTGTGAAAGATGGACCTATTAATTTTAGTTTTAACACAAATATATAAAATTCAAAATATGTTTGTAAAACACATACAGGGTGACTGGTGGAACGAGGGACATATTGAAACAGGGTATTGTACTGATAATTATGAACAACAATTACTATGGCACCAACCCTGAAATTGTGAAAAATAAATGACCTATTCCATACAAATAATTTAATATTACTCGACTAAATGTATGGAACAGAAGATTTTTTTCGCGATTTCTGAGTTAGTCTCTTACTAAAAGTTGTTCATAATGATCAGTATAATACTCTCCTTCAATATATTTCTTGTTCAACCAGTCACTATAATAACATTGTCAGGTAAATATAATATTTGTGCATAAACCTGTATCACAAACCAGAATCGATTTGGATCCAACCATTAGCTTTTCACGAGTGAATAGTCTCATTTTAGCAAACTTGCCGAACTTGTTTTGGTTCGTAACACAAATGTTATCCACATATGTAACAAGAAGATCAACAGCCGAGGTAACATCTTAAATGTCAATAAGGCAACCATGTATATATACATATATATATACGCTTGCTTTTGTAAATTACCTCATTAACAATATTTCTGCTGTAAGTCTGTCGATTTCATGAGAATGGATGTCGTTTTGATGCACAGGTTGTGTATATTATATTATTTATTTATTTCAATCAAAACTTACATCTATTCACATATATTATATAAACAGAACACCTGCGTTATCAGATTATTGTACTCATCATTATTAACAACTTTTACTCCATAGTAATAGTTCCATGACTAAACCTGAAATCGCAAAAAAATCTGGTATTACATACAAATAATTGAATACTACTCGACTAAATGAAACTTCTTACAATAATACTTGATCTCGTAATTCAAATAAAACTAAATTTGGACCTCAAGTTAGTTCCTGGTTATTTATTTTAATTCACAAAACTGATGCCCAATCTCACTTACAATTATTTCAAGCTAATTACACGTTATCTTAATTGACATCTACTAGATGTGAATACAGCTTGCTACCTGTTACTTAGTAACTTAAGTTATGAAACTAGTACTTCATTAATTAGTACATTGGTGTTTAAGAATTATCTTTAATTAATTCTGAATGAAATCTAATTAATTTAAAATTAATTATTCTAATTAATTTTGATTCTAAATATAAATCATAAACAAGAAGCCTAAGGTAATTATTAAACACTAATGTAGCAACTAATGAAGGACTAGTTTCTTATCCAGGAACTAACTTGGGATCTAAATTAAGTTTTATTTGAATTACGTGATTGTGTGTTATTGTAAGAGGAGTGTGTATTTGAGTATCCATGGATACTGTGAATACTTCCATGGAGGTTTATTTAGCTTAGGCATACTACCAACCCACTATTTTTTGGACCATGTTCTGTATTTTTCGACATTTCTGAAAGATTCAGTAAGTAAAAATAACTTTTGAATTTGAAGTGAATTTCATCCAAATTTCTGATCTACTAATACACGAACTTCTATATTTACTATAATCCTGGTATATATAGGGTGTTATTGGTACCGATTTCTTTAAAACTTTACGTAAAGTTCTTCCTAACGTTTAGCTGGTGCATTACGCAAGTCGCCGACGACACGTTACGTTAACATACTTGCGAGTTTTTGTTAAAATTCTTGACACGAATAGCGATATAATAAAGTGCACGCACAAAACATAAACCCAATTTTAATTACATAAATAATGAACTTATCAATACTATTACAAAAAAAAACCCGTCTAACAACTAAAAACTAATTAAAAATATAACGTTGTTATTAACACCAAAAAAGGACCCCATTTACAATTAGCACCAAATATACAGGTGTAAATTTAAACTGGACAACTGCTTTAAGCGGTTATTTTACTCATAATTTTGAACAACTTTTACTATAGGACCAAACCAGAAATCGCAAGAAAATATTTACTGCTTGATACAAATAATTTAATAACTCAACTAAATATCGGAACAGCAGTTGTCTTTTCCGCGATTTTAGGATTGGTCCCATAGTAGAAGTTGTTCATATTGAAGAGTACAATAACCAGTTAAAACAGAAATAATTCAACTCAACTAAATGTACGGGAACAGCATTTTTTTTTCGCGATTTCTGTTTTTTTCATATAGTAAAAGTTGTTCATAATGATGAGTACAATTATAACCCCTTAAAGCGCGTGTCTTATTTAAATATACAGCCAGTATAAAAAAATATCAATTCATAATAAATTAATAATACTATTTACATATATAAATACAGCCAGTATAAAACAAAATATCAATTAATTCATCGTTCGTATATAATTGTATTAAATAGAACTGTTTCCTGCCGTCGGTTGCCCAACCGATTGGAAAGGGAGCCGGAATCGAGACCGTTTGCACGAAACTCAAGGCCCGTACCTGCCGTTGAGCGACATTTAAAAATATATATATATGAATTATTTGGACCGGCCTGTGAGTGATTTATGCCGTTGTGAAAGGTTAATGGTTATTAAAATGTCTTATGTTATAACGAACTGGGGCGTAAGATTTGGCAGCATCAACTGTTGTGTTATTTGCTTGCTTGTTTTTCTATACAAATAATTATAAAATTGAAGTGTCTGTTTGTAATGTCAAAATAACAGCTTTTTGCTAAATGCATATGAAATTATATTATACGGTATACAAAACATTTTTTTTTTCTGTCTTTTTATTCCTGCCAATCTCCGAATCGGCTGGACCGATTTTGATCGGACTTTCACAGGCCGATTGCTGATGTTATAAGGAGTAACTTAGGCTACTATTACAGTAAAATTAAAGATTTTTTTTTTATTAAATTTCACGCGGACGAAGTCGCGGGCACACCTAGTTTTAAATAATATTTTCGTGTGTTATTTCGTCTTTTATATACATATAAAAAATCAACTCAAAATTCCTAGTAAAATGACGTCTTACAGATTATTTGATGATCACGGAAAAAATATCAATTTCCCAGCCCAAAAACATAAATATCTATGCCAATTAATAAAAATCTAAGTTGTATAAGTTCCTCCAGCGCGCACTGAAAGGAAAATTACAACCGTAATTGTGAGATAAAAATTAAATAATAGCTCGGTATAATCCGTAATCGTCGGGTGTAAAATTGTATAACAGGCGTGAGCTAAAAGAGCTCGTACAAAAGAGTTCAACGCGCTGCTTGCACAATCCACTGTATTATAGATCATATCTCTCTCGTAAACAACTGCTTTTGTTTGTAATAAAATCTTTATTATTTACTAGCGGCCTGTCCCAGCTTCACACAGGTGAGCATTTATTTATATTAAACACTATACCTAATAATAGTTTGTTTTCGCAGTGCACGCGATGTAAGGAATTTTATAGGTAATTTTTTTACACCTTGAAAATATAAATTATCTATATTTTTTAGTGATAATATAACATTCTACTGATGAAAGAATTTTTAAAATCGATCATTAGTTTTTGACTTTATTCATTATAAACAAAAATACAAGTCTTTTCTCTTTATAATATTAATGTGTAGTTTCTGTAAAGAACAATATGAATTCATTATTTTGAGAATATTTGCAAAATGACTCTTTTTAAGTAAATTTGAAATAAATATTTAATTTTAGTAGTCGAATAATACTCAATCACTCTTTATTTACGCTTTTAGTATTTAGTAGAAGTATTTTTATATTTTTTGTTGTTATTCCTATTTCAAACTGCTTGATTATTTATCTTCAAATGCATCTTTGCCTCTTCAGGGCTACCTAAAGTTGTTGCATGTTTACTTGACGTAAATATTTTTTTGGTGTACCGACTTATTTTATTGCTTTTATAATAAAAAATTATATCCAAATACAAATTGACAGCCTTGATTTTTCGTATATGAATGAACGTGTATAATATCTAACAAAGAAAAATTGTAAGTCAAAAACTTTAGTACTGCATTCAAGGCCAGTATTTATAGTCAGTGAACCGGCAAGGATATTAGATCTAATTATAATGGACAATTGGTTTGTAAAAGTTAATAGGCTTATAATATCAGAAAAAAATATTTACACAAAAGAGTTGTAATACTTTTGATTATTGATCAATAACAAATTGTTTCTCTTTGTAGATTTTTTTTTTAAATTTTCCCTCCACTATAATTTCTCCTGTATCGTGGGTATAGTTTACAAACATACATGTCACATGCACACACTCAGACCCAGAAAAACTGTCTAAGCCATACTAATATTTGTTCCGTGCGGGGATCGAACCCGCCGCACGGAGCGCAGACAGCCGCTTAGCCACTGCGCCAACCGTGCCAACAATGAAATTACGAATTATGAGAACGGTTACAAATATAATGTTTATTAATTTGTTATAAGACATACCATGCCAGCATAGAGGTTATATGTCCATGCCAGTTAGGATTGATTGCTTATTGTAATGATTACAGCATTGTTAATGGCCCGAGGAAATCACCAACGATAAGTTACGAAGGTCTAACTTTATCAGCGGAGGCTCTTTTAAGGGATCATAGTACTCATAATTATGAACAACTTTTATTATAGAACCAAATCTGAAATCACAAGAAATCTACTGTTCCGTACAAGTACATTAAGTCGAGTAACATTAAATTGTTTATAAGGAACAGCAGATTTTTTTTCTCGATTTCAAGTTTGGTGCCGTATTAAAAGTTGTTCATAATGAGTACAATACCCTCCTTCAATATATCCATTGTTGAACCAGCCACCCTGTATAGTCACACAAATATATATATATATTTTACCTACAGACTTGTATAATATTAAAGCATCTAAAACTCTACGCAATCTATACTTCGTTTGAAATAAGATTAGACACGTTTAACAAACCCTTTTACAGTGTATTCAACCGATTTTGACTTCTATTCCGTACGCATAAGGATGGCATTAAAAGCAAAAACGTATTTACGATAACAAATGTTTACTGCAGCTGTAATTTGTCATATCACCAACGTAATAGAAGTCAAAATCGGTTGAATAAAGTGTAAATGGAGATATTTAAATTTCTAATGTTATTTCGAACGGAGTATAGTACATTTTGGTCTGTCTTTATATCTGTCTGTACAAATGTAAATGTACAATGTACTGTACTGAATGCGATATGTGAACGAGGTTAGCCTTGCGTCAACTTCTAAGCAACTAATTAGCAATTACGCGGTCAAAGTATCTGTTTGTTGGTTACGTTATTTTTACTGTGGTTTTGCCTAGTTATACAGTTTCCCAATATAATAATATCCATTGTTTTTTTTTGTTGAGTGTATTACAAAATGGTTTTGCAAACTCACACTTGACATGATTAGCGTAGTGGTTTAGTGTTTAACTTTCTGCGCTACGTGTCGCAGGTTAGATTTCCGCACGGAATAAATATTTGTATGGCCTGCAGATAGGTGTTCCGGGTCCGGTGTGCATTTGAGATGTATGTTTGTAAACTGCACCCACGATACAGAAGAAATGGTATGAGAAAAAACGGTATAAATCCTAACACGTATTGTATCTTACTAAGAAAATCTAATTAAAATATATATTTTAATTTAATTAAAAACGTATCGATATCATGTCCATGGTAATTTATAGGTTTCAAAGGCAGCTGACGATATTTAGATGACTTTTTTTTCGCGATTTCACCTTTGGTCCCGTAGTAAAAAAAAAACATAGTGATGGGTATTTCAACCCTTTATAAGGACCTCCGCTAATAGAGTAGGATCTTTTAGGCTTTTTAATCTGATTTGAATTAATAAAAACATATCAAATTTTAACACCCTTGTTTTCCTTGTATCGCTGTTGGCTTTGCCTTTTAAGTGTCCATTCATTGATTGATTGATACTATTTCAAGCTACCCTTTTAAAGCAGTATAATATTCACATTAGTAAGCTGCCCCATGTAAGTAATAAACAAGTTCTCAAAACCACAAGAATGTTCATATAAAAATATACTACCGTTCGTGTTGTGAGCTTTTGAGATAACAAGCTAAACAAATATTCAACATAATGGTTTTCCTTTAACCCGTCGTTTGCGGATTCAAGGACATATTTTTTTTGCTTTTTAAAAGCTTTGTATTTGTGCTGTATCTTGGGTGCAGTTTTAAACATACATGTCACATGCACACACACCTAAACCCGGAAAGACTATCTGTAGGCCATACAAATATTTGGATCGTGCGGCGATCGAACCCGTGGCACGTAGCGAAGAAATCCAATCGCGTAGCTACTGCACTAACCGTGCCGTCATGTAGGGTATACTGGCCAAAACAATGTGGTATCGGCTTCAAAGTATTAGTTACAATTTACTTACAATCTATATTAGTACAAAGGTATTAACCTAATACATAAAAGTTCGCGAAACCACTACCGCAAGGTCACAAGTCCAGCTGAAACATTGCAGCAGTGGTTCACAAACCCGCAGTCTAGTCTGCTAGCTATCATACAAAATAATAAAAAAAAAAAAAACCAGGATGCTGTTAGCGCTGGCCCGAACCCGACGGACTAAGGTATCTCTTCCGTATGACAGCATGCAAGCAGTCCACGTGAGAATCTGCGAACATCCCTGATGCACTGCAGTAGCGGGGCGGGGTTATGATTAAAAAATGACACCGCTCGACAATTTGGCCAACGTAATGTAAATTCTTGAACTGTCAAAATTTTATCGATTTCGATTACAAGCGTGTAACGTGAATATCCTGCGGATAGCCAAGCAGGAATGCTTTAACGTATGGTTACGTTAACGTAAGCAAATTTTGACTATAAAATACTAAATCTATCGCATTTTTGTTCAATTTTATGCAACATGTACTTGTTTCATGAAATTGTAAAAACTAGTGGTCAAATGGTCGAAATTCGACCACATGTTATTTATAAATTTTAGATTTCTGTACTTCTTCTCTATATAAACTTTAACTATGCCAAATCTCAAATTCGTCTGTGCGCGCAGTATGCTTAAAAAGGGGTACAAAGTTTTCGCTTCACGTATTAACATTGCATGTATTGTAAAAAAATATCATGGATTAAATGTGAATTTTTTATTCTAAACTTACTTACGTTATCGTTATGATACGTCAAAACATTCGTGCTCGGCCCAATAAAACCTTGCGAATCGGTTTCGCTCGCAATACCCCAGTATAGATAATAGTACTACGTGCAATACTTCGGGTAGGCGCGTCGGTATCGCTTACGCAACGGTTCATTCGCTCATCTCATCGTATCGCCTATAAATTATCATCTGTTACGTTACGCGCCGCGTACGCATGATAATAAGCTTTCTTTTATGATACACGTAATTTTGCACATCATTCATGATCGTTGTATGTATACGTAAGTGGAAACACAATCTCACTGATTATACAGGGTGACAGGTAGAACGAGGGAATTGTTGAAGGAGGGTGTTCTACTCATCATTATGAACAACTATTACTAGGGGACCGAAAGTGAAATCGCGAAAATAAAATCAGCTGTTCCATACAAATAATTCAATATTATTCGACTAAATGTCTGGAACAGCGAATTCTTTTTCGCGATTTCCTCTTTGGTCCCATAGTAAAAGTTGTTCATAATGATGAGTACAATACCCTCCTTCAATGATTCCCTCGTTCTACCAGTCACCCTTTATATACAGAAACTAGTATATCATGCACCTTGGAAGCTCTAAAATAGGTAAATTGGACATAATTTCACTGGAAAACTAATTCTTATAAAATGCCGGAAACTTTATATATTTTTTTTTTATTAATGTTAATATTTTTTAATAATATTAATATAACCTCTTTCGTGAGGTGTTTCAGCTCGTTTTCATTCTTCATGGAGTGAGTAATTATCATACTTGTAATGCCTCATTTAACACTAATCGGCTGTCGATTCAAATTATCGTAACCTAGTTTATTTGAATGCTTCCTCATGTTTCCGTTACGAATTTTATATGCACTATTAATGTATTTATTAGAAGAAATAACAACCATAGCGAATAGTTATTGAAATGTAACTGTAAAGTTTATTGATTTTGATTTTAAAACATCATGTGAGACCCCGAAACGAGTTGTTTTCTTTAAATATATTTGGTTCTCTCGAACTGAAACTTTATTAAAAAATTAAATTAAAAAAATATAGCCATTGCCAAGATAGGTGCATTGAATATTTAAAGGCCATAAACGATACATAAACATGCGATTACAGCAATCGCAAGTGATATGCTGTTATTCATTCAAGATTTCCATTGTCTATCCCCGAAGGTCGTCATCAGATCTTTACCAAATTTAAGTGGGACCACCTCGAAAACAAACCCTTTTGAAAAAGTGAATTTTCAAAATCAGTCTGCAATTAGCGGAGTAATCACGTAACAAACATACAAAAAACATACGGTCGAATTGTGAACCTCCTCCTTTTTTTGAAGTCGGTTAAAAATTACGTGCTAAAGCGCTTACTTATTATGTCAATTATTATAAAATCCACGCAGGGGCGTAAGTTTTTACTAAAAAAAGACTAGGTACGTAATGCCCAAATACGAAGGTGTGACAGCGGAGTTGGATAAAGCAAGTGATTTCTAAATGACATAGTGTGTATTATTCGTCATCGCTTCAACATGATGCAATTTACTTAAACTTTCTCAGTTACATTACTTAAAAATGTACTTTTTCCTTATAAGAAATTTAATGTAACGTGTTCCGTGACATCGGCAATAACATGAACCAAAGTATCAATGATTTACAAGACGTGCACGATGGATGGGTCGTTAGCGGACATCAATATTATTTAATCTGTACTCCACACGACCGCGAATGTGAGTCATTCATGATGCTTATGATTGTAAAAAATACGCTTCATTCTAAGTAATAAGCATGTCGTAAATGTATATTTAATACGATGATATACACTTATCATCATTATACTATCATCAATTTATACTATGTTGTATTTATTTAATATGGTATAAAGTGAACTACGAAATGAATGAACTTTACTTACTAAATGGATGACTATGAATGGGCTTCGACGGGAAATTACTTCATTGTAATATTTGTCCTTTCACGTCAACTCAAGACACGTAACATCCTAGAAACTCAAGGTTTCTACGGGAAATATTGCCCGGAAATGTAAATATAAAACTGCTTTAATAGCAGAGACACTTAAACTTCGCAAATATTATTATTATTAGCAGTTATAATTATATTTGAGCCATTTGGTGTCGAAACGCTCGGGACATGGGGTCCGAATGCACGTCTCCTTTTTGGAAATATTGCAAAACGATTGGTCGACACT
This sequence comes from Allophyes oxyacanthae, assembly GCA_932294325.1. Taxonomy (NCBI): domain Eukaryota; kingdom Metazoa; phylum Arthropoda; class Insecta; order Lepidoptera; family Noctuidae; genus Allophyes; species Allophyes oxyacanthae. Next base: position 14,442,317 of record OW028611.1, read on the forward strand.
ACGCGTGACGCGATGGCTGGCCTATTCATTGGTCAAAGAATAAGCATTGCTATTCAACGTGGCAATGCTGCCAGTCTTCTGGCCACACTACCAATTGACAGCGGTGAGAAGGAGTACTTTGACGCGTAATTGGTCAGTTTTATATTTTGATTTTTTTTATGCTTTAAATAATTAGGCTACCTATTATTTTATTTTAATAGGTTCACCAACAGTTGTTAATACTTCAATCATGATATTATACTAGGACAGTTTAAAATGTAACAGTGCAACAACTACTTATAGGTAAACACATCATATACAATAACAAGAATACAGAGAACTATGAGCTGACAGTAAACACTAAGATGAGACTATGTAACTACAGAGTTAAGTTTAGTTGGCAAATAATCTTTATTATAAGAACTAATAGCTTTAGTACTATATGGAATAACAAGACGAACAAATATTTTATTTTATTATGTATTTTATGATATGTAGATATTTGATATATTATATACATCATAAAATTAATAAAATTTTAACAGGATGAATATAAAATATTAGAAAGTATAGAAATAAATATAATAATGCAAGAAAGCATCTACTTTCTAACTGTTAATAATATTTGGTGATATCAGGATTTTGCCGTTATCACAATTAGAAGCCATTTCGAAAATAGCGTTTTTTCTTACTAAAATAACAAAACAAACTTGTATTTTAGTATGTCGCTAGCCACACCTGTCAACACAGAAATAAATTAAATATCATCATAGAGAATATTCGGTCGTCTAGAAATAAAAATCTTGAATTCGTATTTTGAGCTACTTCGAGCTCCGAAATTAATTAATCCACCGACTGACGAACTTCACATTCTTCTCTAGGTATCCTAGAGAAAATATCAAGTCTGTCATTTGTTTTACAAGTCGTGAAGCTCCGAATGCCTGATAAGTCGATTTCCTATTCATTCGATAATAAGATTGCAAAACCGCGGAAGGCTCGGTGAAACCGGCTCTGTAGCATCTCGGCGCTTGCGCAACATTCGAGGAAACGTTTGACATTCTGTGTAAATTGTTTAAAGTACGACATTTTTTGTTATTTACAAAACTTTAATTTGGAAATTTTTGTGCTGATTTTGAGCTAAAAATTTAATGTAATCCTGGTTTGTTTTTAAATAAGGTAACAACACATTATCTGCTAGTCTTAGGACTCCAGGATGGCATTACGCAACTTTTTAAATGTAATCGTGGTCCGGAAGTATATTATTAAGGCTATCACTAGTAGTAACTGTAACATAATATTTTTTTTTTATTTTTTTTAAAACGTTGCCCCTCACTAGGATAATATAATGATAGTACTTTACTTTTTTTTGCTTTAATTTTTGTGGATATTATAATAGTACTTACTATAGTACACAACTGGAACCCTGCCGAAGATTGCGTCTCCGATAACACGCAGCAGACCATAGAATGAATAAGTACCTACCTACTTAGGGCCATGTTCACCAAAAACTAATACTCTCGTGCTTAGCTTATATCCCTCATACACAATTACACAATACACCATATTATTTTCACAACGGTAACAAAATCCGCAGTAAATCTACAACATAATATGACATTTTCCAACAGATTCTTTAGGATTCTAGATATATATTTTATAAAGCAATTTGCATTTTTTATTAAAGAAAACAAATCTACACGTGCTTACTTGTTTATAAATATTTTATGTCAACATTGACAATTATTATCGTAGGAATATTAGTTATATATCAAACTTAATTAAATCCACAGCAAGTGTCAGCTAAACCTAATGTTATTATTCATACAATCCCACCTTATGTAAATTTAATCTCAGTCGCTTTCAATTCACAAGGAAATTGCGACATTGGCAATGAGTTTATGATCAAGGATAAGTTAATAACAACTACTTCAATAGACATCTTATTAAAAGATAAAGTAAGTGCTAAGATATAATTAATCGAAATGCCAAAGGTAATAAGAATAAAAGAATTCTCTTAAATTTTTGTACTGCTCTCAGACAAAGTAAGTAATTATTTGTATATTACCTCATGAACGGAAATTGGAGGTAACGTCTGATAGATGTATGGTCGTAAAGGGCATATAACGCCGACTGCAAAAAAGATTTTCCAAAATTATATCTAAAGATGGCTAAGTGTAAACCAACCACCAACTTCTGGCACTGTTGCAGAATTAAGAGCTTGTAATTTTTTATCCTCGGAATGCTAAAGGAAGGCTGACCCCACCACCATGTGGGATTGACAGTCGCGAAGAGAGAGACAGAGAGGAAAAAAATACAAGCCCTCAAAACTGTTTAAAAAAAAACTGTTTAACGACTAATATGCCACAATAAGCACCTTGAGGTTTAAACAAATACAAGGTTCAAAGTTAAGAACGAACCAACGAAATACAATACGAAAGGTATATCAAGTTACGCCTATTTTAATATACCAATGTAGGTACATAATATTGTTTGCCTAGCAACTCTAAATAAAATTTTATTACTTCTACAATTACATAAGCAAGGTCGAGCATTAGAACCATTTGAAACTCGATAACTACCGCTAACCGACTATTAAGAAGTTCCTATCATGTTTTAAGCTTATTAAGTTAACAAGCAATTACTTGCATCTACCTAAAACTATTTTAAAAACTTAAACTTCAGTAAGATAAAGTTAAACTATCTTAACAAGTGTAAAACAATTTTAATTATATCAAAATATCTTCTTTAGTTAACTCTAATTAGTATGTGATTTAACCTGTAGTATGTTATTTAATTACATTATCATCATCATACTTTGTGAAATCCTTAGATAACATTTTTGTAAACAAACATCTTCATAAAATTCATGTAATCTGTAGTAGTTAGCCTGGTTCGCTACATACTTAGAAATATTCTGCCTCCTTGAACAACAATTAAGTCAAGAAAAAAACAAAATAACTAAAACTAACAAATTTTTATTATAATTTTAATTAACTTTTAGTAAACCATTGTTAAATGCGGCACTTTGATGTAAAACAAATAATAGTGAGTTAATGTCTGAATATAACTTACAGACATATTATGGTCCTATATTTCTAGTCCTGACTCGTGAAGGGGTTATTGTATTCAACATTATGAACAACTCTGCTGTTCCATTCAAATAATTCAACATTACTTGATTAAATGTATGAAATAGCTGATCTTTTTCGTTATTTCAGGATTAATCCCGAAGTAAAAGTTGTTCGTAATGATGAACAATACCAACAACAACCCCCCAACAACCCCTACAACACAACCCCATAACAACCCCTACAAGAACCCCTTATAGGGTGGACTTATGTATACTATACCTAGAGTCTCTATTTACAATTAATAATCATGATTTAGTTGGAGACAACTTGACCACTAAAAATCGTGAAACTTACATTATATTAGAACAATTTTTTTATTATTTTAAAATTGATTGTACTATCGATATAAACTATAACAGTAAGCTTAGTTTGCGGGTATTTAAGACATGAATCCAATAAAAGAAGAGTAATGTTATCAAAAATAATAAATAGGTATCTAAAAACCGGGTTACTTCCAAAAATTATTCAATAATAATAATTTATTTGTAAATATTTAGTCTATGTATGTAAATACCTTAATACATGTTCCGTTATTTAACTTACAAATAATTGAAACAGATTGTATAATATTGAGCATAATAATATTGCAAAACATGCAAGTATTCAATAAATAAATTCAGTAAATATTTTCTCCCCTCAAAATGAGGCAAAAGTGGCACTAGTGTAGCTGCAAACTGACATAAATCGAATATGGACCGATCGGAATTGCCCCTGATCTATAAAACAAAAGATTAATAATTAAAAAGTCAACATTAAGAAAGGCTCAACAATCTTAATTATAATAATCATATCAAAATCTCTACTTAAACATTGTTAAGTCTACCATATGTAGCGATCTAATCTGAAACGGTTTATGTCGGCGGCGACTTGCGCTGGCGCACCAAGGCTAGCCGCTCGCAACTACTTTCGCCTTTTAGCCACACGGGCTGCTAAAATGTTGCACACATTTTACGGAACAGAGTTTACTAAGAACTTTACGTGTGACAGCTGGTTCAAGTAAAATATAGCATAATTTTACAGTAGAATTGAAAAGGGATTGGAAAATGTATTCTGTGTGGGTTTGTTGCAAAATTTTCAACTGGTTACGAGTAATTATTTATTGGTACACTAAGTCAAGTTGTTAGGAGATATTGAAAGTGGACTGGACCAACTACGTCACGCAATGGAGGTCTTCCAGGGGCTAACTGATCTGATATATCGATACAATTAAAATAATTATATATAATTAAAATTAAAATTATAATATGCTATCCATATTTATTAACAAATTAAAGCAATAAATAAACATAAGTAGGTACCATCTTCCTCTCTCCTATATTTTGCTGTGCCCTGCAGGGCCCATGATTGTAACCTACCAAATTTTATTTTTACCACCTTATGTACATTGTGGAATGCAAATAAGGAATATGAATATGAACAATTTTTGATTTGATTAAATTAAATTATCTTTATTTATTAATCAATTTTATACTTAGTACTATCTGTTTACTTACCTACGTCCGTGTGTCACTGCAGGGGTGCCAACTGAAAATCAACGCTGAGTGTCCCATATCCAGCATATGCTGAGTTCTTTTCGGTACGGCCATCATGCTAAACGGCACATTTTTTATTTTTTATTAGAATTATACCTACCAATTTTTATTGTTGGTTTTCGTTTATTATAAATGTTGTCCCGTACGGAATAAAATTATATTTCTATATTTCTACATAACTTGGGTCTACTGAGAATTGTTGAAACACGTAGATTTTTATGTGAATAAGTCGAAATAAATCAATCACATTCATAAATCAAAGTATCATAAATTCAAGAAGCGCGCTGGGTTCTGTTGTCACGACAATGCGTCGCAGATTATATCGAACCAAAGCATGAATTATTCATATTTGTACAAGGTATATTGTTCGGGTGCATTGAAATGTAAGTGCAAAAAAGCGATAGGTAGACTTCATAAAATATTGTTGGCACGGTAAATAAGTAAATGTGAAAATGAATCGTAATAATTAAATTGATAAATACTTTTTTGGATAAAATAATGAATGTGATAAATATAAAGTATAAGTTTATATAAAGTAACTTTTCAATTATTTATTTGAGCACTTAAGTAATGAATGAATTTAATGAAATTGATAATGATTGCTTAAATATACGTATACATAATTATGCACTTTCAATTCAAATGAAGAAATACGGTTATTGGTAATAAAAAATGAGCTTGTAGTGCATAGCATAGCATAACTATCCATCTTAATAAATAAATAAATCTTGGTAAATTCTTAGGCTGAGATCTATAGAGCGTACTTAGACTTTGCTCAGACTTAGCTTTAGAATTAAGTACTTTCTTTATGGCCTTTTAGACATTGTTTATTGACTTCATCGATCTTAGGCGTCTTTTCATTCATTCAGTAATTTCAGCGTGTTATAACTATAAATTCCAAATCTAAGTAGGTTTTTTTTTTTTTTTTTATCTTTATTTGAAGAAGGTTTGTTCATACATGAACATGTCACCTCCATAAAGCAACAAAAACAAAACTTAACACTTTGGAACTAATATTAAAATAGAACTAACTTAAAACTATAGAGGAACGATTTTTAATGCCGATCTGCGTCAGCTTATACACTAATTTAGCTTCCTCTGATAGAGGTAAAGACAAAACAGTGTTACACCATCCCACGTCATAAGGAACCACATCAAGTTCGGTTCGCATATGATGTCTAAAAACTTCGTTCCTGACACATTCCATTATGATATGATAAACATCCTCAATCACCCCACATTCATCACAATCCGAAGAACTTGCTTTTCTCATCAAATGTGCAAACTTATTTAATGGAATGTGACCGGATCGAAGTCTGAAGCTCGTTACAATATCATTAAGTAGGTATGCTAAGCAATAATCATCTATATAATAATACGTGAACAGAAAACTTTGTACCCCTTTTTAAGCACATTACGCGGACGGAGGTGGGTGAGATTTGGCATATTTAAAGTTTATATGGAGAAGGAGTGCAGAAAGCTAAAATTACGGTTGAATTTCGATCACCGGGCGACCACTAGTAATTATAAATAAGCTTAGCACAATTTCAGCTTTTTATGACTATAATTTCTAAATCAAAGTATAAGCTAAGCATTTAAATAAGCTTAAAGTTTAAGGAAAGCCTGAGCTAAGTCAAAGTACGCACTATAAGTACATAAATTTCAGCTTTAGAGTCCAAGAGAGCTGGGTCCGCTGCCACAAATCTTTTTTTTTTTTCATAATTAGGGTCTAATTATAAACGTTACTTTACACAGTGAAGAAATCACTCCTCAAATTTTTCATTATTTATTAATTTCCATTTTAATAAATAAAAGACACATTGTATCATTTTAGAGGCCCAACACACATTATCAGTCGGTAATACCATTTGCTACGTATCACAAGGTCACGGAAAGTATAACACAGCTAAGTTCTTTTATACAGCGTGACTTATTTTACCGTCGGGAAAAAAATTTAGTGTGATAGTTATATGGAGTAGAAACTTATGGCATACTTACTTTGAAAATTAAAATTAAATTAAAATGTTCTTATATTACATACTATGAATTTACAGCCCATTTTGCACAATAAAACATGGCGTGATTTTAGTTCATGCGCTATCTAAACCTAGAGAGGTTATATGTGTACCTATTCTTAATTTTACTATTACGTAAGCTCCGTAGTATGGTTTATTTTTTACCGATTTCCAAAAAGGAGGAGGTAGTATATTCGTCGCGTATGTATTTTTTTTTGTGTATGTTCATCATATATCTATTTGGATATACTCAATGGTATGAAACCATTACTTTGGTGTATAATTTCTATTACATGACGTGCTTGACATACCATAATATATTATTTTCCAGACGGTAAAAAAGTCATCCAGTATATCGTTTAGAATAATTAATTGATTTTTAATTAAAAATATACTTCAGTTTTTGATTGTTAATAATTGACAGTACAATATTTAGTGGCATTGACTTCTAATTTGATTTTAAAATTTTATGCATTCAAATATAAATTTTATATGAATCGAGGGCATGTAAAAGATATTTTTTGCTAAGAATATTCTAGCAATATAATATACATATATTAAGTCCAGGAAATTATATTTTATGTTTTATAACTCTAAAACTTTTGTATTCGTTGAGCTAGTTCAGTTAAATTCCATGAAGAAGAACCAGCAAGAAACTCCATGGTTACTGATTTATAATATCGTCCACCCATAAACAGGTTGAAGAATCAACTCCCAAGTTCTTTAAAAAAGGAGTGAATTTTTTTTTTTAAACGTTCGTCAACGCGCGATTTTTGCCCTATTGGTGTTGCAAGCGTCCATAGGCTACGGTAACCGCTTACCATCAGGCGGCGCGTAAACTTGGCTACCAGTAAGGTATAAAAAAAAACGTGATTCCTCATTCGCCCATAACAATCTAAATACTGACCTACACTTAAACCGCTACAATTGAAAGATGCTCCCCTAGTACATTCGCATCAGAAAAGTAAAAGTGGCCGAGGTTGTTGCTACTGTGGCCGACATCTGCGATGCGTTGCCTCATCACGACACTATTCATCTTGCACGAGATAAATGCAATCGGTGTTATGTTTGTTTTGTATTGTATTAAGTACTAGGTGTGTCATAGATTGGTACTTTATATGTTTTTGTGGGATGTCTTCTATATTTTAACCCCCGACAAAAAGAATGTTATAAGTTTGTAGTGTGTATCTGTGTGTCTGTATATCAGTCTGGGGCGTCGTAGCTCCAAAATGGATGGACCTATTTCAATGCAGTCTTTTTTAATCGAAAGCTAGTTTAACCGGACATCATCTTAGCTATGTTTCATGAAATCTATTCTGCCGTTCAAAAGTTAGAGCTCTTTTTCTAGTTGGAGGTGGGGGTTTTTGAAGGATAGGTTATTCATCTTTGCAACATGCCTGCAACATCTTCGATAGCGATTTAATGCTTTCATGTATAGAACTATAACTTTTGATTGTGGATATTTCAGGAATACTCGACTGGTTTCAGAGTGGACTCGAACAGAGCTCTTAATCATAACTGATCATAACCAACCAAAATACAACATTAATTTGTTTTAACCTACCCTGTAAGAAATGTCTGTGCGCGCCACTGCCCTTATGTACTTACCTATGTCAATTCTACCAATATACATAAAATGATACGCAGCTAATGAATATAATTGTTTGTTATAGTCCGTTTCCTGATTAACATGGAAGTGCAAATCGGAAATGAAACGGTAATAAGTGAAAGATTTGTTTACTGCCTAGTTAACATTGTAAGGAGAAAGTGTTGGAACCAAGGGTCGTCGGTAAAGTCCGACCTTTCACGATTGTGTAGAACCTGTATGAACAAAGAGTAAAAAGCTGGAGAAGAATTTATGTTAAGGAAACAAAACGAAATGTAATCGGACGTGCATCTTTGAGAAATAAACTTTTAAAAAAAGCAGAAACCGACTTCAAAAGACTAAAAAGTATAAAACAATTTTATTAAAAAACTTAACAGCTTCTGAAGTCGGTGCCACTGCCAAGGTGCGTTGAAGAATTAAAGGCCCCGACTTCAGAAGCTGATAAGTTTTCTAAGAAAATTATTTTATACTTTTTAGTTTTTTGAAGTCGGTAGGTACTTCCTTTTTTTAAAGTTTATTCTATTTTTCTATTTTGAGTGGCATAAACAATACAGAAACATGCGATTGCAGCAAGCGCGAGTGACAAGCTGTTATTCATTCAAGAGTTCCATTGTCTAACTCCGAAGGTCTTCATCAAATCTTCACCAAATTTAAAAAAGAATTTTTAAAATAGGTCTGCAATTGGCGGAGTAATCGAGTAAATAAAATACAAAAAAAAAACCTTCATTGAATTCAGAACCTCCTCCTTTTTTGAAGTCGGTTAAAAAGTAGTGTCCCATACGTTTAAGTCGAATGGGTATTGAAGTTTTGCATGGGACAGCTGATTATTTATAAAACGATGAAGCTTATTAACACAGATTTCATTTTCCCTATTAAACATTCTGTCTAAGTATGTAATAATCGGTTTAACTACAGGCTTCAGTAATGGTTCAATTTTCATTTAAGTACGTCCAATTGTCGGCGACCTCACATTGTTAGGGTTGCAACACGACACGCTTCAATGCATGTTACACACGCATGTTATTACATCGAAAGTGCAACCTCGAATTAACGTTTGCCAACCCTTGATCGTTGACTCGTAGTTGATTGGTTAATGCGTGTTGGAAATATCTTAACGGTTATTTGAAATAGGAGGCAAGAAGCGCATAGAAAAGATCGGTTACTTTTTTGCCGGACGATGGGAAACATTCTAAAGGGAAAATAGGAAAAGGGTAAAAAACCTAACTAAATTTTGTACTTTTTAACTCATTAGTTACTAGTGGATAACTATGACTGAGAAAAATAAAAATGTCTGTGCTTAATTAATGAATTCGCAAATAGACATTAAATTTATTAAGGGCAATTTTCTCCGATAAAGTAACAGAGGGCCGAGCACGAATGTTTTGACGTATGGTAACTTAAACGTAAGCAACTTTTGATTATAAAATACCATGAATCTATCGCATTTTTGTCCAATTTTACGCAACAAATACACTTGTTTCATAAAAATGCAAAAATATTGCATGTATTTCTAAAAAAAAATCATAGATTATACGTGTATTTTTGGTTCTAAAGGTTACATTAACGTCAAAACATTCGTGTTCGGCCCACTGATGTTTAAATTTATATCAGCTAAATACGCAAACAAAAATCCATGCTTAAGCAGCTGATTTGGTCTAATCATCTGTTACGTTATCGATGAACTTGGGTCTAAGTCATCAACAGTAAGATAACAACCGTTAAGGATGCATATATCGCAATCAGCAGATAACAAGTTTAGAAATCGACATTATGGCCTTGAGTAATTACATACGGACCATTCAATCAATCAATAGTAATCAACAGACAGCCTCTAGTCGCACTCTCAATCAATCACTTTAGGCCCATGTTCACCGACAATTTAACAGATGTTTAAAATGAAATCGGCCGATTACCCGTACAAAAAATCATATTTAAACGTTTGATTTTGCTCTAATCGTCTGTTATGTTGTCGGTGAACTTAGGCCTAACACAATGCATTAGTACTTTTAGTAAACTATATAAAACCCAAACAGCCAATTCTGCCCTCGAAAAGAAAAAGGGCACAACTAACATTTCTTTTACAATTGAGTCATAATTAAATGCATATCGAGATCAGGAAAAAAGTCATATCTACAAAAAGGCATAACTCAATAAAAGACAAATAAATATGTTTGTGCGTTTTTTGTTTCGTAGGCAGAACTATTGTCAAACACACTACACATTGAGGCATAAAGTGACGGATAGCGCTATCTATCTTTAAACCGCGTTATATTTATACCGTACGCTAAAAAAAACATTTACCTACCGTACGAATAGGTAAATACGATTTTGTCAACCATCTCTGGGTATCTTGATCCTTCTGTTAATGATTTTCTTATTTCCGTCAAGCCAGTATTGACAACAAATGTTTTTTTCTTGTTTCAGCAAACGCTGGCATCCTGTTGGAGCATGCGCCTGCGTGCCCTGAGCAGTATGGAATTCAGGTAATTATTTTTTACTGAATTATCTTTATCTCGTAATCTATGTCTGACGTAAATATTACTGTATCCAAAAATATTCAAATGAGTCCTATGAAACAAGTCTGTCTAAATGGACGTCATTCCAACCAAAAAAAATTTATTGTAATCAAAAAACGTATATTTGGTACTGGCATTCCGACAGCACGTTGTTTTTATTGTTACCTTTTGCTTTTTTATTTTTATTTTTTTATGTTTGTGCACTGTGTTGTCTGATATCTAGTTCAAATAAATGATTTTTCTTTCTTTTCTTTCTTTCTTCTATATTTATTGAACAGTTTGCCGGCAGAAATAAGATACGAACCCAAAAAAGTTGTTTTTATTTTTTTTATACTGTATCCAAAAATATTCAAATGAGTCTTAAAAAACAAGTCTGTGTAAAATGCACGTTTTTAAGATGTCTTTCCAACCAATTTTTTTTATTGGTTAAAAAAACGTACCATATATACATTTCTAAAAGAAATAAGACACGAACCCAAAATAGTTGTTTTTAAAAGAAAACTATATTAATTTTATATGAGTAATATGTGCTAAATAATAAATATGTAAGTGGGATTGAGATCATCTGGTTAGTGATCTCAATGCCGCTACTGAACACTTATTACCGAAATGCCTTATCCAATTTGTTTAAACTCACTGATCCCACATTCAAACCGATTACACGGTTTTGTGGGACTATGCCAATTCAATGTAAAAAATGTATATTTTTCAATAATCAAAAAATAAAAAAACCAAATGCCACAGAGTTGGGACAGTTTTGCATTGACGTAAGACAATTCAATCTATGAGCTTGTTCCAAGTGTGCTCACCTACATTGCTTTCATAGAGCGGTAGTATAATTAGTCTTGACTATGGTCTGCGTATGCGCAAGCCTTAACGAATTAAAGGTTAAAAAAATAACAGCTATGACGCTGCATCATTACTAACATGATCCTCTCAATTCCAGGCGTACGCGCACCCTGAGCTCTGCGACCAGTTCTTTTTGTGCACCAACGGTAGTCTGACGGTAGAGACTTGCGAGAATGGACTCCTGTTCGACGGTAAAGGCGCCATTCACAACCACTGCAACTACCATTGGGCGGTCGACTGCGGCAACAGGAAAGCTGACTGTGAGTACAATATTGTACTGTTGAATACTGATAATTAATATCGGCACTGCTTGGCACAGGCCTCTTCTCAGAATAAGAAAGTTTTAGCCTACACACACCACCGGATTTTTTTATGAGCCCTCTCAGTATGCAGATTTTCTCACGATGAAAAAAAACATTACTAAAAACAGCTTTTAGACGAATCACGACGTTTTGAAAGTCCCTCCAAAGGCCCAGTTGAAATAAACTGTGGCTTTGTTTCCTACTTTTCAAGCTCTTTCATTTCATACCCATATTAACAGGATTGACAAAATATACACCATCCGCCATCTTGTGGCAGCGACCATTTTGAAAATGTTACATTATTAAGTATTTGATATTGCTTTGTCACCAAAATTAAAGTTATAAACAAAATTTCAGCAAAATCGGTTGGGTGGAAATAGTTCAAAATTCAGTTGTTATTTTTGACCTAAACATAGAAATATACGTACATACATTGCAAGTTAAATAAAAGCTTGTGATAAAACTGTCAATCATCAATAATACACTAATACTAGAAACTTTTTATCCAATTCCAGTGGTTCCTCTATCGACTCCTGGCTGCGAGTACCAGTTCGGCATCTACCCAGACAGTGATGAATGCTCCACCAGCTACATCAAGTGCGCATACGGCATCCCCCAGCAAGAGCCCTGCACGCCCGGCCTTGTGTACGACGAACGTATCCATGGATGCAACTGGCCCGATCTACTTCTGCCTTTCTGCAACCCAGAAGGTAATGTACACCATTATCTGCGTTTTTTTATTTAAAAGGTCATGGAGAAAGATTCAAAAGTAGTGATAAAGTCACTTAAGCCACGGCAAAACTAGAGGTAGGTCTGGTTTAGTTTACACCACAGATAAATTTGAGTTTTTTAAACCTTGTTTTGTACTAACAGTTTTCTAAAACCAGATTCTAAACCTGGGTCTTACCTTAGACTTAGTTTAAACCTTGATTTGTGATAAGAACGTATAGGTTTTATGCACCATTATAGTCCCAACAATTAAGGCAAAGGCAAACCTTTTTAGGGATTCATCATGTTATCATTTAGTCTCAAACGGATATATAACTTACAAACTTACTTAGTGCTTTCCTGTCTATGTATTAGAGATCCTCATTCAAATGAAAGGACATTTTGAATTGATGCTCGGCAGAATTGGTCTGAACTACTGCTATTATACAAAAGATTTTAATTAACAAGAATGTCTACCCCACAGCTGTCGTTGGCTTCAAATGCCCAAGCAAGGTGCCGTCCAACTCTCAATCGGCGAAGTTCTGGCCGTTCCCCCGCTTCCCCGTGCCCGGTGACTGCCACAGGCTGATCACCTGCGTCGAAGGACACCCTCGTCTCATCAGCTGCGGCGAAGATAAGGTGTTCGATGACCAGAGCCTGACCTGCGAAGACCCTGAGCTGGTCCCTCACTGCGGACACGCGTGATTCGACCTACGAATCTTGTATCATAAGACGAAAACGAAATTGATGAAATAGGTAACAAACAAAATAAATTCAGCGTTGTTTGTGCATTATATTGTGATTTATGAAGGTCGTTTACCATTGTTTTTTCGAATGTGAACGTAAGGTTAACTACTCAGTAAATCCTTAGATTTGATTTAATTTATTGCAATGATATTGTATATCATACTCAATATTACCTTAACTGCTACATTGATTATTATTAACTGTTTTCATGAGATTTCTATAACGTGTAATTATATTCTAACAAGACATTTGTAAAAATATAATTGTTAAGTAACTTTAATTTAATTCAATTTGTAATATTACTTTCTCAAACTTTCTGTAATTATTAAACAACCGTTTTCGTTTTGTGATACGCTATTTTTATAATAATTTAATTTCACTGAATGATTGGAATGTCTAATTTCCACCGAGTACTATTTATTCTTAATGCCTAAAATATCTGTGTAGATTCTACCGTTTTTAATACACATACAAAATGAATAATTTGCCAAATACAGCTGATTCGTGAGTGATATTAGTTACCATAGACATATGTATCGTTAACCTATAGAATTGACAAATATATGTATTTTTCATATAGATTTTTTCTGTAAATATTGCTGCTAAAATAGTGGAAATGTAAATAGAAAGTTATGCGAGAAGGGAAATATATTTAATTAATTAAATTGTTGTGTATTTTTATTATTATTCAACTCAGTTTAGGTAATTCTATGGTGTATATTTTTGTAGTACCTACTTATTTATTGTTAGAAGTAAAAAAGAATCGCGCCCTTCGCTGGCTGGCAAAACTATACTTTTCAAGCCATAATGGTTAGAAAGTTATTGGGAAACTTTAAGGTGTTTAAGACGATACTAACTCTTTTCTCAATTGTTAGCTTAGTAAGATTTTTGTGCCATATTTAGCGCATTTTTGGTAGACTAGCTAACAGTGGCAAAGGGTGACAGTTTTAAAAGGGGAAGCCGTCCCAAAAATGCCCTCTAATAATTGCTGCAATGAATGCTGCAAGACAAAAATCCATACGGTCTCTTGTAATCTATATGTAATCATCATGTCTGGAAGAGCTCGACCGAACTGAATAACAAGCCTTTTTTTTGCCAGTTGGATGAGTAAATCATTTAATATTACGTTGGTCTATTCACTTACCAATTCCGAAAGGGAAGCCGATGGGAATCGGGTTGTATGGACTATTCGCCACTGCTAGCTAAGACACACAGATTGGAGATTACATACTTTGATATTCAGCTGTTCCAAACGTTAGTGTCATCAGCCTATTGCAGATCACTGCTCGAAATAGGCTCTCAATTTGCGCCCCAAAACCTAGTCCATCACCTTCTGCATCCATAGCCTTCCGCATAGCCCGTCCCGCCCGTCCCGCCCGTCCCGCCCGTCCCGCCCGTCCCGCCCGTCCCGCCCGTTTTCCGTTTAGCCTTCTGCATCTGTTTCTTGTTATGTTATTTTTCGCGATTTCATGTTTGGTCCCATAGTAAAAGTTGTTCATAATTATGAGTACAATACCCTCCTTCAATGTTTCCCTCGTCAACCAGTCGCCCTGTTTATTTATCAATACTTTTTTACTATGGAGCGAACAACCCATCCTCGTCGTAGGTTGAGTAAAAATTAATTGGTATAATAAACGGCGAGAATACTGCTAAAGAAAAAAACTTAATATGAAAAATATAGGCATGTTTATGTAGATACTTTCGACGATTCTGTTGCGTTTGACATAGCACTAAACTAAACTAAGGGCTGTTTGTCTCTTTCTGTATCAATTGAAAATGAAAGAGACAGATGAATATAGTCTATTATTGAGATAACTAAAGTATAAAAAATCTGACCCCAATAAGATTTCCAGGACCCCAAGTCTGCTATTTCAATTGTGTCAGAATGGTCTCGTAATTATTAGTTTTTGCAGTGTCGTTCAACCATTTCGACTTCTATTGCGTAGGTAATAGAAGGAAAAGTCGTTTATTTGCCATTATTAAGTGTCGTTCTATAGATTTCCAGAACCAATCATTACGAGAACATTCTGACACAATTGAAGAAGCAGGCTTGGGGCTGGACCCTGGGCTTTTTCATGGCTTTAGTGGTAAAAGTATGACCATCCCTAATCTAAGAAGAAACAAAAGAAAGAACTAGCTTAATTAATAGGATTTCCTAAAAAAAAGGTAAGTAAAAGCACAGTCTGTCCTTACAAAATATTTTATTAAGCTAAACTACATTAAATGCGTTAGTCCTCGTCGACTTCCACCGCCTTGCCCTTGGGGGGCCTGTGGGGCTTGCGGCGGGAGGTCGAGCTGCCAGCGGGCTTGGGCTTGGGGGTCGGCGGGTTCTCCAAGGCTTCCAATTCGGCGTCAGTCAGCTGACCCTTGTACCATTCGGCACTGGAAATTGACGTATGTGTTAGGAAAGTATTTTTTTTAGGTTGGTGAGCTTGTCACTTGGAACTCTGTTACCATTTTGAATGGTAGTTAAGAATAGAATAAAATACTTTTTATTGTATTTCGATCGATTTTGTACCGATAAGGTTGCAGTTTTGAATATGATTTTGAACTTTTTCCTTCGTAAACTTAGGCTCAATGTCAACATAACTTCTCCACCACTTTCGTGAAAATGTTTGCTTTATAATAAGAACTCATTATGTCTGCACCTGATTTATAGGCGCCTGACTTACAGGCACTTGCAAAAGGAAATCTGCACTAACTAATGGTACAACTCGCTTAGTGGAAAATCCGTGGAAATCAGTCAGTTAATATTATTATAATTAGTTCATTAACACTTGATTACAAACAGCAATGATTACCGCATACTGACAAAACGAATACTGACTTATTACAAACAATAGAAGGTTTAAAACAAGTCTTGTAAAACCTAAGTTTTAAGATAGACCAGTATCATTTTGTTATATGATATTAGAATGTGCCGGATATTAATTGAAAACCTGGGTTTTCATGACTTGGTTTAAACTTTTAAAGCATCATTTGTGATAAGGTAGATAGGTACAGTTTAGATATGTATACATGACTGTCAAAAACCCCCGACTCCAACTAGAAAAAGAGCTATAACTAGAACTATAAAAGAGAAAAAACTGCATTGAAATCTGTCCACCCGTTTTGGAGCTACGATGCCACAGACAGATACACATACACACAGATACACACTACAAACTTATAACACCCCTCTTTTTTGTCGGGGGTAAAAACTAGTTCTTTTACAAGATATCTACTTACCATTCAGGAACCCTCCTAGCCCAATCGCATTTTTTGTGGACGTCATCGAAGGCCTGGCCCAGCTTGCAGCCGGAGCGACGGGGCGTGTTGCCGTTGATGCACACGTAGAAGAACTGGCAATCCTCAGGGTCGGCGTAGCGAGGGTGTGTCAGTCCGAAGGTCTCGTTCACGGGAGGACAGTCGAAAGCAGGGAATACCTCTATAGAGGAAAAAGGACATTGAATGATTGAACCCCACTTCTTGTTCATTGTGTTCTTTGTGACTATCCCTTGTAATAAAAACTGGTTGGCTTGAGTATTAAGTATGTACCTACTTGTATTGTTTATCTTTGGTGTTCGTTTTATTTATTTTTTGTAATATTGTGTAAAGAATTTTAGCCGGGGCCGCCTCAGCGGCCCCAGATATTATTGTGATTTTTTTTATGAAAAGAGTATCCATGGAGTTTCTTGTCGGTATCTTCCCTAGGACCGCGGAAAGTGACTTTATTTTATAGGTACTATGTAGAGATGCTCGATAATAAGGCAATTTACTCACCAGCGGAGCCGCAGCCAGTCCTTTTGGCCTCATCAGGCCATGTGCAGATGCCAGTCTTGTCGTTGTACACCAGGCCGTCGGGGCAGGTGATCATGTTGAACTTGCCGTCCACACAGTAGAAGAACTTGGCGCACTCCTTAGTGTCCTCGTGGGCGAAGTAGCCGTTTTGACGCGGGCAGTTCAGCGAAGGAATCGGCGTTTCTGGAGATAATTGCATTGATTTATAAAGGATATATTTTTATGTAGTGCGCATAATTTTTCGAGTGATTCAATCTCTGCTCCTAAATGCAATATAATGAAAAACAAAAAAACATTTGTTAATAAAGTTCAAACTTTATTTTTATAAAATCAAAATGCAGTTTGTTGTATAAATGTCGTTATTTTTTTAATCAATATAAATGGCGTTTCTAAAGAACTTTCATTATTGTTTCAATGTCGCGGCGCCCTTGAGGTTGGAAAGCTGTTTTGTGAAATTAAGATTATTTCTAGAGTTTCTTCTAGTTTGTGGAATAAACATGAAATGAGTTGTGAGTTGTGACTGATGGGTCTTTTGAGTCCCGATAAAGATTGGGTGTATGTCTTGTACATAATACAAAATAAAACCTAGTGTGGAGGAAATTTTCTTTTTTAAGAAGAATTCTATTAATAAATAATCATTGTAATCTGCGCCTTGCTTGAATGGGTACGGCATAGATTATAAATTCACCCACGAACCTGTTTATGTTTTAAATTTGTGTTGCGGTCGGTATAGTCTCATGGTTCATTGTTGCTGTTGTGGCCAGTGTTTGGTACTGATACTGATACTGCTATTTTTAATGTATGTGTGTCGTGTTTTTGCCGAAATTAATAATTTTTCTTTCTTTATTTCTTTCATAAATAATCTGATATAGGACTGCATCGCTATTTTGTAAGAATATCTCACATCTCGAATCTCACTCTTATTGTCGGTTGATATTTAACGAATTGCCATTCGAGAATAATCGTGTAACTTAATAACAGGAGCTGTGAACATGACTGGAGCATGTTCACAGCTCCGTTAATAAGTTGTCGTATGTTAATTCATCAACAAATATCAACCAACAAATAAGAGTGAAATTCGAATAGGTATTCTGATGTCCACGCCACCAAAAAATTTACAGAGATCTCTTCGCCTAGACATAGCCCTAGAAACGCTTATCTGAAAAATCTTTATCGATTACCACTTCTGTATTAACTCTTTGAGTAGTTATTATACAAGTTAACATGTTAAAACCCGTATGTATAATTTGGAATTACAATAAATTCCGCGTCGGTCGGCCAACCAAGGCCATGTTTCCCTTGAGATGTGAAAGTTGTACCAGCTCCGTTGACCTACGGCATTTATGTGTAATCTGTATTCTAATGATGTCACTAACCAGTCACTCTGTGGCTTCAACTAGGGTTGACAGTACCACCTATAGATAAAAAAAATAGGGTCTTTTTTATTTTAATAATTTGTTTAAATACCACTATTTTTAAATTATCTGAAAAAAATATGGACGGACTCTTTAGGGGCCAAGCACGAATGTTTTTGACGTATCGTAACGTTAACGTAAGCAACTTTAGAATAAAAAATACACGTTTAATCCATATATTATTTGTGGGAAATACAAGCAGTATTTTTATATTTTCATAAAACGAGTTTGTTTGTTGCGTAAAATTAAACAAAATGCAATAGATTCATTGTATTTTATAATCAAAATTTGCTTACGTTGCTTGGCCTTCTGTTTCTCATTAGCACATCTTTTGTTATGGGAACATATTATATGAAATCGAGAAAAAAAAACAGCTGTTCCATACAAAAGTACTAACCTAACCTAACCGGGTAAAATGTATGGAACAGTAGATTTTTTTATCAGAATTTCAGAGTAGTCCCATAATAAAAGTTGCGTATAATGATGAGCAGAGGATGCCCTTAATTTTTTCTGGTAAGTAATTAATAATGAAGGGTGTAGACAAAGATGAGAAGCGTTCAATTAGAAAATGTTTAAGAGGAAAGTGCAGTCTCACATCTCCACGTTATTCACAGTTCAGCAGGCTACCATGATCAGCATTGAAAAGGGCTTTGTATACGAAAGATTAGACAAAATTACAGATTGTAGAAATATTTCTACTCTTCGGTAGGATTTGGTAGAATAACTACATCACTAACTACTTCCCCTTTGCCATGGAAATAATATTTTTAATTTGTCTTTGTCTACGTAGAAATGTGGTCTAGATGTCGAGATGGACAGTAAAGCTTTGTCTATTCTTCGAAGAATAGAAATAGAAACGGTCATGATATATGGTGCAGGTTGAAATGATTGAAGTCAGCAAATAGGCCCAGATACCTACTCCAGATACGAGCAGGTACTTCTGACTCACTGAAGATTTTTTTATGTACAAAAAAAAAACTAAAGTAAATAGTTGAACGTAACCATAGCAACCCTAATTATTTACATAACAGCAAACACGTGTTCTGGCAGTGCCCGTGTCACCAATTTGTTGGAAATAGCAATCACTCAACATATTATTAGCGAGTAAGAAATCCTGAAGCTAACGAATCACTTGAATTAAACAATGATTATAATTAGGTACTTTAGATAAGCGCATGTCTCCTGGCACACACACATCACAATTCGCGCAGCCTACAAAAATTTGTACCGGGTTTGCATGTGTGTGCATGTGAGATGTATGTTTGTAAACAGTAACTGTACCGAAGATATAGTCTGTCAAGAAAGTCATAAAAAGGATTGAGGGCGTCACTTGTATATTCTCTTGTTTATTTTTAATATATTAATGCCGAAAACATTTTTTTATCACAAAAAATCTACACAGAATAGTAAAATAAACACATCGTTGTACCCAAACTGACACCTACGGTACTTATTTAGGGTTGCGAGCGAAGAAGAATTTTAGTCCCTTCAAAATCCTTTTCCTGACTTTCTTGACAGACTGTACATGAAAAGCCCAAGAGAGGGGCAACATTATTTTAAAAAAACACTGTACCTTACTGTCCTCTTCAAATAGCCTTATTTGTTATATTATTATTTTATAATAAAAATGATAGCCATTCTTTACCAGTGTAGAGAATGAGGGAATTTCCTTAGGTTTTCAAGTTATGCAAAATTGTGTAAATTAGATATTTCTTCTTTTTTCTTTTTAACCCCCGACGCAAAAAGAGGGGTGTTATAAGTTTAACATGTCTGTCTGTGTATCTGTCTGTGGTATCGTAGCTCCCAAACGGATGAACCGATTTTCGTTTAGTTTTTTTGTGTCATAGATAATTTTATCCCGAGTATTCTTAGCCATGTTTCATGAAAATCTGTTCAGCCGTTTGAAGATTATCAGCTCTTTTTTTCTAGTTGATGAGGGGATCTGACTAACTCTAGTTGGAGTCGGGGGGTTTAGAAGAACTGTAACTTTTGAACGGCAAAACAGATTTTCATGAAACATAGCTAAGATGATTTCCGATTAAATTAGCTTTAATTAAAAAAAACTACATTAAAATCGGTCCATCCGTTTTGGAACTACGATGTCACAGACAGACACACAGATACACAAGATACACACTATAAACATAAAACACCCCTATTTTTAGTCGGGGATTAAAAACCGATAGGCAATTGACTTTATAATGCTGCTCGAGGCTTTGGAGCTTGACACAAGTTCCTCGTCGCCAATGAGTCTTCTGGCGCGTAGTCAGTATCACTGCCTCCTGACATTATGCTGAGCTGTGGCCTTTTGGCACAATAACTCATTTTATGTTTTCCTTGTTATTGGTTTTATTTATTTTTTATTGTGCTAGTAAACTCTTTTTCTTTCTTTCTTTCAGCATTTATGAGAAGATGTACGGTAATAAGCCCCTTGGTCACTGCGATCTGCAGAGATCTATTGTGACATCTCTTACATTGTCACAATACCTTCTCTAGCCGCAAGCCAATCATAAAATTGAACATAGCTCTGGGGTGGTGGGTTTAATCTCAAAACTTGATAATGATAGTACTGACGGAGTTTCTTGCGGGTTTTTCTCCATAGGACTTACCTACTATTTGGAACGGCGCACCTCGAGTCTCGATATTTCATAAGTGCCTGTATTTGGTTTACATGAAATAAAGATCTATTCTAACTTACGGAGTTTGGGTCTCGCCGAGCAGTCGAGGTTGAAGGGCAGGTCGCACTTCTCCTCCGTGGAGCTGTAGTCGTTGAACACCATGCCATCAGGACACAGCTTCTCAATTATGCCGCCGCTCCTGGAAGATTTAGAATATTCCATCATCATTGTTGCCCACGATAGTTTCAATAACCTAACCGGCAAAACCCCCGACTCCAACTAAAAACCTTTAAATGGCCTAATAATGGCTTTTAATGGCTGAACAGATTTTCATAAAATATAGCTAAAATGATTCCCGATTATAGTAGCTTTCAATTAAATAAACTGTATTTAAATCGGTTCATCCGTTTCGGAACTACGATGCCACAGACAGATACACAGATACTACAAACTAATAACACCCCTCTTTTTTGTCCGGGGTTTAATTAATCGAACACTCTTGATGCGAAGTTCCATACCCATTACATAGCGAGTTGGTATGGAACGACATAAGTGATAAATAATCCATCCACCCTCTAAAAACTGAGCTAATGTAGAACACTGACAGGTCTCATTCATTGATCGTCAATATTGACCATCGATTTGGGTTATATACGTGAATATACGCCAGCGATTGAATGATGTAAGAATCATCAAAATCGGCCCACGCGTTTGGTCTCTAGAGCACCACAAAGTAGCAAACATACATATATACATAGGCTGATAAACACACCCTCCTATGCGTCGCGCAGTCGTGTAAAAAGGTGGATGGATGTTAAGTCTTTAAATATTTAAAACAACTAATGACAGTAAAACATGCTCAAAGTGCAAATAAACATAACTGTTCAAACCACTCAGCAATTCTTTGTGTAAACTCAGACAAAAATTCTTTCTCTGGACAACAAACATTTTGAGCAAACATTTTGCAAGTGATGTTTGCAAAATTCTCAAAACCGCACAAGGTCAGCGAACTAACGAGGATAACTGAATACCGTCTTTTTGGGTCCACAATAAATATACCAGAAGTGATTTATTTAAGCAAGATATATTGTCCGGCGTGGCTTAGCAAGACGCATGATTAAGCATTTTGCATGTATAGTATGTTTGGGAGCTTCGTGAATTTTAAATACATATACAGGGTGCCGCAGATTCACATTAAATGGAACCACGTATTTAATAGATATCACGTTCTGTAACCGTACACAAAAAAGCAATCAAATCCAATCAGTTGTTTAGCCACAGGAACTAATTGAAAATTTCATAATTTTACACTTATGCAAAGTTTGTAAAGTCTCCAACCTATTCTAACCAGAATTATTTTTATTTACACGTGTAAAACAGATAAATGTGACATAAATTTCTACTTCGATGTTCCTTCACCTAGTCAAATGATAGCAGAGTGAAATATGATGTAAAAAGAACTTGCGCAAAAATCGCAGGTCGTTTGTGTACGGCTTCAGAACATGATAACAAATACGTGGTTTCATTTAAATTTTAATGTGACAACATTTGCGGCACCCTGTATATAGGTATTAATGTACATTATAAGGTTGTTGTAATAACCCGTCCAGTGAGTAGCCATGTATTTCGAATAATTTGGGTGTATTCATGAATTTAAATTTCATAAAAAGAACGTTGTGATATTCACGCTGTGGTCGTTATGCTGTTTGATATTATGCGTAATCGCAGAAAATCTTACTGGTAACATTTATATTTTGTTTTTGCTTGAATCTGTGGTTAAGTTAAAAATTAAATTAAATTGTTTATCTTACAATTAGGATTATCAATTACTTTTACAGGTCTTTTTAAGCCCCGACAAAAAAGAGGGGTGTTATAAGTTTGAAGTGTGTATCTGTTTATCTGTGTAACTGTGGATCTGTGTATCTCTCTGTGGCATCGTAGCTCCCAAACAGATTGACCGATTCCAATGCAATTTTTTTAAATTGAAAGCCATATTAATCGCATCTAATTTTAGCCCAGTGGGACTGGGCAGGACACGTCTGCCGCATGCCAAAAGAACTGTGGGCTAACATAGCACAAAACTGGTGCCCTGAGATAATAAAACGAGGTCGCGGCAGACCACGAAAGACATGGCGGGACGAAATGGATACATTTCTTCAAGAATGGAACGAAAAGGCGCGGGATCGAGAGAAGTGGAGAAAATGGAGGGAGGCCTTTGCCCAGGAGTGGGACAGCATAGGCTGATAATAATAAAAAAAAATAAAAAAATAGCTATGTTTCTTGAACATCTGTTCAGCCATTCAAAAGTTACAGCTCTTTTTCTAGTTGGAGTTGGGGGATTTTGACGGTTAGGTTAGTTTATATACTAGATGAAGCCGGCATTTCGTATGACTAACGTCTGAGAAGAAACACTGAAACAAACTCCCCTGAGATTGCTTCAGTGTTTCTTCTCGTCAGAGTCTATTTTAGATTCTAAACAAACTTTTGTAAGGCTCTATGCGAGAACAATGTCGGGTAGCGTTTGAAATGGACTTTTGAGAAAAGCGCCACAGCAGTTTGAGCTCACTTGTCCCGACAGTTCAGTTCAATTTCAACCAAAGGAGAAAATATAAAACCTACTAACTATCATAACAACTACAAAAATTTCACTGCTGAATATCCACCTCCTATTAGACCTATCAGTATGAAAGAAATATTTTCATACCCCTGAATTCTTAGGCGGTTAGTAAATTAGAATATCACTGATAGCCTACCGGTTCAAAGCTGGCCTTACATTCAGGAGGGTCTGAGTTCAAACCTGGCCCGCAAATTGTTCACATCCTGCACCACCAGTCAGAGGGACTGGTGGTGCATAATTTTATTATGTGGAGGAACGAGGTATGATGTTCCTCCATTGAAAAGGGAGGATCCCCGACCAGGCGTGGTGATATTGCCTGGCGGGCCGAAGCCCAACGGACGATGTTGCATGTTTATATATGTTTTAGATACGATATTCCTTTTCCTTGCGCGATGCAGGCTTCGTAATCTGATTGGTCGAATTCATAATTATTTACGCGCCACTATAATAATAGTTAGCTTGATGCCTTGCTAAGTAGTTATTCTACATGGCGATAGGTGTCGCTACAATAAACAAACATCCAAACTTTCATAGGATAGGATTTATTTACCTGCACTCATAGTACTTGTCGCACTGCTCGGCATCAGCGAAGAATCCGTCTTCGGGGCAGTCGTTGGTGATCTCTGCTTGCTCCTCGGCTCTCCGCTCGTTATCCGCAATGGTCCGGGAAGGAATGTTCACTGGCTTCCTTCCCTTGGCTTTAGGTGTCGCTGACGATGCAAGCACTGGAACGAGAAAGATGATCAATATTAGCTGTCAATTATAACATCTAAATAGACATTAAATTCGACCTAATGTACAATTACGAGCACATGTAGTGACATTAGAACTTGTTTAGTAAAACCTTCCAAAATTGCTGTGATTTTGTTGTTTACAAACTAAACGAATTTAGTCTCAATATGTCTCTTTCTAACAAAAACATGAGAAAAGGATGGAAGAAATTTTGTCCTGTCAAATTAGTCCACTTACTTGAATCTAATCTATCAATGTTGCTACTGCTACAGGATTGAATGATGCTACATGTATATGTAGCAACATTCAAACGATTTTTTACATATTTATGTTCGTGACTGTCCATAATTTTATCGGCCTTTTATCGTATCCTTTATTTTATTCATTTAAGCTGTGCTATAGAGGGTCTTCATCAATAACAGAAATCTTAATATCTATTAAGTGGTAACCATTCTATTTACATCAAAACATTTATTACATTCAATAGAAGTTTTTATACGCATCTGTTAAGACCAATGACACGCGCGTTACATTTCCTGCGCGTGCGCAAGTTGACAAAAGTAGTTCACATTGAGTGCGGCCACTTCCTTAAGTTCAATGTTGCAATTAGCCGCATAAAATCTAAATTAGATTGTTCTAATATGTACTTTCTAAATGATATAATAGTATGGTAAAGTGACCTTAAAAATTCGCTACTACACTCGAAGTAATTAAAAAAGACTAACGGTCCGTTTCAATAACCGTCTATCGGTGATCAACCCTACTAGAGTTAGGCCCAAATCCACCGACAACATAACAGACGATAAGAGCAAAATCAGGCGTTCAAACATGAATTATTGTATGGGTAATCGGCTGATTTAATTTTAAACATCTGTTGTATTGTCTAAACTTGGCCCTTAGAATTTTTACCTAATTTATTGATTATAGCTAGGTATTGCCCACGGTTACACCCGCGCGTTTTATATTTATCAAAATAGAATATAGCCTATATCACTCAGGGATAATGTAGCTTTCTATTATTTTATTTTTTTATAATCGTGTCTATAGTTCTAGAGATTACCTACACACATTAAAAACAACTTAAAAACAGTTTTTTTTTATCTCTATTGTAATGTTACGTCAACTAACTACAAAGTCACCCAAGATACAGGCCTAGCCTAGTTTGGGGCGGTCGCGGGACTTATCTCATTACCGTGACCCCGGAACGTAAAGGGCTATTGAAGGAACACCGTGGATTTTAGTCAGTACAAGTCTGACAGTCCCTCCCGCCCTGCCCGGGGTGGGAGGACTCATTTGAAGATTTTACCACGCTAAAAAAAAAAAAAGCCTAGTTTGGGGCGAATCGAAGGTATGTTATAAAGTAAATATTTATAGAAATAAATTGAAATTGAGTCAATTGAATTTAGTACCTATAGATTTAACAAAGAGAAAATAAAATACGGAGTCTCACCGTAACAAAAATGAAGTTGCCCCAGAAAAATAAGTGAACATTTTAACAGACAAAGAAACGTTAGACTAGCTAGACAAACGTATAGTATTGGTATTAAAGGAAATGCGTGAAATAATGGCTATTATTTCCAAATTGATTTCACATAATTTTCTTTCTAAAAATAAATAATGAGTTATTTAGTAAACTTCAGTCGATGAAATACTATATATACCGACCATTCGTATTTATTATTTAAGCAATAAACCACTTGGTTTCAAAATAACTTAAATGCCTAGTGATTAACGAAACAACCTTCTTTGGGTATGAATATTTTAATAATAAAGTTTGTATACGTAATACGTGGAAAGGGTTATAAAATTATTAAAATGATTAAATCTAATTCTCTTTGATTTGCCATAAATCATTTCGTGAGTTTGTAAGTTTTGTAATATTTCGTTGAAGATTTTCTAAGATTTCACAAGGTTAAATTTTGTTAATATTTTTAACCAGCTTCTGACAGGAAAAACACTGACAGGTTGGTAAGCTTTGATAATTTGGGTGAATTTCATTTGAAAAAATCTCATAGCTAATAATCATTATTATGGCAAAAAAATATAACTGTCGCCAATTACCTAAGGAAAAAAGGGTTATCTTCCTAATTATTATTTTTATGTCCTATGTATAGGACGCCAGCAGTCAGAAGGTTTGCACAGTTTTATCATTTGTTTCAGATGATTTCTATACTTCATTATTGACGACGTTGACACATTAATGACGAATATACAACTTACGGAGCTTTCGGAACCCTATTGGACAAAAACCTGTGATAGCCAACCGGTAATCGCTTGTCTTCCATGTAGAACAATACTGATAACCAAGTTCAGTTTCTACAAAGCTCAGCCTAACTTTGAACCGTATTCCGCTTCTTTCAAGTAACAGAACAATTAAACAACATATTTTTGCAACTGCCAATATTTTAACAGATGACAGATAACCAAGAGTGTGTGGTAAGAGCTGATTTCTCTGTTACCTAACACGCGTAGCCCAGAACGACAGCCGCTGTGTCCAAATATTAGTGCTACATTAATGTTTCAACCAATAACCTTCGCTTTAAGTAGTAATAGCATTAAATACAATTTCAGGTGTATAGTTCGATTAATAGCTGTTGAAGCTGCTTAGACCACAGCAAAGATTCAGTGGGAAAGAGGACTGTAACAGATAGCATGTATGATTATAACTTAATATCAAAACAAACTCAAATTTACTTTACAAAACACGTATTTTCTTTGGCAAGCATTCTGCCAACCCCAAAAGGATTTGGGGACCGTAAATTTCCTCTACCCATCAACAACCTTCGACTCCAACTAGATTTTTTTTTGTAAATTTTGACACAGTGATAGCCTAGCGGTTGAACGCTTGCCTTCCATGCAGGAGGGTCTGAGTTCGAACCTGCCCCGCACCTCCAACGAATTGAATTTGATTATCACTTGCGATAACGGTGAAGGAAAATATCGTGATGAAGCCTGCACATCTGAGAGGGCCTCATAAAGTTCTTGATGGAGTGTGTAGTCTGCCAACCCGCACTAGGCCAGCGTGGTGGACTACGGCCTAACGCTTCTCATTCTGAGAAGAAGTCCGTGCCCAGCAGTGGGACAGTAATAGCTGGTTTTTTAATTTTTTATTGAAACTGCTTAGACTGCTGCAAAGATTCAGTGGGAAAGAGGACATGTTACAGATAGCATGTATGATTATGACTTAATCATCAATAACTTCCGACTCCAACTAGAAAAAGACCTGCGAGTTTTGGACGGGTGAACAGATTTTTATGAAACGTAGCTAAGATGATACCCGATTAAACTAGCTTTCAATTTACAAAAACTGCATTGCAATCGGTCCATCCCTTTTGGAGCTACGATGCTACTGACACAGATACACAGATCCACAGATCCACAGATCCACAGATTCTCACTACAAACTTATAACACCCCTCTTTTTTGTCGGGGGTTAAAAAGGCTAGGCAGATGGGTAAATATGTGATTATGTCAGGTTTTCTCATTCCATACTCCATCCATCCAGAGTACATGACTGTGTAATGTGTATCCATTGTGTACTCATGTGAACTTTAATGGAATTCAGCGGCGCGGGCGCAGCGTGCGTGGAATAAGTGCGCCATTTCTCCGTTACTTTCCTTAGAATCGCTCGTTATTTATCTACTGTTACTTGAACGGTGATCAAATCATAAACTTCCTGTAGCAATCTGATCAATTGTGAGAAGTTTTATTTTTATTTTATAGGACAAATACGGATCATCTGTGGGCCAAGCTCGAATGTTTTGACGTATAGTAACGTAAACGTAAGCAAATTTTGATTATAAAATACGATAAATCTATCGCATTTTTGTTCAATTTTATGCAACAAACACACTTGTTACATAAAAATGTAAAAATACTGCATGTATTTCCAAAAAAATATCATGGAATAAACGTGTATTTTTGTTTCTAAATTTGGTTACGTTTACGTTACTATACGTCAAAACATTCGTGCTCGGCCCACTGGTGGTAGCAAAAGAAAGAAAAGAAAAGAATAACCTAACCGTCAAAAACCCCCGAACTCAACAAGAAACAGAGCTGTAACTTTAATACTTAGGTCAAATGGTAGGTATGTGATCACCACCTCAGTGAACATCCGCAACACTAGACGAGTCACTGACTGCCACCGCAGCAGACAATAAAAAATCAATTGTTGTGGTCACAGGTGACCTACATGGCGCTCAAAGGCTAAAAACTGCATGGTACGAAATATTGGTTGGTCCTATGGAGAAGGCAGTCAAGAAACTCCTTGTATCGTATTTATCGTATTTTTAGCCAACTTTTTTTTGCTTGTATTTACACCTATACTCATAACTCACGGATTCTTGCATTTGCAGTTATGCAAAACAATTGCTTATACTCATAACGCAGAGTATGTTTGTATTATGCCAGTTTTCAGTTATGCAAAACAATTGAAGTAAGTCATTAACGAACGTTCTTCAGAAATTAATACTTTCTCTTTTGAAAAGGTGCGAGCGCGTTGATGTCTCTTCCTCCTAGACGTAATAATGACGGTTGTTACAAAACAATACGAATAAAATAAACATTTGAAAGATACCATTGAGAAACGAATAAAATAAACATTTGGGAGCTTTTCATCGTTATTTGATTGATCAATGTTTATTGTTATACAATACAATAAACTTTATTGTATACTAGAAAAAAAGAATGTACAATGTTATGTGTTTTTATCAAAATATTTTTTTCTAAATAGTACATAATATTGCCAATCTGGCATTCAAATAAGACAGGAATTGTAATTGTATTCGTCAAGGCTAACTAGTGCCCTGACATATCGTAACACTTAATGCTCCACTGAATAACAATTTGTAAAAGGTTATTGAAATAGGTCGCGGTATCAGAATGAAACTCTGCTTAGAATTAATAATTGTTACTAAATATTTACAAATTATTATATAAATAAACAGTAAATGTAACGAAAGTGAATGTCTTATCCTTTGTTATTGAGTTTATTTAAATTTAATTAAATTAAAGGTATTTTTTTTCTAAATGAGGTCAAACAATACTCACCCACTAAACAGCCCAATAAAACGACTCCTACGCACGACCGGAACGCCATCTTGTGATAACACTCTCCTATCACTCAAGTATAACGTAAATGTCACTTATAAGTGACTTTATTAAAATGTTTGATGACGCCCGCACCGCACTCTATGCCGCACTGACTTATTCACTTTTTGTCATCCATTCTTAGCTGTAACACAGCTCAGCGAAAGGTTATGCTAATTCTCCATCTCCTTCACTCTTGGGCATTATCTTATCTCTATCCTTTTCTTTCACAAGCTCTTCGGATCCTGTTATTGTTCTACGTGTTCTGCAAGAAAATTAACAAATGCCAAAATGCAGTTATCCGACTTAAACCGATGTTTTAACGATAACGATGAGTTTAGGCGATTAATAATTAATCGTTCGTTAAGCAAACGATTGCAACGAATGGAATGTGTTGCGAAAATTGTGAAAGCAGAAGCAACGCAGTTGTATTGAATGCTAACAATTACTGAATGCCCATGAGTAACGATAATTAGGTATTTGTTTACACCGAGGAAGAAACAAAATTATTGATTGATTCACAGTTGCTTAGAAACAATTGTTGTTTAAATCTTCTACAAGACCAACACTTGGAACTTTTGAAAGTGTCTGCAAAGGCCCAGTTGAAATAAAAAACGTTGACTTTGACGTTGCAATTCCTTTTTTGAAACTTAAATTGTAAAGTGATAATATTATGTTTTTTTCATCACATTGTGTAAATGCAGATCGAACTTGGCCGGAATTATTTTAAATACGTATTATTTTAAAAGAGTATCCATGGAGTTTCTTGCCGGTATCTTCTCCAGGACCAACCCAATTGGAATCGTGCTCCTAGAATCAGAAGCCCAATTCACGTAATTAATTTATAATATGACTGAAAGTTGACCGAACTGAGATTATATTATGAATTGACAAAAAGTCATGTATTCTACTCCTCTTAAAGTTCAGGCCGATTTCAGTATGATTTGGATTCAAATCTTCTTACAAACTCATTTCAATCTCATTTTTGACGTTTTTGTATAGACGAGAGTGTCAATTTTATTATCTGTGTCAGTTCAAAATGTTAGCAGAATACCGATTTGCCTTTTATTCAACTTTCGATCTCATTACAATATAATGTCACGTTTGACGTTTTTTGTTAGGGTAGGAGAATACCGAGAATACCATTTGTGACATTTATGACATTGGTAGTAGATCGGAATGAGATCCGAACTATATTTTGAACATTTTTAATTACGAGAATTGGGCCTCTGATGTTTTGAAAGTGCCTGCAAAGGCCCAGTTGAAATAAAAAACTTTTACTTTGTAACATGAAAATAACTACCTAATATACCTACCTATTCGAACTATGTCTCTACAAATCCCTTCCACTAAAGATTTGGTATACTTTGTTAGTGGTTGGTACTTGAGTTTATAATGATATAACTAGATACATGTCAATTTTTCAATTCATCTTTGTGAATTGAAAAATTGCCTTACCCATTTCTAAATGGAATATCAAATAGTTAAAAGGAAAACATAAAAATGTTGATCGTGTCAGACTATAGAGTAATTAAAAAATGTTCAGCTAAAAGTCCAAATTACAAAACGTGGATTTGACTGTGTGCCTTCATTTTCCACCAATTTTCGTTTTAACTATTTGATACATATTAATACGTGAAGAGAAAACTTGGTATCTCTTTTAAACCATTTTGCGCGCATGGAGGACTTTGAGATCTGGCATAGTTAAAGTTTATATGGAGAAGGAGTGCAGAAAGCTAAAATTATGGTAAATTTCGACCACCGGGCGACCACTATGTATATTAATTAATACGTGAAGAGAAAACTTTGTACCCCTCTTTAAGCATATTGCGCTCACGGAGGATTGTGAGATTTGACATAGTTAAAGTTTATATGGAGAAGGAATGAAGAATGCCAAAATTATAGTCGAATTTCGTCCACTGGGCGACCACTAGTTCTATTTAAAATGCTCTATTTCAGAATATCTTCCTTCAATATACAGTAGTTACCCCTTTGTAGGTACCTAGTAGTAATAATGGTAGGTCATGTATTTTTTCAATTATAGCCTGGGTCTGCAGGATAATCACGATACACGCTCATAATCGGAATCGATTAAATTTTGACAGTTCTAGAAAGTTCATTGCGTAGTCCCAATCGTGGAGTGGAGTGATTCGTAAAACATACTGCGCAATGTACAGTCACGATATTTCGCGGTGATAAATTTCACAAACAAAATGCTTTGAACGACTGCGGCCCACTTAGAGTTAGTAACTCTGCATTTGGCAGGACGCAAACGATTTTAGCCTCAAGGATGATATTTCAGAAAAATACTTATTGTAAGTACATTGTTGTACTGATAAAGTTGAATCAATCCATTTACGAGCGTGTTTCGTGATTACCCTGTTCATTATGCCCACTTCATGGTATAGGATAGGTCTTCTTTTATATGGTTTCATGCCTACATTGATTGACTGGATGGGTATTATAATACCGGGGTATTGATTGGAGTTCCGATTATTTTTACCTATCTGGTGCCCGCGGTTTCACCCACGCGTTTTCATTTTATCAAAATAAAATATAGCTTAAATCACTCAGAATAAGTGTAGCTTTCTATAAATGCAAGAATATTTCGAATCGGTTCAGTAGTTCCAGAGAATTACCTGCTACATACAAACACATTTTTCCTCTTTATAATATTGGTATAGATACGAGTATCTAGATTATCTGAATCTGAAACATGACTCTACATTGTTGTACTGACTCCTTATATGAAGAGTGCAACCTTTTTATATGGATTTACCTCTACGAGAGAAAAGCGTGGGGAGATATGGACCGATGCTTGAATAAAATGGCAGCAATCGTAAAAAGTTGGATTATATCAATATCAAATTATGCAGGCATTTGAAATTTAAGAGGGATCATGATTTCATATTCTGATTAGTTAATTATCTTCTTATATTTACTTTTCTAAAAGTTCGGAAATACATTCGTTCCGCTAAGGAGTGGAAATCATACACGCATATTTCTATACTATTCCCCTTGCCAGAGTCTGTGTTTGCAGATGGAAGTCTTCAAGTTTCGAGAGAATAGGTTACTTCTAGAAAAGCGTGCAACAACGTCGACCGCATCATCATCGCGTGAGCTAATATTACATGGTTCAATTTCGGTTCAATATTGCTTTCGATTTGATTGTTTCAATGGCATTGAAACATCTAAATACGTTTAAATGAATTCGTATATACAACATGTAACGGAATAAACGCAAGACCTCAGACACGCCAATTAGAATATTAAATTATAAAACTAAAATAACATCTGTAATTTAATTTAGTTAAACCAAACCAAATCACATAATATAAAATAGTTGTCCTGACTAAACGTAAAACGTTTGAGCCTACTATTCTCTACGCACACACGCATAGCAATGTTTATAGCGGCGAGCGCACACCAGCGCACACCAGTTCGCCCGCCATCAGCTGGCTAAGCACTGCAATAGTGTAGTCACTAGGTACGTCAGTTCAATGACCGAAAATTATGATTCCATCTTTCCATCACACTTTCACAGGCTTTGGACTGGCGGTTTTGAATAATTTAATTTAATTTTACGATTGTATTAAATAATCTACATTAGCAATACGAATCTAAGATATTAGGCTTAGTAACGGGGATGTATTTTTAAACCAAGCGACATTTTGCCCGACTGTGATGTATCAGTAAAGTAGGGCGGAGCACCCGGGCGGCGGCGCCCGCGCCCCCCGCCGCGCCGACACGTGTAGGTAGGTACTATCATCGGACACCGGGGAACGCAGAACTTTTTTATCTCAGACGCGTAACTTTCGCGACATTACCCTCTAAACCCTGATAAGTCGTGTTTACCGTTTATTACGTGTTTAAAAGATTTGAATCATAATATTTACAGTAGGTAATTAAAATAAAATCGTATTAATAGGTACTTACAGAATTTACACTAATTTACACTACTTCTTCGTCCCATTTTCATTAAACTGATTGCTGGAATGAATCCACACGGCATGCATGTGGATTCTCGTGCCTCCACAAATGTTGATTATGTTGGTTGTACATCCCAACACGAGTGAATGTACTCTCGTCGGTCCAAATAATATTTTGTTGCCAGTTCTCCAACACCCATCTACAAAACTCTAGACGTGGCAAGTAGTCGCTCGGCGTTAGCTCCTGACAACGTCGTAGGTGGAACGGGTGTTCTCCATCAGCATGTAATGTTCGCCACACGTACATGTGACTGCAGTCAAACAATGGCGCTGCCTCTCTCGTGCTACTCTCTGGATGCTCGTCGAAATAATCGAGAATGTTTGCTTGCAAACGAGTACTGCGCACATTTGTCCCTCTATCCAAGGCCGTGTTAGGACGAAACGTCCCGGAGTCCCTCAGACGCTGAGTTGCACTTAGCATCGTCCTGGCGCTCACTCTGGTGCCATATCGTTCATTCATCACTCGACAAGCTAACTCGACATTATCGTCACAACGAGCCAGTGTCCTCACCATCTCCGTGTACTGGATATTGGTATAACGGAAAGCCATCGCGCGCGTAAACAATAAAATGTGACAACAACAACGAAACACAACCACTGAAACATGTCAAACATGTCAAACGTCAAAGGGGTAGCTGGTAAATCGACATCGGCTCAATTGCCATATCGAAAGAAGAAGAAGAAGAAGAATGCATCTCGCTCTTTCACATTATTCTTACTATTGCAAAAAACATTTTGAAAAACTTTGTGAAATGCGAACTACAAATTCTGTCGTGCATTTAAATAAGCCTTATTGGTTGTTAATAAGGGTTAAATTTCCTTAAATTAACTATTTTATTTAATGCACACTACCTCAAATGTAAAATGCATTGATATTATTTACGTGTGTGTATGGATATCTATGAACGAACTACAAATTCGCTCGTGCATTCAAGAAGGCTTTATTACTTTGGAATAAGGCTTAAATTTTCTTAAAGCAAAGATTTTATTAACTTGTTACGACGCGGTGGTTCTAATTTAAGATAAATAAAAGATTTTTTAGGGAAAAATTAACATATATAAATTATGATGGAAATCGATTCAGAAGCCGATTCTGAACAAACAACTTTCAGGTCTTGCGTTTATTCTGTTACAGGTTGTATAGGTGAAGTCGTTCAATATGCAATGTTCAATGCTTTTCAATGGAATTGTTTCAATTTGGTTGATCCATGTAATATCGCCTTTACCATCAGAGTGAAATAGTGGGCAAACACGAACTTATCAAATACAAAGAAAAAAGTTTGTTAGCAAGCATACAATCGGAACTTGACCAAACAACTTCTGGGGAAACTTTATCTTCACAATACGATAATTTAAGGATACTGCTGTCCATCGAGATGAATCATAGCTTCAATAGTCATATCTTTCTATTGCTGTTTACAATAAACTCGGCAAATCAATTATTTATTATCCTATTCTTATTTTTATTCCCATTAAATTACTAGCACTCACAGCACTCGCAGCTCTTATCACAACATCGTACTTATTAAAATTGTAATCTAATATTTTAAAAGAGTTTCCATGGAGTTTCTTGCCGATTCTTCTCCATAGGACCTACTATTTGGAACCGCGCACCTAGAGTCTCGACTTTCCTTAAGTGCCTGTATCTGGTTCTAAAGATCTAATCTATTCTAAAAGCGATTGGTCAAACCATGGGTAGATGGTTCCTTGAGCTTGTGGTCAAAGGCTCTAGTGTAAGTTTCTTTTACCGATCTCGATATTACGCAGCGGCCGCGGTCGGCGCGGGCGCTCAGATTGGTGAAGAGCTCGGTACAGGCCAATCAGGAACCTTAAAACGAGATTGTTAAAAGAATATAATAGAAGAATAGAATAGATCTTTATTTCATGTAAACCAAATACAGGCACTTATGAAATGTCGAGACTAGGTGCACGGTTCTAAATGGTAGGTCCTATGGAAAATAAACAATTAACCAAACTGATTACCAGCAGGCGATATAGTGGACAAACGCAAACCTAATCAACATAAAAAAAAACTTACACTAGAAGAAAGAAAATTGCGTTTAATGGAAAAAAAATAATTAGAACATACAACAAGCATATTATATAGAAAAAGTATGTTTATGCCAAAAGGGCCACAGCTCAGCATAATGTCAGATGACAACACTAGGTGATTTTCAGCTGAAACCTACGGGTGCCATACGCTCCAATGTGCTTAAAACAATGTAAATATATAAATAAATAATTATTATTACTATTGATATATTTTTCGTACTAACTTAAATAATATCATAATGAAAGTAGTTATCGAAAGGACCTTAGTTACTGAAAGTCGTGAAGCGTTTGGAAAATATTTCAGATTACCTACGAGCTACAGAGGTATCTGTAGATGATAGGTGTAGTAAATACCTTTTAGTTTTAATATCATATAATGTAACCTTTACAGAAATAGAAGATTAAATTTTAAATGGTGATAAACTTTGATTATTATGGGACGGGTTTTTATTAGCCCGTTGGACTTTTATATACCGCTATTTTGCATTTAATTTCTTGGTTAAACTAGTAATTAAATAGGATTTTTATTATATTATTGAAGTGAAACTTCTATAAAGACGGGGGTATTAGGATTTTTTCGTCACGACAAAGAGCGTTACGGCCGCGTGGAGGGGTTAGACGATATATCCGTTGAAGTTTCACTTCTACTATGTGTCCCAACCGTCATTTCGTTTTTATTATGAGCCTATAATGTCCCACTGCAGGGCAAAGGCCTCCTCTCTTTTCGTTTCTCACGGTCAGTTGCGATCTGGTGCCAATCCTTTATGTAAATGTCCAACTCTTCCCGCCATCTCCTTTTGGGCCTGCCGCGCTGTCGTTTCCTGTCGTCAGGATAGGATAGGATTTACTTTAGTATTTTTAATATAATCAAGGCCCAATTCGCAACGCCCATATATCATGCAAGTAACGCACTCGCTATAAGGAAACTACGTATAAAAACCTAGTGCGTTACTTGTGTGATATCTTTTCACATTGTCATGGCGAATAAAGGGAGCAGATATGAGTCCAAACTTTATAAATAAATAATTCTTTATTACAGTAAGGGCACAAAAAATTGGTACAGGAGAGACTTATAAACTAACAATTATGTCATTACATACATCCAATTTAATAGCAGTACGACACTGGTAACCATGGTAATACTTAACATGCGCATGCGCACTTCACATTTGTAGTAGGTACATTTGGTTGATAACCATAATTATGTAAAAAAAATCTGGATCTTCCGTGTTACTTATGGCGTGACGCATCCCTCAAGGGGAAATACCTTAAAAATAAAAATAAAGAGTAGCAGGTTAAGGTATGTTATTTACGGTCATCAACATTCTCTCGACGGACAGGAATCCTTCACCTTTCCCGACATGGTTCAGAACAACGAACGAAAAAATGCAATTTTATTTTTATTGTACGTCGAGATTAAGGATCGCGGATATGTCCGTATGGTATTCGCACATCATTATTATCATATTCATCAGCAGATATTTATTTTATATAAGGAATCATATTAATAAGATAAAAACTTAACTATGAACACAGCCTAATTATTATTAATTATATAAAACATAAAATATAAAACTGAGCAGCTAGGCGTCCAAATTACTCCTCCTCATCGCTGTCAATTGGTAGCGTGCCCAGAAGACTGGCAGCATTACCACGCTGAATGGCAATGCTTATTCTTTTTACAAAGTATTCTTGTTATTGTTTTATCAGAATTGTTAATTACAATCACCGCAGAGCCAGTAAACGACGTTTAGATTCAAACGGTAATAAGATGGTTTTTTCTTCATCTTTTTCGTAGACAAACCAGTTTTCTCCACTCTTTGTTTCCTTGACAGAATAAAAACGAAAAATCGAAAAATACAACGGTAAAGGGATTATTTTCTCTCCCCTTTTTGCTATGCGAGGACTGCTGGAAGAAAATTCATATTTGGGATAAGCTCGCCAATCATCTCTTATAAAAATGGAGGACGTTCTCAAGTTCTCAATTTGACGTATGTTTTTCACACGATTACTCCACCTCGGCAGTATACCCTTTCAAACAAAAAAGAATTTTCAAAATCGGTTTGCAATTGGCGGAGAAATCGCTTAAAAAAATGTAGTCCAATTGAGAACCTCCTCCTTTTTGGAAGTCGGTTAAAAATAAATAATATTGTGTGCCTTGCTTTACAGTCATAAATAAAATAAAGTGCTAAGTGCTTAATCCATTGATGCGAGCAATAATAAAAGCTCTTAATAACTTCTTTATTTCTGATCAAAATTTCATGATACATCGACTGACAAAGTTGCATACAGTAAGTTAAGTACCTGACATATTAATGTGGGAAAGTTATTAATAATTTAATATTATTAAAGATTGGTATTAATAATAATTTATACCTTATCTTCCAATATATCGTAGGTCCCTACTTGTACCTAAATACCTAAGTTGAATATCAAAGGAGTGCTTAACAATGCCTATAAATTCACAGTTAAAAGGCGTTTTATACCTTTCCATTGGAGGTCTAAAATTAAACTACCGGTTAAGGCTCATCTGGTTACTGTACGCTGAACCAGCTTCCTTAGACAAGTTGCAATCTACGATCTCTAGAGATTATAAACGCCAATAACATAATTGGAATTAATATAATAAATAAATAAATTTTATTTCGGAAGTAATATCCATAGACATTATATAATGACACGGTTGGCGCAGTAGCTAAGCGACTCGCTTTCTACACGACGTGCCGCGGGTTCGATCCCCGCATGGAACAATTACATAAATAGTTGTTCTGGGTCTGGGTGTGTGTGCATGTGACATGTATGTTTGTAAACTGTACCCTTGATACAGGAGAAAAACAAGTGAGGTGCAAAATTTTAAAAAAATACCTTTCATGTGACTATTCGATGGCTTATGTCAATTCAGTACATTTTGATGGCGTTTCTATTCTCCAGTGACTTGTAGATTGTAGCACGAACGTCTTTAACGTAAACATCGTAACGTTAACGTAAGCAAATTTTGAATAAAAACACAATAATTCTATCGCATTTTTGTTTAATTTTACGCAACATACACACTTGTTTCATGAAATTGTAAAAATACTACATGTATTTTCAAAAAATATCATGGACTTAAACGTGTATTTTTGATTAAAAATATGCTTACGTTACCGTTACGTTACGTCAAATTTCGTGGTTAGCCTTCAAACTCATCATCGTTACGAACGCTAAAAAGTTACGGACGCTACTACTAGAGCCATCTACCGTCAAGCAGGCAAAAAGATAGTTGTTTAGTTTGAACAAGCCATGCCCTCTGTTGGTGACGTGAGGATGTGTTATAAGCAAGTTTTGCGTTGCCACCGTATCTTTTAATAAAAATATAATTTATTATTTTATTTACCATTCATATAACCGCCACGCCGAATGATCTATGGCATAGTTGTGACAATTCTGAGGTAACCCGGTGGGTTAAAGACAGCTAAAGAAAACATTTTTTTTCTGGACTCGCCAGGAAATAACAAATGAAAGAACAAAAAAATAAAGAATAACAATATTTTTATTAATGTTGTGTGTGTTGTGGTTGTGTACCATCACGAGAAAATCCCGATCGTTTGCCCGAAAAGAAATAACTTCTTTTCGATGTTAATGTTATTATATAAAGAAGAATAAAGAGAACTAAGAATGCCCTACCATAAAAAACCTTATTACACTAATTCCTATTCTTGTACACAAAATGTGGAATATACAAAAATACAGTTTAAATATTAATGTACAAAGGCGAGCTTACCTCAGAATGAGTTTTCCTCCAGTAAACCTTTTAGGTGAAAGAGAAATGTAGCCAGAGTGAGAAAGTCAAGCGTACAATACAATTATTACAATACAACTACTTAGGTATCATAAATATATTGTATTAATGTAT
This sequence comes from Allophyes oxyacanthae, assembly GCA_932294325.1. Classification (NCBI taxonomy): domain Eukaryota; kingdom Metazoa; phylum Arthropoda; class Insecta; order Lepidoptera; family Noctuidae; genus Allophyes; species Allophyes oxyacanthae. The sequence goes on from OW028611.1 coordinate 14,481,888, forward strand.
TATTTAATTATTTAAATGAAACAACAGATTTTCTTTTTCGCGAATACTTTTAGTTTTTCCCATATTATGTGTTGTTCATAATGATGAGTAGAATAACCCCCTTTTGGCATTTTATATACAGGGTGCCACAGATGTTATCACATTAAATGAAACCACATATTGGGTATCTCATGATCTGAAGCCGTACACAAAAAAGCTGCGGATTTTACGCAAGTTTTTTTGCATCATATTTCACTCTGCTATCATTCGACTAGGTGAAGGATGTTCCTTCACCTGTGGCCAGTATCACTGCCTCCTGACATTATGCTGAGCTGCGGCCTTTTGGCACAATAACTCTTATATTTTCTATGTTTTCTTTGTTATTGGTTTTATTTATTTTTTGTTGTGCTAATAAAGTATTTTTCTTTCTTTCTTTCTTTCTTAATCATTTTGGTTAGAATAGGCTGGAGACTTTACAAACTTTGCCTGAAGATTGTGATAAGTGTAATATACCTAAGTGTAATGTAATAAATTATTTAATTTTTATGTAGTTCCTGTGGCTACACGACAGATTGGATTTGATTAATTTTTTGTGTACGGTCACAGAACGTGATACTAAATACACGGTTTCATTTAATGTGATAACATTTACGACACCCTGTATACACTTTCCGACTGACCGTGAATTTCAGTAATTTTTGCTATAAATAGCACGAGGCGGTTTAATATTTTTCTTTTAAGCGAAGATGCAATCTGTAATTTACATATTCTACATATCGTTACAGCAATTAATAAGTCCACTCTCTACCGATTTACGCGAATTATGAGCGTAAGTGTAACATAATTGTTGATTTCGTGCGCATCATGTTAATATCGCTTTCATCGGCGCACGCGCTGTAGAAAGTGATCTCTTCTGAAGTAATGGTTTCACTTTATCACAGATTTTATGACATTATTAATGAGTATTTAACTAAAAATTCACTTTAATGACATAAAAATACAGTATGATTTCGTATGTTGCGGTCTGTGATGAAGATTATAGTTTTACGATTAGCTATTTGCCAATGTTTGCAGTTAAATCATGGTCGTGCGTGTTTTAATAATGATTGATATGTTTTTTAGATCCCATTTACTAACTACGTACTCATCAACCTATCTGACACAGGTCTCAGATACTCACAACAGTCACAATAGCCCTCGGTGGTAGACACAACTTTTAGCAATTGGATAGGATCATAGGTGAATAGTATAAAGGATCATGCCCAATGGCAGTATCAATTTGGTCTTAACAAAAACAAACAAAATTATTATTGTATTCCGGATTCGAATTCCGGAAATACCTAGCTTATTTCAGTAAAAGTTTATTACATCTACTATTATACACAGGTAATTTCGCTGAGGTGCTGATTGGTGCAATTTGGTACAAGAGTCCATACTTCCTTGGGCATGATCCTTTGCAACAAGCTGTGGCAATAAGAGATGTTGTAGAGACAGACGATAGATGTAATTTTTTTTTTAACTTTTCGCCACTCTTTTATTTCTGTTTGCTATACGTATACATATACGTATATTTACATATATATATTTATATACGTATACGTATACGTATATTTATTCCGTGCGGGGATCAAATCTGTGACACGCAGCGCAGACAGCCAGTAGTGACTGTGCCAGTAGCCACTGTGCCAATTGTGTCTCAAAATTATTATCTATTAAATCAATGAGCTTACTAAAAAACGTCTAAATGTCCTAGTAAGGTCTGTTCACCGACAATATAACAGATGTTCAAAATGAAAACAGCCGTTTACCTATAAAAAAGTTCCTGTCAAACGGCTGTTCATTAATTTGTCAAGCGCCATGATCGGGAGGTGACTGGACAATTTCCTAACAGAAAACGTTTCGCCGGACCTCGGAATCGAACCCAAAACCTTATGCTTTGCAGTCACGTTTAATCCAATGAGACTATGGTCATCATTTCGTCGTTGATAATCTCATACCGCGGAACTAACATTGATAAATACCGGGTATGTACTAAAAAAATCAAAATTGACTGTTCGCGTCTATTAATTATCATTCACAATCAGCTATATAAAGACGCGAGAACTAAATTATTATTTTTTAAGTAGGTACATCCGCGATATTTCAGTGTTAGTTACGCGGTTTAGGACAATCCACGACGATTTCATACTTTTTACGCCGACTCTCAGAATGAGAAACATTTTCAATGAGCAATAAATAAAACAAGCAATGCCACGGGGCGAACTAGACACATTCCGTGCGTGTACTGCCCATTCGACATTAAAAAGCACTTCGACTAATAAGTATCCCGTGGAATACCGCGATTATATACCTACACGTATTTTTGAGATAATAATGCCATCTTATCTAGGCATCTTCAGATAATAAAGTAGGTACCTATTGAATAAATCTTTATAAAACTTAAATTCATTATACAATCCAATTGATTTCTTTTTGAAATCCGTCGCACATTGTAAACCTTTACAACAAAATTGTGGATAGTTAAAAAAATATCTGAAATATTTAAATGTAGGTACGCATGTTTAAATAATATACCTAGGTAATATCTAAGCTACTTAGAAAAATAAATTAAAAAATAATAAAAAAAATAATAAAAAAATATTTTATTGATAATAGAAAATTAAAACCATCAAAAACCACCATAGAAATCATGGGGGAGGCCTTTGCCCAGCAGTGGGATGATGCAGGCTAACAGTAACAATAACAGTAATAGAAAATTGTCAGGCCCTTATCAATAAATTCTTCTTATTAAGACATTAATTAAGCAGTTAGCGGAAGGCGTTGGCGCGTGTTCCGACGTAATTAAGTAAACTAAGTACAATAAAAGCATGTGAGGATCCTACGCAAGGATCGCTACAGTGGTCGTTGGTAGCTGGATGTTTACTTATTATATTCCTAATTCCTAGTGTTAACATTAACATTCGTTGAAGAGCGTTGTTAGAAGTGACGAAACGAAGACGTGCAGTTTAATAAATAAGCCCAGTCCAGCCCATGGTAATGGGGTCCCACTGCTGGGCACGGGCCTGTTCTCAGAATGAGAAGGGTTTGGCCTTAATAGTCCACCACGCTGCCTAGTTCGGGTTGGCGGACTACACACACTATTGAGAACTTTATGAGGCCCTCTTAGGTGTGCAGGTTTCCTCATAATGTTTTCCTTCACCGTTAACGCAAGTGATAATCAAATTCTGATCCGAACATAAATTCGTTAGAAGTGCGGGGCAGGTTCGAACTGAGACCCTCCTACATGGACGGCAAGCGTTCAATCGCTAGGCTATCACTGGTTTCAGTTTAAGCGATAGTAAAATTAATATTGAGAAGAATAAAACCGAAATACCAACTAAGTAAATGCTTCTGCGCGTATTTTACTCTACATATCACTTTTTTTATTGCATCTTTCTTTTCATGACTTTGTGTATCTACTTCACTTTTGTGTTATACGGCGAGCCGATCATTCCTTTACTTTTAATATTTTATTAAATTTTCAAACCATCTTAATAAGAAGTTACGTGAATATCCACCCACTTTATTATGTCTTACATTTTCTAATAATAAGTCTTAAAAAGCCACTCAGGTGTCAGTCACGCTTGACTGTGGGGATTGATAACGAATTTCATATTAAACAAGAAATTTGTAATTTATCTCAGGGTATTGCAATAAGGCTTCAAATGGAGATGAACAAGACAGGAATGATTAATGGGTGGCCCAAGGAATGTTCTATCGTACGACTATGATTTAATGTTGCAACTAGGATGCCCTGACCAGACAGGATCAGACATTAAGCAAGAGTTATGTATGCGTTGCCGTTGTTGCATATTTTAATATTGTATTTGATAATATCCTATTATACTAGTTCAAAAATAACATAACCAGAGGTCGTTTTAGTACTTAGCCTATTGAAAATATTTTTTTAAGTAGGTATCTAATAAAGACATAATGTTGCCGAGATGAATTTGGGAGCTTTTGTCTATGTAGCATCGAATCGAGGATATATAGTTTGAGTTGATTGATTGAAGATTTGTTGGCTCTTTACTGCAGGCGTAGCATGACCACCATAGCAACGGGCTTTGTATACGGATGAATAGACAAAATTACAGATTGTAGAAATATTTACCCCTTTTTAAACATATTGCGGGCACGGATGGGTGTGAGATTTGGCTTAGTTAAAGTTTATATGGAAAAGGAGTGCAGAATGCTAAAATTACGGTCCAATTTCGACCACAGGGCGACCACTAGTAGTCTTAATTGTGTAATCGCAGTTCGATATTTAATTAATTTGCTGTTATCAAGTATTGTGTTAATTATTCATTTTATTTAGAGATTATTAACTTCTGCGAGTCAAAAGTCAGAATTCGTATCGGAATCGTAAAAAAAACTATGCGTAAATAATGTTAAGTTAATCATCATTCAGTTGCGTGAACTCCATAAAGACAAAAAGACACTGCATATCAGTTCATGTGAGGTGGCCAATCACAAAAATCATTTAACTTGACAATACAACACAAGTTGTTTATGCCTACCTTGTAAGAAATGTCTGTGCACGCCACTGTTATATAAAGGACAATTTTCATATGGATATTTTATCGAACAATAATAAAGGGCAAATTACATTAAAAACGATGACTCTTAATAATTCTGCGAGCAATAAAACTTCCCATATTGTGGAACAAACGCACCCTTTTAGGCTTTCCTTTGGCGTCCTGGCTAAAACTAGAACCCACGTATGTATAGTCAAGTACTTGTTTTCGTACTCCGACGGTATATAAGCTAGGTTTTGCTTTTAGCCCTGACATTGTCCTGTCCGTTCACTGGCTACAAGGATCGAGATGAAAATTGTAACTCTTGCCATTTTTGCATTCGCTGTGTGCGCGAGGGGTGACGCTAGCGTGACGGATGGCCGCCAGAAGAGATTGTTATGTGAGTAAATATGATTTGTTGTTAATTATTTTGTAATTAGAGAGATGTGAAAGTACAGGTAATAAATATTTGATCTTGTTAAACGTTCGTTGTAAAATGCGAAATAAAGTTATGTATAGCTTATACAAAAACAAAATTGTTATTAGTAGGTACCTATTGCTAACCATAATAGTATCTGTTTATCACCTCCTGCTGATCGTCAAGGTTCAATGATCACTCATCGTCATGCATTATCATATCAGGTAGTAGCGTTCACTGCCGAAAAAGAGCCTCTTTAAGATGACTAATGATCCGCATTAAGTTGATAATAGTGCAAGGAGGATGCCGCTACCTATGATCTTGAAAATATCTCATCCACAGAAGTCCAAGAAGAGTTTCGACGTATAAGTTATGAGCAATAAGCCGACAAGCTAATAATAGACACACTACATAAAAGTTTTATCAACATTCTACTTTTCTACGAAGGATGCTCTGATTTTGTTTTCACCTCACTTCAACTGGACAGACTACTTTAGATGTTTAATTTTTTTTTATAAATTTTCTATCCTTGTGTCCTTTGTACAAAACATAAATTGATTTTCTTTCTCTTCTACTAATAGTGCAATTCTTATCCTACTGATAACAAGATTACAACATTTATTAAATCCATCCTAAAAGTATACAATAAAATTAAAGATTATGTCGACGACAGGGATAGTGGCGTTAATTATTTTAGCAAAAAATGTGGCTTCCGTGGCAACCACCGACAGTCTAGTTTTAGTAGCTATTATGATTCAGTCTCATTTTAAATTAAAAATTTAGATATCAATATTATTTTATGTTTATTATTTTCATATCATTGAAAGAAAGAAAAATCATTTATACGGACTAGACATCACACAGGACAATGCACATTGCAACTTAAAAAAGGAAAAAAAAAAAAAAAAAAAAAACAATGTGCTGACGGTATGCCAGTGTGCGCGTATGTGTGTGGGGTTGTGCGGTATTGTACATACTTACATACCTAAGTACACCTTTTTATTTATCTATCTCACTCTACGAGTACCGAGTTTTTATAAGAGTACTGTGGAGTTTCTTGCCGGTTCTTCTTCTTAGGACCAACTTTTTTTGGAATTCCGCGCCTAGTCTTTAACGTTTCAAAAGTGTCTGAAATTTTGTTCATTTGAAAAAAAACTTTTCTATTCTATTCTTGTAACTAACTTCTTAGGCTAGAACTATCTAGATTGCCATCACCTCGCTAAGACGAACTTGCCTATTTACACAGAGAGGCTTCTTACGTCATTGATTTACACCCTTCGTGTTTATTATATCTGTGATCTGGTTAACCCAACAAAATTCACAGCTTGTTTTATGTGCAAGGTCACTATATTTGTAATTAGTTGATTCCTAATAATTATAATTTCATTAGAACTTTGATATGTGCTGTGTCACTTGATATGAACAATGGACGATGTACTGCACACATAATTGTACTTGAGCATATATTAATGATACCAGTATTTAAATGGAAATATTGTTATTTTTACCTGCATCGATCACCACTCGATTACCAATAGTAACTATGGCAATGAGTCCCTATGACCTGTCATTGTTATGGTCTATGAGGAGGTCCATTGTCAGCAGTCTGCAAACTGATAAAGCTGGACCGTTGTCCTAGGCAGGGTATTTTAATCACATTGAAATATTGTGTACCCTGTGCCGCCTTCTAATCTATTGTAAATATCAATTTCAGTAATATGGTGTAAGTGATTTAAGGCCGTCTTGTAGTGCACCGCACGGCGGGCGCGAGCACTTGAATTGCTCGATAGTATCTACTTTTTTCATAAAAAATCCTATCTGCTATATAAAAATTTGATCTCAACAAGACCTAAAAAGTAATACAGCTCATCTTTGAAAGATCATTACAGAGTATAAAACAAAGTCGCTTCCCGCTGTCTGTCTGTCCCTATGTATGCTTAGATCTTTAAAACTACGGAACGGATTTTGATGCGGTTTTTTTTAATAGATAGAGTGATTCAAGAGGAAGTTGTATATGTATAATACTTTCATATTTTACATGGTTTTATGATTCTTTTAGTAAAGTATCTACACATTTTGAATTGCAATTTAGTGTCATATTTATGAGAAAAAAAAACATCTACCCTATTATTAATATGATTCACATTTCTGTCTTGCACAGAGCAGTTGACTGTATTCTATGTTCAATTTTGATAATATATTTACGCAATATTTACATTAATTAGATTTACAGAAGTTAAAAAAAATGTAAAATCAATACAACCTCGCCTTAACCCGGATATGATTCCTTTTTATCAGCGGTCAGTAGCCCAGCGATACTTAACATAACAAAGTTATTGACACTGTTTAGTACAGAACCTACGTTAACATGACTCAGTTACATTATTAATTTATATTAAACAGCTATGAATTTAGTTATAAACTGGAAATCGTATCATACATCGAGTGAATCAGTTGATATTATTATTTTATCTGTTTGTTCAACTTATTTATAAAAACGTCATAAAAAGAAAATAATGTTTTAAACTGTTAATTGATTCGGATAGTTGTTTAAACAAGAATATACCTCATTTGCCTTGAGTTGCTGCTATAATTGCTGCGAAGATTTTCAAGGTAGCGAATTCAGTGTGTATGAACCGAAATTAAAATGGAACTGTAGTCAATAATAATAGGTCATAAAACAATCAGAAATCGAATAGATGTTGCGTACGACTCCATATCTTATCGATTTATTGATGTATCTATAGGTTTCACTCATTTGCAATCTCAATTATAATGCAATTTTTGCTGTTAACTCCCAAATTATATACCTAACAAAATGTGAAGCCTCTATTTTCGTAAAAAAATAGATGCATAGAACTACTGCCTACTATTATTATTAGTATCTACCATTTACTAAAATACAGAGAACGAGTTTTGACTAAAATGCTTAGTAAAAAACCAATATTTTCTTTCACATTGGATATTTTCAAAGCTCAGCAGTTATTTTTAAAATATGACTAGTCAGAATCAATGCATTCTTTGAATATATAATAGTTTCTGCGGGTTTTTAAGGATTTAGGGAACTTAATTTATAAAAGTACGAATTAATAGCAATTAATCAATCAATATACCCCAAACCGCTGGGTCTAGAAACTTTGTAGGCAAGCACTAGGAAAGCATTTTGGAAATTCTAACTATGGGTTAAAAATTGTTGGTATGGAAATCCACGCGCATGAAGTCACGGGCAAAACCTAGTTTTAAATTAGCTAAGACTAGATTAGATTAGTCTTTGAATGATTTTTTTAATGCCAAATTTTGAAAATAATGTTAATTTAAATAATATAATTACCATAATAATCCTCATGTTTATCTGTATAATTAATTAACTTCTGATTTATATTCCTTTTTAACATTCTGAATTATTCCGATAATGTTTAATAATCAATTTCAATGTACCTATTTCAATTGTAGATATAATTTGCACGCCCTAAATGGCCGAATATGTTGTTACTATTATTTTAAATTAAGACCTGTAAATGACCATATTCAAACAAATAAAATTATTGTATTGTAAGACGTAAGTTTAAGTCAATGAATCTAGACAAAAACCATAGACATAAACAGCATTGCTGAAATATAAATAGCACTCTCTTATAGGGATAAAAATAGGAATGTAGCATGTTATCCGTTTATTGGAATTCCCTCATTTGCATTGTATCTTCATTCAAGAGCAACATTCGCCCACGAATTGGCACTGATGTAATGATAAAACAAGATACCTACTTTGGTTATTTGTTTTACTAAGAGTCCGTGCAGATGACGGAGGCAATTCTTGTTTCCTGCGAGATCATCTCGGGATTGAGATTGCACTGCAAGCGCTTTTTGAAGTTTAAGATGGTTCGAATTTGAAATGTACATCTCGAACGGTACTGATCAGTCGAAGCAATTCGAGTGGCTTTCTTTCGAAAATGTTAGGCTCAACTTTTCCAAAATAGATCAACTTAATTACCAATCGAACTTTAATCATGTGGCCCATTATGGACTTAATAACCCCCGTCGATAAATTTTATTAAGTCTAAAATAGATATATTTTGGCGATATTTTCTATTTATATGGCACATAGGCACTAAAAACCATCGATAACTAGGACCGACAATATGGTCATAGTACGAAACGTCACAATATTTTTTACACCTGTCTATACTTAAAAAATATTCAAATATAAAGTACCTAAATGACGGACGAACAACACTTCTCCTTATTTATTAGTGCTTGCGTGACCACACAGGATTTATAGCTGTGACCTGAGAAGAGCTATACATCTTGAAGTCCTTTATTTTGTGTCAGTCGAGCGTTGTAAGGGGCGATTCATATGTCGCCACACCGAACGACGCGTGACGGGCCTGAAGTATCGTGTTGCGTCGTGAAGTCGGTGCCTTTGTGTGTTAATGCATGTTCAATAGTGTCGATATTTATTTGTCAACATAGTTTGGATGATTCAAGTTGTTCAAATTGTTTTATAATTCTGGTTCAAATAAAACTTTTTATTATGATCATCAAGCTAGACTTAGTTAGATCTTAAGTTTACTGTTTATACCGATGAGGGTAGCATGGTAGCATAATCACTCAGAGATTAAAAACATCAACCTAGTCTTTCCCCAACTTTAAGTTGGGATCTAATATAAACATATGCAACTGAATATCAGTAAGTACTTATAAACATGACAAATTGTTCCTTTCAAAACTTAGAGCACCAACAAACGTCAGATCGATCGATACAATTAAAAATGATTTACATTGATATCCAAAAGGCATATCTGGATGTCATTTCAAAAACACCTAAACTTCAAAGTCGCCAAATTAACCACTTTTAAGGACGATTATGTGTGAACTGTCTTTTATAAGCTAAGCACCCATCGGGCACTTTTACGAGTACTTAAATAAATATTATTATCATTTCACTTACCTGTCAGTGTTGTCCACTTGTGTAAACCCTTCTTCAATATCCATGTAAAGGCAGATATGATGACATACGATTTATTTCTCGCAGTAAAAATTATGAACTGTACACTGAAGAATACACCCACACTTATTTTCTAAAGTGAGTGACGGTAGCAAATGTCTGATTCTCAAAATAATAAGGGACATTGGCTGAATGAAAAATGTTTCTAAATCATTAAATGTTATATATAATTTGTAATGATATACATAGACGACACGGTTGGCGCAGTGGCTAAGCGATTAGCCATATGTATCATAATAAAATAAAAAAAATTATCTACTGGTAATCTCTCAAATTATCAAAACTGTCCAGCACGGCACTAGTAAAAGATAAATGAAGCCGCTGTCCGAATAGTATAAAATCAGAAAAGAAACCAGTAAATTATTACATCATTCTAAATTAAAAATTATTTAAAAAGAATATTATGTATGGGTTCAAAAAATAAATAAATCAGTTATATAGTTTTCTCCTTAACCTTGTATAATTTTTTGTGGTAAACCCTTCGCTATCCATCCCACTTATGTGACAATGTACGTAACTAAAATATGAAAACAAACCATTAATAATATAGAATAATTGCCTTTCAGTTTATGATGAAGAAGGAAATTTAGTGAAGACATACTCCAACCCATTCCCGAACAACCCCTACCTGCAGAACCTGAGGCTAAACGCTGGTCATCTGCCTAATTACTATGGAAGTTACTTGAACCCATTCTTCAGTTTCATTAAAGTGAGTATCCTGTCGCATGTTTGAACTTTCACATGGAAATTGCTCATGTCGTGTTGGCCAGGGGGTACAAAACTTATAATACGACTTATTTGTCAAACAATTACATAACGTAATGTACGTAATGTGTTTTATGTGTATATTTATTTTACTGGTGTACAATAAAGAACATATAAATAAATAAGTAATTGTCACATTGTTATTAAGGGTGCTGTTTTATAAAACATGTAACAGCGATAAAAGTTTTTAAACTATGTATTTTTGTCATGGTCACTAACATTAGTATTAAAGTTCAAAACGGGATATTTGCCATGTTTAAAGATTGATTTGAGCTTTCGATATTTCGCGTGCAACAGTGCCGAAATATCGTTAGCTCAAATCAATCTTTAAACTTGGTAAATATCCCGTTTTTAATTCTAATAGGTACTCATGTAACAGTGACAGGTAAATGGCTGTCAAATTGTCGCATTCTAAACCGTGTTAAACAAAACTGTCGATTTTTTTGTCAATATTGCCCTCAGAACGAAAAAAGGCACAACTTATTTATTTTTAATATTTTTGTAACATTTTTCCGGTATTCCTTTTTTTCCTGATATCGAACATGACCAAAACTCAATTTTGACAAAAATGTTACTTGTGCCTTTTTTCTTTCCCAGGACAGAATTCTTAAAATAATTATGTCCACTTTTCATGTCAATTTTTTTACTAATTAATACCTTTTTATTCCAACAGAACTACGGCAATATATTCTCAATCCCAGTATCAAACGACGTGGTCCAACAAATGCAGAAGGACCCAGGGTACCACCACCAGTTGATACTAACACACACCACAGACCCAATCATTGAGCCGAACCCTCTGTGCGATGGGAAAAGAGCCCAGATACCTTCGCCGAAGCTGTGCAATAACTACTTGAACTGCTGGGATGGATGGGCGGTGGAGCAGGAGTGTCCCACTGGACTGCTGTTCTCGGGGCAGGGGTATTGCGATTATTCAGACAATGTGAACTGTGAAAGCAGGAAGTTGAGTAAGTAGTTTTTAAAACATAACTTAACCGACAAATACCCCGACTTCAACTAGAAAAAGAGCTGTAACTTTTGAACGGCTCAACAAAGTTTCATCAACTATGGCTAAAATGACTTCCGATTAAACTAGCTTTCAATGAAAAAAACTGCATTGAAATTGGTCCATCCGTTTTTTTAAATCCCCTCTTTTTTGTCGGGGTTTAAAAATGACGCTCAGCGATGATCTCTACTTGAGCAGCGTTTGATTGACGTATTAAATATGAAATAACAGAATCATTGCTGAGCATCATCTGATAACGACCTTAGAGTAGTCGAAATCTTGTAATTTTTAGATCATGTAGAGGGGTCATTAGTCCTAGTCCTGATTTATAATTCATATATCTTGGGTTCCAATCCAAGACTGCTCACCAATAGTTCAGATTCATTCAAGACGACGTAAACATTATTTGTCACCGCTGAAATAAAGTTGTATATTCTAGCCAGGATTTTAAACGTAGGTAGATTCATATTATCAGTAACTATGAGCCTGTTGTCCGACCGGCAGCCTGATTACGGACGCAGCTGACAGTTTGCGACAGGCGTAAATTGCACAATTGCTGCTGTCAAACATCATTTTTTGTATCGTACGTAATACCAAAACATAGAAATAATAAGTAGGGCTCCCCTACAACTAGATAATAAGTCTATGTCAGATGCTGCTCTCCATCCTCATAACGATCACCAAATAGTAGAAATCAAGCCAATCGGCGCATGTTATATGACATTCTTGGCACAAACGGAATGTGTAAATTTGAATGTTATCTCATGAAGATGTCGTCAAACGTGGAAATGTCAGGCGGGTTATATAAAATCTGCATTCGAGTCGTCACCATTTCGAAATCAAACGAATAGGCTTCTGACCTGGTACACTCGTTATGACTATAATCATCAAGTCTCGAGTTGAAACTTGAAAAGAGCGAAGGTATCGTAGAATAAAATATAGAATAGAATATGTATATCTTTATTTCATATAAAATCAGATTCAGGCACTTATGAAATGTCGAGACAATAAAGTTATTATTACTTTACCGTGACTTTACCACTAGTAATAATAACTTTATGGGCGAGACTGTAGATGGGTTCTAAATAGTAGGTCCCATGGAGAAGAACCGGCAATAAATTCTATGGGAACTCTTTTAAAATAATAGTTTATTACAAACTTGATTAACTCAATGTTGTGGTAAGAGTTGCGAGAATAATATAATTTATTGTGAATAAAAAGTAGAATAGGATAAAAACAATAATAATTTGCCTCTGAATATGATTGGTATTGTCACAGGCTGACCAGTCCCGACAGACGACACCCGTTCACGAGCATGATGTGCACGTCAGCGTCGCCAAGCTCAACAATAATTTAGGGAACACAACGCGAGCATCAGCGAGATATACAGACTCATATTATACCTATTTTAACAGTGTGATGAATGTTTCTGTAAGAAACCAACACTTTCCGACCATTTTCATACCAATTAAAAGAATTTTACGCAGTATATACATGATAATTTATTTGTAGTGCGCAAAATTTGCAGAGTGATTCAGTGTCTGTTCCTAAATGTAACCGCAGTATTGGGATACACTTTAAGACAAAACGAAAATTCGACTTAGTATGGGGGACACGCATAACTTAGTAGCGCAACCCATACAAAATAAAATAAACATTTAGTTTTGGAGTGAATTTTAGTACTGAATTTGCATTTAGGAACAGACACTAAATCACTATGCAAATTTTGTGCACTACATAAAAAAAATATCCTGTATAAGCTTCAACACTGTACAATTATAAACCGTTGTGTAAGATACTCAAAGGTAATTTGTGATTATCAAGGACTAAAACTCCTGATGATTATTTAGAACCCGCAAACGCTTTTGTGACCCCTTTAAAGAAATACAGGCGTTAACATTCTTCTCCAAACCGTTGAGCTAGATTTAAGTGGACTAAAATACATCACAGCTATGCTGTAAGGATATTTCGCATCTCGATTCGAATCTCTCTCTTATTATCGTTTGATATTTCACGAATCATACAATAACTTAATATCGGAGCTGTGAGAAAAGAAAGAAAGAAAAATCATTTATTTGCCACAAAAACAAGACACATTAGAATGACAGACACAGGTAATAAGAAGAGGACAGGTGCATAGACAGAGAATACATTATTTTAGGATGGCAACAGTGTAAAATTGAGTAGAAAAAATAATAATTTAAAAGAATAAAAAATATGTGCTGTGAACATGCGTTAGTCATGTTCACAGCTTCTGTTATTAAGTAACACGTTTATTATCGTATGTCAATTTTAAATATATCAACCAACAATAAGAGTGATTTTCTAATCGAGATCAATTCAACACACACTAGTTCTTTTATTTTTTAATTCATATTTTATTTATTTATCTTCTGTACACGTAGGCACACATACCGTCACTCGATGCGGCTCCCACTGAAAACCAGCGCTGACGGGTTGTTCGCAGCGCAGCAGCATATGCTGAGCGGAAGCCTTTTTGACACAGCTGCGACGTATAATCCATTTTATTTATTATATATTTTTATTTTTGCTGTCGCAGTGGTGTTCTGGAAGAGGTTTTTAATAATACTTAAATGATTTTTTGAGTTTAGGTTATTTGATCGTGAGTTTAATAAAATTTCCTAAATTATTCTGCGGTTTGTCAGCAGGAAAGGATCCGCCAACGCAGCCGCAGTGTCGCAAAGACTTCGAGGCGTTCCGTAACGCTCTGGACTGTCAGGAATTCTTCATATGCGTCGGACGACAACCCGTGAAGTTCAAGTGTCCTGCAGAGCTCGCATACAACCAGGTATGTATAAGGAACCAACCCAGAAATCGCGAAGAAATTATCAGCTATTCCATACATTTAGTTGAGTAATATTGAATTATTCATATAGATAAAATTAATAAATACATTTATTTCAAGCATCAAGTAGTGTTAGTTACAATTTACTTACAATCTTTGTTAGTAAAAAGGTATTAACTTAATACACAAAAGTTCTCGAAACCACTACCACAAGGACACAGGTCCCATAGTAAAAGTTGTTCATAATGTACCATAACCCCTTAAAAGGACCTCTTATACATACCGTAGGTACATACTTTTACTAAATATCTTCCGCATAGCTCAGCACAAAATTGTAGGTAATCAAAATTAACGTAAGTCGATTCTTCCTTGATGACCTCGGTAATTTCTTTTTCATTCCAAATTTAACCGACTTCCTGCCTCATTGGTATCCTATCTCACCCAATTTTTTTCCCGATGGTAAAAACTTTGGTGCCAAGAAAAAGGGCATAAGCTATAAAATCAAATTTTTCGCTACAAAGTAAAAAAGGAAACACTGTAGGAATGTAATAGTAAATTCACTCTTTCTTATGTCATAGAACAAAAACAATTGTTATTATTGATTTGTCTTCTTATTACCGTAACACATATCGATGTTATGAGAATTATGCGAACATTCATTTTTATTAAATTTTTTGACTTATCCACTTTTCCTTGCCGCAGGAAAAGTAACCCAGTATATAAATAAATAAATCTAGCCTATTACTGTCCCACTGTTGGGCAAGGACCTCTGCTCAGAATGAGAAGGGTTAGGCCTTAGTCTACCACGCTGGCCTAGTGCGGGTTGGCGGACTACACACACCATCGAGAACTTTATGAGGCCCTCTCAGATGTGCAGGTTTCCTCGCGATGTTTTCCTTTCACCGTTATCGCAAGTGATCTTCTATGCCCAGTATATGTTTGCATATTTTCATTGCACTTTTTACATGGTTCCAGCAACTCGGCGTCTGCGACTACCCAACTCGAGTGGACTGCTCGTCAACCGCCATCAACACTGAAGTGTTTGCTCCACAGTCAACTTCAATTCAACCACTAGCACCAACTCCTGCCCCACCTGCATCATCTGCCCCTTTTGCCCCATCAATCCCTATAGCCCCATCAATCCCTATTGCTCCATCAATCCCTATTGCCCCGTCAGTACCTGTTATAGCCCCTTCATCAACTGAGCCTCTACCTTTGCTGAAGGCTGGTGAAATTAAGACTGTGTTCTCGGAAAACTCAATAGTTAATACTCAAAGTAAGTTTTATTTTTTAAACTAGTTATTTCCTTGGCCTGTTGCGACAAGCGGGCTAATAGTAGAGATAAGCGGAAGAGTCAGAGCAGGCAGTTGTCAAACAATGGGAAAGTGGGCACATTTAATCATAATAATTTTTATTTAATTTTTATATGTGGTCAAGATTCCATAGTGAATCATCTGTCTATACTTATTATTTCTAAAGTTTATTATAGTAACACTAGTATTTTTTAAATATTCTACGAGCTAGTGGTCGCCCAGTGGTCGAAATTCGACCGTAATTTTAGCTTTCTGTACCTATTCGTTCTCCAATTTTATAAAGTAATAGTAATTAAAGTAGTAGTAGTAATTTTATAAAGTTTATACTCTATGAAATTATATTCTATGCCAAATCTCACACTCGTGCGCACAATATGCTTAAAAAGGGTTCAAAGTTTTCTCTTCACGTATTAATTATACAGAACAAAAAAGTCATGGTAGGCAAAAAACATCTTCCTGTATTCTTGTAGTAGAAAGGCGATCACAATTTTCTAATAGTTGTCCACTAAAATGTCCATTATCATCAGTGGACCATAACGAGAGACAAAAACTTATTTACAGTACCTATCTTGTCTAGTAAGATTGTTATAATATAATTATGTCCAGAAATTATTATTCAAATGAATACACGTTAATTAACAAATTCTCAACCGTTGCCGAAATCATAATTTAAAATGGTCATAACTTAAATTTCACAACAGAGCTGTGTAATAAAAGTCTACAATTTACGAAATCGTCTGTTTCTCATAATTAAGACGGGGGGACACATCATGTTACACGTATGTCAATTTGGTTTGTTACTTTTACTGTTACGCCGTATCATCCCACAGCTGGGCAAAGGCGTCCCCCATTATTTCAGGATCTTTCAATCTAGAGTCAGTGTGGACCATTCAATTTATGGACCATTCAATTTATGGACCATTCCATTGTTAATTGATTTATTTGTTAATTTATCAATCCTTCAAGTCCTTTAGTAACATTACTATTAGAGTTCAAAACGGGGTATTTGTTTTGAGTTCCCGATATTTCGGCACTGTTGCAAGCCCCATGGTCACGGATAAACCACCAGCTAGCTATGGTTTAGTAACATTATTTAATAATGTATGTATTGATTTATACCTATTTCCTTTACCATTTATATCCTTGCGGCTCGGTAACAATACTTACTTAAATCTTCTGTATTTTTGTGTTTTCAGGTTGGACCTCCACTCACGTAGCGATGTCTCGTCAGGATGCAATTCGTCAGTTGCAGCTGGGTAACATCGCCAAAATAGATGTCTGATGTCATATATTCGTGATTTTATACTGAAGACTTATACTTCATCTACAGACATTTTTTTTAAAATTTTGTCTAAATACTGGACTGTTTAGTGTTTGCATTCATTTTCTGTCAGTCCGTACAGATTTATTTCCGGGTTGTAGTCGCTGCTAACATTTCTTTAGGATCTGAATTCAATTCGTTTCGATAATAGAGATTTCTTTTTATAGCTTCTGACGGAAATCGAATGCATATACTCTAGACTTAAGATTGTCCTGCTTGGCTATGGTGAAATAAAACAGGTCGTGTAAATAAACTTGTAACTTAAATGTTGCAACAAACACACCTTGTTTAAATTCATGTAAGTAGAATTGAGCAATTAATTGATCGTAAATTTTGTTCGGCTGCAAGTGTCCGTCTAGTTTATTATGAATGTCTTATTTTAAGTGTCCTAATGTATCAACAAATTGCATTTTAATTTATTGGAATGGTTCACTGAATAAACTCTACCTAATCAATCTATTTATTTATTAATTTTATCCTTGTCTGTCTAAAGGTCAACATAAAATAATATATTTGTGAGTGACCAGAAAATAGGTTGGGTTCGTGATTGAAATAAAAAAATATTTGTATAAAAATATTATTTATTTACAAAAATATTAAAATATAAGTTCGCTAAACTTAACTTACACGAGTTTTATGACTAAGAACAACATGTATTTCAACACAGCACCAGCACATTGCGCTGGTACCATGTCAAGGTTTTTGAAGATTTCCAAATTTGGCAACAATTGTTTTAGTTAGAAAACCTGACCAAAATTTGTAGATACGATTCACTTTTGAAGTCCATGGCTTAGAGATACTCGAGCGCTTCTTCAGACAGACAAAACCTACCATGAATCACTAGAAACACTATGAAGATTGGATTAATGAACATCTTCACTCAACCCTTTTCAAAAGAATCAAAATATAATTTATCGAGTGTCAATCATCGTGATGGATGGTTGACAGTCGACAAGACGTCACACTACAGCATACCCTAACAATAACATATGATTCTGAAGAGGCCGTTGGTATGTTATATCAAGTTGAACGGGTTTAGCTTCAGTCTGCTCTTGGAGCCGCTCCTTGACATTCAGAATCCCAATTTCTTCAACGCTTTCAGGTCGACGTCACCGTAGTAATCTTCGCTGTAATGTTATGATGAAATGAAACAACTGTAATATTTTGTATTAATTCCACAAATTAAGGCCGCTTCCTCACTGTTACGGTATGGCAGTCCAGGAAAATTTTCGAGAGCCTACATTTCAATGAGCCTTTATTCGGCGCAAGACGAGAAATGTACATTGAAATGTGGACCTCGATAAGTTTTTCGTACAGAATTTGTACAGAGTAAACTGAGCATAAATATACCCACAAATCAGGAAGCAGCCTACAACGTAAAAAATATGTCTGCAAAACAAAGTAATCTTCTTCATCTTTGCATTTCTCGAAACTTTTTCGAAATCAATGTTGTTTTTTTATGCTAGTCAGTTTTTTGTGTGGCTATTATATTGAGTTTATGCGCACAATGACTGTCTGTACTTCGCAACCCTGAGTAAAATCAAGAGCCGCACTTCTTTTTTTTTTAACCTTTCTCCACTTTAGAATTTATTACTGTAATATGGATGCGTTTACAAACACAAATCTTAACATGCACAAACACAAGTATAGTATAGTTACTTTATGTACTTGCGAATGCTGTGAACCATCCGCTTTATACTCAGTGGCCTCATACGAGATTGAATAAGAACTGGAATATTATGTAGAAACCTAATATACGCAGCTCTAATGATGCACATTTTCGTGAAGCTAAATACTAAATCTTCAGTATTTAGCTTCACGAAAATGTGCATCATAAGAGCTGCGTTTGCGGTTAGAGTAGAAGACTTCCTTTGTTTATCAACTGAATAAAATATCTGTACAGCTAGCATTTATTCCACATTAAATTATATACAAGGAAGTTTGAATATATATTCTTTTACCTTTTTAAGTCTACTTTCATTGATGTGCAAAGTAAAAAGGCTCATGCTAAGATTTCTTTGTCAAATATGATCTGATTATTTTGTAAAGCTATAATAATTTAAATAAAGATTTTACTTACAGAAGAGTACACCTTAAAATTCAATGGTTTCAATGATACAGAAGAATTAACATACCTGGTATCCCAAGAAGGGTGACGAATGGCTGTTACAGTCAGTAATAAAATTAAAGACAAGATTGTTACTAAAAGAACCAAGAAAAGATTAATAATATTAGAAAGTGGTTGCATTAAAATGGAAACAGTGTGGTCGTGAAAACAGAAAATGTTAGGGAAAAGTGCAACAGTGCAACACTATACAGAGGAAATTAATACAACAGAGGTTAATTTTTATAAATTTTTGTTTATTTTATCACTAAAAATAAAACTTAAGTATTACAGTTTCTATCAAACAACAACACTCAGTCGCAGCGAGATAATTCAGTACAATAATATATTTACAAGGTCATGGTGTTTAAACAGATAAACCGATGTCCTAATGGATTTTAAACAGATCTACGTTGTCATAAATGCAAAACAACTCCAAACGCCCAAGTTGTTTATAGTACATAACTACAGGCTGGGATCACTGATATCGGTATAATAATGATAAAAGGACACTATAAATACTTAGATACAATGTAAAATAATAAATATATCTATCGCTGTATGGTTTTACTAATTTCCTAACGTGCCTCAATGAAACTGTTCGAAGAAGCTACAACGAGAAGTATTTGGCAACTAGAAGTAATACATATCAACTGTAGCTCACTCACTAGACATTCGAATATTTTGAACCTGGAACACGATCTCCGCACACCATGAGCAACTTTTTACTTTTTTATAACACAGCAAATGTATCTGTATTCAGCCAGAATTGTCAGATAGTAGAGGTTGCTCGTAGTGCGCGAAGAGTATTGGTTTATAGTAAACTATGTGAGTATTAAAAGGTTACGGGGTGGGGAATTTTATTTAGTTCTCCTTTTGGGGGCGGGGTTTGAGCTGCTTGGGCTGGGTGGTGCGGGACTGGCCGTCTTGCTGGAGGCCGGCCAGCAGCTCGCTCTTGCGGATCGTCTTCAGATCCAGATCACCGTAGTAGTCCTCGCTGAAAATGTACGCGCACCTTACTACCGGCCTCGACTACTAGCTATCCTTAACTCTATGTTTTATTTCCTATCAGCGACCAGTGAGTTAAACATAAATGGCTATCTCAATTTCTAGCAACGATTTCTAGCTTTTACTACACGAGTGGTAACTGCCTGCCAGTATTGTGTAATGTAATCTTGTACACAGTCGGCGTTAAAGAGTGAACCGCCTTGAAACGGCGACAAGAATAATATCCGCTCGCTTTTCCAACTAACGTTATCTAATATTTCTTTTGCTTTTTTCTTGGTACTCGATTATGTGGTCCGGAGCTCTTGCAAAAACTTTTGGAAAACAACAGGTTCGTAACCTTCAGTTAACGTTGTTACATCGTGACCGGCGCAGGCGCATCTCGGTATCGATCTACTCGCGATTGTTCGACGTACACGGACCATGAACCGGATATGAACATTTTGAAAGTTCTCTCATTGTTTTAATTAAAAACAGTTTTGTTCAAAGATTAAATGTAACAGATTTTTTTAGCAACTGCCTGGTAGAATTAATTTGTTGTTGAAATAAATAAGCGCAAACTAGATATTTTAAATTAATCAGTACACTACGCTCGAGCGCTAAAAGCTAAAAACTATTTCATAATTGCATGTCTGCGCCAAGTACTGACATTCTTTTAAACATTTCCTCTTTTTATGAAAGGCATTGATAATTCAACCTTTGTGTCGTACCCGTACAGTTACGGTCGATACGACATGTCTGTGTGAAACAACGGTCATTACCATATACACTCCGTTATGTACCGGTCGGCATTGACCACGGTCGTCCGCGCATGACACGACGCCGACGGTGACTGCACTGTTTTGCTCTAAGTCATGTTAATTTCAAAGTGTCCTAAATGTCGCAAGCGTGCAAGGCTCCGGACCGCATAGTTGCGGCCAGCTATTTAGGTGGGCGAGCTTTACTACGTATCCACCTATGTCTACCTACACAAAAACATCTGTACAATGCTGATCGATTCGTGTATACAAAGCTGAGGCGACACGAAGTGCAACGGATCTGTGTCGATATTATGTTTCATTATTTATGTGCAAGAAGAGTTGTTAGTCACAAGGACGACATTGGTTGTGTGGAAGTGGTTACAGGGTCTTAAGGTATTGGGACACCAAGAACGACATTATACCAGATTAATACATTTAGGAGCCCATTCAAAATTAGTTAATTCTGTCAGGAATTTGGACAAATTCTTGGTGTCACATTATTAGGCTAGGTACTAGATGTTAATGTACCACACAAGACGCTGGTATACGCCACAGAACCAGTATGCAACCAGTGAGTAGAAGAATCCTATGGTGCGTTCAAGCTGCCTGTCGTAATTGCTTTACTTGAACGGTGTGGTATATAGGACATCCGCATTAGATCGTGCATTTACTATAGGTACAAAAACTTCCACGTATCGTGAATCATAAGCACTTGTATTATACCAATCTTGTAATGCGCATGTTCTATATATAATATATGTGTGTGTGTGTACAATATATACACGAGATTTCAAACTCACCATCCGGGAACATCTTCGGGGTCTTCGCAGTTGCCTGAGCCGTCGGAATCGCCGATCTTGAACACGGTGCCAATGGGACATCCGTACTCGCGGGCAACTCCCTCCATGCAGATGTAGTATTTACGGCAGTCCTCGGGGTGGGCGTGACGGCTGAAGGAGCCAGCGTGTGACACCTCACCGGGAGATGGACAAGAGAAACCGTTCGCTACTTCTGGAAAACACCGAAGAAGGTTACGTGAGCGAGGGTGCGGAAGGCGAAACCGAAATGCAGCAGCGACAGCGGTGATCAAGTTGAAGGAAGTTCACTGAAAAGTTTGTGCACAAAGATGACATGTGTTTGAAGTAGAGAAGTCGCTATTATCTTTCTGTCGTTTGACATTAAATGAACAAAACTGATCAAGATGATCAAATTGCATTAATACTGTAGATATAACTTTACATTGTAAATTATTCTTGAGCTTGTATTACATATTCAAGAATCGAAGATCTGCGGTTACTGTAATAAACTAAACCGCAAATCAATACAAATTGCAGTAGCGACGATAAACTGACAAGGGTGCTATCAAGATCAGTCCAGTTGTGAGTTATGTAGTCTTACGTACCCTCGTTCCTGCACTCGGGGACCTGGTCGGCCCACATGCACACACGGGATTCCCTGTCGTAGGCGAGTCCGGGACTGCACTGGTAGCGGGAGGCTTCACCGTTCCAGCAGTTCCAGAAGACGTCGCATTTCTGTTCGTCAGGGAAGATACCGTACAGCCGCGAGCAGTGAGGGGTTGTGATCGGAGGTTCTGTGGAACAAAATTCAAAATTGAAGATATCGACCATGAAATAAACGGAAAGAGGACTTTAGAAAAATAAAAAGACTGGTCAACAGAAACCATTTGTTTTGAAACTAAACAGCACACGGTTGTCCTCTACAAGGACTAATAATTAATAGCTAAAGTACAAAAAACCCTGCATCGTCAAACTTTTCATGATTCTCAGAAATATGACTCCATTTTAAGGATAATTGGCTATCAATCACCGCACGGCACAAAGCTTTCAATCTTCATTTTCATAAAAAACCCATCAAAAACTTTAGCAAAAAACATGACAAATCGGATTGGCAGTCATAAAATTAAATTTACGAAGTGGCTCTAGTTCAAGGCTAGCAGACTTATGTATTTATATAGATAGAATTTGCATAAAATAAATGTATAAGCATAAGTTGATTTGTATGTATAATATCGTATACATATTTATCTTTCATGGTGTGAATTGGCCTAGTGACCTTTACGACATCCTGGTGGAGATTGATATTTTGAATAATATCATCCTTAAAATACACATGGTAATGTATGATTATGTAAAATGTTCGGCCTTGACCGTTTAGTCTTCTGTTACCAAGAACGAATGTTGCTAAGCATTTATTTATATCTTAAAAATGAATGATGCTGAACAAAGTCGTGACAAAAAGGTAAAATCAAATTAACCTTTTTGCTGTGTTGTATTGTTACGTTTATACTTTTTACTTGTCGCCCAAATGTTTTCAAGATTTCTACTTTTAATTACTATTGTGACTTTCTCGCGAAATAGCTGAAAAAGAAGATTTCTTACCAAGCTGTGACCTGTCACCGCACTCGACGTTGTGGAGGTAGTCACAGTTCTCAGTCAGGTATTTGGAGTCAGTAGCGTCGAAGGCAAGACCGTTGCCGCAAGTCTTAAGTTCAGCGGCTCCATTGTCGCACTTCCAGTATTTGTCACAGGAGACGTGGTGAGGGTAGAAGCCGAAGTCATCCGGGCATTTGAAGGTCTCCTGACCGACCGCTGCAAAGAGAACATAGGGTTAGGAAAGATTGAAAAATCCACGATTACGGTGACGGATAGTTACATAGTAGAAGTACTAAATCTATGTTGAAAGCTTTGACCGTATGTTACGCTGTTATCGTTTGTCGTACCAGATACGAATACTGAATACTTTGCATAATCACGAAACACCTTGGACTCTATTTCTAAACTGAATAACATATTAAACGTTTGACAAAATGCCAATATTGGCAACATCAATGAAGAAACGACGCATCACAATGTTTGAATTTTAATTTAAATTACAAAATAAGCCGCTAGAGGGTTTGCTAAACAACGATTATGGTGAACAGTTTCGCAACACACCGGTCTGGGACAGGGCCGCTCTTTCTCCGAGGAACGCAACAGGGCCTTAATGAGGCAACGACTACGCAAACTTACTACTTTACTAAAACCTACTTAAGCCTACTATGACCGTTTAATTGTTTGCAGCACGTGCTGTCTTTGTTTCAGCTGATACGTCATCGTAAGTCCATTTTAGGTAATCACGATTAGCTAATATTGTTATTACAAAATGTCAGTTACACAAACATTACAGTTTTCGTTTTTGGTACGCGGAAATAAATTTAATGTTGCTAATTGAACGTGATGTATGTAATCTAAATCGTTGATGTTTCCTTACGTCTATGCAGTTTATATTGTCTGAGACGTATTGAATCTACAGTGGTGTGTATACGTAATTCAACTTGACGGTGTTAACACCTTGTTTGCGTACCACGGCGCTTCCCCGTACCAGAGTTATGTCATATTATGTCACAACATGTGTGTCACCTGTACCGGTTGACATTTGCGAGAAGAAAGCCCTCATCCGTGCAGTTTTGTAACCATTGCTCTCTCTCGAGTCTGTGACGATTTGCAAGTGCATTAGCCCAATGAATTCTAAGAGAACTACATTGATATTGAGTTTAAAGATACAAACATACTGATGACTTTAACCACTTTCAAGACCGGTTAATGTTGAGAATAAGTAGGCAATTGCAACAGGATGTTTTCTTCAGAGATCAATAAAAGCAAAGTTCATATTTGCTTCATGCCGCTTCCCAGTAGATTGAAACGTTTCGTTAATAAAGCGCATCATTACAAAACGTTAAAACTAACGTTATGATGAAAACAAGACCAAATTGTTTTATGTAATCACTAAGAACGCATCGGTTTTAGGTTGCCCTGCTTTAGTGGCTTGCATTGACCACAATTTAGCTCCTTGTTGCCGAAGCAATCAAGTTGTTATCGATAAGCATCAAATGTTACCAAAGCTACATTTTGTATCGGTAACGGTATCATTTGTAAAATTAGTAATTGTACATCGTTGGATATTTTTTCGATATGACCTTTTATATTACTACTTAACCTTGAGTTGAATTGTTTTTACTAAAATGTTGTAGGTTATACTCATCTGCATAAGTGTTCGCAAACAACTTTTCGTATTAAAATCAAACTGTGTTATCGAGGTGAACCACAGTCGCGTGCCTGACATTCCTCGGCCGCCAGACTAATAAGCAATGTAACACGAATGTAGAGCGATTTCGATATCATTGAAAATTCGGATCAGCGCTCTTCGGGTCGCGTTATGCTTGTTTTACGCCAATTACATCTGCTAATTGGCAGATGATTGGGGTTTTAATCGCTCATTAAGTTTGTAGAACGAGTCAACATGGCAGAAATGAGGTGCTGATTACACATGTCAAACATTAGTGGATTTATTGTGTTGGAACAAAGTAAATGTCTAGTAGTTGTTAAGGGCCGAAGGCATTGGCGTAGCTAGGGAGTTGTCCTAGGGGAGCAGCCGGCCAGCTAATCAGCCACTGCAAGTAATATTAGCGTCCTTGAAATGGCTGGTACGTTTTCGATAATAATATTAAATTTTGGTAAACGGGGGTTTTCGGAGATGATTTTTTTTTTGCGAGGAATGATTTTGTATCTTTTAGGTACTCAAGAGAAAAATAATTAAGAACAGTATATTTCTTCAATACTGTCGAATACTCGATTAA
Organism: Allophyes oxyacanthae; assembly: GCA_932294325.1. Classification (NCBI taxonomy): domain Eukaryota; kingdom Metazoa; phylum Arthropoda; class Insecta; order Lepidoptera; family Noctuidae; genus Allophyes; species Allophyes oxyacanthae. The sequence continues at coordinate 14,507,539 of OW028611.1, forward strand.
TCTAGGGAGGGCAATGAGTTTCGTAGGATGGGCAGTCCCCACCATTGGCCCCCCTAACTACGCCCATGACCGTTGGATATGAGATGGAGTTACTTTAACATAAAAATTCTTCACAGTACTTTAAACTTCTATTATTCACAATATAGGTAATAGTGACGAATGAGCCATTGGCCACGTGTGCAGTGAACGGGGGGCAGGTTACGCAATGCGCAGTGCCCTGGCGACACCGGAGCCCTCGCATGCGCATGACATAATTATTGATCTGCCCGATGCTGCCTTGTCATAACGTATTATGTAACATTGCTACTACTGGCTGTTTGTTTTGTAATCTTGGAATTTATACTTGTTTTACTACACTTTTTTTTTCTGAGTTTTTCCTATACTAGAAAAACCTCCTTAAGAAGGTCACAAAAACGTTTCTCTATGACAAAGGCAACCCTATACATGACCACTTTTAACGTCTACTGTATGATGGGACATCTTCTTATAAGCAATGAGTAAAGTAATTCTAATAAAGTCTGACCGTGTACGTACTATAATTAATTATTTATTATCATACATTAACCCCACAATTAAAAATAGCTAAGCTTTCACTCAGTTAATTTTACGATATTCATGAGCCATTGTATTTCAAACAATGTACACATGTCCGCACAATACGAAAACAGACAAGAAACAAGACACTAAAGATAAACGAGTAGCTGAAAATTGCGCCTATTGTATAATAATCCCATGTGTATATTACATAAACATACACTTATACAGAATTATGACAAAGGTCGTAATACATTAAGTAACACAGTGAAAGCCTTCAAAATTGACCCACCGACGAGCAGTGGGCGGAACTTTCGATTTCGTTAAGACAGACGATGCGCCTGCGCGGTAGAGTTGAGTAATCTCACTCACGCCTGACCTTTATCATGCGCCGTTGAATATATCACATAAATTAGCTCACGTCTATTAGCATGTTTTTGAATGCCTAATTTTTATCTAGGATGAGCTAAACTGAGATTGGAATATCGTCTATGTAACGTTATTTTGGATTTATCTAACTTGTTTTTATCTCAATAAATAAATATTATAAACGTTTATTTAAAATATTTCGTTTACTACTTAATAATAAAAAAATCCATAATGTTTTAAATTTCATACTGAATCAACGTTAATTCTATAATGTGCATGGATTTTATTAACATTCCCGTAAAATATGTATACCCCAAATATTAACGTAAATATTAATAAGAATAAGGACTTTATTTATTTTATATTTTCAAAAACTTCATGTATCTACCCATATTCTGCAAATAAATAATCAATCAATCAATGAATCAATCTTATATGATGTTATTATATAGAGTAATAACATTAACACACGAGCCAGTAATTCTATCATAAATAAAACGCTACAAACAAAATGAATGCAAACGTTAAAATCAGAGCAACAACCTATACGAACAAAACGTTCTACTTTGAAAAGAGAACACGCTCGCTGGCTGATAATGTTCTAAAAGAGATGATGAATGCCACATGATGACGTAACATAACATTAAATAACGACCATTGTCGGGCGGTGAAAGTTCGTAAGCTCAATTTACGATTACGAGCATAATGGGCCTAATAGGAGCATTTTAGTCTGTAATTAAGAATGAGAGAATGATTTTTAATTCGAAGTAATAATAATGAATGTCTATGTTTTATTGTTGTTTATTAAAATTACTTATAATTGTGGTAGTTAATTTGTATCTTTTAAGCAATTCTGAATGTTTTGAAGACAATTATTTGTATTGTTTGGGGTATTTAATGTCTTGTTAAATTTCTAATTTTATAGATTCAATTAATGAATACAGAAATCTGTTTTTACAGTCTCTTCGTTCATGTTTTTTTTTGTCGATACTTAATTTTTAGCAACCGATATTGCATTGCATTGTTTGTAACATACTCGTTAAAATTTAGTACCAGATTAGCTACGTTTGGTTGGCCACCCCAACCTATAATAAATGAATAAGCAATACAAATTCACACCATAACCAAGAGGCTGTGCGTGCGCAGGTGTCATCGTCAATCGTTACGCAACCACTAATTCTATTTCCGTCCACTCTTGCCCATCTTAAGCAACATTTTAGTGTCACTTGTAAAATTATTAACACCGTGGGTTAATTAAAAGCTATAAAAAAAGATATTAGCGTAAAAGTACTGCGGATTGCGTATCTAAGAAGCTATAAAATTTGTATGCAAATATTCTGATTATCAGTATCAGCATAATTATATATTTGCAGGTATTATCGAATAAAACGAGTTCCGTGTACCTATCTATAATTGCAAAAATTAAGTTGCCAATATTTAAAAGCATTACAATATCGAATAACAGGATGCAATTTTCAATATCATGACACTGGCTGAGTTTGTATTACTTTCCATTTTCGAGGCCTGGTCGGCAAAAGTGTTTACGAAAATAAGTGATGGTGATCATTGGACGATGGATGATAAAAAAAGAAAACAACAGCACAATGCGTAGGGCCAACGAGAGGTTATTTATATCTTCGCTTGAAGGACAGACAATCACTGGTTAGTAGGTAGACTAGCTACTCTGCAGCGTAGGTTATCCACAGACTTATAGGCGATCGGATTCTGAGTCTGTACTAAGCATTTAATTCGTGATTGTACCAAAGCTGCAAAGTAACCGATTGTCGTGGTATGGACGTGTAATGCGGTGAGATGAGAATCACGTATTAAGAAGAGTTGTAAGTATGAATGTCGATGGCTATCAGAGAAGAGGCAGACTAAAGAAAAGATGGATGGACTGTGTGATACATGACATGAATGTGAAGGAAGTGAATTTGGAAATGACGTCTGATAGAGATGAATGGAAGAAAAAGACATTGCGCCGATCCCAAAGAAAATGGGATAAGGGCAGGAGAGTGATAATGACCAATGTAACATCTTGAACTTTTCAAATGACATGAGATCAATTCGGTATTGGAACTTTATCAATCTGGTTTCAGATAATTGTTTGTAAAAGTTAGCTCCTGTAAATATATTTTTTTTATATTCGAAGGCAATCTGACGTGATAATCCATCTTTATATTTCTGTCAAGGCGTCTTTTTATCAAAGTTGGAAACCAATTGACATTTTTTATAAGAATCACCACGCATTGTGTGTTAGGATGGGAACAGACAGGATGCAATGCATTGTCCAATTAAACGTTCAGCCGTGAGATATCATTGTCGGCGGTGTATTTTTGTCTAAGACCACAATTTCCGGTGCATTGTTTACATGTCAGATCTTTAATTATTCCGATATTTCCGGTGAGGCGACCTCTTGATTAGAATTAACTTTATTTCGTTTAACCTTAGATTTATCATGACAGTTACGGGTCATTATAATCCAAACAATACTAAAAATGAATATACAAGGTGAATTTTAAGTCAAGTTAACGAATTATTCTACTGATAACTTTGAAAATGGAAAACCGTTTCCATGTGAGAAAATGCATCGGTTCCCATACATAATGGTCCGATCAGCTGGTTGAGTTTGAATGTGAAGTTGAAAAATTTTATTGCAGTGAAAAAAAATGTTCTTTTGCAGAGTTGGTCATGGGCCTTCTGAAGCAAACCTGTACACAAGTATAAATAAATTCAAAAACTCTTTAGAAATGATCTAGAAGAATGCTTCTATGTCTTCAATAGAAGCTTCTCTACAACTACAATAATAATAATAATAATTTGTCTAATGACATACAGATTGAAATACCGTGATGTCAGTTCAATGGCTCAGAAATCACTAATGACACTAAGCAATTTATTAAAAGCAGCAATATATTTGTACATAACGTAATAGATTACTCAATTACACCTTAATCATCGCATTGTATCAGAGAGAGTAACTTATTATCCAATTAACTGTAATGTAGATATTTAACTAAACACGCAATGCATGACAAATTGACGGTCAATTTTGTAACTATCGATTAAATTCCGTAACTGCAAAAACGCAACAAAAACTGTAATAGGTATAATTTCTCTAAGAGGAATTTATTTGTGAATTAATATACTATGTCTGTTATAAATCACGGATAATCTTCAAAGGCCCGGTTACACAGGATAATTATTTATGTAGTGCGCAAAACTGAGTTATTCAGTGTCCATTACCAAATGCAACCGCAGTACTAAAATTTACTCCAAAACTTAAAAAATTGATTTTGTATGGCTTGCGCTAGTAAATTATGCGTGTCCCCCATACTAAGTCGAATTTTCGTTTTGTTTTAATGTGTATCCCTATACTGTGGTTGCATTTAGGAACAGAGACTGTACCAATCTATAAATTATGCGCACTACATAAATAATTATCCTTTAGAGAGGATTACGCGAGAACATGGAAGTACGCCAGTCTGGCACCCCCTTTAGACAACTGTTACCTAAATTGGGATGGGTTGTCATTGTTTTTCAATATAAGGTCCTACCTTTACAGTCCCGATCTCTTTCAGGGGTCATTGTACTCATCATTATGAACAACTTTAAATATGGAACGACCACGGCTATCCTCTGAACATCACTATGAATATGTATTAATAATTGTTTCATACTTTTTCAGTAGTCGGATTTTAGTTTTTGAACTTACTTTTTTTTATCAGCGGACATTACAACAGCAATTTAGAAATTTTTCCATTTAAAATAAGTTTTTTCTAGAATACGTATTTAAATCATTTTTGTAACAACTTCAAGGTAACGCGGACAATAGATTACGAAGGAAAGCTGTTGTTATTGCCGGCTACTCGCTGTTTTCTACTTTATACTCGTAAGCTTTGCTAGCCTCTAATATTAGCTATCATATATATATATATATATATATAATAAGATATATATATGTATAATAAGATATATATATATATACAACATGTAACGGAATAAACGCAAGACCTCAGACACGCCAATTAGAATATTAAATTATAAAACTGAAATAACATCTGCAATTTAATTTAGTTAAACCAAACCAAATCACATAATATAAAATAGTTGTCCTGACTAAACGTAAAACGTTTGAGCATACTATTCTCTACGCACACACTCATAGCAATGTTTATAGCGGCGAGCGCACACCAGCGCACACCAGTTCGTCCGCCATCAGCTGGCTAAGCACTGCAAGTGTAGTCACTAGGTACGTCAGTTCAATGACCGAAAATTATGATTCCATCTTTCCATCACACTTTCACAGGCTTTGGACTGGCGGTTTTGAATAATTTAATTTAATTTTACGATTGTATTAAATAATCTACATTAGCAATACGAATCTAAGATATTAGGCTTAGTAACGGGGATGTATTTTTAAACCAAGCGACATTTTGCCCGACTGTGATGTATCAGTAAAGTAGGGCGGAGCACCCGGGCGGCGGCGCTCGCGCCGCCAACCGCGCGCCCCCCGCCGCGCGCCGACACGTGTAGGTAGGTACTATCATCGGACACCGGGGAACGCAGAACTTTTTTATCTCAGACGCGTAACTTTCGCGACATTACCCTCTAAACCCTGATAAGTCGTGTTTACCGTTTATTACGTGTAAAAAATATTCAAAGTCGGCATGTTTAAAAGATTTGAATCATAATATTTACAGTAATTAAAATAAAATCGTAATAATAGGTACTTACAGAATTTACACTAATTAACACTACTTCTTCGTCCCATTTTCATTAAACTTTCAAAATGACCACCGCCTTGTTCGAAGCACTTTGTAGCACGCTTTCTTAAATTTAATTTTAGTTTGCTAAGAACCTCAGTGTCATTTTTCACTATCACAAATGCGTGTTCGATTTTTTGTTTGAGGTCATCGACACTTGTTGCCTCGTTTACATACACAAGGGATTTTATTCGACCCCACAAATAAAAGTCTAACGGCGTTAGGTCAGCCGATCTGGGAGGCCACTGTACAGGTCCCCCACGACCAATCCAACGCGTGCCATATTCCGCATCAAGATGCCGTCGAACGGTCCACGTGAAATGCGCGGGAGCACCATCGTGTTGGTAAAAGACTTGTCGTAAAAGTACGAGAGGGACGTCGTCTAATAACACCGGCAATGTCTCCTGCAAGAACTGTAGGTAGGTATCTCCAGTCAACCTCGGTAGAAAAACGGGGCCGAGTACGTGTGTACCGATGACGCCCGCCCACACGTTTACAGAGAATCTGTGCTGGAATGAATCCACACGGCATGCATGTGGATTCTCGTGCCTCCACAAATGTTGATTATGTTGGTTGTACATCCCAACACGAGTGAATGTACTCTCGTCGGTCCAAATAATATTTTGTTGCCAGTTCTCCAACACCCATCTACAAAACTCTAGACGTGGCAAGTAGTCGCTCGGCGTTAGCTCCTGACAACGTCGTAGGTGGAACGGGTGTTCTCCATCAGCATGTAATGTTCGCCACACGTACATGTGACTGCAGTCGAACAATGGCGCTGCCTCTCTCGTGCTACTCTCTGGATGCTCGTCGAAATAATCGAGAATGTTTGCTTGCAAACGAGTACTGCGCACATTTGTCCCTCTATCCAAGGCCGTGTTAGGACGAAACGTCCCGGAGTCCCTCAGACGCTGAGTTGCACTTAGCATCGTCCTGGCGCTCACTCTGGTGCCATATCGTTCATTGATCACTCGACAAGCTAACTCGACATTATCGTCACAACGAGCCAGTGTCCTCACCATCTCCGTGTACTGGATATTGGTATAACGGAAAGCCATCGCGCGCGTAAACAATAAAATGTGACAACAACAACGAAACACAACCACTGAAACATGTCAAACATGTCAAACGTCAAAGGGGTAGCTGGTAAATGCATAAAGTTATTATCTAGTAATAATAACTTTATGGGTAAATGAATGCATCTCGCTCTTTCACATTATTCTTAAGTACTATTGCAAAAAACATTTTGGCATTTCTCAACAAAACTTTGTGAAATGCGAACTACAAATTCTGTCGTGCATTTAAATAAGCCTTATTGGTTGGTAATAAGGGTTAAATTTCCTTAAATTAACTATTTTATTTAATGCACACTACCTCAAATGTAAAATGCATTGATATTATTTACGTGTGTGTATGGATATCTATGAACGAACTACAAATTCGCTCGTGCATTCAAGAAGGCTTTATTACTTTGGAATAAGGCTTAAGTTTTCTTAAAGCAAAGATTTTATTAACTTGTTACGACGCGGTGGTTCTAATTTAAGATAAATAAAAGATTTTTTAGGGAAAAATTAACATATATAAATTATGATGGAAATCGATTCAGAAGCCGATTCTGAACAAACAACTTTCAGGTCTTGCGTTTATTCTGTTACAGGTTGTATATGTATAATAAGATATATATATATATTAGCTTTCTTTGCTGTTTAATTAAACTAATAAGAGGTCATATTTGTAGTGTATTGCTTTGAAATTTTTATTGCCTACTAACATCTCATAAAAGCCAAAACAGCAGTTGTTTAATGTCTTGTGTGTTTGTTCGCGCATCCCGTGAGAAAGTCAGTCCATATTTAAATGGGACATTCAATGTTTTAAAACTAATATCCCGACTATAAATATAATCAACTCAACAAGTTGTTTAAAATTAGAGACAGCTCGATATTCGCGAACGAATTCACGGGCAACAGTATAACTGATTTTATCTAACGCACTTGCGCATGCGCACTCAAGCAACTGATAAATTTTCTCCGTGTTTTCATTGCTCTCGTGAAATTCGTGCACGCACCGCGAGACTCGATAATCAAATACCTTCACGCTCGCTATAACAACATTATGAATATAGATGGCGTGACTAAGTGCCGTTAAAACTTTGTAAGTGTTAAGATAACGGCTATTAAAGTATTGCGAATGTTTATTGGATTAATTTAGCCATAGATTATATCGACTGCAAAACAATAACACGAGCATACAAAAGAGTTCAACGCGTTTTAATTGCTTGTTGGTTGGCACACAAAACAAGCGCACATCGTTCAAGATTGTTCTATTAGAGAAAAAGCAACAGAAGTATCGGTGCTTGCGAAATTGATCGTGTTGTCCGTGAGAACTGGGTACGTGTTAGAAATTCTAACAATGGTGAATTCCACAAGCAGCCCATAACTAACCTCCGAGTGAAAACTGAACATCCTGTCTAAGAACACGAGTTTTATATTAATGATATCATTTTAAGAAGGTTCGGTAAGTTCCTCGCCAAAGGAAACTGTACACAACTGCACACCACATCCTGAGCTGAACTTTAAAAAATAATTAGGGGACATAATCCTTCAGAGTCTTCTTGCAAGAATGTGAAAGGACACGTCTGGTTATCTCTGCACAAGCCAAAGGTTAAAAGGTATGAAAAAGTCAAGGACCACATCTAATATCTCACACCGTACACAGAAAATTGAAGTTTGCAGGGTCCATCCGAACCAAATTACCGACTCAGTTGTAAATAGCAATAGTTAACTTATTTATTTCTAGCCGTTACGTTGTTGCGTGAGTACAATAACCTCTTTAAGGAATCGGGACTAGATATAGAACTTTGTGTACATTTATTTTTAGAGAGTATAATAATTGTAAAGCGAGGAACAGATAATTTCTTTTCCTTGTTTTTTTTAATTAAATTACTTTGCGCCTCACTAGGACTTCTCCTGTATCGAGGGTATAGTTCACATTCACAAACAGACATATCAGATGGGACCCCAGATTTGGGGATTCTAAACAAGCAGTACTGGTTTAGCCACTTATAAAAGACTACGAATATTTTTCAAGTAACTTTGAAGTGATACTGTCATTACGCTCAACTTCCTCTTTTCGAGCGGAAGTGAGTGCTATAAACTTTACAAGGAAGTCCATAACATGAAGGATGTTCGGATATGCTTGTGACCGGTAATTGGCACACCTTATTATAATAACTGCATAGGTTTAGGTAGGTATGCATGTTTGATTATATGGTTTATATGTATGTATCTATCCCTGTATCATAAATTTTGTTTTATTTTCAAATTATCATTTATTTTGTTGCACCTACCATTTTTGTCTCTGCATCACCCTAAGGTGGACTGACAGAAAACGCCTATGAAATTAGACTCAAGGCAGTAATTTTTTTAAACTTTGTCCCTTACTAGATTTCTCCTGTATCTAGGATACAGTTTTAAAACATACATCTCAAATACACACATACAGACCCGAAACAACTATCTGTAGATCATACAAATATTTGTTGCGTGCGGGGATCGAACCCGGGGCACGTAGCGCAGAAAGCTAATCACTTAGTCACTGCGCCAAACATGTCGTCAACTGTGCATAAAGCGTTAAAAAAATACGTGTGTACTTTGATTACGAAAGCAAAGAAGCTTAGTTATTTTTAAATGCTAGAATTTTCTATTTAATGTAGGGCATGTTGAAATTTTACCAACAATAAAAACAATTGCTTGAGACGCTAACAGTTAGAAGACGAAAGACTACTACAGAGAAACTGTAGGGAAGAAGACACATAAGAAAAAATATCATTTACGAAACGACACGACATGACGTTTGGCGACCCGGTTGGCGCAGTGGCTCAGCGATTAGCTTTCTATAATACGTGCCGCGGGTTCAATCCCCGCACGGAGCCATTATTTGTATGATCTATAGATAGTTGTTCCGTGTCTGAGTGTGTGCGCATATGACATATATGTTTGTAAACTGTACCCTCGATACAGGAGAAAATATCATAGTGAAGGGAAAGGTTTTAAAAAAAAGGGAAAGATGAATTTAATTCTATCACAGAAAATATTTCTGTAAACAAACAAGTTAAGTAAACGACTTCGAAATTCCCTCGTTATGTAAACTTAAGTAGCAACTTTCGATAATAATTATGTAGTAGCACGTGGGAACTATTGATCTCATTCCAGTGACTGTTAAAGTAACACAAATATTTTATCTGTGTCATAATGCGAACGATGGGTGCGCTCGTTGCGAAAAATGTTAATCAGCCAATTTTGATGACGTAAGTCGGTCTATGTATAGAATAAATAAACTGTTAAAAGGATTACGACATTTCTCTAAGGTCACAGAATTTCTTTGCATAGAAATTATTATGCAACCTCTTTATGTGCATAATATTTTATGTCGCGATTGAAATAATGCAATCTATCTAATATTGCGCATATAAACAGTTATATTTGATTTAAGTGAAAGCTTTACAAATAGAAGCTCTCGACCAAAGCTTTTAACAGTATTATAAGATTTTATATAGCTAATATCAATAAATTTAAAACGGGCAAGCAGTGAAGTTTTGAGATAATAAATAATTATTAAGAAAACTCGAGAAACCACTTTCACACTTCAATGCAGTCTATAGCTGCGTGTTTTCTTTCTAGAAAACAAATATAAGATACTGAACTGCTCTAGCTTTCTGTACTATGACGTTATGAGGTCATTGACATATGGTAAAAAAGAATAATGCCAGTAGAAATGGGGTTGATTGACAACGCAATAAGACCTAGTTCACACGGTTGTATAGCGTTATGAGATTAATTACATCAATGTGTTACAGGCTCTATTGTTCTGTAAAGATGTCAGAATGTCATATTGCTAGATTCAGACTTGGTGCCATATCGCAACTTCTTTTTAAGCAACAGTTTCAGTAGACCTAATTTTCGGCGTAGAATACATTTATAATTTAAAAATTCTTTAGTAAAATTTTGGTTATTCAGTGTCAGTATTAATATAATCATTCCGTGTGTCACTGTGCCAAGTTTTTGTAGTTACACCACATCGCTGGCCGCAATCTATTTGTTCTCAACACTTGTTGCGCGCGCGCAGTTGCAACGCTTAAGTGTGGAAACTGTATCGATAACACTTCAACTGCTTTCGCGTCGCTATGCCAATTACATTTTTATCGATACATGAGAGTAGACAGGCCACACATCTAGATAGTTCCGTAGTCACTGGACGGACACAGGCATCCGTCGATCAAGTCGCGGCGCACCCTAAATATTTCAAGTGTTACGTACCCACGCCGAGGGCGGCTGCTAGCACTATTAAACACCGTGAATTCATGATTTAACTGTAAGTCCTTGCACGAGAGGAGTGGACACTGTAACGTTCAAGCACACACTGCGAGCGGGTGAATGGGCGGTTGAGGCTTTTATATCGGGTAGGCGTACGCGACGCAGCGACGGTGAAAAGCGACGCCGGCGCCCGCGCATGCCCCGCGCGCGCCCTCCATCCTCCCGCAGGGTGCGTGCGCACCCTCGCAACGCTGTCAACATTCGTACATCATCATCATTCACTACAATCATGGTGTTAAGAAAATTAATTTTGCCGATTGCACTGTCTGTTACTTTTCACGCGGCCTAAATAAATTCCATTACAAATTTGTAATATAAATTTTAATGATTAATGAGATAATAAATCATAGACGCGTCCATATTACAAATATGAAATCAATACTCATAACATAAAAGCTACAATTGAAGCATTGTGCCTACATATCATCACGTATGTTAGGTAATCATCGCTTGTATGTTTTTTTTTATATTCTGGCTGTATTAGAACACGATTATGTATTTCTGTAAGCATATTGCTAAATCTATTTGGTAAAAAGATATCAACAAAATGAAATCAAAATCTTTTATTTATTTAATTCACCGAGTCACTTCTTAACTAGCTTGTAGTACTTGACTCGAATTTATTTCAACAAATCATAACAACGCTATAGTTATAGTATAGTTCTATAAAAATCTTATCATTAGATGTTGGTGCTTTTCATAGCATTCTAGTTGAACCAAACTCGGATGCAGCTAGAATGCTAAATTCTTTTAAAATTAAATAATGTCTTAAAATTTAAGATAGATTTAACTCATGTTTATGTAATTAGGATAAGGTACGGTGGGATTGTGGTGAGATGAATCACAATAACGATCATTATCTGATCGATGGCTTATGGTCTCTAGACCCCATCTTGAAAATTATGCAGCGCATTCATAAAAGGAAATGTTCATGTTATTAAAATTAGCATGAACGAATAAATCTGTGGAGTCAAGGAAAAGCGGGATAAGTCACAAAAAATTTTTTTTTAGTGCTACGTAAAAAAGAAAACAGTATTTGTTTTGTTAGATTAAAGTGCTAGAATTAAAAATCGAAAATTATTTTTTCATTGTATTTACTTATTTAGTGGTTTAAAAAAAAGGAAAACCAAGAAGAAACTGCATTGATCAGCTGAAAGAAAAACCAAATATAGAAACATAAAGATTTAAAAGATTTGGCATTGGATAGGACTGGATGGAAATTGCTTCACCTAAAAGTGCCTAGCACATAAACATTAGATGGACGAATTTTTAAAAGACTATTAATCTAATAAAACAAAGAAGTGTTTTCTTTTTCTTTGTAGCAAAAAATATATTTTCTGACTTATCCCCCCTTGTTCCTTGGAACCACAGAAATAACTGCAGCTGATGTTCTCATAAGAAAACAATAGTTTTACACTCGGGTAACGAAGGTTAGATCGCAAGGTAAGAAGGTTCAAATCTCTCAGTGATCTATGTTCCGAGGTATAAAATGCCCGAATCTTGAATAGGTGGGTCATTTAGTAGACGCGTATTGTCTGCGTCTCTTAAATATTCTAAGACATCTTAGGCTGAGATATACAACGTGTAATTTAATTAAAGCAAAACCTCACACACCTCACTTAGAATATCAAGTTATAAGCATAATTCAATAACTAAAATTTTAGCTTTTTAAAGTTAACTATTATTTTTAAGAAAATAGTTTGCCTAGCTTTAATATCTGTACTTAAAATTTTGGCAATAACACAAAATTTTGTCTTGAAATTAATGTTTAATTTTCTTTGTTCAATCGAGTGTCAGGTAGAAGTTTTTTTTTTTAATATTTACCATAAAAATGTTACTGAAATCGATTCAGTAGTCAATCATCAAAAATCTAATATATCCAGATTTTGGGTTTATTCAATTACACAGTGTATAGAGCGTACTTAGACTTTACTAAGACTTCGCTTTCGTAATAAGTACTTTCTTTATTAACTTTTAGAATTTGTTTATTAACTTCGTCGGTCTTAGAGTAGGCTCAGCACAACTTCAGCAAGTTATTACTATAATTAATTCCAAATCAAAGTATAAGCTTAGCATATACATAAGCTTAGCAAAGTTTAAATCAAAGTACACACTATAGATCTCAGACTTAGTCATTTGGTGCTGTTATATCTCATTTATCAATAGATCGTTTTCTTTTATTTAGTTACAACAGCAATTGCGAATCCGTTAGTAGGTAATTAAAATTGTACAACAATATGCTATCTTATTTTATTATGATAGTGATCGGTGTATCGAATCTGTGAATGTAAACAATATTATTTAAGCTCTGTATTCAGTATAATAATTATTAGTTAAATTGTTGAAATAAGACTGATTCATCGACGCGCACGATTGTCGCAGTGATTAAGTGACTGGCTTTCTGCGCTATGTGTGGCAGGTTCGATCCCTGCACGTATCAAATCATCACTGACAGTGTTATTGGGTTTTTCTGCATAGAAATTTTCAGTAGCAGACCGGCAGTAAAGACGCAACAACACTGAAATCGCGATAAAAATCTGCTGTTCCACACATTAAGTCGAGTAATATTGAATTATTTATATGGAAAAAACAGTTTTTTTTTGGCAGATAGTAGGTATACCAAATTAATTCATTTATGAAAAAAATCTTGTGAGATAATCCTAAAGTAATACTTTGGTGAAAGACAAGCTAGGAGCATGTTAGGTATAGGTGTATTACGATTTTATTATACAGGGCGGTGACGACGTTTCGACATTAAATGAAACCACGTATCAGGTATCACGTTCTGTGACCGTACACAAAAAATCAATCAAATCCAATCAGTAGTTCAGCCACAGGAACAATTTTTTATTTTACTCATATCACTATCTCTATGCGTAATATGAAAAGTCTCTAATCAGTTTTTACCAAAATAATCTTTATTTACACGTATAAAATACATAAAGATGACATAAGTTTCTACTTTGATTATCCCTTGAGCGTAGAGTGAAATATTATGCAAAAATAACATTCGTGAAAATCGTAGATTTTTTGGGAATGGCATGTTATCAAATACACGGTATTATTTAATGTCGTTACCACCCTGTATAAATAATAAATAATAATTATAATCGCACTATTACACGAGGATTCAGTTGCTATTACTATCTAGTAAAAGGTTAAACAGATTGGTACATACACACGAAACGCGATGCATTGCATAAATATTCATAATGAAAAAGGTCTTGAAATATTGTGAACGATCATTTTATCTGTTTCGTAACTAATAAGCTGGTTTAGAAGAAAACTAAATGATTTATCACCACATAGTATAAAATAAAGTCGCCTGCCGCGTCTGTCTGTTTGTTCGCTAACTACTCCATAACTATACAACAGATTTTGATTCGGTTTTCACCATCATTTTAAGCATTTCGTCCGTAAGTTTTGTTTTCAAAGGGTAGCCTAATTTTCAGGAGTTATTGTACTCATTATTATGAACAACTTTAACTATGAGACCAACAAAGAAATAGTTAAATAAAAATTAGCTATTCCATAAAAAAAACAATATTACTCGACTAAATGTATGATGGAAGGAACAGCTGATTTATTTTTCACGATTTCAGTTTTGGTCCCATACAGAAAGTTGTTCAGTTTGATGGTCTGATCCACACCCTTAAATATGAGTCCGGATTTCTGATACACGTTGTATTGCCAGGGTGTTGATCTATATTCAATTAAATGCTTACCAATAACTAAACTAATTATTTTAATGTATAACATGTCATAATGTGCTATAACTAGAATTAGGGATAATATTATTCTAAAAATATAATAGTTAGTAAGAGATTGATATACACACATGTAGGTATGCATTAAAACTTGTACCTACTAGCTAAGATTATATGATTGTGATATTGATAACTGACCGATTTATGTACGACATACGAAATGTGCGTATATTTGGGACAAGGATGTAAGTACTCAGCGAGTCGACGACCGTCCGCGCCCGACCCGAAGGCCTGCTGGTTTCACGGTGCGATGGCAAAGATTATGCAAGCACAGAAGTGAGAGTAGATAGATAGTCCTAAATTATTTGTTCTTTTTTTTTAATAGGTACTCCTTTATAGTATGCTTTTATAAGCGTGTAATAGCCAAATGTTATTAAGCATCTCTTTTGTCATCTTGCTTACTGAAAATGTTAAGTATAGGGTCCCATATTCACTCTGTCAGGCATTCATAGGAGTTTGATTCATAAGGCATGATTCTCTCATTGATATGATGACGTCAATTTCAGTAACTGAGAATTTTCATAAAATAGTAATTGTTGCTGAAAATTTCTTAATGATTTATTAACTTTATGAGGGTTCTGAGACTACCAAGAAATTTTATTTTGAATGCATAATGAGCCTTAATAACATTAATTGAGTTACGCACAGAATATGACTAATAATATATTATAGTCTCTGTCGCTGTCACCGCGATGTTTGCCTCATTGCGCCCGCGCAGCTATGTGCAGTATGCGGAAGATAGCGCCGGTGACGACGAAATAACCGCCTAAACTTACAATCACCTTTTAAATTATAGTATTCAGCTGTTGATGATAAATAAAGGCATTTTGTGAAATGTTCTAACAAAAGAGTAATAGTTTCATCTCAATTGAATAACCTCAAGTATTTTGTAAGACCTGAAATTACATTTTTAATTTGAATTAATTTTAGTGAAAGTTTGGGAAATATTTGTGGGTTAGAGATAGGCACAATATTAACAATAAAAAGTCTTTGCTTCTATTCTATAGGTCTGCTTATTTTGTCAATCGGCATGAGCTACCTCATAGGAATCGCTCATTTTGTAGTGTAAAGATTAGCCAGTCCACAGTGGTGGTATCGAAGCTGACTGCCCAGGGTGCACCAGACGATCTCATGTTTCGTCACTCGTCGAGGCTCTTTGTTTGCAACCCATATATAGGGTTTTTTGTTTGAAGCAGTAATATCCTAGCAGTTGAACGCTTGCCTTCCATGCAGCAGGGTCTAAGTTCAAACCTGGCTCGCACTTCTGACTTTTCGGAGTCAAGTGCAGATTAGAATTGGATTTTATCACTTGTGATAACGGTAAAGGAAAGACATCGTGAGGAAACCTGCACATCTGAGAGGGCCTCATAAAGTTCTCGATGGTGTGTGGAGTCCGCCAACCCGCACTAGGCCAGCGTGGTGGACTAAGGCCTAACCCTTCTAATTCTGAGAATAAGCACGAGCTTATTCTCAGAATGAGAAGGGTTAGGCCTATATAAATTCAGCCCATTACTGTCCCACTCTGCTGGGCCCGTGCCCGAGCAGTGGGACAGTAATAGGCTGAATTTATTATTGGGTATAATATTTAGTTGAATATGTCTGTGTCTATCAATTGGCAATGCGATTGGATACGGTGCCTTCTTTAAATAGGGTTGAATATTATCCACCCAATACATTATACCTTCCACGAGGCGAAGCATCAACATTCAATCAAATCGAAATTCTCAGAGGCCAGACAGAGGAATTAATTACCATGTATTTATTTAAAACTATCATAGATATAAACCAACCATATTATAGACTGACGCTAGATAGATCAGTCTAACAAAAACAGGTCTGTCTTATACTACCTTCCTAACTAACACAACCGAACCAAGTTTTCTTTGTAGATCTCATCTAGGGCTGCCACCCGTCCGGATTTACCCGGATTTGTCCTAGTTTGGGAGTCAACAAAAAAAATATAATCCTAAAAGGTCGGCAACGCATCAGTGATACCTCAGATGTTCATGAGCGGCGGTGATCACTTACGATCAGGTGAACTGCAAGCTCGGTTACATACAATACTTTTTTATTTTTTATATACATATATTAAATAGTAAAAAAAATAAAATTCGTACGTCGCGGCGGTGCCGAAAAGCCTTCCATTCAGTATTAATGGTGGTTTTAAGTAGAAGACTCATTGAATCTATGCTGGTGATTAGTGAAGTACCTACATGTTCATAAAATATAGAAAAAAGTATTTGTGTTGTAGTATTTAATGCTTTCTTAGAGCGGTTATAGTCTGTCTAAATAAGGTCTGCGCAGTGAAACAGTGTCTTTAGTACCTGCGTAAAATTTACAGCCCCATATCGGTAAATGAGTTATTCAAATGATCCTTCATATTTGCGTGCCAAGCCTTATTTCTCGAGAATCCATAGTCCATGGCAATAACTCACGGCGATCCCAATAAGTTGGAATAAAACGGTACTCGATACTTATTATTCATGAAGTCTGCGCGCGCACGAAATTGTGCAGAGTCGCGACGCACTTCCTTCTGACGCGCTATCATACAGTACAACGGCATATTGTTAGACGATATACCTATATGACTGTCACATAACTCATATACTTAAATATAACATGACCGTATTAAATATTAAACGTTTTGCTCAGTTTGGAAAAGGTATTTTGTATTCTTACTTATTATAAATGCGAAAGTAACTCTGTCTGTCAGTTTCCTTTTCATGACTAAACGGCTGAACCGATCTTGATGAAATTTGGCAAGGAAATAATGTGCAACATGGGAAAGGACAAAGGATTTTATTTTTCCAAAATCGCTGCCTCCGAAGTCCACGTGGACAAAGATCGCGGGCACAGTATTTTATATAAAATATATTTCTGGCATTAAGAAATAGCTCTTTTTTCTGACTGATATTTTATACGTAGGTGGATGGTGAGGCTAAAGACATGGCATATGATTTTCAGCATCAATTACAGATTTTTTTCAAGTTAATCTTTCATCAACACCATCCCGGGTAGGTAAATAGAAGGCGAAATACTTGTTCATAATATGTTTTGGGTATAAATAAAATAAGATTTTTCTTGAAATCAAAAACAATGATTTATAAGTATTTTTCTTAACCGTAAGATTACATATAACATTAAATGAAATGATGTAATATCCTTTGAGTTAATAGTTCATTACTCAGAAGGTATATATTTAATTACCTAATTAATGAAGAAATGTATCATTAAGATAATTCCTACTGATTCAGGTAATCATTAATGAGGTAATCTTTGGCCAGCCTTGATCACAGATTAGATCATTATTATTGACAACTATCATATGAATAAAAGTAGTTATAGAAGTTATATAAGCAGTTTACCTCAATCCTTTTGCTTGTATATTATGTTAACCTACTACATAACAAATACATAATTTGGAAAAGATAATTTACCTTTCAGTGTGCGATTTCAGGGTTGATCCCATACTAAAAGTTGTTCATTAGTATGAGTACTTTCACCCGTTAAAGCACAAATATTATTGAATTACAAATAACCCTGCATCCTCATCTGCTTGGCCTTTATCCCAAGTACGTTGTGGTCGGCTCCCAGTCTAACCAGTATTTTATACAGAGCGACTGCCATTTGACCTCCGCCACCCAATTACTGGGAAACACTGATACCCTAAGGTTAGACCGGTTGTCAGACTTTTTGGGTTGCTGACTCCCGTAATGACTGTCAAAGGTATTCGTATGACAAATAACCCTGTACAACAATCATCATATTGATATAACTGAGCGAACTTACTAACAACCCAAAACCAAAGTTATGTAAAAAAAAACTAAAAAGACACTTCCTAGCCAAGTAACCATTATCAATGTTGTATACAATTTAGAATTACGTAATGTGTTACTTTTATTTTTTATTTTCTTTGTGTACTGTAACACGGGTGATCGCCCCACCTCAGATAAACCTGCGTTTTCGTTGGTGGGCCTTACTCATTTAAGTGTATGAATTAAATTATTGAATAAATAAAATTAAAAAAAATAAAACTATCACTGTACGGCAAACACGGCGATGTAAGCGTGTGTACAAAAGTAATACGTAAACTATTACATCAATGTTCATCTGACACGACGCTTGTAATTACTCAATCGGCTGGCATTTGAAGATGCGCATGCGCTTCAAAAGGTCGTCGGTTCGAGTACTTAGCCGGTTACTGACCCACAAGTTTCGTTTCGGTGTTATGTCCGGATTTGAAATGAGTGTGAAGGGATGCGGTTTCTTTTGTTTGTTATTTATTTATTTTCTGCCCATCGTTTAGAAACATATAAGAAATTGGAAAGTAGAAAATTGTGCCTTAAAAAGTATTGTGGAAACGTGTGAAACGTTAATTTCACAAATGTTAATTCTTTTTTTATATTCCCCGCATGTATTTTATATAAATATAATTATGATAACCTACTTTCATTAAACCTAAAAGTGTTAGCAAAAATATTCTAACATGTCATTTTCTTTTTCTATACCGTCGTATAATTTTTTTCAACTACCTTACGTGGTGGTTTTAGTTTGATGTTTGATATTTCAACTAGACGTGACAGATATTTTTCTTTGGATAATTTTGCACAAAACAAACAATAATTAACAACTCTCAGCTGTGGTATAAAAATCGTGTTAAGTAGTGCTATTTAACGTGTGGATGATCGAGGTATGGTGTTCCTCCATTGAAAAGGGAGGATCCTCGGACCAGGCGAGGGGATATTGCCTGGCGGGCCGAAGCCCGACGGTTGATGTCGGATAGTTGTATATGTGTTAGATACAATATTATTTTTCCTTGCTCAATGCAGGCCTCGTTATATGATTGGTCGAATTCATATTTACGCGCCACTTGTAGTTAGCTTGCTGCCTTGCGAAGTAGTTATTCTATGTGGCGATAGGCATCGCTACAAACGTTATAATGTTTCGACTGAAAGAGGATACGAAACGGTAATGTTATGAGTTATGACTAAGTATTTTGCTTTTTTTTTTTGGTGGCTTAATTTTGTATTGTAAACCTGTCAGTTTATTTGCCCAAAAAATCATTTGTTGAACTGCTCTTTACCCAAATATTTGACAATGATACGGGTCATGATGACTGATGGCATTGTTCGAAAAGTATGTATTATCCTTTATGTTTTCTTATGTTAATGAACTTAACCAAATAAAATACAAATGAAATGAGAGCTCCTTTTTTGAAGTTGGTTAAAAATGATTTTAGTGGATGATGCGATAATGCCGGGACTAAGAATAAAGTCAGTCACCCCATCTCTTTCAGTTTCATAACAGTTGTCCAGGAGTATCCATCAAGTGCTACGATACCATTGGAAACTACATTTTATTTTCGCACTACTTGTATAGTAGAATTGAGTAATATTAAAAAAAAAACAGCATAATAGAAAAAAATATATAATAAAAATAATATCATCTTAATATTTCTTATATATTTATTATGCCGGTGGGCTACTTACTGCTCTTCTATATTTTTTAATACTTTTATAATTATTATTTATTATATTATATTTATATATCTATTATTTAAAATGTATAAAAAAGTATGATGCAAAATTGAATAAAAGAAATAATAATGATCTTATTACCTACTACTTACATAATTATTATGTTAGGTACGTACCCCTGAAATTAATGGCCTCCAACGTTACCTTAGGACAACGGGTAAACAATAAAATTGTATATACATGCTGTACAGGAAAGTGCTATTTCCTATAATATTTATGTAAAAACTAAACGTCAAGAATATACAGTAGGTATAGTGTTTTCTTACCTTATGTTAAAATTATCGCCTAAGGAAAACATAATTACTTAATCTCCTCATGTGTCAACGCTGTAGTATTGCGAATTTTAAATCCAATATTACGTCTGTAGTATACGTAATATGCTGGGTTAAAGTCATGGCTCAATCTGAGGCCCTAGTGTAGGTTCCTTTTTTTTTGGTAAATATTACCTCTTGGCTCATCGAGCCTTTAATGTTTAACCGGAGTTTCGGTGAGGACTGAAGCGTCTCCGACCTATTCAAAATAAGTGATTTTAAGCGTCACGCAGCTAAGGGCGTCCCCTAGTGCCTCGACTTAGGGTGGCGCTGACGGGGCAACAAGGCAGGGCTTGCTGTATCTGTGTTGTAATATTATTATTAGGGAAATTATAGGCTCCTTTTAACAATATCGATTTTAAGCATCCACCGCGTTCAGCGCTTCGATCGGTGAAGATCTCAGAGAGGGCCAATCAGCACACAGAAAACGTTCGATGCGTAAAATCGAATTGGTTAAAAGATACTTACATTAGGACCTCTGTATCAACAAGTAGTCGCTTAGGGAGCTGTTTACCTAAAAAGAGAAAACATGTACACTTGAATTCTTATCACGGCTATTTAAAGAGGTTTATTTTACATAATCAGCTGTCCGGTAATCGATTACTCAAACAAAAATTTACTATATATAATCGCCCTTTGGATTTCGACTGACATAAAAATTATTGCCCTGATTACTGAGGAATAGCACAAAATAGATAGGTACAGAAAGTTGGCTTCGTACATCGAGCGAGAGCAGGAGCGTATGGCAGTGGCGAAGGGTGAAAATTTCCATAGGGGAAGCCGTCCCAAAAAAGCCTTCCAAAAAAAAGCACACTCACCAATTAATGTTGGAAGACAAAAATCTATACCGTCTCTTGTAATCTATATAGTCATTATTCATGTCTTGACGAGCTCGACCTAACTGAATAACATGCCTTTTTTATCAGTTGGATGAGTAAATAATATCTATAATATTACGTTGGTCTATGCATTAACCAATTTCTAAAGGGAAGCCCGTGGGAATCTGGTTGTATGAACCCTTCGCCACTGGTATGCAGGTTACTTGATGGTAGTTACTTGATGGTAACCGATCACCGACGCCAATGAACATCGGTATAATGAGTTCAAAGATAAATAGTTTTTTTTTTTTTTTTAACGAGTTTTTAATTTGTTACTTTTTTTTGTCTTCATTTTTTACTTTTTTTATTTGTTTTAATTTTTTACTTTTTATTTGTGTCGTAATTTGTATAAAAATAAATTGTTTTCCAGCACTCTTGATTTAGTGTATGAAATACAACAGCAAATTGTGGCTTCTGTGAAAGCGTGGTACTTTTTGACGGCCGAGCCAGCCCATTGAAGAGCTGTAGCTCAAAATTGGAGCTGCCTGGATTGGGGAAGTAGGTACACCTCCACCTTGCAAAATATCGTAGCCAAATAACATTGGCCTTTTGCAGTGTTGTGTTTCTAACGGTGAGCAAGGTCGCCAGTGTTCCTTGGGGAAGCGGTTGTTGGATACGACGCTGTAGTAGGGTCTGCAACGCGCGAGGGATGCCCCTGGTATTGCAAGCATCATATAGGTTACGGTTTATGTTTGCCGTCGTGGTGAAAGGATTAGCCAATCGACAGGTGTAGAGTTCATCGATTGCCCAGGGTGCGCCGGACGTAAAAGATCAGTACCTAGGTACGTCACTCGGGGAGGCTCCTTTCATGTACCCCTGCAGTGCGAGTGTGGTGTCTCTCGGCAAACCATGGCCCAACTTCCATCCTGCGCCGCATGCCCTACCACCTGCACGCGTGAGGAGCTTATGGCTGCAACTGATTCAGCTATTCGCGTGGCGGAATACTGGGCCAAGTACATTTAATTTGCCATCGACACGCTAAGAAGAAGAATAGGTTACGGTAACCACTTACCAGGAAGGCCGTATGCTTGTTTGCCACCTTAGTGGTATAAAAGAAAGGTGTGCCCCACTGAAGATTATCCTGAAAATAATGCACAATCACTACTTCCTACGGAAGTTGCACAGTCGTCTGTTTAAAGTCAAGGCTACATGAGTTCATTTCACGGTCGTTGTAACAAATTCTTCAACACGATGAACGGATAATCAGCTTGTATAATAGCGTGTAATTAATCTGTGAGTCCATTTAAATATTTTCTATGTAAGGTATTATATTTATATTGTTGTCCTTTGCTCGCACTTTGTTGCGTAACATAATGTGACAAGGTTGACATTATATAATACAATGCAGAGGTTGTTTATGCTTTTAAATATTTTTTGTACGTACTTAAACCTTTAGGTCTAACTTTATGATCTTTCCGTGACAAGTTGAGAGATGATTGGTGTACTCATAGAATCATAAGGGATTATGAGTAAAATTATTACAGTCTACTATTATTGTCACTTACGGGATATCTTCCGTAAGTGATAATAATTCCGTCTTCTTTGTTGTTACACCCCGCGATCATGGAACTTGTAACAGTGTTGAAATATCTGGAGCTCATTTGAACAACAAATCACAAAAGATATCAAGTGACAGTAATAGGGCCATTTTCACCGACAAAATAACAGGTGTTTAATATGAAATCGGCTTCCACATACAAAAATTCATGTTTAAACGGCTGATTTTGCACCAATTGTCTATTATGTTGTCGGTGAAATTAGGCCATAGTGTAGTTGCAAACCCTGAATGTTTAAAACAGTGTAAAGAATTGTTACCGTGTAACATAGGGACTCAAAATGTCACAGATGCGAGAGAATACTACAGGTTCCTAGAGACGGTTAGTTGCCAAGCTTAATCCGTGAATGGACTGGGAGAAGTTGCATAGTGGATTTACACAAAGGAGGTGGTTAGATTACAATATGTTGTGTCACCGTGGGATTCCCCCAACCGAGAATCAACGAACTGAAGAAGAATAGGTGGTGGAAATAAGGTGGAGAACCAAGTGTTATGGCGCAACTTGGGAGAAGGCTATGTCCAACAGTGGACTACGATAAGCTAAGTTGATTGATAAATTAAAAATTGTTACTTCCATCTCACATACAAAAATTACCAAGGTTAAACCATTAACTTCTATAAATCCTCATCGATATGCATAGTTGATCAGGGCGGCCCTACATTAACCTCAAGGCCGGCCGGGCTATCAACTTTGAACGCCATTTGCAAACCACTTCAAAAACAGATAACTTAAGCCGCAGTCTTCCATATAAAGATTTATTTACTGTCGTTGCTATTATTATTTAAGAATATCAGGGAGAATGTATCGATCCATAACTTTACTAGTGACTAAAGAAGGCTAACGTTGTATCCTGGCTTTATAATCCTATTTCAAAAATGGAACAACGAAAACTCAGAACCCGCTCACGTGTTTGAATCTATTTCCCTTTTCCCTGTTATTTTTGTTTCTCCATTGTAATAACAACTGATCTCCTTATCCCCTTTACCTTTTCCAAATTCCGTTACCTACCTTTCCTTTTCGCGAATTATCGTTTTCTACCTTTTTTATTTGTATATTGTCTGTGGCAAAAGCACGAATAGTGCAAAGCCAGAAGAAAAAAAAAAAAAAAAAAAAAAAACCCGCTCACGCCGAAAATCATTTGTTTAGTTTTTTTTTTTTCTTAAATTTATTTGTATGAATATTGAGTTTAAAATAAAAAGAGGTTTTTATGTATTTGATTAAATTATTCCAAAATCATTTAAGAATATTTAAACAGTCTAATTTTCTACACACGCTCTATCCATAGCGTATAGTTATTATAATTATCAGTATGGTATAGTACGAATCACCTTGCAATATACGAGTAATTTACCATCAATGACATATTGCTTATTACTTGTTCACTACCTCATCTAGAACATAATAAATTATTATATGTTCATATGTTCATTGAAGGATCGCGAACAACTTTAATTTATGTCCTGAATACCAAGAAGTAATGGATCGAGACGTGTACAGCGGGACATACTGCCCAGTCAGCCCCGTTACCACAGATTTTTTTTAAATTTCCGTGGTCATACCTTTATTCGGGGTGCAGTGGAGTTATCTTCTCAAGGGTGTCACTCACGCAAAGTTACACATAACACCTTTTCCATACAAAGAAGTACCTATGCAATGAAAACTGTTGCAAAAAATAAACATAAATATGTATATAAATAGCATTTTGAAACCCTGTCTATTCGCAACAGGTGCAACCCACTCTAGCTACGCCACTGCATGTAACTACGTCATAAGTTTCACAAACAGACAGAAAAAAGACTAATGTTGATGGTTAGCCTGGTCTGGTCTAATTCAAGGACTGAAATCCCTTCCATGTTTAAAAATGGAATTATACGAGTTCGTTTATTAAATACAGGATGTAAGTGATAACATAACGAAAACTGTAACCATGGATTCAGTACATGACTTTGGAAACCTCAAAGTCAAAATTTTGTGGTTTTTTTCGCAGGTTTTATAACTAAAATCTGTGAAAATAATCGTATTTTTTTTAAATGGCCTACGCAATTTTCGATTGCTGATGTATCCAGAATCATGTACTTAATCCATACATAGTTTTCGTTACGATGTCACTAACAGCCTGTATACACGGAATATTCGACGGGCTCCATCCGAACCAAGTTATTCGGATGTAGGTTAATAGCAATAACTTATTTATTTCTAGCCGTTACGTTATTTCAGTGCACTACACAAACAAACACCATAATCCTTTAATCAGTGGCACTCGATAATTAAATATATTGATATGATAAGTGATATATTATGCATTTCTGAATGATAAAGGTCAAAAAATATAAAAATAATAATCAAACTTCAAATCTGACCGTGAAACACACGAAAACAAAATCTTAACGTTATGCCACGGGAAGGTACGTACGTTAAATATAACGTAAAAGCAAGTAACACTCATAATATATGTGATATTTATACTGACTGGATAATTACCATGAAATTTGCAAAATAATATGAAAATGTTTAAATAAATTATTCAAAAGCATTTGATTTCCTGTAAAGATCTTGTTACTTTTAAGGTCGTTCTTGAAGGAAGCTTTATATAATACTAGCGGCCCGTCCCGACTTCGTTCGGGTACAAATTAGCCGGTAGATACTTTTTAATTTTCATCAATTCCTGACTTCTTACAAATCGTTCGGCTTCAAAAAATACGGACTCTTATATAACTATTTGATCCGCTTAGAGGTTGAATTTCGAAAAACACGAAACCGATTTTGTTTTTAATTTTAAACAAAAGCTTAAATACTAAATTTCACGTTTCTAACTTCAAAAACATTTTTCACTCCTTTATCGCCCCTTTGGGGGATGAATTACCAAAAACGCAGAAACACGTGTTTCTTTATTTCTAACCAAAAGCCTAAATCACAATTTTCACGTCTCTCACTTCAAAAACAATTTTCACCCCTATTTCGCCCCTTTAGGGGATGAATTTCCAAAAACGCGGTGACAAGTGTTTCTTTATTTCTAACCAAAAGCCTAAATCACAATTTTCACGTTTCTCACTTCAAAAACAATTTTACCCCTATTTCGCCCCTTTAGGGGATGAATTTCCAATAACGCGGTAACACGTGTTTCTTTATTTCTAACCAAAAGCCGAAACACCAATTCTCACGTTTCTCACTTCAAAAACCATCCCAATATTCTCGTTTTACACTTCAAAAACAATTTTCACCCCTATTTTGCCCCTTTAGAGGATGAATTTCCAAAAGCGCAGAATCATGTGTTTCTTTATTTGTTACCAAAAGCCTAAATCCTAATTTTCATCTTTCTCACTTCAAAAATTAAGGGACTCCCTTACAAACTTTCACCCTCTTTTTCCCCCCTTTAGGGGCTGAATTTTCAAAAATCCCTTCTTATTGCTTGCCTACAATACAAAAGGGACCTACTCTCCAAATTTCGTGACTCTAGCTTCAGTAGTTGCGGCTGTGCGTTGATGATAAGTCAGTCAGTCAGTCAGTCAGTCAATCAGGATTTCTCTCTTTATAATATTACTATGACTATGATAAGCCAAGTTTTTTAAAATTAAATATTATAGTTAACCCTCACAAAAACTATAAGAAACAGGCATTTACACCAGGAAGTACATAAGAGCAATTTAAGTGTTCACAGAATGAGCCTATCACATTGTATGATAATCTATCGTTATAAAAACACCTGTTTCATCTCTATAAATACAGTTTAATTTTTTTATATACCTCCGTAGTTATCTTTGAGACCTTCCTGTAAGGTCAATCGAATGTTATATAACTGGATACTGGTTTACAATGAAAACATACGTTGTTAAACATTCCGTGATAAAAGAATAAAGATGGAACAATATTTAATAACATGTACGTTATTATTATTGATACTAGCACAGTGTGTGCTTCACATCGACACATCAAGACCCGCATTTCAGCGGAACAAACTCGTATCGTATTCCATACCTCAGAAACGGCCACTCAAGAAGGCCCTGGGATTCAACGAGGACACGTACTTGAACTTCACTGAACTCACCACCAAGTATGAATACCCTTCAGAAGTGCACACAGTGACGACCGAAGACGGATACATTCTAGGCGTGTTTAGAATATTACCAAAGTGCAGTGATACAGTTAAACCCTACCCAGTGTTGTTGATGCATGGAATATTTGATACTGCCGACATGTGGATACTTTCTGGAACAACGATCGGACCGGGCTTCGTGCTGGCCAGTAATTGCTACGACGTGTGGGCGGCCAACAACAGAGGCAACAATTATTCTCGACGACACGTTAAACTTGACCCTAATAAAGATCCAGAATACTGGAACTACACATTTGACGAACATGGCAGCTTCGATGTACCCGCAATAATTGACTATATTCTTCGGACTACAGGTGATACGAAGTTATTTTACATGGGACATTCTCAAGGCAGCATAGATTATTTTGTTATGGGTTCTCTGAGGCCAGAATATAATGATAAGGTTAGACTAGCCATTCAGCTAGGCCCAGTAGCATGGTTCAAAAACTATAATAATCCTATAGCACTCATAGCTGCGCAAAACTACGTCGCGATAAAAACTTTATTAGAATCCGCAGGTTTATTAGAAATATTTGCTAGGGATCATATCGTTCATTTTTTTTCTGAATTCTTGTGTGAAATGGTACCAACTTTTTGTGAAATAGGATTCTCTTTAATATCAGGTTATAAACCTGGTACTATACCGCTTAAAACTATCCCAGTTGCAATCGGCCATTTATTTAGCGGTTCATCATTAAAAAACGTGGCACATTTTGCACAGCTAGTTGTAAGCGGGAATTTTCAGCGTTATGATGAAGGTACGGAAGGGAATATTAAACGATATGGTACTCAGAAGCCTCCACAGTATAACGTCTCTCGGGTAACTTCACCAGTTGTATTGATAAGTGCTCAAAGCGATACTTTATCTAATCTGAAAGATGTTGATATTTTATCATCCAAGTTACCCAATTTAATAGAAAATTATGTTGTGCCTAAACCATACTGGAGTCACCACAACCACATATGGGGCATCACAGCACCTGATCTTATACATCCCAAAATTTTAGAGTATCTCAATAAGTATAAGGATTGAAGTAAGTACTAATTACCAACGAATTTAAATCTGAACGTTATTTTATTTAAATAAAAAAATATATATAAGCAGTGATAACCTTAGCGGCTGGACGCTCGCCTTCCATGAAGAAGGGTCTGAGATCGAACCCGGCCCGTACCTCTGACTTTTCGGATTTATATGCGGATTAAAATTTGATTATCACTTGCGATAACCGTTCATACAATGTTAACATTTGTGAATGTATTAACATACATTTTGCATAGGTTTTAACTAAGTGACGTATTAATATGCGCGGTGGGTAGTTTAATTCGTTGTAACAGTGAAGTTAAAATTGCGTTTGATTAAAAAAATATAAATGATTTATTTAACGAAAACATAAGTATGTACATATTTATGCATTAATGTCAGATTTTCATCGATTTCAGACTTCAGTGAGAAAAGAATTTTATTTGAATTGATTGATGGAGATTTATTAATCAATGCCAACAAAATGACAGGAAAAGGAATTGAGCTAAATACTTCCGCAAAAACAGGAAATAGTTTATTTTTATTTTTTATTAATTATTTAAATCTCGGCGGAAATTGAAGCTGCATTTAAATAAATGTTCGTGCATTGAACACTGGGTGATACTAGACTAATTTATCATAATTTTTATTATTTGTTTGTGATCAGTCTACATTACGCCAACTATGTGAGTGTGCCTTATGATCCGTCACATCTAATCTTTAGGAGCCTTCTCGAAAATGCATCCGAAAACGCGGTATCGGATTGGTGGCATCACATTTGTTTAATTTATATATTTGGACTTATAAAAGACAGTAAATGAAATTGGAGTAACATTGAAATTATGTTCAAGAATACCCCATCTGATTTGTTGAACACTGTGCAGACCACAGTCAGGACTGCAGTTAGAAAGAAAGCTTAGAATGCAATGATGGTCGCTTGACTGATGTGAGGAGGACTTTAGACTAGGTAAGTACTTGATGACGTAAAAATGACATACATGACGTAAAATTAAGCACTGCTTGGAAAACAAAATTATTGAAATAAGTTGGACAAAAGGAGTGTAATCTATAAAATTAAAACACCAAAAAGAACTTTACTTGCCGAATTGATTAATATCCAAATTCACGCAAGTAATGCCGCAGGCAAAGTGTTTAATAAGAATGTTAACCGGGTTTCTCTTTTGGGTGTAGGCAGAGTTCTGGCGAAATTGGTAAACGAATACCACCTATTCGTTACATGATGTTACATTATGATTCATGCACCTGATGAATCTTTCCTTATTTCCTAGCCATACCTAATAACGGCTTCCTTTTTCATATCATATCATATCAGACATATTTATTACTCGAAGGAATTTATTTATTCATGTACACACAAGGAAACATGGTAATAAATGTTACACACATGTGAGCACAACGGAACTACTTATTTCTAATGAAATAATCTTTTTTATTTTTAACCGAGTTCAAAAAAAAGGAGGAGGTTCTCAATTCGACGCGCATGTTTTTTTTATGTTCTATCGCTCTGTTTTTATTTATACATATATAGGTTAAGCATGTTGAAAAAAACCGGACATTTTCTACGACATATTAAGTATAAGTACTTATAATCTTCATAACAATATATCATAGATCTAAGATAATTAATTTTAGACACTTTGTACCGGTACGGGGATTTTTATAATTACGTAATTAGTTGCAGATCCAATCGAGTTTACCTCGAATTTATGAATGAGTGTTCTTGTCATCTTGATAACTTTATTCACGTTATTGTTTAAGGAATTTTAATACTACTCTAAAATATAATTTATACAGCATTGTTATTTCAATTAAAATAATAAAATGTTAAATTATGAAAACGGGTTCTTATAACCAAATCAAATCTAGTCATTGTAGAAATAAATAACATTATCATTTATGCGTTTTATTTATACCAAGAACTATAAATATATGCTTTTGAAATAAATTGTAATTATTAAACGTCGGCCACACTTTCGATCTTAAGCTTTTAAGTTCAAAAAAGTATATTGGTCAAGGCAAACGCATCAAAAACGTATACTTTTCTTGCATTCGTAATTATTAATCCTGACGTGGTCCGGATATTTTTTGTCGGCTATCATCAAGGATAGCGAGTCATCTGTCTACCAGTAAGAATTACCTACAGTAAACATGCTATATTCTTATTCATATTTATAATCATATTATTTGACGGCACGGTTCGCGCAGTGGCTAAGCGATTAGCTACGCTACGTGCCGCGGGTTTGATCCGTGCGATCAAATATTTGTATGATCTACAGATAGTTCCCCCGACAAAAAAGAGGTAGTGTTATGTATCTGTCTGTGGCATCGTAGCTCCAAAACAGCCTGTTTAATCGGGTATCATCTTAGCTATGTTTCATGGAAATCTGTTCAGTCGTTCAAAAGTTACAGCTTTTTTTCTAGTTGGAGTCGGGGGTTTTTAACGGTTAGGTTATCTTTATGGAGTGCACGCCACTAATCCGTGGTATTCTCAAATGAATTATGTCGCTAATCAAACCAAAACGAATGACAGAGTATATTCTAACCTCACTCTAAGTTACATGTACCGGTATGCCTGCGTAATTAATGTTCAAAGTACCATTATAAGTTATACTTATCAATATTTCATTATTCATTTCCATACGAGTACTAAACTATGGTCATTACAGGTAAGGTTAGACATTGAAGTTAAGCCAAAAATAACAGCCGAGTATAAGTATCAAAAGCAATACCAATCCCACTACTAAGTTTGGTACAACCGCGTCACTAGGTGGCCTACAAACCTGTTTTACATTTTGAATAGTGATGTACTAAAAACAAAAAGTATCCACTGGTCTTGAACCTTGCTTCGATATATCAGGTATCAGCACCACCTTCGATCAGTTGTCTGCCTTGAAAAATGTCTCTTAATTACCATTTCGGCTGCGTAAATACTGATCATGGGTCATCTCACAATACGCAAAACATTGAAGCGAATGAATATTATCCTATCATAGATGATTAAGCAGCGAGCAGTGATAGCCTAGCGGTGGAACACTTGCCTTCCATGCAAGCTGGCCTGAATTGGAACCCGGCCCGAACCTCTGACTTTACGAATTTATGTGCGGATCCCAATTTGATTATCACTTGCGTTAACGGTGACGGAAAACATCGTGAGGGAACTGCACACCTGAGAGGGCCTCATAAAGTCCTCGACGGCGTGTGAAGTCCGCCAACCCGCACCGGGCCAGCGTGGTGGACTAAAGCCTAACCCTTCTTATTATGAGAAGAAGACCGTGCCCAGCAGTGGGATAGTAATGAGCTGGATTTATTTTTATTTTTTCATAACAGGTTTGTGATCCCCCATCGCTAGTGCTATTTAAGTTTACTGCTTTTAAAGAAGTTCGTAGGCTTCAAGGATAGAGTGTACTTACTCTCAACAGCTTTTTTCAATATAAACGAGAATGATGGAGTTCATTATTCTGCGGCGTATATAGAATTTAATCTCGTGGAAGATTTGCAGATGGTGCAAGTTTTACTAACTAAACAAGTTATTCTGATTGCTTATGATGATCTACAAGAAAGGTTTTTTTGTATTTGTTTCAATTTGAGCCTCGAACAATAGCTGACGTATCCGTAGGTGGTATTTCTTCTACAGTTCGTGATGAACTTTCTCCATTACGTAAGCGTAGGTCGATTATAATTGATCAATAAACATTTCTCTTGAGTGATGGTATCATGCGTGAAACAATTAAAAGTACTTTCAATTGAGGTAACTTATGTATTATATAAATTTTATGTAGAAAAGTACTTAACAATATTATTATTATTATAAGCCTATGCTGTCCCAATCCTGGGCAAAGGCCTCCCTCCCTCTCCTCCATTTTTTGCGATCCCGCTCTGTATCGCATCTAATTCGTCCCGCCATCTCCTTCGCGGTCTGCCGCGGCCCCGTCTTACTGTCTCAGGACACCAGTTCTGTGCTATGTGGGTCCACAGTTCGGCCGGCATACGGCAGACATGTTCTGCCCAGTCCCACTTAAGCTGAGCGGCTTTTTGAGCCTCATCAATTATTTACGTTTTGGAGCGTAGTAAGATGTTTCGAACCCGATTGTTAATTTAACATCGAGTATACTACGCTCCATTGCTCTTTGGCAAACCTAAGATTTTGATTTTGGATTTCTGGATGTTAGTCAAAGACTAGACCTGTGCTGCAATATAATTTGATATGTTCGTTGTTGTAGTTCTAAACACCACTATTTTTTCATTATTATCAGATTTTTTTAAGGCTCTGCTCATCATTTTGAGTATATTTTAGTATAGAAAAAATACTGAAACCGCGAAAATAAATCTGCCGTTGGATACAAATAATTCAATATTACTCGACTAAAAGTATGGACGGCTGACTTTTTTCTAAAATATCAGAGTGTGAACGTGTGCAGCAAAGATTGTCTTTGTTTAACTCCTAAATAACGGTGAGAAAACCTCTTGCAAATATTGTCTGCGCTAATGCTTCGTATGATTAAATACTCAACGACACTGACATTTCTGCGTTTGTATTAAGAAATGCAGCTTCTAATAAATATTCAGTCGTTACTTCAGAATTAATCTTGATCAACTCTGACCTATCATTGCTCAGACAATATTGCGATCATCGAGCATGCGTTATTGGCAAAATAAAAAGCAAAATTGGTTAATATTATGCGAATCTTCTTCATAATAAAGTTGTTCATATTAATGAGTACAATACCCCCAATTACCCCCTTATTAACAACTTATGAACAACTTTTTTAATGGGACGAATCCTGAAACCGCGAAAAAAAACAGCTATTTCATAAATTCGTTCGCATAATATTAAATTGTTTGTATGGGACAGCTGTTTGTCTTTTCGCGATTTCAGGGTTGGTCCCTTAGTTGTTCATAATGATAAGTACAGCAAAACCCCTTTAGGCTTTATATACCCTTTCCAACTAACCGTGTTTGACCGCAAAATTCAATATATTCAAAAACTGCCTTGTCATCAAACTTAACAGTCTATATTCTCATACATTGGATCAGGACTGTGCAACATGCTACAATCAAGTTATATGCATTTTATTGGCAAACACACTGGACAATCGGTTCACAAATAGGTACTTACAACTGTTTATATGGGTACTTATATTCAATTGGACATAAATATATGAAATGATTTTAGATTTTATGAGCATGTAATTGAAAGAATTATGTAGTTTAATGATTTACCAGTGGTCACCCAGTTGTCGAAATTCGACCATATATTATAATTTATTAGCTTTTTGCTCTTCTTCTCCATATAAACTTTAACTATGCCAAATCTCACACTCCTCCGTGCGCGCAATATGCTAAAAGGGGTACAAAATTGTCTCTTCACGTTTTAATATATAGACTAGTAGTCGCCTAGTGGTCGAAATTCGACCGTATTATGATACCTACATAAATTTAAACTTTCTGCACTCCTCCTCTATATAAACTTTAATTTAACTATGCTAATGATCTTCAAATGGCTTAGCAGATTTTCTTGAAACATACTCGTAGCTAAGAATACTCTCGATTAAGACACCTTTGAAACGAAAAAAACTTAATCAAAATCGGTACATCCATTCAGGAGCCGTGATGCCATAGACAGACACACAGATACACATTAAAAACTTATAACCCCTCTTTTTCGTCGGGGGTTAAAAATGCAGGCAGATGGAGTCGCGAGCATAGCTAGTTATTTATAATAACAAGTAACCTGAAAATACTATTTACCTACATTTCCATTGACTTTTATTTAAACTTGTACACGTTTAAAAGTCAGTAGAAAATTAGGTAAATAGTATTATGTTTAAATCTATGACAAATAAAATTTATGATACAGAAGTCGTAAACTCATTGTTAACCAACCATCAAAGTTCGCCTGCGCAACTCATTAAATGCCATAGCCATACAAATAGTTCGATTAGCTAACGGTGTCTGGTAACACACACTGAATCAATTCACTGTCGGACCTTTGTGAAATTCGGAACATCTCTGAATATGTATGTGCTGTCCAAGGTTCCATAAATTGCTTTACATATGAAAAATATGGCGGACAATAATGTCACCCGATTTACGTGGAGCGGTGCCGTTAGAAGGCTAATGAATAGAGTGTACGTGTTATGGTTCGGTATGGTCTGTGTGAAAGATTTTTTCAGCATTTAGTCTAGAAATTAACCATGAAAAAGAATAGAATAGAAAAGGTTTTATTTCAAATCGACACAAGCAATGCAAACTACGCTAATTTGAAAAAATCGATTTTACACCAGAGACAGTTCAAAGAAAAATTGTGATAACTTTTTTATTAATAAAGATGATTTCTTGAAATTTTCACTGTTGGCAGTTCATTTGATGATATAAGGAATGCCGTCATTGAATTTTTATAATTAGCATAGTGTAAATTGCTGGTGTGGGAAAAAGCAAAATATTTGTCACTTTTAAAATGTTAAGACCTGAGATCTTTAGAACGTACTCAGACTTTGCTTTCGAATTGGATACTTGCTTTATTGACTTTTAGACTTTGTTTATTGCCTTCGTCGGTCTTAGCGTATTCTCAATACAATTTCAGCATGTTATGACTAGATAATCCAAATCAAAGTATAAACTAAGTAGATAAATAAGCATAACAAAGTTTAAGTACAGTCTGAGCTAAATCAAAGTACGCACTACAGACATCAATCTGAGGCTGACATTCAGAGACGACAGAAACGAGTCTAAGCGTGAACTTACGCTTCCATCTGTCAAACTTACGAACAAATTTTGACAAATGGAAGCGTAAGTTCACGCTTAGACTCGTTTCTGTCGTCTCTGAATGTCAGCCTTAGAGCACAGGTCTAAAAAAGAAAATCCTCTGAAGAAGGATCATTGTTTGTTGTTGTTTTTAGGACTATAGATTTTGATACACCCAAATACCTATTTCAGTGTGTCAAAATCTTTCAAAATCACATCATTGTAATTATTTCTTGCTCACCTTAGCAATATTATTATAATAAGTTTACATCTATAAAAATAAATAAAATTGAAATGTCTATTTGTAATGTTAAAATAACAGCTATTTACTAAATGCATATGAATGTATACAGACACTAATTCAATTTTATGTATTTGTATAGCTGTTTAGATATTACAAAAGGTTCTTGCAAGTGAAAATTTCATTATAGCGCTGGGCAATTGTCATTTAATCCGAAGTCAACATACTAAACCCATTAATAAGTGGCACAAGTCGCTAGCGGTAATATGTGTCAATGTATTGTGTGGTATCCTTACACAGCGTGGCCGTGTTACCCGCACAATGTGCGGCCCACTTTGGCCTCCCATTGGGCAAAATGTCATAGTTATATCAGACTAGTGTAACGGAAGCGGTGTGCGTGTTGCCTTACAATTGAGTTGCACTTGACCCTTGAATAACGGTACTCAAATTTTTTCATGATTCTTTTCCGATATAATCTTTAAAAAAAAGTAAAAACCGATTTCAAAAAAGTGTAACGCATAACATATTTTTTTTGTAAAAAACTTAGCAGCTTCTTAAGTCGGAGCCACTGCCAAACTAAGGTGCATTGAAGAATGCGTGTTCCTGTATACAACATGGATACAATAAAAAACTTAGATTTAGTTTCTCACGCAAAACGGACAATGATAATCAAATTATCGTAATTAACAAAACATTATACACATCGTTTAGGTCAGTTTAACTTTCTAATGAAATTCTAAGAACAAATACCTGTAGTCCTATACTATAATTTATTCAGTTATATAGTATGCTCCGTAAAGCATGAAATAATAATATTTAACATTAAAAATAAACTAGGCGTTAAGAGTTTGTTTGGTGCTAATTGGTGATAGCATAACACTGGGCGGTGTTAAAGAGCTGTATACAATTTTGAAAGATGCGAAGTTATATAAAATTCTACAATAATACTGTGGAAACCCTGCAAGTAAAGTTATGGGTAGGCAAGCGCAAAAACCCGCACAAGGTCTTTTATTTTAATTCATATTTTATTTATTTATTTTCTGTACACGTTACAACACCGTCACCACGATGAGGCTCCCGCTGAAAACCAGCGCTGCCGTTTGACACAGCTGCGACTTATAGCGTACTATGTAATATGTATTTCAGATTGTTATATTACAAAAAAAAAAAATCTTGTTGTGTTTCTTAAAACCGTTTTTATGTGTTGAGTCTAATAAAAAAACATCCCTCCTTCTTTGCAAATATATTGGTTTTAAGAGGCTTTTCAAATTCAAAAGAAGGTAATAGGTACTAATGGTTGTAAGTCAACTACCACTACCACTTGAACTATTTCTTCCCAAGTAGATATTTTAATATCATTAAAAGTCCTGAGGCGTCATCCATCCTTAGAATTTGAATGAAATAGCAACAATAAGTAAAATAATCGTGCACTGCGATTTAGTTTGCATTAAATCGGCTATCAATCTTAAGTCACTTTGGAATCTATCCAGAAGGCTGTTGGCAAATACTTTGGCAAAACATTCTAAATGACACCGTAGGTGTGCTCCGTGTAATTCACAAAATTGAATAATGTGACTCATGGACGTGATTCACTACGTATAAAGTAGGTAGTAGCTACTTTAAATTTATTCATTTTGATGATAATAGCCACACAATGCTCTTGATAATGTTTTTAGTTTCAACCAGACAGTTAACTCGCTCGTGTCGTTAGTTTGACGACACGGTTGGCGCAGTGGTTAAGCAATTAGCTTTCTACGCTACGTGCCGCGGGTTCGATCCCTGCACGGAACAAATATTTGTATGATCTACAGATAGTTGTTTCGGGTCTGGTTGTGTGTGCATGTGACATGTATGTTTGTAAACTGAACCCTCGATACAGGAGAAATCCTAGTGAGGGGCAACGTTTTCTAAAAAAAATAAAAATAACTCCAGTGATTACAGGATTAAACTCAAAGATCAAAACCGGCAATTCAAACATACCGTATCGTCTGCATGCCTCAATAAAAAGAAATTTGCAAGCACATAACATATTCGTATGTGCCAACGTTATATCACCGGTGATGAAACAAAAGCCAATTCAAAGATAAATAAAAAACAGGATATGTCACATTATTTCACGTAAAATGCATCGGTGTTTGTTGATAAATCACTTTCTCGTGTCTCGTGGATTTGAATAAAGGCCTCGTGAATATTCTCCGTGCGTTTCGGATCGCGCCGATGATTCTCGTGCGGTTGTGCGAAATGTAACTAAACTTGGGCAGAAAAAGGTGCGATTTCTATATTCTCTCTTCTCTAGGGTTCATGATGTATGGAGCTAAGCTTAGATGTTATTTATTCTAATTAAAAATTGTTGAACTGTATAATTTTTATTGTTTTCAGGCTGATAAATAATTTCCACGAAGTGACTTCAAGGTAATGGATCATAAGGTTAAAATCATGAATATTTATTATCTCTTCCATGTAAAATATCACAAGATATTTTTTTTTCTATCAAAGACTCATAAAACACTACAGTAATTGATTTAAAAATGATGAATTTGTAAATTCAAGGGGCTTTTTGGGCAAGTGTGATAGTTGAATATTTATTTGAAGTTCTCAAAATACTAATATCTATTCACAAAAAGGTGAATGTCTAGATGATGAACTTTATAATAAGTTGTAAGATCGTCTCCTGGACAAGTAAATTAAAAATGTTGCTGTGAAGTAATGATCCCGACTTTTTTCCTCTGATTAGTATTGCAACAACCTAGTAAAATTATTTATGTTATAATTATTTATAGGTTAAGCCATACAATTTATAAACATGAAAACATAATTTAACGCGACGCATAAATTAAATGAGGAACCGATTTAATTAAATTGTTAGCTATT
Organism: Allophyes oxyacanthae; assembly: GCA_932294325.1. Lineage (NCBI taxonomy): Eukaryota > Metazoa > Arthropoda > Insecta > Lepidoptera > Noctuidae > Allophyes > Allophyes oxyacanthae. The sequence goes on from OW028611.1 coordinate 14,545,620, forward strand.
ATAGCATACCTTCGAACTATGCCATTTATTAATTTATCAAATTACTAATAAATAACAAAATGTTTCAACTAATATGATGAAAGTGGTTCGTGTATCTTTTGCAATAAATTGCATTACATAAATGTTAAGATTTGGGAGTTGCAGATGTACGATTTTACGCAGGTGGCGATGATCATTTGCTGCTGGCTCTATCAGCTTGTTGGACCACATTTTTGAATATTTTGTTCTAGTCACCCAGTGACTTCAGGTTATAGAAAAACTGGTGTTGTTATATAAATAGTTGTCACGTGTACGGAAACGTTCGTGTGTTGTCTATAGACGTCAGAATATCACTAATTTTTAATGTTTATTATCTGGTAGGGTCCCAGCTAGTTTGTGAAACAAATACAACCGATGCAACGCACTGTGCATGCGCGGCAATGTTGTCGGTTAAAGACAGTTCGATGGTAATTAACATTAAACTGCCTGTGACCGGCAACATTGCCTGTAGGTACTTACACTTCGAGGCAGTCTTCTTTAATTCTCTTTAATTAGAGGCACTTTCAAAACGTGCAGTGTATGTCCCATCGTACCCTTAACATAATTCATACATAAAGTTATAATTGGATCATGAACTCAATCAGACTTCTTGAGGCAAGGTCTTGCTTCGGATAAAAAACTGTACTAAGTAGATGAGGCAAAGTTATATTGACCTATTGGGAATTGCGATACTAAGTACCTAGATGACTCGTACTAAGTACTTTTAATAACTTAACTGTTACCTCAGATCCGTCCGCACTCCGCACTCTTAAATGGAAACGGATGCGTATTACGAAGAAGTCAACGGCAAAATAGAATACCAACGAACTCATCAAAAGCGGGACATTCAGTGATTTTCCTTTAAATTGAATAATCAGAGAGTCGTTTCAAATTCCAACAAGTTGTTACAAGATAGGTTTGATTATGCAATGCGTTGGCCCATTGTATTGGGACCCATACCTCCAGATGTCCATTAGTATTCTGCATGGCACCGACAACCGATAATATCTTACCCACGGAACTCGACGAAAGTATCGGAGACGAAAGTGTTGGCGCTTTTTTATTATAGTTAGCGACACGAGAACGAGACGATTTTAGCTAGAGCAATTGGTGCGAAAATATAACTTACCTTTTATTATGAGCCTGTAATGTCCCACTGCAGGGCAACGGCCCCCCGCCTCTCTTTCCATTTCTTCCCGTCCGTTGCGATCTGGGGTCAATCCTTTATATAAATGTTCAGCTCATCCCGCCATCTCCTTTTGGGCCTGCCGCGCTGTCATTTTCTGGCGTTCGGGACCCACTCTGTGATTACTTTAGCCCATGGCTCCTCCTCCTCCTCATAATTTATCTCTAGAGGCGTATTTCTTTCAGACTAATCTTAAAATAGAGATTTAGAGCCGTATTACAGTACCAAGTTATCTATCGAAAACGCGCGCACACTTTTTTCATGGCTCGGTAACTATGGTGGAGGCCAAGAAAAACCGTATCGTACAGAACGAAAATCAGCGGTGATCTCTACTTGAGCAGCATTTGAGTGCCCCCGAATACTTAAACATATCTCAGTTTTATGTTGTCAGTAACTCTCGTGCTGTCACTGTCGCTTTAAGGTGGACAGACGAGCCAAAATTACTTTTAAGAGCGTCTTAAAATTAAGTTGTCTTTTAGTATTCGGCGGGTATTTGTACGAAATAACAAACTCAAATCTGTGCTCAAGTTCAGATCACTGCTGAGCATCGCTCTGTAATACGGACCAGCATAGCTATCTGAAAGAATAGGTATCTCGAATCTCGATTCGAATCTCACTCTTAATGTTGGTTGATATTAGGAAAATCAGCCATTTAAACATGAACTTTTATATGGTTAATCGGCCGATTTCATTTTAAACACCAGTTATGTTGTCGGTGAACATGGCCCTTAGTTTTCTATGTAACTGACCGTACAAGATTTTCATGGAATCGTTATTCAGCTTTCGATTAATTTATTACTTCACTTTCACAATAAAGCAGTTTACTAATCTGGAAAATTATTAAAACATAGGTATACACCAGTTCATATTATTTTACACGAAAATGTCAGGAAAAGTTGTTTGGTTTTTTTAATGATTGAATGGAATAACTACTACGGATTACAGTTATTAATAAGACACTAAATAAACAAAATGATTTTCATATAAATCTAGTACTTACCTTGCTTGAAACTTGATCCAAATTCTGCCTATAAAAGCTGGAAACGCGTCATCATAATCAACACTATCTTAAACAAAAGCGCGTCAATTTTAAAGGTTTTTGTACAAACCCAAAAGATGGTATCATGACAATGTAGTTTATTGTCTTAGTTATGTATTATAATGACTATTTCCGCGTATGACGCGGTTCTAGTGTTTAAATTACAAGATAATAGTAGCAAAATTGGTCATAAATGTTCACAAGCACATAAACAATGATACAAAACCTGTTATTTTTTATTAAGTATTCTTTATAAAAGTTGCCGATTTACTATCTTTACGACGACTATGATATTCGACAGTACGATTGGTGTAGTGGCTAACCGATTGACTTCTTGGGCTACGTAACGAGGGTTCAATTCCCGCGCGAAAAAATACATTTCGTTTTTTTTTTTAATAGTACCTATAGGGGGCCAACGATCGTGCGTTTCATTTGATGGTAAGTGATCATCCGCTGCCCATGAACATCCGTAACACCAGAGGAATAATCACCAATGCGTTGCCGACCTTTTAGGATGGTGTAGGCTTAGAGGGTGTAGGCTTTTTTCTTGAAGGTATAATTGAGCCCTAAGTATATACTGATAAATGGGGGGCATTTATCAGTATACTTAGGGCTCAATTATGGAGAGGCGGACAATCGCGCGGCGCGCAAAGCGGCGTGTCATTCTCTCGGTCGCTCTCCATGATCGGAGATACGCGCCTTTCTCCGTGTTACGCACCGCTTTGCGCTCCGCGCGATTTTCCGCCTCTCCATAATTGAGCCCTTAGAGAATATCATTGTTACTAGCATGGGTGTGTGTGTGCATGTGACATGTATGTTTTTAAACTGTACCCACAATACCGGAGAAATTCATAATGTAGTAACAAAAAATAAAGAAAAATCTTAATCGGCACATGGTCCCCGGACAAAAGTCGTAGTTTCTAAACAATACTTTTATAGTCGCAAAATTGTAAGGTCACCGACCGTTTGACTGAACTCAAACGTGTGTTTGTATGCCCTCGTAACTCACCATTTCTTTTACATAATACATGCAATGTTAGAGCACGGACGTGGCGACGGTAACGATTAGCAGTGATAAGTATGTAGGTACCGTATTTTACCGTTCATGTCTTGCGGTTAGACGTCTAAAATAATGGCCATAGATAAAGATGATAGACAGTTGTTGAATAAGTCATGCAGTGTTGCATTGAAAAGTTAGGTTATTCATTTTAAAAACTGTAATTTAAACCGTAATTTTCCACATTTTTTTCTGTAAGAATCTACTAAAAATATTCGCCTGTCTCTTATATAACATTATTTTGATATCACTTGAAATATAAACAAAAAGCTTGCGATGCCTGATACCTTTTCCTGTGCAATTTTTTGCGGCTTATACAGTATATCACAGGCAAAAGAAGTATGATCTCTAAGTTTGGAAGAGTAAAGAAGTATTTCAATTTTTCTATCATGGCAAAAAAATATTAGTATTTTTTAATAATTTAATTTGTATAAAGTATAGGGGCAAGTGAGCGTGCGGTTCACTTGATAGTAAGTGATCACCGCCGCCCATGAATATTGGCAACACCAGAGGAGTCACCGATATGATGAAATTCCACCATTTGACTAAAAACATTCAGAATAAAACCAGATGCTACCTCTCCGCTCGTTTAAGGTCCGATTAAATTGATAACATAATAGATTTCCAGGAACTGGTGGTCAAAGAGTTAATATTAATAGACAATCGGAAAATGCCTTAAATAATTTTTCTTTTGAAACATCAACGTTATTAGAGCACCTCTTGAATTACCAAGCAATTCACACCTGCCTCAAGCTATGCTGACCTGATTACATAAATGAACCTTGACTTATATTAAATACGCTTGCTTATAAATCTAATAAAGCCAATGCTTTCCATCTACATGACTAATGCTAACTTTTACGATATAGAATAGAATATAGAATAGAATATATCTTTATTTCTCATCATCACAGAATCATACATTAATAGAAATACACGTAAAATAGAGACTGGTGTCTGATGTAGGTAGAACCTGTATTACAGATCACCAGGCTAATCCTCCATGGAGACACATATAAATTTAATATATTGTAAGTAACTTTACTTTGTAACTTCAGAGATGCACCGCACTTTGGTGACTAACTTAACAAACAAAATCGCGAACGTACATAAAACAAAGAATTAAAATACATTAAGTAAAAAAAGTTTAAAGAATCAATAAAAAAATAAAATTAAAAAAGAAATTATAAAGTTGGACAATTAAGTGTTTTTGTATATTTCTCTCAAATACGCCAAAACAGGTTAAGAAGAAAAACAAAAGAATTATCCTTCTGAAAGAGTCGTCAAATCTCTGATCATGTTGAAATCTTATGGTAGCTATTGAGATTGGTTGGACAAAATCAAAAATCCATTCAACAACCAGTTATATCACTTGACATGAGATTTGACAGCTGGTTTTTGATCAGCCTTTGAGAAACTGGGTGTTAGCCAATTATTCAGTCTATTTCAACACAATCGCACGTATGTTTCAAGATGAGCTAGATAACCAGCATAGCTATTTTGTGAATTCGAATCTCACTCTTATGGTCTGTTGATAAATATCTGACCAATTGACATAAGATAAGACAATTTTTTTATTATTATGATAACTTAAAAACGGAGCATAATAACAGGATCTGTGAACATAACTAGAGCATGTTCACAGCTCCTGTGAGCTGAGGACGAATGTTTAACGTGTCGTAACCTTTATAATAAAAAATACACGTTTAATCCGTGATATTTTTTGAAAATACATGCAATATTATTATATTTTCATGATAGAAGTGTGTATGTTGCATAACATTGAACATATGTATAATCAGAATAGGCTTGCGTTAACGTTATCATACGTCAAAAAATTCGTGCTCGCTCCTCTGTAATTATGCATCGATGTCTATGTCACACGTTTATTATAGTATGTCAATTTGTCAAATATCAACCGTCAATAAGTAAGATTCGAATCGAGATACGAGATGATCTTACAGAATAGCTCCCCTGACCGCTAATTTATATATTAATACGTAAAGAGAAAACTTTGTACCCCTTTTTAAGCATATTGCGCGCACGGAGTTGTGTGAGATTTGGCATAGGTAAAGTTTATATGAAGAAGGAGTGCAGAAAGCTAAAATTACGGTCCAATTTCGACCAGTGGGCGAACACTAGTAACCTGAATTGTGAGACGGAAAAAATTGATTCTCTTTTTAAAAACTGAACCAAAAGCTGCAACGGTATCCAAACGACTGGGTTACGTCGGTCACTCGCGATTCGTCATCCCAAAATAGTAATACAATACTATGACAAAGATAGTGTGTCGATTTCACGCCCTCCTGGCGCATTTTGTTCTTTGCCTACGTGGAGAATAACAAAAGCGTTCGGGTGCGTCTTCGAAGCTGATGTTTGGCGAGAAAGCTCGCAGACGGCATGCTAAAAAGGCATTTACGCAACGCGTATACCCGTGCCGTCAGGTTGCGTCACTTGCGGAGGGGCAACGCAGATTAATGTCACCGCCAGATGCGACACGTCGTTTTGAGGTAGGTACATACACCACTTAAGATTTTTTACGCGACTTATCCGAAAACATTTTTAATTTCGGTTTTAAAATAATTATCATGATATTTTTTTTTTGTTTCCACTGAAAATTTCCAAATATCTGATACTGATCTCATTTTAAATAATATCTTGGAGTTGATGTGGACTGTGTAGACTACTTTATTATGTAACAACAACAACTTAATTAACTACAACTTAATTTTAACAACAACTTAATTATGCAGAAGAAAATACACAACATGCATGAAAATTGTCGTATATGTAGGTACTTATATATGTACCTACTCGGCGCTTACTGTTAAGATTATCTTTTTAAAATTTTGATGTAGCCATTAGCCGTACTGGCCAGTTTTTTTTAAGGGGGTATTTTACAGGAATGCCGCAAAAACCGATTTGTATTTACAATTTTTTGAATAGAAATTCTTATTTCTTTGTCCTGAAAAAAATATATATCAAACTTGAAGATGTGACAATCTCTGCACGGTTGTCCGATACATGATTGGATGAAGTTGGCTCGATAAAAAAAAATCGCAAAGTTACCCCTTTTAAAAAAGTGTTTACAAGATTATTTCTAAAACATGATATTATTTCAAATAATTTTTACATCACAATATTGGTCGCAAATATACCAACCAAAATCGGTTGTTATTTTTTTATAATATTACGTATATTGGTCACAATTTGATAAAAACCACAAAATTCGTGATTTCTGTCATCTCTGCCATCAATCAGTCGCGTTTCGGCGCGCATCGAGGTTGGACCTGTGCAATTTTTTTTGACTTTCCTGCGCTTACACTTTATTCAAAACCAAAAGAAAGAATGACAGTAAAATCATTAAAAAAATTATTAAAAAGCAACAGGAAGTATAAGTAACTTGCCTTTTATTCAGAAAATCTAAGTATTTCGTTTATAAAAATCAATATGCTAAAATAATTTCTTGACATCTCCGTCAAGAATTCATTTTATAGGATGTAGTATAGAAAAATCAGTACGACAATTTGAAGGATTTTGAGCAAAATAAAGAAGCAATTTAGCAATTAGTAGTTTTAATAATTAAGAAAACGTTTTACATGCGTGAGTATAGCGAACGACATTTAAGCAGTGTTGCCGTGTGTAGAAAAACAACCTACGAACCTAACCTAAAGATTGCGTTCCATTTCTAACACCCGCCCCAGAACGCAATCCCATCTCTGATGTACAATACACATGTTTGTCTACTGTAGTCCCTTTAGTTAAGATATCAGAAATATTTTCACTACCCTTTACATAGCAAAATTTTAATCTTAAACAATTAACATGTTCTCTTAAAAAATGATGTCGAATATCAATATGCTTGGATCTAGGTAAGTAACAATCATTGGCACTAAGCTTAATGGCACTTTGGTTATCACAGTAGATGACTAGAGTGTTGTCGCGCTCCGGTCCCTTAAGCTCTTCCTGCAGCTGCTGAAGCCACAGTGCCTCCTGTGCCGCTGCCGACATGGCCATATATTCGGCCTCGGCTGTAGACAGAGCCACAGTTTGCTGTTTGCGCGAGCACCACGCTACTGCGCCACCCTGCAACATAAAAATAAATCCCGTGCACGATTTTCGATCACGAATATCGCTTGCCCAATCTGCATCACAGTAGCCTGTGATTTTTCCAGGACCATTCTTGGTATAGGTCAATCTATAATGTTTAGTGCCTTGCAGGTACCTTAGCACCCTTTTCACAGCATTCCAATGTTCAGATTTTGGATCTTTGTTATATCTACTCAAGGCATTTACAATAAATGAAATATCTGGCCTGGTCCCTTGTGCCAGATATAATAAGCATCCAATAGCCTGCTGATATGGGCAGACAAATGATTCTTCTTCAGTGTTTTCATTAAATTTAAGACCAACTTCTACAGGAGTCTTTACAGGATTGCATTCTGATAAATTAAACCTTGCCAGTATTTCTCTGATGTACTTCTCCTGATCCAGCATGACTACATTTTTACTTCTGGTTAAATTTAATCCAACACATTGGCTCGCCTCTCCGAGATCCTTCATATTCAGTCTTTGTTTTAATTTTTCTTTCAATGCATTTTTAAACGCCGGTTGAGAACTGAATATTATGATGTCATCAACCCATACTGCAATATAGATTCCAATTTTCCTATCATAATAAATACATGGGTCTGTTTTTGATTGCTCTATGTTCATTTCCTTTAGAACATTACTCAGCTTGATGTTCCATAATCTACTAGCCTGTTTTAGACCATATATAGACTTATATAAACGACATACTTTTGCTCCTTCTGCATACATTTCAGGCTGTGTCATATATATTTCTGTGTCTATATTCCCTTGTAAAAAAGCTGATATAGCATCCATCTGGTCAATCTGAAGGTTATATTGAGCTGCTAAGGCAAACAAGTAACGAATGGATGTATACCTGACCACTGGAGAGTAGACTTCCTGGTAATCAATGCCTATCTTCTGTGCATAGCCCTTTATAACAAGTCTTGCCTTGTAGCGAGTAATATTTCCTTGTTGATCAGTTTTTGTTTTGAATACCCATTTATTAGGCAATGCCTTTTTATCAGATGGAAGATCCACTAGCTGCCACGTTTGATTACTCAACAAAGAATTGTATTCTTCTTCCATCGCCTTCTTCCATTCTTTGGCTTGTGGAGACAAAATGGCTTCTTCTACGGTCTGTGGGTCTGATGCATTGGTATATAAACATAATAAACCCTTTTTATCCTTGCAATCTCGATTGCGTGGCCTCAGCGTGATATTACTTCGATACTGTCCTGATACATCTTTAGGAGGATGATAAGTATCGTCACGGTCATCTGTATCACTACCTGTATCATATTCACTGGAGTTTTCATTGACAGCTCCTTCCAAGTTAGATTTGCTTACACACTTACTACTTGACTGAGGACTAATGACGGACTTCTCTGACTGAATTTCTTCAGGTTGCTCTGCACAGGTAGGACCTTCTGATTGCCTTGACTCAGCTAATGACCCCTCATTCTCGGTGGAGTTAACTGTAATAATGTTTTTATTATGCTGATCAATATTTTCAAAGAAAACAACATCCCTACTCTTTGTTACTTGATGTGTCTTCAGATCCATAATACGATATCCCTTCGTATTCTCACAGTAGCCTACAAACATCATTTTAGTAGACTTTTTGTCCCATTTCTGACGTCTCTCCTTAGGAACGTGGACCATAACCTCTGAACCAAATATCCTCATATGAGACAACCTTGGTCTCTTCCCTGTCCACATTTCATATGGTGTGGTCCCTTCTAAAGCTTTACTAGGTGCCCTATTCACTATATATGCAGCAGTGGCTATGGCCTCGGCCCATATAGGTTTCTCTAAATTAGCATAAAATATAATGCACTTTGCTTTTTCTACTAGAGTTCTGTTCATCCTCTCTGCGAGGCCATTTTGCTGAGGGGTGTAAGGGGTGGAGGTCTGATGCACAATACCACAATTAGTTAAGAACCTCTCAAAGTTGTTGTTACAATATTCTTTGCCATTGTCAGTTCGGATGACTTTAATTTTGTAATCAAGTTGATTCTCTACTTTCCTTTTAAAGTCCTTAAAAATGTCTAAGATATTGAGCTTATCCTTTATAAAATACACATGTACCATCCTTGAGTAATCGTCTATAAAAGAAATAAAATACTTCATACCTCCATATGAAATACTTTCCATCGGCCCACAGAGGTCAGAGTGTATTAGTTCTAATGGCCTTGTTGCTCTGGAGCCAACATGTTTAAACGGCAGTCTCGCTTGTTTACCCTCCAGACAACTGGAACAATGCATCTCTTTCTGAACATTCTGGGCCAGAGTCACCCCTTCAGCATAATTGGGCAACTTGTTTAAATCTGAAAAATTCAAATGTGCCATCCGTAGATGCCACAGGTTAATATCACTAGGATCTACTTTATTAGAAGCCAAGTGGGCAGTTTCACCATCTGTGTAGGTATTCAGTACATACAGGTTGTTCACCAATGTAGCAGAGCATACAAGCTTTCCATTGGCATTGTTAATGTTACACCCTTTCTCATTAAATGTTACTTTATATCCACCTTTTGTGATGGTACTTACTGACAGTAGATTTGCTGCTAAACCAGGCACATATAGTACATTTCTTACTTGAATTTTGTTGTCCTTTGAAATATTTATACTGATATCTCCGACACCCTGTACAGACAATGGCTCTCTGTTTGCCACTGTGATTGTTTTTACTGATGGTTCACCAACATTGAGCATCCAATGCTTATTACTACACATGTGCATGGAGGCACCCGAGTCAATGAACCATTTTTCATTATTTTCTCCGAGGGTAGCTGAAAAAGCTGCAACAAAACCTGAATTTTCTTGTTTAGTACGTTCCTTGTTAGATGTTTTCTTCTGATCTGTTTTTGCCTGATTCTGACAAAACCTCGCAAAATGTCCATAACTGTTACAATTATAACATCGGGGACCTTTTGTCTTGACAGGTGGCTTTGACCGTTGTTGTTCATTCTTAGTTTTCCTTGACGTAGAATAGAATGCAGTACTGGAATCTGATGTTCTCACTTCTTGCAGTAACTTGGTCTTAATAAGGTCTGCACTTATCTTCATACCTGAATTCTCCAGTCCCATCATCATAGGTTTGTATTCGTCTGGTAAGCCGGCCAACATTAAGGTCCCTAGCCACTCATCATTTACCTCGAAGCCTATATTTCGAAGCTTATGAGCGGCATTCATGATTCTACTGACGTAGTCTTCTATACCGGTGCTTGATTCAAGCGATGTATTAATCAGTTCTTTTAACAGACCAACTTTTCTAGTCAACCCGTTATCATCAAATGCCTTATGCAAGCTGTTCCAAACCTCCTTGGCAGTTTTACAGTCTTGAACATGTACGTAGTTTTGTGTGCTAATCAACAGAATTAATTTTGATTTAGCCTTCACATCTCTAGCTGGGTCAACTGGTTTTCCGTCACGGGGTTCTACACAGTCCCACAAATCCTCGTGCTCCAGATATGTTTTTACACAGAATTTCCAAGTAGTGAAATTGTCTCGACCGCTTAATTTCTCGAGTTTGAACATATTTGAGCTCGACATGATTATTCTTTTCCTCACACGTCTGTGCTTTTCCTGTGCAACCACGTTGCAAATATAACCTCAATGTATTTCTTCGGAAATAAAACTCTGCAATCACTTTCTCGAATAATTGTTTCTTTATGTCCAGAACCACGCTCTGCTACCATGAAGGATTTTGAGCAAAATAAAGAAGCAATTTAGCAATTAGTAGTTTTAATAATTAAGAAAACGTTTTACATGCGTGAGTATAGCGAACGACATTTAAGCAGTGTTGCCGTGTGTAGAAAAACAACCTACGAACCTAACCTAAAGATTGCGTTCCATTTCTAACACAATTTGTAGTGTTGAGAACAAAGAGTATGAAGTTTTATATACACCATGTCCCAAAATTCAACGATAAGCGGGCACCAGAGGGTTGACCAGCTCATGATTACTCGAGAACAAATTTTTTTTTTCAATTTTTAAGAAGTTACATAAAAAATTTGAAATCCTTCAAAAATTTACACCCCTTAAGATATTTTTAATTACCATGACCACAATGTTTCAGATATTTCTGAATTTCTTTTTGTACCGGCAACCTAAGTAGCACTGCTATCCACCACAATCGTTAAAAATCCCAGAATGCCTGTAGATTTGACACAAAAATCAATAAAATTATTTTTCACCCTAAAATTTTGAAAGATTTTTACTTTTGGTCCACTTTCACTCATCGTGGTGTAAAAAAAAGTACAGACACCATGGCAAGTTTTTAAAAAAATTGACGCAACTATCCAAGATTCCAAAATGGTATAATAATCTAGGAAAACTAGCCACAAAAAAAAGAAATGCGTACTATTTCTGAAAAAGAACCAAATTTCATAACTTTTACTATGTGGTTTTTTGTTGTAAATTCTTCGAATTTGAATGATACATGTCCGTAGTTAATAAAATTTAGAAGTTAGAGAGAGATAGATAGATAGTATGTAAAGAAGGAAAGAAAACGTTTTTAAAAATTATATTTATTTTTAGTTATCGTGGTTGTCCGTGGCATCACCACGGTCCTATCCGAAAACCAGCGCTGCGGTATTTATTTTATCTGTCAGGATTAACTGTCAGGATATGCTGAGATAGGGACTTTCGTTGGCCTCTTGCAGGACTTTTTTAACCCCCGACAAAATAGAGAGGTGATATAAGTTTATAATGTGTATCTGTGTATCTATGTGTCTGTGAATCTGTGTGTCTGTCTGTGGCATCGAAGCTTCAAAGCGGATGGACCGATTTCAATGCAGTTTTTTTTAATTGAAAGCTAGTTTAATCGGGATGGTTCTTAAAATCTGTTCAGCTGTTCAAAAGTTACACCTCTTTTTCTAGTTAGAGTCGAGGGTTTTAGACGGTTAGGTTATTGTTATCATTATTTGAATTTTTGTGTGTTTATGAAATTTCGTGTGCGAGTCCGATTTAAATGTTTTTTCTTTCTTTCTTTCAATTTTGAAGCTCTTCATCTGCATACATAGCGAGGAATCTGAACTAGGAATATGGTTTTGATCTATGAATATGCAATTTCTTTTTTGGTAAAAAAGCAACCCTGTGAACATACTTAAGTAGGTATGACTACGGAAACGGACGACTCCTACAGGTGTGGGTGAGAGTAGGTTATTATCTCAAGGCATGGATTTGAGTTGGCTTATTCTTCTAACATTACACACACATTGGCAGTGTCATCAGGTTTGTCATGCCGATATATCGGTTTCGTTACGGCATTATTGGCTTAGTGTGAAAATGCCCAATGTTGGTCGAGACAATTATGTGCACTTGCATAAACTCATACACAATAGGTATGACTGATAGTTTATAAGTAGATAGTTAAATAGGTATAAAATCTACAAATACAAAACGGAGGAACAGATTTTCTAGCGTAATATAGGACACTGGGTATACGATATTGTGGATTTATATTTTTCAAGTATTTGCTGGTGTCATACTGCATGTTGCTAATTAATATTGCTATTCTGTGACACGTGTGTCACACAGTCTGATACGTCAATTGCGTAATTGCGAGAACGGAGCTCCCCTAGTGGGTGGGGCTTAGGCTGATACTTCACCCCCTCAAAAGTAAGAAATCGTCGTAAAATACAACCTTAACTAGGTTTTCAAGTTATATTTTTATTTCTGTTGGTATAATAATATTTTTAGTTTCATACAAATACTATCGATCTATGAATTTATAACCATTATTTTCTTAACCATGTAGCTAATGTAATAGCTATGCAATTAGCCAAATTCAACATTATTTTAATATTCTACAAGTATTTAATCTATGATGTTGTAAGATGATTCTGTTTCGTGGTATTTAGGTTCGGCATGACATTTGTAATGGAGTTGATGCCGTAATTAGCAGTCTTCCGCACAGTTAACAAACAGTTTGCTCATCAACCTGTGGACTTAGTTGATTTGTCTTTGAAGACACAAAATATCCTTTTGATTTGCATTGACGAAAGCTTGCGCACTTTTTGCAATAGTTTGCGATATGTATTACTTACCTACATATGTCATAATGATTTGTATTTTGAACGCGATGTAAGTATCTGTATTTCAAACTTCTCGATTTTTAAAGATGAAAGAAAGAAAGAAAAGAAAAAAGTATTTATTTATTTATTTATGTACACACAAGGAAACATGGTAATAAAAAAAATTACAGACAAATGAGCACAATGGAACTACTTATTTCTAAAGAAATTTCTTCCAGTAGTCCCGCGATTGGAAATAAGGATGATAGACACGTAGACACAGTGTGTAAAAATTACAATAATAACTACTTTAGACTACTTAAACTTATGGTATACTAAACTAAATCAATAACTAAATACCTATGAAATAAACTACATAGATAACAAATACAATGAACTACATATACCGTACGAATAAATACCTATCTAAATATATAAAAACAAATACTATATATTTATTATAATATATATATTGTAATGGACAATCATTATTATTTATTTGACGATTTTAAAGATAAATTAACAAAAAAATAAAAGATAAAACATGTAAAATAAAAATAATTATCTTAAATAAAATGGATTGTACGTTGCAGCTGTGTCAAAAAGGCTTCCGCAGAGCATATGCTGCCGCGCTGCGAGCAACCCGACTGCTGGTTTTCAGTGGGAGCCACATGCCAGATGCAAGTGTACATTTCTTAGAAAATAAAGCACACACTATCGTTTCCTAACAAGGATGAAGAGCTTAGTGAAAGCCTTGGAGCGATATGAAGCGTGAAGCTTATCGCTATGGAGGAACACTGCGGACGCCCTCTGCCCCATATCTGCTTATTCTGCCGAGACAGCCCGAGCTATCATGGAAATCCCACTAACTATAGGACATTAATTCTTACTGAACTGACCATAGAGATTTTTTAAATTTTTGGTTGTTCTACACGTGCATAATAGGTTCTAGCTTTTCAAAAGCCTATGCATAATACCACAGTTTCAAGGGTGCACATACCCACCATATTATAAGCCTGATGAGTCACAGTCACGTTATAATGTTAATTAAGTACGCAAGTCCTTCCAAATACCATAATATAATTATCATAGCATACACGACGGTAATCCGCATCTGAATATAATGGTATGCTCTAAGATTCTTGTTCCAGTTCGAGATAGGCGCGCTGGTCAGTCGGCTTCCTGATGACGTCATCGCGTCAAGGCCGCCAACATTGCACACAGATTAATTTTACAGTGTTACCATACTGCGCATACCGATGGCAGCTCTGCAGCTAGACAAAACGTGCAAACGTGTAGACTAACCGCATTATGACAGAGGACAGACATTCTTGGGTGGGTATTGAAGCAACATTGAAAACTTTAAAGTTCAGAAATATAACAAACCTTTTGTTTTATAATTATATTGCCGTGTTTTCTGTCTTTAACTTTTAAATATTATTGCTTTAGAACTTTTCTACTGAACTTGTCATATCTTAGATAACATACGTTTCAAATTAGAAAATAGATGGACGGGCGCCATATTTAGATTATCCGCTCACTTCACTACAGTGAATGCGTTAATTTTACTGAAGTGAAGTTAACAGATATTTACAAAATAGCCCTCATACAACTGTTTTTTTATTTGAAACGCGTAGTAATATCGTATATTTCGTCCTGTTTCTTTTTGAATTCTCAGGAATGATCTCAGCTGTAATAATGAGTCACAAAGTACTTAGTCAACTGGTTTTTCATACAAAATTATCACTCTGAAGGTTGAGTCAAGAGTCTCCTTTATTTTTCTTATAAAGGATTACGGACATCCTTTTTGCAGCTTGGATTTGTCATAAACATTGTGAATGTGATAAAACTTTTGCTGCAGTTTTTTTTCGGGAATACTGCAGGAATGCAAAATAAATATTTTAGGGGTTCAACGATAAATACACGAAATTCGGATCGAAATGTCATGCTCACAGAAATGATTCCATGTGGACAATGTAATCAATTTCTTATAAAACCTACACTAGAAAGTCTAAACACCTCTTTTTTAAAACAATGATAGTATACGAATGCCCTTGCGCACGTGCCTACCGACTGAAAGTATCTGTGGGTGTCCAGGCATTGTTCAGCAACAATGGCGGCATCTGCAACATCTGAGATAATGTAATGTGTAATGTATGCAGGAGTTGCATCCGATACTCAAGGATTCTATTAGTCATCGCGACGATAGAAGTATTCTGGTAGGTGTTACTTCGTGCAAATGTGTCATTCAGCTGTGAAGTAATTGTATGTTGCCGGTTTGAGAAACGCTAACAAAGAAATGTGTTTGGTATAAAGGTACATACGAATCGGAATCTTATAGTAAAATTATCAGCAATATTCGATGCAGTAATAGTGTAGTGGTTGAACGCTCTCCTTAGATGCAAGATTTAGATCGCGTTAAAGCAAAACATCGTGAGATAACGCACCAGCTAGGCTAACATGGGTACCGCGACAGAAGTTTGTCGTCATGACAAGACGAGATAATACCTCTAAAAACCTGTTTCTGGACGATATAGTGAGGTACTATATAGTTGTTCTAATCTGTCCATACCATTAAACTTAACTTATGTATATTGAATTTCTCGGTATTCGATTACTACATTTAGAATTTTAATTACATTTTTCCTCGTTTGTCCTCTAATTCATGACTTTCTCTCCCATTAATATGTATTGTAATTGTCTGTTTCATATAAAACTGTTTGGGAGAGACAGAAAGCTCACAATATTGCAGATGCTAAACATGTGCAATATGTAAAAACCAATAAATATGAAAATAACGAACAGTTGCAACATGTTAAAAAAGCGGTTCGACTGACCTACGAGCATTTTTAACACATGATGCAGAGACTGTCTTACGCAAAATATGTAGTGAGATGATAAATCAGTTAGCACGTTTTAGTTGGTCCGGACAGCGGTACTGTCTGGGTGACAGATAAACGAACAAAATCTTTCATCACACATGTTGTATAGGTATATTAAACTCATTGGTCCTTTTATCCGAGGTCGAGTAAATCTCGCACTTGTAAATAAATAAACTTGTGGTAGATAGGTACTGCTCAGCCGTCAATCGTGAAATTCTGATTTCGATCCTAAACCAAGTGCACTTAAATTTTTTGACGCCAATAGGTGCTCATTTTGTTTAGTTTTATATAAATTTGTATTTTTATAATACTTAATTTAATTTTTCTGATAATTTGCCGGTGTACATAGTCAAATTTAAGATAATATCATAAAGTTATTACTAGTAATAATAACTTTATGGATAATATACTTAATATTATAAAGAAGAAAACGTTTATTTGTTTGTATGTAGGGGGAAATATCTGGAACTAGTAAACCGATTCTAATAATTGTTTCCCCATTCCTGAGTAATATAGGCTATTCTTTTTTTATCTCGCGGTTGAATCCACAGGTTACAGCTAGTATTTATTGCATTTATAGGTCATTTATGTTGAAGATTTTAAATGGGATACGTAAATAAAGTTATCATATATGTTATAAGTTTATTCTCAGTAAGTAAGATACTACACTTTGAACATAGAACTTAATATCGCAATCGGCGTATTATGAGAGCTTCTCCGAAATCGTAGAAGGTATTTATGGTATTATTTTATAAATACGTAGGTACCTACTGAAAACAGACTTAATAAAACCATAAAAATTTAGTACATGAAAATTTTCTTTCACAAACTGAAAGAAAACTACAATTGAAAATCGATTACAGTTTGTTATTTTAATAAAATACGGTTACTAAATAACTAAAAGTAATGTTCGTCTAGACATCGCTAAGAAATCTGTGTCATGCCGATGTCAACGCTCCTGCGCACGTCATGAATATTGAGTAGGAGGACGTGGCGCATGCGTGCACCGACTGGGGCTACCATGCTTTTACCTGCAATTCCCAACATTTTGATTTTAGAATGCTTTATTTTGCAGGAAGTGGACAGCTGTATTTAATTAGTGTAAGAGTAAAGGAGTTAGAAAAGAACAGAGATATAGTCAGAAATAAATAACCGAATGAGGCTTGACCTAAGCAGCAGTGGATCCAGAGAGGGACTAAGGAGCTCAAGCCCCTCCCAAAAACATCTGGGTCCACCCCTGACAAGTCTCAAATTACTAATAAATACTACAGTACAATTTTCATCACATAACATGTTTTCACCTCTGACTTTTCGAATTCATGTACGGATTAAAATTGATTATCACTTGCGATAACGGTGGAGGAAAACATCGTGAGGAAACCTGCGCATCTAAGAGGGCCACATAAAGTTGACGATGATGTGTATATTCGGCCAACCCGCACTAGGCCAGCGTGGTGGACTGAGGCCTTACCCTTCTCAATCTGGAAAAAGGTCCGGGGCCTAAAGTAGGACCGTAATGGGCTGGATTTATTATTATTATTATTATTGATGATGATATTAGTGATGAGCCTTTTTATTAACGTATGATAAATGGTAACCCTACATTGCGTTATTATTCCTCTAAAAACGCTTACTAGATTTACGATAATAGTCGATAGATACCGATAAACGATTATTATTTTCATAATGATCGGCACGTTTTATTTACGTGGAGAGCAAGTTAATGGACCTTGAAATGCTACTTTTTTTCGTAGTACCTATAGCATTATTTTTAATCTATGAATGGTCACGTGTTAAAAGGTAAAGGAATGAGCAGAAATTTAAATAGTTTAATATAATTTATGGGTACAAGTTATGGTTGATACACAGAATGCTAAACATAGTTTAATGTCCGCTGATACATAGATTCTGGGATCTCAACTGTGTTATTACTGGCATAAAATCTTATTTTAGCGCGATCTTTATTTGGGCTAGATACTCGTAGATAGATAGATTGTTCTGAGTCTGGATGTGAGATTTGTGATTCTAAACGCACAACTGTACGCGAGAGATACAACGACCGAGAAACCCGTATAACAACTTCAAATTTGATTTTAAAAAAATCTGGGCTGGCTGGCTGTCTTTTATCGGCATTATCGAATAGCCTTGCTTTTATCTGGGGCAAAGTTTAATAAAATACTAGAGTATGTCATCAATCGCTTCAATGGTCCTACGTTATCAGCGGAGGTCCTTTAGTACTCATCATAATGAAAAACTTTTACTATAGAACCAACACTGAAATCGCCAAAAATGACTGCTGTTCCATATATCTATATATTTATTTATTAAGTCGAGTAATATTGAATCATTTGTATGGAAAAGCAGATTTTTTTTTTCGCGATTTCTTTGTTCGTCCCATAGTAAAAGTGGTTCACAATGATGAGTACTAAATAATCTTTTAAAATAGGACCTCCGCTATTAAAGTAATTATATAGCAAATCAGAGATATAAAAAAATATCTACATATTATTATGCAGATCACAATTTTATATATAAAATATATACTTACAGTATATTTTGTATAATGTGTAGTGCTATATAATGCACATAATTGACTGCCCCATAACATCATTTCACTCTTGTCCATCCAAAGGTTGCCTGGAAGAAATCGCCGTGTGCGATAAGGCCGCCCATTGTACAATCTACCTCTGTTCGTGCAAGTTATATGTGTATATTTTTTTTTTTACTGTTGTACAATAAAGAATATATAAATAAAAATAAATAAATAAATGATGACACAGATTGATCACAGCTAATTAGATTCAATGACATTTACACTATATTAGTGAATATGTTATTATCATGTTAATTACTTGTTCGTTACGAAACACCTATCATCGTGCCAGAGCTTAAACCAGGTGTGAAGAATGAGAATGATAGATATTCACATGTGATTCATCGTATCAGCCTAGTGTTGAACTGAAATTTTAAATAGGCCTCCTTTTTAAGGTCCCCTACCAAAATCAACACAGGACGCTGTTGCCCAACCTCCTGATATCCCCCTTAAAAGCCTTTTACGACAATACAGTTGAAAAGAAGTTGACTTATTTTTAACCCCCGATTAAAAAGGGGTGTTATAAGTTTGTAGTACGTATCTGTGTGTCTGTCTGTGGCATCGTATCTCCACAACGGATGTACCGATTTTAATGCAGTTTTTTTTTTATTATAAAGCTAGTTTAACCAGAAATCATCTTAGCTATGTTTTATGAAAATCTGTTAGGCCATTCAAAAGTTACAGCTCTTTTTCTAATTGGAGTCTGGGGTTTTTGACGGTTAGGTTATTTACTAAGAATCTCAACGTCTAATCTCACGAACGGATCTGATTTGATATTTTCTAAATTTCGACAAAAAGGAGAAGTCCTTTGCTGTACAGTGAGATATCGTAAGCAGGCTAAAATAATTGTCACCGATGACTAACCAATTAAATTGCTCATTACAAAGGAAATAAGTGCCGCAATACTTTAATGCCTCGGTTTAATCGATCGGTAACCATCAATATAACGTCATTTCCAATCAATTACATGTAAATAATCCTAATTAGTCATATCAAATGGCATTCATGTAGGTACTTAGGGATAATTGCCGTTTTTATGGCTAGTGGACATAAAATTACATTTAAATCGAGATTACAAAAGGATTTCCTCTCATTAGCAATAATAAATTATAACAAATACTGATCGACATTCTGACAACCTTGTAATGACTTTGATAATGTCATTTACCTTGCTATTAAATCATAATAAACGAATCAAAGCTGCTTATTATTGTATATTAATCTATCAATCGATTTCCAAAGGTCTTGTCATGAAAAGCGCCTTGGCATTGCCTAAAAGCAATTTATAATAATTATATCTTCTGAAAAAAGCAGTGATAGCCTAGCGGTTGAACGCTTGCCTTCCATGCAGGAGGGTCTGAGTTCGAACCCGGCCCGCACATCTAACTTTTCGGATTTATGTGCTGATTAGAATTTGAATATCACTTGCGATAACGGTGAAGGAAAACATCGTGAGGAATCCTGCACATCGCACATCTGAGAGGGCTTCATAATGCTCTTGATGGTGTGTGTAGTTCGCCAACCCGCATTAGGCCAGCGTGGTGGACTAATGCCTAACCCTACTCATACTGAGAAGAGGCCCGTGCCCAGCAGTGGGACAGTAATGGGTTGGATTTATTTATTTATGTGTTTTGAAAAATTGTTTGATATGATGCCAACGGCAACTTTTTACCATCGCACCTGTCGCCATCGGCGGGGACTTCGTCCACATACCCAGGAGCCACACTGGTCTCGTACCATACAGTTTCAGAAAAGTTTCATTCCACGCAAGCTCAGGGGGCCTAAAAAGGCCACATTTAGCAATTCATCTACTGATCTGCATAGTAACTGTCAAACAGATGATTATTGAATATGAACCTTATGCGGATAACATTATGTGTCGTCAATTAAGTAGATATTTTGACATTTGTTATATGAATCATATTGTGATTCATCTAAAGCGGCCTTTATAGCCCCCCAGGTTGTAGAATCAGGTCAAACGAGGTTTTCCCAATAAAATACTATATTTTCTCCCCATAAGGGCCCACCCACACTTGATACTTTTAGCAGCAAAATCGCGCGTTTTCGCGTTCGTTATTCACTTTTTCTGTTTTCAAGCAAAACGCAAAATTATTTATACGTATCCTTTACACACTGTCTACATTTCTTCTTTTTAATCTCTCCTCTCGCAGGTCTGCTGGAAGAGATTTCTTTAGAAATAAGCAGTACCTTTGTACTTTATGCTCCTACTTCATATTTCTCATATATTTTATGTGTGCATTAATTGTTAAATAAATAAATAAATGCGAAAACGCGCGAATCTGCTGATAAAAGTATCGAGTGTGAACGAACGCAAAGACATGCACAGGATAAGATAAGGAAACAAACTGAAAATGTAGGCTGCAGGATCTCAATTTTTTTCAGCAAATACAAAACATTCGGGTCTGATGCACATCATGACATCATTTTGGTAATTGTTTTACTTTATTGTTTAACTTTTACAGTAGAGAAAATAATATCAAAACTGCTCTTTAGAAACAGAGATTTTCATACTACAGGGAAATGAGACCGATTTATGCCTCCAAATTTTCTGTATAGATATCTAAACATATACTTCGATTTATTTAAGTAATTGGATTTTATGAAATTAACGATAGTCTTTATTTTTAACTCCTGACAAAAAAGATGGGTGTTATAAGTTTGTAGTGTGTATCTGTGTCTCTGTGTATCTGTCTCTGGCATCGTAGCTCCAAACGGATGGACCGATTTCAATGCAGTTTTATTTAATTGAAAGCTAGTTTAATCGGATATCATCTTAGCTATGTTTCATGAAAATCTGTTCAGGCATTCAAAAGTTACAGCTCTTTTTCTAGTTGGAGTCTGGGGTTTTTGACGGTTTATAATTATTAACTGGCAGAGAATTCCTTAGGCATTAAGACCGCCTTTGTACATATTTGTATGAAAAGCATTAAATAAATAAATACTGTTTTGACGCAATACGCACAAGCTAGCTCACAGCTGAACCAGCTAGGTGAAATAAAGAATACTACATATATACACTACTATACTATACACTGTGGAGGTGTGTGTGTAGTGTGTGTATTCTATACTATATATTAATACGTGAAGAGAAAACTTTGTACCCCTATTTATGCACATTGCGCGCACGGAAGAGTGTTGTATGCAGCCGATTTGAGATTAATTGTTTACCACTGTGTCACCTTAAAAGAAGTTTTTTAATCAGAATTAAAATACTCGGTTCAACGTAACGTGACCTTCGCATATGCATTCTCTGCGACAACGCTAAATGCCAGCGTGTTCCCATAGTGCATGATGCCGGTACAATCAAATGCTGTAATTGGTAAACGCATCCCACTTCCTTATTTGTTTATTTGTACATACAAATACGCATCTCCGAACATTTTCGAAAGCTAAAGGGAACTTCGCTTATTAGCAAATGCATACACCATTCAGCTTTAGTGAACCATACATGCCTTTAGCACCTAGCTTCCGCATTCCTTAAGTAATCCAAAGAAGATAGGTATAACTACTATACCTGATACATCTACTCAATACTCCATTCCCGTTCCACAATGTACCTATACCTACTTAGGTGGTAGGCTTAATACAGTCAATTTGTAAATTTTCGAGCACATGAAAAGTAGGAGAGAGGAAGAGGGCTTGAGTTTATCTAACGTTAACAATTACGCCATTAACTTGATTTAAATAAGTAGGTACCAGTGGCGAAGGGTCCATACTACCCGATTCCCATCGGCTTCCCTTTAGGAATTGGTTAGTGCATAGACCAACGTAGTATTATTATATTAATTACTCATCCAACTGACAAAAAAAGGCTCGGTCGAGCTCTTCCAGATATGACTATACATAGATTACAAGAGACGGTATGCATTTTTGTCTTGCAGCATTAATTGCAGCAATTTTTAGAGGGCATTTTTGGGACGGCTTCCCCTTTTAAAACTGTCACCCTTCGCCACTGGTAGGTACCTATAAAAGTATGTTATATATCTATATATTTCGGTACAATTACTCAAAGCCTGCAATGCATGCCTTGCAATACCTTAACAAAGTTTCATCGTTATCGGATGAATGGTAGGTATAGAAAGAAGACGATGTTTTTGTTTTATTTTTAACAATAACCTTTTACCTTTAACTTTCCTTTCACGCTCATAACATCCCACCAAAGTTTACGAACACATAGAAGATAAACAAACAAACATTCGTATTTATATATTAGATTATTATTCAGTAATATAATACATTGAACGTCTCATCAAACACCCACTTGAACTAGAATAATGCAGCCTTACCATATTTAGATGGCTGCAATTAACATAATTATTATTATTGTATTAAACAAAAGGCTTCTCTAATAGCATATCCTTTCATTATACAACAATAGTATACCTAATTTATTCTTGTTATACCAAAACAGCAAACGTTGCTGAATTTCTAGTAAGGGCCCATCCACACGCGACACTTTTAACAACAGAATTGCGCGTTTTCGCGTTAGTTATTCTCTTTTTGTAAGCAAAAGGCAGTCAACGAACGCGAAAACGCGCTATTCTGCTGCTTTTTAGCAGCAGAATCGCGCGTTTTCGCGTTACTTCGCGTTTTGTTTTTGCGATACTTTTGTATCGAGTGTAAACGAACGCTAAATAGTATTTAGTGACAGAATACGCAACCTTTTTTTAACACCAAAGTAACGTAGCTAATTAAAATTCGTGGACAGTAATTGCAGGACACGTTATGTTGCTACACTCTACAGAAATGTGTTTTTCAAACAACAGCCCACCTAATGTGCTGAAAATATTTCCATCTTAGAATGACCTCTCCGAATTTCGCGGTAACAAAAACAGTATTAAGCAATCGATTTTAACGGGATTGCTAAGATTTTTAAACATATGATATAACATAACATCGCGCTATTTGTCAAAGGGTTAGGCAGGGGTGTAAATACTTTACACCCAAAAATATATTGATATATACACAATGTAATTGAATAAACACAAAAACGAAATATAGCTTGTTCATAATTGACTACTAAATCGATTTCTCCTGCCCTTAGCCCATTTTATTTGGGGTCGGCGCAATGTGTCTTTTTCTTCCATTCATCTCTATCAGAGTTCATTTCCAGATTCACTTCCTTCACATTCATGTCATGTTTCACACAGTCCATCCATCTTTTCTTTGGTCTGCCTCTTCTCTGATAGCCGTCAACATTCATACTTACAACTCTTCTTATAACATGATTCTCATCTCTCTGCATTACATGGCCATACCACGACAGTAATAATAAAATAATCAAAATAAATAAACAGTACTCCACTTAACAATAAAAATTAAAAATATTTATTTTCTATTCCACCTAGCGCATCAACGGTTAAAGTGTTTAGGGAGGGGAATTATCAAATGAAAAATATCGATAGAAATAAAAAAAAATGTTTATTATTCAGGATTATGTTGGTGAATCGGAACATTATTGTGACTACAAAAAAAATAGTCTGGCCCTTTTATTTCTAATATTTAAAATAAAAGTACCTATATCTGTATGTCTGTACATAATTCTTTCACTTGAGTATTCAAAACACATACTCTATTGAAAGTGCACGCTGTCTTAACAAATATGTCGGTAATGATTATAAATGGCTGATATTCGCCATTACACTTCCTGCCAATGAATCCTTCGCTCTTTTGATCCCGGATAACAATTTGCATTCACGTAACATTTGTATAATATTAGAGTTATAACACGATCCGAACTAAGACACGTATCTTCATTATCATAAAGGAACACTTTAATATCAAGCTGGCGATTCTTCTTTTATGAATACCAATCATGTGTTGATTTTGAATGGTTTAATCAATATATTATTAAACTTGCTAGCCTTGAACTTTTAGATAACGGACAGAAACGCAGAGAAATGTGTCGAGTTCGATCCCTGATTTTAAACCCGTTACAAATAGCAAAAAAGAACTTCCGTGATGAAAAAACTAGCCTTCTACTCTTCTACCTTAAAAACATAGCTTATAATCTTGAAAATGGCTTAATCGACGTGCCATATGTAAGTAAATTGATACAACTACAGTATGAAAATATGGATAGCAAGACGTATTCATGGGGGGCAGGAGAGGGCCACTGCCCCCTGGGCCTTTCCTGCCTGACATTTTTTTTTAATCCTTACCTCTCTCTAATATTTCTCCTGTATCGAGGGTATAGTTTACAAACATACATGTCACATGCAAACACACCCAGACCCGGAGCAGCTATCTGTAGGCCATACAAATATTTGTTCCGTGCGAGGATGGAACACGTGGCACGTAGCGCAGAAAGCCAATCACTTAGCCATTGCGCCAAACGTGCTGCCTGTATACCTAAGTACCTACTGGTGAAATGCCTGATTTGCGCCCCTAGGCGTAAAGCTGGGTGCATGGCAAGGCATTCACCAAGTTTAAATAGATCACAGAGTGTGTTGAGTGTGTACTGTGGTACCTTGTGTACACACAATGTTACAACACAGAGTGTCAAGGAATGTACTTCCCAAACACCGGGCTGCTATAACAATTTGTTAAACAGAAATACTCAATAACACTGCCGACCTGGGAACTCAACCCAGGAAGTATCGCTCAGCAACTGTGTTTGCGACCACTGAGACAGTATTTCCTCTTAGAATATTTAGATTACCCAACAGATATCTATTGACATTCATGGGTACTTAATCAGCTTGATCGTCCAAGTAATCTCAAAGAGCGTGACATCAATTTACATTTCAATCATCGTAGCGCACGACGAAATGACAAAACACGCACTTTTCTACAAAACAATATTATTTTACATCCAAATCCTTTCAACCTTAAGTTGAGTACACACTAGAGCATTTTCAAGACCATTTCTACGTAATGTAACGTTCCTGCGAATGCTCGACGCTCTGTTCGACGTAATTATCACGGCGAGGGAGCGTTTGCCTTGTAACATTTCTTTGTGTTTTGCATTTACTCTTCGTTGAAATGTTGGATCTGGAGGTCGCGTGTGCTCCATTCATCTTGATGAATTAATTATATTAAAAACAAGAAAAAGAAAGATTAATAATAGAAGATGGTAGCAAATTAATATTTACAATAATCATCTCCGCGTCGCACGTTTTTCCCGCGGTCGTGTCTTCCCTCAATGAAATGTTACGCAAATTCGCTCGTTGTTTATAAAATCAAGTTGTAATAAAATGTTGAGCGTCGTGCTCGATGTTTGGTTCGTGAAAGAGTGACAGATTAGAGCGGCTCGATGTTCTCTTACAAGTAAATGCTCTGGTGTGTACTCAGTACTCACCTTTACCAAAATAAGTACAGTTTGTCAAAAAATAAATAAAACGATTAAGCCGCAATTTTATATTGTTTTATTTATATTTATGGCCTGTTGCATCAAATTTCATTCACTTTTTACGTTACAAAAAAGAGAAAAGAAAATGCTGAAAAAATTGATAAAAAAGAGAATATTAGTATTTTTATTCTATTCTATTGTCATGTTACGAGATCATAAAAAAAATTACTCGAATAAACCGTTTCTTTTTCAAGTATTTGATTGAAAATTGACAGTTTGACGTACACAAAATTACTCGAAAAACAGTTTCTTTTTCAAGTATTTAATTTAGGTACTTATATTTTTACGACATAGGTACTGTTACTTTATTTATTATATAGTATACAGTTAAATCTTTTGTTTTGATGCAACCGGCTGATAGAATAAAATTGTCATAACTGTACAGGGGATGTCAAAATATCAACCGATAATAAGAGTGAGATTCGAATCGAGATACGACATGTTCTTACAGAATAGCTATGCTGAATACTAAAATATATATATCTATGATGCTTTTTTTAGGGTTGTAGGCGGAACAAAATCTTATACCTATCCTTAAAATTTTCGTCTACTCTTTCTTGACGAACTGTAGCTTAGGCCTAAGGGTCATTTACAGTATAAATAATATATTAGAATGCGAGTGGGTGACGTTGCACTACCGTTATGTGTCCACAATGAGGCGTGTTGTCCCAAGGGAACTTGGGCCGAATTTTAATTCGACAAGCAAATTAGGCCATGTACGGCGAGGCCCTATTCTGTTATGCTAATTAGTGATACAGTTCGACACGTACGATGTCGTTTTTGGGTTTGGAGTTTATGTGGCGAGGTGTTTGAATTCAGAATAAGAAGCCGCCGGGTACCAGTCAAACTTGGTGTCTACTGAAAATCTCCGTAGACCATTTTCCATAGATTGTTAATCATTATTATAAACCCTTTGATTATTATAGTTAGAGGAAACGTAGCTCACTAATTACACATGATCATTGATCACCCCGTATTTGATATCAAAATGGACCTGGTTATGAGTATTTAAGTGTGTAGTAAGTGACACGCACGTCGCACATTGACCAAATCATCAAATCAATAAAATCTATTAGGATCTTATTTTTAAAGTTCAGGGGAGCGATTGTTGTGTAATCGAAGTAGTCTCGAATTCGAGAAAAAGTTCGGATTCGAACTTTCATCGAATGGTAATTAAGTTGATCTATTCTGTAAAAGTCGAACCCAACATTTCTCGAAAGAAAGCCGCTCGAATTGCTTCGACTGGTAGATACCGTTCGAGATGCACATTTCGAAGTCGAACCATCATAAACGTTAAATAGAGCTCGAAGTGCAAATTCGATTTCGTGATGATCTCGCAGACAACAAGAATTGCCTTCCAGAAGCAAAAGTTTAACTGTATGGACAAAAAGGTTCAACGTTTTTATTTTTATTTAAATAGAGTATAGGTAGTTCTTTCTGCAAAAAATTACAGATTTTTATAAAATGTTAGTGAACTAATCGGTGAGAACAGTTCACACATACAAATTAGTTCGCTCGTGATTATATTGCTGATCAGTTCATCACTTACCTATTAGAGGCACGTTATCACATTCCGGTCAAAAACTCCTGTTACGTAATGTCCATATTGATATTTATAGTGTGTATTTGTAACACGAAGTTTTCCAAAGAGTCGGCCTATTTTGTTTTATTATAGTGCCTGGGCACAGGCCTCTTCTCAGAATGGACAGTAATCAGTAATCCCCCACGGTGGCATGGTGGTTAGCGGACTACACACACCAAAGAGAACATTGTTTTGTCATAGCTGGTAGAAAATAATATTATTTTTAGTACACCATATTTAAACCACGCACTGAGAAAAAAATCTCGTTGTAATTACAAAAATTCCCGTGCTATATGTGACAACAAGAAATATTTAATAACCTTGTTGTTGTAATTAATAATATTTTCTGTAAATTTAACGCAATGTATGTATTTAAAAATAGAATATTAATTATGGTATTATATTGTACAAGTTTCTGCATTTTTTTATTTTTTTTTTATGTTTAGGTGATTCATCTTACTAAGCGTTCTGGTAGTCTTGATATCACAATATTTTTCTCCGTGTAGACTCGACATTTCATAAGTTCCAGAATTTGGTTTACGAGATTTTATTCTATTCTATTCTTCACCAACGGAAAGTGATATTTTTCGTAGCCATGATCACACGCCGTAGATTTTCTCTCGGTGACAATAAACTAATTAATATTCTCGGTCTCACCAATAAATAGACGACTTCCCATGAAGGTTGCATTACATCACTGATTAATAAGGTTTAATTTAACAAGTACAAGTTATACTTCCGTTAGTTACTCTGCGTTAATTAAGTTCACAGTAAAACTAAT
This sequence comes from Allophyes oxyacanthae, assembly GCA_932294325.1. Classification (NCBI taxonomy): domain Eukaryota; kingdom Metazoa; phylum Arthropoda; class Insecta; order Lepidoptera; family Noctuidae; genus Allophyes; species Allophyes oxyacanthae. The sequence continues at coordinate 14,574,224 of OW028611.1, forward strand.
TATATAACGGACCTTTATGTTTATTACGCTAATTGAACCAACAAATGCGCCCTTAGTTCGATTGTATTACGGAATGTCGAAATTGTACGACATGACTACGGTAGGTACAGTGGGCTGAGCACGACTGTATTTTACGTAAGTATCTTATTGTTAACGTTAGTAAATTTTGAATAAAAGATATCAACACGTTATTTTTTTTAAATACCTATGTGCAGTATTTTTGCATTTTCCTCAAACAAGGGTATATTTTGCGAAAAATTAAACAAAAATGCGATAGATTCATAGTATTTTTTAATCAAAATTTGCTTACGTTACGATACTTAACGATACGTCAAAAACATTTGTGGTCGGCCCTCTGGAGTCCGGTGCACACATTATTTCGACAGTATGTTATACGAGTAGCAATATACTAAACTTCGAATCCTTACCATTACGACGTTTGATCGACAATTTATTATTGCGGTATACGAGTCAAGCTCAGGAGTACAGAACATCATGTCATGGGCCCTTTAGGCTCGAAGGGTATAGCGCAGGACTCTTGAGCGAGCAAAGCGAGAGAACAGTACGCTAATTCACGTAACTAAAAAAGTACAGAGCCGCGCCTCCTCCATGAGTCGTTTTCCTCACTGATGAGGGTCGTGACCTCTATGTATGATCACCTTCTTCTGGACTATACTCCGCCATTTTACCCTGTTCCCTGCAGCATGAATGGCGTCGCTCACACTGGAGTCGAGTGTCGAGCGGATCTGGTCAGTCCAACGCATTGGGCTCCGCCCCCTGGGTCTTATCCCTTCAACCTTGCCCGTCATGAAAGTTGATCAAAACAACACGTGAGATATGCTCGCGTCAAGTTCGAGCGTCACTGCAATATGATCGGTGCGTCATAAAATTACGTGAATTTGGCCTTTGAACGAGACCTTAATACCCTTCGTGTAGATTTTAACGACATTTTCCTAATTCGAATTCTCGAGCTCTGTGTAAGACACTTCCTGCAGCCGGAAGTGACGACGTTCATGGTAGTCAACGTCCGGTCGACATTGGCTCTCTATAGTACAAAGTGAAGCGAGGCCGACCACACTTGACACTTTTAGACGAGGCCTTAATGTATAGGAAGGGACCTGTATTCGTGTCAATACCAGATTTAAATTAATCATAGGTAGCAAAGATAGTCCAGCGGTTGAACGCTTGCCTTCCATGCGGGTTTGAGATCGATCCCGACCCGAGGATCTATTGCGTGATGAACATGAACTCTGATAATAAACTTCATGTTCATTACCAAGATAGTTACGCCGTACACCAGCAAATCTATTATCCTATCCTTATCTACTGCAGGACGAGAACCGTCTCTGAAGTTGATACATTATAGGGCTATGTATAAGAAATGCGTCGTACCATCAAATTGAACAACTTTCTATATGAAATCAATATCGTAATCGCGACCACGCATTACTGATACACGATGTATATTATATTTTTAAATTTCGTCTAAACAAAGCTAGCTCCAGATAGAGTCCATCCTGGATACGTGCTTACTGTTCATATGGTAGACTACAAACCTTTCAAATTGGCAGAACCGCGGGGAAATCTAGTATAACATAGCTTTGAATCAAGTCTAATTTCATAGCAATATTTGAAGAGATTGAATTAGCGGCATGAAATTACTGTCTTGATAAAAATCAAGGCAGAAATTCTTTGACTTAACCTAACCATAGTTATGAAGGATGACCTGAACAATTTTCTCTATGGGACCAACATCGTAATCGCGAATAAATAATCAGCTATCCTATACGTTTAAGTCGAATAGGTATTAAAGTTTTGTATAGTATTTTGTCGCGATTACGATATTGGCCCCATAGAGAAAGTTGTTCAGTTTGATGGTCTGACCCTTAAGTATGACCACGCATTTCTGAACCACGTAAAGTCTTGTAATTCACTGCACTTACTAAATGCTATAGAATAGATAGCGAGGAAGTAGAACAGTATATACTTTTTCCGAATTTTAATGTTGCTATTTTTAAAAAAATGATTATTTGAATACATTTTTAATAATACTAAAATTATTTTTGCTAGTTTCAATCATAAAGTTATTATTACTTGGTTTCAATAGTACCTAATCCTCCATGATGTTAACGTACGGAGTGGAACAGTGTATTCTTTTTCCGAATTTTAATGTTGCTATTTAAAAAAATATATTAATTGAATATTTTTTTATTAGTACTTTAATTATTTTTGCTAGTTTCAATAGTAATTCTCCATGATGTATCGTATGGTTGAGGATAGCATTGCCGCCGCCACCGCCGTGGTGTGACTGTTACACCGATCGCCCATTATCATCTGGGTCTTGCTGGCAATCTTCCACTCGTCCTTATTACTCTCAAACATCGGCTCCTCGTTATCGTTTCTAGTCACTGGGTTTTCCGTGAAACAACCTTCGTATGTTTGGAATCTAAGCAGTCTTATTAACCAGAAGTTACGGAGAAACTGGGCGTGGCCGACAAAAGTGCAGAGAGCAACTGAAATATTTTATAGAATTTTAGGAAATATCTTCCGAAGGTCATATTTATGTAACGATCTTTTTATATGTATAGATTGTGGAAATATTAATTTACGTAAAGAAACGAAATCATCAAAATTTTATTTAATTAACATTATAATTTTGAGAATTCTGAGGTCTATCGAAAGGGCTATTTAAAATTTCGAAAATATGTCCCTTACATCTCAAGAACTCTGTTTATTTTAAAAAATGTACGTATATGCTTTTTTTGCGATTCTTGCGTGTTGACAATTCTTTCCTTACGAAAATTCTATTTCCGCAGTCTTACGTTCCTTTATGCACTCACTTTGTTCCATCATGAGGTCCACCAGTTGGTAGTTATTCGATACTATGAACTGCGCTTCGTTAAAAGTCCTCATGCAATATTTGTCCAACTTATATTTGTCCTCTTTTACGGAGAATATAGTACAACCGCGAGCATGACGGGCGATAATCAAAAATAAAATTCTAAAAAACATTAATTAATATTAAATTAATAGGCCAGTTGAATATTGACTATACAGGATAATTTTTATGTAGTGCGCATAATTTGTAGAGTCATTCAGTCCAGTCGCAGTACTGAAAACGAAAATTCGGCTTAGTATGGGGGACACGCATAATTTACTAGCGCAAGCCATACATAATCAAATTATTATTTTGTTTTCGAGTGAATTTTAATACTGCGGTTGCATTTCGGAACGGACACTGAATCACTCTGCAAATTTTGCGCTCTACATAAAAAAATATTTTTTATAAAGTCCCTAAAAGCCCTAGATGTTGAGTTAGAACCCGTACCACAAACGATTTGAAATTGATACTATGGTGCGCCTCCAACTTTTCGACCATTGTTTTTATAATTAGCAGGTAGGTAGAGGTACCTAATTAATACCTAACTAGGTAAATCAGTTTTGCATGTCGCTTATACGGCGACATAAGCTGTAAAAATTACAACATAAATGTAACACCGATGTAACCAACCATATTTCATGCAAATAAATATTCTTATTCTTATTCTCGATGCCCGATTGATCTTGAGACGGATATACTCCACGATCTCCTCAACCTTTATGGAATAGGTAGGTCGCAGGTATAGTTGCGTCGATGGAATTGCAGAACGCAGCAGCATGTGTTGTTGTAGTTAGGATCAGGGACTTGAAACGTTACTCAAAATTTCGGTATTTCTACATTACGTAACGTTATTTTAATAACGTTATACGCCGTCTCGTTTTAGCATACGGGATTTTGCGTATGCTAAAACAGGGGGGCTTATAACGTTATTAAAATAACGGTACGTAATGGAAAAATACCGAAATTTTGAATAACGTTTCAAGTCCCTGGTTAGGATAATGTTATATTCACCTGTGTGCGAGTCCGTAGCCGAATTCACTGCCGCTATTCATCGTTTGTTTGCATTCCGGGGGAGTTTGACAGTTAGTAGAGTTTCGAGTATTATAATTAATAGGATTCTCAGCCAAGTGTGCCATACAACTATCTATGAAAACAACAAAATTTACAACATTATTCTTAGAAACTATATTGAAAAAAAAATCTGCTGTTTCACACAAATAATTCAATATTATTTGACTAATATATGGAACAGCAGATATTTTATTCGCGATTTCATTAAGTTGTCCCATAGTAAAAGTTGTTCATAATTATGAGTACAATAACCCCCTTTCGGCTTTCGCATATGCTAAAATAAGGTTGTATGTAATACTGTAACTAATAGATACAATTACAGTAGCATAGCTAGAGTGGGTGGCAGCCGTGCGTATAGGCAGGGTAACAAAGGGGGTGCTCCCTTAGAGGCTTGAATTTTCGTATTATGAAACTTTTGTTTTGTAAATACCATAGCAAAATTTCAAAAATTTATTGTATTCTTGCTACTATTTTCATTACATACCAATGTACCTTTTCGCGGGTGACACCCTTGAGATTTATCACTTACCATCAGGTACGGTGGAGCCAAACGCACTCAAATCTATATTTAAAAAAAGAGGCTTACCCGGGGTGGACCACACCCACCGCACCTCCCTAGCGACGCCATTACATTAAAATATAGGTACCTAATATGCGAGATGTTAATTTTTAGATTCATCGATCATTACCATCATTAGTTCATACCCCATAAACGTATGTTGCTGAACATCGACATCCTAATAACCGCTACAGTGAACGGTCACACGTATATTACGATAATCGCCTCAGTTGGCAGCCAGATTGATGATCGCAGTACCTATGTAGTTATGAGCACAACGGAGGATACTGCTGACCAATGCTGACATCCTCTTGACATAATCTCCTCAGTCGCCTTTTACAGCACCCAAAGGTAGGGAAGAGTGAGGAAGCGGGGTCTTTACCAGTGGCGTGCATAAATATTTCTTATACAAGGTTTGCAAAAACAACTTACTGTTGTTTTTTCATGTTAAATGATGTTTCTGATTGGCCACCCCACCCCATATCCTCAAACTAACTGATATTACAGAACTAATATTAACGTGTTCATGACGTGTATTAATGTATTTTACATACTTAATGTATTAGGTTTAGCAGTGATAGCCTAGCGGTTTAACGCTTGCCTTCCATGCATGAGGGTCTGAGGTTGAACCCAGCCCGCACCCTCTAACTTTTCGAATTTATGTGCGGATCGCAAATAATCGCAATATGATTATCACTTGCATTAACCGGTGAAGGAAAAACATCGTGAGGAAACCTGCACACTTAAGAGGGCCTCATAAAGTCCTCGATGGTGTATGTAGTGCTCCAACCCGCACTAGGCCAGCGTGGTGGACTAAGGCCTAACCCTTCTCATTCCGAGAAGAGGCCCGTACAGCAGTGGGACAGTAATGGGCTGGATTTATTTATTTATTTTATTAGGGTAGGCCAGTGTCTTTATGTCCCTATAAAATGCACGCCACTAGTCTTTACCGAGATCCACACTGCACTCTTTAGGCTAGAATGTATCTTAGGCGCAATTCACACAGAATATCCAGTATTATTAGCTATTTTACTCGGTACACCTTAATAGTGCGACCACCGAAATAATGCGTTCCTGGAGGCCTAAAAAGGCCAAATTTAGCAATTCACCTATGAATCTCCATGGTAACTGTCAAACAGCCGATTGCTGAATATGAGCCTTACAGGTATGACAATAAGAGCCATCAATTAAGTGGATATTTTGACATTTGTAACATTTATAGCGGCCTTTTTAGACCCTCCCTGACGCCTGTCAAATATACTGGTTTCTTTTATAGTAAAGACTAAGTTCGACTATGTCTGCTGCAGTGTACAACTGCTATGTCTGCTGGTTTTTGTGTTTCTATATTGTGTATGGTGTGATTTAACCACGATTTAACTATGTTTTGTTTTGACCAATAAACCTTATTTCTTTCTTTTGATGATTTTTTTAAGTAACTATAATAATATGTAGTACATTTTGACATGTGTCAGAAACGTATTATTTCGGCGCCAGCACTTGTAGTACCTACACAATAATTCAGAATTTTACCCGAGTCGTCAGGCGATGGTTTATATTTGTCAAAGTCATATACATTGCCCTCATAGGTTTCCCATTTGCCATATATTTTCTCCAACTCTTTCGCAGTATATACCTTGGTTTGTTTGAGGAGGTCAATATTGAATTTTTGTGCAGAACTTGGCCATTCGCTATCGTTGTAAAATAGTTTTGTTACTGAAACAAATAAGTAATTATTCTTTTCTTTCTTTCTTTTTTTAAAAAACATTGCCCCTCACTAGGATTTCTCCTGTATCGAGGGTACAGTTTACAAACATACATGTCACATGCACACACAACCAGTCCCGAAACAACTATTTGTAGATCATACAAATATTCGTTCCGTGCGGGGATCGAACCCGCGGCACGTAGCGCAGAAAGCTAATTGCTTAGCCACTGCGCCAACCGTGTCATCAATTATTATTTACTGTGTTCAATAAGTCATATCATGCAATAATTAATTTCTTTTTCTGGATTTTTTTATAACTTCGCTCCACTCTAGGATTTCTCCTCTATCGTGGGTACAGGGGGCGCTACCACGAATGTTTTTTTGACTTATCGTAACGGTAACGTAAGCAAACTTTAAATCAAAAATACACGTTAAATCCATGATATTTTTTGGAAATACATGCAATATTTTTAGATTCTCATGAAACAAGCGTGTATTGTATATTGCGTAAAATTAAACAAAAATGCAATATAATTATTGTACATTTCATTCTAAATAATTGCTTACGTTCACGTTATGATATGTCAAAAACAGTGGTAGGCCTCCAGTTTAGTAGTTTAGTTTCGTTTTTGCTAATTCCACATGTATATGTATCTATATATGCTAAACCTATACACTACTATCTGTAGATCGCACAAATATTTATTTCGTGCGGTTTCGAACCCGCGACACGTAAACGCAGAAAGTCAACTGCTTAGCCACTGCGCCAGATGTCATGTTCAACCAATATCTATGTCCTTGGTTTTAAGATAGCTACTTAATAATGTGATATAGGTAGGTACTTAGATTGTTTATTAAAAATATTATAGTTTAAAAAAAACTAAAGAAAACGCTTTTGTCATCCAAACTAAACGTGTGTGCAAAATTTCAGCTCAATCGGAAACCGGGAAGTGGGTCAAATTTAACTTCCAAGATTTTTTTACATAGTTAGTTACAAGTGAAGCTAATAAAAACGTTTTAAAAACCTTACTTAATCTATCCTGTCGTAATACAATATTATCGTTTGTTTTCTCGACCATGTAGCGGAAATACTCAGCCAAGACGTCAGTCTTTAATAATAATTGTTCCAACCGGAAACGTGCTTTATTGGGTATATGCTTCCGTTTGTTTTCCAAAGTTGTCTTCAAATTCACTGCAAATGAGAAAGTTTATTTATGTATGATATTAACCTTTTGAACGCCATTGTCACATATATGTGACAAACGAAATCTTACCCTGAACGCCAACGTCACAAATATATGACAAAATCATAGGCCTGGCGTGGCGTGGTGGTGGTGGTGGTGGTGGTGGTGGTGGTGGTGGTGGTGGTGGTACGGCGATACGTTTATACTCTGGCGTTCAAAAGGTTAATGAGGTTGAGTGACTCTTAGGTAGGTAACTGGCTACTGCGCAGATTTACCAATCAGCAAATTTAACCCCCGAAAAAAAAGAGGGGTGTTATGTGTGTATCTGTGGATCTGTGTATCTGTCTGTAGCATCGTAACTCCAAAACAGATGGACCGAATTCAATTCAGTTTTTTAAATTAAAAGCTAGTTTAATCGTGTATCATCTTAGCTATGTTTCATGAAAATCTGTTCAACCGTTCGAAAGTTACAGCTCTTTTTCTAGTTGGAGTCGAGGGTTTTTGACGGTTAGGTTATTACACTGAAATAATGTAACGGTTACTTACATTTAATTAATTGTTGTTTAAATAAACAAGTTATTGCTATTTACAACCGAATAACTTGGTTTGGATAGAACTTGCAAAGTACCTAGTATTCTAACCCGAGTGTTTCGTGATTTGATTTGCCCTAAGTTTCAGGATACAATCCTTTATACATTCCGAGTCATACCTACTACGGTATTTCCGTAGTAGAGAAGTTACTTCAAAAATATGTAAATGTACATTTTCAAAGGCTGAAATGGGCGGAGATAATTGAGAATGATGTCCCGTAAAACCCTATTTTATTTTTTAAATATTACCTACCGCTAGTCACGTATAGGTATACATTTTTGCAACAAATAAACATACAACATTTTAAACAAACACAGAAACAAACTTTATCATCCTGAATAGCCACAATTATGAGTCACCAAATCGCAGAGTATTTTTGCCAGGATAGTTGTTGGTTCTCCTAAAATGCTCTGAATTATTTAATTTTCTTAATAGTTTTTGCATAAAAGTAAATCTTGTGACCCGCGCAATCGATTTGGACGGGTCTGAAAGGGATAAAAGCTTCTCTCGGACTTTGATTCTTGACACATTCCATCATCATACCCTTCAGTACAACGAAGATTTTCCACAATTCCAACCCCTAAGGGGTAAAAGGTCAAATTTATATGAAAAACACAACACGATTGTGATAAAAAAAGCTTGCTTACCACTAGTCAAAAACAAGCCAAATTCTAAATTCAAATCCACATAAAGTTTATGTTTTATACAAAATCCTACAATATTTTCCAATGGCGTCAAATAACGGTCGAAATCTTCATTAGTTGGCAAATCTTGGATGATGTCCCGTTTATTACTCTCAGCAGCAACACCTCTCATAGAAATTATAAACGTTATTAAAAACAATAAAATGGTAGCTATTAAACACGTCCGCGACTTAATTGATTTCAACTCGGTGGTTACGTTCATCGCGTATTTTTCATAGATATATTCCGCGGAGACGTTTCAACGCCTGAATTCCAGTGAAAACTGACCGCGCTTTCCTTCAGTACTGCGGTTTTTATCTAGTGATAAGAATGAGAGGATTAAGATGGTTGACTACAAATTTTCCTTGAATTTTTCCCGCACTATTTACACCTCTCTTCCATTTTATTATTAGATACGAGTGGTCGCCCAGTGGTCGAAATTCGACCGTAATTGATAACAAAATTAAGTTTGAACATCATTGAGGTTCTTGTTTCATAACATAAGTACTCTTTGATAAACAGCATTTTTTTTAATTGGTCTATTGCCTCTGCAGCGAGCGCTTACAAAATACGTCATAAGCGTGTGTTGTTTGCCTTAATTCCCTGCAATACCTATGAAATTTAAAATTTGATGTTAGTAACAGTTGAAAAAGACACAATTACAGCTGGTTATCGTAATTTTTTTAACTTTTACTTACATTTTAGCTTTCTGCACTCCTTCTCCATAAAAACTTACTATGGCACATCTCACACTCTGTGCGCGCAAATGGGGTACAAACTTTGTACCCCATTTGCTCGAGCGCTTTTCCTTTTGAGAAAACTTTGTACAAAAAAGTTTTCTCTTAGTATTACTACCCTCTGTTGTCCCACTGCAGGGCAAAAGCTTCCCTATTTTCTTTCCACTTCTCTCTATCTGAAGGTAGTAAGCGTGGTACTAAGAATAACCATTTATTATGAAGGAAAGTGTATCGAATCAAACTATATTTTTTTTTTTTTTTTTAAAACATTGCCCCTCACTAGGATTTCTCCTGTATCGAGGGTACAGTTTACAAACATACATGTCACATGCACACACAACCAGACCCGAAACAACTATCTGTAGATCATACAAATATTTGAATATTTGAATATTTTTTTATATAGTAGTATTATACTAATACTAGTCCACGAAGCAATCATTTTTTTTGAAAAATATTCAATGTACAGTTTTCGCCTCGTTACGATTTTATTATAAGTATAGATAGTAGCTATTTTAAATTATGAAATAGTTGCTAATAATTTATTAATAAAGAATAGTTAGAACAATAAGTTATAGCTATAAATATTGATAAGTATATGTATCTTCGAATATTAATAATAGTATATACCTACCACATTTCTTGAAGTTTTATTTCGAAGACTAGTTACATCCTCCAATCCGCATTGGGCTCGCGCGTTGATTACGGTTAACTTTTCATGGGAAACGTGTTTTCCATAGAAAATGCAATCCAGCATTTGCCGCATGGTTTAATTTAATTCAGCGGTGGTAGTGGTGCCGCCGTGGCCTGCTACGGGTCAATTAAAGAGCATTCTTCGTCACGCACACATGCAAATTGCCGTGGTTATATTTTGGGTGCGTGAACATTCTTTACATGGAGGCCTTTCAACCCCTCCGTGACTCGGAGTTCGGTATTCATTTCCAACATAGTTGAAGAAAAGGCAACTAATGTTGATCCCCATACCTAATGCATGCATGATTGTATAGCTATAAATAATATACAAAACGTAATTTAAACAGGACAGGCGTTGTGTTGTTCATAATTGTTCAAAGTTTTAAGGGTACTCATCATTATGAACAACTTTTACTATGGGACGGACCCTGAAATCACGAACGAAAATATTAGCTGTTCCAGACAATTAATTCAATATTAGGTACTCGACTAAATGTATGGAACAATAGTTTTTTTTTGCGATTTCAGGATTGGTCCCATCGTATGAGTTTTTTATAACGATGAGTAGATACCGACAAGTACCTATAATAAATACGTGAAGAGATAACTTTGTACCCTTTTTAAGCATATTGCGCACACGAAAGTATTATTATTATTAATTAACACTGCCAGTATTGTTCTTATAAAAATACACGCAACAAATTGCTTTAATACTAAAATACTTAACGCAAAAAGCTGCAGGCGCTTATATCAAATTAATTTTCTAGGATTTCTTTTCATAAATAGCTGCGCTTCAAAACAATGGAACTTGTCGAACGCCTATATTAAAATGTATTGCGACAATGTATAAGGCTCCGAGTAAATTATTGCGGGGATAAGCTGTGAATAAGCTTCGCCGCGGGTGACTACCTTTCAAGTTCCTTCAATGATTCACACCCAATCCCGCTATAAATAATGATTACGTGGAAAAGAATGAATGAATTATTTATTTTAGATTCACGAGTAAAATAGCTGACCGTCATTGAATAGAGAAAACCTTTTTTTTTTAATCTAGGCTTATACTTAATTCTAAGTAGCGTTCCTTATTTAAATGTGATCGAACAGAAGCATAGATTTTCACCCCATGCACGATGCATCATCTGCCTAGCCTTTTCCCAATGTTGGGGTCGGCTTCCAGTCTTACCAGCTACCTAATCACGATACACGCTCGTAATCGGAATCGACTCAATTTTGACACTACAACAGTGTTAATTGCGTTGCTCAAATTGTAGGGCGTAGGGGTTTTAAAAGCATACCGCGCAATGTAGTTTGTTGGACCGTCCAAATTGAATCGATTCCGATTGCGAGTGTGTATCGTGATTACCCTGCCGATGCGGCTGGACATCAGTAGTTTACACAGAGCGACTGCTTTCTGACCTCCGCCACCCAATTAGGTACTAATTACCGCGGCAAGCGCTGCTTAACCTCGCTGTTATACTAATTTACGTGGTAGCTATGTAGCTACGAGCTCCTCTATCCTAGCTTTCATTCCATGCGCACCAACCTAGTAATTATGTAAGTAGGTACTTAAGCACGTGTAATATTTTTTTCATATCAGCATCAGTAGCTATGTAGTGTCCTCTGCTGAACAAAGCATGGGTGTACCCGGGTTTTGGCATAGGGGGGTGGGAATCAGGACTTTACTTATGGGAGGCACGCCAGGTCCAGGGAAGGGAAGCAGCTCCTCCCTGAGGTGATAAGCTCTCGAACATAAGTTTATGATCGTAACAAAATATTCCCACTATCCCAACAGTTTCTAATTTCCTCAAATTCAAAATCATTTAATTGCAAATACAGGTGACTTTGAAACACAGATGATGGTATAAGTATAAATATGTAACGCTGTATTTTACCCATGGTGTGCAAAGTAAGTACAGTTAAGTTTAGTTACAGAAAAAAGATTTAAAAATATACAAAAATTCAAATACATATCTAAACACAAAAATATCAAAAGAAACTAAAACCAAACTTAAAATCACATTATGACAATGTTTGTACATTTTATGTTATAATAAATGGCCATTTAAAAACTTCGTAACACTATAGTAACATTTTTCATGTAAAAGGGCTTTTAATTTTTTTCTAAATAAAGTTAATCAATCATACATTATCTTGTTGGCTAATCTTCAATTCAGGCCGCAGCTCATCCTTTCGGTCTTTAGCTGTAACACCTTAATGAGGATTTATCGTAAATCGTTACAACTCAAAAAAATATATAATTATTAATAAGCAGTAATGAAAAAGATATTTTTATTTTGCAAATTGCGATTCACCCCTCCTACCGTGCGGGGTCAAACGAAACCTATCAGATTATTTTTCTTGAACGCAACTTAATTCTTGATGACTGGCAACACCGCCAACCGTAACTGTCAAGTCATTAGTCAATCAACCATTTTGAAGTATCATTCCCGACTGTTGTCATTGGGGACTCTTGTTTTAAATTGGGTTAAATAAAAGAAAACCATGGGTTTAGCTACTATTATTGAGAGCGAAGCTCATTTTCAAACGGAAATGGCCAATGCTGGCACAAAGCTAGTCGTAGTGGACTTTACAGCGACATGGTGAGTATAACCTGGTTGCGCTCAAAAATTCAAGTCATCGTACGAGTAAATAATTGATTATGTTGTGCGTAGGTGTCCGCCTTGTCAACGGATCGCGCCGTTCTTCGAACAGTTGCCGGCGAAGTTCCCTAGAGCTGTGTTCCTGAAGGTGGACGTGGGCAGATGCGCGGAGACGGCCAGCGCTCAGGGCATCAGTGCGATGCCAACATTCATTTTTTATAGAAATCGGGTACGTGGCCTCTGAATCATAAATCAATCAATTAACTCAGCCTGCCACAGTCCACTACCAATATTATTATTATTAAAAATCAACACTTTCATTTGGACATACTTCACATAATTTGCTCCATAAAAGCGATACTATTGGCTGGTGTAATAATACATGTGTTCTTTTTTCCAAAGCAACGGGTTTGATAGCCGGCTAAGAAAAGATTTTTTTCAAAAATCTCTTTATGTATTTATTCATATATTCTAAAACATAAAATTCATATTTTCTATATTCTATTGTACACCAGGAAAACGAACATATACATAAGACTTACTATATACTTTTACTTTTTATCAAAATCGCCCCAAACAATGTTTCACTATTTCTCATATTTCCTGATTTGGCCATCCATGCACACTTGGATAATTCATAAATATACTATAAGCCTTTTCACCACAAACATGCTTCTACACCTAAGAACCCCCTCCACCAGCTTCCACATTCAGTACACAAAAGCCGTCTTCTTCAGGTACTGCCATCTAGCTAAATCATAAATTTTCCACCAACTTTATTTGTGTGGTTTAGAATATAGTAATTATTAGTCATTAGGTATGATTAGTGATGAGTCAGCTTAATGTTAACCTGTGTAAATATTTTCAAATTATTTGAAACTGCATGTTCTACTTATCTATACTCCATTTATAAGAAGATAATAATGGCCCAAAGTACAAATATCTTTTCATCCACTTCTTCAATAGAGTTTCAGCTGAATGAACATAAAAGGTACTTAAAAGCACTATTATAATCTAATCATAATAATTTATTGGTAAATAAATATACACTTACAGCATGACCCGATACAGCATGGGATCGCCAGACGTGGAAGACAGCATAGGCTCTTAATAATAATAACTAGAGGTTGCCGAGTGGTCGAAATTCCACCGTAATTTTAGCTTTCTGCACTCCTTCTCCATATAAACTTTAACCGTGCCATAAATTCATACTCATACTCATTTCATACTCCTCCGTCCCCGCAATATGCTTATAAAGGGGTACAAAGTTTTCTCTTCACATATTAACACTTTAACTGGCCATGCATTACATGTAATGCACTGAGAACCTTGCTTGATACGTCCGTGCATTACATATAATGCACTAGTGTTATGTACGACTAGTGTTGTTCATTGGTGTCCGTTTTAATCAAATCGATACTAAGTCCCGTGAAGTACGGAGCCCGCAGGTCGAAGACATAAAAATCTGTTTTGAAAAATGACAATGTCATGCCATTGCAGTTTACATAACAATAATAATAATTTGGCTCTCGTTGGGGGGTTGGATCAAGGGCTTGATACAGAAGGCGGTACTTCTCGACACGGCACGCATTGTGAGGAGGTTCCTCTCTCTGGAGCACTAGCCACCGGTAGCTTGGACCCTGTTCCGATACCGGTGGGCTACTACTACCACTACTCTTTTATATTTTTAAATGTTTTTATATTATTTTTAGTAAAAATATTTATTAATTTAAAAAAGTATGTGTAAATAATTAAATAAAGGAAGTAATAATTTATTGATATAAGAACCTCATCCGTTTTTCTCGACCGCATTAGATATATAAAATATAAAAAAATTATAGCGTGAATTGAACATGATTTCTCGAGTCTTTCACCTTTTCTGAACAACACTATTTGTTAGGTAGTCCGTGCTCAGACGTCCGTGCATTACATTTAATGCATTTTTAAAAATTATCTCATAGCTACCTAGGAGCCTGTAGACGAAATTTCGCTTACCTAAAATGTATTACGTGACCTTGTATTAACTTAAAATGTAATATAATTATTGGACATTTGGGGATCGGCACGGAAATATGCTTGGGACAGTTAAAGTGTTAATATACACATACATGTCAAAAAAATTACATATTGACATACATCCTGTGTTGAATTTCTGGTCCCAGCAAACACATTGTTTATTACTATACATTTCCTTGCAAAACATGCCTTATTTGGCTAATGTTAGAGTATAAAACTAGACTTTTTTAAATTAGACTTATTTGTTACAGACACGGATTGACCAGCTACAGGGCGCTGACCCGACCACACTAGAAACTAAAGTTAGACAATATTATGGCACTGAAGAATCAGGAGATGAGGATAATACTGTTGCTGGACATGTTAGTACATCTTATTTTTACATAAATGTCTCATAAATTGTCTATGCCTCTCTATAAGAAAATTTATTTATTTATAGTTTTATTATTTGTAAAAAGTAAAGTCTCCCAGGATCTCAATTTCAGACTGTTGGTTAATTGTTTATAGTATTTGAGGCAAACCAGCCTTTTGCCAAACTGAGCCTGCTATAACACTAAGCAGAAGAAATGCAAGTCATTTTAGATCAAGAAGCATCAATTTACATGCCTAGATAGGCTAGGCAGAAACTGCAAAACTTTTAGCAAATCTTGATAGGTTTCCGGAATTTTCAGATGGACCTAGCAACATTCATTACTAAGAGTGAGTGTGAATGTCTGAACGAAGCTGACAATCACCCGATGATGCACTGCCTGACCAGCGGGGACGGGTACCTTGCCAGTGACTGTGATGAACAACTTATCATCAACATCAGTTTCAACCAGGTAAATATAATATCCAACTTTATCCCCAAAGAATTACTCTTATGTCTTTTATTAGTCTCATAAATAGTAATTAATTGGTGATGATTACCACCACTATTTGAACCGCGTGACAGTACAGGGCCGCAAGTCTGCTATTTCAATTGTGTCAGTATTATCTTGTAATTGTTGGTTTTTGCAGTGTCGTTCAACCTATTTTGACTTCTATTGCATAAGTAATACAAGTAAAAGTCGGTTATTTGCCAGTTATTAAGTGTCGTTCTATAGATTTGGACTACTATTACCGACACAATAGAAATCGAAATAGTGGCAGTACTAATCTTCTCGCTACTCTGCCTCACTGTCCTGCCCTTGTATGAAACCGGCATTCCGAACTTATTGACAACATGATTAGCGCAGTGGTTGAACGATCGACTGCTGCGCTACGTGTCACTGGATCGATTCTCACACGGATCAAATATTAATTTGTATGGCCTACAGATAGTTGTTACCCGTCTGGACGTTTGTGCATGTGAAGATTTGTATTTATACCCCCATGATAAATAAATAAATACAAAAAAGGGGTAGCTTTTAAAAAAAAATACACTTTACACCAATTTGATTACCAAGCAAGGTGATTATGGCAATTATCACTCACAACTGTATATTCTAAGTCTTCAAGTATGTGCAAGATAAGTATTAACACAAATTCATTGTATTCTAGCTGGTGAAGCTTCACTCCCTAAAAATCAAAGCACCAAGTGACAAGGGTCCCAAGACAGTGAAAATTTTCATCAACCAGCCCCGGACACTTGACTTTGACCAGGCTGCTGGGAACATGTCAGTCCAAGATGTTGAGTGAGTAATATCCAGTTTATGATATACTCCAAATCCTAAGTTTGCTCTTCCAATTTCTAAGCAACTTTGAAGCTAAGGAATCATACTGGCAATTAAGAGGTAATGAGATGAAGTCCAACCCCTTTTAACATAAACCCTTTCCTTAGTTCTAGAATATGGATAATACTGACAATGTCCAGTGTCCATACCATATTCCTAGTAATATTTAAAAATAAAGTAAGAATACAGCAACTACTTACCAATATTAGAATAGAATGCTAAGGGCCATAGCACACTAGCTACTTTTTGCAGCAGAATCGCGCGTTTTCTCTTTCGTTATTCACTCTTTGTAAGCAAAAGGCAGCCAACGATCACGAAAACGCGCGATTCTGCTGCAAAAATTAGTTAGTGTACTATGGCCCTTAGCATTCTATTCTATTCCCTATAATATATCCCTATAGCCCTAAGTCAGCTGCTATTTATGACGACGGTGGAGCTAAAATGGTCTATGATACAAAATAATGAATGTTACATAGACCACTTTTGAATGTTAATAGTGGTTGAAAAAGACCCTAAATCGTACTTGATGAAAATTATCAAAATTGTATCATAGACCACTTTAGCTCCACCATTTTTTTAATGTCACTATGTAGGTACCATTTCATAACCTTTATAACCTTTGTGATGTACCTTATTTCAGATTCTCGCCAAGCGATCTAGAAAATGGCAACCCAGTCCCTCTAAAGTTTGTGAAGTTCCAAAGTGTTCAGAATATTCAGCTATTCATAAAAGACAACCAGGCTGGAGATGAAGTCACACGGATTGACCACCTCGCCTTCTATGGCTCCCCTATCTGCACCACTAATATGGGAGAGTTCAAGCGGGTGGCAGGCAAGAAAGGAGAAAGCCATTAGCAATATTTATTTCAATAGAGGATAGTTCAGTCTTGCACTGTGTTCAGTAAATTCTAACTCAAGTGGCTTGATGTGGGAAATAATTTGATTCCCCTAAAGTAAATTGGCATCTGTATGTATAAAATAAGTCATCATTTATCGCTCATTGTAATACTTAGCTGTTTTTTCATGTCATTGTAGAAATGTAAACGAACCTGAACTATTTTCTATGAAATGAAATGAATGAATTCATTTCTCAAACTGTGTCAAATAGTAAATGTGTATTTTCTAATATATATTTTGTCACCTATTTATAAAATATGGTAACACTTATAATTAATTATTATTGTTTTTAAGTATAAAGGTCATTCCAGGGCCACAGTTTGTTAAATGGGGATTCTGAAGTATCAGGAATTTGTATATTCAATAAATAAACATACACAAGTGTACTTATGCTTAGTTTTATTTGCTATCTCAACTCAGTCCTGCTTTAGTTCATATATTTGAATGTACGCTTCTGTGAGTGTTATCATTTGAGGTAATATGCTGGTTACGTGAAGATCCTGCATTTCATACCTGAAAAAAAGGGAAATCAATTTAATGCATAAAATCACGACTTCAGCCGGTATAGACAGTAAACTACGAATGGCCGCGTCATACAATCCAATACCTTTTTTTATCAAACAATGCACAAAATGGCATGTTAGGTTTATTTTTTTATCTGTTAAGTATGACTACTTTACTGTTTCAGTGTATCTGACGCTAAGTGTACTAAGTAAGCGAAAAAAGTACTTAGTAGTACTCAGTTAGTACATTGTGTTCACTGGACTCCACACTAGGATTCCCTGTGTGGTAGGGTCCAATATTTTACAATAATATATTTATACAAAGATATCCAATAAATAGGTAATTTAGGCTATAAGGGAAAAAAACAAAAGATATAATTATGTAAGTATTAAAAATTCATAACATATTTGAAAAACAGGTGTTTGTGTTTTGGTATGTCGAGTGTATTGTGTACAGGGCACCAATATTGATGGACCCCAAGTCTGCTAATTTCTGTTATCTCAATCATGTCAGAATGGTCCCGTAATTCTTGGTTTTTACAATGTCGTTTAACCGATTTTGACATCTATTGCGTAGGAAATAGTAGTCAAAATCTATAGAACGACATAATAATTGGCAAATATCCGACTTTTACTTTTATTACCTACGCAATAGAAGTCAAAATAGGTTGAACGATATTGCAAAAAACGAACAATTACGAGGCGATTGAGATAGCATAAATTAGCAGACTTGAGGCCCAGTACAGTCGTTTTGTAACAAAGCTACACTCACCATTGCTGCGTAGGTTTATGCAGCACGTGTGCTCTGTACGTGCCCTTCTCTGGAGTGCCGTCGTGAACTATGTTGCCCACTAACTCGTATATCGTCTTGCCGTTGTGTTTCGCCTTCACTTCTGGCGTCAGAATGTCGCCGAAGTCAACGTTTCTGCAAAAAATATCAAATAACTAGCCAATAAGTTACAACAATTGACAGCGCTTGAATAGCCGGTATAAGTCTTCTATAAATCATCAATATCTACAAACAGTTCTGCTATAATGACAGTGAAATTTCGCTGGACAATTGGTTCCCCTTGTCACCAGCCTATCTTCCATGTAATGTAAGGTAAACTCTCACATGGGATTTACTCATGAAAAGATTAGGCAGTCTGTTAGATAGGTAATCATATCTCCAGCGCACCTAGCCACTGGGGAGGCTTTCGCCAGGCAATAATTCCTCTATAAATACATATACTCTGTTTTTCCTTACTTGTATCATTTATTAAACAATCTTAATATAATGATACAACAAATCGTTTTACCACAAGATTTGGTATAAATATTTAATTTATTAACAAAGACAGTTAACCTTTTATTTGGAATTAAATAAAACTCTGTGTATGAATACGGATTACAGCTTATGTATTTTGTTTTATTATATATGACATACGAGACACTGACAGTTATTTAAAAGTAAATAATAAGTCTATCAAAAATGTCACCGGCCAGGGTGCACGCATTGAAGGAGGTTCTGACCAACACTCCCCCGCAATGCGAACACCCTGTACACAAAAACACGTAGTAAAAACAACAACCTGTATAAACACCTAAACACGTAGCAAAAACAACATATGTATAAACACCACCTAACTTTACACACACTTATAAAAAAAAAAAAAAAAAAAAAAAAAGTAACTAAAGACATATTTAAAAAATAAAAACCTACACCTAACTTAAACCTAAAGATTTAACACACTTGTAGTGTTTAAGTTTCGGTAACGGCTTTGTTAGAATGTCAGCTACCATGTCTTGTGTGTGTATACAACCTGTAACAGAATAAACGCAAGACCTGAAAGTTGTTTGTTCAGAATCGGCTTCTGAATCGATTTCCATCATAATTTATATATGTTAATTTTTCCCTAAAAAATCTTTTATTTATCTTAAATTAGAACCACCGCGTCGTAACAAGTTAATAAAATCTTTGCTTTTAGAAAATTTAAGCCTTATTCCAAAGTAATAAAGCCTTCTTGAATGCACGAGCGAATTTGTAGTTCGTTCATAGATATCCATACACACACGTAAATAATATCAATGCATTTTACATTTGAGGTAGTGTGCATTAAATAAAATAGTTAATTTAAGGAAATTTAACCCTTATTACCAACCAATAAGGCTTATTTAAATGCACGACAGAATTTGTAGTTCGCATTTCACAAAGTTTTTCAAAATGTTTTTTGCAATAGTAAGAATGATGTGAAAGAGCGAGATGCATTCTTCTTCTTCTTCTTCGTTCGATATGGCAATTGAGCCGATGTCGATTTACCAGCTACCCCTTTGACGTTTGACATGTTTGACATGTTTCAGTGGTTGTGTTTCGTTGTTGTTGTCACATTTTATTGTTTACGCGCGCGATGGCTTTCCGTTATACCAATATCCAGTACACGGAGATGGTGAGGACACTGGCTCGTTGTGACGATAATGTCGAGTTAGCTTGTCGAGTGATGAATGAACGATATGGCACCAGAGTGAGCGCCAGGACGATGCTAAGTGCAACTCAGCGTCTGAGGGACTCCGGGACGTTTCGTCCTAACACGGCCTTGGATAGAGGGACAAATGTGCGCAGTACTCGTTTGCAAGCAAACATTCTCGATTATTTCGACGAGCATCCAGAGAGTAGCACGAGAGAGGCAGCGCCATTGTTCGACTGCAGTCACATGTACGTGTGGCGAACATTACATGCTGATGGAGAACACCCGTTCCACCTACGACGTTGTCAGGAGCTAACGCCGAGCGACTACTTGCCACGTCTAGAGTTTTGTAGATGGGTGTTGGAGAACTGGCAACAAAATATTATTTGGACCGACGAGAGTACATTCACTCGTGTTGGGATGTACAACCAACATAATCAACATTTGTGGAGGCACGAGAATCCACATGCATGCCGTGTGGATTCATTCCAGCACAGATTCTCTGTAAACGTGTGGGCGGGCGTCATCGGTACACACGTACTCGGCCCCGTTTTTCTACCGAGGTTGACTGGAGATACCTACCTACAGTTCTTGCAGGAGACATTGCCGGTGTTATTAGACGACGTCCCTCTCGTACTTTTACGACAAGTCTTTTACCAACACGATGGTGCTCCCGCGCATTTCACGTGGACCGTTCGACGGCATCTTGATGCGGAATATGGCACGCGTTGGATTGGTCGTGGGGGACCTGTACAGTGGCCTCCCAGATCGGCTGACCTAACGCCGTTAGACTTTTATTTGTGGGGTCGAATAAAATCCCTTGTGTATGTAAACGAGGCAACAAGTGTCGATGACCTCAAACAAAAAATCGAACACGCATTTGTGATAGTGAAAAATGACACTGAGGTTCTTAGCAAACTAAAATTAAATTTAAGAAAGCGTGCTACAAAGTGCATCGAACAAGGCGGTGGTCATTTTGAAAGTTTAATGAAAATGGGACGAAGAAGTAGTGTAAATTAGTGTAAATTCTGTAAGTACCTATTAATACGATTTTATTTTAATTACCTACTGTAAATATTATGATTCAAATCTTTTAAACACGCCGACTTTGAATATTTTTTACACGTAATAAACGGTAAACACGACTTATCAGAGTTTAGAGGGTAATGTCGCGAAAGTTACGCGTCTGAGATAAAAAAGTTCTGCGTTCCCCGGTGTCCGATGATAGTACCTACCTACACGTGTCGGCGCGGCGGCCGGCGGCGCGCGTCGGTGGGCGCGCGATTGGCGGCGCGGGCGCCGCCGCCCGGGTGCTCCGCCCTACTTTACTGATACATCACAGTCGGGCAAAATGTCGCTTGGTTTAAAAATACATCCTCGTTACTAAGCCTAATATCTTAGATTCGTATTGCTAATGTAGATTATTTAATACAATCGTAAAATTAAATTAAATTATTCAAAACCGCCAGTCCAAAGCCTGTGAAAGTGTGATGGAAAGATGGAATCATAATTTTCGGTCATTGAACTGACGTACCTAGTGACTACACTTGCAGTGCTTAGCCAGCTGATGGCGGGCGAACTGATGTGCGCTGGTGTGCGCTCGCCGCTATAAACATTGCTATGAGTGTGTGCGTAGAGAATAGTAGGCTCAAACGTTTTACGTTTAGTCAGGACAACTATTTTATATTATGTGATTTGGTTGGTTTAACTAAATTAAATTACAGATGTTATTTTAGTTTTATAATTTAATATTCTAATTGGCGTGTCTGAGGTCTTGCGTTTATTCCGTTACATATTGTATATTTCAGTTCCAGGTTGTGGTGTAAAAGAGCATCTCGAATGAAGTGGTGTTTGATGTCGATATGTTTAGTCCGTGCATGGTATGTGTTATTGTGTGCCAGTTTGATAGAGCTTTGATTGTCAGTGTGTATGATAATGGAATGAGTGATGGCGAATACTTCTTTAAGTAAAGCTTTGAGGTAGATAACCTCTTTGCAAGCATCTGTCAGAGCCATGTATTCGGCTTCTGTGGTAGATAGCGCGACTGTGCGCTGCTTGCGAGCTTCCCATGTAACTGGACCGCCACTCATCAGAAAAACATATCCCGTGAAGGATCTGCGGTCAACCAAGTTATTCCCATAGTCGGCATCTGAATAACCTGTTGTATGACTTAGGCCCGTACATTTATATTGAAGTCGGAGATCCTTGGTACCTTTCAGGTATCGAAGAACACGCTTAGCGGCCTTCCAATGTACTCCCCCGTAATGTGCATTGAATTGGGAAAGGTAAGAAACCGTATGACTGATGTCTGGTCTTGTACCTATAGCAATGTACATTAGTGATCCGATAAGCTCTTGATATGGGACTTCAATGTTATCTTCATCCTTTTCTGGAAAAGATAACTTTAGGCCAGGTTCCAACGGAGTTGTTACAGATATGGCATCGGTCATGCCAAATTTATTAATGAGTTTTTCAATATATTTAGTTTGGTCGAGAGTTATGCAATCTTTTGTTTGAGTGACTCTCATACCAAGACAATCCTTGAGTGGACCTAGATCTTTAATAGTAAAGATCTTTTTCAAATCTTTTTTAAATTTCTCTTTCATGAGATCATTGTTACTGAGAATGTAAAAGTCATCAACAAAAACAGATAGAATTAAAAAATCGTTTCCGTTTCTCATGTAATAGAGGCAGTGTTCTGTTGTAGCTTGAGTCAATGATAAACTATTCATTGCTTCACAAACTTTTTTATTCCACTGTCGTGGAGCTTGTTTCAAGCCATAAAGTGATTTTTTTAATAAACATACTTTGGTTTTGGAATCTATAGCAAAACCTTCTGGCTGCTCCATATAAATCTCCTCTTCTAAATCACCATTTAAAAATGCAGTTTCCACATCGATATGATCTACCTGCAAGTTATGCTGAACAGCAAATGCTAATAGCAATCGTACAGAAGACAGTCTAGTCACAGGAGAAAAAGTTTCACCGTAGTCGACTCCCGCTATTTGAGTAAAACCTTTTGCAACTAGCCGGGCTTTGTACTTCGAAATGTGTCCACTAGTGTCCTTTTTCATTTTGAAAACCCATTTACATTTCGTCGTCTTTCTATCAGAGGGTCTATCAACTAGAATCCATGTTTGATGTTTCATCAGTGAATTGTACTCAGATTTCATTGCTTCCAGCCATTTGTCTTTTTGGGGATGATTAATAACTTCTTTGTAGGTGTCTGGTTCTAGATCCGATGTTAAGTAGAGATTTTCTTGATATCTCTCAGGAGGACGTCTGTCTCTGGTGGGATATCTTCTTCCAAGTATAGGTTCTACGATTGGATTTAAATCTGAAGTATCATAATATACTTCACCAGATGTTCCAGGAGTTATTGATTCATCACTGGCTGAAGATTGTTCTGAACTTGACCTCTCGGGATTTATAACAGGCTGTGTTTGATGTTGTGACTGCGAAACAGGTAATTCATCAGTTTCATCAAAAGGTATAAGGACATCCGTCGTTTGTGGCTCGTGTGGAATTTCGCTGCAAGAGGGATTATGTTTCAACTCATTATTAAGTACTTTATTCTCAATAAATACGACATCTCTAGCAATTATTACTACTCGAGGGTTTTTCGGATCAATAAGACGGTAACCTTTGCTATCAGTGGCATAGCCAACAAAAATACAAGCATGAGTTTTTGATTCCAGTTTCGTACGTTTTTCTTTTGGTACGAGAACGTGGGCTTCGCAACCAAATATTCTCAGGTGTGAAAGGTTAATTTTGTGTCTAGTCCAAAATTCTTCTGGAATCCTATTGTTTAAAGCTTTTGTAGGAGTACGGTTCTTTAGATATATTGCCGTATTTACCGCTTCTCCCCAATACGCTTTTGGTAATTTGGAATCCTCGAGCAAAGATCTTGCCTTTTCAATAATTGTTCTATTTGCACGTTCAGAGATTCCATTCTGCTGAGGGGTATACGGAACTGTGGTTTGATGCACAATCCCATTCTCTTTTAGAAAAGTAGACATTTCACGATTAACGTATTCGCGACCATTATCTGAACGTAGAACTTTAATTTTTAGACCAGTCTGATTTTCTACTAAATGTTTGAACTCTACAAACTTTGCAAAAACTTCTGCCTTTGATTTTAAAAGATATCCAAAAGTTTTACGGCTAAAGTCGTCTGTAAAAGTAAGTAAATATAAAGCTCCGCCCCATGAGTGTGTACTCATTGGTCCACATAAATCCGAATGGATTATTTGTAGTACAGCGTTCGACTTACTTTTAGAGTTCGGGAAAGGTCTTTTTGATAATTTTCCTTGTAAGCAAGGAATACACACTTCTGTTATGTTATCAGAATAGTTTATGCCTACAGATTTCTTCTTTAATATATTCATACTTTGGGCATTGAGATGACCGAGACGCCTGTGCCATAGCATTGCAGACTCTTTAGTGATAGAGTTCAAAGCATGCGAACTACTTGCATCTAGTTTGTACATACCTTTATGGTACGAACCAGTGGCAATAATAGAACCTGTCACTTGACATTTGTCACTTTTATAGATGCTCGCGCCTTTGGATGTAAACACTATATCAAAACCTTTATTTACTAAGCTACTAACCGATAATAGGTTTGTTGCGAGACTAGGGACATATAGAACATCGCTAATGGTATTAACGTTGTCGGAAACGAAATATTTAACAGTACCTTTACCTTGGCTCAACAACTGTTGCTTGTTCGCAACAGTAATAGGGGTGATGTAGGATGTAAGAGTCTCAAACCAATCTCTCCTGTTACTCATATGTGAAGTTGCGCCAGAATCAATATACCAGTCTTGGGAACCTGTGATGGAGGTAGAAATGTTAGAAAAACAGGATGAAAGTGTGAATTCGGAAGTATAATTTGTAATTGTATTAGCCGAAACATCATTCTTTTTGATTTTTACGTTTCTACATTGCGAAACTACATGGCCTAGCTTTTTACAGTAGACGCAAAACTTTTTCTTTTTGTAATTCTTGCTTTGTAGTGCGGCATTGTCAAGTTCTCGATTATAGGTACTTGTTGTTGATGGAGCTCCTCGGGAATCTTCTTTAAGAAGAGCTGTCACCACATTTTCCGACGTAATGTTGGTATTTGAATGTTCTAGAGCCAGGACGAGTGAGTGGTATCTCTCCGGAAGTCCAGCGAGCATAATGATGGCAAGGAATTCATCATCCACTCCAGCTCCTATGCCCTCCAAATCTTGTTGTATAGCTAGTGTATTGTTTACATATTCATGTATATTACCCTTGAAAGTGTTATCCAATAATTTTTTCATTAGAGCTAGTCGTCTCGTTAGACCGCTGTCGGCATAAGCCTTTTTAAGGCAATTAAATGTCTCAAAAGCTGTTTTGGCTGACCTGATTACTGGATATACCGATTCGTCACATGTAAGTGCAATTTTTGCACGAGCCTTTGCGTCTTTTCGTTTGGCTGTTGGATCTTCCAGGTCGACAGGTTTAGTCACGACGTCCCAGATTTCAAGATCTGTTAAGAGGCACTCAATGGCGAATGCCCACGTGCTAAAATTGCAGCTCCGACCACCTTTAAGCTTTGTAATGCTAAGGGAAGATGCAATCTGTACTTGTGACGATGTTACAGAAGTAGTCATTTTTAGGACTTACGTATATTATTATATATCGTTGACTTCTGCACTTAATAGTTATAAAACTACTTGAATATTCAGTGTTCTGGGCCCATAACCATTTGGAATTAAATAAAACTCTGTGTATGAATACGGATTACAGCTTATGTATTTTGTTTTATTATATATGACATACGAGACACTGACAGTTATTTAAAAGTAAATAATAAGTCTATCAAAAATGTCACCGGCCAGGGTGCACGCATTGAAGGAGGTTCTGACCAACACTTTTGAACGCCATTGTCACATATATGTGACAAACGAAATCTTACCCTGAACACCAACGTCACAAATATATGACAAAATCATTTGACAGAAAAAGTGGCGGCGTCAGGGGTACGGCGATACGTTTATACTCCGGCGTTCAAAAGGTTAAAAACACGAATTTCATGTTTTTAAATAATGTTATTATATATCGTTATTATCCTAATCGCCAAAAACCCCGACTAAAAACAACTAGAAAAAGAACTCAAATTTTTGAACGGCTGAATAGATTTTCATGAAACATAGCTAATATGATACGCTATTAAACTAGCTGTCAATTAAAAAAAATGCTTTGGAATCAGTCCATCCGTTTTGGAGCTATGATGCCACAGACACACCAGAAACTTATAACACTCCTCTCTTTTGTCGGAGGTCAAAAAGACATGTGAAAATTGTTTACGAAACAATAAAAAACAATAAGAAAAAACAGTATACCTATTTTCTACCTCTTACGACACCACAAAAACTTCTTAGTCCGAAACCACAAAAGGAAAATAAATTGAACTTACTTGACTGGAAAGTTGACAACAGTAGGGTTCTTTTCAACAAAGAATGTATTTTTAGTAAACCTCTTGATGTACAAAATCAAATAAGGCGGCAACTGCGTGATCTCAAACCTTTTCAAGAAGTTCTCTTTGTAAGTTTTATACTCTTTTGATGTCTGACCATTGAACTTTGAAAGTAGTTGGTAAAGGTTCACCTAAAACAAGGATAGCGTAAATAAACAGATATTACATTTTAGCGGGACTATCACTGAAAGAAAAGGACAGAAAATCGGGGACAAAACCATCTCCTTACCGTTTTCTCCCTCGATTTTTTTTTGTCTTCTGTTAGACAAAGGATGGTGACAGTTTTGTCCAACCGCCGTGTTAGGCCTGCTGAAGAAGGTATGCGGGGTACAAATGGAGGAGGGCAAAGAGTAATTGCGTATTGCCTATGTACAGCAGTAGACTATGATAGGCAGAGTTGATTAATTACCTTGACTAAAAACACCTGTTATTATCTTTTGAATGTAGAACTGGCACTAGATGGTAATAATATTCATTCGAAATTGAATACCTTGACACATCTTTTTTTAAGGGTTCGCAACATTAGGAATAATTCTTGTATAATGAGTGCGTTTATAATCCTACATCTCATCATACAAATTATAATATTTGTTTCATGCGGGAATCGAACCCGCGACAACTAGCACAGCAGTCGATCGCTCTACAACTGCGCCAACCGTGCTGTCAGATACATAATCATGATATTATAAACGTACAATTGGATTTCGACCTTACATAGTCCTATGTAAGGTCGAAATCCAATCGTAGCTTTTACATTGGATCATCCAGGTAGTATTGGACTTCTGACGAGTATTTAGGAAATTAATAAAGAGTATTTAATCACCTGTGGTATAATATTTTCTCTAAACTCATCAGTGAACAGCGGTGTGGGGGGCAGGTCACACGTCAGGTACAAGAATGGTGACTCCGTTATCATCTCACTGTATTCCTCACTACTCAGGTCCACTTTAGCAGCATCATCTGCATCAGCTGGTGGTAGCTTTCTGGCAAACATGTACCTTGGTTAATGACCGGGTAAGCACAAATGTATTATCTTTTATTAGAGTATGAATTATAATCCAGTAGACTCTTCTCTTGGTTATTACGATATCCAGATTTTATTAAGACAGTATGATAACTACAATAAGTGGTTTCTTATTTCAATAAATATGTCATTTACCTGGTGTATATCCTCATGTGGCCAAGAAATGACTTGTAGATAATAGAACTATTAGGTTTCTTAGTTCCATTGAGTGCCATATGTAGAGAATTTAGAAACCATGACATAAAATCTATGGGATCACCTGTAAAATAGAGAAAATATTAATGAAATTTATCATTTTACTCCAGGATTGCAAATGTAAGATCTTAGTTAACCTTTAGGCTCGTAGGCCCGCGATAAAAACATATTATAGCCGAATCGGATGATTTAAAAAAATGCAAATAATGGCGGGGGCCTTAATAATATACCTAATAAATAAATAATAATTTAAAAAAAAATCTGAAAAAAATAAATAATTAAAATGTAAATAAATGTAAATGACGTCATGGGCCGCGTGGCCTATACGATTGTATTAACTTACTGGGCTTGATAAACTGGAACCTCTTCTTGGACCATAACACAACGGCCTGCAGCATCTCATGGGGTGACACATGAGCTTTAAAAGCGCGCGGGTTCCATAGCTTTCGGAGCAACTCGCCGAAACGCTGCACTAAGAGGAACGAAGAGTCTCCAGGAGGCCTTTTGACATTCGCATAGTTCTCTTCACGTAGAAAGTAGTTGCGGAGTGGACGCACTTGAGATAGGCACTACAATTAAAATCTATAATTATGACATGGAGGTAAAATTTGTTTGTTTATATGTAGGGAATAATATGAGGGCCGAGCACGAATCTTTTGACGTATAGTAACGTTAACGTACGCAAATTTTACGTAATCTATCGTATTTTCGATCAATTATATGCAACACACTTGTTTCATGAAAATGTAAAAATACTGCATGTATATTCTTACGTTTCCGTTACGATACGTTAAAGCATTCGTGGTCGGCCCACTGTTGAACTACTGAAACAATTCAAAAAATTATTTCACTAATAAAACTCACCTGCAAAATAACATTGCAGTAATCATTAGCCTTAATATTATTGAGACCAACAATGCCTGGCATGTACATGGTGCTGTCAATAGCTCTGGACATCTTGGTGTTGTAGTCCAGCTGTTTGATCTGCTCCGGAGTGAAGATTGGGTTTAGGACATACTTTATGTCATTCAGTGATGAATCTAAAAATGTTAATAGTACAAAATATGAATACACACGGTTACACGGTTGGCGCAGTGGCTAAGCCATTAGCTTTCTGCGCTACGTGCCGCGGGTTCGATCCCTGCACGGAACAAATATTTGTATGATCTACAGATAGTTGTTTCGGGTCTGGTTGTGTGTGCATGTGACATGTATGTTTGTAAACTGTACCCTCGATACAGGAGAAATCCTAGTGAGGGGGAATGTTTAAAAAAACAAAAAAAATAGCTTCTAATTTTTGAATTTTGTGTAATACAGAAAATAAATTGTAAGATCCAGGTATTAAAAATGACTTATTGGATAAATGTATGAAGTGCTGTTTATTAGATATAATAATATGTATCAAGTGCTGCATAGCAACCTCGGGAAGCCTTATTGACTATCTGCACTATGAGCCTTTCTCAGTTAACTTGGCACTTTGAATTTATTTCGAAAGTAAAGAGACAACTTGGGGGAAGCCTTTTCCCAGCAGTAGGACAGTATGGGCTAATCTTTACATAGTATAAACTAAAGTTGCTTTCCACGTCTGTCTGTATATCCGCTAACTGCTCCTAAACCATCAACAGATTTTGATGTCGTTTTCACAATCATTTTGAGCATTTCTTCTGGAAGGTTTATATACAATAATTCTTTTATATTGAATGTAAGGATAGTAGAGACATTGCATCCATGCAAAGCCGGGGACAGGTCCTAGTAAATAATAAAAATAAGTAATAGGGAGACAAGAAGACTACATGAACTTGGGCTTCAATTATTGTCTCCATTATAATTGGCTTTTAAGACCTAATTTAGGCCAAAACCTTTTAAGATACTTCAAGAAGAGTCTTGTTTAATCCTACGCAATATAATTAACTTAGATATTTTGACTTACCAATAACTTCATAGTTGTCGGGCAAGCAGTAGAACTTCAAGGTGTGAAGATTGAGGAAAACATGATGACCATCAGCTACTGAATGAGTGTAGGCATGTGTGTTAGTTCCTCTGCCCTGTAAAGAAACAATTTCACAAGAACCGCTAATACTCTTGTACATGATAATGAAACAATACTAGCTGTGCCCGCAACTCCATCACCATCAACGTCAGATGCTGATATTTATGAAAAATAAAGCCTATCCTTCATCATAATGCACACAATTTCCTAGTCAAATTTCTTCAAGATTATTTCAACCGTTTAGTCGTGAAAAGGTAACAGACAGAGTTACTTTCACATAATAAATTGTTTAGTCGTGAAAAGGTAACAGACAGAGTTACTTTCACATAATAATCATTCTCTTTTTTATTAAAACGTTACCCCGCTTATATCTCATGTATTGTGGGTACAGTTCCAAATATACATCTCATATAAACACCCAGACCTGGAACAACTATCAGTGCCTAAGGCGGAAATCGAACCCACAACACATAGGGAAGAAAGCCAATCGCTCAGCCACAGCACCACTTGTGCCATGAGAGATTCAAATAGACCTGTTGGTACTATTATTAGCTGACCAAACACAGACTTTCTAAATTCTCAAGGCCCACCACAACCACTTGTGATTAGAAAGGTAGTGATAATAATACGAAAAAAATTAATAAAGTCATAACAATTGGAAACCATAAGTGATTAACGTTGAAGTTTGCAACCTTTCTAATCACAACCGGACACAGTAGGCTTTGAGAAATATGAAAGTCTGTGTGAAAGTTATATGAACTTTAGTAATTAAATACATAATTATACTGTAGTTAGTAAAGCAGTTTTGTTTACCTGAAAGTACTTGCCACAAACGAGACAAGCGTATACATTGATCCTAGTCAAAGAGACCGAACATAGCTTCTCAAAATCAAAGTCCAGAACATGCCTATTGATTGTATCTAAATATGGGCACTGAATATGCAACGTCTTTGATGAAGGTTCTGGAAAATAGTAATACAATAAATATCAATAGCGCGAAATAAATTGTATAAACATAAGTTCTAGGTTATAATGCGCTAACCGGATGATTCTGTACCATTTTCTTCAGAAATCTTTCGTTTTTTACTATTGGGTTGTTCTTCCGACATTGTTATTACAGTATTCTATATCCTAGCAAAAAATAAATCTTTATTTCTGCATTGAGGATATGACTTCGCTATTTGATTTTTGGTTTGATTGACAAACAGAAACACACAAAAATACAAATTGACAATAATTTCAAATTTGACAATAGATAGGTGGCACTAGAGATGGAACGTATATACTAGAACAGATCCAGGGACTAAGTATTTATTGAGACTAGGTTGCACCTATTCCAACTTTTAAAATACTCGATCCACCTAGTATCTAGTCTTACTGTGCCTACTATTATATACTCTTTGACTGTGCCTACGCGGCGCGTGGCCCGCTTGATTCGAAGTACCTACCGGCGCGGCGCGTCAAGCGCGAAGCGAGATAGCAAGTCTGCCAAAGAGTATGTAATAAAGTCTGCTTTGCCGCTCACTCGTGTTTGCTTAAAACATTCGTGTGTCAGTCTTTGGCTACGTTCAGTAATTCAGTTTTCGGTGCGAAAGTCACTCGGGCGAATGTCGCTCGCTCATCGGGAATAATTGAACGATCCACAACTGCGTTACGCGAGTGACCAATTCGGACCAATCGAACGATCTCAAATTATCTGCTGCTGTATCCTATGACTACAGTCATTGGTCGGTTGTTAGCAGTGCGACTGTTGAAATAGGATCCAGCAGATATTTTGAGATCGTTTGATTGGTCACTCGCGTAACGCAGTTGTGGACCGCCCGAAGCCGTTCAATTATTCCCGATGAGCGAGCGACATTCGCACGAGTGACTTTCACACGCGCTGCTTCGACCAATCCACAACTGCGTTACGCGATTGAACAATCGAATGACCTCAAATTATCTGCTGTATCCTATGACTACAGTCATTGGTCGGTTGATAGCAGTGCGACCGAGTGCGACTTACGAACAAATTTTGACAGATGGAAGCGTAAGTTCACGCTTAGACTCGTTTCTGTCGTCTCTGAATGTCAGCCTGAATTTAAGCCAAAGCATACTTTAAAGCATGCGTACTTCGTGGACTAGGTAGAACAGGTATTTGGATCAAGTATTTGTACAGATTTGGATTTGGTGCACCTAGTACAAAAATTACCTACTATGACTCATCTCTAGGTGGCAACGGGCGCGTTCCAGGTATAAAATATCCATAACCCTAGGCAATGGGTGTGTTCAGTTATTACGCCCGACGACGCTCGACGACGCGGGCGATCACACTAAACCGTTCAGTTATTTGAGCGAGCGTCGTCGGACGATCGCTCTGGTCACTCCGTGAAATAGTAGGGTGAAAGTCGCACTCGGTCACACTGCTAACAACCGACCAATGACTGTAGTCATAGGATACAGCAGCAGATAATTTGAGATCGTTCGATTGGTCCGAATTGGTCACTCGCGTAACGCAGTTGTGGATCGTTCAATTATTCCCGATGAGCGAGCGACATTCGCCCGAGTGACTTTCGCTTTCGCACCGAAAACTGAATTACTGAACGTAGCCCATAACCACTTCCAAAATCCATGGTTACGTTCAGTAATTCATTTTTCGGTTGAAAGCAATGACCAAAGAAGCCTCTCATTGGCTACGTTCAGTAATTCATTTTTCGGATGAAAGTCACTCGTGCGAATGTCGCTCGCTCATCGGGAATAATTGAACGAACCACAGCTGCGTTACGCGAGTGACCAATCGGACCAATCGAACGATCACAAATTATCTGCTGCTGTATCCTATGACTACAGTCATTGGTCGGTTGATAGCAGTGCGACCGAGTGCGACTTTCACCCTACTATTTCACGGAGTGACCAGAGCGATCGTTAGATGACGCTCGCTCAAATAACTGAACGGTTTAGTGTGATCACCGGATACCTAATCACGATGCACGCTCGTAATCGGAATCGACTCAATTTTGACACTACAACAGTGTTCATTGCGTTGCTCAAATTGTAGGGCGTAGTGGTTTTAAAAGCATACCGCTCAATGTAATTTGTTGGACAATGCCTTATGACTGTTAATAATAAAACCCAAAAAAGTTCAGGGACACGATAACGGGATGAAGTGTGGTCAGTCCTTAATCGCGTTCCATCACTTTTTTCAAATAATTGTGCAGCTTTATCGCATAAAACCTGGAAAATTCTGTCAGTTGACAGTTGGATGACATTGACTTTGACAAACGTTTGTCATCCTCAGAATCGAATTTACAATCGTCATTTTCTTCCCGAAAATGGCCGCTTCAGGAGGAAATATTGAATGGTCTACAACTGTTAAACCGATATTAACAGCACTCTACGGCCCATTTTTCGACAAAAATGACGCTGTGGAAATCATCCAAGCCATCATCAAAAGGTTTGAGTTATTACCGCACTGTAACTGTTAGAACAAAAGTTATTTTGATCGCTCATGAAATGATTGTTACCTATTTATTTATTTATAAACTTACCGTGTGTATTATTTTCTATCGAGGTTATTGTACATTTACTTTGTTTATGCACTATTTCTTCACTGACCATGGTATTCATAAAACGCATAGGTAATCTGTGCGTGCACATCTCAACAGTCAAACATATTTTTCTCATATTACCCTACTTACAATAATCTTCTTATTCCTTTATCATGTTGCTACCCTCAATAAGAAAATTACTGCTTATACCGTGGCGTTGACAATTCTATCCCGACAGTTCGACTTGAGTTTTATTAGTTTTACAACTCATATTCACCATGTCTTTGCGTCTAATTCAATTCCTTTATTCTGAAAGTCTAAATTTTATTGCTCGCAGCGAAAGTGAGTTCCAGAACCATGAGGACATCTATGACTTATTCTACACATGCTTTGCGTGCCTCTCTGCACATTTTATTAGCATGAATGCTAATAATTGTAAGTATATTTGATTAGTTTGATGTATCTTTAGATATAAACCTTCTAAATATAAAACTGTATATACTATTGTAAATATGCTAAACAAAGTTACCAATATATATTTTAGTGTATGAATGAAGTACTTGTCATCATGCACTACCTACATAAAACATCTAGTAGGTACTTGCAAAATTGTGAATTTCACAATATTTTGCAACCTTAAAAATGTGTAGGTATCCATTTTATACGGGTAAATAGTTGAAACAGGGACATGTCTATTGTGTGTATCTTTTAACCGTTCTAATTACAACAGGTTGCCTGTATCCAAAAACAATAGTAACGTCTGTTTCATCACTTAGTTTGATGAATAAGACAATGAAAACTGTTTATTGTGTTATACATTGTTGTAATAATGATATCTTGCTGAATAAAGTCAAAATTAAGTATGAGTCATTCTTTAAATAAACTATTATAACTTTGTTTTTTATTCAAGATCACAAGATTCACATCACTCACACATCTAAAATGTCAAATTGGTCATAGCTTTTTGAAATAAAGTTCATTTTGGTGTGATTTTATTATATTTGCATCTGTCAATATTATTGAGGTTTAAAAAATAGACTTTAGTGACTTTTTTCTTACCTATATTCTCTAGACTCAAAACTAAGTATTTAATTACTGTATATTTTTTTCCATTTTTTGTTACTAACATCTTATTGTGACAAACGTCTATCAATAGCATGCCAATATGTTTTAGTACCAAATGACCAACTAAGTACTGCAAGAGATGCATTCAGAGTAATTCTCCGACAAATACTGAAGAAGCTCTCCGAGGCAGGATTGAGCTGCGATGATACAAATACGACTGCTGCACCAAATGTTTCTGTTAAGCAGGTTTGTAGGAGTTTCATACTTTATATCATATTTTCCATAGGAGTTTTCATGAATAGTGATGGTGTAGCCACTACAGCTGGGTTAGCACGGTGGGTGGACAAAACCGTTTTCTTCACCCTTTGTTTTCTTGACAGAAGACGAAAACGAAAAATTAAGAGATAATGGCAGGGTTCGAAGTGATAATTATCATTCTGATTCTTTGACATTTATCAAGATACATATCAAAGATAAAAATTATTGAATGAATTGCTTATCTCAACATATTTGATTATTTGATTTACAAATAATAATAAACTGTTCTTTCCTCAGCTACTGCTACCTATTGTGGGACTATGCGGAATCGACGGAGGGGGTTACCCCCAATCTGACCTAGTCATCTTGACTTCACTGCTGAAGAATGCTAAGCTACCTGCACATGTTACTGTGCCCGGTATGTATATTTTTAGCTAAACATTCTAGAAAGTACTTTCTAACAGGAAACAAGAGACATACTTCATATATTTTTAAATACAGAGGTTTTTTATTTTAAAATATTATGAAGATCTCTTTTTATACTTCACAAACACCCAGAGCCACCAAAAAGTCTTTTGTTTTGTCTTGTTTGTGTACACACTAAGAAACATATTTCGTCATACATACTAAAAACAACATATAGGGGTCACCAATCCACCTGTCAAACGGTGATTATTACAATGAACATTTACTGTAGTAGTCATTGGGAGGCCCATCTTCAGCAGTGCATGTTCACTGGCTGATACAATGTTGATTGGTATGATTAAAAGTATCAGTGCTTAGTATTTATAAAAAAAATCTCTCCCAGAAACCCAAACAACAAAATCATCAGTCATACCCAGCTCGATTACATCACTAGCTTCTCAAACCACGCCCACTGAGAAGCAGCCGCCTTCCAACGCCCAGCGACGCTCCGACGCGCTCCTGGAGCAGTTGACGGCGCCGCTGCGGAATCCAGTGGCGTCGATGACGTCATCTCAAGCCCAGCCGGCCACAGCTGTCCTGTCGCCCGGAAGCAAGGATAGTTTGGAGAGCACTAAGGATGGGAATGCTTCGCAACAGTCTTCTATTGATATGAAGGTAGGGTTCTTTATGTGAATTAATACAGTATGTGATGAGAAATATTTGAATTCAAATTTCAAATGTGGTTGAAATACTTTTTCACTTCAGTAGCTCAAACATGTAGGTTTTGCTGCCTGAAATCAGTGAGCAAAATGCGATTTTGCTCACTGAGTGAGACAAAGTAACTTTTTAATTTTTGTTTTCAGAAAGCCGCGAATATCTTATTCAGCCTTGGGTTAATCATACAATTCGAAACATTCACACTCTATCTCTTTCCCACCATTAGAAAGAGAGAGAGACAAAGACCAGCCCTTTCGAAGTTCCGATTTTGAATTCGACCTCAAAGACAAACACGTTCGGAATTTCGTACTGACTAAAGAAATTTTGCAAAAAGACAATTATGTCCAATGACCAAAGAATCCTCTCTTAATTATGTCTAATTTATTGAATTTTTAATTTATTGTTGTATTTAAACGAAAATAAGTATTTACTGCAAATAAAACTGATAATTAACCTGTAAATATTTATTTCTAGTTTCAATAATGTTACGTAATATATTTTATCTCCTAAAGTGTTCTCGCTGCTGAAGTGAAAAGTTATGTGTGTTACACGAGAGCAAAGTTTTTTGCATCTCGTGCCTTTGAATCCCTCGCCACACTCAGGATTCAACTTTAGAATCACTCGCTACGCTCGTGATTCAATCGTTGAATCCTTCGCTTGCTCGAGATTCAAAATCAGCACTCGCAGCAAAAAACGACTTTGCTCTCTTGTTGCACAAATAACTATTGATATTTTGATGTGTTAATGATGTAAATAAATCTCTTAAAACAGCTAGTTTGGGCAATATACTGGATTTAGACTTTTTGAAGTAATAATGTCTGAAGCCAAATTAGTTATTTTTTTAAGATTATTTTCTTGCTAAATTTGACTCGGGTAATAGCTACTGGCACCAGCAGCTTTTATGTGGTCAAAACTCAGACTAAACATCAATTTTCTTGTCACAGAAGTGGGTTGCATCAACATGCTCATCGCTGCTGATGGAGCTGAGAGCCGGCTCCGTGGTGCTGAACGTGTGTTCTTCACTGCCGTGCCTGCAGCGGTACCTCAACCGCTGGCAGGCTGCTAAGGAGACCGCCATCGCGCCCCAGTTCAACTCTGATGCCTCACTGTGAGTTTATCTACAATAACTTATTGTTAGGCATTATTTAGACTTGCGTGATTGATCCTCTGTAGCGTCATCACATTGACCAGGTGAGATGCTGCCAAATTTATAATAGCACTCAAATTTATAATAAAATAAGATTCATTTCTAATCTCATAATCCCATGTTGTTTCAAATCATTCAATAATCAAGGACACGCAAAGTTCTGCTGCGACTTATTATTAAATCAAAGTCTGTTATCAATAACAAAACCGTTTGAATTAGTGTATAGGAAACAGAGAGTGAAAATGTAGCAATAAGCACTTCCTATAAAGAACACATGAACAATGTGTCTTCTCCTTAATGTTTTGATTGATTTCTGACAAATCAAATATACAAGATTTTTATAAAAATAAAATAGATACATAATTATTACACATTTTATAATAAAATATTAAAAATGGCTTGTCATTAATGTTGTTTTATTATAATGATTCATATCTCCTTAGCCTTCATTTCCTCGTGAACGAAGTGCACGTCTGTCGCCTCGCTTTGTCTCTGCCGTGCCTCGAGCCGTTCACGCCAGAACGAATCATGACGCTCAGTGATGTCAGCATTGCTGGATTACTATGCGCCACTGCACAGGTAATTAAATTGAGTTGTTATAGTTCGTTTTTGTAATGAGTGTTTTATAGTACCAATTCAAGACAATTCTTATATATTATTTATCTGCAATTAATGGCCTATAGCCACATGGGTACACTTCAATAGTTAACTAGTCGATTTATTTATGAGATAATGTATGAAATAAGCCATTTAGCCCAGGAGCCATAAGAAGGGGGATTTTTTTTATCATATTGAACCACTTTTGCCTGCAGTTGTCACTCTCAAAGTAATAATTTTTATTTTGTAACAGGCATCCCTTCACCCGAAAGACGAAGAATATGAGCAGCAGACGGCCACCCTCGTCGAAAGTGCACTCAGTTTGTACAACACTGTTGGCGAAACGTTCAAGCAATCTACACGCGCCGGTGGTTTTGTAAGTATAACAGACTATTAGATACGTTATGTATCACGACTTTTCCTCACGGGTTATCTTATTGCTTACGTAAACTAGAGGTAGAGAAATAAGGCGCATCGTGATTCTTCGCCCGCGCAGACACGAACACACGATCGCTGACAACACCCGAAGCTAAATCAATTTATAATCAACCTTATGTAATGCCCTTAAGGTGTAAAAATCGATTGCCTTGCCGTGTATTTCTATTTCGCTCACTGACTAAAGATCGTCGATGGGCGTCGTCACAGCGACGATGCTTTCTGATTGGTTGATCAATTTCCCGCGTATTTAATTCTGTCAACTGTGCAGGTACATCAGTAAGCCATATAAGTTGTGTCATACTATATGCCTACTTTTGATCCGTTAGGAGCTATGGCATAGGGGATTTTCTTACCATACATAATGATGGTAAGAAATGGTTTACCAGTGTAACATTGAACATCCTTTTCTCATCATAACACTATTAATAAGAGCTTGAAAATTACTGTCATTGAAATGACGTTATCCATTTTAGAAATTTGGAAGTGGTAAACCAGTTTTTAGCTCCCTGCCACTTTCTGGTTACCTAAAATGTAATTATATCTCATTTCCAACATCTTTTTAATCATGACGCGATTATTTCCTAGGTTTATCAAAACCACTTGATGATCGGCGGTTGGGTGCTGCTTTGTGGTCTGCATCATGCATTAGCGGGCGCTCCTTGCCCATCTACAACACCCGGCAAGAGCCCAGCCAAGACTCCATCGAGACCTTACAATCTTACCAAAATGTAAGTGTGATCTAGCTTAAATTGTTTTTATTGTGTTATTCATACTTGGGTAAACATACATTCTGAGTGTCATAGTTATGCCTCTTCTGAAACCGAGATAAAGTTCTGAGGGTCATAATACACTCGTTACTTTTAGTATCAGCGACTAGCGATTTAGTCGCTTTTTGGAAGCTCGATACAGCGACTGAACCCTACACTCTGCGCACATTGTAGAATAGAATAGAACTAATCTAAATAGATCTTTATTTAATGTAAACCAAATACAGGCACTTATGAAATGTAAAAAAAAATTGGTGCGCGGTTCCAAATAGATTCCATTCAGATGCCAGTCGCAACGTTTTATTGAAGCTTTGGCGTGCTACCACCCCGCCCGCTCTTTCCGTCCCTTCACCTCTCCGCCGTTTGCAGCGAGTCACAAAATCGCGATGCAGCATCGATGCAATAGCAAAATCGCTTGTCGCCGGTTCTAAAAGTATCGAGTGTGCTATGGCCCTTAGTCGACATTATTGATATCCGCATACAGTCATCGCACTCATGTCTTATTTACAATCTCTGTTCCACAGGCAACAAGGTCTCGGCGTAGTATGGGTAGCTCTAGGCGGGCGTTGCTTGGCCTGGGTGGGCGCGTTGCTGTCCGACGCTCGGCTCGAAGCGCTGAGCTGCGGCGACGCGGTAATCACTACGCCTGCTCCACTGCACATTCTGGCGCAACACACTGCGCACCAGAGAGAGCTGAGACTGGCATCAGCCGCACCTTTACATCAGGTAAAGTTCACAATATCCACGCAAATGGGTGTATTACGTATGTTTTTAACCCTGGACAAAAAAATGGGTGTTTTATGTTTGTAGTATGTATCTCTGGCATTGCAGCTCCGAAACGGATGGACTGATTTCAATGCAGATTTATTTAATTGAAAGCTAGTTTAATCGGGTATCAGCTTAGCAATGTTTTATGAAATTAGCAATGTTTTTGACGGTTAGGGTATTTTTTTAGCTAAATAAGAATAACTCTGAATATTAAAACTTGTTTACACAAGCCCACCGGCTCATACTTTTATGGGTCGCGTTTTGGTCTCTCGGGAGATGGGTAAGCCAAGCACCCAGATTCCGATTCCTCGCATCCTGTTCAGGGAGCGTAGATGATGAAAACTTGGCATTAGCGGTGAAAGAAAACATCGTGAGGAAACCTGAGAAGCCTAAATAATGATCTCGATGACACCATCGCACACGTGTACGCTCACCAGACCAAGGTGTGTGGTGTACAAAGGCATAGACCATTGTCATTTCGAAGAGGCCCGTCCTCAGCAGTGGAAAAGTTTACTGTAATGAGACCACACCCATCTTTTTAATATCTTAAATAATATCTAATGATTCTACCTTCAGACTGTCTTATCTAATAGTACAATTTCCCCAACAGCTACTGGTGGCGCTAGGCGTAGTGTGCTACCGCAAGGCAACGAACCTGAAGCGCGCGGTGGTACAGAAGCAGCACCAGGACGCCGACCCCGACCGCTCCGACTCCACCGTCTACTTCCAGGACATGATACTGTGCTCCGAAGACTCTGAGACAGATGACGGTACGCGTTACTTCTATGAAATTAAACCATTTTATTAACCCCCAACAAAAAAGAGGGGTGTTATAAGTTTGTAGTGTATATCTGTGTATCTGTCTGTGGCATCGTAGCTCCAAAACGGATGGACCGATTTCAATGCAGTTTTTTTTTAATTGAAATCTAGTTTAATCGAGAATCATCTTAGCTATGTTTTCTGAAAATCTGTTCAGCCGTTCAAAAGTTACGGCTCTTTTTCTAGTTTGAGTCAGGGTTTTTGCCGGTTAGGTTAGCTCGAAGTTTAGTCTCTCAGGATCATATTGAAGTTTATTACCAGAGTCGATGTTCATTACCATTTTAGTTAGGCGGTAGACCCCTGATTGGTTATTGTCGCGTTGACTTGCAGTTCACACATTACTCCATTTAATTATTAGTCCTTGCGAGTATTTTAATGTAAACTAGGATTTAAAAATATTATATCATGCATTTTTGGCCCAGAAGATAGCGAACCACTATTCGGGTTGTGGTTTGAATCAACACTTGTGGCTCCCGATGCTACGGACAACAGCGGGTTAGTGCGAGCAGCAGGGAACAACGATAACGCTGACAACGCCGACGCGCCGCAACGACCGCACCAGGCCATCGTACCTGACAAGGCAGAGCCCTACTCCGTAAGTACTCCATTGTTACTATACACCTGCTAGTCGTAGTCCTAAGGAATCAACTGCGACGACCTGGGAGCCTAAAAAGGCCACATTGAGCAATTCATCTAATGATCGCTTAGTAACTGTCAAACAGATGATTACTGAATATGAACGTTATGCGGATGATAATAAGAGTCATCAATTAAGTCGATATTTTGACATTCGTAACATGAATCATATTATGATTCATCTAAAGCGGCCTTTTTAGCCCCCCTGCACTTTCTGCAACTTCTCCACCTAGTTTCTGTTCTCTTAGGGCTGATTTT
This sequence comes from Allophyes oxyacanthae, assembly GCA_932294325.1. NCBI lineage: Eukaryota > Metazoa > Arthropoda > Insecta > Lepidoptera > Noctuidae > Allophyes > Allophyes oxyacanthae. Next base: position 14,615,600 of record OW028611.1, read on the forward strand.
TCAATCGCCAGATAATGTTTTATCCTATGAATAAATTTGATGTTTGATAGATTTTGTATAGGAAAGCTGTCAAAAATTCAAATTTATTCCCTCAGATAATGTTATGATTGTAAAATCTACCCTTAGTATCGAGAGTTTTTTGTAGAAGTTGCTAAACTGGCAGTCTTTTGGCTTTATACAGAGTTATTATATCGAAAAATATCTATACCTAATATTTAAAGTATAATATATTTTTATTAAAATCGATTCTTATTTTTGTTTCTTTATCTCGATATTTATTAAATAGCATGTATTTGTTCCAGTACATTACTCTAGCGACGGAAGTGTTCACGTTGCTTACCGAGGAGATCATCAGCGAGGGTTCAGAGCGCCTGGGCCAGCATTCGCTTCAGCTGCACGACGCGCATCAGGCCTTACTGGCCGCGCTTGCTAAAGACTTGGACCGGGAGACAGCGCGCACTGATACTGGTACGCCATTATAACGTTAACCTTTTATTTCGTGAACGGGTGCCGTCTGTCTGGCCTGGTCAGCTTGTAACTGCCGTGGCATTCTTATTTAGAGGCAAATTTTTATTATTATTCTATTCTAATTTATTTTTAAAATGTAATTATAATTTTTTTTACCCACACAGGCACAATTTCGACATGTTTCGGCGCCCGCTTGGGAGCGTTATACGGATCATTCAGCTCCGCTCTGGTGCGGTATTTACACAACTTGAGCGGTGCGCCGGCGTTCGCCTCCCTACAGCCAGCGCTGCACCAGCAGCTCATATCCGCCGGCTCGGAGAGGACCAACATGACTCCGCTGCAGGTATGTACCAGTGTATATTTATTTTCTGCAAGTAAGAAGGGTTATTTTATTTACAAATAATACTTAAACCATCAAACATGATTTAAAACTATCTCTTCAAACTCAATAATATGGTACTTGGTCTTCAGAAGATTAACGCCTCGAGAAATATAGAAGAAACTGATACAAATATTGTGAATCTTGTTACCAATTTGACTACATTGCGGTGCCTATTACTATTTACGGTCCCAGCAGGATACCAACGCTGTGACATTTTCTATTTCTAAATGCCACAGCATTATGCTGAGATGGGAGCCATTTTTGACCTCGTACAGGTTGCTTTGATTATTGTTTTTCTATTGTTATTTTTTATGTTTTATTTGTTGTTTTATTTTTGTACCTTTTATACTTTTATTCGTTCCTGGCGAGTCCAGAATAATAATGTTTTCTTTCTTTCTTTTCTTTCCTATTAAGTACACATCTTGTGGTTACTCAAATTGTATTAAATACGAACTATTGTATTAATGCATCAATAAACTTTATTACTATATTGTGTGATAGGTCGGACCCCGTGTAGTGAAGCTACTAGGAGGTATGGTCCTCAGTAAGCAAGCCGCTGAACGTGAGAACAGTATTCTGGCGATGTGGCACAAGATTGTCAACACTCTGCAGGAGTGCGCGCTACAAGCGCAGCCGTCGCAGGATCATGACTATGAAGGTTTGTATAATATGTTAGGACCATAGCGGACGTCATTTACCAGGGGGGCTAAAAAGGCCGCTTTTGGTGAATCATAATATGATCCTATTACGATTCTATTTTCAAATCACAAAATGGCCACTTATAGCAATTCATATTATGATTCATAATATGATTCCTAATATGAAATGCATCTGTTTGACAGTTTTCTATGGAGATTCGTAAAATGGCTCAATTAATAGGAATTGCAAATGTGTCAAATAGCAGATTCATAAGAAGTTACTTCATGACTTCATATTTCAATTCATCTTTCAGATTTCCTTGAAATCTTAATTAATAATGGCAGATTTAGGGCATTGTTATTGTTAAGTCTGAGAATATAAAAAGGTTGTACATAACTTTATCACTAGAACTTCTCGTACTCATTAAAATATCGCATAGGTAGCATAGTACAATTAATATTATTGTAATAGGTATTGAGCTAATGTGGTGAGTAAGCAGTGATAGCAATAAATTGATCTTTATCTTTAGCCTAGCGGTCGAACGCTTGCCTGCCGTGCAGGAGGGTCTGAGTTCGAACCCAGCCCGCACTGACTTGACTTTTCTGGCAATTTGACTATCACTTGCGCTAACGGAAGGAAAACATCGTGAGGAAACTTGCACACCTGAGAGGACCTCGTAAATGTCGATAGTGTGTGTAATAAGCCAACCCGCACTAGGCCAGCGTGGTGGATTAAGGCCTAATCCTTCTCATTCTGAAAGGAGGCCCGTGCCCAGCAGTGGGCTGGATATATTTTTATTTAGGTAGAGAGCTTAGATTGTTGATTGGTCCAATCATAAATCTAAGGTAGTGAGTAAATTAATTTGAATGTAGATTGGGATATTACTATTAGGTAGGTTATGAAATGTTTATGAAAATGAAACAAAGTTTTGAGGTCACAGTCACATTTAATACTTTATAATAATAAATGGGTGTTATTTATAGTTAATCATGTAGTAGGTATGAATCTGGCTTAATACATTTCAACCTCTCCGCTCGATTCAGGTCCGAATTGAAAACAATAGATTTCTCTGAATAAGGCTTGATGCTAGGCATGGTGAGAAAAATGATATTGACAGCATGAGCAATAGCAGCATTAGCCGCTGCTCGCAAAATGACAGGATTCTGCGAGCCTCATCTAGTGGAGCCAGCGGGCAACCTGAAACAATAAATTTATCATTATTCTATTGTAATTAAATTGGTAGTGTTGTATGCACAGACAAAACTTTCGTCTGTGGTTGTATGTACCATCGTCAACAATAATAATCAATATCTCAACCTCATTATTATTAGCTGTAAAGATAGTAGGTAGTTCCGTTTACTACGGTGTCGCCAGTCTGCCGAAGCAGAAGTAAAATTCCATACTCAGGGCTGGGAGAAAGTACTATTATAACTGTGTATTATATACTCATTATGAGAAAGAGAGACTGGCAAAAACACATTGCCAGACCTAGGAATTGAATCTAAGACCTAACGCTCAGCTGCTGCACTCGACGAATGAAGCTGTCGGTGTTACATAATATTAACATAATAATGAAAATTTGTTGTTTTACTCACTGAACATCTTCCGACATGAAGTGTAAACATTGTCCATTGAAATGTTTATAGACAACATAGTTCCTTTGCAGCTCCTTCCAAAAATGTAGAATTAGTAGTTATTTTATCATATTCACTTTTACAAAAAACGCACATTATAAATGTATGAAAGTAACACAACGAATAGTTAATTCCGTTAGACATTTTATTATAATTATATTGTTGGCCGCCATTGCAGTTGTCATAGCAACCTTACTTTTTTATACTTCTCACTTGTTGCCAGTCGAAGAAAAAATAACACTTTTATAAATGATTATTTTATGCTTATATACATAATCCTAATTGTTTTAATGATTATTATTACCTCTATTTTATTGAAAAATATATTTATATTAACACAATATATTTAATAATAGCTTTTACAAAAAATACTGATAAGAAACAATAACCGGTAAAGTGACGGTTTTCATATTTTTAGTGTGGCAATAATGACACCTAATATGAATCTGCTAATGAATTGAATTGCATAAAATGTGTGACCATTTTACCAAAATTAGACGAATTGCTAAGGATCTGCTGGGAATTCGGAATATGAATTCGATTTAGATGAATTGCTAAATGTGGCCGTTTTAGCCCCCCAGATCTAATGTTTATAAGAAAGGGTGGGGGATTTTTAATGAACATAATGAGATTGAGAAGCCCGTCAGAGCGTTGCATCAGTAACCCGTACAAACGTGAACTTTGCTTTAGTCACAGATAATATAATACTATACGTATACGCTCTGGTTTTACAAAGTCTCGTTTTTAAGTATATAGCATCCACATCATGCCATGTACAGACAAAGTGGTTGAAGGCAAACGAACTCGAATTGTACAGTATGACGCGAAGTGAACGCGAACAAGGGTTCGTTTACCTTCGGCCGTACATCAGTGTGCAGAGGTTAGCGAGCATGCGGTGCCTATCGGCGAATCCCTGTTCAGCGAATCGCTCGGTCTGTACGTGGCACTGATCAGATATATAAAGCCGCGTACAGATTATACGCAACACAACATGTAATGCAACAATTTTCGAACATTTTAACATACCTGCGCGTACTCTATGTGCATTTTCATTGCGCTTGTTGTGATCTGTCAATTGTCGGTTTTTTCGACGAACACTGTAGCGCAAAGTACGCTTTGGACGTTCTTTCGCCACGGAAGTGTAACGGAAGTGCGCGCCGTGAATAAATACCAGCCTATCAAAATCAGGTGAATTTATGGTGTGCGCGCGGAAGACTGCCGGGAATAGATGTTCGTAGTTGAAGCGCGCAGCGTGCGCGCGTACCGCCCATAGATGTTCGCATTGCATTGCGAATAATCTGTGCCCGGGCTTTATGTATGCAGTTTTCTGTCTAACGTTATCCTTTAACAAGATAAACGGAATTTTCATGAACCATGTAAAAACACTCATTTCGCTATCGCTCTGATCCGCCCCCGTTGAATTCGTTGGTATTTTATTAATTAACTTCAAATGCTTTTTCCAATTTTTGCTAACCGGTAATCTGCAGGCTTTGCTAATATAGGTATGCCATCCATTTCATTTCATAATGTATATTTTGTAATTCTATATAAAGTATTGATAAAACATGTACAGGTCTTTATCATTTCATAACATTTGTTGCAGACTTGAATGTTGAGCATGCTCAACTGTTGGTATATCTCTTCCATTCATTGACGCTCATGCAAAAGAAGTCAGTACTTCTTATGACATCCAATGCCATCATAAAAGTAAGTTCTTTAGTTCCTATGGTTACCAAAATGATTAAATATCTTATATCTGCAACTGGTCTAACCTTCGAGTATCAGTGTCTCCCAGTAATTGGGTGGCACAGGTCAGATAGCAGTCACTCTGTGTAAAGTACTGGAGGTCTAAAAAGGGCGCTTTAGATGAATCATAATATGATTCACATTACAAACGTCAAAATATCTACATAATTGATGACTCTTAACATAATTCTCGCAAGGTTCATATTCAACAATCAACTGTTTGACAGTTACTAAGGAGATTCGTAGATGAATTGCTCAATGTGGCCTTTTTAGACCCGCTGATATTTGGCAGCATCTTGTTAGACTGGAGCCGATCCCAAGATAGGCTAGGCTAGGCAGATAATGATCTTATTATATCTGTCATATTTGGTGATTATTATTGTAGGTGGTAGAAACGCTGGCTATCAGTGAAAGAAAGCGAGCTATGAGCTTGGCGCCGCATCAGCTGATGTTGACCACTAGACTGATGTTGCTTTTGGAGTATTTGATGAGACACCTCTACGATGCGCCTCAGACGCTTCTACAACAGGTAACAGTTATACACATTTTTTTAGTAGAATGCCATGTATCAAATTTACTCTCTATTAACTTGATAATAGTATATCCAAGGATATTATAACTAGTGGCCGTTCGGTAGCTTATTTATTTATGGCTCCGTATAATTAAAAAAAGCATATAATTTTCTATTTCAATTTCTGTCAAAAGTACTATTGACTGATCCCTTTAGCCAAAAGTAGTTTTCTGGATTTCTTCAGTCAAAAGTAGTAGACCAAAAAAGAGTTTTGATTGAAATATGAATAAGAAAAAAGTTTCAAGAGCACCATCGAGATTTGCCATAATGTTAGTTTTTTTTTTTTTTTTTGCCCCTTACTCTGTTTTCTCCTATATCGAGGGTACAGTTTACAAAATACATGTCACATGCACAACACACCCAGACCCGGAACAACTATCTGTAGAACTGTACAAATATTTGTCCCGTGCGGGGACCGAACCCGCGGCACGTAGCGTAGAAAGCTCAGCCACTGCGCCAACCGTGACGTCAATTCATCATTGCACCGCAACACCTCTATTTGATTTCATCTTACCTTTCTAGATTGAATGGAACCTGGTGATAGCACCTGGCCTGGCCCAGCCGTCCACCGAGACGAATGCCAACGGTAACAAGACCACCACCAACGGCCAGCCGAAGTCGCGCATCTACTGCGAAGTGCCCTACATCGAGCAGGCTTACAGGAGGCTGTCGCAAGACGAGTCCTCCATGAGGCCCAAGTTCTACGCGCTCACTAATGCCGAGATTAATAATCAGGTAAGTTATAGAAGATTCATTATATTATAGTGTTTCTTGTGACATACAGACTTGTTGACTCACTGCCATAAATACAAGGTGAATTTTTTGTTGTTTCTGATACGTTAACGAATGATTGTTGATTGTACAGATAATAAACAACTTGCAAAAGGAAAACCCTTCTATGCGAAAAATGTTTTCGGCTTCCCATACATAATGGTACTATCAACTGGTTGAGTTTGCATGTGAAATTGAAAAAGATTTGAGCGGTGAATTTGTTTTTTTTAATATTTGTTACGCATGGTAGAATACAGTGACCCGTTAACGTATGCGAAACGACTTAAAATTCACCGTGTATTTGTAGAATTCCAATCATAATTGGTTTCCGTCATCTAGATTTTTAATAATAATTAATACATCGTAGAAACTGCAACTCCATCAAATTAGTATTTTCAAGAATTTTAATTCTTAGTAACCCTCAAACCACTTCATACTCGGCCATCCAGCTCATAACATTTATCTTCACGTAGGAAAATCCAAAATTCGACGGTCTGGCATGCAACTTCGTGTTAGGCACGCCTCACAAGCTCAAATACCCATTACTGCTGGACGCGCTGCTGGCGCTGCTGAACTCTGCGTGCGTGTGCGACAACTCTACCTACCACGGCTCACCCGCCGCGTTGGCCGCCGCGCACTACTGCTTCCAGACTGCTTGGAGGTGAGTTACGGGAGAATATACGACGTATTGTGTGCAACCTGTCACTAACCAACGACGGTCTGATCACTAACAGATGTCGAAATAGCCATATTTTCCACCTAAATTACTCTAGTGACAAGCATCAACATTACCAGTGCGCATCTAGCTCTGCGGTCATCACTTGCCTAGCATGCACTACCTCCTTTTTAGAGGAAGCATATTATTTGACAAGCGGAACTTGTATGTTGACGTGCCACTCCCACACTCGCCCGTTCGCGTGAGTGTTAGAAGTATGAGTGGAACTTACGCGTCTACTTAGCGGATGACAGAAGGATGACGTATGTGGAAGCAGGAGACAGAAACGGTCTTATTACAAAATAAGGGTCAAAGCAAGTCTTGTAAAATGTAGGTTTTAAGATAGCCCCGTCTCCTTTTTGTTATGTGATGTTAGAAAGTGACGGATATTTATGTTAAAACCTGGGTTTTACAAAACTTGCTTTAAACAATCTTTTGTAGGGGGAGAGTGACTCGTTATAGTTGTCGAGTATATCTAGCTGTTGACTGCGATAGCTTGTATTGAGAGAATAAGACAATTTCATAAAGTATGTTATTTTTTGTTTGTATAAAGGCTAGTGATAAGTATGCCGCCGGCAACTCCACACATGGACAAGTTACAAGCGGGCACGACCGCCGATCTTCCGTCGCCTTTGCCTCTTCACGCGGTCATATGGGCCCCGCGCGCTGATAACAAGAAAGTATTCAACCCATGGCTGAAAGATGCGCTTGTGAAGCAGGGCATGTATACACAGGTAAATAAATATTCTTTAAACTTTTGAATTTCAAACTGCCTTTTACAATAGTTTCGGTGCAATACTGAGTACCTCGTTATAAGGTGCGAGTTATTGTGCGCCGTTTTTCGCACAATTATGACACTGATCCCTTGCTGGGATCATGTTATCATGGATGCTAATTATCAATAAATAGATGTTTAATTTCTTTATTTTTCGCAGTACGCCGAGAATCTGCTAGCAGGTGTCAGTGCATCATGCGACAACATAAAATACACTGCGTGGCTTGCATCAGAAACTATCAAACATTTGAAACAAAATGTTACTGGTAAGCACAAACATTTATTTCTAAAAAAAAAACTAGTTAAATGTTTTTCTTCCTCCAAAACCCAATATCATAATTACCATGTTTATTACCATGTTTCCTTGTGTGTACATAAATAAATAAAATAAATAATAAATAAATAATTTTCAGCTTTTGTCCATCTACTACATAAGTCTTTCCTTTTAACCCCCAACAAAAAAAGAGGGGTGTTATAAGTTTGTAGTGAGTATCTGTGTATGTCTGTGGCATCGTAGCTCCAAAACGGATGGACCGATTTCAATGCAGTTTTTTTTAAAGCTAGTTTATTCGGGTATCGTCTTAGCTATGTTTCATGAAAATCTGTTACAGCTCTTTTTCTAGGGAGACGGGGGATTTTGACGGTTAGGTTATGGGCCAATCGTGTCCAAGTCCAAAAAGAGTTTACAAAGAAATTAAGTAAGTTACATTAATTTTTTCTTTTACAGCAAATGGCCTACCATCACTTCTGGATGTGATATCCTGCGACTCAGCCCTTGTAAGATTCAAAGTGTGTCTAGCGGATTCTGCTACGCCCTCAGAAGCTCACCAGTTTATGCCTGACCTACTGGACTTACTGGAAACTGTTCTCGATTGCTGCCGGTAAGTTTATTAAATCTCATGCATATAGGTACTGTGAAAGAAGTCCATATGGGTTTTATTTTTGCAATGTGATTCTTGAGCCTCGAATTCAATTGGAGACAATGTCCCGCAATATGTGTCGCTAGAGATGTCGGACGACGTCGCACGACAAGTTTTCAGAAGACTTAAGTCCCTTGTCGGCGTGTTGTGGGATTAATCTTCATATTCACTAGGACACAAATGTGCGATACGTGTTGCTACAGATGTCGGGCGAAATCGAGCAACATCGCCTGACATCGCTCGACGTCGCCCGAGATCTCTAGCGACACGTGCTGCGCGACATTTATCTCCTACTGAATACGAGGAATAATTTTTAAGACCAACTCTATTGCCGTATTAATGAAATATCGACAATTTTCTAAACAAAATTTTATTTAGCTTATGAGTTATAAAGCAGTGATAGCCTAGCGGTAGCTCGCCATCCCGTACTGGGCCAGTGTGGTGGACTATGGCTTAACGCATCTCATTATGAGAAGAGGCCTGTGCCCAGTAGTGAGATAGTTGGCTGGATTTATTTATAAGTTATGACATAAGACCTCTCCCAATTTGGGCCATAAAACTAGGTCCTCTGCCTTTTGCATCAGAATTCCCCAGTAAACTTTCTCATCACAAACATAACATTTCTAGCCTCAGCGCGGGTTTAGAGCTAGAAGGCCTAATGGAGAGCTCCAACAACGCCTCCGAGGCCGCAGTAAGCAAGGCTCGCTTACAAGTGTGCGGTACGTCTGGCCCGGTCGGTAATGCCGCTGGCAGTACTCCACCGCCTGCCTTGGGTGCTTGGTTGAGGGCACACCTGCCTTCTAACGCCGCGGCTGCGTTGGATAGACTGTCTTCACCGCCACCGCTCGCCTGCATCAACTTGGTAAGTGTTATTATATTTGACTTATCAACATTCCATCGTTCTTATAGACCAGTAGGCTAATTCACGTAACTAAAGAAGTGCAGTTGCCGCGCAGTTGCAGTAAAATTTTGATCAAAACAACACATTTGGTATTATCTTAGCTTCAGTGAGATACGCTCGCGTCAACTTCGAGTGTCACTGCAATATGATCGGCGCGTCATAAAATTACGTGAATTAGCCCTCTGTTACCTATTGATGAAGAAAAAGTGACAAAGAGCGAAGGATGTCGACATAGTATTATGTATTTTATTTATGTAACATAATATACCTACCTACTATAATATGTACCTACTCATGATTATTGTTACACAGCGAACTACCCCTCTCTTTTAACCTGCAAATCTGTCCTTCTCAAGGTTGTCTGGCAGACATCGCCAATATCGCGATAAGACCCCTTTGTACATCTCTTTTTCCATTTATTGTATCTTTTCTTCTCTTTCTGGTGTGCAGTAAAGTGTACTTTCATTCATTCAGATTGTCCCCAAGAGTTGTGAAGGATCACTTAAATACAATACCTGATAAGACCACTGTACCATTCTTGACGGGGAGATCTATATACAGTTATCTTTTTAACAGGCTTTCTACGCAGCCCATATAATACCTTCGGAGAGCGCAGTGCTGAACCTAGTGTCCTCTCACTGCGAACTGATCACTGCCAACACGAAGTATTCTCTCGGTCCGTCTTTGATGATGCTCGCGTATTCAGCCGCGAAGCTTCTAGAAGTCGGTGCCAGCAAACTGGCTGACAACCCTGAGCTTATGAAGAAAACGCTTGATCTCGTTATACCGGCTTTGGTAAGTGAAAAACTGAATTGAAATGTCTGGCTTATGGGCTGGGTTGAGCAGACGACTGACTTTTTGTCCGGCGGACGGCCGAGTACACAAAAATTATACCAATAAATTGCAACGGACAAGAAAATTCGGCACGGACTCAACGCACACGACGGTCATTTTGTTCGTAGTTGTCGTTATACCTCATTGGCAACAACTACCAACCACGGTCATTATGTCCATCGCAGTCCGCTGGACAAAAAGTTCGTCGTCTTACTTTACGGGCCACCAAATTTAAAATTTGTAGTGTTCACCATCTTATTATCTAAAGAAACAGCTTCTGGGTATTTTTTTATACTTATCTATAATGCAAACTTATTTTGGTTATTGTAGCTGCTAATAACCAAGTAGTACATACGCGTGCCTGGCCAATAGCAAGGCGGAAGCATACCCGTATAAACGACGCGAAACGTTTTGTGTGGTCGCCGCGCTCCCATGTTCATTAATGGCGAATATTTACTCTATTTGCTAGACGACTAAATTCAAAGAGAGACCTCTTAGTTACTAAAGAAATAGAGTCCACTTTGATATCCGTAGATAGATCGCGCCAAGACTACGCGGTGAGCGCGCGAAGAAATTCGTGTCAAATAAACGGGCCCTTATTGTGAATAGGTATTACGAGAATTTCGGTTCTATAGCGCTGCTATTTGTATGAAGGAAGCTGTTTTTCGTGTGTAATGCCGTATTTCGTTCTACAGACTGACGGCCGACTAGAATTTATGTGTGAACCACTAGCTGCAACTCTCAACACCCTGGTTCCTCAAGTGCAGAAGGCCGAACAACTCATACACGAACACATATTAAAGACAACATACAGCGTGCTTGTTGAACATTTGCAACCGTCTACAGAGAAGACTTTGAGACATATGGTGAGTAAACTTTGTATATTAGGTGTGACATCCGCGCCATGACTAAAATCTAAACAGGATTTAGATCGGAAATATTGATCAGAGGTATACCGCGTAACTAAAATGGTAATGTTAAAAAAAAATACCGAACTTCATAATCGGTAATTTTTTTACAAGGCAGCTCGAAGTTTAGTCTCTCACGATTGTAATGATGTTTATTACCAGAATCCATGTTCATTACCTACCGTTTTAGTAACGCGGTAAACCCGTAGGTCTGGAAGTCACTACATGTGACATTTATGTCTGTAAATTGTACCCACGATACAGGAGCAAGTATAAAAAAAAATGAAACTTTTTCTTCTAGTAATTGTATTGGGAATTCTTGAGTCGTCATTTATACTCACATAAAACTCTTCTTCAGGTAAAATACTGGGAAAAGATATTGGACCGTGCAGCAGGCAGACTGGCGTATGAGAAAGTATTCGCAGACAACACGGGATATTCTCTTGGCAAGATCCTTTTGTCCGCACCGAACGCTCGCAACCCTTACGCTGAAAGGGTTATAAAGTAAGTGTGCATTACAAGACTGCTTTAAATTTTTTGTAAACGTGTACTGCTTGGAAATGCCAGATACACCGCTACGATTAAAGATCCTCAAACTCAAACCTTATTTATTCATTTAAACCATAAAAAGGCACTTAAAAATCGTTGAGCTGGTTCAGTAAGTCATTCCATGGAGAAGAACCAACAAGAAACTCCATGGTTACTCTTTTGAAATATTGTTTGTGATACAATTCATAAATGACGATGATGTAATTTATTTAATACCTGTACCACATTTCATGCAAATGAAATTATTTTATTTGATGTGTAAGAACAATGTAGGTCTCCGTCTGGACTGGCCTTTTGACAGATTTGAGCTGATCTGTCTTCACAGACGCGACGCATGTTTGAGAAATAAACCATAATCGAATGCTTAGCAAGCTGATTAATGAAGGAAAGGTGTACACAATATCTATTGACGTCTGTTGCTTATCAGCTTGTTTCATTTCAAAGTCTTATGTCACATAATATATGTAAAAACGCAGCATATTAGTAACCAATTAAAAGAAAAAAAAAACTGTAAAAAAATTTATGTAGACCAAAAATAAAGTTATGCAAAATTTTCTAGACTATTCATCAAGATATTCACCGGTTGCGAGAACGAGCTGAACGGTAGTCTGTGCGTGTCGGTGTGCAAGTTCATCGGGGTCGCCGACCAACAGAGGCTTTCCATTTTGTTGGCTCACATCTGCCTAGGTGCGCCTGGTAGGTCTTCGACTTATTCTATATTATCGGCAATTTTATGAATTCGAAGTGCTTGTGGTTAAGCGAACCTCTGTTTAGACGTATTTTATGGTTTGGACTCGTTGACACGAGCAATTGATACTACTTACTTTCAACTTCATAATGGTTTAAAGAAGTTTGTATCTATAATTTTCATATACCTAGGTTTATGATGTCTCCCCTTCCTTCCTACTTCTTCAAAGTATCTAATCGATAATGATAACTTGGTACATGATATCTCGCACGTACGCCGCTCGGCGGTCGTTCGCATAATATTGATGACGTTAGCCCCAACTGCTGGGCGCGAGCGGGTAGGTGATAATAGGATTCCAAATGACAACCGAGTTTTTGAGTAACAAAAGTATGAAAATAATTTATTTAATATTCACACAACATCAGCTAACGGCGCTACCGGCACTGCAAACGGTACTCCAACTGAAACCGAACTACCAACTCCGACGTCATCAGCACCGGAAGCGGGTGGCAACCCTGCTTCGCTTGCATTGCGCAACGCACTGCGCAGCGTGTTCCGTAGTGAGAGCGATGCCGCGCAACGCAACGATTCTAACGCGCAAAGGAATGACTCTGACCTACCTGTGTTTGATGCACCGTGAGTTTCATTTTTAATTTTACTCATACGTTAGTGTCCTACTAAATGTACGATTTTTATGAAATGTGTTATGAAACTTTATTTACAGTGCTAAAGATAAGCAGATTTTATTATTTACTACTGGTCGCCCAGTGGTCGAAATTCGACCGTAATCTTAGCTTTCTGCACTCCTTCTCCATATAAACTTTAACTATGCCAAATCTCATAGTACTCCGTGCGCGCCATATGCTTAAAAATGGGTACAAAGTTTTCTTTTCACATATTAATATAAAGATTATTCAATGATGCAAATTATCTTGTCTTTACAGTTCTCCAGCTCCAAGAGCACAATCGGACACCGCACAACAATCTGGTAACTCAGGTATTATAATTATCTTCCGAACATTATTTATGTCATTAATGTTTTTAACAGTCTTTCTCGTTCTTCGTTCAAATCTTAAACAATTCTAAAGAAAATAAATATTGAATATGTGCAGAGAGCTGCAGTTGGTCAGACGGCAGCAAAGACAGCGCAGGCGCCGGCACAACTGCCGTGGTGACTGCGGAGCCGACGCCCGCGCCGCTTACCGATGCTGCTAATGACAACGCGGCTCTGTTGTCTGCGTTGTGCAAGCATGTGGTGCAACATTGGTACGTACACTTTTGAAAATGGAATAATTTCACTGTATTGTTTTAGAATATAACAGAAAAGGTTTTATTTCATTCAAATAAACCAACTATTAGGCTATTTTGAAACGTTAAAGACTAGGTGCAGGTTCCAGAAGAAGAAACGGCAAGAAACTCTATCGTTATGCGTTCACATAATCCGTATGCATTGTGCAGTGTTGGCTATAAAGCTCGTTTACACTTGCGTTCGCGTCTCACTTCGCGCCTCTGTCCCGTCGGAAAGTTGTCGTGTCAAAGTACCGCACCGATACGAATCGACAAATCTTGCATGCACACTTGATAATGGTACACATTCACAATGCATCATATGAAGTAAATAAATTCGATAGAATGGAGATGTCTAAACAGTTACTTGTCCCTCTAATATTGATGTAAGAATATAGCCTTAAATATTATATTTCATAGTAGTGACGAGGTAAGCGAGCGCATGCTAACGACCCTGATCGGTGTGTGCGGTGAGAGTGCGTGTTCGCCTCTGTTGCTGCGTGAGATGTGTCGATTGGCTGACGCGCACGCTGGTGGAGATCATCGACAACTGTTCCCTGCTGCCGTCGGCTGGCTATCAGCTTGGTAAGTTATACATTTACCTTTTTTATCTATAGATATGTTATCGATTGACAGCGCGAATATATGTCGAAATGGAGAGGATGTTCTAGAATAAACTATTATTGATGATGATTGACCTTATCAATCTTATTGTCGATGATGTCCACGAAAAAGTTCGAGTGCGTAGTATTTGCAAAGATGCATGAAAGTAGAAGAAGCAAAAAGTGTATGTAAGGATCATAGCACACGGCGTTCCGTAGTTTCAGCCTACTTCATGGAAAAAATGCATGGTGTCATTTATTTATTTACTTTGATTAAACGGTACAAAACCAATTACAATAATTAAAGGTACACACAAAGATTAAAGAAAATTACATTACACAATCATACATCTCTCATAAAAACGCTAATACTGACAATATATCCACCCATCCATCTACAAACAAGTCACAGTGATGATTGGCACATAGAATAGCGGTGAGTGCGGAGAGGGTGCGGTGAGATAATGTATATCTATAGATTCTATAGAAATATAAACATGTACTTAAAAAGCACTATTTATGTATTAATAGGGACTAGGTTAAGGATTGGATTAAAATAAGAATGTAACTACCCGGCTGCTAAAGATAAACCACATCGGTTTCCATTAGCAGTCTTAGATTAGAAAACAAAAATGTAATTATAAATGGTTAATAAATAATCAAAAAAAATAAAAAAATGAGGTTATATGTCGCTTCGTACTTACAGCGTGGACAATCTGAGCAGTCAAGAAGTGCTGGACAAACTGGAGGAGGGTCAAGTAGACGGCACGCTGGCGCCGCAGATCGAGTCCGCTTGCGTGCTGCTGTCGTACCTCGCCGACTCACTGCACGCCATCAACACGACGCAGCCGCATAGTAAGTTTTTTTGCAAGTCTATAATCTGGGGGCGTAAAAAAGCCACATTTAGCAATTCACCTACGAATCTCCATGGTATCTCTCAAACAGAGGTTTGCTTAATATGAGCCGTAAGCGTATGATATTAAGAGTTGTCAAAAGTAGATATTTTGACATTTGTAATATGAATCATATTATGATTAATTTAAAGCGGCCTTTTTAGAACTCCTAGTCATCATTGGCACACATTCGAATAAACGTTAGAAACCAGGAGGCCTTTGCCCAGCAGTCCGATGTAACAGGCTAACAGCAAGGGCCTTCTATCGTGCGCGCTGTGCGTGTCTGACCCGCATGCGTTCCGTTCGCAGTCTATTGTTTCATACATGCCTTACTTGTCCTGCGTGTGGCCCGCAGCGCGCTGACTCATGTATGCAAACAAGATCCCATAGATTATACAGGCCAGAAACACAAGCGGGCGCAAATCCGCGTGACAGGAAAAAAGGCCCCAAATCTAAATCTTACACCACCATATGTTTGGCCCGTGCTGATGAAACTACTCAATATCAATGCATTAACAAACGAATGTTTCTTTTTGTAGCATGGCGTTCAGTAAGTCCGACGTGGGAATCCCCTTCAGACCTCGGATTCGACCTCGATTATACAGACGAACAACAAGATGATGACGACACGAGTGCCGATGATTCTGTAAGTAACTTATTTTTACGTCCTGTTTGAAAAAAGCTTAATGGCTTCTAAAATAATTCCGATCTGTTATTGCATTTATGTCAGTTTCCACACTTTCCTCGTTCGCTAGCGCCATATAGCAGATATTTATTGAACTAAACGTCATTAGCATTGCACCAATGTTTTTGACGTATCGTAACATTAACATAAGCGATTGATGATTATAAAATACAATAAATCTATTGCATTTCACTTGTGTCATGAAAATGTAAAAATATAGCATGTATTTTTTTAAAATAAATGTTATTATCATAGATTAAACATATATTTATATTCAAAATTTGCTCATGTTAACGTCACAGTACGTCAAAAACATTCGTGCTGGGCCCACAGCTATTATCTTAATGTTAGTGTTGATGTAGTGTTAAATAAATAAATAAAATAAATTAATTAATTAAATTAAATCTGACGACGATATATTTATAATAATAATTGTTTCTCACAGGATGAAGACGCGATGCTTCAATACAAGCTCTGCACGTTCACTGTAACTCAACGCGAGTTCATGAACCAACACTGGTACCACTGCCACACGTGCAAGATGGTGGATGGCGTCGGAGTGTGCACCGTATGCGCACGAGTGTGCCACCGCGGACATGACGTATCATATGCCAAGTTCGGCAACTTCTTCTGTGACTGCGGCGCCAAGCCCGACTCAAGGTAATATACGAGAAAAGTGGGAAAATATCGATTGAAATGGCGTTACCTTGGTATTTTCAAGTTTATGTGTGTGAAATAATAACATTCAATGATCAAACTGATCCAAAACAAGCCATTATCGTATTGAATATTCTTCTTATTGTGTGCAGCTGTCAAGCTTTGGTAAAGCGTTCAGTGACGTTGGGCGGCGCACGCGGTGCCGGTGCAGAAGAAGCTGCGCCTGCGCCGTCTCTGCGACGTCGTCCCTCAAGTCCTGCTCCACCTGCTATTCTCGCGCCACCGCGCAGACCTGTACTTGCTTCTAATATTCAAGGTATGCTCACCTAAATGTCAATATGATTTTAAAGTTTACATTAATGTTGCCGTAACCCGACAAAACTGAATAAATGATATTGTTTTTGCAGGATGCCGCCAGTACCTATCTTCGTACTCTGGGTGGGGAACCTGCATGGAGCGTGTGCGCCTCTTGCTGGAGGCGCTGGCGGGCCCCGTGCGCGCCGCGTGCGAGCGCGCCGCGCCCACCGGCGCACACGGCCGCGCGCAGAGGGCGCTCGCGCAGCTGCACCTCGGAGAGAAGAAGTTCACGCACACTGACAACCTCATGCTGCCCACTCTTGGTGAGTACTGTTTTTTACGATAGAGGAAGACAAATGAACTTATGGGTCACTTAATGGCAAGCTATTTAAACTGGCATGGACTATTTAAACTGACTTAAAATAATTTGTTGCCCCAGTCGAGCTCTACTACCATAATTTATGGAACATAGAACTATTACCTTATTATCGTAGAAAAAATACACGAAGCGTATATTATGTAGGTCTTATCAAATTTTTATACGTATTCGTTACTGACACCCACAGGTTCACAAGAAGGCGCGTTTGAGAACGTGCGCATGTCGTACACCGGCGAGACGGGCC
Source organism: Allophyes oxyacanthae (assembly GCA_932294325.1). NCBI lineage: Eukaryota > Metazoa > Arthropoda > Insecta > Lepidoptera > Noctuidae > Allophyes > Allophyes oxyacanthae. The sequence continues at coordinate 14,633,145 of OW028611.1, forward strand.
AGACGATCCGTCAGCTGATGTCCGCACACAAGCTGCGACGCGTCGCTATGTGCTGCCTGGCCTCGCCTCAGGGACGCCGTCAACACCTCGCTGTGTCGCACGAGAAAGGTAAGTCGATTAACATTAAAGAATAACACTAAAAACTTGTATGCAGGCATTTAAGAAGAAAGAAAGAAAATACATTTATTCAGCACGGTTATTGACAACACACGAGAGAAAAATAAAATAAAAATAAACTTAAACCTTTGAACAGTAAAAAATAAAACAGACACATAACAAAATAAAAAATAAAAGGAAAATAGTCATCCTATTGCATTACGTTGTCATCTCGCTGTATTACTCTAGCCTATTTTTTAGGGATTTTCCTCAAAATAGGAAGGGTTTAAGACGATGAATTGAAAAGTCGGTAAGAAGGATCTCAATTATTCTCAGCAATTACAAAACATAAACTCATATTTTTATAAGTACTTCATTTATCATGTCTTTGACATCTTTTTTTTTTTACTTTACGTAATTGTTTAACTTTAGAGCAGAAAAAAAAAAAAAAATACTGCTCTTTAAAAACAGAGATTTTTATTCTACAGGCGAACAAGACCACACACTTCAATTGTTAATTTCATTTTTTTAAATTAACGATAGTTGGTTTTTATTTTAAACGACAAAATATGCAAGCTAGCACATGTGCGTCTTTGTATGCAGCCGATTTGTGATTAAATTGTTTGCCACTGCGTTACCTTAAGTTAAGGCCTTAGTCCGCCACCATTCGCTGGCTAGGTGCTGGGTGGCGGACATACTACTTTAGAAGTCAGTACGTAATAATAACAATATTGTACACCCAACTCACTGACTGATCCCTCAGTCAAACCGATTACACGGTTTTGTGGGACTATGCCAATTCAATGTACAAATTGTGTATTTTTCAATAAATAAATAATAATAAACTGATTTCATTCGATTCCCGCAGGAAAAATTACGGTCCTCCAGCTGTCAGCGCTACTGAAACAAGCAGACTCATCTAAACACAAATTAACGCTAACCCGTTTGTCCTCTGCGCCCATTCCGTTCATGGTGCTCAGTCTGAGCGGCAATCCGTGGAACGAAGACTTGCTCGCAGTGTGTGGACTGAAAGAATGCCATGTGTTGACCTTCAATAGTGGTGGTAAGTAATTCCGTCCAGACCTACTACTGGACAATATAACTGGTCACTCCGCGTCTCCCGCTTTCACATAATATATCGACCATCATACATACTCACAGCGTTGGGTATGTTCATTTCGTGCCTGAGCGGGGAAGTATGACGCCAAGTGACAAGTTATAGTTGTTGCACAGTACATCTGATGTACATAATATGTAGCCCATTATACGACTGAAATGGTATACTTACGACCGCGAAAGTCTAATTTATTTACTTCACATGTTCTTAGGCGCTGTAGCCGACCACCTAGTTCTCAACACGGGCTTAGAAGGCAATAATTACGTCATCAAGGCAATATGGCTGCCTGGCTCGCAGACGCAGCTTGCGCTCGTCACATCCGACTTCGTCAAGATCTATGACTTGAGCAAAGATCTGAATAATCCTATGCATCATTTCCTTGTACCCAGTGGAAAGGTAAAAGTATTAGTTGATTTTATATTCCTTTTTGGTAGATATTAATAAAAATTATCGTCTATAAAAACGGCTTTATCCGTCGTATGAGATTATTACTATAATGATGAAGATAATAATCATTACTAGCGACCCGTTCCCGGCTTCGCACAGGTGTAATTTCTCTACTATCCGGACATTAAATATGAAAGTATTATAAATGTTAGTACATATATACCTTCCGGAAGAAATGCTCAAAATTATGGTGAAAACCGCATCAAAATCCGTTGCATATTTAAGAAGTGGTTAGCGAACAAACAGACAGACGCGATGCGCGACTTTATTTTATACTATGTGGTGATAGTGATTATGATTCCGTGCAGCATATAATCCATATTCTTACCTGAATACTGTAATAACGTTATTTTTGTCAGGTCCGCGACGTCACATTCGTGAACCAAGACGGCGTTATGCACATGCTGTGCATGAGTTCCGCCGGCCATATTTACTGGCAACCAATGAGCGAAGAGTCTCGAGCCACTCTAGGCACTTTCTACGTCACCAACACGCTAGAGGTGCTCCATCCGGAGATACAGGTAAGTTTCAATGTTTATTTAAGTTCGCGCTATAACTTTTGTGAACCAGGCTGGTATTATGCACACGCTATGCATGAGCCCGTCCGGCCACATCTACTGGAAGCCGATAAGCAAGAAGCTGGAGGAGACGCGGAGCGCCTACTACGTCACCAACATCCTTCAGGTTGAGCACCCGGAGATACAGGCAAGTAGCGGTAAAAAGTTAGTCTGGGAATCAAGGAAATAACAATTCATAGTTGTTTATTTCTTGATTCATGAACGATTATTGTTTTTTTGTTAGGCAGATAACATACTAAATATCCAGGTTTGCTATTAAGTAGGTTGGCTAACTACTAGCTATCTAGTGGGTTATCTGCATTACTCTGGAATTTTTCTGAGCTGACTTGCCCCGTGCATGTTTCATTTTTGTATTATTTCATCCGCTTGTATGTAGGTATATATTCTTGTCCTTACTTAGCGCAGGAAGAATTTTAGCCTTAGAGTAGAAAGGGCGGCAACGTGTTAATTACATAGCGCCATTTCTGTTTTGTATGAGTCAATATATCTTAGATAATATCACCACTTACCATCAGGTGGGACCGTCAAACGAATTTGAGGCAATGAGGGAATCCCGAGGTCGTGGTGAAAAGAATGGTTTATGCCAATAGAGAAGCGAAAAGCACCTCGCCGCCTCTGTTTTATGTATCCTTGCAAAACATGAATGGGGCCGCCCGACGTCCTGTGTGCATAGTTCCGCGGTAGTGATTCAAAATTACGTAGTTCCCATCAATTGGCTGAATGTTGTCATTCAATTCAGTTTTATGACCCTTAACCGCATTACTCATGGATTGCTTTCTCTCCATAGGATGTTGCGGGGTTGGTCGGAGGCGGCGGCGTCTCCATATACTACTCGCATACACTCAAGATGTTGTTCTTCTCGTATGCGCAAGGCAAGAGCTTCCTTGCGCCACTCAACACTGTCGAAGAGAGTCTCCAAGGTAATACAGATAATTCTTCAAATTAAAATATTGAAAACCACTTTTTATTTTGTTAAATATGATTTGAAACGTAAAAGTATAAGACTTTTGAATAAAAATTAGTCCTAATACAACTTGAATGACAAATATTTTATTTCGCGATTTCAAGTTTGGTCCCATGGTAAAAGTTGTTTACAATGATGAGTATGATAACCCCATAAAGCAGGTGTCCTGTTTAAATATACACCCTATATACAGCAAAAACATCTTTTTGTTTAAAAACAGGTACAGCAATGATCACTCTATCAGCCACAGCGACTCAGAAGGAAGGTGGGCGGGGCGGCGGTAAACAAGGAGGTGTGCAGTCCTTATGTCAATGGGCCGAAGTGCCCGGACACCCCGGCCTTGTCACCGCCGTCATGCAGGCTTCCAACAACCCTGTCGTGCTCATGCTGACACCGACTAATATATTCGTCCAAGAGATTAAGGTGAGTGCTCAGGATAAACAAAACAGTACTTATGCCGATGCTAATATCTGTAAGGGTGGATTCGACCATACAAGAGTAAATCTTAATCTTAGAATAAATAGAAACGTTTTACCTACCAATAAAACGCTTATTAATTTACTTACCTTATTCGAAGCTTATTTATTGAGATAGGCACTACGTTACCCGCCTTATTTCTCTTTCCTATATATCCATCTCTTTCTAGTACGTCACTTCCGCTTGGCAGTGGCGTGAGGCTCACGAAGTGAGACCTGCCATTTTGATTTCATTGAGTCTAATAACCAGGCAGAGCTTGTTCATAAGCTTCGAATAAGGTAAGTAAATTAATAAGCGTTTTATTGGTAGGTAAAACGTTTCTATTAATTTGACTTGACCGTTATTCGAAGCTTATTTATTGAGACGTGTTTGTTATCGCCTGGTGGAAGTGACGGAGACGCCAATGTGAGAAGAGTATGATTAATAATGTGTGTAGTAAAACCAATATGTAATCATACAGATAAGTATTAAGACATAGGTCTTGAAAAATAATAATAATAATTAGTAATTAAAAGGGTTGGAATTCATAGAAAATATATATATATATATTTGATCCAAACCAAACAAAAACTCCTTATGTAAATAATGATAATAATCAGGTAATTACATATTTTTTTTTAAACAACTGGATTAAATAAAGCCGTTACTGAAAGTCGGTTAACCGCGGGCATAACCTCACGTTTATAAAATTTGCAAAATGTATTTTGCGACCGCCAGTTTCCCCTAGCAAGAATCTCCTCAAGGGGATAATTATCGAGCCAATTTTTTGAGGCCACAGCTGACCTAATACTCCCAGGGGATGCCTTTATACCAGCTTCCACTAATAAGGACTTGATCCAGCCTGCAATTAAAGTTTTCGATGCAGGTCTAGGCTCACCTCTAATATTAATAAACAAATTACTGGAATTTGCAGCACTTCTACGATTTTGAAGAAGTGAAATTGTATGCTTAGCCCAGTAGACTGGGTCTAATAATTTGTTATCTTGATTAGAAATTAACCTCCAGCCGGATTGTCTGTAATCTACAGAATCGGTTTTCGATCCAAAATCCGGCCAAAACACTAATACATCATTTTGATTAGAATAATTATTAGAATCAACTCTGAGCAAGGTCAAATCATGGATTCTTCTCCCGGAGCACAGGAGAAGTAGAGCAGCTGTATGTCTCTGCACTTGAAAAATATTATTTTCATCAATGCGCTTACTCTCTAGGAAACTAGCTAGGTTGTTTATGTTCCAAACCGGGGGCTTGGCATGGGTGACCGGTTTATGTAATGCTATAGATTTTAGAACATGTTTTACTAAGACATTAGAACTTAACTGGCCGGATGTTTCTGGGTTGCAAAGGGTGGAGACCACTGATTTGTGTAACAAAATAGAATTGTAAGATAAATTGAAAACTAAATGGAGGTCAGATAAAAATCTAGCTAAATCGCTCGCTATTGGAGTTGAAGAGTTAATCTGGTGAGATTCGCACCAAACTAGCCATCTCTTCCAAGCAATGCTATAAACTTTACGTGTTGAGGGACGCCATGACTTCTCAAGAAGTTCTAATTGACTACTATTCCAACTTGTTAGCGTCCCAGACCACCCCCACATTTCCACACTTCCAGAGTCATGTCTTGGACGTTCGGTGGTGGCAGACCTGTTGTCGTATCGATCAGGACTTTGTCTAGGTGATATAGAGTGAATGGGGCTGCTAGGGCACGCAATTTGATATCGGGGCGCCAAAAAACTCGATCCCATCGTGGAACTACTAGTAGGTAAGTTCCCTGTGCTTGATTGAGATAACTCAGGACCTTGGGGATCAGAAAAGGTGGAGGGAACACCCACGCTAAGTTGTAATTCCACCTCTGGGAAAACGCGTCGTGGAACAACGCTTGGTCGTCGTTCTGATCCAAGGACACGTAATTCGTCACTACATGTGCTTGGTTGGACGCAAATAGGTCGATCAGTGGAACTCCCCATTTGGAGAATATTTTGTTCGTGCATTCTGGAAACAGATGCCACTCTGGAGTCAAGCGAAGCCTCGACAAGTGATCGGCGTGGCCGTTGTATATACCGGGTATATAAAAGACGTTCATGTGAATGTGATAGTTCTCTGTTATTTGGAAAACTCTGTAGGTTAGATCCAGGAGAGGAGTCGACTTGGTGCCGCCCTCGTGACGGAGATATGCGACTACCGACTTGTTGTCGCTCTGAATCAAAACAGTCTTGTGCTTCAGGAGCCGAGAATGATCTTGCAAAACTCTTATGATTGCCAACATTTCTTTTTGGTTGCAATGAAGATCCTTCTCGGCCTCTGACCACAGACCCGAAAGTGAGAGATTGTCCAGGCGAGCTCCCCAAGCGATGTCCGACGCATCTGTTGTGAGGAAATGAGAAGGAGGCCGCATATGTATGGCCGACGGATGCTGACAATTCTGGCGCCACCACATCAGGTCGTCTATAGCAGCACGAGGTAAGATGTGTAATGTCCTGTGATCCGACTTCAGAATTTGGTTCAGTAGGTTCAAAAACGCTCGAAAATTGAGTCTTCCTTTCGGAACTGTAAAGCTGGCAAAATTTAGTAGACCAACGAGGCTCTGGAGTTCTCTGAGCGTTGTGCGCTGCTTCCACAGCATCTGACCTATCTTTTCTAAAAGTGTAGGTATTTTTTCGTCGGGAAGGCGCTTGCGATTCGACCATGGATCCCAATGAATTCCTAAAAACACTAGGCTTTTCGACGGTGTGATTATGGATTTTTTGTGATTGATCAACCAACCTAACGTTTCCAGAGTATCGAGCACAATGCTCACATGACTCCGAAGCTGGTTTTCGTCCTGATGAGCGATCAAGAAATCGTCGAGATAAACTATTATCCTGACACCTCGTTGCCTGAGTGTCTGAGCTATCCAATTTGTTAGCGCAGCAAAGGTTTTGGGTGCTGTACTCAGGCCAAAAGGTAAGCAAGTCATTTCTAGCAATTCGTTGCGATAAATCAGACGTAGAAACCTTCTGTGGCTGCGAGCCACAGCTAAATGGAAATATGCCTGCGAGAGGTCGATTTTGCATAGCCAATCCTGTAGTTGTAGAAAATCGGGGATACGATGCACATTTATCAACTTGAAACGATCTGTTATTATGTAATGTTTCAGTGCTTTCAAGTTGAATATTGGTCGAGTCGAACCGTCGCCTTTGGGAACAAGGAACATCGATGATAGGAAGCTTGGCGAAACTACAGCTCGTTCTAGAACACCCTGTTCTATCATTTTGTTTATGACAGGTGTCATTTTGGCAGTTTCCGGAACATTTAGATTGGTTCCGATAAAGCTTGGGTGAACAAGCGGTGGCTTTTGACAAAAAGGTATGCGATACCCGGTTATTATTTTTAGAATGTAATCTGGTGCATTCATTTGTTCCCAGCGGTCTCGAAACTGTAGGAGACGGCCCGCCCTGAACGAGTCAATACTTACGTCGTTTGATGTCATTATTCTGCTGGGGAGGCGACGACGCGCGTTTTCGCCCATACCTTGGCTGATTGTTTTGTCTAGCATTCGGCCGGCCTCGAAAATTATTGCGATTATTCGGAGCAACCGAATTATAATGAGCAGCATGACGGTGAGCGTTACAGCCACCTTGCGAAGGTGGGTTACCGCTGCTGCAACCACCTTGCGGAGGTGGGTTACTGCTAGTGCAATGCGTAAGCGCATTATTATGATGGCACGCCGGAGCTGCACAAGAGAAACCCTGCGAGGATCTATTGTAAGGCTTTGACCCCTGCGAGGGCCCACGGGACTTTTTTGCATCCACCTGCGAGGCAGAAGCCGTATTAGCCCTAAGCAATGGCCAAAAACATTTTCTTACGCCGCCAGCTTTCTCTACAGTAGCAGTAAACTTCTCTGCGTTAAACAGGTTAGTACACGTTGGTGGAATTTTCTTTAAGTTAGCCTTCATCAGGGGGTCCTTCGCCTGTTTAGTGACACAGTCTCTGCGCATTTGGAGAATCTCAGCACGATGTCCACAAACAATCTGTAATAAATCTGAGGAACACTTATTAAAGTCTCCTGTGGAGAAAAGTTCACCTACTTTATGAAGCAGGGTATCATAATTTAGAGAGTTACTATTCCTTGCCCATAGCAACAGATCTTGAAGGGTTCCTTGCAAAACCTCCTTTTGTTTGAGCACACACATGGTCAAGGCTGCAAAAGCCTTATCAGCATACATGAGGTGACGAGGTGAGTCATACGCTTTAACTTCGTCGTTCATTTCAATGTCTGTATAACCCGGCGAATAATTGTACAATTTTTGAGTGTCAGAATATCTAATTTCATTCCAGTCACTTTTATTTAAATGTTGCAAATCGCATAGCAACTTCAAATAATTTTCGGAAGTCTTAGGCATAGCAGGTTCCTTCAGCTTGGTTTCAAAAGTTAAAGTAAATTCTTTATCACCACGTGCACTTATATCAGGTTCAACATCAAGCATTTGCTCGTAATGGCTTTCACTAACACCGGACATAAGGGAGATGGCATCATCATCCAAATTGGTACTCACGTGATAATCGCTGCAAACCATTTGCTGACGAAGGTTGCGTACTTCTTTAGTTAGTTTACGAACCTTACGATTAGAACGACGCTTTCGTTTGCCCCCCTTTTTCTTATTGCGGCGCTTCCTCTTCGGGTTGCTTCCGCTAGACGACGAGCTAGTAACAGAACTCGTGCTACTAGAACTCGAGCTGCTAGAACTACTCGACCGAGCTCGCCGCTTATGCAGTGAAGAAGGTCCTGGAAGCACATCACTAACCACCTTATCGGCATTAATAAGCGATTCTTCCATACTGACTATCGAAAGATTAAACTTTTGTCACTTTTATTCGAAGAAAAAATAAACCGTAAGGTACTATTAAGTATAATAATACTACTTAGGTCTTGTAGCAAAGTGTCGGTACGACCGATCACGGCGGGAAACAAGACGCCAATGAAATCAAAATGGCAGGTCTCACTTCGTGAGCCTCACGCCACTGCCAAGCGGAAGTGACGTACTAGAAAGAGATGGATATATAGGAAAGAGAAATAAGGCGGGTAACGTAGTGCCTATCTCAATAAATAAGCTTCGAATAACGGTCAAGTCAAATTAATCGTCAGTTAATCGAGAGTAAATCAATTTTACGTTTTACCATCTACAATTCTAAGAATAGTGGGCCTATTCGGGAATTATTACTATACCGCCGTTTCGCACGGAATAACGGAGCTATTCCTAGAATAATGTAATGGCGTCAGTCAGTCCAATCATCTGATTTCTGTCATTTCACAAATATTTATTGTGTTTTAATTTCAAGTCAACACAACGCACTAAATTAATAGTCTGGCATTGTATAATGCAACGTTTAAACAATTTGATTGATGATAGTGATAGTGATGAGGAAATTATACCTAGACGTCCAAGATGGTTAAAAGAAAGAAAAGATTTATTTGAATATTATGATGACCATGATTTTGCGATGAGGTTCCGTTTGAACAAAGAAGCCACTTTGTTTCTGCTATCGAAAATTGAACGTAACTTGGAATATATTTCCGACCGGAATAAAATTAACACGTTTGACGGCTAGCTACTTAGCTAGCTTACACTACAGCTACTTTTTCACACTATAATACGGCAAAATCGAGTTGACATGAAATATGCTCTTACACTATCCCGTTGTAGAACAACATTTATTTGCCGGGTTTTATTTTCGTTCACCATTCACTCTGCTATTCGCGTATTGTTATTCCTAGCGCAAGTATACTATCGATTACTTGGAGAAACGACTATGGATTTACTCGAGATTAAAATCATGGAATAGATTATTCCTGGTATAGTTACTCGTGTATAAATTTAAGTTTGGTTGAATCCACCCTAAGTCATAGAAATATGACTACACGCGGTTTATGCTTCGTTCGCCAATTTTGTCATGCAATAGGTACTCGTAGGGTTCTTCAAAAAGGGAGTGAAAAGATTTTTAAGGGGTCTGCAACACGCGTTTCGTGCACCTGGTGTTGCAAACGTCCATAGGTTACGGTAACCGCTTACCATCAGGTGGACCATATACTTGTTTGCCATCTTATTGGTTTACAATGTGGACAGTTTGAGTAGTGTCTGTTGACATGCGGCTACATTGTAAAAAAGAGGAACAGCACGAAAAAAAAATCATTACTTAAACATTAGATGTTCCATGTTTGAATTCTACAAAATTGTCCCATTTCTCAGGTGGTACCAGCTAAAGCGAAGATAACTGACATGGTAGCAGTCCGGCACTGGTGCGGCGGCGGCGGCGAACAGAAGAGCACTCTCATTCTCCTCTGTGAAGACGGCAGTCTGCGTATGTACGCTGCCAGTAGCGAACACACGGGCTACTGGCTGTCGCCGGCTATACAGCCGACACACGCACCCAGAAGGAGGCCTCGGATGTTAGCGCATCATGCCAAAGGAAAAGCTCAACAGGTGGGTTTGATTAAACCTATTTGTTCCAGTGCTTACTGTACATTCATAATTACAACCTACATCTGCTAGGGCTAAGCTTAAAATAAAGGGCATCAAGAGACAGAATGTCTTAAAAACTCATTTAGATGATTGAATACGATTACTGACTATAATTTGAAGTCTGCATAAGAATGGACGATCCCCTCATATACTCTTGAAAAATGCTAATAAAAAGAAATGTTATTTCTCTATTATATGTGTTAGGTTAGGACTAAAAATAAGTTTCTGTTTCAAAGGTGGTAACAAAATCAAACGCGAACGGAGCCCCGCAGTTCCCGATCGACTTCTTCGAGCATTGCGTCGCAATGAATGACATAGAGTTTGGCGGCAACGATCTGCTGCAAGTATACAACACCGCACAGATCAAACACCGACTCAACACTACCGGTGAGTAAATCATCGTTCAATATTCAATGATAACTTTATTGATTTCAAAAGATAGCAGACGTTATTCAGTGGTCTTGGAGTGAGTGGGGGCAGTCAATCCTTGAAATCTACCTCTTCCTGCCCCCCCTCCCCCCTGAACCCTGTCGTCGAGCTTATCTGAATACTGGAATTGGATTTATAAATAAATTATTCGACATTGCATACTTTCGTCTGTTTACAATAACTCCGCAAGTGGACCAGTTATATTTTCTTTTTTTTTATTGTTTAGGACTGTATGTGGTATCAACAAAAATGAGTGGATTCTCAATGGAGGTGATAAACTCGGACCCCAACATGGTAATATGCGGCATCAGAGTGCTGCTTGGCAGCCAAGACGTCGCCAGAACGCCGTCATTCGTTGAAGTGAGTAAATGACTATCATTTAAAAAAAGAATAGTTATTTATTAACCAGGCTTTTTGCCAAAACCTGTATTTATTGTTTTGTACCATTTACCCACCATTGGTACCTATATAAAATCAAAAACCTTTTTCGTTAAATCGTTTGTTCATGAGTTAAATCGCACGAAATAGTTACTCAAAGTGTGGATACTATTGTTCTTAGATTTCTATCCTCAAATACAAACTAGAAGCAGCATTACCTGATAGGTTTGAATATTGATTTATATTTGTGCAGGTATACGGGAGAACAATTCAGACAATAGTAGTTCGCAACCGCTGGTTCGACATACCACTGACCCGCGAGGAGTCTCTGCAGTCTGACAAGAAACTGGTCATCAACTTCGGACCCTCACAAGACCCTGATGGCGTTACCATGGTTGACTCTGTGAAAGTAAGTTAGATTTTTTAATTTTTATGCAATCATAATCTGTCTTAGGAAGGCGGGTGAGCCATTCCAATTTGAGCCTTATGCTATTGTCCTTAGAGTTACATTTACCGCCTCTGTAAAATGGAATAAATTAAATTAATTGAGCAGCAATATCTTTAATACAATGTTATAATATTTTAGGTATATGGCAAGAACAAGGAGCAGTTTGGATGGCCTGAAGACAATGAGGACCCATCAGCTTGTCCATCGTCGAGCAAGGTTGCTCAAGTAAGTGTTGTCTCTTGTTATATTATTTACGATCTTTTGTATAACAGCTCACTAAGATGTGTTATCGAAAAAACGTGGACATAAAATCGCGACCTTTTTCTCATAGGAGTAATTTATAATATTTTTGAATAGCTACCTGTCTTCGAGTGGGTTTTCTTCCTCAAAGTCAAAGTCAAAGTCAAAAGTTTTTATTTCAACTGGGCCTTTGCAGGCACTTTCAAAACGTCGTGATTCTAGGTGCACGGTTCCAAGTGGGTTGGTCCTGGAGAAGATACCGGCAAGAAACTCCATGGATACTCTTTTCATAAATCAAAATAACATTCATAGGCCCAATTTCTATATACATATTGATAGCGTGTGTGTTTGTGTATAGGAGGGCGAGGGCGCCGGCGGTGCTTGGAAGCCGAGTCCACTTGAGCGTCTGGCATGCGCCGCACTAGAAGCACTGGAGCTGGGCGCGGGTGCGTCCGCCGCGGGAGTGCACGCCGCGGCCGAGTCCGCGCGCCGCCTGCTGTGCGCGCCCGCGCCGCCGCACCTGCACGCGCGGGCGCAGTGCCTGCTGCGCGCGCTGCACCACACGCACTACCATCAGTACAAGGTATGGGGAAACTTCTATTGTATCGGGATTAATTTTGTATCCTAAAAAAACATACAATAAAGCAATATTGTTTGTAAAGGATCAAGCGATCCTCAAATACGTGTGCACATCACTGCGTGAACTGCGTGACACGGCTGACCCACACAACATCGACCCCGAGGCGTACTTCAGACTGGTGCTGTTGGCGCGAGGCGTTGCTGTTGCGAGGCCGAACCATCTTGTCAAGTACAGCGCTCCTACGCCGCAGAGACCTCCCAACGGTAAGCATACTATATTATTGTGAAATCAATTTTATTTATTTGCAACTTCCAACCGCTAAACCAAACGTCTTTCTAACACGACTTGGAACGAGATGGTGTTAATAGATTATGTAAAGATCAAATTGGGGCAAAGATAACTTTTCCTATGTTGTTGATAACCTATTGTAGAGATACCGAACCTTTCTACATCTACGTGTACGAATTATCTCAAAGATATCTTTTCTGTAACCGTAACGTGCCATCAAGCAATTTTAAGAGTAGTGGGAACAAAACAATAAAATTCTGTAGGGTCCTCAATTAATGCCGTGCCCACCATGTCTTGTCGCGTGCTCTCGATGGCACACAACGCGTGCCTTTGGTTCGCCATCCCTGTCCTAACGGGGGATATACACAAAGGGCTCTTGAGAGTTTTCGTCATACATTACAATAACCTTCAATTACAACAGGTGACTGGTCAGTCCTCTGGAAGGGCGAGATCCAAGAAGATAAGGACAAAGAACCGCACCTTTGTGCGTTACTGACAAGTGTGTTATGGCGCCTGGCCGCGTGTCGAGCTGCCACCGCGCAGCCGCCCGGCATCCTGTCGTACGGCCTGCGCCATCCCGAGCACACCATGCACGCGCTCGCAGATACTGTGCACGCATTCCAGCTGCACGCCGAGCCCGACTGTGTAAGTACCGCCCGACATTACCTCCTATAACCAGCGTCAGCGAACGAAAACTCGCATGTCCAACTGGTTTTCAAACGAAAAACCATAATTATATTTTCCTGGGAGAGGTTTACATCCAGCAGTTGACTTTGAGTGACTGTAGGTGAATGGAATCAGTAACTTAAACATTGTTTTCGTCATCAGATTGAATTCGGCAATCAAATCTACCTGTCGCTGCTATTGGCTGAGGATCAAAGCATAAGCTTCGGAGCAAAGGCTGCGCTGATGAGAGTGCTCCGACCCAGGGTCAAGAGGCGCCGCGTGTACATACCGTCGCCACCTAACACGCCTGGTACAGGTACATAAACATTAACCAAACAGACATCGGACCATATTGACCGACAAATAAAACAGCTTTAGTGTAATTCAGCTTGTGACTTACTTCACAATGTATCAGATTAAAGATAGTTCTATAAAATGCGAATATAGATTTTTACTCCATGAATTTCAGTAAATTATTGTTATTGTCAAAATAAAATGCATCAAACGCAAGCAGTGGTTTGGTTTGGCCGGCAGATTTTAGGGGCGGCAAAATTTTGGCATACGGTATGCCGCAACCTTATCTCGCCTTATTAGTAGTACATGATTGAGATACAAATAATTCAATATTACTCGATTAAATCTATGGAACACATGACTTTTTTCACGATTTCATTGTTGGTGTCATAGTAAAAGTTGTTCATAATATTTGTTTCTTCGCCTTCCTATACCATTTAATTCATCAGATTGTGATGAATCTTTGGTGAGTAGTGCGAAGGTATGCAAAGATTTTTAATTTAAAAAGAAATGACAGACAGCCAGGCAGAAAAAATAATTGGTAGCTTTCATTCACTGCTGAGATTCACATAGCGATCTTCGATGCTATAATATGGAGTATGACATGATTATCTTATCAAAGGTGCAGGATCATCAGTGACCACAGCGCAGCCGACGAGCTCTATCACGGAAGCCGTCGTGTCCGAGTCTGATCTGAGCGCCAACCGCGACGAACAACAAGAGAACCAGTTCATGGATGTAGATGATTCGTTGGAGCCGATGGTGCTACTAGCGCCTGATGGAGGTAACGTACTTTTCTGTGGACTAAGTTACGAGAAATCATTCTTTACATTGAATTTTAACTCATTAGCGAGCGGACACAATTTACAGTTCGTTCGCGTTAAGAATGCAGTGTATTCTTTTTTTTTAATTTAAATCAGGACAGTACACAACCGTTGCGTTCGAAGCAATGCCTTCAACTGTCATTGTGAACTTGACTTGGTAATTTGAAAAGATTTGATTGGTTAGGGGGCGGGGCTAGGCCAACGGACAATGATGAATACACTGCATTCTTAACGCGAACGAACTTATAGTGTAAAACACTAGTGCCTGCGTTTCGTCACTTAATTCACTTAATTGAAGAACCTTACGGTGTATCGTGAAATTTCCGTGAACTGTTATTATCTGCCGTAGACATGAATGTCTGCGTGAGTTGGTTTGCGCTAGTTAGATGTAATGTGTTATGCGGTCCTTTGCGCACGTGCGCGTAAATCATTCGCGTCGCACTGTAATCATTGGTGTTTTTTTCTTTTTCAATTACATTTTTTGTGAATGTATTATTTCTCATAACGTTTTTAATTCCGCCAGGATTGGAAGCGTTACTAGACATCCCACCAGATGCCGATGACGAGACCATGGTGGAACTGGCGATTGCATTGTCTTTACAAGAGCAGCCGCGACGCGCACCGCCCGCGCCCTCCGCACCACCGCCGCCCGCACCCGGCTTTAGCGATGCTACTGCCTCACCACCTGGGTACGTTTTGTTTTTGTTTATAAAAACAATACCTCACTAGGATTTCTCATGTATCGTTCGTGAGTACATTAAGTGCAAGAATCGAACACGCGACACACATCTCCGAGAACGCTAAGTGATTATCCATTGCGCCAATTGTGCGTGAATATATATTAAACTATGACGGTAATAAGACACTGAACTGTTTTTTCAGTTCGGATGACGAAGGCAGCACAGCCGCTACAGACGGCAGCACTTTACGTACATCGCCAGCCGAGCCGCCCGGCTCTGCCGGGTCAGAGTCCGGAGGTTCTGGCGCCGACAGCATCGGAGGAGTGTCCGGACGGAGCAGTGCTTACGGTAATACAATATTAATGCTTCATACTGAATGATATTGATACTGTGAGTTTGCTTGGAGGGTTGTTGAATGATTGGCTGTATGAAAGTACTATAGGAATGCGTTATGAGAGCATCTTGTTTATAATAAGGTTGAATGAAAATGCAAATTGTAGAAAATAATCGAGCAAAAAATAAATCGATTTCAAAGAACAGTAAGGCACGTATTCAAGATAAAACGCACAGTAAGGCGGATCATACACTGCGACGCGCCCCGCGACCTTGTACAGGACGCGGAACCGCGCGCTTGGTGTTTTACATTCAAACTGTGTGAACGTCGTGGCGTGTCGCAGTGTGTGATCCGCCTAAACATCGACGCATAGTTGACGAGATGTCGACCAACCGACCAATCAAATCCACTGTCTGTCCACAGTGAACAAAGATATCAAAGGGATGTTCTTGAATACGGGCGAGAGGCTTCAAAGTTACGAATTAAAATCAAAGATGGTCTTAAAATGGTGCTTTTTGGGATCTGCATGAGACTACACAGTGCTTATATATTTTCTTGGTATCACTTTGGGGCAGCCATCAGGTAAATTAGATTGTACTACTCGACAACTAAAACGAGTCCCTCCGCGCCCTCCCGCTTTCACATACATCTCGTCTGTCTGTTCTGTCCGTACACGCACGCAAATTCGGTACTACGACTAAAGTTATGCGCTTCGGCAACTTTCGTCTAACTTCGGAAATACGAACGTACAATCATGATATTTAATATATTTATAGTGATAAATTAACAATATAAAGAAATATATCGCGAGTGACCGACGAGACGTGGAACTTCGGACATTGGTTTCATATTCGTACTATTACTTCGGAAATACGAAGGAACACGAAGATTGCCGAGGCGTATATCTTTAATCGTAGTATTCACAGCGATGCGATCTACCACGTGCGGATGCATAGGGAAGTGGGACGTCAATTCACACGTTATAGTAAGTAGTTGAGTAGTACCTATCCATTTGCTCCACAACGTATGGAATGTTCTAGGAGAAATGGTGTCAGCTCCGTCCGCTGGGACGATGCCTGCCTCCAATATCATCGCGGCGCCTGTTGCTATTGCAGGCTAGTAAACTAATACAATATTGTTTTACATTGTATACTAATATGTATATATCTCGGCTTCGTTAAGGATCTTTTTACACCTGTATGAGGGTCGTATTAACTTTTATGTGTTATGGTTTGTAAGATTACACTAGTATTGTATAAGGCTTGAAGTAACGTGTATGGTATGTTTAGCTTTATCTGTATTCAATCATTTTCACCAAAACATCACCCGCTTCCTATGAATTTGCATTGCTTGTCAATTAGTAACTAAAATTAGTAAGATTTTGTTTAAAAAAAATATTGAAAGGGGCTGTCTGAAGTACGTACGTGTGTAGCCAGTAGCCACTTTGGTTTGCGACTCGTAAATGTTTTTCTTTTTTGCTAATGTAATTTTATTAATTCCACACTAACTTATCGACTTATTGTTATGTCACCTTATTATATTGAAATTTTAATGCTCATTTGGCATTTCTAATCTAAAATATTGCAATATCACTAACTAACTATACCTGATTGTTTTTCATTATCGTTACTAGCGGGCCCCTCGACATCTTCGAACCAGCCTGTGGCATCCACTTCGCGTACTATGGAGGCTGAGAGCGAGACGCGCAAACTACATGCGTTACGCCTGTCTCTACTGTCGGCCGCTCTTGATGCACTGCCTTCGTTGCGGTACCTGCCGGGAGTCAGGGCTATACCCTTCGTACAGGTACGTTGTAACTTATTTTGACGACACGGTTGGCGCTGTGGCTAAGCGATTAGCTCTGTGCTACGTGCTGCGGGTTCGATCCCCGCACAGAACAAATATTTGTATGATCTACAGATAGTTGTTTCGGGTCTGGTGTATGTGCATGTGACATGTATGTTTGTAAACCGTACCCTCGATACAGGAGAAATATTAGTGAGGAGAAAAGTTTAAAAAAAAAACTGTGACTTTAAGCAGCAGCAGACCTTTAAGAGTTTACGAATTCCATCAGTAGTTGCCTGAAGCGGACCACCGCTTTAAGTTTAGCCAATAAGAGACTGGCAAGTTCCTTCGCCCCTTCCCCTCCCTCCAGGCGAAGAATAGCCCAAGACGGATTTTCACAACAATGATCAAAAATAAAAGGTCCGCGTGTGACGTCACTAAAGCTTCAAATACATTTCGTAACATCCATCTTCATTGACAGGTGGTCCTCATGCTCGCCGGTGATCTAGACTCAAGCGTCGAAGGTGACCGCACAGTCCTGGACCGACTACTAGAACTCCTGGTCTCAGAGCTTGACATCCAGAGCGATGATAACCCAGAAGAACGTCCAGACAGGCGCGAGTTGCAGCTGGCTATCATGCGCCTGGAGCTGCTGGTGTCCGAGTTGGACACGCAGGGAGATGAGACCCCGCCGCCCATACATGAGAGGACCAATAGGAGGGAGTTGCAGTTGGTCATCATGAGGCTGCTCAGTGAGTATGAGTTTGGGAGTGTAATATATTCTTGATTGATTGATTAAAAAATAAATAGTGTGGTTGAAGCACACTATTTATTTTTTAATAAATAGAACGATACTAATACCACTTACAATATTCACTACTAGCTTCTGCCAGCGGCTTTGCCAGCGTGAAATCTTTATAAATAGCCTATGTTACTCAGTGATAATGTAGCATGCTGCTGGTGAAAGATTTTAAAATCGGTCCTGTGATTTTTGAGTTTATCCATTAGAAACAAACAAAAAAATATTTCTGTCGTTGGCTTTAATTTTTTGAAAGGCGCGAAACCCAACCTCCACTAATTGTCACCGCCACCACACCACTTACTAATAAAATTATTTTTTAAACACTGATTTAAATTATGCCTGTCCTTGTCATTTGTGTGTTAATGAATAGAGATGGCAATACACTTATGAGCTAGTTTAGTTAAATAAAGTTTAATCATCGTTTATTAGTAAGGGGTTATTACGTAGCAGAAGTCCATCGTTATGTTACTTAGTAGAATTTTTTTATTATTTATTTATTGTAAAATTCTGGTGTGTTCTCGCAGGTGTGCTGATGGCCCGCTGGAAGACATCAGCGTCTGGCGGGCCGCCGCCCCGCGCGGAGGTGACGGGCGGCGCGTGCGCAGCGCACGTGTCGCGGCTGGCGGCGGCGGCGCTGGTGCGCGCCGGCGCGCCCGCGCACTGCTTCAAGGTGCTGTCTGCGCTGCTGCCCTACTGGAAGGAGAAGACCTCCAGTGAGTTATACCCACATGTAAAAACCATGTTTTCCTGTAAAAATAAGGCAGATCCTAGTCATATCTGGGGCTAATAACGAGAATATTATACTATACAATTACACGCTTGAGGTAGAAAAAGTGTACTTAAGTCGCTCGGTAAACTTAAAATAAATATACTACATATTTAACAATTTACTTTTGTTCTACAACTTCTTCAACCTTGAAATTTCCCTAGCCAATTAAAAGTGGCCTTTTATTACAATAAAAGAAAGCCTACTCCTCCCTGTGTACCTCACTAATATAATATTTGTTCTTAGGTTCTGGGACGGCAACTACTGTCCAAACGCTGCTAAAACCGCAACCGCCACAGCCGTTGCCTGATATGCAGCCGTTCTTCGTCAAAGAATACGTGAAGAGTGAGTGTAGTTCAATGTTCAAGTAGCGGGACTCGTACAAAATTGTATTACAGATTAACGAATCCTACGCTATAGTACGACACACGTCTACTATTGCTACTCTAAGCTTTATGATGCGTATCACGTGTCTGTGACTGACATCTGGGGTCACACCCCTCCCGCACCGCGCAACTTCTTCATAAACTCCGGCACCAACCGTCTCAGTTAAGCGGTCGTACTGTAGTTAATATTCGTGGCCTGCATTAAATTACTTGTCTGCTACCTACTCATTCATTTTAATTTTAACAGGCCACGCTTTAGACGTCTTCGACAACTACCCTCAGCTGTTAATGGAGATGGCTCTGCGGCTGCCGTGTCAGATCCACAAGCATTGCGACCCGGCGAACTTTGACCAGCGCTGGCGCACGCTATTGTGTGAATACATGATGAACCAGCAGACACCGCTCAGGTAACATACATCAGCATTGCATTAGCATTGCAAGTAATAGGGTTTACGCAAATTTATGCTAATTTCTCATGTCTACTGCGCGTGCAGATAATAAAAAAAGATTTAATCACCGACCACAATATGCGATGACGTCACATGTCGTATTTACGTATGCTTTTTAGCGGAGGCCGTATAGACTAAGAGTATGAGCGAAAAAGCGGTTGTATAAAAAGTTTTCTTTTTTTATGTGGATCTTTAGCATGATTATGTTCATAATTAAAATAAAATTTGTTTACCAGAAAACAAGTACGCAAACTGCTGCTTCTGCTCTGTGGCACGCGAGAGCGATACCGCCAACTACGCGACGTGCACGCACTCGACACGCACCTAAATGCTGCGCGCGCATTGCTCGCCACCGACCCCGCCTACGACAAACTTGTTCAACTGATGGAACATCTTAAGGTGAATAGTCTCGCTTTAAATAACAAACCATTTGACGGATTGCTGTTGCTATCACAGATACCAGCGCTTCTTCTTAGCGAGTCGATGACAAATAAAATATGTTTGGAGTATTCCACCGCGCGGACTGCACTTTTAGTAGCGAACCATAATAATATCCCGGTTTCACTCAAGGGCAGGGCAGCGAGGCAGAGTAGTGAACAGAACAGTACTGTTACTATTTGCGCGTGACAGTACTGTTTTGTTGCAGTAATGTTCTGCTCACTACTCTCCTTCGCTGGCCTGCCCTTGTGTGAACCCGACATTAGCTCTTCACGCGTGAAGGTAGCAGGGTACGTTGTCCAGCATGGAAAGTGGGTCATTGTTGTGTTGTGTGAGACGTTGCACGCGCACTAGAGGTCTGAGCCGTCTGTGAACCTACACTTGTGGAGGTTATCTTTGGTTGAGCTATTGCTACAACAGTCTGTCAACTGTGGAGCTAGTATTTTATGTGAACCACGTCCTAACCAAACATGTTTCTTCTAGGCCTGTGCTGAGATAGTAAGCGCTCGCACCGGCAACTGGCAGCACACGTGCGCGACGGAGCGGCGCGAGGCGCTGGCGTGGCTCGTGACGGTGGCGCGCCGCGTGCACCCGCACGTCGCGCCCACCGTGCTGCAGCTGCTGCAGGCGGCATTGTGTGCGCCGCCGCATCACCAGCGACCTGAGAACAAGGTACTGTATATGTCGCCATGTGCAGCCAACTGGCAGCACACGTGCGCGACGGAGCGGCGCGAGGCGCTGGCGTGGCTCGTGACGGTGGCGCGCCGCGTGCACCCGCACGTCGCGCCCACCGTGCTGCAGCTGCTGCAGGCGGCATTGTGTGCGCCGCCGCATCACCAGCGACCTGAGAACAAGGTACTGTACATGTCGCCATGTGCAGCCAACTGGCAGCACACGTGCGCGACGGAGCGGCGCGAGGCGCTGGCGTGGCTCGTGACGGTGGCGCGCCGCGTGCACCCGCACGTCGCGCCCACCGTGCTGCAGCTGCTGCAGGCGGCATTGTGTGCGCCGCCGCATCACCAGCGACCTGAGAACAAGGTACTGTACATGTCGCCATGTGCAGCCAACTGGCAGCACACGTGCGCGACGGAGCGGCGCGAGGCGCTGGCGTGGCTCGTGACGGTGGCGCGCCGCGTGCACCCGCACGTCGCGCCCACCGTGCTGCAGCTGCTGCAGGCGGCATTGTGTGCGCCGCCGCATCACCAGCGACCTGAGAACAAGGTACTGTATATGTCGCCATGTGCAGCCAACTGGCAGCACGGTACCGTATATGTGATCATATTGCAGCCTGGCTGTATTTTCCATCAAATTAAACAATTCAGACCAGGTACATTCAAACGGATACACCTAAGCGGGTTACGCACGAGTGAGCGGGTGGGTACCCGCCCCTTGGTGATACGTCCGCACTCGTTATATTTTCCAGGACTTGTGAATTTCAGTCGAACGACAGCGGTTCCATTTGCCGATAGATTACGTTTATACATCGACACACGGATACTGAGTACTCTAGTCCTAAAAGCTTTGTTTTCCATTGTTCAAAAAGTAAATAAAACCATTGTTTACAGAACTCTGCCGACTGGCCTGAACGTGAACGCAGTGCTGAAAACGACGCATTCGCCTCTGACGGATCGAAATTCCAAGAACAGAGAGTTGGACCACTTGTTCAACAGATCTTGAAACAGGTGAGTAAGGATGGTTCCCAGTTAGATTCTACAAAAGAAAAAAAAAAGGGCGGCTAAAATATATATAGGAAAACTGCTAAATACCTACAAATATTTAATAGCTTTTGTGGTTTTAGGTCCCTCAAGACGAGTTGAGAATGTTCGTTAAAGCATTCCTGCTCGAGACTAACTCAACGGCCGTGCGCTGGCAAGCGCATGCTTTGCTCCTTGCTATATACAAGTAAGTATCTCTATACTTTGTGTGTTCTATCAATTCATTCGGACTTTGAAGACACTATTGTATTAAAAGTCCGATGAATATATAAGGTGTTACATAATTAACTCTATGAATTTTGTGAAGTGATTGTACTCATCATTATGAACAACTTTTACTATGGAAAGAAAACCCATCCCATAGTAAAAGCTGTTCATAATGATGAGTACAACCACTTCACAAAAGTCTTAGAGTTAATTTTTTAACACCATGTTTGACACTTCGTGCATAGGAAGGTCTCCGAAACGGTTAAAATCCCAGCCACAGTTGTTAAAAGCCCGTGAGCTTATTCTATTTATCGGTATTCTCTCAGCAACTCCGGCCAGGCCGACCAATCCTCGCTGGTTTCGCTGCTGTGGGGCATCTGGCCGACGCTGCCGCAGTACGGACGTAAGGCGGCGCAGTTCGTGGACCTGCTCGGATACTTCACGCTCAAGACTCCCAACATTGATACTGAGGTATTTATTTTCATATTTTTTAAACGGTTTGGAGAACAAAGATTCTACTCTACAGCACTGTGCTACAGATATTGAGAAGATGAAATGCTGTATCAATTTCTGATATCATCATTTCTGAGATCATACTATGATCTGCAAATTCCAATGTACAAATATCACATTATTCATTTGCCTGCATTTCCACCCGTGCGTTGTTTTTATCACAAAATATAGCTTAAATCACTCATAGATAGTGTAGCTTTCTATATATAGAATTTTTGGAATTGGTGCAATACAATACTTCCTGACATTACCCCCTACATACAAACAAATTTAACTCTTATTATAGAAGTATAGGTATAGCCAGAAGTGTGCAGATGGTAGAAGTAGAAGCTCTAAAGACCATACTTTGTATTGTTGATAATTTTAATAAAGTAGAAAAATTATATTAATAAATAATAAAAATCCTTAGAAATATGTCGGCAGCGCAGTAGAATTACTTCGCAACCAGAACCAGCTGCTCTCATCTCACGGCAACGCGGCACTGTATGCCGCACTCGGCTCTTACGTTGAACTCGATGGATATTATCTCGAGTCAGAGCCGTGTCTGGTGTGCAACAACCCTGAGGTGCCCATGGCGACCATCAAACTGCCCACCATAAAGGTTGGTTTAGATTGCCAATGTTATTTTTATTCCTAGTATAGTAATAAGTTATCTGTGGTTTTATTATTTTTTGTTTAGTACACTTGGTGGTGCTTGATTTCTATGAAGAACCAAGTGATGCTAGAAAGCTATTACTTCAAAAAAAAACTTAAAAAAAATGTACCGTATTTGGTGTTAGCCAGTTGAGGTCCTCTTACGACCATCAATATAATGGACTGTCGTAAATTATGTGTATTCATTGTAGTAATCAAAACAGCTAACTTTCTATGGAAGTTGATTGGTTCCCTTTGAAAACCTTCGAAATTCAAGATTTAAATGAATCGACAATTTTTCTGGTCGACCATCCTTAAGTCTAAAATCGTTTGCAACCGACGTCCAAACGCAGAGTTACTAACTCTAAGCGGGCCGCAGTCGTTCAAAGCATTTTGTTTGCGAAATGTATCACCACAACATAGGTATCGTGACTACATAGAAATCAACATTTTTTATTTGATTTTTTCTATTTGTTTACTGAAAAATTTTCAGCATTACAATTTTAAACTTTAACCCATCTAAATAAGAGCTAAACGCACTACTGTACGCAGATCGACTCGAAGTTCACGACGACCACTCAGATCGTGAAGCTGGTGAACAGCCACATGATCAGCCGCATCAACCTCCGCATCAGCGATATTAAGAGGAGCAAGATGGTGCGGACCATCAACTTCTATTATAACAATAGAACTGTGCAAGCCGTTCAGGAGCTGAAGAACAGACCTGGTGAGTTTTAATTTGGCCTTTATGAGAACGAGGTAAGGTTGCATTTGATTTTGTCGACTCGAATAATTCTGATGTAGAATTTTTATTACATTCTTGTATAAAAATGTTGCTAGTCTTCTTCCACATGATCTTTATGTTCTGTCAAGTATGTTGAGCCCGGCGTTTAGTCTTAACATACAAAAAGAGTATGGGCTGATTATAATGTTTTATACACTGGGAATACGTACTTACTCCCCTGGCTCAACGACCCGAAGTGAGTCTTGACCTCTGAAAGCTTTCCACTTTGCGCGGTCTTACGCAGTTCTGGCTTGAATCACACGTAGATCAGCCTCCACGATATCACCAGCGGTATCTGGGGCGGCCCACCAGTCTGCGCGTATTATTGGGAATTCCAATATTTTTGTAAGAACTTGTTAAAAGCCAAGAAAAATTATTTACATATTACCAAAAAAAAAATATTATTTCTAATTGTAATATATTTGTACAGGAATGTGGCACAAAGCGAAACGCGTCCAGCTCCAATCAGGTCAATCAGAAGTCCGCGTCGACTTCCCCCTGCCGATCGTCGCGTGCAATCTCATGATGGAGTACGCTGACTTCTACGAGAACCAACAGGCCACTGGTAAATAATATTCTATTTTATAGAGGTACATCTACTACGCGCCTTTAGCATTTTACCACGACGACGACAAAAATGGCCGCTGCTTGGAAATCAATAAAAAAAAAGTTGTATTGTACGTATTCTAAACGATATTCGTTTCTTCTATTTCTGGTATTCAATAAAGTGTATTGTATTCTATTGTATTCGTTTTTGGGATGCGAAGATACGTCGCAAACAGAATAAAATAATCAGTCCCATTTTACTTTCACAGTATTGTGAAAGTACAATAAATCACTGAATAACTTGAGTGCGTATACGCAAATAATCTATGAATAGATATGCAGCACAATTACCTTATGTGTACGGAGAAATACGATAGCAAATCAAGTGGAGAAACATTTTTTGTCGCTGTAGGTGAATCTCTTCAATGTCCCCGCTGCTCTCAATCTGTTCCCGCCAACCCTGGTGTGTGCGCCAACTGCGGAGAAAACGTCTTCCAATGTCACAAGTGTCGGTACGTAACACTGTACTTTTTCTTATATATTTTGTTCATACGTCAACTCACGAGCGCGCGTGAATAATTTCTATATGAACCATTCGAAGCTTGAAGGGCTATTTTGTTCTAAGCGACATTTAGTTTTTTTGTATTTTTTTCGAAAAACAATTACTTAAAAAAGTACCAAAAAAAATGTCGCTTAGAACAAATAAATACCTTTCAAGAAACCGTCGATATGTCAGTTATCATAAAAGTCACACGAGGCGTGCTCATGAGTTGAAATTACTATAATACAATAAGTTTGTACGTCGTATGTCTTATGGTATTGTTTTCTCAGTGCTATCAACTACGATGAGAAGGATCCCTTCCTGTGCCACGCGTGCGGTTTCTGCAAGTACGCGAAGTTCGACTACACGCTCACGGCGCGTCCGTGCTGCGCCGTAGACACTATTGAGAACGACGAGGAGAGAAAGAAGATGGTGCAAACTATAGGCGCACTGCTGGACAAGGCCGATCGCGTGTACAGGCAGCTTACAGCTAATAAGCCTGTGTTGGAGGTACGTTTTAGCGTAGATTTCATTATTTCAAATGTGACTTTTTTGTTATTTTATTATATCAGTGAAAGGGAAGCCCTTTCCTTTTCACTTTTGTTCGCATGTAAAGACGTCATAAATAAAGGTCCTATAAGTACAGTATGCGTATTATATCTGCCTCTATGAAGTACGCAGCAAGTGGCTGCGCAGTAGTCGCTTTTTAGGTAATAATGGTGTGCGGAGGGTGCAGGAGCCGAGTGCTTAAAGAATCGGTGACCAGTCGATGTCGTTCGCGCAGGTACGGCTAACTTCACAGAGGAAAACTTAAAATACGCGTACTGTAGCTCGATTTCTTCCCACTTCATGCACTGTTATCCAATCTGATGTCATTCAATAATATTTAGCGGCAGATACTACTAAGACATATACACATAATAAGCATCTCTCTCCCTAGTCCCTACTCCACAAGATCAGCGAGCATCGTCTAGAAGGTCGAACGGGAGACGAGAATAGCAACGCAAGTAATACGTCTTTCAGCGGCGCGCAGATCAACCGCGTTATACAGACTCTTGCGCACAAGTACTGTGTGGATAGCAAGGGACACTTCGAGGACCTGTCCAAGATCATACAGAAGGTGCTGGCTTGCAGGTGAGAGATAATTATCTAAAATATTGATCGATTTTATACATAATAATGGTTCGGCACAATCTAAATCACCATTGACTGTTCATATGTTGAGTATATGAACTCTGACGTATGATTACTAAGATATTTTGTTGCTCATGATGTTTTTGACTATTTTATATTTTTTTGTTTGTAGGAAAGAACTAGTGGCGTTCGATAGATCTCAGAGCGAACTAACAAAAGGCGATACCTTGCCAGTGTACGCTGGACTGCTGCAGAACTACGATGGCGATGTTACTAAAGGTGAAATAAATTACTTATTTTTGTTTTTGTCACCTCTCAATATGGTCAAGTCGTTGATGTAAATATTCTTTTAAAAGTTTAGAAATTTTGTCGCACGATTCGAAAATTGATGGACCTACGGAGCCAATCTTATGTTCATGAATGGCGAATGTGTACTCTATTTGCTAGACAACGTCAACTTCCTCACATTCACATAAGGGCGAGGCATGCGCGGTTCCCCCCCCCCCCCCTCCTATTAATTTAATTTGAAACGTAAATATACCAAAGAAATATAGCCCACTTTGGTATCCGTAACAGTTTTACAATCATCTTTAAGTTTTATAAAACTATTTGTCTTTTTTCCCCATCAACTATGACTGCCTTTACATGCACCGTGGCATGAGAAATTTCCATGTGAGCTCATGCCAACCCTACAGAAAAAGAACATGAGATCGTTTTACCAAATGGTAACTGCAACTTTGTATTTCCTAGAATCAGGGGGTGGCTGCTACGGTTGCGCACTAGCCTGCGCTGAGCACTGCCTCACATTACTACGTGCGCTTGCGTCTCAAGCGGAGCATCGTACTCGCTTGTGCCGCTTCGGACTGGTGCAGGAACTTGTACAACATAACCTGCACCGTGGTACTCCGCAGGTATGCATACAACAAATAAATTCTCCTTAACACTAAGAACCTGAATTTAATTACTTACTTGCGTTAACGGCGAAGGACAAACCTGCAACCCGAGAGAGCTCCAAAAACTTCTCGATATGTAGTCCGCCAACTCGCACCAGGCCAGCATGGTGGCCTACCTACTAACCTAGAGAGACCCGTGCCCAGCAGCGGAAAAGTAATGGCTTGAATGAATTATTTTGAATATTTTTCAGAATCGGAATGAATATCTTTAGGACACACAAGATGTGCTTGATAACTCAATATTATGTGTAATCCGTATATCGTCATCATATCAGCTCGTAAACGTCTCGCTATAGAACGCCTAGCTCGTTGGTGACACTCCCATGGTGTGTTGGCGACGGAGAACGAATGACTGGGGGGGGAGGGTATTACGGGGGGACAAGTCTGCAGGGGATGTGCGGGCCGCCTGTCAGTCGTACCAGGCGACTTATTGTTACCCTTCGTCCGTGAACGATAGGAGTTTCATGAACGAACTTGTCGGCCTATAGCTGCTATAATAAGTGATTGGGACGGCTAAAATCACCATAATTGGCAAACAGATTAGTGGTTGCAGCATGATATCCGAGAATTCTTCTGCCGTTCTTCTTGACGTTTTTCCTTTTATCTGTTGTTGCTGTTGTCTGTAATATGACGTGGAAGTATTGTCGGAAGCCCGCTAAAATGACCGATCGTTTAGAAAGGCAGAATTTGAATGTATTTTATTTTTCATAAATTATTATTGCATTTTTAATCGATTAAAATGTTTTATCTACATTTTGTTGATTAAATTATCCATTAAAATACATGCATATCATCTATTCGTGTGATTTAAACGTACACCCCTTTACTAATAAACGCGAAATAAAGTTATGTCAAGCTTATTCTTCAAAAAATGTATGTATTATACTGACGTTATTCATGACATAAATTATTCCGTGTTTATTATTAAGGGGGTCAATGTTTTTTTTAGTGTCAAGAAGAAGTCCGCGCGTTGATCTGTCTGGTGACTCGCGACAATCTGCCGGCGACAGAAACGCTTTGCAATTTGCTCTCACAAAGAATCACTCTTTCCCTTATGGGACACGCCGCCTCACAAGACCATAACAACTCGGTAAGTTTACAGTCAAATTAACCTTATATTTCCAGATTTAATTTTAAATTTCAAGTTTTGTAAACATTGGCTGCATAATTTGAAAGGGAATTTATTTCAGGTGCGCCCGTTGGTACTGCTGTTAGGCTCTCTCGTCAAAGTTCAAGATTCTGTTGAATGTTGGGAGGCGAGACTTCGCTGTATCGTCAAATTATGGGTGTGGTACGTAATTTTCAATAATTATAAGAACTAAGTAAGGGAGTGACAGTACGACACAACTTATACGGCATACCGATGTACCTACGCCGTAAATATACGGTAAATTGATCAACCAATCAGAAAGTATCTTCGCTGCACCACCGTGACCTTCAGTCAGTGAGCGAAAAAGAAATAGACGGCACATTAATCAATTTTTACACCTTAAGGGCATTGCATAAGGTTCATAATAAATTGATTTAGCTTTGGGTGTTGCCGGCAATCGTGTTTTCGTATCAAGATTAAAGACGTGCCTTATTTTTTAACCACTGACAAATAAGACGGGTTATGTGTATCTGCGTATCTGTCTGTGGCATCGTAGCTCCAAAACGGATGGACCGATTTCAATGCAGTTTTTATTATCGAAAGCTAGTTTAATTGGGTGTCATCTTAGCTATGTTTTATGAAAATCTGTTCAGTCGTTCTAAAGTTACGGCTCTTTTTCTACTTGGAGTCGGAGCCTTTTGACGGTTAGGTTATTATGTCATACTGTATTTGTTGTAACTATACGGATGTTCCTTTCTTTGTTAGGTGTTGCCCTCAACTAACGGAAGTGGCCGGTATAACGCCGGCAGCCAACACCATCCTGAAGGCAGAAGCCCTTGCAGGTATACCCGGCATCAACTCGTCGTCTCCCAACTGTAAGTATTTTTTGATGTTACCATATTTTGATATTAATTATTGGTATACCGGGCTCTTCTTTTTTGTCGAATTTAATTTCCTACTCAACAATTCGCTTTATTTATTTTTTGCCAACTAATCTTTGGCATATTTTTGTTTCGCAATTCTTCATTTTGTAGAATCGTTAATTAGCTTAATGTTATTATGGCATGTTTTATTATACTGTTTAATAAATATAAGTACCTATTAATAAAGCAAAATTATATCGGTTTGATACAAGGCTATAGATTGTAATAAGATTAAGGTGTATCCTATGGTGTACCCCAAGGATAAGGAAAAATAAATAAATAAATATTGGTTTGAAATGATTAGCATTTTAGTGGTTAATTCAATTGCCACTTTCAGTTTTGTATAAAACTACTAGGTACGATAATTAGGTAAGTTGCAGAGCCGAGACTGAGAGCTTTGTACATTGTACATGAAGCATTAAATAAATAAATAATAATATTGTTGTAGTTATTATGCCAACAGATTTATTCAACTGTTACGTTAACATGACCAAATAAGTAAGTGACCAAGAAAACCTGTAAAATGTTATACGGGATACAATATTATAAATAAAACAAATGACGATAGACTTTCGGCGAAATGAAAATATGCCAAAAATTGGTGGAGTGATATTCGGCGGTAAAATATTCGGTGAGTCAATGTAAACCATGAAAAATTATCTAAGAGTCTATAGAACCATCACATTCTGTACTGTCTTATCTACCTCCCATGGGAGAAATATGAGATATACAAATAAATTTTGAGATGATTTTATATGCCCGAATTTAGGAAGGTTTACAAATAACATGATTTTTAATTCAAAATGCACTTATTTTAATACCTAAGTTTTACAACATCTATAATAATATGAGGAGTAGTCTTGAATTGTCACACAGCGCACCAGTTCGCGCTGCAGCAGGTGGCGCTGCCGTGCCTCCGTTACATGCAGCAGTTGATGGCACCGCTTACACCCGTTGCATCCACGACGACCGCTGACACGGAGCAACCGAAGGAGAGTGTCAAGGTACTTTATTTTAAACTGAGAAATATGGCTTGGTCTAAATGTTTTGGAAAATTGAGAGTCGGTAATTTGCTAAGCGGGTAGCAAACTATGCCAAGTGTTACTTCCACTCTCTGAATTTGACCAAGCTTGCCTATATTGGAAAGAACTCCGGACCTAATATATAAAAGTGCGTGCGTACGCACTGTTGATACATTCGATAGTTACGTAACCCAAGAATTTAGGAAGCAAGGACAGTTTTATAACTATATTTCTCGCCCATATAGGACATTACACCGAGTACTACATCTGCCGGCGGCACCGCAGCAGCATCGGCGACGGGCAACGTCGTGGTAGACTTAGCAGCGTGGTTGGCGGGCAAAGTGCCGCACGCGCAGTGGCGCCGCCTGGCGGGCTCGCGCTCCGAGCGGCCGGCCGTGCCCGCGCCGCAGCTGCGCGACCTGCACCTCGCCAACAAGTACCTCGCCAAGTGGCGCGA
This sequence comes from Allophyes oxyacanthae, assembly GCA_932294325.1. Lineage (NCBI taxonomy): Eukaryota > Metazoa > Arthropoda > Insecta > Lepidoptera > Noctuidae > Allophyes > Allophyes oxyacanthae. The sequence continues at coordinate 14,663,629 of OW028611.1, forward strand.
GAGGGTACGTACACTACGTACACTGCATTGTACGGATAATTGACGTCAGAAAAGCTAGTTATAGCTTGGACCTCATCCCTATGACCAGGGCTCGGTCACACGCTCATGGCCGCCCGTTAAATGTTAAATGTTGAACTTTAGTTGCGCGGCAGTTGAGCTCGAAATAGCGTAATTCACTCAAGGGAGTGCGGCAGTGGCGAAGGGTGACAGTTTTAAAAGGGGAAGCCGTCACAAAAAAGGCCTCTGAAAATTGCTGCAATTAATGCTGCAAGGCAAAAATCCAGTTTCTTGTAATCTATATATAGTCATGTCTGGAAGAGCTCGACTTAACTGAATAACAAGCCATATTACGTTGGTCTATGCACTAACCAATTCCTAAAGGGAAGCCGATGGGAATCGGGTTGTATGGACTCTTCGCCACTGGAGTGCGGTATAACTATTTATTAATCTGTGCTATGATATCGATGTTGTTGTTGACTGTACTTTAGTCAACTCTGGTATTAAAATATTAAATACAATATATCAATCAATTAACGGAAGAAATTAAGATGACTTTACACTCCAACATCTACTTGATTGCTGCTTTCTTAATGTTGCGGACAGTTTATTAATAAAAAGTTTCCCTCCACTCAATAACACTATTCCTCCGAACAGACGATGCTGTCCCACGGCATGCGGCCGCTGGCGCTAGAGGACGGCGGATGGCTGCGGCCCGTCATGTTCGACCCCAGCTCGCGCATCGCACGCGACACCGCCTGCCAGATGGTCAAGTCACTGTGCGACTCGTATGATAGGACTAAAGCTGTAAGTACATAATATCTGCTCTTCAAATATACAATGACATAACTTTTAACTTCCAAATCTCGATTAACATCAAGCAAGTTAAACAGACTCGGAGTAATAATATGTTGCTGGAAATTAAACTGTCGGAGTAACAAATATAATGTGGATTTTTATTTATATGTGGTGTTATTTATTTACAGGTATTGATTCTACTAACCAGCTTCTTGCCCGAAGTTGGTGCCGCTGGAGAAGCCAGCGAGCAATTCCTACAACTTTACCAAAGTATGTTTTACTTGAATTATCTGATTTATTTTAGATACATATTACTGGTACAGAACAACTTCTAATTTGTCGTCTGTCTATAGCGTTGGCTTCTGAAGCGCCATGGAAGCAGTTCCTGGCGTTGCGAGGAGTTCTGCAACAGATAGCTGATCTGATGACCAAGGAGATCGAACAACTCCACCGTCTGGAAGAGACTACACTCACCTCGGATCTTGCACAGGGTATGGGCATTCTAAACGATACTGTATACTTAATTGTTATTAAACGAGTGATTTTTGAGTAAGTGATGAGCAATCTATGTTTTTTGTTGACCTAGAAGATGTGGGAGAATTGTCACTTACATTCTGGGAAATTGCTCTGTAATCAATGTGAAATCATGTTCAATAATGTTTTTTTTTTCATAATTAATTCATTTCATCCCCAGGCTACGCGTTGAAGCGTTTGACGGAGCTGCTTGCAATGTTCCTGGAAGAAAGTGGTGCTCGTCGCACGTACAAGGGACGACTGGTGGGCGCTGTGCTGGGCGGGTATCTGTCGCTGCGGCGACTGGTGGTGCAGCGCACGCGCCTCACTGACGACACGCAGGAGAAGCTGCTGGAGCTGCTCGAGGAGATGACTACTGGTAAGGAGTGGGTGAAAAGAATTATTATTCTTGACAAGTTCGTGCAGTGTGCTGTGTGGTATCCATCTAAGAATAAGGTGTTACCGTATGTACTTCCAGTAGTAGATGTTAAGTAGGCTGGATTGAAGAACTCGCTGGTTATGGCAACTGGGATCATATAGGTTTAGGCTGCATATCTGCCAGAACTGTGCGAGGAAGCTAAGCGGTGCGCGAGGAAAAAATCCACCAAGTACTTTTTCTTCGCCCACCGCTTTGCTACCTTGCACTGTTCTGGTGGAAGCGCAGCCTTATGATATCGGTTGCCATAACCTAAACTTTCAGTCCATAAGCTCGGATAAAAAAGCTGACCGACTTTGTTATGGCAGTATACACAAACAAGGCTTGCCTTTTGGTTCGAACTTTTTGTCAAACCGAACTAAAGGAGGCTGCATGGTATGTCGCGACGTATCATGAAAAATATTCTCTACAAGTTATACTTTGTCTTTTCACAGGTACGGAAGCCGAAACAGCGGAGTTCATGGCAGTTTGCATCGAGACGGTGCAGAAGTACCCGCTGCACGACTACCGCACGCCCGTGTTCATCTTCGAGCGACTCTGCTCCATCATCTACCCGGAGGAAAACGACGTTGGCGAGTTCTTCCTCACGCTGGAAAAGGACCCGCAGCAGGAAGACTTCTTGCAGGTGAGATCAGCATGGTTGCCGGAAGATATCCACTTTCAAAAACACTTTAAAAAAAGGGATTTTTATCTACTTAGAGTATTCAACAACGATATTCATTAAATGTGGAGTCCCATCTACTCTTTGTTTATAGTCCGCGCGGAACTAGATGGCTGCGCTTTAGGTGGGGACGGGGGTGTGAGCGGCGGGTTGCCTATTGTTGACGGCGCGCCGTGCTGAGTAATGCCTAAGCGCCCCGCCCCTCCGTCCCACCGCTCACATACCTAAGGCGCGTCCAACTAGTTCCACGCGGACTATACCAATGACTTTATTTTGTATATTTTGTCTTCTCTTGTGAACTCGCCTTGAATTGTTGTATCGTTCGATGTTGTGTCAAAAGACAGGTGCAAACCAAAATTTTTTCAGAACTTAGACCTAAAATTATGAATGAAATTGCTTTTTTGTCAAAACTGATTGTTTTACTTGCTCAGCCTAATAATATATAATTTTGTGTTTATATGTCTAATTTCACAATGTTTATTTTGAAAGTGCCTGCAAAGGCTGTTGATATAAAAATCTTTGACGTTGACTTTAAATGACACAATATTTTCACGTAACAGGGTCGCATGTTAGGCAACCCCTACTCGTCTCTTGAGCCGGGCATGGGTCCTCTGATGCGCGACGTGAAGAACAAGATCTGTACCGACTGCGAGCTGGTGGCCCTGTTGGAAGACGACAACGGCATGGAACTGCTGGTGTGCAACAAGATCATGTCGCTGGACCTGCCCGTCAAGGACGTGTACAAGAAGGTTAGTACTGATCATCTACTGGTTAAGTGGAAAATGAGCTGGTGAATGTGATGATGGTTGAGTGGATGAATGAGTGTGTATTATTACTAGTAAAGTAAAAACCGGCCAAGTGCGAGGCGGACTCGCACACGAAGGGTTCCGTACCATTATCTATAAAAACGGCAAAAAAATCGCGTATAATGTATGGGAGCACCCTTAAAAAAAAAATTAATTCTGTTTTTTAGTATTTGTTTTTATAGCGGCAACAGAAAATTTCAACTGTAACTATCACGGTTTATGAGATACAGACTGGTGATAGACGGACGGACGGACAACCCAAAGGGTAAAACGGGACCCTGTTACTAAGACTCCGCGTCTTAGCCACAGGGTCCCGTTTTACCCTTTGGGTACGGAACCCTAAAAAGTAGTAGCACCTACTTTTGAAACATAACCGTGTTATATTTTTTCAAACTTATCTTTTAGCTTAGTTTTATTCATCAGATTCTAAGATTCTGGTCATTACATAAATCCATGTGCAAAGGCAATGTTTCTGTTACTTGGTTCCTGGCCAGCAATAGACCTTCGGTATTACAAAATTGTATTGTCAATTGTTTTTAACTTCAATCAAAGTAGGATAATTACGAAGTTTATATGAGTACAACAAGTGTGTATACAGTGTTTGTTAAATAAAAGCTTGTAAATATGTTAATATGGCTGCCAGGATCATTTATGTACCAAATACCTTTGATCATCAGGTGACCAACAACTGAATTTAGTAGCCAAAAGCAAGAGTATGTTGAAAGCGGTAATGATTAATGCGTTAATTAATATCTTTGTTTTCTCTGTTACTTGTGTGTGTTTCCACATTAGGTGTGGTGCACATCTGGTGAAGGCGTGGACGCCATGCGTGTAGTGTACCGCATGCGAGGCTTGCTCGGCGACGCCACTGAGGAGTTCGTGGAGCGACTGACTCAAGCCAACGCTGAAGCTGTCGACGACGAACAACTGTACCGCATGGCGAATGTGCTCGCTGATTGCGGTAAGTTAATTAAAGAAATTCAAGTTGTCAGTGTTATTATCCAGATTGTTATTTTTTTATTCTGATGACCAAACATAATCGCATAATTGTTTCTCAGGCCACACCTAATAAACCGTTGCTTTTTCTGTCGAGGTTTAGGAGGCTAAATCACCAATAGGATTCTAATATTTTCTCCAGTGATCAAAATGACATGATGACAATATGTCTTAACATATTGGAAGAATATATTGAATATTTTTTCTCGTCTCCGTTTTGCTTCAGTGGATAGGCAGCTTTAGCGATGTATGTTTTTATCGATATAACTGAGGTAGTGTTATAATATGATTGTTATTCCGGGTGGTTAACGGCATGATATTGTGTTCAGCAGTGGATGTTTACAGGCAGAAATAATGGTGATGTCACTATTCCTCTATCCAGGTGGCATAGAAGTAATGCTGCAACGTCTAGCGGCCATCCAACGCGTGGGCGCTGCTCGCGCACTGTGCTCCACGCTGCTGCGCCTGGTGTCGCTGTGCACGCGCGTGCGGCGCTGCGTGCGCGTGCTCACGCGGGCCGAGACGCGCGCGCTGCCCGTGCTGCTGCACGCGCTGCACCTCGCCGCCATCGAGGAGAAGGATATGGCGCGCGCGCAGCTCGTGTACCAACTGCTTGAGGTTATGCAATCAACATATTGCGTTTTTATTAGGAAGTAACAGTTGAAGTTAGTTACGTGCTTTTACATCACTGGGCACTTTTATGACACACTAGTGGACTTGAGGAATCCAGTGAGCTTGTCAGACGAAACGGGTCATACACTTGTTTGCAACCATTAATCGGAGAATCATAAAAAATAAGATTTTTTATTTAAAAAAAAATTAAATCGTACTAACGACAACATTTTCTAACTTGTAGATCATGGAACGTATTCTATCCGTGGCGGCCAGTGAGAGCTTGGAATCGTTCCTGCAGTTCTCGCTTACGTTCGGCGGACCGGAGTATGTGCAAGCTCTACTTAACTGTACCGAGTGCCCAGGTAACTTACACTATAAATAAATAATATTTGTTTATTTTCGTATAATAAAGTTCATAGAAATATTTAAAAAAAATGAGTCACTTATTATTAAGTACTAGCATCCCGCTCCCGGCTTCGCACGGGTACACTTTCTTTACTAACCTTACATTAAATATGAAAGTATTTCATACATAATATATAAATAAACTCTCTGTGAAACATTATCTAACCGGTGGTGAAAACCTTATCAAAATCCGTTGCGTGGTTTAGGAGGAGTTAGCGTATATACAGACGCGGAAAGCGACTGTATTTTATCATGTGACTGATTTATTTGAAATGTAAAACGTGTCTCAACAGGAATCCGCAACAACTCAGTCGCCCTCGGGCACCTGACTCGCGTGCTAGCCGCGTTGGTGTACGGCAACGATCTCAAGATGGCCATGCTAGTGGACCACTTCAAGCCTGTACTGGACTTTGACCGGCTGGACTCGGAGCAGTGGACCGAGGAGGAGTTCCGCATGGAACTGTTCTGCGTGTTCTGCGCCAACATCGAGAGGAACTCCATTGGAGGAACGCTGAAGGATTATCTGATATCGCTTGGCGTTGTGCGGGATGCGCTCGAGTATATCGTGGTAAGTTTAATTTGATAATAGTGCAATGATAGTCAAGAAATGTTTGTTTTGTTTATTTTTAATGCTACGTTTACGGGTGACTCGTGCAGTGTGAATTTTTATACAACGGTTCGCTGTATAACGATGTCGCCCCAAACTGGCGCTCTTACAGTTTCTAGGAGTAAACGCGGCCTCAAATTATTTTCAGGGTGTTTACTGCTCTTTCCGGGTGTTTATTGCGCCCTTTTTGTATTTGAGCTACGTTAGCGCTTCGTTCTTTTTTTTTTGTTGAACTTGATACAAAATTCATGAGTACGTCTCTGGTGAAAAATTATACCTGTATGCGTTAAATATGAGAATTATATGTTATAACTTTATTGTTTTCTTGTTACCAGAAACATGCGCCGTGCGTGAAGCCGACGCTTGTGTGTACGGACTCTGACGAGCTTAAGGAGTTCATCAGTCGCCCTGCACTCAAGTACATATTGCGCTTCCTCACCGGCCTGGCCGCAGATCACGAACCGACGCAGGTATGCATACACACTGTTTTAGTAACCACTTTACTATTGTCTTGCATAAAAATTTGCCGAATTGGCAGTAATATAAAAACGGCAAAGGCGATGAAGTTGGCCCAGTGTGGATAATTTAGCAAAAAACATTGTCTTCATTGTCTCTGCATCACCATGCATAAGGTTGTCTGATAGAGAATGCCTACGGCATTAAGACCGCCTTTGTACATTGTACATGAAGCATTTTAAATAAATAAATAAAAACAAGAGCTTCAGATGGCTGAATCCGAGATTCTTTAGTTACTCTTCTTGTGGCTGACAGCATAAAATCTATTGAAAGTAGTACACTTAAAATAATTAAGTATAAAATGTCAAGGAAAGTAGACAACGATTGAGAGCGCCACTTGTCTTATTCATTTTTGGTATATTATAATTGGCGAAAACTTCCTTTTATCGCAACAAAACTGCACAAAATAGTAAAATTAACACAGCTCAAACCTACTGTTTTTATGGTTGTAGGTGAATCACAGTTTTAGTTTTTACAGTTTATTTTTTGACATCTACTTAAATGATGTCTGATAGAGGTGAATGGAAGAAAAAGACATTATTATTTGTGCCGACCCCAAATAAGATAGGATAATGGTAGGAAAATGATGATGATAGGCTACGTAAATAGTTATGTCACAATATAATGTATCTTTCTGCAGATGTTGGTATGCGAGAAAGTGATTCCGATCGTCCACCGACTGGAGCAGGTGTCCTCGGGCGAGCACGTGGGCTCGCTGGCTGAGAACCTTCTCGAAGCGTTGCGGTCGCAGCCGCAGTGCGCCGCTAAAGTGCAACAAGTCCGAGACTTTACCAGACAGGTATGTTCTCAGTTACTATTAATTTTGAACTTTTTTCAGTGTAATCAAACTTGGTCGAATGTTAGGTTCCTAGTTCCTATCATATAGCGTTTGCCGGTTATACGTGTCTTTGGCGACATACCTGGCGCTAATGCGGTGATTCTACAGATTTTATTTGACAATTCAACGGCAAGCTATTTGCGTCAGCCCAACATTGAGCGATTTCATAGTGAATGTCGTATCCGCGTTAGCGCTAGCGTCTTCTCTAACTAATTAACCCGTTCAATGGGCGACCAGGGGGCCTAAAAAGACCACATTGAGCAATTTATCTAATGATCTGCTTAGAACTGTCAAACAGATGATTGCTGAATATGAACCTTATGCAGATGACATTAAGAGTCGTCAATTAAGTAGATATTTGGACATTCGTAATATGAATCATATTATGATTCATCTAAAGCGGCCTTTTTAGCACCCCAGTTCCATTTATTCAATTATTGTAACTTCTACAGGAAAAGAAGCGCTTGGCGATGGCAGTTCGCGAGCGTCAACTGGGTGCGCTGGGCATGCGCAGTAACGAGCGGGGACAAGTGACGGCGCAGTGCAGTCTCACGCAACAAGTGGCCGACCTGGCCGAGGAGAACGGCGCCGTCTGCTGCATCTGTCGCGAGGGATACAAGTACCAGCCCACCAAGGTAACGTGGCACATAGTACAACTTAACGTGAACTTCGTCGTCACGCGTCATCCACAATAGACCCTTTCCCGCCAGTCAATTGCTTGCATTGTAATTAGAAGGAGGCTCTCGCGGTATCTTGGTGTTTACCAGTAACTGCAGTTTAGCGGCTCCACACGCCCTGTGGCGTGATACAGTACAAGGCCGTAGCTAGGAATTTAGTTCGAGGGGGTGGGGAGGTGAACCCTGCACAAGAAAGGCAATTAGAAATAACTTTTTGAACAGTTTTATTAACTAAAACTTAAACAAAAACCTGTTTAATTTAATTGAATGCTACTCGGGAATTATCGTAAAAGCGCTAGACTATTAAGTCTGGATGGACCTCAACATCACGATGTAATTTCACTGTCCTTAGGTTTCGAGGGGGGGGGGGGGGGGGTTGCACCTCCAACCCCACCCCGCCCCCTGGCTACGGCCTGGACACAGTGTGAAAGCGTAGTGGATGCTGGGGCTACTGTTGATTATTGTTACAATTTTTTCTTTTCTTTTGCTGTAAAAATAAAAATCTATACTATATAATTATTTCCTAATGTTAATTTATTGTAATAGGTTCTGGGTATCTACACATTCACGAAGCGTTGTCCGGTGGAAGAGTACGAGGTGCGCGCGCGCAAGACACTCGGCTACACGACTGTGTCGCACTACAACATCGTGCACGTCGAGTGCCACATGGCCGCCGTCAGGCTTGCACGTGCCAGGTAATTTCTAGATCATGTAATGCCGCGTAAAGACCAAGCGAACGAGCGGGATGACAGACTACACATATAGGTCGACCGCTGTAATTGTGAGCCTCCCGACTTATTAAGCGCGGTCCTTCCAATCCTATGAGGGATGCTGGGCGGCGGGTATGCACGGACATACACTGTATATACTGTGATAGATATCTAAGTGATAAATAAAATACTATAACGTAACTATACGGCATTCGAGCTATACCATCGAGATCTTTTTAAAACTCTCTCAGGTGTGAAAGTTTTCTCACGTTTGTCGTTCACCGTTACCTCAACTGATAATAACATTTTGATCCGAATATGAATTCGGAAATACAGAGGTGCGGGCCGCTCCTGTAAGAAAAACCAGACACAGTGCATCTCTTTTGCGCTTATATAATTTTTCATAAGAGGATACGGGACATTTTATTAACTATAGTAAATGTCGGCGTTTTCACGTAATCAGGAAGCGGGATCTAACTCGGATCCTCCTGCATGGAAGGCAAGCATTCAACCTTTTAGCATTCACTGCGGTCATAGCCTGATTAATACCCAATATATATTGTCTTTTGTTAGCCACTTCGGTGTCACTTGTGTCTGATATAGCCACTTTTATCGCAGAGATGAGTGGGAGAGCGCTGCGCTGCAGAACGCGTCGACTCGCTGCAACGGACTGCTGCCGCTGTGGGGCCCGCACGTGCCCGAGTCTGCCTTCGCTAGCTGTCTGGCCAGACATACCACTTACTTACAGGTTTGTACTATCTCTTTACACGAAGTATTGATATAGGCGAACATCCTGCTAGCATCCTGATAGCCTGTCTATTGACAGGCTATTTATTTAGAAGATCAGCATCAGCCTGTAGCAGTCCATTTAGAAGATAAAGGTGTTCTATAAATGGAAAACAAATTTAAGTATACTATCACGATTTATTTATGTAAAACATCATTCATCAAAACATTTACGTAAATTTCTTTCAGGTTTAATAAATAAAATGCGTAAATATCAACAACAAATTAATTCGTGCCTCGGAAAGTCTCGGTTGTCATACGAATCTATGACAGGCTTACGGGAGTCAGCAACCCAAAAAGTCTGATAACCGGTTTAACCTTCGGGTATCAGTGTTTCACAGTTGGATTGTCCAGATGGCAGTAGCTCCGTGTAAAATACTGATATTCAGCCGTATCTGGTTAGACTGGGAGCCGACCCCAAAGTAGTTGGGAAAAGGCTGGGCATCTGTTCAACAAAAAATAAACATCAGACAACAATATAGATGTATGTTTCAAATGGCGTTTATAAGAGACCCCGTACGGTCTTAACCGTCGGTATTCTCAGGAATTTATCCTTACTAATGTTTATTCAGGAGTGCACCGGTCACCGTGACATCGGCCACACGTGCACGCTGCACGATTTGAAGCTGCTACTCCTGCGCTTCGCCCGCGGCCGCACCTTCCACGACGACACCGGCGGCGGCGGCCCGCTCTCCAACATGCAGCTCGTCCCCGCACTCATACACATGGCCTTATATGTTATCAACACGTAAGTATTTACTAACCAACCAACTTGTTGTGGTGCGTTGTCAAGTGCTACAGTAAACATTGCGCAAAGGAAGTCGCACGGTAGGTCTAAATTATATTTACGACTTGAGTTGTGAAATGTGATGTTTTTATTATACCAGCTGATAAAGGTATCTTTCGAATGGTTTATAATTTGTTTGTATTTATAGGTCCTATACAGACATACAAGTTAGGGCTCTTACAGACGAGCAACACGGTCGACGTCAGTGGTAACTGCAGCCGTCGGTTACGAGCTCGACTTCCCTTAACGGCACTCCAGTCCTATCCCAGCCCTATCTTTTTCACCTCCGTCATAAAAACTATCCGTAAGCGTACTAGTTGTGGTCCAGGTGAAGGATACGAACAGCTAGCGAAATTATCGGAACACAAGGGAATTTTAGCCTTAGGGCTCAATTATGGAGAGGCGGAAAGTCGCGCGGAGCGAAAAGCGGTGCACAACGCGGAGAAAGACGCTTATCCCCATTTATAGAGAGCGAGCGAGAGAGCGACACGCCGCTCTCCATAATTGAGCCCTTAGGTTGGCAATGCATCCTTAATGTGGTTGCGGATGTGTGCGAAGGAAGCTAGTTTGCTGTAACATAAAAAAATGTATTACCTAATACGTCCGTGTATTTTTCAGGAGCCGCGTGTCAGCCCGCGAGGTGTCGGCCCTGGAGGCCGCGCTGGCGTGGGCGCCCGCCCGCCTGCTGGAGTCCGCGCACGACGCCGAGGGCCCGCTGTACTTCAACACGCTCATGCTCATGTTGTACCCACATGCCAAGTATGTACATTATCAGTATGACCTTCCTTCTAGCAGTGGTGCCCTGCTGCAGCATGTTTTACTACCAAAAAATCGAAGACTTGTGATATCCATCAATCTGCAGGTCTACCGCGTAATGGAAACGGTAATGAACATCAACTCTGGTAATCAACTTCAATACGATCGTGAGAGAATAAAGTTCTAGCTACCTCGTAAAATTTTTGCAAGGTAGCACGAAGTTTAGTCTCTCGCGTAATGATCGTACGTGATCGGTAAAATTTTAGTTACGTGGTAGAACCACTGCACTGGGTCATGTTTGACCCAAAATTTATGAATTGATTGATTGAATGGCTCAATCCTTTCCTCGGGGAGTGGAGTGGAAATGGAGTAATTTTTAGGCTGAGGTGAGTGGAGTCCACGGTAGCGGACTGCACTCACCACTCCCATGGATTATGCCTTAAAGCGCGCTAGGTATGCTTTCCGTTTGACCAAGCTTTAATGCTCTTTATCCTCACCAGATGGCGCTCTGTGAAGCTGGACATGCTGAAGCGCTTGCTGGTGATCGGGCACGTGCGCGGCGTGGCAGCCGCCGGCCCCGCCCTGCGCGCGCTGCCGCCCGAGCACCGCGCGGTCAAGACCTGGGCCGACTACAAGCCGTACGCACTGTTTGTGGCTATCATTGATCAGCTGTATACTGTCATGTTCAAGGTATATACAACTTACAATTTTAGTGTATGACACTTTGTGAACCTTGTGCTTTGTTGCGTTGCAGAAAAAAGTTTCACTTCTATCTTTGAGTGATAAAACATTATTATTTATAAATATGCTTCGCTTTTATGAAATTTAAGTTTAATTGCTTTTGCAGGACACCTTCCTTTTATTTCCAAGTTTGACAAAATTTTAATAATAAAAAAAATTATCATCTTAATTATTTAGAATCTTGCACGTTCTTTATTTATTTTTTAATTATTTTTGGTATCGAAAAATAAAGTATTGTAATCTAACCTAACATTTTCTCCGCAGACCGTAAGCGCAACAACAGTCGACCAATGGCCGGTCAAACTAGCTGAATACATCCGGCACAACGACGAAGCGAACGGAAAGGCAGCCGAGCGCGTAGTAACGACTCTAACCGACGAGTTACTGCCGTGCGCTTCATTCGCAGAGTTCTGCGACGCCGCCGGTTTCCTGGAAGACGTTCCCGACCCCGACGCGTTCCTGCAGGCGCTTATCGACGAGCAGCCTTGAGGAAGGCCCTTCGTGCCGCACTGCCTCAGCATCAACGGGTGCATGGCTAGCTAACAAAAATAGCTGAATAGTTAATAATAATAAAAGAATACCATTTTTAGATGTTAGTAATCTATATTTATTGTTGTATGAAACAGATATTCGTTAGCGTATAACTTTAAATAATATCCAACGCATATTAGCACAGTTTGACACTTAAAAACGATCTCACACACGCTTTCTGAAGATCTATTGGTTGATAAAGTGGTGTCGTGAGATGGCACATGAAATAGTTCAATTAGCAAGGCCATGTCACTCAGGCGTCGCGAGCATCCCTTCACTGTCGGGTCGAGGCCCTTCTAATAAACGTTATAATCACGATATTTAATCTAAAGTGTAACACTATGCTTGTAGACTGCTAAATTATTATCATGTATCTGTACTCACATGTTTGGTGCTTCAATTGTAATTGCTGTTTTGTTTTTCTTCATTATAATAGTTTCTGCTTCAAATCTTTTCGTTTTTATTTCAATCCCAGATTTCCCTCGCGAGTAAAGATGAAAAATCTGGATAAACTAAATAAAAAGGATGAGCTAACTTGGTTGTCTCGTCGTGTCAGACGCCACATTCACGGGAATTTCACAATAAATTGTCTCATCACTATTAAACCACGGTGATCTGCGTCATTCTCATACATTTGACAAATTTCAGCAAGATATTATGATGGTAGTTAATATAGAAAATAAGTACTTGTTATAGCTTGTCTAGTTAGTTGAAGTGGCGTGAGCGTTTTGTGTAGAATGTCCGAGACAAAATATTCTTTCCATAGCCATCCTACCGAAGAGTAGAAATATTTCTACAATCTGTCATTTTGTCTATTCTTCCGTAAACAAAACCCGTTTCTACGGTAGTCATGCTTGTGCTCATGCTTCGTGTGCTGATCTAAAGTATATCTATTATCAACAAGATAGATCTAGATCCGAGCAAGGTCTTGTTGTGCATTACAAAATGGCTTTTACCCGTAGACAGAGTAACCAATTTTACGCGACAGACTAGCTTTCTGTCACGTGCACGAATATTCAAGTATGTAGGTTACTGCACTACCACCTGTCACACGCCGTGACAATGCGCATCGTAAGCCCCGCCCTTGACCCCGCGCCACATTTTTAACGGCGGAGCACTCACGCGCATGATTAGCGATCCGCAGTCACGACACTTACGAAACCTAATGAAGATTAGTTCACATTGTCAGGTAATTGTGTTATAACGAAAATTCTATTAAGATGATCATAAAAAAGTTATGTTCGCTTTATGTCAACATCAGTATTGGAGCAAGGGTGTGTGACATGATTAGTTGCCTGTAGTTTATGACATCCCCATGAGAATAAGGCGTGATGGTACAGTACTGTATAATATGGTATAGTAAGTATAATGCCTACTCGGCTAGTGATTTGTCAGTATTACGCACTACCTAACGTATTTTATAACTACGGTGCCTGCGACTCCTTCAATGACTCCTTTAACGCCATGTAGACAGATCATTTCACCCGTTTAGAAGTTCAATGGGTTCAATAATTGAAAGTCATTTCTCAGTAAATGTCTGCGTCGTATAAAGAACCTCTTTATAGGTTTTATAGTCTCCGAGATTTTGAAGAGACAATGAAATTTTGGTAAATGAACACTAAGCTTTTTATTTCGGATATCTACTAATTATCATATAGTTATTTAATCATAATTATGACTTTATTACCTATACCTACTTGTAAATAGTTTCTGTCGCCCTAATGACATTTCATCCGTTATTTGTGTGCTATATAGTTATTATCTGCGCTCACAAAAGCTTGTTGCAATTACGATTGTAAATGAGGTGTTAAAAGCTACAGTTAGTTGAGCGTTAACTGTTAATTTAATCCAGTTGTGATATTAAGTATCTACATGTAAAGGTTAAATTGCATAAACATACCTGTAAACATATAAGTCTCTGAAAACCTATATATATATATATATATTACCTATGTAAATAAAAACCGTACAATAATATCTCTCTGGGTTCTTTCTATCTGCCAAGGAGAAATTATTGCTATGTTCTAGGGTCCCGCAGAGTCCGTTAAGTAAAATAATTTTGTAACTTTACTGCACTCTGCCAATCATTGATTCCCATAGTTGTCATAGTCGATGACTTAATAGCGGAGATCCTCGATCAAAGCCTCAACCGGTTCTCGCTGGGCAGCTGGATCAAGGGCCTGAAGGCGGTACACCTGGACACGGGTGTATTGTGGAGAGGTTTTATCTGTCTGGAGCCGGACCGCCACCGTAGCTGAATCGTCTCCTCAATACATGAAGATTTTTATATTATTTTAGATATATTTCGATAACTGTACGTTTTGTCCCTTAATGGATTGAATTATTAAATTACATAATTTTAATTATGATTTATAGGTACCTACCTACCAAAGATTATTTTGTTTTGTAGTTACTACAAATTAGTAGGTAATTGAGTATATTGTGCATGTAATTAATGTATCTTTTGTATTTCTGGTGTACAATTAAGTTTATTGTATTGTACTTTTCCGGACAACGGAGTAGATAGTTACGTAGGTTCCTGTCGCGTTATGCCGCCCATTGGCCTTATGAGACTTTTTGCAAAGATTTTTAAATAAGGAGATCCATACCTAAACTCAATGGTTCCTAACTATTGAAGGAAAAATCAAGCCGTGTATGAAATGTTGGGTTTTATGGATTAAAAAAATAGTAAAACCAGGTTAAATAATTATGATATTTATTTTAAAATATTCATTTCGTGTGAGAAGTTTTGATGTGAATACCCACTAAAAGTTAACTCACAATATTATCGATAATCACATAACTAGCACAGGCACTCGAGTATGGACATGTTATATTATGAACATCCGCTTAAAAATACTTTATTCACAAATATAAATAAACTTAATACCTTTATTTATAATAACTATAACTTAAATTAGATATCTTACTCCGACATAACGGTTTCGAATCGGTATTTTCATAATTTTTCGAACGAACAATAATAATATTTCTGATAGCCTTTGGATTTTTCGTCGAACATAATGCCAGACATAAACATAACAAGTATAAGCCCATTGACAATGTCCTATATTAATTTGGTCCAACATCTGAACGGGTTATATCAATAAGCTAATACTATCGTCTCGCGCATACTTAATACCCACTTGAATTTAAATAGGAAACTCTATAAAAAATTGTCTCTTCGTTTTCTTAAAGTAAATAGGTGTAAATCTCGTAAATTTTGTTCCGTTTCAGGCAAAATTTTTGACATAATTTCAGTTTAGTATGCGCGAGGCAAGATTTAGAGTAGGCACGGTGCAGCGGTGTAGCGTCGGCTGGTGACGGTGTCGCCTGCAGTCGTTTAGAAGTCGTAGGAGCCGCTCTCCGGCGTCTTGCCGATGCGGAAGACGAACTTGTACACGAGTCCGGCGATCACACCTCCGGCGATGGGGCCCACCCAGTACACCTGAACAAGGAATAGTACAATTAATACATTATCATAAACAATATAAGTAGAGGTGAAATTATGTTAGGTACATGTTCTTATAATGAACATTTGACAATCCTGTTGAAACAAGCAATACTTGTACAACGTGTATTAGAATTAATGTGTGGTCATATTTAAGGTTGTGGATCAAACCATCAAACTGAACTACTTTCTCTATGGGATCAAAATCGTAATCGCAAAAACATTATCAGCTGTCCCATATGTTTGGGTCGAGTAGGTAGTGAAGTTTTGAATAACCATCGTGCGGATCTATCGTGAAGGTAAAAAATCTAAGTAGACTAGTGTGGAAAGAGCTCAATACAACAAAATGAATGAATTGTATAAGTTTCTCTCTTGGTGATAGACCAAAGTCGAACTTTATTAACTACGTACTTTAAATAAAAGAACATTATCTACCTACAGCTCCTATAAAAAGTATTTTTTGTTATTAAACAAAAAATCTTTTTATAGGAGTAATAGTGAGGGTTACCTCACTATGATTTCTCCTGTATCTTGGGTACAATTTACAAACATAGGTATAGTACGAGCAAATCTTTATGAGCCCTCTGAACTCTCTCCCTCTAGCACCTATAATAGTACGCTTACCTATTATAGGTGCTAGAGGGAGAGAGAGAGATCAGAGCTCAGTTCAGGGCTCATAAAGATTTGCGAGTAGGTACTATACATCTCTTATTTCACACACACTCGAAACAACTAAGTAATTCTGTAGATCATACAAATATTTTTTCTGTGATTGAACCCGTGGCAATTAGCGTAGAAAGCTAATCGCTTAGCCACTGCGCCAACCGTGCCGTCACATCGTTCGTTTTACTAATTGCTAAACTTAAAGTTTTGTAATGGTTCAATAATTCTCCGATTAGTCATAAGTTTCAAAGTCACGGGCTCACGAGTTAGCTATAATATAATTATTAGTTAGGCGTGAAAAAGAGTTGATTGGTAATTGGTATTACATAAATATCGGAAGGGCCTAGAAACATATTACGATATTCGCCTATTCTACATACACATACCTACACATTTCGTGTACTAAACGAGCATTCTGTTATAGCTAACTAACCGCATTTAAATTTTTATGTAACAAACATTTATTTTGCGTAACTAATGCCTATAGCTATGATGACACATAAATCGTAATCCATGTCTACCTAAAGAACTACATTTAAGCATTTATAAAAATAATCTTTTGCGGAAATCTGATATTATTTAGCAACCTCGTCTTTATAGTAAACGACCGCCTTGTTTCACACCGGTATCGGTAGACATAAAAAATATTTTTTTAGACTGTAAAAACTTCCTGTAGGGCTAGTACGGCGGGTGGACAAACCCTTTTCTCCACTCTTTGTCTCCTTGATAAAAGACAAAACGAAAAATCGAGAGAAAAAACGGTAAAGAGATGGTTTCGTCCGGTTTTTCCTCTCCCCTTTTTGTCGTGCTAGCTCTGCTATAAGGGGTTTAGTATTTACAAAAAAATATATAATATCAGATCAAAATTTTGCTTGGAGT
Organism: Allophyes oxyacanthae; assembly: GCA_932294325.1. NCBI lineage: Eukaryota > Metazoa > Arthropoda > Insecta > Lepidoptera > Noctuidae > Allophyes > Allophyes oxyacanthae. Next base: position 14,680,798 of record OW028611.1, read on the forward strand.
TACTGTAACCCATTTTTGGGAAAGAAAAAAAGGAACGGAGAAAGGAGATGTATTTAAAGTAGTTTATATTATAATGATATGAAAGGGGATCGGCGTTTTTGTATTTTTGTATATTTATTTGTGGGGGCTTGTAATTAGCAACTTATGTAATTAAATAATGTTATTAGTCTGTGAGCCTTCCTTAAAAATAAATAAATAAATTTAAAAAAATAAAAATGACACGAAAATATCATCTATTGACTTGAAGAGGAGACTACTTGGAGAGTTCCGTCATGATGGACATAACTCATGAGTGAGGTGGACCTTCACTTCCTGTCATTGAGTAATACCTACCTCTTCATAACAACCTCCATTTATTTTAGTTATGGTAGGTACAGTCGGCCAAATAATTGGTATATCACCCTATGGTTGCAATTTTTTGTACGTCATTAAACAAAAAGGCGACTCTTGTCATATTAATGAAGTTTCAACTTTAGTTATATTTTTATTTGATACGAAGTTCTGTTAAAATGATAGACTACTTTTTGGGCTGACCGTATCTACTAGGTATATCGGATAGTCGGAAATAGTAGGTATATAAAGCCGAAAGGGTTGTACTCATCATTATGAACAACTTTTACTATAGGACCAAGTGATGAAATCGCCAAAAAAATTAAACTGTCCCATACAAACAGTTCAATAATACTCAACTAAATGTATGGCACAGCAGATTTTTTTAATAGCGGTTTTTCTGTTTGTGCCGTATTAAAATTTGTTCGTAACGATGAATACAATAACCCTTTTTCGGCTTTATAGTATACTCTTTCCGACGAACCGTGATCACAAAATTCGATTTCGCGAACGTGAGAATGGAGTAAAGTACGACATACAACCTAACTTTCGCATTAACTTATTGGTTAAAAATAAAATGTCAAGACCAAAAAGGATAAATTAATTAAAAAATAAATAATAGGATCAAGAGTTATTACTGTATTATATTTTATACTGTTTTTCCCGTTGTATTTTTTATTATTTATTTTATATTGACATTATTAATAGTTATTCTCGTCTCAACTATATTTATTTTGCAGTCGTTGAAAAACAATTTAACTCGTTATCATGTTAACCAGTCCGACCTTGAGGAATTGTTTACTTATAAATTATAATACAATATATTAATACGTGAAGAGAAAACTTTGTACCCCTTTTTAATAATATTGCGCGCACAGAGGAGTTTTTATGAAGAAGAAGTGCAGAATATATAATATGACGGTCGAATTTCGACCACTGGGCGATCACTATTAATGGTATATATAATTAGCCAAATATTTATTAAATTTATTATATATCTATAGCTATTTATTCGTAATAATCCAATTCCCATCTGCTCTCACTATAAATCTCGATACTTACAATGTTTATATACATACAAACTTCAAAAACTATCAGGAAAATATACTACCTTTACACTTATAGTAATTTTTCTTGACATTTCATAGTATAAAACAATTTTTCTACGAGGTCTTGTATATAGACCTATAGGTAGGTAGCTATTTTCTACTACAAAAATAAAAGTACAGCGACACGTAAGTATCCCTTTTAAAGTATAGTGAAAGGAACCCAAATCATTAACTTTACTTTCATTTTAACGAAAGTTCCTAGTTATTTAAACTGCTTATGTTATTATGCCTGCAATACATAACAAAACTTAATCAACATTATGTTGTCTATACCAGCGAAATGTCGATAGACAAACCGTGATTCATGGGTCGGGGTTTACAATGATCGAAAAGTTATATGTGTGCGTGTGCGCGGTTTCCAACGAAATGCAAACCCGTTTGATAGGATCTCGCGGCCGGCGAAAGTGTGCTCAATAATTAGCTACGGATAGATACATGTATTTACTCCACCTATAAACTTTATAATTATGTGTTGTGTAGACCTTTTCTTTAAAAATAAGGTCTCACGAGTAAGCTTATTAAGCAGCAAAGTAATCACGATAGGTACAAGGGAGCTATTCTGTAAGACCATCTCGCATCTCGATTCGAAGCTCACTCTTATTGTCGATTGATATTTGCCGAATTGACATGCGATAATAAACGTGTAACTTAGTAACCCGGGTTAACATGAGCGCAGCGACATAAGTTTGTCATCGCATTATCTCGTGCGGAAACAGGTTTTTTGAAGCATTATCTCGTCTTATCATGACGACAAATTTCTGTCGCGGCGCACATGTTAGCCTATCAGGAGCTGTGAACATGACTAGCTAGAATATTATATATTTATTTTATTTTATTTATATATTATATATATTCACACCTCCGTTATTAAGTTATCGTATGTCAATTCATTAAATATCAACCGACAATAAAAATGAGATTCGAATCGAGATACGAGATGTTCTTACAGAATAGGTATGCTGATTTGAGTCTGTCATACAAATACCTCATTCAAACGCTGCTCAAATATAGACCATCGCTGAGCGTCACTCTGTACCTAAAACTGATGTACGAGTATTAACTAGGGACCCGCGCCGGCTTCGCACGGGTTTACTTTCTCTACTATCCTTACATTAAATATGAAAGTATTATACATTAAAAACCTTCCATGAAAAATTATCCAACTGATGGTGAAAACCGCATCAAAATCCGTTTCGTGGTTTAGGAGTTAGCGGATATACAGGCAGACAGACGCGTAAAGCGAATTTATTTTACCTATACTTTGTAGAAATAGACATTCAACTATTTCAAGAACTTTTCAGGACTTCCAAATGCACACTGTTGCCATTTTGTAAAAGTACTCATAAACTAAAGCGAGCATAGTCTCTCAAAGGTTTTTACGAAGTGTCTAGCCATCGTTGCCAAATAATGGTTATTTCAAACCAACGGTTTCAACAATAATGAATGAAATAATAACTCGGATTTCTTAGAGAGAAACGAGACGGAAATCTATTGGTGTTTGCAAGTTCACAAGCAATCGGGTGAATGTCCGTTACATTGCGATTTCTAAATCGAATGCATTATCGCGCGGCTCACGTGATTCTAACACCTCGTGACGGTATCATCAGAGCTTTCGTTACCTAATAGAGGAATAGGTATAATAATTATGCACTTGTAGATGTCTATAATTTGTTTATGCATATACTACCTACATTTCGGCGTCGATAGTCCCATACTGCGTATGTAGTAAAAATTTTCAAAATTTTGTTTGCGCCCGTAGGTAGCTTTTTTGTAAATGGCAATTAATAGACTCGAAAACTAAATTTAAATTATTTTTGTACATACGCGGTATTTAACTATGTATATTAGTTATGCGGTATGGGACTATCAACGAATTTTGAAGGCACTGTTGGCGCAATGGCAAAAAAAATGGATTTCTGTACTACCTACTGTCGCGGGTTCGATTCCCGCACGGAACAAATATTTTTATGGCCTGCAGATAATAATTATCTGATATTATATTATCTCAATATTCAATTATTGAGGTCTGGATGTATATTTGTAAACTGTACTCATGATGACAGTAAATCTTAGTAGTGGTCCTGTTAGAGTCTAAAAACAAACCGTTTTGGACAATCAGTTCTCCTCATGCACACGATATCACAGATTGTAACTTTGAAGGGATCTAGGTTATAGCTAATGTAATGTAACTCACCCATTGCGAAGTCCACACGCCCATGACGAGGGCGGGTCCGAAGGAACGAGCTGGGTTCATGCTCGAGCCGGTGAAGGGGATCTGTTGACATGTTTCACGTTTCAATAATCTATACATATATTAATACGTAAAGAGAAAACTTTGTACCCCTTTCTAAGCATATTGCGCGCACGGAGATTGTAAGATTTGGCATAGTTAAAGTTTATATGGAGAAGGAGTGCAGAAAGCTAAAATTTATGTATAGGTATATAATAAGTGGTTGAATTTCGACCACTGGGCGACCATTACTATTAATTATTATGTGAAATACTAAAGAGAATATTATGTAAAGTGAAAGTCGATTTTATTTAAATATAGCAAATGGACGTATAACTTGGTGATTACGGATGCGATGCCGACATACGCCAAAGTTGGAATGCCTTGTCTTCCGGTAATTTCTCTGGCGGTTCCTTTACACATAGTTGTTATGACGGGTGAAATAAGTAGAATTCCACTACTAATTAAATTACTAAGAGTATAAAGTGGATATGAATACTGATGATGATAGAAATCCAAACACCTACGAAAGCGCTGGTACCCATACCACAAGTTAAATCTAACCTTGGGTAGGTAGGGTACCAGAGTTCGGATATTTTTTTATGTACCTAGTGCGCATAATTTGCAGAGTGATTCACTGATTCAGTGTCTGTTCCTAAATACTCCTGTATTGTACAAAAAAATCTTTAATCAAAGCAGTTGGTGTTAATCGTAGATTTTTTTTGGAAAATAAAAATTATGATTATATTGTAGGTACTTACGCAAGCGGCATGGCAGGCTGTGATGCTAAGGCCGATGGCGAGGGGGGCGGATCCCTTGATGTCGTTGCGGCGCGCGTCGCACACGCCGTGCACGACCAGCACCAGCACGAACGTGATCAGAGCCTCGATCAGCACAGCCTAAGAACATAACGAGTTATCATCATTATAAAGGAGCTGTAACATTTTTATTTTAGGAAGCTAGCATACTCATGTTCTACCATTTTGAGTTTCGCAGTCTTCGATGAAACCTTTACCTATAGATCGCGTTGCTAAACGTCGGCAGCCGACTAAGTACTAAGTTCACCGACAGCATAACAGACGATTAGAGCTAAATCAGCCGTTTACATATGAATTTTTGTATGGGTACCTAATCGGCCGATTTAATTTTAAACATAATTATTGTCGGTGAACATGGTCATAAGTAGGTACCTACACACATACATAATTATGACAAAGAATTCAAGTTTAGGTATCGTAGTAGGTACAAAGGTACTGTTTATTTCTAAAGAAATTTCAGCCTGCGAAAGGATAGAGTGAAAAAAAAATTACACAGTGTGTAACTACAAGAAACAAGAATATAATAAAATACGTAATAATAAAATATAACGTAAGTATGTATGTTTGTGAACTGTACCTATGATACAGTAGAAATTAGAAACCCCAGTGTTGGGCAACTTATTAAACAAACATAGTTTACAATATGAATATCTCACCTGGCCGTCGTTGATGCCGTGTCCCGGCAGCGTCATGCCGAACCCGCCCACTCGGTCCTCTGGCACGGCCAACTGCAACACACATTAATTTACTCAATTAATTGTCGGTTAAACGTTAAAATAACGTATATCGATAAAACCAACGGGGTTTCTCGACATTTTAATTTATAGTTATTGTTTTTTTGACATTCGAAAGCATTTTAAGTGTTTTCAAAACCTTAACTTAGTTTTGAAAACACTTAAAATGCTTTCGTTGACAACATAAGTTATGGGATGTGTTTTGTTTATTTATTAGGTAATTAATGTTAAATTGTATCGGGATTACTGAAATTGATTTAATAAGTTTAAATTTAAGAAACTAAATTCATTATAGATATCTCAACGATGCCAGACGCTCACTTGGTCAGATTATCTTTTTTTTTATATGTATATCTAAGTATCTCGTTCACCCTAGCGTACCTAGGTATTAGTACATACTTAGTACATTATATGACTTATTCGGAAAATCTAGTTCATTTTTTCCGACACCAATCTATCTGAGTACTAGTGGCGACAAAAGTTGTTCGTTATAAAATATATTCATGTACGATTATATTAAATTTGCCAACAAAATTCCTGTCCAAACTTTTAGACAGTGTTCAGTGCGTTAAACCAATATTTCCAAACAAAATAACACGTGATAAGAGTAATTTTTTTAATAAAAAATTATTATGTTTATGCGTTTACTCTCTAAGAATAAACTCATCCATTTTTTATGCGTAAGTAAACTCACTCAGCGACCGCAAGTACACAATTTTAAGCTTAGTTACCGCGCAGCAATTACCCAACGTTTTCAGTGTATTTTCAACCGAAAATATTTATCATCTTAAAATTGGTTTGTTTTTATTATGTAATAAAGTGTACTGGATTATCTGTAAAAGATTTGATTGATTAATTATTTATTTGCAGATTATGGGTAGGATGAAGTGCAGAATAAATGTTCTTTCTTAAAAATACAACATAAAGTCCTTATCCACATTTAACCAATTACGGTATGCAAATATTAACGCATTGTCATAATCCATACACATTATAAAATTAACATTGATTCAAATAATTATTTAAAAATGAAAACATTACGGATATTCATATAATTTCTGGTCAACTTATAAGCGAATTATCTATCTACGTATTTTGATTATGAATATAATCAATGTTAAATCATAACTAGATATTTAATAATCATCTAGAATCGTGCCTAGCTTAGACGTGCACATCGTTGTTCACTAGTTAGCGCGAGGGCCAGTGAAATGTCGCAGGAAGGCCGTCGTCATGTGAGCGTTATAAATTACTCGCGACCAACTAATTAGCAACGCGCTAACATTTTACTTACCACTCATTTGCATCATAAACTTCGCGTGCTAATAATCGCTGCATGACTGACACTACAAATATTGTTTGACTTCGAGCATCTCAGATCGACAGGCTCTATCGAAATTATTTTGTAAGAACCGATTAATAAAGTAATTATTCGTCTTCACTTGCAAAATCTTCCTGTCGTATAGTGCAAGATGGCCTTCGTTTTGATCCCTAGATCTTGTTTGTTTTATATAAGTACTGCAGTATTTGGTGAGGTAATGCTTTTAGCACTTTTATTAACTGAAATTGTAGTGCATCGTCAAACGAAATCATCTATAAATTCTTTTAATGAATGACAGCGTAGTGTATAGCAATCGGAATACAAATCATTGTAGGTATCTTCTATATATTAATACGTGAAGACAAAACTTTGTACCCCTTTATAAGCATAGATGTTGCGCGCACGGAGGAATGTGATAAATATTTGGCATAGTCAAAGTTTATATGGAGAAGGAGCGCAGAAAAAAACTTACGGTCGAATTTCGACCACTGGGCGACCACTACTAAAATAATATAAATATCCAAAATGTAATCTCAAATGTAGAGCTTAATTCGTTATAAACATAAACGCCATATATCAAACACGTGACCTTTTCAAGTAGGATCCCAAAGCTTTATAGCAGAGTGTAGTTCAATTAGTTCCACGATTACACTGAAGGTCGCTCCACTTGGTTTCTTTATTCTAAGATCATCAGTGTCACGGTGAACGAGACACTTTTTTTGCCGAGCGTACACATAAGGCGATTAGAATGTTGATACGATGGCTACGCCTGTTTGGTACAGGATAACTGCGAGAAATTGACTGTTTATACGTTTGATCTTGTTTTTTTATAACTGTCACCTTTTTTGGCTTTAGGCCGCGAGTGTACTTGGTAGAGCCTGCACGAACGTAATATAAATCACTAAATAAATATTAGGAACGAATATAACCTTGTGGAGAAGCTTTTGCTTATTAGATAAAAATATTCAGCTTAATTAACAGATGGTCTGTCGAATGTAATTAGACGGTTCAGTACTAATGAACACGATCAAAATCTAATTGTACCAGATGTATTCATTAATTTATCAAACCTAATCACACGCACTTATTGATCATGATCTAAAATTAATTAACTCATTACAATCAAGTGCACTCAGGCGCTTCGTTTTAGAATTTAAAATTTAATCTTATTGCCTGCGTATCAAATATGTATCGAGGCAATTTTTTCTGCTTTTGAGCGATAACAAGAATAACGGTCACATATCCCTCCCGGGGATTCCGTTTTTACCATTTTTGGTATGAAACCCTATACCAAGCTGATGTGTATCAGAATTTACATAAATCTATTAAAAAAAATCCTTTAATAGTGTTTGCCAACATTACAAAGTACCTGACCTCTGTAAAATTTGATGTTTGTAGACGCAGTAGTTTGGCCTGGAAGTTGGTAATATGTCAGTTTGTCTGTCAGCTTCTTTCTTTATATATGTATATATAGAAGAATTTAAAAATAATAGTATTAAAACACATACCCTGACGAAGGCAGCTCCAGCGATGGCACCGAGGGTCTGGACGATGATGTAGCAGATTGCCTTCAGCAGTTTGACGTCACCGGCAGCTAACAAGCCCAGCGTCACCGCTGGGTTAATGTGACCTCCAGATACATGGCCGATACCCTGGGGACAAGAAAAAAACCACCTTTAGATAAATAAATAAATATTATTAAAAAAATTGGCGTTTTAGAGATAGAATATTGAGAACTAGCTGTTGCGCACGGTTTTAGCCGGGCGTTTTATTTTTATCAAAATAAAATATAGCCTATATCACATAAGGATAGTGTAACTTACTATTCGTGAAAGAATTTTTATAATCGGTTCAGTAGTTCCAGAAAATACCGGACATACAAAACAAACAATAACACCTGTATATAATATTAGTGTAGATGTAAAATCATCTGCTAATTAACTTATGACGTGCACAATTTGAATAATTTCTGTAGAAAAATAATTTACTGCATTTTCGGCGATTGATCGACTTATTAAACTCATTAACTCACCGATTTATGTAGTGGCGTAGGTTTGTCTTTTACAAAATAATCAGAGAGCGATTCTTCGTATTCATTTTATGTATGACCCATACTATGATATACTTATTAAAATATTATCTATAATTTTTAAAGACCTCCATGAAGTTTCTTGCCGGTTCTTCTCCTTAGGTTCTACCATTTGGAACCGCGCACCTAGAGTCTCTGTATTTGGTTTACATGAAATAAAGACCTATTCCATTTTATTCTAGCCTCCATTAAGGATTTCAACCTTTATTGGTTCAATCATGTTTATTAAATCAATAATCTAACATCTAACCTAACCCTTTAAATGAATATGTATTACCCACGCTACAGACATATTATTACCTAATATTATTTATAACTCACGCGCCGATCGATGATATAACAAATGTGCAAATGTTACAAGTGAGGGCAAAATCCGCAATTACCTTGTGTTAGTCGTCGATACACGGTCGTATCGTCTTATAAATCTCAATTATACGCGCCAACGAACTTTAATTGTAATTGGATGTACAAGCTTCAGTATCGGCGAAGATCTATACACTATAAAGTGCCTTTACTGTTTTATAATTGTACCATTATTTTGTCATTAAATTGATGCTACTAATGTTGCGATGTAGATACGAGTATATCATCTTTGTCACGTTTCGCTGTTAACGTAAGGCGTGAGATATTTATCTATTATTTTTTATTTATTTTTAAACTTATCCCTCACTTGGGGTTTTCCTGTATCGAAGGCACTGTTTACAAACATACATCTCACATGCACAAACACCCAGACTCGAAACAACTATCTGTAGATCATACAAATATTTGTTCCGTGCGGGGATCGAACCCGCGCACGTAGTGTAGAAAGCTAATCGCTTAGCCACTGCGCCAACCGTATCGTCAATTAAACATATTAAAAATGTGAAAATAACTCAGTATCTCTGTCTGTTTGTTACCGTTTCACTGTTAAACGGCTGAACCGATTTTGATGAAATTTATCAAGGACAATGGTATGCATTCAAACTCTACGCACAATGAGTCGCGGGTTCAGCTAGTTTTATTATAACTGTATGGTTTTCAGCTCTAAATAGTTTGCCCTGTCTCCATGCTGTATTTGTTAATTTCAACAGTTTCTAAAGAAAGCGAACATAGGCGATAATGAGTCGGTGAATGTGGATGAAGAAAGTTATTAAATGTTATATGTACGGTTAGTCGAAAAAGTAGTCTATCAATTTTAACAGAACTTCGTATCAAATAAAAATATCACTAAAGTTGAAACTTCATTATTTTGACACCAGAATATAGACCTTTTTATCCCCCGACAAAAAAGAGAGGTGTTATAAATTTGTAGTGTTTATCCGTGTATATGTCTTTGGCATGTCCAAAACGGATGGATCGATTTCAATGCAGTTTTTTTTATTTGAAAGCTAGGATAATCACACATCATCTTAGCTATGTTTCATGAAAATTTGTTCAGCCATTCAAAAGTTACAGCAATTTTTCTAGCTGGAGGATTTTTGACGGTTAAGTCATTGTTTTATGAACATACAAATTGCAACCTTAGGGTGGTAGGCTAATTCTTTGGCCGACTGTAGATATAGTTTCGATCATCCGTGATGAATTGCCAGTTTATCTTCTCTATGAGCTAATCAACTAGCGGCTAACAGTTTAACATCAAACCTATTAATTGATCATCTCGTGAGCGGGGTGCGCGTGCGCAGATCCGCGACAACCTCTGAATCATGCTCTACAACATTACGTGATTACGTCACAGGTCAACTTTATATATTTATTGGCAATTAACATTTTTAACACACATTATGTCATCTAGCGAACATTTACTATGTAGGTCAGGGTAATTCGCGATATCAATTAGTGTCATTACCTTCATTTTGTGAATAAATCATATTATATGCGGTCTATAGTTCGTTTATTTATCCCTTGATTAGACTTCCGCTAGGTTTCTGTTTAAAAACATGCAATTAAGTACTTAAAATTGATTGTTTTCCCGTAATCCGACTGAGAATAGACCTAACTAGCTATTTCTAGAACATAAAGTGCAACTGGTTATTATATTCCCACGCGAGTTATGGGTTAACTGAGGACAATGGGCAGTTATGGTGCACATGGGCAATTAGGCATTATATAACAGGCGATGAGTTGGCAATCTGTCATACCCGGTCATGCGCAGAACCATACCTACCTTTACTTAAGTATCTTATTGGTTCGCGTTACAAATTGCCAATGTAATAAGGAATTTGGATTATCTACGTAACTTTAATGTATTTGACAAATTATTATGAATTCAAAATTAATGAACCATACTTTATTGAATGATGTAAGCAACATTGAACTGTCGTGTACAAGAGTTGGATTTATTACTCAAAATAATTGTATAATCGTTCATTCAATTAAATTCAAGTCTGCCGATGAGTGGTCTACTATGGTAATCTAGCGGTAGTATCGCCTTGACTTTGACAAATATATATTCTAATTCACAAATAAAATAATTTAATTATTAGTGTGATTCATACGAACCTTGAACGAGAGCTAATTAAAGAGGTAAACCGACCAATTAAGAGAAATAACGTTATTGACCATTGCCGTTCTAAATAAAATACACGATACATATTTTATTAAAGTCCTTACCATTTTGAGTGAGAATAATTAATTGATTACTCGTGCAACATTTATTAATTATGTGAGAAATGTAATAAAAGGACACTTGTCCAAATAGTACAGCCTAGACATGAAACACGCAGTCAATGACGTAAGTGACAAACAAGAAATGCATCGGTATTGTACAAGGCAGTTATAATTATTACAATTTACGAATGTAAATAATAAGATACATAACGGCGTATACTTAAACGTATTTTTATTTTAAGTATAGTAATTGTTAATTTTCATGTTATCACTGTCACTTTGTTACAAAAACAACTGTTACGACCGTTTTTCAGTAAAAATGCTTTTAAGAGTTTCACTGTAATAACCTAACCGTCAAAAACGCCCGACTCCAACTAGAGAAAGAGCTGTAACTTTTGAAAATCTGAACAGATTTTTGTAAAACATAAATAAGATGATTCCCGATTAAACTAGCTTTCAATTTAAAAAACTGCATTGAAATCGGTGCATTCGTTTTGGAGCTACGATGCTACAGATAGACACACAGATACACACTACAAACTTACAACATCCCTCTTTTTTGTCCGGGGGTTATTTTACCCCCGGACAGAAAAATCAGAAGCTATTTAGCTTCTGATTTTTCTGTCTGTTTGTCGGTCTGATTCCGACCCTGATTTGACTCATTCTTTTATTACCATTTTTACATGTTTAGTTGATGGCAAATTAATTCATTGATAAGCAACCATCACGGTCAGGTTGTTCGATGATGAAGTCGCCAGCGATACGTTTAATTACTCTCGTGTCGTAGTTAAAAACAGATGGCTATGAATAATTTAAGTAATCTTATGCAAATATAAGTAAGATATTTTCCGGTTACACAGACGAATGTTCGTGATAAAGAAAATTATGGATTCATTCGAGTAGTAAATTAAATTTTGACAGCGATATTTTCACCATCTTATTTATGGATAAAGTTACTAAAGCTTAAAATACAGTGACATTAATGTGTCTGTCCATAAGCATACCTCTGCTTTTAGGATTATCATCGTCATAATTTTCATCATTGACAGCCTGTTTCTACCCACTGCTGAGTATAGGCCTTCTCCTTTTCAACCCCCGACAAAAAAGAGGGGTGTTATAAGTTTGTAGTCTGTGGCATCGTAGCTCCAAACCGGATGGACCGATTTTAATGCAGCTTTTTTAATTGAAAGCTAGTTTAACCGAGTATCATCTTACCTATGTTTCATGAAAATCTGTTCAGCCGTTCAAAAGTTACGGCTCTTTTTCTAGTTGGAGTCGGGGGTTTTTGACGTTAGGTTATTATACCATGTTTCCCTGGTCTGTGCTAATCATATCCAGGTCTTTCACGAAACTCTTTGCATGTCATCTGTCCATCTGGCTGCCGGTCTCCCAATACTTCTTTTAACATTTAGGATTCACGGTTAGGATTGTACCGTTTAGGATTGAAATCCGTCAAGAACTCTTATAATCATCATTCTTTTAATAGTCTGCAAGTCATGTCAGATGACGGTGGGTCTCATTAAAATCCATATTATAGCAGGAGATGAGATAAACATGACATAATGCGCTATCACTTTTTTATAGCTTGTTTGTTTAGGAAAAAACTTATATGCAGAAAAAGAATCGCATGATTATAATGATCTTTTTGAGCAAATATTTACCGCTTTATTCATAATCGTGTTATAACCCTCTAATAACTAAAATAGCTTTAAAATCTGTAGTAATCCATTTTATGAAAGTGACAATGACAGGTATCACTACATAGTATAAAACAAAGTCGCTTCCCGCTGTCTGTCCCTATGTATGCTTAGATCTTTAAAACTACGGAACGGATTTTGATGCGGTTTTTTTAATAGATAGAGTGATTCAAGAGGAAGGTTTTCATATTTAATGTAAGGATATAGAGAAATTGCACCCGGGCGTAGCCGGGGACGGGTCACTAGTAATTTATAAAGCGTTTTTATAAATAAGGGGATTAGTCTTTTCCTAATATAAACAAATCGTAAAGTACAGCGCATTTATACAGCTTTTAAGGACGATCGCAAAACTTGCGCTTGCACTTCGCAATGAGCTTTTTGCATAAATTGCATGTTTCGTAATTAAAGCGACGCGGTGGACAGGTGTGCTGGTGTGCATCAGCCAATTACTCAAGTTGTAAACACACTTAAAGTTCAATGTTGGTAGTAATGGCGTCGTGTCACGGTCTCACACGGTTCGCCACGGTCCGTCACCGATTTAGGCACACAGTCCTGTTAGCTCAGATGTGTGACGGCAAATCTATAAGCGTTTGATGATGGCTGATGCAAGGCTAGTGAGGAGATGGATTCGGTGTTTTTTTTTAATTTACGGTATTCAATTCATTATGTGACGGAACGTAAACATTAGTATTGTTCTCGTCCGATACGTAAAACAATTTCGTATACTAGTTACGTTATGGTACTCCTTGTTAAAGACTGAACGAGAGTGATTTCAAAAATAGGTACTCTTAAAACTAAAAAAGTAGAAGAAAATAATTACGTAATTACAACTTGTTCTACTAACTAAGTACCTATAGCTGTATAGAAATGCATCGAGACGTTAATAAAAGTTGAAAGCCTTTAATTAATTAACTGACATAAGTTGACATTATTTTGGACACTGCAATCGACAATTAATGACAACCATATTAGGCTCGTATCAAATAAAAAATAGTAATAGATTTCGTCTATCGCTCTAGAGGTAATTTATCTCCGGATACCGCACCTAGGACACAGACACATGTAATAACACATTATGACATTTTCCTTGATCTTAATAGTGTATTTATATCAATATTTCTTCTTAATGTGATTAATTTGACATTAATTACCTGAAAACGTCTTTTTAAATAATTGATCATCATTTTAAAAAGCCTCCTCTATAGTTTTCTTAGCACTATGTAGCTGCTTAATCTATGTACTGATGATTTGAAATATGTAGAATACGTGATTTTTTAAACTTTTAAATTTCCTTATTTATTTATTTATTATGTGTGAAAATTGTGTAGGTATTTATTGTATTTGGTAAAAAACAAACTGCCTTATGTCATAAATAAAAAATGTAACTTACAAAACATGTGAATGTTTATATATGAACTTAGCTCTTACGAAATACATGGCACCTAAGTACCTACCTAATGTTTAGTGGCTTAACCTAAGGCCTTTCAATCACTTACGCGGAACACGCTCATAAAACATATTTATCTAGTATCGACCTACTTGCTGATTCGCAACACGATCACACCCTTCGATCACATTCGCTAGCATTCGGCTAAGATCGGTATGTGATCTAACGCTAGGGCGGAGCGGTGTGCGCACGCACGGTGCATTGACCACGGGCGCAAGCGCACCATGCGTGCGCACGGTCACCACGCTACCAAGGGCGTCTACAATCCCTAACATGGTTGCGGAACAAGCCATGAACTGCAGTCCCAAACTTGGTTCGTGAATAATAGTACATTTTTTTCGATATCTACCCATAATAGCATGGCAGAAACTTACTCGCTTATAAAAGTCACAATTCCGGCGGGTGCACCTTATGTAGGCAAATTTGCCTTTTCCAAAAAATATAATCACATTAGTGAAAAAAGTAGGTAGATACATACCTTCTGTTAAAATGGTACGGGGTAAAAGGCCCAATATTAATCGTAATTTGTTAAGATAATGCTTCGAATAAGTAAATACGAATACAAATTATTTACAGCCCGTGGCTTGCACCACACCATAACGGTAACACGCGCATAATATACCTACAACACATACCCGTTCTCCATACAAGCCGACACACGCCGGATATTTTTTACATTTGGCCACATTATCAATTTAATTGCCTCTGACAAATCGGCTCCCTGCTGTCAATGTAAATTGGGCCAGCCGATTGCCTTTTAAAATAAATCACTGTACATTTAAATTATTTTTCTGTTTATTGCACTAAATTATTTGAAACAACCGATGATCCTTCACGGTTTCCGTTAAAGGAGCTGACATTAAAACTAATTGCTTTATGGAAAAATGTTTCGGATCGTATTTATCTAAACGTCATCAGTTATTTTAAATATATCAATATTTTTAGTAACTAATTACCATTTACAATTCATTCGATGTTTAAATAACATTATTGTCATGTAGAATAGTGCTGTTTGAATTCATAAATATGACTCAGACCCCAAAAAACATATAGATATTTTAAGTGGCTCTATTAATATTGTCGTGGGATTTCTAAACGACCGCAGTGGAAAAGCGCAGTATGCAAGCACTAAAGTAAGCCAAACCCTACGCATTACCAGCTCACGTGTCGATTGTGATTGGCTGCTGATTTATCGCAACCAGGTCACATGAAATCATTCTATAGACATCTGCACTTATATTATACAAAACTACAAGCTCATGAGTATTACCTACATCCTGTCTAACTCAAACTAGCGTTACATACGTGGATGACCTAATGTAAAGTTTACAAAAACACATACCGTGGGAAAAATCCAAAAGTACCGCAAAAATGTTTACTCTCAAATATCGAATCGGATTCACTTAAAAGTAAATGCACTTTGCGGTCTGCATAACGACCCCGATGATAAGGAATTTAAAACCGTTATTTGTACAATGTACCACTTATGTCCTCCTTAACTGTAAGCTAAGTTCAATGAGGCTTAACATTGATGTCAGAGCAAATATTTGAGTGTTTAGATACTCGACTAAAGATGTGATTGGCAAATAGTAGCAGATACTGTATGAATAAGAGCTGTGGGAAGTATACAAGGTCCAACCTTTCGTCTCGATCCCTTTAAGAGGATATTGTACTCATCATTATGAACAACATTTACTATGGTACCAAAAAAAAAGAAAATCTGCTGTTCCATACATTTAGTCAAGTAATATTGAACTAGTTGGTCGCCCAGTGGTCGAAATTAGACCGTGATAATAAATTTTAGCTTTCTGCATATAAACTATAAACTCCTTCCCCATATAAACTTTAACCATGCCAAATCTCACAATCCTCCGTACGCGTAATATTCTTAAAAAAGGGTACAAAGTTTTCTCTTCACGTATTAATATTTGTGATGAGATTATTTCTGTGCAATAGCAGATTTTTCGGTAAGCTATCTACGGCTATTTCAGGACCACAATTAAAAACATTCTAAAACGTGTTTATAGTTAAACGACACTCGGATTTGATAAAGACATTGAATAGATTTTCCCCTGCACAGACTCGAATGCATAATGAGGAACTTATGTACGCACGGTTACAAATCAACTATATAATATGTCCAGTATAAGCTGACCTCTTACTGTTAGAAAAGTCTATACAATGCGAGGTTAGCTAATATTGGAAAACTAGCCGTATGTACGAACACCTTGAATTACGAGCGCATACAAGTCCTAAAACGGAGATTGATGGACGGATCGATGAGAGGTAAACTCAGGAGTGCTATAGGGCACTAGTTGCTTGTGACAGGCGTAATGAGCGCTCCAATTTGTACAGCAAGACGACCTGCAAATCCATCATTGCGTTGCCCATATAAGGTAATGATGGATTTGCAGTAAACATTCACTTTGCTCTATATTTTATAGGGGTTATTCCCATTGGTACTTCTACCTAAATATATCCGAGCATAATGCCAATTATGTATTTCTGTAAAAAAGTAATTGTATTCATGTAATTATTTTTATAACAGTGTCATAATTGCCTGTTTTTAATCCCCTTCGAAAAAGGGGGTGTTATAAGTTTGTAGTGTGTATCTGTGGATTTGTGTATCTAAGTATCTGTCTAAACGGATAGACCAATTTCAATGCAGTTTTTATACTCGAAAGCTGGTTTAATCGGGTATCATCTTAACCATGTCTCATTCTGTGCAGCTGTCCAAAAGTTACAGCTCTTTTTCTAGTTGGGGTCGGGGGAATTCGACGGTTAGGTTATAAATAATGGCCCTCAACTCAATGCATGGCAGATCGGCCTTCGAACATAATAGATTTCCAGGAACTGCCGGTCAAAGGCTTAATCCATAGTATGACTATATCTATTGAAAGATTTTCATTACCACTGTAAAGTGTATCGTTAAAACTAGTTTCAATTGCAGCCTTTCCGGCCATTTGAATGCGTAAATAAAACTGGCCATAATTACGAAGCTTTATAGAAGCTGTATTCTCGTTAATCGCGTCCATTTTCTATCCACCATTAAAATGAACCTTATCCAATATCCCATAGCTTTAATTGGAATCTCTTAAGCATTCAATCCCTCTACATAAATATTCATAAGAGCTTACGTAAGAGTCATTTATATGTTATTTTACGACTCGGCTCCGTTATCATAATGCATTTCTCCCGTGTCACCGCACTGCATTCCTTCAACGTTCACGGCTAACAAATGCAAATTAGATGTAATCGTACAAAAAGCATCATAAGCCTATAAATAAGTTCTGTTTGTGATCTCGGGAGGTGATACCTGTTTTTCTTGTAGTTCTTGTGATATTATACGGGTTTAAGGAACTATGGATGTTAAGATTGTGCGATAGACGACTAGTTTCGTGGATGTGGATGTTGATCTTATTTATTTTATTTGTTATAGCTATTACCCACGTTTTCACCGCGTTTTATTTTTATCAAAATAAAATATATCCTACTCAGGGATAGTGGAGCTTCCTATTAGTGAAAGATTAATTAAAATCGGATTAGTCGTTCCAGTGATTAACTCCAACATAAAAACAAACAAATACCTCTGTATAATATTATATTAGTATAGATTTATGAACAAACAATAACAAATTGAAATATTAAGACTGACTGCCGTCTGCCACACAGTAGACACAATAGAAAATAGATCGTTTGAATGACACGGCGTTTAACGTGATTAGTTAAGCAAGAATAAACTGCAAATTTAATAATGCAACAATTTTTTTAACTCTGTTCTTTCTAATTTTAAAAGAACTTTTACAATTTGTACCACATACGTTCATACTGTGAGTGTTAGGCACATTCCACTCCTGAGCAATGGCCTCCCCATTAATGTCCATGCTTGACAACATTCGTTCATACAATAACAAGTCTTCTTCTGTCTTGTCGGCCCGAGCTATCATCACATGGGAATCGCTCATGCTGTAGTTCAGGGTTTTCCAATCTGGGGTCCTAACCCAAGGGGACCGTTTCAAATTAAAATTACGAAACCATAGTGATGCGGCCGAAAATATTTTTTAGAGGCCCGCGGATCATGGTTAGGATTAGTCCCTTGAAAAAGGTTGGAAAAGGCGGCAGCCAGTGAAAAAATTTGCCAGTCAGCAGTTATCGAGGCTGACTGCCCACGGCGCGCCAAACGATCTCAAGTTTCCTCACTTATGGAGGCTCTTTCGTTGCACCCCCAAAACAATAGTTTATATTCTGTTTACCTTCCTCGTAATACAATACGTTTACAACGCACAACACGATTGGTTGAGATCGTGCGACTAATTGGACATACTAATGTTACGTCCCTAGCCAGCTTGTCGCCAGTTCAATTACAGTATTACAAGTAATACTTAAGCGAACAAGTTACTCGAATGATAATTACGGTTCGCGAGTCCGTTTGAACATATTTGCATAACTCAAAAGTAATGTTATTGAACTTATAAGGAAAATATCGCGTTTTTACCTTTTTACATTACCAGCAGGACTAGCTCGACAAAGAAGGGGGGGGAGGGAGTCATTCAGGGACAAGTTTTTTCGTTGTCTTCTGTCAAGGAGACAAAGGGTGGATAAAACGGGTTTGTCCACAGAAAAGATGAGGAAAAAACCATCTCTTTACCGTTTTATTTATCGATTTTTAGTTTTATCTTCTGTCTAGGAGACAAAGGGTGGAGAAAATGGATTTGTCCACAGAAAAGTCGGGAAAAAACCATCTCTTCCTCGATTATTCGTTTTGTCTCCTGTCAAGGACACAAAGGCTAGAGAAAATGGGTTTGTCCACCCGCTGTGCCATACTGTGAACGTGAAAATTAAAAAATAAGTTGAGATAATGATTGCATTTTGGCATGTAGTGCTTTTTGTATGCATTTACTAGACTTTGTATGTTTTTTGTAAGAGGTTAGGTATTATCCAACGCTATTCAACAAATCAACATCAAATTTATCTGTTGATGTAATCGATGGTTTTGTCGAAGGCAATGTTAATACTAAATGTTAATTGATTTTGAGTAATTTATTGATTCGTGTCTTGACACAGGTATCTAGTATTAAAAATTAACTCAATAAATTTTTCTGACAGGCAACTCATTTTACACGTAAATTAGTATTTTAGAAAATAGATCCGGGATGGTATCGTGAGAAATGTTATTAATGATACAGTCATACCAACATCACTATACCTATTTAGCCTTCAAATGATCATCAAAACAAAAGATAACTTTAACTAATATTCGCTTTATGTGTTCACTGTTCAGCCTATATCTTATTAACATAACTGTTACTTGAACTGTACAGCCTGACAACAAATAAATCTGTCAGTGTCGCTACTTTGTTTGTAACTAAGTCCGCAATAAGAGTGCGCACACGCACGGCGGCGGCCGGCGGCGCGGCGCCGATAAATTAACAGAATTAAGTCGCGCGAGCTTTCAGCGGGCGGTGCAAGCGATGAGATGGTAGCGGTTGTGAATAATAATAATAAAATTGGGAGGACTGCTGAAATGTGTTTTTAAGAGCTACAAAACAGATTATATTATAGATGTTTTTAATTATAGAGAATCACTGGCCCTTGTTTACAAAAAAAAGATCTTAAGAAAATGACACCCCTTATCGCTAAATCCTCTTGAATAAATTGAAATTAAGTTTACTGTACAAGTAATCTGCAAAGTTGAGTCAGTAGGTAACGGTGCGAGTGCGACCGTGTGATGAATACGAGTCTATTCTAAAATACACAACAGTACATGTATATATAAAACACGCAGTACATAATAAATAAATAAAGTACACCAACGGACTAGTTCACATGTATCAGTGCTTAGTATTCAGCAGAGTCTAACTCTACCGGTGTTAGGTAACATTGAAAACGCTAATGAGATAGCAAACTATACAGTGATAGTATCTTAATAACTTTTTAATTGAAAGTAGTCACTACAAGGAAATTATTTAAGTGAAAACTCTTGTCAAAGTCAAAAGTTTTTATTTCAACTGGGCCTTTGCAGGCACTTTCAAAACGTCGTGATTCTAGGCGCACGGTTCCAAGTGGGTTGGTCCTGGAGAAGATACCGGGCAAGAATCTTGTAAATCTTGTAATTTGAATTTTCTCTCTTTTATTACTGGCTTATAATACAAGGCTGTAAAAGTTTTCCTTTAATTTATATTAAGTTGATAATTTATATTATGACTTATGATGATAATTGCAAAGAAAGTTTACAAATAATTATTTTGGCTATACAGGGTTGGTTTTTAAGTCCAGGAACATTTTAGGTACAATTGATGTTTTATTGGTACAAACACATTGTTATAGTTTTATCAGTTTCTCTTGGTAAGTATACATATAGGAACATTCTATGTACACATAATGTTTAATATCTGCATATTACAGCCTTTACTTTGCTAACACGACACATTATGCAAGAATTCCAAAATAACGCCTTCAAACGAATTTGAACAAAATAAATCGTTTTAAATTCTATTTTTAATAAGAGGTCTTTCATTCATTACGTAAGACAGTCGTGATCTTACGTTCATTCAATGTCATGTTACCGTTCGTACAGTGCCACAAACTTATCTGACCTGGTCATGGCGTCGCTGCCGTCGATTTTACCAATGTCATCTCCCTACAAAAATGACATTTTGAATTCATTTTTGTTCTGCAGCGACGTTAGTTCCAATTTTGGTCACCGGGTCAGATAAGTTTGTGGCACTATAAGTGAATCTGTTGATCTCATCGATGTCTAGTTGATCTGTGGTGCTATTCTATAAGAACATTTCGCATTCCGATTCGAATCTCACTCATATTGCCAGTTGATATCAGTTCGAGTTATGTTGGCGGCAGATTTTTTCTTTCCACAAAAAAACTGTTAAGTTTTTGCAATATGAATTAACTTTATGATTATTGAGTGTGATTGTGATTGTTATCGGAAGTCGTCTTTAAATGACGATGCAAATAAATATCCAAAACATAACATCATAACTATTAATAATATATTTATAAACAATACTGGAATATATTAAAGGGCTAATTGAATCAAATTTAATTTATTAAGATCTATGATTTCCGCAAATAGATACGCGATGCTTCCCGTTTTAAACAAGAATTCTTGGTTTTGAATTTTTGTTCGAAATTCGAGTTGTTGTTTTGAAATTCGAGTTGTTTTTAATCATTCGATGGTCATCGTTTATGTAATGACTGTTGACCATATTCCGGGACAGTAAAATTGGTTCAAAAGTTATTTGTTCATTCATTCTTCATTTTTATTTTCTTTTACGTAGTGTCTATAAATAGGGCAACAGATGAATAACACTTTTCGTATTTATAATTCATAATTATCAAGGAGTTACATACCAGCGGGTATCAAAAGGAAATGCTTCAAATAATTTAAAATTGCATAAGCATTAACAACACGCATTAATGACCTTTTGTACAACGTCCTTCACATATAAGCTAAACAAATGGACACCAAATAGAAAATTGATGAACACCATCACTCATTGTGATAATACAATGCATACCAACACTTAGACAATAGCATCGATAAATATTAATTTACATGTTAATCGATCCTCTTAGATTGCTGAGGCCACCTCTACGACTCGACCACATTATGCCTAATGCCCTCTTAATGTGAAAACCACCCTATCGTTAATAAAATAAAGTCTACAATCATTTAAATATCCCATTTGTATAGGTACAATTACTATTGTACATGAGCCGTTTGTCAATGGACAATCCATCTCGAGTGATAGCCGGTTAATGATCGATTGTATCGATTCACACACACGTCAGTAAGCAAACATATCATGGGATAAAATGGTCGTGACCGAACTGACACGGAGTCGACTCTATAACTAGGTATTAAGGGGCGCGTTATTAATTTTTAGTCGATTAAGAAATTTAATCCATCTGGACTGCAGATTAAATCTGATGGTAGATAACATGGCGTCGTGACTCAACTCAAAATGTATTACAGAACACATTCAACACCACAGATTAATAAACCTAACATCACATTAGATGAATTGCAAATTATTATTGAAATTGATTTACTAAGTAAGTACCATTATTAGACTTTGATACAAGCTAAATATTAATAAATTATTTTGAACCTCAACCGAAGTATGGTTTTTGCTGAAATCATTTACATAACTTTTCATAAAATATCAGGTCTGAAATATAAATTTCCCGCTAACCTCAATTTCGATAAATAAGTATCGCCGATTGACAGAATAAAAACAAAATTCGCAAATTGTTCGATTACAATTTACACACAGAGAAAGTGTCACAGTGGCTAACATTTACTTTCTCTGGCGTTAAAAGGTACTTTTTTTAATAGAACTTTCGTCCATCATGGCTTGCGCCCGCGCCGGTTTGTAGTGCAATTGTAATTACACTCGCATCACTGGCATTACTTGTTCCAACTCCATTGACCGGACTGTGAAAGTCGGTTTCTGTACCTTCATATACTATTATTAAACTTTTGTTTTTATACCATGTAGATTCGTGAGCATTATGAAAGTCAATGTTATTATGGCTGTTTATATCAACCCGTGTCTAATTTTGAAATTCCGAAGTATTTGTTATTGATTAATTAATTTATGTACACACATGATCACACAGAATACATGAAATAGGAGAACAAAATACAAAAGTATTGCATAACAAACAAAATAAATCTCTTCCTGTACACTTGCGAGACGAGAAATTATAGGTATATAGTGTAAGTGACATCGTAACGAAAACGAATCGATGGATTCGGTACATGATTCTGGATATACACCCTGTATAATGTTTTTTTTTCATATCTCTCATGTATCACAGATGCTACCATTTAATTTGCATTCAGGTACCTATGAATAAATTTTTTACCAATAGTCGTAGTTTAACTAAGACTGATATCTGACATCTGATTGCCACCTATCCGATATAACATCTACATTTGACCCCTTGTCAGAATATAAAGCTAGATTCACACGCTACCAGTGAACGTAGGAAGAGATCCGTCCGATCACGACAGGTCCGCAAGTATGTCAAGTGCACGCTTACTTACTTGCTTATACTTGCTCGAATTACGTCACTGCTCTCACCTCAAACGCAGATATAAATAGATTAATTAATTCATAAAATGATCCGTCACATCTTGTGTGACGAAGTATATTCTATAGAAGTTATGTATAT
The DNA here is from genome assembly GCA_932294325.1 of Allophyes oxyacanthae. Taxonomy (NCBI): domain Eukaryota; kingdom Metazoa; phylum Arthropoda; class Insecta; order Lepidoptera; family Noctuidae; genus Allophyes; species Allophyes oxyacanthae. The sequence continues at coordinate 14,704,360 of OW028611.1, forward strand.
CCATATACATATATTAGTCGCCTAGTGGTCGAAATTCGACCATAATTTTAGCTTTCTGCACTCCTTTTCCATATAAACTCTATGCCAAATCACAGACTCCTCCGTTCGCACAATATGCTTAAATTTCACTAAATCTATCCATCTTTTCTTGGGTCTGCCTCTACATCTATCCAAATACATATTTTTCATCCCTCCTCATCACATGTCCATAAAAAACTAACCTTGTATATACCTAGAAATATATAGGTACCTAATTAAAAATATTTTTAACAGCAAAGTTGTTTGTATTTCTGTCTACCTATATTCATATCATGTCTCGTACTATTAGGACCATACAGCAAATCAAGTTTCAATACAGCAATATTTTGGTCTCACGGGGAACTTTTACAAGTGAAGGTTGTACACACCTGATAATATTGTAGCGAGCCTGTTTTGCACGTGTTATGTAGCTTTTGTACTGCATACAGCCTGATTTACAACCTCTCCATTCATCTCATTCAATACAGACAAATTGCCATATTTAATCATACATATTGCACTCCTAGTCGCAATAAAATTGCCTGCAGCTATTACAAATCAAATTTAAAAAATAATCTCAAATATAGGTTGCAAAAATCGTTGATTCACATTTAATTAAAATATCCAACGTTATAATTTAAAAGTTAGATGTCTTGATAACCGCAAGTGCTATTGAAAAACCGCCATGTTTCATTAATGAAAGTGCATCCACCTTCACCTGTTTCGTTTTGATATGTGATTGATAACATTTGTTTCTGTTCAACCACATAATTTTTTTTTTTTTTTTTTTTGTAAAATCACCAATTGATTCCTCCCACCCCAGGCAAGGCGGGAGGGACTGTCAGACTTGTACTGACTAAAATCCACGGTGTTCCTTCAATAGCCCTTTACGTTCCGGGGTCACGGTAATGAGATAAGTCCCGCGACCCCGGCAGGCTTCGGCCCTCTACAGGGGGGGCCCCGTCATCTTGCTGACAACCACATAATATAGGTCAATCACAAAAATATCGTGTGATTTATTAGATACTAACCATCTCATCCTTTTGTATTATTGCATTATCAAAAATATATTAAACTGCGTAATAAAAACTGTGAAGAACAGACATTTTGTTAAAAATTGCATGTAATTAAACAATTTTATTTTACTTTTACCTAATCGCTGTTCGTGTACAGTCGCGGTCAATCTGAGAAATTTAATTAAAAATGGCATGTAATTACTTAAATAATTAAATTTTCCTTTTATTTCCTTTCGTGTGTAGTCGCGGTCAAGTGCCTAAACAATTAACTAAACTTTCAAAGTCATGACCACACCATGAAGTGTTAAATGATTTATATTCTAACATCGTTATTTTTCCTTTACGCACCACAATAGGCCGAAAATGAGCTAACCAAGCTAATAGAAATCGTTTGAAAGTCAGGGCTGCCCCGACAAATGAACCGACATAAAATGATAAACGTATATAATTCGCTTTGGAGAGTCGGTGAAGCGTTAAATATGTTGATTGATAGCATACTGCGTCTACGGTTCACTCGCATGCGAGGTCTCAGGTTCAATGTTCGGGTATTCTTGTACTTTTACTTATTATTGTATTGTATCTTTGATGCATCTACGACAGCAGAAGGACATTGTTCATTTAAATATTTGGTTATTCTTTTTATAATGATAAAATACTTGAATCAATGCTCTGGGAACATAATACATGGAAATAAAAATAAATAAATGTTATGTTGCCTTCCATGCTTTATTATATGTTACAGTTAATTAACTTTCATTCTTTAACTGTTATTCTTGAATCGTGTCTGATCCGTAAAAACCGTGTTAAGAGTGCACAAAAACTTGCATAATACAATGTGTTTTATTGAGCAGCAAAACAAAACATTAATAGACATGGATCTCGGCCATCTTGCGTGTGCGGAAGCCATCCAAGCTGAAATAAGTTATTATAAAGCACGTAACTTTGACTACTTATGTTTGAAAACATGTGCAAACCTACTGAGAGCATTTCAACATGTCGTATTCTAATGGATGCTAGAGATGAAATATCAGTTACTATCGCTGATTTCTCATCATACAGGATATTTTTTTATGTAGTGCGCAAAATTTGCGGTGTGATTCAGTATCCATTCCCAAATGCAACCGCAGTAATAAAACTATGTAATTACAAAACAAAATAAAAATTGATTTTGTATGGCTTGCGCTAGTAAATTATGCGTGTCCCCCATACTAAGTCGAATTTTCGTTTTGTTTTAAAGTGTATCCCAATACTGCGGCAGCATTTAGGAACAGAGACTGAATCACTCTACAAATTATGCGCTCTACATATAAAAATATCCTGTAATTAATTTACTAAGTAAATTCGAGAAATATGTTATAATGTTTAATTTGCTATTCATAATAATAGTCGTTATAAAGTAATAGTAGTAGTATAAAAAAAAAGTCACTCCAATTTTTATAATTTGAATGCCGAAATAAGTTAGGCGAAATTGAAACCATACTCTTGTATTAAGATCTGGCATAGACTACCATACAAATAGAGATTACCTATCTATCAATAACATTATTTTTACAATTATTTATATCTATCTATAATGTTAGTGGACGTTTAAATCCCATGTAGCCTGTAAGTATACTTTCTCTAATATATCTATTGAATTGCGTCCTCTGGAGCAAAACGGCTCCAGCAAATCAACAAGTTAATATATGAAGATAAATCTACAACACTTACGTACCATGAATGAATACAACAATAATTATGAATGAACAAGAAAATTTTAAAGGACCAGACCTTGATTTAGAGTACCCAAAGTAAATTACAAAGGTATGATCATTAAGAAAAGTTACGAAATCGGAGTGCCAAATAATAATTCGCGTTTTTGAAATTTAAAAGTTTTCGAGTGAGCCTTGCGCAAGTTTAAGGAAAATGTCATGGTCGATTATCAGTGATTCGAAATATAAGGAGTATTTTCACTACGCACTGTCAAAGCCCTTGGAAATATAATTATATTTAAAAAAACTAAAACAAAGAGACGTTACCACTTACCTACGTTACACATTAATTAGAACATTATACACTTTAGTTGAGTAATATTAAATTATTTGTATGGAACAGTTGAGATTTTACGATTTCAGGTTTCCTCACATAGTAAAAGTTGTTCATCATGATAGTACAATAAGCTCTATGGCTTTTTATATATCTATATATCCGCTTCATTAAAAAACGGCAGCTGAATTGAACAATCCGCCGCAATATAAAATGGCTAGCTGCTTTACAAAACAGCTGTAAGTTCTGGAAACGGTTAGTTAAGATTTACGCGGATTGTTGTATAACAACGCGTTCAAAAAAGTTGGTCGTAGTTACTAGATTAGGGCATCCCGAGCAGATCGGTTAGGTTAGGTTAGAGCTGCCCTCAAACGCGCGAGTGCTGAGTGTGCGAAGTGAGCGCTGCTGCGGTAGCGGCCGGCGAGCGCTTGATCCAAGTTGGTCGCAAATTCTGGATTAGGGCACCCCGAGCTGATCGTTGAGAACTATCAGCTGTTTTGTAAAGTGGCTAAGCATTTCTATATCGGATTCTACAATTTGGCTGGGACATAATTATAGTATTATACCCTTTCCGACTAAGCTTGTATACAAACATTAAAAGTAATTTAATACTTAAAATTTAATAAAAAACCATTGGTAACTTCTAATTAATGTGTCCGTTGATTTGATCTTTATATAAGTCAAATATATTAGTATAATCATTTTTATTGTCAATAACGTATGATTGATAGACGGGTTAAAATATACGTATGAACAGAATGCAAATTAAAAGTCCAATGATATGTTTAATTAAAACGTAAAGTAATTCAATATGGGCGTAGGGCAGACCAGTCGTTACTCAATAACCGACAAATGGCTCCAAGCAGTCTGTCACAAGACTTTATAAGGAGAATTTTATTCCTTTCATTAATACCTACTTATTATTCGATATTTTCACATTTTGTTTTTTTCATATTCATTAAATTTGTTCAACCGTTGTAAATTGTATGAACAAGTGTCGAAATTCAAGTAAATATTCTAGAACTTCTGAAGGTGACAATACAATGTAAACATTTTATGAGACTTATATTTATAGGTACTGAAAGTGGCGTCACAACAAGAAGTAAATTATTTCCGCTCATTTTTTTTATAGCAAAACAAAATTGTTTATTTACAAAATGAACATTAAAAATAGTTTCAAAGCCATTAATTTAGCTAAAGCGTATTTTTTGTCGTAATATTTTGATCGGCGACGGTCTCATGACCTACGAACAGTCACGAAGTGTTCCGATCAACTCCGAACAGGTTATCGCCAATCAGAGTCAAGGTCGCCGTGATCTACGGGTGCGTATCGATCAATGATCTATGATAGCCGTGCGCACGATTTATGCGCAACGAGGAAAAGTTTACTAATTGTATATTTTACGTGAAACGCATCGATTTTCCGTTTTTACTTACGGCTATAATACGAAATTATCACGATATTTTTATCGAGACTTCTCAATTTTTTTATAGGTATATACAGAAAATTCTTATCTCGTAACAATTGAGTTTTACATTATGTATGTAGTTTTATATAGGTGTCATAGAAATCTCTTGCAATGGTAGGCACTTTCAAATGTCGAAACAATAACAGTGAGCTAACTTATTACAAGTCATAACTGACCATATTTCACATAAATTAGGCGAGAAACAAATGTCTGAAGTCATAAGATTTACAAGAAAGCCTGTAATATCTGTAAAACTAATTATGTAATTTCGTTCTAAAAAAAATATAGAGCTTTTAAACCTTATTTTTAACAGATTTGTCTACGATTTTAAAGTTTTTTTCTTTTTTACATTACAAAAATGTTATTACCCAAATAAGAAAATTAAAAAAACATGACACGAAAATCCAACAATAAAATTCACTTAAAATTATGTCACATAAATTATTTTATGTTGACATATTTATTTCGTAGTGTCATTGTAAAACAATCACAGAAGAAACATATTTATGACGCACCTTATTCCGCCGTACGCTCTGTAGCATTGAACTCTCTTTTACGTTCAATACGACCGGATATTTCGTAAGCTATCGAAGTATATGGTAACTAGTATTATAACATTATAACACTGCTAAACTTCTATGGTAATTATGTGTGCTGATGGTAATTAAGGTAAGGTGAACGGTTAATCATTGGGTTTGTAAATTATAATGCAGTTTTCGTGGACTTTTAAAATTAATTTATTGACGTTCGAGTACCTATGTTATATCTGTGTAGTAATTTTTATGATGTTTGTTTTTCTTCATTTTGTTGTGAAATGTAATGCTTATGAGTATATTACTTGACATTGAAAAGGTATATAATTTTTATTTTATCATAAATATATTGCGTATCTTTTTGTTGCTGTAAATGTTGCTAATTATAGGCCTTCTGCTTTATGGTGTAATTTTTATAATATAAGTATTTAAAATTGAAATGAAAACTGTTCATTATAATTAACTAGCTGTTGTACAGTTTATTTTGATCTAAATAAAATATATCCTATATCATTCAGGGATAATGTAGCTTTCTATTAGTGAAATATGTTTTTGAATCGGTTTTGTAGTTTCATATATTACCTCTTACATACAAACAAACAAATACCTCTTTATAAATATACATATATATTTTTTTATATAAATTGGTAGCTTTGGTCTAAATATCCGTAACAGCTAAGGTCAATCGATGTATCATAAAGTTGATTATAAATTAATTTGTATCGCGATAATAATATATTATAACTGTTTGTATTCATAAATAAAATAATTACAGAACTCATTTTGTTATTTATAAACTTGACACAATAGTTATATTACTCATGTATTTGATTGTAAATAGTTCATTAAAATACAAAACCTAGCTAAGTATAGATTTTTGAGGAAAATCTGAACATTATTGCTTGTATTAAGTATAGAAAATAAAGTATATGTTGTTATTATGGAGTATATTTCAATAAAATTATTATTATAATAATTTAAATTTATTTATAAATAAAACGTTAAGTTCTCCGTTTTCCTAGACCTAGCAGGGCTTTTTGTTTGGGTGAAGGTTGATATAACATAACAGTATTTCCATACACATATCGTAGCAATAAATACAATATACAATCATGGTAGTTTTTATGTAGAACCTTTGTTGCACAGAAATCTAAATAATAAGGTAGAAATCGAATTAATAAGAAATATAAATAATAAGGTATTGCATTATTAATTAGATTTCTGTGCTTTGTTGAATTAATACTCTGTATGGGTAAATTAAAAATCGTGTATCCCTTAAACCACTCGGAGAAAAATATTGTGATAACAAGACTACCGGTCGCTTAGTAAGTTGCATCAACTAAACGTTAGTACTTCATAATGAATATTCTATTTATAAATACATCATTTGCGTTAACTTTAAAAAAAACATTATTAATTTGACAACAAGGTAAAGTTAACTAAAAGTTTCTTGTGGTCACATATAGTATGAGAGTAGCGGTATGAGATTTTTGTAATTACAACGAAATTTTTGTCTCAGTGCACGCGCTATCCTCCTTATTATGAACAACTGTTAACATGTGAACAACCCTGAAATAGTTATTTGTTATACAAGAGTGCAAAGTTGCTTTTTAACCGCGTGTTCAATTTTGATGACCGAGCAAGCGAAGGATTCTAAAATTGAATCACGAGCGCAGCGAGTGATTCAAAATTAGAATCCTGAGCGTTAGCGAGGGAATCAAAAGAGCACGAGGTGAAAAATCTTTGCACTCGAGTGCAACACGTAACTTTTCATTCCACCTCAGCGAGGAAATGACTAAATGCAAAAAAAAAAGTTTAATTCACAAACTTAGTGCACACGATGTTCTAAATTCAATTTACTTTATCCTCTAGAGAATAAAAACGGCTTTTCCACTCAGATATTGAAGATTAAAAATACTCTTTCCGAGATGGTGGGATGAAAATTTACTTTATCCTCTAGAGAATAAAAACGGCTTTTCCACTCAGATATTGAAGATTAAAAATACTCTTTCCGAGATGGTGGGATGAAAAAATCTTTTTTTTACACCTTTTACTTGATCCTAGGCCTAGAAGACACGGAGCCCACCAACGTCGCAATTGTATTTTTTTTTTGTTATAGTAGGCAAAGATTGCTTCTACCAATTAGTTTTTTGTTCAGTTAAACGACCATGTCATGAGATTATTATCTGCGTACAGTATATTTAAAGTAGCGATTATAAGCTATTTTGCGACCCCGCTCAAGGATGCTCTCATCAATCATGATTATTTTAAAAGAGTTCGTGTTCCGCATTATTAATTCACAAACGAATTTATCTAAGGAAAGATGTACCGACTGTATCTACGAAGCTCATAAATGCAGATATAAAGGTATTTAATAATTGCAACTAAATTGTAATTAAGTAAAATATAATTTGGAACCTTCGCATTTAGTAGTACATATTGGAAGATGTCTAATTAATTGATTTGCGTTGTTCGATTTCCCAACGCAGAATATCCCAAAAATAGATAACAATTAATTTTGGGTAAAGGCTTTCCATGTCCACAAGCAGTATTTACGACTACGTGCGTTGCCGCGCGGCAAGGCGCTACTACTACGTATAGCTTACAGGGCGCTACGTACGTAGCCGCTATGCTACGCACGTAGTCACGCTGCTACGCAAGGACCTGTGCGGCTACGCGCGTTGTTGCAACGATGATTATAGGGCTTAATTAATTATTAGGTCTATCAGCATCAATTTGTAATTTATTATAATGTTTCACATCAAATGGGGGTAAAATTCGTACAAGTGCAGTTAAGTTTTAACAAACAAGGTGTTAGAGCCAGATAATTGGGTCAATGCAATAATAATTTTGAAATCTCTTCTGAGTTTTGTTTAATGAATAATATAGTCGCTATTATTGTGGCTATTTTACCTGATTCTAAACCTGTTATTTACTCACTATATTGAAAAATCTAAAACAAGTAAATAAATTCATTCAGACTGACTAGATAATTAATAGATACTACCTATCTCCCGTTGTGTCAGTTAATTATTATAGTTCACAATTCAAGTCTCTATGCTATTTTTTGTTCTAAACAAAAACTTTAGAGTAGCACATATTCTTATTTTTAAAATCATTCTTCATACTGTCAAAGGTTATAGTTTATTCTATTCTGTTATTGTTGTAATAACTAACACGGTTTATTTGCTTTGATGTAGTTAAATATTATTTCCTGTTACAAGTTAATATTTACGGACCTATTGTCTTATTTGCATATATGCTTTGTTTCGTAATTACATACAATACAACACAATAAAATGCGGTGGATATTTTGTACTAGCCGTTTAGCGAATACTTAGTTAAACACATCGATATATTACAATATGTATCATCGAGTAAATACTTTACATTATCTACCTACATCATAGTTCTGGTTTCAAAACGACTATCCTAAAATTTCAAGATCATTGGCCGCCAAAAAGCTTTTAGTACATGCGTAAAAAAAATTGCAATTTATTCTGTCGGTCGTTAAGAAGTACCGCTGTTCAACTGATCGACAATAACACTGTTTGATCGCATGCGCACGTGAACCTGAGTTCATTTAGTTTTTTGTCGCACCCCTTATTTGGCACTGATAGATGACAATACCGTTCATCTGGACGGAATAATGATTTGATAAAGCAATTTAATTTGAATTTTCGAGTAGGTACTTACAAGTACGTTGCGTTTTTGACACCTACACTAAATGTGACAAAATTGTTTTCTTGACCGCATTTTCGTTTTGTTTGCCCGGGTTCATCTTTACCTTTACCATCTTCAGATCTTTTCTGGCAAAAGGACTTGGAATACGCTTCAATATACAGGGTTATTGGTAATTAAATAATAGTGTTTTAAGAGGTTATTGTACTCATTATAAACAACTTTTACTAAGGAAAGAAACATGCAATCGCGAAAAAAATTCTGCTGTTTTGTACTAGTCAGGTAATATTCAATTATTTATATGGAACAATAGATTTTTCTTTCACGATTTCTGTCCCATAATAAATAAATTCAGCCCATTACTGTCCCACTGCTGGGCACGGGCCTCTCCTCAGAATGAGAAGGTTTAGGCCTTAATCCACCACGCTGGCCTAGTGCGGGTTGGCGGACTACACACACCATCGAGAACTTTATGAGGCCCTCTCAGATGTGCAGGTTTCCTCACGATGGTTTCCTTCACCGTTATCGCAAGTGATAATCAAATTCTAATCCACACATGAATCCGAAAAGTCAGAGGTGCGGGCCGGGTTTGAACTCAGACCCTCCTGCATGGAAGGCGAGCGTTCAACCGCTAGGCTATCACTGCTTTCTGACCCATAGTAAAAGTTATTTATATTGATGACTACAATACCCATCAAAGGACTATTAGCTAATTCCCAATAACCCTGTATTCTTTTTAATGTTTTTCAAGAAACCCTTTATAATTAAAATAATTTAATTGTTGCCAGAAGCACTTTACCAGTCATGTTCTATGAAACGTTCGGAATGGTTTCATCTTTAAATTGCCTTTGATTACCACAAATAACCTAGATCTCCAGACTGCGAAGATAGCTGACATGCAACATAATATTAACAGGTTCTCGCACGAACTGTTTGATGAGACGGGAAGCTGCATTCGTTCAAAAATTAAATAAACATCAACATGATTATAACAATAAACTGTTTTCGAACACGTTTACAAACTCGATGAATCGATTCAATATCCTCTTGTTTATTGTGTATGCGTATGACAATATAGTAAACAAACAAAATTCTGTTTATGTTCGACACAAAGCTTATTTTGTAAACATAGCCAGATTCGAGGCACGTCGTAAAATTCATGTCTATTTACTTGAATAGCACGCTTTATGTAAATCTACGCAATCACAACTGAATAAACAAAATCCTTTGTTTGATATTCAAATGACAAATATCTAATTGGAGGAGGCGTTAATTGATTATTACCTGTTAAACAATTTGATTGTGATGGATTTGTGTATGTTTCGTTATTAAATGCTGTATACATAAAATCTATTTCATTAAAGAAAACATAAGAAATTAGTTTTTTTCATTTTGTCTATGGGTGGCAATCGTTGCTACTTTTAGACTAACCATATTTCTAACTAGCTGTTGCTACGGTTTCACCCGCGCATTTTATTTTTATTAAAATAAAATGTTACTTATCCCTGGGTGATATATACTATTATATGTATTACATTATTCTAAAATTCTTTAAGAGGATTTTTTTAATCGGTTCAGTAGTTCCACAAAAATTAATTACTCCCTACATACAATCAAACAAACATAATATTAGTAGAGATTAATAATTGTGGTATTTGTCGTATCGGTGCCGTCCCTCGGGACCGGTCAGCTTGTAACTTTTGCTTTTGCATTTAAATTGTTTTTGTTTAAATTGTTCCTTCAGTTACTCCATGGCATTCTTATTCAGAAGCAAATCATTATTATCCTATTCTTATTTTTTATTCAAATTATATTATTCTCGCAGCAGAGTTTCCATGGAGTTTCTTAGCGGTTCTTCTCCATAGGACCTACTATTTGGAACCGCGCACGTATAGTCTCAATATTTCATAAGTGCCTGTATCTGGTTTACATGAAATAAAGATCTATTCATTCATTCAACATCTATCACTTTATAATATTAGTATAGATAGTCCTTGCAATGTAGATATAGGTATCCCAAATAAAGATACCCATTAACTCGGCCCTTAATTGCTAAGACAACGCCATAAAACAAAACCTCTTTACTACAACACACACAATGTAAGTGTCAAATATGCAGACACCCACGTGTCAATATACGACCACCATCGACAAACACAATGCTACTTCAAAAAGCTCCCTATGACCTAAGTAGTAAGGTTCGAAATGCGTCTCCGCTATTTTCAGGATGGTGTTATCCTACAGTGCAAATGTCAAAGAGTACCAGCTAAGTATGGATCGCATTATGCAACATTTCTGGCTAAGTTTAGTAGTTTAGTAAATAATTGTTGCTGTTAACAGGTTTATAGCTGTTGGTTTGGTTAAGTATTGTTTTGTCATTAAATGCGGTGTAACAACGATTCGATGTTTTTGCTCAATCTTGATTTACACTTATCTTTAAGACAATTAATTAAATAAAGGTTTGAACTCTACCTCCTGTTGTAAGGTGTCGTTGTTCTAACATATTAAGAGCCATGTTCACCGACGAAATAACAGAAGTTTGCAATTAAATCAGCCGTTTGATAGTATAAAAATTCATTGTAATCGCCTATTTTGTCTTAATCGTCTTTTATCTTGTCAGTGAAAATGGCACTTAGGCCAAAGTTTACCGACAACATAACAGATGTTTAGTTATAAAAACGGCCGTTTACCCATATAAAAAATCATTTCAAACAGCTGATTTGTGTCTCAACAGTCTGTGGCACTGTCGGTGAACATGGACCATAGTTGACTAGTTTTGCAGGATGACGGGTAGTTAAGATACTCAGCATTAACAGAAATATAATTTGTTTTTGTAATAGGCAAACGGATAGCATAATTTAAAATTAATTGAAAACGTAATGACCATATGCGATCTACATCTTCATATTTCAAACCTCAAAAAACTAAATTGCTTGTGATTCATTCGAGGTCTCTGAATATAAATAACTGTACATACCATTAATCATTGTTTTGTATCAACATATCACATCTATAACTGGGTACTATTCAATTCTTGGATACAATAAACTTGTCAAGTAAACCGACATTGTTGGGGCGACAACGCGTCATCGCACGGGTGCAATTTCCCTATTATCCTAACATTAAATATGAAAATATTTACATAGTATAAACCTTCCAAAATAAATGCTCAAAATTATGGTGAAAACCGCATCAAAATCCGTTGTATGGTTAAGAAGTATAGTTAGCGAACAATCAGGCAGATGCGACGCGATTTTATTTTATACATAAAGATAGACGCCCCGACTGATTTTAAATTTATTTGTGAAATTGCCTACTGAAAAGCGAAGCGTCAAACCACCTGATTACAATAATAATTATTACAAAAGCAGTATGAGACAATATTTCTTAGAAAAAATAATAAATGTCGCATCTATTAATCTAAGATCCATATCCCAGTGTAAGTTCACACATGGCAACCATGCGCATGCGTGTTATTGTTCCATTGTCATGCTAATCCATGCGAGCGATTGACAGATGACGACTTGCGCAAGTCGTGTCTTGCGCAATATTAGCCGTGGATTGAACCAGTTTGTGCTCTTATTGGAGTACTGGCTGCAAAGGTCACGTGTGAGGTTGTCAACGACTTTATAGTGGGTAGACCACATGTATCACCCTGTACAAGTACACTGCTAAACATGTGTCCTAACATACTTTTGCATCGTTGAAGAGGAAATCTCTCTACATGCTACTACTGCCGAACCTATGCTTATATTATGTTTTTCTTAAAATTCTTCGTCTGTAACTGCCATGGCATTCTTAAAAAGAGACAAACTTGAGACAAATCATTATTATCGTAATCTTATTTTTATTCACATTAAGTAACATTATTCTCGCAGATCTTACCACAGCATATTGACACTGGAAAAACAAAATGGCTAAAGTGCCAATATATAAACTTTAATATTTTTTTAGGAACAAATTCATATTTATTTAATAATTTTCTGTCAGACGTATATTCTAATAAATCTTAATATGATTTAGGTACTAGAATATAAGTTGTACAGAAAATAAAACTTTAAAATGTTTCTCTCATGATTATGTAAAATATGCCCTTTTGGCTTCATAACCCCTTTCCGACTAACCGATGGGCGCTCTACCTACTCCATCAGTCGTTAGGCCTTAAACGTAAGAAGAGGCGTTTTATGTACAATGCAATTTAGCTATAAGATTGATATTGCATATGCAATTTAGCTATGCACTTATGTAGGCCTAAATATAATTACGGTTCTTTGATAGAATGTTCAAGTTGTTTATCTAAAGCAAAGCTCACACTCCATGCTTTGCAAGCTTTGGAACTCAATTGACAAGATTATGAAATTTCAATTAATATTAAAATAAACAATCTTTGAGATTTCAAACGTATCTTAAAGGGTCAATGACTCATCTATTTATTTCGCAACTCCGTGGTCGTGAGTTCAAATCCTGTCATTGCAAAAATTGTGTGCAATAAGTCCTAATATTATTTTGTTTATGAAAAGTTTTTTTTTTTCAGATTTATACATAACTTCTTTTTCTTTTATTGGTATTCGTCCTAATAATATCAATTAAAATTATTATATTCTCATCAAAGATGTTGCAGGTAATTGTTAAAATTAAAATTTCATGAAAATATCCAATGATTTCTCTTTTATATCGATATTAACATGTTTCACGTTATCTTCGTATCGTCAAAAGGGCTTCTAAGGTCCAATATAGATGTATATTCCTAAATGATATCATAAACCGAAATAGTACTTAATTATCGATTGGTGACAAAGGTGCTAAAGCAGAAAATATGAGAACGGAGTGTTAATTTATACAAAATAGCTAAATAAAGTCATAATAATAATGACGTAACTATTAATAGCACAAATAAGTATTCATGACAACCACAATTCAAAGACATCAATTACTATTTATTTGTTATTCAGACAGAAGTACTGAAATGAGTCCCAATCTCTACAGTACATTCACCTTGAACCAATACAACCAATTTCATGTATCGTTAATATTTGTCACAATAATATCGACATAATCAACAAGTACTTAGTGTAGTAGACCATGTTTCAATTAATCATTAACAAATTGAACGTTATCAACATCTCCAAGAGTCACATGACATATCTTAATTTATCATTTTTGTTCGATTGATCGGAATAATTTAATGCACCTTAATATCTATCACTTGACCTCGTATGATTAGCAATCGTCAAATAAAATAATAATATTTCGAAAGTCCCTCTTATGTCATTTCAAATTTAATTTGCTACGTCAAAACACTTCAAATTTATTTTGTTAAAATTCGTATTTCCTTTCACTGTATCTTCAGTGAAAGGAAATATGACTACAGTAAAAACTATTTGAAACTTGTTGTAAATGAAATGTTGTTTTACCTATCAAATTATCATTTAACCATAAACATTTTACACCTTGACCCAACTGAAGAGACATTAAACAGAACAAAATGACACGCCTATTATTTCGACACTATTGTTATTAGTGAAAACAAAATATCAATAAAGTACAGATCAAGTTTAATTTGCATATCACTCATGTATCATACAATACCACCTCTGCGTACTTACAATGTTCATGGTCAACGATACATCATGTTTAGTATTTTAATATAATCATAATATTGAGAAGGTAATACATAACATTTTATCATACATATAAAACACTTACATAAAGTTACATAAGTACCTAGCAGTCAAAAGTTCGAGGTTAAAATAATTCAAATTAAAAAGAAAATCACACATTTCGTGTTACCGTTATGTGGGCAATTTGTATAGTTCTCAAAACGCCCGAGGGTATGTAAATGCGTGACGAATAGATACCGTATTCGTGACCACTTGCCTATCTCAATTACACTCTTGTCCAATTTGTTTGTACTACCTATATATGGTGACAGTAAAAAAATATTGACAAATGGGTCATGGAGATATGATGAGTATACCTATGTTTAATTTTCACTCAATTATTGTTGATATAAATATATCTAATGCATTTTGTAATAATCCCGCGCTATCTATACCAATTGAATATTTTATTTAAAAATTATTGTTAGATAGAGAGGTATGAATATTTTCTAATAACCTTACAAATTTTTAATGCCAGACAACGGCAACCAGAACCAATTTGTGAATGCAACAAAATAACCTATGGCCTGATACTATATAGGTATACTCGTACGTAAATGTAAATTGAATTTTACACTAAATTGAATGATATTTATGTTTAGATACTTATAAGGTATCGCTTTAAAGAAATCTCAAAACTGCTACTAGATCGGTAACCAGTCCGTATGTCAAGGTTAATGTATTTGTATGTTTTGCATATTGGCCTTTTAACGATATTGAATGTAATATGTGATACATTTTACGGGCGACCGCTTGCGGGTCTGCGACCGCGTGGGAAAGGCCGGACGTACCGAGGATTGTCCGATTTCACGTTATTGTAGGCCACATTTTGTTATTGCAATGTTCTATTGTTATCGTAAAGTGAGATCGCTTGAGATCGCTTGTTATCTCTCCGATGTTTGAACAAGCAGATTAGGCGACTTAAGGCTACGTTGGTTTAAGATAGCTACTGGTTACGATATAATTAAGTGTGTCAACTTTATTGAAGTTGACATTGTAAGCCAACGATCCTAAGGAAATTGTTATCTAAGGAGAGTTTTACAGGGATATGAAATACACATTTAGCTCTTAGTTTTTTGATAGGTAGGTACTCTGTCACTAGCTCTATACAATACGCTAAGGCTAAAAGGATCTCTGGATTTTCAGGAATTCTGTCACATTTTTCGGTCCTAATCCTTTCCCTGTACTAAGCACAACTGCAGTAAACGGTAGCAATACAGACTATAACCTGTACTTGATAATAAGTTAAGTATGTATGTCACACGGGTGTATCGCAACGGACTAACAGACATCACAAAAGCTTTCGGTTGCGATACAATGGCGCGTTGTGACAAGTACCTACATAGAGGACCCACACAATGACCTGCAAATTGGACTAGCTCCACTGTATGGAACGTTTAAAAGTACCTCATATTATTAACTGAAATACATGCATAAGTGCAATTTGATTGATGATACTATCTATCATACTGCGCAAGATTTGAAAGTCAATGAAAGGTGACAGACTTGCGATGTGGCTCTACATGTTAGGGTAGTAAGATAGCACTTTTAACGCGAATAGAACTCTCAACGGCCTTGCTTAGCACGGTACGCTAAACGTCACTAAGTTTTTAAAATAAAAATTTATAGCGCGATATATGATGAACATTTTTTACTACAGACCTAACTCAATAAAATCTACGCAATGATAACAGTAGTGGTAGAATGACTAAATTTATAGACATAACTGGCACGCATTCTGTGTGTTTTCATCTGAATACAATCTAAAATACATCATCCACTTTCTTTTACAACAGTCTATTGTTTTAGCTTTGCTTGAATTAACTGATCATGCGCATGCGCCGGTTTCTGATTTTACACGATTGTCATCTGCAACTGCTCAGTGAAATAGATGCGTTTGGCCTATCTTAACCCTTTCCCAGAGCAGTGACCCACATATGACACACGGCGATTGTTTAACTATTGTCTGCTTCGCGCACAGTGAAAGTGTATAGAAACGAAAACATGTATTTTATCTTAATATAAAATTTTCCCACAAATAATAATTTTAGAGCGAATCTTAAAATTATATAAAAAATATACTCACGAATTCTAAAATATTTTTAAAGAAAACGGTTTTAATTTAACGAAATTTCATTGCTTTACGCTTCCGAATCGGAACCATAAACAGCTGATATAAGAAATGAATATGTAACGTTATTATAATCCGACATTTTATTACTTCTCGCTTCTTAAATCTGTAAAACATGTATTTTATTTACATCCACAATTCTATTTTAAGATGAACTCTACATTTTGTATAAGAAATCGGATGTATTTGAATTTTCTATTACGAGAATAATATGACGATAGTATTTAGAAATCTAACCATAAATGAAGAATTAGAATATTCGTCCATAAGACCAGTTAGTTTGTTATAACATTATTGTTTTCTATTATTCTAATAAAATGAATAATTATTTCAACTTTTTTTAATCACTACCGGACGCCTGAAGCCAAGAACAATACTATAGAATTAATGTATTTATTTCGTCATTTAATTAATTAAATAGCAGAAGAGGTTTTTGTTATAATACTATTTAACTGCAAACATAGCAGTGATAACCTAGCGGTTGAACGCTTGCCTTCCCTGCAGGAGGCTCTGAGTTCGAAACTTCAAACCCCGCCCGCACCTCTGACTTTTCGGATTCATGTGCGGATTAGGATTTGATTACCACTTGAATTAACAGTGAAGGAAAACATCCTGAGGAAACCTGCACACCTGTGAGGGCCTCATAAAGAGTCCTCGATAATGTGTGTAGTCCGCCAACCCACACTAGTCCAGCCTGGTGTTCTAAGGCCTAACCCTTCTCATTCCGAGGAGAGGCCCTTGCCCAGCACTGGGACAGTAATGGGCTAGATTTATTATTTTGTATTACTAATTAACTCTTTTATGTGCTGTACTTATCTGTGAGAGACAAAATTATGTCCAGTCGCGACCGGAATACTTGATAACATATTTACGTACGTGTTTTTAGACTTGAAGCGGCTGCACATTACAAGACATTGTCTTGACTAGATAGCATTTTGGAGTAAACAAGAATATAATATTATCTTACGTATCCGAGACACTATTTAAGTAATTCACAAGACATTATATTCCAACACATTTTGTCCAGGCAAGCCGTGTTGATCCGACATAAGACATGCGTATAATAATATGTATGATAATATTGAATTTCTAATAGGTACTAGTAGTGGCTCATAAAAAATAAAACCTTATAAGACACGAGACAATGTTTTACAATGTGCCGCTCTTAAGATAAGTCTTTGTCCAGCAGTCGATTGCAGAAGGCTAACTTGATAATAATTCTTTTCTATCCAAATAAATCGAAGGTAGGTCTGCTTTTGGCATAAACAGCTTTACCGAGTAACTATACCTAAGTGCGTCCAGTATACACTGAGTAGGCGGCTTTCATGAGAACCTTGTTAACCTATACTAATTCCCACGTAAAAGCCCATCAGCCCATGGCTACACGATGGAGAGAAAGACTAAGGTACTGACCTGCACAATAGACCCGACGAGTAGACCGAAGCAGAGCGCGATGCTGGTGGTTTGCGGGGCGTTGTTTGCCGCGATGGATATGCATGATGCCACTCCGATGGAAGTCAGCAAGAAGGTGCCGAACAGTTCCGCCACCAACTGCCGCCAGATCAGCTTGTTGTCAGTCACGTCAGATAGACCGATGATGGAGGAGGTCCCTGGGAAAGAAAGGAAAATTCTGTTATTACCACACTTTATTATAGATCCCTCAGAAAAATGGTAGTAAACGTCTTCTTGATGGAACATTGAGCTGCTTCGTTTTAATGGAATCTTCAAATGTTACGCTATCTCTAATAAATCGGCTGTAATAATCGCTCGAAATACTGCCTAGTACATTTCAGGGGACAGTATGCCTTGATTCGCGACTGCATGAAAGTTTAACAAAAGAAAACGTCACGAATACGAATCATAATATTTATGGATAAGAATGAGTTGATATAATATTTATAGATAAGAATGAGTTGTTAGAATAACATTTCCCGACGCTCTTCTTAACTAAGTAGTAAGTATAAGAATTAAGTTAGTATCATCAACCATAAATCTGGTGGTTAAAAAGAAAAAAAATATCTTGGCTACTACGCCCGTCGCCCATGGGCCGTACCATAAGTTATTCCAGGTAAACCAGCTTTGCCGTGACTATAGGAATAAAGTTTTATATAAAACCAGTTTCGAAGAAAAAATACTTGTGGAAGTCTGCTTCCAGTCTAACCAAGTGTAGTTGAATAATAAATATTGAACCTACTATCTGATCCCTGTCTACAAATTAACTAGTAGAAAATGGAGGAGGTTTGGTTTCTAAACTTACTAACAAATAGGTATCATAAATTTAACAGTGGTTCTCGTTGTATAGAAATCTTTTTTCGTGTACTAGGTTCTACGTTTCTAATCCCGATCCTTTTAAGGGGTTATTATACCCATCATTATGAACAACTAAAAGTTGTTCATAATGATGGGTATAATAACCTTATATATAAATATTGGACCAAGCATGAAATAGCGAAAAAAATCTGTTGTTCCATACATTTAGTCGAGTAATATCGAATTATTTGTATGGCACAGCCCTTTTATTTTTGGCGATTTCATGGTTGGTCTGAATCTGAATCTATTGGATCTAATCTCTCGTAAAAAAAAGATCAAAATTAATCAAATTATGTTAGCAAAAGGTTCATTAATTTTTTGGAGTGTTGAATAGAAAGCTTTCTGAAGCTCCGTCTGCTAAGCTTATTTAAATTGAAGTGAACAACAAATGGAGTACATTATTCTTTAGAATAGATTGTGTTTTTAATCGAGTTGGTCGTTATTGTTTGTTTGTCTCTACCGACATACTTTTGTAAGTAAATCTAGATCACAGATACGTGGCACGGGATTTTCATACGAATTCTACTTTTAACTAATAGCATATAAGTGATCATTGACTGACATCTTCCGTAAATATAATTACATAATAGATAAGCAAATCCAGTCTTTAACATGCATACCTAGTATAAAATCAACTCAGTTATTTTATCCCGAGAGGAAATATTTGTTAATATTTGTTTGCTGGCTAGAGCATAGTTGAGATCGAACGGATGTTGAATGCCCTGGAAAAGTGGAAAATAGGTGCTGATATTAGGTCCGAAGTTCATCAGTGATGTAAGACGAGTAAATAAAATTTTCTCTCCTTTTTATTTCTGCAAAAATAAAAAGGGTCTTAAAAGAGGTCTAAACTTTTGAAAACCCGTTGAGGGTCCGTATCAAATACACTCATTCGATCATGATTGTCTGACCGAAACTAAGTTGAGATAAACTTTAAAAAAAGTAAAAACCGACTTCAAAAAGTTAAAAGTATAAAATAATTTTCTTAATAAACTTATCAGCTTCTGAAGACTGCTAAGCTAGGTGCATTGAAAAAATAAGGGCCCCGACTTCAGAAGCTGTTAAGAATATTTTATACTTTTTTAAATTTTTGAAGTCGGTTTTTACTTTTTTTATAGTTTATTTTATTTTTCTATTTTGAGTGGCATAAACAATACAGAAATACGAGATTACAGAAATCGCGAGAAATACGCTGTTATTCTTTCAAGAGTTCCATTGTCTATCTCCGAAGTTCTTCATCAGATCTTCACCAAATTTAAATGGGACCACCTCGAGAGTATATCCTTTCAAACAATTTTTTTTTCAAAGTCGGTCTTTAATTTGCTGAGTAATCGCGTAACACACATACAGTCGAATAGAGAACCTACACCTTTTTTGAAGTCGGTTAAAAAGAAGGAAAGAAAGAAAAGAACAATTATTCGGCGCAGACACATTGACAACATAAGAGAGAGAAGATAAAAAAAAAAAAAATAGTAATTATAAAAATAACACACATCAAAGTTGACAATTATGAAATAAAAAGGCTAGGTTGAAGGCTAGGCTGATGATGACTAAGGCCAGGCATATTATTTAATATGACTTAATGGTCTTACTAGAATCATGGGATCAAGATCAATTTACACTGTATCGATTGACGTTTCAATATAATTTTGCGGTTGAATGAAAGACGCGTGGGCGTTACTAATACACAGGAAATTCCACTAGGACGTTTAATCTTGCGAATCGAATGGACTTTATTCGCGACTAAAGGAAACATTTACCACATCAATAATGGGCATCCAATAAGGAAGCTTATATTTCTATAGTAAATGATCTAAAAAAGAGAAAAACATATTTTTTTCCGAGCATTCAAAAAAAGTTTCAACTAATTTAGGTACAAAAAACCTCAATGTTTGCTCGTGTACGTAATGAATTGACAAAAGTAAGCGATTAAATGCCAGTGAATAGGGTTTAACTAACCATTGATAAAATATTTCTGTGTTTAACAGTTACCACAGCCTACATTCTTTATAGTAAGATATAAATATACAGCTGAATATGTCATCGTTAAGTCGTCATGTATGGGTTTAATATAAAATGTTTAGAGAATCAATCAAACTGTTCAATGAAAAATAAAAAGCCGCAACTTTGCGATGTATGTTTACTTAGAAATAAAAACAATGACACTTAACATTATTGATAAATCTGTAATAGTGATTATCTTTTCTTTTTTTTTATTAAATGGGCAAACGATCCTGCGGTCCACCTGATGGTAAGTGATCACCGCCGCCCATGAACATCCGCAACACCAGTGGAGTCACCGATGCGTTGCCGACCTTTTAGGATGGTGTTATGAATCTTTTATATTTATTTTTTAGATTTTCTTTATTATTTTTATAAAAGAATAGGGACTTGTTGTAGTACTTTTCTTTAAGAAAGTCACAGATATAATACTTAATTTTCAAAAGCAGAAAGGTATTTATCTTTTACAGGGTTTCCAACGGGTTTCCATTTTCTCAACAGTATCAATAGTAATAGATAGTTATAGAGTTCAGTATACATAGATGAACCCTTCTTTTTAAAACGCTTTTATTAGCTTCACTTATAACTAACTAACAAACTAACTAAATATGTAAAAAATCTTGGAAGTTAAATTTGACCCACTTCCCGGTTTCCGATTGAGCTGAAATTTTGCATACCTACACGTTTAGTTTAGATGAGAAAAGCGTTTTCTTTAGTTTTTTTTAAACTATAGTATTTATTATTAAACTTTATTTATGCAGAGCACATAAAGCGCGTATAATTTTATCAGTTGTAATAACATCGGTTGGTATATCTTTGGAAAATCGGAATTTACTCGCCAAAATACCAAATGCATTTTCCACGATTCTCCTTTGGATAGTCGGTAAATAAATATGTTTTGCGCTGTTGTGAGATTTTGCCACTATATGGTTTTAGTAAATAATTTTTTAATGCTAAAATATCATCGTCTACTAAAAAACCTCCATAATACCAAGGTATTGTAATATTACTTTACTCTACAGTTTTTTAAACAAACTTATCTTATTTTATAAAGTCTGAGCCTGTGCATTGAAATATAATTTCAAGAGAGGTACCAACAGCGGGAATCTGGAATATTGTTTATTCTTGACCGAAAAAAAATTATATGAATGATGAATTGATTCAATTTAAATAACTATTTACACGTGCTTATGTTCCAAGAATTTTCTAGATATATCACTAGCAGATAGGTATTTATAGAGAGCAGTGGATTACTACAGGCTGATGATGATGATGAGATATTTATAAAACAATATTATAAGGAAATTAATAATTATATATAGAAACACTAATTACTATAAAATCCAAACCTTTCCAGCACAGGTGTATCTAATGATGTGTGATCTTAAACGAGAATATAATATACGGGCTCATTACGCATTCATCGTGATATGATAACGATGTAAATATATATTTTTTAATCAACGCGAAGTTGTTTAAATGATGTGGGTTATTAATTCTGCATAATTTACTTCCAAATATGTGTCACTGGGTCTCTGTTAAGGTGAAAGATAAAATCCGGGAAATTCTTTATTTCTCCAGTTTTTTTTTTGTTGCAATTTTACCTGTTACTATGAACAACAACTGTTATATTGTTAACATTAGATAAGATATATAATTTTGATGTCAGCGATAATAGCACATTTATTTATATTATTATATACGTTCAAATTATTGTTTGCTTTTAAATAAAATCGTTAAATAGGAATAACTGGGATGTATGTAAAATAACCAAAAAATATTGCTATACATCATTGTGTGAATTTAGAAGACATTTAAATCTTAATAAGTACATCAAACATTACTATGTTGTATAAATTTTGTCACGAACAATCAAATTACTTATCAAAAATTTCTTATACATATATGCAAAATTACAAATTGAAAAAAAAAAAATGAATTTTCCGCCACAAGCTGGAGTCACCATGGCTTATCGAATGCCTTGAAAATACGGCAGATATCATTCATCATTCTCACGACTTAATTTCCCGAAAGATTTCACGGAGAAGTCAGCTGTTGTACACACGCGGATTGCTTTTTCAATCGAATCCAACATTTCCCTCTTAATTTATCAAGTAAAAACATACCGACTATTAATAACAATTAAATATACATAATATGTAT
This sequence comes from Allophyes oxyacanthae, assembly GCA_932294325.1. Classification (NCBI taxonomy): domain Eukaryota; kingdom Metazoa; phylum Arthropoda; class Insecta; order Lepidoptera; family Noctuidae; genus Allophyes; species Allophyes oxyacanthae. Next base: position 14,727,364 of record OW028611.1, read on the forward strand.
AGTGTATTATTGTACTAAAATATAATTAATATTCGTACGTAACGTCGTGCAAATTTTATTACTGCTAAGTACAATGGATTGAACTGATTCTTTTTCTATAAATATTCGTTTGGCATATCTAGGATAATTAAGATATATTTTAATGATGCATTTGTTTAATATTCATATGAGTGATTATTTGTTTGTATAAATAATATCGTCTAATAATATTTCAATAAGTAAACAGTATTTTAAAAAGTAAGTACAATTTGCGCATGCGCACCTATTATCCACCAAGCTCAATCGCACACGATCGTAATTTACTGACGTCATGATAACAACAAATGTTTAGAAAATTGACAAATTAAACTTACTCTTCTGCATCTCATCCATAGCATAATCCGTTTTCATTTTGTCGGCTAAAATAACTTTTATTTGAAATAAGCACTTTCGAGTTCAGTCCCCGCTGTTATAACTTCACCAACCGCACTATTTCGAAATTTAAATTAAATAAAACACCGTGAAAGTGTAATTTGATTTGTAATTGAAAAATTCCGAAGACGCTAGACGAGGGAACTCGTATTTCGTAAGGCGTGCGTATGAGACTACCTTTCGTTGTGGCTACATACACTTGAGTGTGGCGAGATCTCGCTCGGGGATGACAGGTACAGACACCGGTCGGTGAGTGCACCTCACTTTTTATTCTTTGTATCGTGAATCGAGATGTTTGCGAATTAATGTAGAATTGCCGTTTGCGTCTGACGTCATAATTGCGGAAACAAAATAGTTGCGGGGTAATTTTCCAATTCAAATATATCCAGCTTATTCATCGGACTTAAAATAAAATAAAGCTGTACAAAAATGGGGATTTCGTGAATGGAATTATTAAGAGGTATCTATCGACATTTCCCGTTGTTGTTCTAAATTCTTAAAATCTTTACATAACATAGTACCAGTGTGTAGATATTTGCTTTTATATCTGCTATATTAAGTGCTATAAAGCGAAACTAAATGTGCGGAAAATTATATTGCATTAAATACAGAGATAATAAAAAAATATTATCCACCTCGTAAATAAATTGAATGTATTCGGATACGAATATTTTCGAATTATTTATAGCTAGTAATAATATTCGATCGTCTGTCTATCGAGTACAATAATGTACATTATACATACAAGTCCAAACAATATAGGTAAAAGAGAATTGGTATAAAACCGGGTTGTTGCAGCAAGCAAGTAGAGACTAATTTCTATTTTGAAACAATGATAGTGGAACATCCTTTTGTTTATAATTATTATCTTGTATTTTATGTTGAATATTGCATAACATTATTTACAATACAATCAGTTTAGGAATTTGTGACTAACCGAGCTATCATAGGCTTAGTTAATTAATTAGGTACATTGGTTTCGTTTCAAGCCAATGAAGATGAAATTATTAAAAATAATATTATTTTATTAAATAATAATATATATAATATTATATAATAATATTATTATTATTTATTATTCTATACAGTGTGTAATAACGTATTTATATCTATCGTACCGCGGTCGCGCAGACACTAACAGACACGGGTCGTGCCCGGCCGGTATTATCGGAAAGAATATTTTGTCTGCGCTGTTCATGTCTGTACGGGTCTGTGGCTACTCGCCGCCGCTGGGCAGTGTGAATCACAGAGTACAGTGTGAATAGAGTATCGGGACCGTGCAGACGTGTTTTGTTTTCTTTTTGCTGATTGTGTGTGTCGATTGGTGTCTGTCGATGTCTGAAACGGCACACTTCTGTCACGTTAGATGTAAATAAATGGTGTCTGTCGGTGTCTGCCACGGCACGTGTCTGGCACACTAGATGTCTATAGATATTATAAACGTACCTTTACTCAACTAAAAACCATATTGAGCGAGAGCTTTTAGTACATTTTAGTCTAGTACCTACATGACCTAAGACTATGACTGGTACACACCTGTTTTCCAGCTTTTCTGCACATTACCCGGTTTCGTAAGAAAGGAGCATAAACTGGTATGTTTATAGAAACGTTATCAGCAGCAATAAAAAATCAGTAGTAGCAATGTGTGCCGCAGATAAGTGGCCGTAGTCATGGTATAAGAAAACATTCGTGTTTACTCGACATACTGAAGATAGCACAATAATATACACAGGTTATAAACTAATTTTAAGGTGGTTACAAACATATGACGCGTTTTTATGATAAATTTTATTGCTGATGTTCTTAGCTATATAGGAAACTGAGGTGTAAAGGGTAACATGAGATCACGGACAAGTTTTGACTACGGATATACATTATTTAATATTTGTATGTACATAGAGTATTAATATAATCAGTCTGTTCTGATGACAACATGACTTGCATAAGAATGATATAATTAGATTCTGGCTACGCTAACTCTGCAATGGAATAAATGGGCAACTCAAAAAGAACCACAGAAATCTTTACAATAATGTAATAATTCAATGAAAAGTTAGCTTTGCCAGACTGTGTAACAAGGTGCGGGTCTGGTGAGCTAACTCTGATAATAGTATAATAAACAACATTGCAATGATTTTCATAGTTTTTTTTTTTATATTTGCCCCTTTCTAGTATTTCTCCTGTATCGAGGGTACAGTTTACAAACATACATCTCACATACACACACCCAGATCCGCAACAACTATCTGTACCTACTCTGTAGATCAAACAAATATTTGTTCCGTGTGGGGATCGAACCCACACACACGTAGCGCAGAAAGCTAATCGCTTAGCCACTGCGCCAACCGTGTCAACAAATATGATTGTTTGCGGTGTTGCCATGATTCTTCTGCAGAGTTAACTTGCCCAGACAAGACAAACAAGACACAATAAACGCGTGACTTGACTATAACCCTGTCTCTACTCACAAAATAACGTTGTTGTTTGGACTTCTGTACCAGGAACGAATCGTCAGCATATTGCTCCACATTAGCCGGCTAATATGTAAAGACGCGCAAATAACGCGCAATATCATGGAATACAATTATTAGAGCTGTAAAAATATTGGCAGATATAAATTCTCTCCATCCTGGCTATAATGGCTGCATTAAATTTCTAATGGCTGTAATTAAACATATCTGATATATACGTATAGATTCTTGATATATTATGTAGATCATTAGCTCTCGGGTCAAGTATCCGGTACTATAATAAGTTTTTACTTAGACTGGTGTAACCTGACTGCAACACCAGCAATTGTACTGTTTTTACTCTCATAATGAACAAGTCCTTCATATTGGTACCTACATGATAGTAAAAAATATATAATATTCAAATAATAATAGTTAGGAGGTTCCGAGGTTCCTCTCTCGCGGTAGTTTGGACCCTGTCCCGATATCGGTGGGCTCCTACTTTTAATTTATTTAATGATTTTCTTTTTGTGATAATATTTAACAATGTATAGTAATTAAATGATTAAAGGGATTATTATTATAAACATATATTTCGGACCAAATTCTTAAAAAAATCTCTAAAATAAAAAATGGAAAAGTGCCAATTTTTTTCTTATAAACAGAAATCTGAAAGTACCTAAATACTTAAAAGAGGATACTGTACTTTATGATACGCCATTGTGGTTGTAAGAAGTTTTAAGAAAAAAAATGCATTTTCATAATCATGTTTATTTATGAAATTTCCTCGTTACGTCACAAAAAACCCAGGGTGAAGTATCGTGGTAAAGGTGTAACAAAATTTTATTTCCTGGTTAGTGAAAGGTGGGTTTCTCGGCTCAAATTGGAAAATCTGGACAAGACATTCCACTATGCTTAATAAATTTCCAGTTCAGTAGAAGTCTGTGACTAATCATTTATCTGCAATAATCTGTTGAACATTGATGATGAATGATCATTCTACAAACATATTTTTATTGTACACGACTACACAGTAATTTTATATTTAATATGCACCTTTGTCTAACCGATGATGAGATTAGAAACCATAGAGAAAAAGTACATTAAGCTGAACAAAGTATTTTTAGAAATAATATTCAAATACCTAAGCATCTGCCTATATATTTATATCATGGGTTTTGTATTCGTTTTTTCAATGTTTTCGCAGGTTTAATTATAGGTTTTCGTGATTTACAAGGCATGAATTATTGTTTTGGAAGCGATGTGTGATCAAAATAAAATAATAATAGCAAAAAATCTAATCTTTGACCCTGCTGTTTGGGATATTCGTGTCAATTTAAACAGAGTAAAATCTAAATAGTATTTTTTTGTAAAAACCTAATAACTTATTGTTTATCTCATTAAAATCTCAGGATAACTATTTAAATCCTAATAGTGTCGGCGTGATTATTTTTTATGTCACGTTTTTAAATTACAGTTAAAGTTACAATAGTGAGCCGATTAACAAAGCTGATTAATAAAGAATTAAGGTAATGCTTTTGACAGCTTGTGGGAACAGATTATCGTATTTGAATTGATATGTTACTTAGGTACCTATAGCAAAAAATATACATTATTTAATTTTTTTGGTGAGTAATTTATAACTAGCTTATTTAAAATCAATATCCTGGAACTACATGATAATAAAAAAAAAATGCATAGACCTCGTAGATTTGTGAGTAACTCCTTGAAGTGTGAAAAACCAAGTTTTGTGAAAGTCGGCGGATATGATGAGACCATGCTACTCCAGCTAGGCTAACAAGCGCGCTGTGACAAAATTTTGTCGTAATGACAAAAAAAACCTGTATTCGCACGAGATAATAGTAAACGACGATAAAATGACGCCCTTCCGAGATCAACACTAATCGGGTGCGCTCTATAGTTGGAATATAGAAATACAATCACGAATTGCCTGTATGGGATAACAATTCGTTTAATTACTGTTTATATTCTGTAGATGTTATGGATATAAACTGGAAATTCTGTAACTGACGTCGGTGATTCGTCACAAGATGGACGATAGAAAGAATGGATGGAAAGCTTAGAAGCGAATATAAGTGATAGGAAGAATCAGTAGTAACCCACCATTTGGAAAAACATTTATAAATGGCAGAGTTCACAAAACCTTCATACAAATCTTCAGTACAGTCAGTCACTAATGTAACTATTATTTATTCTGTGGTACAGATAGGTATATAAAAAATGGCTTAGTGTAATACAATATAACTCATTAAACAACATATTATTAAAAATAAAAACATTATCTTTTACAATATTTTTGGAGCACGAGCTTAACACGGTTGTTGAGTGTCCCATAAATCTGAGTGCAAACTCGGCTAATGATTATGGGAGGCAATTGGGATGCGTCACGTGTTATCACTCGTTTTATGGACTGATAACACACCCACGCTACAAACGGACATAGAACTACATCACTCACTTATTATTGCGTGGGAATACACAACACAATAGAACAACAAAAACTTCCTGAAACTTGCAACATATATTTACAGACCGACCGACTATGTTCCTTGTTCCCTGAGAAATAAAAATAATGTAGTGAGCAAGTATCCTTATCAACAAACGTGATATGCAAATAGGCTCTAAGAATAAGTTAACAGAGACTCGCAGCATTTTAGATAAAGAAACCAGCTCGTTTATACTACAACTTGAAAGTGCCACTTATGTTTATGATAAAGTAATGTAATATATTTCCCAGTAGAACTATTAAACTTTCTTACATATAACTTTAATCTAATCGCAATAGTAATTGAAATCCAGAAATAGATTTTTATTTAAATACCTCGGCGAACACGAATATTTTAATGGCATTTATTTAAAGATTTCCTGTTGAATAGTCTTAAATTATATATTAAATTTAAACTATAGGAAAATGATGAAGTATTTAAATGATTGATGTTGAGAATCGTAAATAATTTGACGTATTCAGAACGTCAAATCACGTATCATATGAAAATAACATCCTCGCGGTGACATTGCGCGCGCGCAGCCATGGCAATGACTACCTTAGGGGTAAAATAAATTAGTACCGGAGACATCGCGTGACGTTAATATTATTAACGTGTTAATAATAAATGATTTAGTGCACACCGCATATGCATTCTTATGCTCGGTAGTACCTACTTTACGTTGAGTCGTAAACGTAATTTTAAATCAGGTAATTTATAGGTTTTTGAATTAAAGATTTTGTATATCAGATAAAACGTGATAAGATATTATTATGTTTCGAAGCGTAAGAAATATTGCTGTGGCCTGTGAAGCAATATAAATAAATTACGAGATTGTATAGAACGAAAATAGACCGCTACGATCAACGCGTTTTTCAATGAAAGTATTTTGCAAAACGAGTTGAATTCCAACAAATAGGAAGAGAAACAGCTAAAATGCATGTTTTATAACCAATATCTCTTTATCCATATTCAAATATTTACTGGCCACTACAACAGAGCCGTTACCTAATCTGATTAACATTGTCTGACTATCTGTGAATGTGTCTGCGAATTGTTCGGTCACGGGCAGTAAGTATAGTAACTGATAGTGTAAACAAACCTAGGGAAATATGGCTGGCCGTGACAATGACAGTCTAACTTGCTAAATAGACAAATTAAGGTACACTATTCGTCCGTTCATCAGATTTTGTTAAAAATAGCTATTGCCCGCGGTTTTACCCGCGCGTTTTATTTTTAACCGACTTCATTAAAAAGGAGGAGGTTCTCAATTCGACGCGTAAGTTTTTTTTTTTTTTTTTTTTTTAAATCAAATTATAGCCTTATCACTCAAGGATAGTATAGCTTTCTTTTAGTGAAAGAATTATTTGAATCGGTTCATTAGTTCCAAACATTACACCCTTACATACAAACAAACAAATTTTACTTTTTAACACGCTTTCATTAGCTTCACCTGTAACTAACTATGTAAGAAAATCTTGGAAGTCAAATTTGACACACTTCCCGGTTTCAAAAAAATTTGCATAGGGTGACCTGTTCAACAGTTAACCACATAAAATTCAAACCACCATATCTCATAATTGTTCATTAAAAACATGTTTTCTTTTACTCTGGTCAAAAGGCAGGTTCATTAGCTACATATTGGCATTGAAGGACTGTTCGTTTTCCAAAGGAATTTAGAGAAAAAAATGTTTTAAAACAAAATGAGAATTGGTTAACTGTGTCCACACTATAGTACACTATTAACCGGGGGGGTATTCAACAGTTAACCATGGGGTACACAATTAATCACTAAATATGATAAATTAATTATTTTGAAATAATAATATTATATGTTATTAAATTGACCTTTTATTTGTTATTAAAGGTTATTTTGTCCAAATTAACACAAAATATATGTTTTCCTGATAATAATTATGAAAAAAATTACATGTTTATAACATTATCAATCAGACTTCTTGATTTGAGACATAATTATAATAAATAATGCTTTTAAATCCAAGCAAGGCTTTAAAAGCATTATTTTTTATAATTATGTAATTAAATTAACATTTTCATGCTAACAGAACATACAACCAGGGAGATCCATTAAGTTTAATTATAACCTATACAGTCAACCATGGTTAACTGTGTACCAACTGCATTTGGTTAATTGTAGGCCACCTGGCTCCCAAAGCCGTTGAGCTAACCTCACTTTTAAATAAACGTCATTACACACGTAATATCTATACCAAATAAAGCATGTTTAGTCAGTCTACCCAGCCGACAAATAATGATTATTGTAAAATCAAACCAAATGAAGTTAAGAGAAAAACTACTCACGCTATTTTTTAAACTTTTTTCATTAAAAACACAAAATTTGATGTCACACAACTGACGACCGCACTAGTTCGCTGCAAATAGGGGAGGGGGGAGCGGGGCCGTTTTGACGTCTAAATTGCGCGGTTGCACGAAATAGTGACGTAACGTTTGCGAAATATGGGCATGGTTAATTGTGTACAAGTGGTTAACTGTTGGACAAGTCACCCTACACGTTCAGTTTGGATTACTAAAGCGTGTTCTATGGATTTTTTTTAAACTATAATATTTTATTTATAATAAGTATAGATATACCCAGACTAAACATGTAACGACTGGGCCGAGGCAGTAGAAGGACTCTATCTCTCTCTATCAGTTACGTGTAGGACTTATTTTAAACGGAATAAGTAAATCAAAAGTTGTAGATCTTGTTTGCTACAACAACTTCAGAGCTGCATGACATACAACATTCTCAGAAACACGCTATTGGAGATTTTGAAGAAAAATCCGGATTTTCAAAATTAATGGTGACGATACAGGAAGGGAAGATCTTAATCTTAACACTTAGGAAGCGCATGCGATTTCATGGTTTTTGGAAGGAAATTCGCAACGGAGGCTGCTGAGTTATTAACAGCTACCATGACACCATCTGCAGAGGTACGTGCCAAGTTTCGCTCAATGAGAAAGCATTCGCAGCAACTGTAGCGTTGTCTATGATATAACTTCTATTTCCCCAATTTTTTTATCTAATCCGAGATTAACAATAGCTAACACAGACCATTGCATCATCTTTGCAGTTGGAGTTCGACTTTCGTTCAACAAAAAACAGTAGCTTTTTCTTACATCAAGTTATTTTTAAATCACCTAACACGCAGAAAATGATCTTAAAACCGTATTCAGCGATTTTTTGAATAAAATAAAACGAAAAATTGTATCTAGTGATCACGATCTCTATATAAATAGTCTTTTTATGTAATGTATAGTTGTTTATATAAATAATAGGTTGAAATAAATGCGCAGGCGCGTCTCGACCGTGACAATGAACTGCGCGCGCTTCGCCGAGCGCTAAACATTTGAATTAACTCATAGTTGTTACTTTTTATATAATTTTATACAAACATCCCACTTGTGGAAATTGAGCTTATTTAACAATAATGTAAGAAAAGGGCGGTCAATTGTGTGCACAAATAGATCTTCTGTTTTGTCGTAATAGTAACTATTAATTAATTTGCGGTTTCTGTAGGTAATCAGTTACCTACACTATAAAAAAAGACAATGAATGAAAGTCTTAGTATCCACTTACTTAATTATGTAACTTTGTAAACAAAATTTCATATTTAAGGGCCCATCCACACTCGATACTTAGATAGTAGCAGCAGAATCGCACGTTTTCGCGTTCGGTATTCACTTTTTGTAAGCAAAAAGCAGGCAACGAACGCGAAAACGCTCCGATTCTGCTGCTAAAAGTATCGAGTGTGAACGAACGCTAAGGTTGAGCTCTTACTAGTAGTCCATTCTGTTGCACACTTTGACTGGACTAAAGTAAACTAAGCACGTTTGTCCCTTTCTGTTTCAATAGAAAAAGAAAGTGACAGATGCTTTTAGTCTAGTTTAGTACTGTCAAAATACACAATAGAATCGACACCCTGATTGACAAAGGAAGTCCACGATAATCTTCCTGCAACCGGAAACTTTATCTAGACACTAGATAGCTAGTTATCGATATCCAGGAATGGTGGACAATTGGTAGCTAACTCGATAGTAACCTAAACCTTCACGGTTGGCAGTGGCGAGCAGTGTTTCGAACAAGGTAACAAATAGCCTTGAGACTGGTGTGTGGTACAAGTTATGAACGTTTGATGCATCAAAATAGGTACATTTAATTATGTTTTTGGTTACGACAATGGAGGCAAATAGGTCTTGAATCAATCATTTTATTTTCCTGTGAATTTGAGCTACGGTTTAACAGATAAACTGTTTTAAAAATCCCCTTTTTTACCATTTTCAAGGTTGACAGCACCTTAATAGTTTCTTGCCTTATGAAATAGAATTAGACATTACAACTTTAGTTTCGTTGATAACAAGATCAATGCCATAATTATTATAACTAATGGTCGCCCAGTGGTCGAAATTCGACCACATATTATAGTTTTATAAATTTTAGCTTACTGCACTCCTCCATATAAACTTTAACTATGTCAAATCTCACAATTCTCCGTGCGTGCAATATGCTCAAAAAGGGGTATGAAGAATTCTCTTCACGTATTAATTAGTATTCCATCCGTGGAAACGCAGACACAAAAATGACAGGAAAATTTTATAATTTTGAATATCATGTTACCCTATTCCCACATCGAAATAATTACCTCTGTTGAGTAAAAATTACAATTTGCTTTAGTTCCCGGCTCATCATAGCACCCACTTATAAAATCAATCAGATAGGATAAAACAGAATGTTTGTCGTTAATGTTTCACTTGTGTTTTTTGAATTGAATTATCATGACTATCTAGGACCACCTAAACGCGTAGTTGATTCTGCGTCATAAATTTTATTAGTAAGACAGAAATAAACTGCAAGGACAATTTTTTAAATTCATAATATTTGTAGCTTTCCAATAAATATAACCTAACCGTCAAAAACCCCCCACTCCAATTAGAAAAAGAGCTGTAACTTTTGAATGGCTAAACAGGTTTTCATGAAACATAGCTAAGATGATACCCAGTTAAACTAGCTTTCAATTAAAAAACTTCATTGAAATCGGTCTATCCATTTTGGAGCTACGATACACAAATACACAGGTACACACTACAAACTTATAACACCCTACTTTTTGTCGGGTGTTAATAAAAGGGGTGCAAGAAAAGAGCCTTCACGAGTGACGAAATCAGAGACTGTTTGGTGCATCCTCGGTAGTCAGCCTGGATACTACTATTCCGGACTGGCCAATTTTTCCACTATGAGCGATTCCCATGTGATAGCTCGTGCCGACGCGACAGAAAAAGAATAAATATAAATCGCTTCAGTGCCCGCGCACGTCCCCGCCTCCGCTTATAGCTTGCAGCACGCTCAGTAACAACGAAACATTCGGCGTTCGTCGCGTGCATCTCTTACAACCGAGTACAACAGTGGCACGCCACGCAAACAGAATATCAACGTGTTATTTCCTACCAGTTTGTTCTACGCCGCCGGAGAAAATTGAGCTATTATCATGTCAATCGCCATTCGCCACCATAATAGACGCAATAAATCGGTTATATGACAGGATGCTCTGTGAATACTACGCGTATTAGCCGCATCTACAGTATGATGTATTTGACAAAAGTTAGCGTGGACAATAAATTAGAAATGAGAATGGCGTCACTAGGCGCGCGCCCGTGGGCCTCGCGCAACGCGCGTATTCGACGAATTTGACAGGAAAAGGGTTGTGTAATTGTGTTACAAATTAATGCAAAGTCTGTTTAGATACATGTGAATGTAACAACTTTGAAAATCACATGAACCGAAACGTTGAAGATGTCTTTGACTATTAGAAACGATTAGAAAGCATTTTATAGAGGTAAAACAAAAGAAAAATACTTTTAAAGTACTTAAATTGACTATCGATCGATGGTATCAGAGATGGTACGCAGACAATTATGAACAATAAAAGTTTGATATTAGAAATAACAGTTCAGTAATTATGATTTAAAAATAGAAAAGCAATTCTTACGTAAGAGAACAACGGCGTGGGTGTTAAATAAGAAACCTATGATTAACCAAGCACGAACTAAATTAGAAAGATGTACAATGTACGAATAAGCAATATCCATCGAGATAATGTCACGAAATAAGAAAGTACAAAAGGTCTCGTCCTAACACGCCACGTAAAACGCAATACGTGACGTTGGTACGCACCGTTCCTACGGTATACCGTAGCAACTACGGTAGGTACCTATAATATAAAAACGCGATAATCAAGCCATTTTCAAGCGATAATCAGCCAATCGTGGTGATTATAGCAGTAAGAAATTAGATGATCACAGTTTATCGAAAAAATCTGTGTTCAATTCTGAAGGTCTTTGTGCTTTGTACATGGTAATCTACTGCAAACTGCCATCATCAAAACTTCCGCATTCTCTTAGAGCGATATTTTGATTTTATTTTCAGCGTATTCCTCCTTGAGTGCCAATTCTGAGAAATCTATTACGTTCGAAATCCGATCGGACCTTAATTGATCGGAGGTTGAGTGAGTATTCTTTGTGTAGTGCACCTTCTGTGTCTATCTGTTCTGTGGTTTTATGTAACAATGAAGCATCTCGAAGACGCAAATAATAGACGCTGACCCGCTCATTACCATGCACCGTGGCATTACGATTTTGAACGATACTGGCCGAACAAAGGAGTCTCTAAAAAACTAAAACAATGACAAATTACACGTAGGTACTATAACATCCTGTATACGCGTAATACGCAACTGTTTTTTATCGCTCATCAATATACGCGGTTGATAACATAACTGATAATGTACTACATAACATAATTCATTTGTTATCAAGACTTAATAGTGACGTATACGACATGCTTTTTCAGTAGCTAGAGAAACATTCAGACATGGCTACATTCATTATGATTATAGTCACCTCTGAATATAAATTGATACAAATTCTGATAAACATAACTTGAAAAAGAAAAACCTTCCCTTACAAAATTAACGCTCAATTTGACAAGTTACCAAAAAATTATAATAAAACTCTTATTAGTTACCGAAGGTATACTGCTCAAATATATACAAAATATACATACTCAAAGAATATTAATACTTATTTAAAATAAAATTTGTTTATAGTTTATTGACTTCTGGAAGAATTTATAGGCACTAAAACATGGTGCATTTATGGATGATGTTGGATAATGGATTAGTCCATATTATATTTCATCGATGTATTACTAATACATTACCTAAATTTATACCTACGGTTCTTAGAATAGTGAGAATATGGAGTTGGTATTTAAAGTAGAGTCCCATATAGTCTTTGTTATACAGGGTTATCTAGGAAACCGGAAAACTAAATTACACGTCCGAAATTAACTTGGCACATAGCTATAGTGCAGTGCAGATTACTCATCAACAATGAACACAATGAAACCCAATCCTAAAAGTAACCTGTCCCTCTATTTTTCCTCATAGCAATTTTAAATTAAATTAAATTCCAAGAATCAAATATTCCGTATGTAAAAAATAACAAATCTTCGTCTCTCGTATTCGTTTACAAACACATTCTAAGAATACAAATCGTTTAAAGATTTCATTTCAAGCAAAATAAACCCTCATGATGATTTTTTTTTGCATTACAAGCATTTATTTTCTTTCCATCAAACTAATTGGTTACCTAATCACGCGAGTTTTAGAGTTCAATTTCGCATAATTATTAGTTTGGCGACATCTCAAATCGTGTTTTGTTTTATGTTTCTTTCTGCCGATCGCTGTGTCCGATAACTCTTGGCACGGTCGTGGACTTTCCAGTAATACAAATGTTCAAATGTTTGAGTCACGCAAGGTCACATCATGGCACACATAGATGTCCTCTAAAATTATGACAGAATGACATTAGATTCGATTTTGACATTTGACGGCACGGTGGGTTCATTGGCTAAGCGATTGGATTTCTGCGCTACCTGCTGTGGGTTCGATCCTCGCACGGAACAAATATTTTTATAGCTTACAGATCGTTGTTAGGGGTCTAGGTGTGTGTGCATGTGGCATGTATGTTTATAAGCTGTATCCACAATACAGGAGAAATACTAGTGTCCAAAGTTAAAAAAAGCTATATTATAACGAGAGTTATTTATTGCCCGTTCTCACTTATCGGGTATGGGATCCGTTTTTTAATCGGATGTCGCCGCCTCTATTCACACTACAGTCGGATCCGATTGAGCTGGAGCCAAGTTAGGATTTCCTGTACAAAAGTGTCTAGAAATTGCCACAGCTTTTATGTCATAAAGAATTATTTAATATCTTAGCCAACGTTTAGAAGAATACGTCGAATGTAATGGTTGTTAAGTTTAGGTTAAGTAGAGCGATGGATGGAACTCGTGTACAAACGAGAACAAACATAATAGGGGCACAGATTACTGTATACTTAGTTACTCCAGAGGCAACAACACCACTTTACGCCAAAACACAAATGTAGGTATGTTATCCAACGAATATAAAAAGTGAAACGCAAATAATCACTCCATTAAAAACCAATTTGGTTAAACATTCAAGTTTCTCGTGTTACTAAACTTGATTAATGCAAAATGGTCTAGCAATATGTAGATATTTCCATTCATTCATAGGATCAAGTATTCATAAAGAACCTATCAATCAATTTGCAAGTCATTATAAACTGATGGAAAATCTACAATACAAATACCTACTCTTTAAGATCTATATGACTCAAAACCTTTATCTGAGCTTAGTAGGATCAAGAGTTCGATCCAAATCTGGTTACAATTTGTGTATGGGATGTGATGTGTGAATGTAATAAGCACCCACACCATACACAGGGTACCCAATATGAGAAATGATAGAACTAGAGCGTGGGACGAAGATTGCAAGCTGTAATTTATAGCCTAACTCACACAAAAATATCATATAACTTATTAACATAATGTATTTTAGTTGTGAACTAAATAATTATGACTTTCTTTTCCGGCAGATACAGACAGACATCTCCGTCTGATCGTTTTATTACCGACCGGTTATTCTATATATTACTTATATTGTTTAATATTTATATATTAGGTACTAGCGACCCGTCCCCAGCTGCAGACGGATGCAATTTCTGTACTATCTATACATTCAATATGGAAGTATTATACATATAAACCTTCTGGAAGAAATGCTTAAAATGTTCGCGAGAACCGCATCAAAATCCGTTGCGTGGTTTAGGAGAAGTTAGCGGATATACAGACAGACCGACAGAAAGCCAGACAGACGCGGATAAGCCCTAGGCCGAACTGCTCTAGATGAAATTTGACAAGGAAATAGTGGGCATCATGAGGAAGGACCAGTATGCTAATTTTTTATCAAAAATCGCAACTTCCGATGGCCACACGAACGAAGTCACATGCTCTTTTTTGTGTTGAATTGGAAATGACTCTCACAGTTGGGTCAGGGAGCTGTAGCTGTTTAACTGGACTTGTGGCAAGGCCTGAAGGGCCTCCAACCTTATACCTTACCTTATTACTTACTCCATACCTTAACATAATTAAAGCGACAGCGCAGTTAAGGGCGTCCCATAGTTGGACACGGGCCTCGGCTTAGGGCGTCGTCGCTGAGGGGCAACAAGAAAGGACTTGCTGTGTCTGGTTCTGGTTTATATTATTATTACGGGCGAGTTACAGGCACAGTTCATTATTATGTATACATAAGGTTTAATGTCAAAATATGATGTCAAAGTGATGTAAAATATGAAAAATTTAAAATGGCAGCATCCCTCTGAGAGTAACCAGCTCTGAGAAAAAATCTATTGACAGATGATTGATAATGCTGTTTAAAATCAATGGGAAATTATGAAGAAATTACCAGTACTTTGATGAATTAAAAATATTTTCTTAGGTAGCCGACCAGCGGTCGTCGGCGGTGGCGGCGGTGGCGGCGGCGGCGGTGAGGCCATCGTCGCCTTAAGGCTAGTAGCAAGTGAAGTTACTCCGTGTTTTCAAGTCTGAGTCCACGGGTGGTCCATTGAGTATCACTTCAGTCGAGTCAAGACTTCAAGATGAGAACGGTTGAGCTAGTATACCAATACTTTAAGCAGCAGTACTTATTTCTTATAATATTTATTGCCTGTCTAGATGTGTGTCTGACCAGTCTGACATATTCAGTTTTGTGGTGTTTGACAAACTCAGTCATTATGACATATGCCGCTTTCATGATAAAACTTTGTTTTCATTACCTCCTTATAAAACAAACTATTATATAAACTTATTATATCGTTCTATGAAAATATTTTATACATGCAGAAGATTGATAAGAAACAGTAAATCGAAATAGGTCAAAAAAATATAATTTGATAACATTCTCACCACTTTCTGTGTTTTGTGATAAATGAGATATAAATATGGATACTCATTTTAACATATCGCTAAAGGATTACCTGTAGCTTACACTAATAATGCGATAACATACTTTGAGAATACCTAAATCCGCAAATCATGTTTGATTAAACACCTACATTTACAAATAATTCAATAGATCCATGATACCTACTTAATACCTATACTATTTTAAAAAACATAGCATAAAAACATTTTCCACAAATTGCATGTTGTCTGAATGTGTTCCATCTTTGGCTATTGATAATGCTGTTGCCACCTAGCAGTGTAAATGGGACTGCATAAAGTGCCCAAAGTACAAGTACCTACTATGTTTGACACAAAAGTGAAAACTGAAAAGAAAGAAAGAGGTCCAAAAATATACTTGAGAATAATAAAAAAACACGCTTCACACAAACTTTTATATTTTCATTCTTTGGGCAGCTAGCCAGCATACGAAATAAAAAAATTCGAGCTGCATGATAAGACAATGTATCTATAAACGGCAGCGAAGGATACCTACATAAACAAAAAACTTGATCTCGAAAATAACAAAAATACTATGAGTCACTCCTACGCAGTTTCCAAGGCGCGTCGGGCCATTGGCCCATTTTTTGTGGCCTGCAGTACATCACGTCAAGTGTTCCTATTAACTATATTATACTGACAATTGTGAAGCGATTTTTTTTGCGTAGGTACATTAAATGAGACTTAAGAATGGCGCTTGTAATTAATTTTATGAGTGATCAACCGTTAGGCTGTCTATCATAAAGAGATGAGATGTCGTCTTTGATTGAAAAGTATAATTTGATATTGTGTGAGATTATTGGTTATAAGGAGAGCTATTCTGTAAGAAAATCTCACATTTTGATTCGAATCTCACTTTTATTGTCGGTTGATATTTATCGAATTGACATCAATTATAGGAAACGTGTAATAGGAGCTGTGAACACGACTAGAGCATTTTATGTCAAATATCAACTAATACCGATGGGTTATAACAGTCAACTGTGTAACCTGTTATCTCTGTTAACGTCACACAAAAAAAAACAGAATGAAATATCTGTTACTAAATAACAGCCTGTTATTTTCATACTACCACACTATAACCCTATATATTAAATACTAGGTTTGTCTCTTTCTAGCAATCGTCAATCCAGTTAGCAAGAATGAGAGCAAATCTGTTATTTAACAAAATAACAAGCAAGGTTAGCTGTGAATGAAAGTGTCTGTTATTTGTTATAACAGATAATTGGCATTGGCAAGAACAATTGTTATCTGTTATTTTTAAATATCTGTAATTTTAAACTGTGACGATAAATACGCCTCACCGCTAATATCAACCGATAATCAAAGTGAGATTTGAATCGAGATGCGAGATAATCTTACCGAATAGCTATGCTGAATTGTTGTTTCGCTTTATAGGCTACGAAGAGTTCCGAGAGAAAATCTTCAAAGAAACATTCATTTCAAAGAAATCTCCATAAAAGCTTTACAAAGAAACAGTAAGATGATAAAGTAGCAGAACAAAATTAACGAAGTTCATGTTATTGTTGGCTCTATTTATTTGACATTTTATCTAACCGTGTTAAACTAAATATAGCTCCTCTAATTAAAACAGCGGGTCCCAACGAGCGACTTCAATCACTAACCTTTAGCAATGTCTGATACATTCAAACGTGCCAAAACTACGTGACGAAATGATAATATTATCTACGGGTCGCCTCTAAAATGCGAGCTTCCTCGCTGCATTTAAAAAATAATTCGGTATACAGAGTGATCCATCAAGATGAGTCAGTATGGGGAAGTCTGAAACTATAAGAGATAGAGAAATTAGTTCGAAGGAACCACGTCGTCGATTTTAGAGTTTGAAAAACTACATTCAATAATAAAAAAAATAGTTAAAAGTATTCTTATGTGTTTAGTGTTTATGAACTGCTTACGAAAGTTCCGTAATTGTTTAAAATTTAATAATACAATTTAGCATTATTTTAAATTAGAAACACGTGATTCCAAAGTAAGATTTATTTTTTACAATCTACACAATTACTTTTTGTAATAAAATAAATAACATAGGCTTTTTTTGAAAATGACCGGGTTGGATGCCCGAATCGCGTAGAGTTTTTTTGAAAATATTTTTATGCAGTTGTTCTTAACTCTAAAATATAGTTTCAAATTTCGCCATACTACTGACCCCGCTTGATGGATCACCCTGTATACCTCCTAGATATTTTTTCTGCTCCTTTTCAAATGACCGTACGATTCGAATTTCAATTACAAACGGCTTTTTGCAGTGCTTTTTGCTTGAAACACGTGTCAGTTCTGCTGTCAATCCAAATTATTATTAATAGAATGAACTGTGTCACCTACGAGATAAAATGCTAATAATGTTTTATTGCAAAACGGATTTCTATAAATGCAGCAATACAGTTAGTATTATTATTGTTCCTCTTGATGCAACCTTTTCCCCGTAGTCTGTGCCTAGCATATGACCAGTCTACGGAGTCCGAGTACAAGGAAATACCCTCCTCGAATGACTTTCGCTAATTACAGTGATCGGGTGCCGCCTGTCGGGACTGCTCACCTCATCACTGCCATGGCAATCTTATTCAGAGGCAAATAATTATTATCCTATTCTTATTTTTTATTCACATTAAATTACTTTAATCTCGCATCTCTTACCACAACATTGTATTAATCATAAAGTTATTATTACTAGTAGTAATAATAACTTTATGGTATTAATGAAGATTGTAATCTATTAATTTAAAAGAGTTGCCAAAGAGTTTCTTGTCGGTACTTCTCCATAAGACCTACTATTTGGAACCGCGCACCTAGAGTCTCGACTTTTATAAATGCTTGTATCTGATGTACATGAAATAAAGATAATTATATTCTATTCCAAAGAATAGTCAAACAAAATAATATAATATAACCAGAGTGATCAGATATAGGGTTACTTATCTCTGTTGAGGAACGAGGTCTAGTATTCCTCCATTAAAAAGGAGGATCCTGCGACTCCTACCAGGTGATATTACCTGGCGGGCCGAAGCCCAACAGTTGATGTTGGATAGATGTACCTATTTGTATTAAATACGATGATCATTTTACTTGCATGATTCAGGCTTCGTAATCAGATTGATCGAATTCGTATTATAATTAGAATATTTGTAATTTAGCAGCCACGATAGCAGCAGTGCTTTAGGGGTGATTCGACTAACCTTGTATAATAAAAAAACCTACTTTTATTTAATAAGAACTGCTTGATCTGTATAACCATTTCAATTTAAACAATAAACAGTTAAATACCAACTAATCCATTAGCCTTCTAAACGTTTTTGACCCAGGAAACATCATCCAGCTAATCTAAGCAGCTAACGGTGGGTGGTCATTGAGAAGGATGTGTCAAACTACATTCATTTTGCATGTAGCAATACAGACGCAATTGGATGGATTGTTCGCGTGGGAGATGCGCGAGAGATCCCACCGTTTCCTTTTGCTATTTATAAACAGTGACCGGACTGGACAATTTGTTGATTAATGGATTATCTTCGCTATAAAAATAGAGGCCCCGAATTGATGGTTTGGGTTTGCTTTATTTGTTTTGGGATGGTTTTCCGCTGCACATTATAATTTTGTTTTGCTTGTGTAGATATTGACATGCATTTCTGAGTTAGTAACCTTTTCGGTACGGGTATTCTCGACGGCATGTTTTTTTATTGTTATTTTTTTTTATTAGAATTGAACCTATTTTTCTTTTTGTGTTTCGTTTATTGTGAATCTTGCGCCGTCATTATCCCGTACGGAATTAAATTACTTTTCTTTCCTTCTTTTATTAGACAACCAGTATCTGTAGACATAACGCAAAAGCTGACGTATGAAGCTAACATAATGATTAAAAGTACGGCGAAAGGGAGACAGACAGGAGGCTTTCACGGCACCAGTCCATTCACTCATCCATACAAATCTAAACAACAAACAAACAACCAAAAACAAACTTTAAATTGTATATCATACAGTTTATAT
Source organism: Allophyes oxyacanthae (assembly GCA_932294325.1). Classification (NCBI taxonomy): domain Eukaryota; kingdom Metazoa; phylum Arthropoda; class Insecta; order Lepidoptera; family Noctuidae; genus Allophyes; species Allophyes oxyacanthae. Next base: position 14,747,115 of record OW028611.1, read on the forward strand.
TCGGTTGCGAATGTGGAAAATGAATTCGATTTGCCAAATGTTCATTGATAGTCAAAAACAAAAAGAGATTAACGCTTCCGTGAGCTCGAACCGTAATAGATTAATTATTGTGGTTGTTAGTTTAAGAAAGCTGTACGTTAAAAACAATATCTGTTGTTTACCGATTACAATCTTGATTAAAGATAACATACCAGTCAATAGTAAGGTAAGGTTATTCGACCAGTACCTCTACCATGAGTTTTACGTGCCGTCTAACGTTCACGTTCACAATGACATGCAATATTTGTATAGTGACTTTAGTTCACTATTTATACCGCTAGAGGCGCTGAAAAAAATCCCTTACAAATATTGCATATGAACGTAAACGTTAGACGGCACGGAAAACTCATGGTAGAGGTACTGGGGAGCTATACTATAAGAACATTTCGCATCTGGACTTTCCAATCTCACTCTTATTTCGGTTGATATTTCACGAATTTTCATACTATGAGGTTTAGGTATGAGTTTGAATGAAATTACGACAGTCAGGTATAAGTAAAAGTTTAATGAACAAGATCACAACACAGTAATATAACAGGGGAAGTACGAATCCCATAAATCTATAAGAAACTGTTCGGTCACAATAAGTTAGTGGCACGCGGCGGACAGCGATTAGCGATAGCGTACGCGCAATACGATAGTAAACGTGTAACTTAAGATCAGGAGCTGTGAACATGACTAGAGCATGTTCACAGCTCCGATACGCAATTCGTCAAATTAATATCAACCGAAAATAGGAGTAGACGAACTGACCGACAAAAGGTGAGACGAATCAGTATTCCTGTAGCTCTACAAGCTTGATGGTGAGTTTGAAAAGCTAAAGCTAGCTATTAACTAAAGGGTAATAGTAACTACGTTTTTTATTTTTATTGCGATAGCCATAAATCGCGATAAATCTTTCTTCCAGTTCTATCTTATATCAAATGAATTTATATAATTGAAATGGCGATTCCATAACACAAATAGAAACAATAAAATAAATAATAAATGTCGGACGTAAATCAAAGAATATATGCAACATGATTAATGCAAAATATAAATTATGCGGGCTATATTAATGTGGGAAAATGATATATCGTCTCTATAAGATTCTATGGCGGAATTGGGTTTCCGTTTCTAATCTGCATTTTCAACCCAAGAATATTTTAATCCGTTTTAAACCCAAACTTATTCTGTTTTCAACCCACATTAATAAATATAACATTTCAGGTTTCAACCCATTGCAATTTATCATTGTGTTTTTGTACAGACAGGAAAAAATATCTTATATTATATTAAAGTAGTTTAAACATTTTTTGAATGTTATTATTATATATCAATAAATATTTTTTTAACAATATAAAAATATGACTTTTCTTTTTCTTCTGCCTTTACGTCATCAAGTTACGTTACGCCCTCAAGGTTGAAAACGGAATCAGTTTATGGAGAGGGTTAAAAACTGAATTATTATTATTAGTTTCAGCTCGTGGGTTGAAAATGCGGATTAAAAACGGAAACACTCGGAATTGTTGCCATTTAGAAGATATATTATACAGTATAATTAATATACTGAATAATTATTATACTGTATGCCAGTCAGTACGGATATTTTAATAACATTAGCTGCGTATCTCAGTTTTCCCAGTGATATCATTGTTTTAAATGCGCAAGAGCATGCAATCTTGACATGCCTTGAATGTAAATCATTCTTCTTTAACCATCGTAGAATGTATTGTTTGTTTGATACACATATTTTTGGTGTGAAACATCTTTAAAATGTATCCGGCAAAAAAGTTTCAATATTAGACGATTTTATCCTCGTTGCTTTGTGATTGGTAGTGAGATTCTACTAAAGTTTGTTTGACAGTGGGTTTTGACGTTGACTTGAGATGTTATTTCACTTAATAAGGTCATTAGCGTAAGCGGGATCTTCATCTGAGAGTTACGATTCATTATAAGATAGCTTGTGTGTGATAAAGTCATAGAGATAATATATATAAAAGTTTAATTTACGAATCAAATACACTCACACATTGATCCCTTTCAAGACACACTACTATAAGACAACACCTTGCGAAACTCACCAACAAGTAATGTTTGGAATGATATCCATATTTATCTGAAAATCCTAAAGTAAAGTACATTGTTTTCGTTTAAACATTTGCCGTTTTAGTATCCAATGCAACCGGACATCTTCTTCGTGTCGATTCTGATTCCAAGTTGAAATGATTTTTAACCAGAAATTGGCCACTTTAGTAGCACATTCAATTAAAAATAAAATACGACACAACACAGATCCCAAAAAATACCAATAAAAAAAGTGCCTTCGAAATATATAGAATATAAAAAGATTTATAAAATAAACAATAGTAACGTGCAAGCGACATACATGACATGAAGCCTTGTTTAACCAACTTAAATAAAGTGAGGTGCTCCAATGATGATGAAGTGGTCTCCCATGCTAGTTTATAGTGGGGTGTCACATGCCAATTAAATAAAAATAAATATTCAATTCCATTTTATAAATTTAGAATTCCCAATAGTGTATATATTGACGTCACATCGTGTGGTAAGCCCCTCATGCCATGCTTGGCGCTTACCGAGCTGCCGTCGGGTCGCGGGAGGCACCGCCAAGGGTTCTCCGCCCTGGGCTTCAGGCGCCGCATCTCCGGTTTCTACATCTGCAATCATAGCCACCGTTGAAGTAAAAACTATGTTTTCTATCGGTAATCCCAACCCTTTTAAACCTACCTATAAAATGTTTTACGACCTTAATGTAAAGTCATAAAAAATAATCATACACGTTCATTGAACAGAATTGTTGACATAATTGGATGAATCGATACTTATATTTCTAGAATACGATATGAATTATAGTGGTATTATATTGTTTAATGTTATTGCAAGATATCAGTGAAAATATGATTTATTTTGTCTACACCAGATACGCACGGGTATTTTTATTGATTTACGAATATCTCCCAATTAACATTTCATAGGCAACAGAGGAAATTATTTCTTTCACATATACATAACACAACGTGTATCAATCAGAAAAGCGTGTCATATTTAAGGGTGTGAATCAGACCATCAAACTGAACAACTTTCTCTATAGGACCAACATCATAATCGCGAAAAAATAATCAGCTGTCCCATACAAAACAATACTCTACTCGACCCAAACCTATGGTACAGCTGACCACTTTTTCAAGATTACGATGTTGGTCCCTTTTAGAAAGTTGTTCAGTTTGATGGTCTGATCCACACCCATGACCAGGCATTTCTGATACACTGTATCTAACATGTAACATTAAGTATAGGTACATATTATAATTGGTAACACTTCCTTTGAGGATAGATAATAGCGGAAATCATGAGTTCATTCTGGCGATCATTATGCATTTAATACGTATCCCCAAAAACATTTTGTCGTCAAAATAGAAAGTAGACAGACGTTAAGCATACTTGTTTATAAACAACAAACCATACTTATAACATGGCTATTAAGTCTACAATCCAGTACAATACTTGAAATTTGATATCTCGAGCTTTCATTCAGTTTAGTACTCCATATCAATTAATTGATTCATGTGAGCTAATCCTGTCTAAACTTGTGATAAGTCAATATTACTGGTTTATCTACCACAATGAGCAGAACTTCAGCTATCGGTTCCACTTCAGTTTACATTTGAGTAATGGCATTTGGGCAGTTGTCCATTAAATTGTGATACGTAGATTATTTTCTGACCTTAAGATGAATCGATTCTCTTAGTTAAACTACAAGTGGACATAACACATGACGTAGTCATCGCATTAGCAGCTGCTGAGCGTGAGGATCTGGTTTCTATTCCCAGGTCGGACTAAGGCTGAGATCTATAATGCGTACTTTGACTTGCTCAGACTTTACTTAAGCTTTGCTAAGCTTATTTATATGCTTAGCTAATATTTTGATTAACAAGTTATAGTCATAACACTCTGAAATTGTGGTGAGCATACCTGCATACGTTACTACCGACGACGGTATAATATACAAAGTCTAAAAGTCAATATAGAAAGTACCTTATTCCAAAGTAAAGTCTAAGTACGCTGTATAGATCTCAGCCTGAGTGTTATTGGATTTTTCTGACAGGAAATTCTCAGTACCTACTTGCCCGGAGTTTGCGATTGTTCCCGGCACAATAATTAGCCCTCATTGCCGTCTTGCCGTGTGACGGCACGGTTGGCAGTGTCGCGGGTTGGATCCCCGCAAAGTTCAAATATTTGTACGTCCTACAGATAGTTGTTCCGGGTCTGGGTGTATGTATGTTTGTAAACTGTACCCACGATACAGGAGAAAATCCTAGAGTCAAAAGTTTTTTTTTTTTAATATACATTTTTATATTTCATGATGAACTTTGAATTCATAATTTTTTCTGTTGATATAAAGAGCAAGTACCAAAGTAATCTAAAAATAATCGTACTCTACGAACTCGTCGACACCGGTCAGTGAACACAGGCGGAATTCCCAACTACTATTAATTAGCCAAAATTACATAGCAAAACAATTCCGAATAAACACTAACTACACATTATAAGAATGATTATGTTATTTTTATAATGACTTGAGTCACACAGAAGCGTTAATAACCCTCTTAAAGTTACTTGCATTTAGTTTTTTATTACTACTTGAATTTGCACAAGCCAAAATAAAGAACTATAGTAGTACTTATTTAATACATTTTTACGATTGTATTGTTTATTCACACTTTGAACTGACCGCCGTAGGTACTCTCGATAGTAATTAGTCTTTCATTATCTTCATCCACGCTTGGGAATCATGAATTTCTTTCTATATAGCATCTGTTATGAACGAATAGCAATTGGCTGCCATGTCTGTCGTTCAATATACTGGTCAACAAAATTTTGTAGCAAGAAAGGTGATTATTAATTTGAAATTACCTACCTACCCATAATACAACACCATATTTATTTTGATTTGAAATCAACATTGGCTGTCAACTTGCTGTCAAAATGGCGCCAAGAGTACCGATAATGGGCAATAGCGGATTTATCCAATAGCAATTAGTTCACCCAAATGGCCACACAATATTGAATCAATTTGGCGCTAGCGTCGCACTCAAGAGTAGGAAACGTCATAATTCCAATACCGATCGATCGGAATCGCTTTCAAGAGTAAGCCCGCAGGTCTAGTTTTTGTGTAACAGCTACTAGCCGTAAAATTCAATATTTATCGCATTGACTCGTTTTTTAATACAGAGATTTTTAAAAATATAATTATATATTTTTTGTTCATTAATAATTCTGTTAATCTTTTAAATTATAATTTATAAAAACAGTTTTTTCTTAAATACAATAAAAACATAATGCCAAAAGAACTATTCGTATTTGAAATATTCTCATATAATTTATATTATCCTTGTTGTAAACATAACTAGTCAAAAGTTTCCATGTTACATACAAAAGGAGATTTTTTGCAGGCCAGGGTTAGAGGTCATAAATTACTAGTCAATACACCTATAAACTACCTATTACGAATTACGACCAACTTTACACTGAACTGAAGACTTTGCATTTCAAGTTTACGATCTACGCGCCGACCGCATATAGACATGATAACAATAAAACTTCCATTGTGTTTCATTCATTCAGTCTCCGTGAAAGTGTTAAATATTGTTTCCAGTATACAATTTGTAGAAACATAGCTGTAGACTACAAGAGTACTTACTACTTTATAGAGTACTTTAGGAAAATCAGTTGCAGGTGCGGTTACAGAGTTTTTTTTTTTTTTTTTTTTTAATATTGCCCCTCACTAGGATTTCTCCTGTATCGAGGGTACAGTTTACAAACATACATGTCACATGCACACACCACCCAGACCCGAAACAACTATCTGTAGATCATACAAATACTTGTTCCGTGCGGGGATCGAACCCGCGGCACGTAGCGTAGAAGGCTAATCGCTTAGCCACTGCGCCAACCGTGTCGTGTTGTGTGTAGTTGTGATGTGAATGCTCCGCAAATGAAAATGAAGGTGTCTGTCTAGTGTTGCCAGATGTCCCGCGGACTAGACATGAGTCCGATATCCTGTCACATGTACAAGGTGGGCCAAAAGAAATCACCCTACTGGAAGATGCTCTCATTTTTGCAAATGGCCGGCAATATTAAATCTGTTTTGACATTAGTGGACTAGACAGATGCAGAATACAAGTGAACAAGCCATGGAGCGATACACTCCCCAAGAACGCGGAATAATCGTGTCTATTTTTTTGCGTAACAATTCGTCTGTGGTGTTGGCGCAGCGCGATTTCCGTCGCCGATTCCCCGGTCGTCCGGCACCGAATGCGCAAACACTGCGCCGTTTAGCCACCAACCTTGAAGAGTATGGGACCACACGAGACGTTGCCAAGAGAGGCCGGCCCCGGAGCGCCCGTTCTGCCGAGAATATCGCCGCTGTTGCCGAGGATGTCGAGCTGTCACCGGAAACATCGACCAGACGCCGTGCCACGCAATTAGCCATCAGCCGGACGTCCCTAAGGCGAATTTTGGTCAAAGACCTGCGCATGTTCCCGTACAAAGTCCAGTCCGTGCATCAGCTGCTGCCTGCCGGCCGCCAAACGCGCGTAACCTACGCCCAAGCGAAGGCAGCGTTCCCGGGTCACCTCATCTCTCGTTTTGGCGATTTGCACTGGCCCGCAAGATCACCCGATTTAAGCGTTCCAGATTTTTTTTGTGGGGTTTTTTGAAGTCCCGTGTTTACGTGAACAAGCCCGAGACTCTGGAAGCACTCAAGGACAACATTCGACACGAGTGCGAGAATCTGTCGCCCGAAGTTCTCGCCGAAGTGATGAAAAATGCCATAAAACGAGCCCGTATGGCAATCAATTGTGACGGCGCCCATTTGGCCGATATAATCTTCTCGACTTGACCAATAAAATTCTAAAGGTTCAAATAAACATAATCAAAAAACAGAATCGAAGTTTTTCATTTAGAAAAAAAAAGAGAGCCAAACAACATCGGATGACTTCTTTTGGCCCACCTTGTATAAATCATCGATATTTTAAAATAATTTCGTCATGCAATGACAACAGTATTTTTTTTCATGAGATTCTAGATTTTTTGGAAAAACAGATCTGGCAACACTAAGTATCTGTAACATCTGAAGTAAAAAAAAATAACAAAGGAGCGCTAAGGCCTACTGGATTGGTCAAATCAGCATTTGGATAATCTGCTCTCAAAAGCTACAGGCATGCCTATAAAATCGAAACTAACCTAAAACCGATTAATACATCCTTACAATAGTGAGTCAAAAAGCCCTAAACAAAAACAACATTAAATTGGAAAAAAATAACAAAAATAAAAACCGTTTTTAATATTGTTGTTTTCTGGCTAGCCAAATGTAAAAATTACATTAGTAATACAAACAAAACCTGTAGGTTATTATTATCTAACTATAAATCTGTATCCATCTTCACTGAAAATAACATGTTCGCCGTTCCCACTAAAACGTGGCAAAAAACTGTATAAGAAACGATTTTGATCATACTAATTGTATTTCTGTAATTAGGTAGCTATTGTTTGTGGTTATTACTCGATAATCTGATAAGAGTAGATATACTTGTATGTCAAAAAGGTGGTGGGTACGTGGTACACAGGTCATAAAATTCATAAGATTTTTATTTTTATTAAAGCTTATTTTTCGTTGCCCTTCTCTAGGATTTCTCCTGTATCGCGGGTATCTACAGTTTATAAACATACATGTCATATGCACACACACCCAGACCCGGAACTACTATCTATTAGATCATACGAATAATTGCTCCGTGCGGGGATCGAACCCGCGGCACGTAGCGTACAAAGCCACACTTAGCCACTGCGCCAACCATAATGTCGTCAAAACTTTAAAGAACTTGTTTCATTGCATGGTTTATATTTTATAATTTGAAGTTTTCAAAGACCTTCAATATTGATTTACGAAAGTGTTTGTAAATTGTAAACTTTATTGAAAACTAACTGTACCTGCGACTTCGTCCGCGTGGAATTAAACAAAAGTATTTTTTCTTTAAATTAATCACTTTTAAATGTCACTGCATGTATACATATTTGTGCTCGTGACTGTCCGTCTAATTATAAGTCTCTTGCGAATAAGATAAAAACAAAAAAATTCAGACCTTTTTGAAAGTTCATTCCCAATACCCCTGCATTTGATTTCGCTTTAGCAACGTAAAAACCCAAAGTATAAGCTGTATAGTAACACAATTTAAAAGATCTTTGACGTCACAAGAATTGTTTATGTTGCAGAAAAAACATTTACCATTTATCTGATCTAGTCTAGTCTACCAAATAATTGATAATAAAACTTCTATTTCCGTCGCTTGGATTATATATCGTTTTGATAACTTTTATCGTTTTCTGGATCAAAATCATAGACATTCCTACACGTATTGTTGATAGATTGTAGATTTTATCCATTGATTAGATAGAATTATAACTACTAATAAAAAGGATTATAAAAGATATACAAGTCACTTTATGATATGTCTTCACCATGTTTTCATATTAAATAGGTACTCAATATTTATTGCATTCCATAATGTAATGAGAAAATATCAATTAATTCGGTCATTATGGACCCTGCCGGCATAGTAATTTAGAAGAGAGGAAGTACTACTTATGTGTCTATAATTATATATAACTAGATACACATGTATTATATCATAATATTGTTTATTATTTTGCTTTTTATTATATTATATAATAATAGGTATCTAATCACATAAATTTATTATGTATAAAATTGAATATGGCTAAATTATTCTACCTATACCTATTATGTATAAATGTATGTTTTTGACAAAAATCGTATAGGTAATTAATAAGGTGATTTTTTCTTAATGAAAGATAAACCACTAATTAACTATTATTTACATGTTCTAGTCTACTTTTCTGGACTCGAATAGCAAAAATATATCATATTTGTATAGCCATATTTTATTTAACTCTTTCTAATCTTTCCAACCATCCTTTATCAAAATTAATGAAGTTGTTACCCCAGACTTAACAATTATTATTCATGGCCATTCTTTAACAGACTGGCCATGTGACCAAAGTTTATTTCACATAACGAAGATTGTAACAAATAGAATTAATTAACGAACACATTTTGATCAATTGGAATCCAAATAAATATATTTGTAGTTCAGTCTTCTAGATCGTATGAGACTATTACGACTCTTTGATTGGTGTCAGCACTTCTCATTATTTACTGTGCGCTTCCAAAGTATTTCATGTCTGATATATGTCGCAGGGATATTGTCAAAATGAAATTATAATTGTAGTCATGATTAATTTAAGTATAATGTTAAGTTTTGTCATTTATTGTAGAAGAGTGACCTTACGAGGCTGGCATAGTCACCAAGGTGAACTGAAGCATCAACAAAAATGTGAATAAAAAAAATATAATTGCACGGAACTTTGTCAACCGCCTCCATTTCTCACAATTTCACGGGCTCATTTCAGTGATATTATAATTCCACTGGACCCACGCAGTGATATTGCAAGGCAGTAATATTTTGACAATTTCACTGTATGTGCAAAGCCGTTAAATTGTGAGACGGTCAATGATTGGTCATTATGCGGTATTAAACTACGTGTTGTATAGGATCAGTACGGTTGTAACAATGTACACACTAGGGCCCAAGTTCACCAATAACATATCAGATGATTAGATCAAAATCAGCAGTTTAAACATGAATTTTTGTATGGGTAATCGGCCGATTTAATTTTAAATATCCGTTATATTATGGTGAACATGGCCTTAGGGCAAGTCAACTGTTATATTTAGATAATATAACAGTTGCGTTCTTATTTTTTTCTTGTATCGATAGATAAAATGCATTTCGAAGACATTTGTAAAGTATTACAGTTTGGGACATTTTTCAGTTGATGTTTCGATTTTATTGTATTAAACATGAAACTGAGAAAAACTGCATTCTATTATAATACCTGCCAGCCTACCAGCAAGGGCCGGATTCTCCTACTTGAGCTAAAAATCTAACAAAACCGGAACATTCTTAAAATCAACCTCTTTAAGATATTTTATTTCTGTAGCTATACAAATAGCTATAAACTATTCAGTCTAGAGTCATGTTTAATCAAGTAAACAAGCCCCATTTTCCAGCTACCTACTTTACTTACGTGTAATTCAATATTTGTAGTGCTACGAGTTACGAGACTGGATAACACAGTGTGCTTATGTACCTAAATTATGTAAGAAAATTCAGACTTTGTTTGATTAAGAATAACAATTTATTTTATGAACAATTTCTGGTTTCATCATAAAAATTAAAATACATACAAGTTGCCTATTACCGAATGTGAAATGCGGACCAAAAGACCAGACAATCTTATAAGAATTCATATCATGTAACTAAGCAACCCTAACAATGAAATTGATGCTAATAAGTACTAACTAATAATTCAAATAACTGGCCCGATACAAAACACGTTTCTTATAAAACCAGCGAGTTATTCGAGTGATCTTCAAGACGTTGTATAACAGTGGATTGGACACAGTCCGTCACTCTTCGTCCAGTTATTGACAGGCAGTCAGCCGTAACGCGACTGGATCAAATACTAATTGTTCTAATTCATTCTCTTGTCTTGATGAAAGGACTTTTTACAAACATTTACACTCGCAAGTCAATATCATGTGGCATAACATGTTGTACTCATGGGAATGACATAGCATTGGCTGATAACAATGGCTACAGGTTATTCTAATAGAAGATGTTTGTTAGGTATCGTTTTAACCCCCGACAAAAAAGAGGGGTGTTATAAGTTTGTAGTGTGTATCTGTGATTTCAATTCAGTTTTTTATTTGTAAGCTAGTTTAATCGGGAATCGTCTTAGCTATGGTTCATGAAAAACTGTTCAGCCGTTCAAAAGATATAGCTCTTTTTCTAGTTCGAGTCGGGGGTTTTCGACGATTAGGTTATGTACCATAAGATTCTATAAAATAATAGATATCTACAGACGATTACGTTTTATTTATAGAAATATTTTCTCTCTTATAGCACAATCTTTGGTTTCTGGAAAAAATACAACATCAAATCCGTGTACAAGACTACAACATGATACACTATCTCGTTACAACAAAAATAAAAATATGCGTAATAATCAGATGCATTTAAACTGTTTAAACAAACATGAGTGCAACTCATAACAATAAAATATATGACTCGGTGAGGACACGACCCAGATAAAAGTTTAATTATAGATTTTCTGGTTTATTTTCGTGACAATTTATTATAATAGTTGTTTACACGTAACTTGCTATAGTGTGAATTTACTGACGCCTTCAATTGACTGAGCACAAGATCAACCGATACACTGCCCTGATACTAACTGATATTTCTATATGTTAATCCTTGTGTAGCCTATGTAAGGTGATATCGAAAACATGATGAATAACTACGTATAATGTTATTTTTCACATTAACAAAAAATCAGTTGGAAGATACATTTTGTTCGAGTAGTTATTGACGATTTCTTTGGATTAACCATTTTTTTGCTCTAATTACCGCATTATAGTAGTACCTAGTCTGGAGGGATGAGGTATGGTGTTCCTCCGTTGGAAAAGGAGGATCCTGCACCACTGTATTATTATTTGTTCACGCTTCTTCGTATTGCGCTGACAATAACTTACGCCAACGCAACGCCGCCATCGTACTATGAAAATGTTCACGACAAATAGCATATACAGGATATTTTTTTATGTAGTGCGCAAAATTTGCAGTCATTCAGTGTCCGTTCCCAAATGCAACCGCAGTGCTAAAATTCACTCCAAAACAAAATAAAAATTTGATTTTGAATGGCTTGCGCTAGTAAATTATGAGTGTCTCTCATACTAAGTCGATCGTTTTGTTTTAAAGTGTATCCCAATACTGCGGTTGCATTTAAGAACACTCTACAAATAATATGCACTACATAAAAAAATATTCTGTATAACCGACATCAACCGTCGGGATTCGGCCTCCAGGCAATATCACCTCACCTGGTCGGAGGATCCTCCCTTTTCAATGGAGGAAGACCATACCTCATCCTTCCACAGTAATATTGATGTATATCATGAGTGACCCTTTAAATTATGCACATATTTCCGATTTTATCATGGTCAATTAGTGGATACATTCAAGCTAATGAGAAATGGTATGCTAAACTATTTAACGAATACTCTAAACCAAATCAATAGCCCTTAAAATAAATTACATTTACCCTTATCTAAATCATAATATTGTGTTGAACTTTCCATTAACGAATAGAACGTAATTAGAATGAACTTCTTATTAGCTCAGTATCGTTGATAACATTGTTAAACATGCATTAAGCTAAGTACATACCGTCCATAAGTTTGTCCAAGATAGAAACTGTTTGGATTCTTTTGCCTTTAGTGACGTTTGTTGTCTTAACATTTAGCGTAATCTAGAATGACACGATCGTCCAGAAAACAAATTAAATGAAATAATATAATGATGAAATAATGATCTATTCTATTCTATTCTATTCAATCTTAAAATACAGTAATATGTACAGCCCATTGTGTATAGTTTGACACTGTCTTTAATGTATGTTTTAAAAAAAAATGATAGTGTGCAATAAAGTAAGTAAGTGAGTAATTGAGAGTAAGTGTAGAGAGTAATTGAATTAAAATAAATAAATAAATAATAAAGCAAATTTCTTTTTATTTATTTATTTATACAGGTAACTACACAGCTTACGGGTCTAGACATTACGCCAAAAACAAAGTACTCATTAAAATCCATATGTAAACTACATTGGAACCTTCATGCAATAGCGGCTTAGGCCGTACGTTGATTTGTTACTCAGCTAGTACATTCCAAACCAGGCCTTACGAGCTGTGGTACGCTTTAACACCTAATTATAAACAAAGATGTTTATAATTAATCCGTACTTAATATACAAATCTCTATACAACCCATTGTGCCTGCTTGCATCATCAACTTATTTACAGTGGCACCGATATCGTTTAATTATACGTTGGTGACCAGGGAACAGGTAATGTGTCATGTGTATAGAATGGTGAAAGAGTCGGATCAGTGGACGAAACGCAGAAGATACCTACTACAACACTACACGCACTTCTTAAGAAGTAAAGCAGACACTTCTCTGTTATTTTGATATTGCTATTTTTGTTAGGATTTGTAACTATGACAAATAAGACGTCTTCCTTAAAAATTGGCGTGATGTCGTAAAACATCGCGAAAGGTGGAATACTGGCACTCCACTTGGCGTATTTGTACGAATATTCGCGTTATAATTATGGCCAATGCAAAAGAAACCTTTTGTAAACTACACAAATGCGATTTTAGTTTTGGACAAACAACGCGAATGTTTGTACAAATACGGCAAGTAAAGTCCGCCAGAAGGAATGTGCCCATTGGCGCAGTACGGGATAAAAATATAATTTTTATTTTTGTATCCTGCTTGGCTTAAAACTGCCTGTAGGACTGCGTTTACTCATCTTTATACAGTTTCTATTTTTGACCGAAATTGCTTTTTGGCGCGAGTCGAAAGTGCAAGTCATGTCTTAAAAAATATTTAAAAACACGACTTTAAAAAACTTTTAAGGATGGACATAATTATATCCAACAGGAAGATGTTGTTGGAAATCTATTATAATAATAAACATCTTATTTTCCTGTGTAAAATTGACAGGTTGACTATTCTTGGCCTAGAAGCACACAGCATACATGCACTTAGTAGTCGCACAGTGGTCAGCATAAGTTTGTTGTAGGTACAAATAGATAATACATAGAAGCACCAGTAAATCCCTTAACAATAAGTTATGAATAATATGTATAATACCTTTTAATTAAACCCGCCTTCTTCTAACAGCAGTATAGAGAAGTTTTCTGTCTATATTCGGAAGTCATTCATATCATCAAACACGTACACAAAATCTCTAGCTACCCATAATCAGGGGCCGTAATTGAGCTCTAATTGCCAGTCAGTTGCGAGTCCCAAACCATTATTAAGTATGAAAAATTACAGCTGTTTAGTTGTGTGTAGTTGTTGTACAACTAAGATAAATAGAAATCATTAATACAGACATCAGGGGGCTTATTACGAACTCTTATAGCAGGGCAGAAATTAAACTGCCCAAACATTTCCAGTATGAGCTGACCTGGCACTGGATAGGCTTTTCGTACAATGAAAGGTCAGCTCGTAGTAAACCCCAGGTGTGGATATTACTCTTGGTGCTAAATTCGCGATCATTGTTTCAGCTTGCACATGACCATTGCTGTACGTGGATATCGACGGTGGAAAGGCAAAATTGACTAAGCGACATTAGGCATTTTTACAGGAGAGCCAATTAAAATTTGATTTTTTCTATAAATCTCATATAAATCTACTATTCATTGTATTGGCATGAATCTGACTTCATTTAAAAGTTGGTTAGACAGTGAAAGTAGATTTTATATGACTTTTTTTAAGAAAAATTCAAACTTTAATTGGCTCTTCTGTAAAAATGCCTAATGTCGCTTAGTCAATTTTGCCTTTCCACCGTCGATATACTCTGTGGACCGTACACAGGAATGATACCGACGGTTACGGTATGATGTCAAAATCACTACGGGTGGGTGACACATCCATTCATAAGTCTTGTAACTAAAAGAAGTTGTCTACATTGAACAACGCAAGCCGATTGTGTAATTTTTTGGCGCTGACTGATATACGATGTTCCCTGTAGACACTTCTAAAATAGATCCCTACATAACTTCAAGTCGTTGCTCCATCGCGTAGTATCGTTTTCTCGGTACGAGCACCGTAAAGCCCTTGACGACAAAAATTACATAATTTTGTAAAGTAATATGTAATATCTTATCTTATTGTAAATCATCGTAAAACTGAGTTATTGCATTTTGTATATTTCCTCATAACACAACAATACAAATTAACTCTAAACTAAATTTTATTAATGTTACATTAATGCATTAACAGTTTACATTACTTAGCTGAAAACTGAATCCTGAATAATAAACACCAAAATGCGTGTCAAATAAAACTAGTTTACCATAAATGTCAGTGCCATGAACATTTACTTTTTACATAAAAATATTTACTGCCTTTGATAGTACGTTGATAGTAGCGTTAGTTATCAATCAATTAATATTATCAAATGAGGACTAAATAATTACAGTACCAAAATTCAAGGTATACGAGTCTGTAAAAATAACGAGATAATGTTTTCACAAGAAAGCATAAAATAATCATTTCAACATAGATTCGTATTTATACCATCATCCTTTTTTCCTATGGGGGTTGGTAGAAAAGAACACTGTTCTAGCCTTGTGTCATAAATAATAGAAAGGATTCAATGAATTTGCCAATGCCAATGTTTGAGAATTTGTAGCCTTTAGCACTGTAAGGGAAAACCTTTTTCAAAAATTTAAAAAGTTTTTTTTTTTCAAATAGGTACACTGAAACTAATATTATGATAACAACACTACAAGAACGCTTAGTAAGTTGCATCAACTAAACGTTAGTATGCCATAATGAATATTCTATTTATAAATACATACTTTGCGTTAACTTTACAATTTTTTTTTATTAATTACAACAACAAAGTAAAGTTTACTAAATGCTTCTTGTTGTCACATATAGCACGAGAATTTTTGTAATTACAACTAAATTATTTCCTCAATGTACCTTTTAAATAAATCCTAAAAATGTGACTTGGTCGGTTGGTCGACGCTACGCGTGACCCGAGGGCTGGCCTATTCTTTGGTCAAGGAATAAGCATTGCCATTCAACATGGCAATGCTGCCAGTCTTCTGGGCACGCTACCAGCACCAGCACAGCGATGAGGAGGAGTACTTTGATGCCTAGGTGCTCAGTTTTATATTTGTATTTTTTATTTTAGGTTTTAAATAATGAATAAGAATTAGGATGTGTACATATTTAAGTTTATTCCATAATATGACTTGAATTATGTTTGTCAGAATGTGAGTCTACAATAGAATAGGAGTTACAACACTTCTGCTCCACGTCTGTTGCTATCTATCATTATTGACGTCATTTTGTTCTTTTACTTCATGCAAAAATAACCGGAACACTTTGGCTCGGCAAATATTTAGATGCGTCTACAATATTTATAGTAAAAGTAACATGTATCAATAATTATCGCTTTTCTTTCACTTTGCGGTGAGATGTTGCATCCGTATTTAATAGAGGATGTTGAACACCGATATTATTTTACGGAATTTACCAAAAAACATCCGAACCGATTGGATATTAACGGTAAATATGTATATGATGCAATTTCTTTACTATAATAATTCTTAACATAACTCATTTGATATTATTATTATTCTTGGATATAATTGTTATAAATTAAAAGTAGTATTCCGGACTGCTGTTTCAGACTTGGATACTTTTAAAATATATACCAAAAGTATATACATAATTACCATAAATTTATCTACAACACTGAAAATTAATTATTTTCAAAACTTAATTAATTTCAAATGCAGAAAACAATATACCGTTGCTGTTAAATTATTCCATTAAGTTAAATTACATTTTCTTGCTAATTAAACTATGTTTATTAAACAAACTTGTTATAATGGATATGAAAACTAAATAATTTTGTAACATTGTATGGGGGAAATGCATTCATTATTCGAATTATTCTTTAATCATTTTTAGGATAAATTACGCTTACAAGCAATATTCCATTGCGTAAGTAAAATTAAACATTTATTATTCTTATTAGCATCAAGATAAATATATCTTGATGCTAATAAGAATAATAAATGTTTAATTTTACTTCTACTACTCTTCTCTTCTCTTCTTACTAGATAATAATCTAGTATCAATAATTAAATTAAAATTTCATGGTCCATCAGTATAATTTTGGTACTAATTCCTTAAAAAATTACCATTATTTTTTTAACTTCATTAAGTAAAGGTCCTAAACCTTTACTTAATGAAGTTAAAAAAATAATGTCTCTAGGAATGTGTTAATCTCGCTTTCGATCTAATCACCGAGCTCTTTCGACTTTGTGATAACATTGTGATGTATTACAACTCACGCTAAGTATATTGAGATTTAATCTCACACTTAAGATTTTAATCAATCACATAATACTTCCTTTTTAACAAGTTATTTTTAAAAATATTTTTAATTTAATTAAGCATTGGAATAATAAATTATTTTTTTCGATCAGCTATATATTTTTATGTATTATAGAATAGAATAACGAGGCCAAACCATAATAATTAAAAAGAAACATGTTTTTTTTTTCGAGGATTGGTCGTTTTGGTAAGTATTTTGCTTGTAATACTTTTTTAATTGCTCAATGGGTTAATTCAACTTCAACCTTACACTTTATTTTAATTGTATCTAGAATATAGTTACAGTACGTCTATACCTAATTATAAATTAATAAAATGTACTCACTGTTTACGTTTTTGGTCGACATTATTCTTCAGTAAATTCGAAGTCGGCACAAAAAATAACGATCGGTCGTATTTATCACTGAACGAACGCACGCGACGGCTCGTAGACAACTGCTACGCTTGCTACGAAACTCGCACGCAGCTAATAATAATACGATTATTATTATCGGATTATTAACCGCACTGAAATTGCTCTGGTATTGGTTTAAGGCGCGTGCGTACCGCGCGATGTACGAACTATGAGTGGTAGTGATCCCGACGAATTTTGTTGGCAGGGTTTGTGATAAAGTGGCAAATTGTAGAGTAAACAATGTCACGTTATGGTGATGGATCAGAGCCTTATGTCACAGCCTGGAATATACACGGCAGTAAGGCACCGGGCATATTAACGCTGAGCGCTCTCCGCCTACCATATATGCACATTCAACTGTAGGTATTAGTTATACGCACACGTGTATGCATACTAAATATACTAGGTAGAGTAAATAACGTTGTTATCAATGCGTACAGAAATCGACTATTAATTTAAATACCTTTACGATATCAAAGAAAAATAGGCTGTATTACATGGTTTTTTTTAATCACTTTTTATTATTGCACAGTAGTACTACAAAAATTAATGAATAGATACCTAACATGTGTTCAACCATTGTGTCAATGAAGAAATAAATTGGTATAAAAAAACCATTGTCTGTATATGACGCACCCGATGAATAACATATATTAATAGATATTAAATACACTGAAACTTCAACTTGTTGACTCGAAAATATATAATGGGAAAATCCTTTTGGCAAGCTAATTAGTTAAGTTTATTTTTTCTGCTTATTAATTTCATACGAAACAAGTTTGCAATGCGAAATTCAATCAATGCTTACGCCGTGACGAGTGTAAATTCGATCATTAAATGGAATAATATATTATTATCCAGATAATATATTATTCCTGATGATATTTCCTGATCCTTATTCTCAAAAGCAAATAACACAATGAAAGGCGCTCTTGATCAATCAATTGAAGAGAAAACTTTGTACCACTTTGTAAGCATATTGCGCGCACGGAGGAGTTATATAGAGACTTGGCATAGTTAAAGTTTATATGGAAAAGGAGTGTAGAAAGCTTAAAATATATGTATAGAATTACGCTCGAATTTCGACCACTGGGCGACCACTAGTTTATATGAATCAATCATTAATTATTTATATGAAACCAATTTAAGAACAAACCCAAAAGGTCTTTTTTCGGTCTTAAATGTCGTCAATTTGGCTTTAATAATAAAGCCAAACGAAACATTTTTTTCAGTGTACACATAAGTGTACACTGAAAAAAATGTTTTGTTAAATGTAACCAAAGCTTTGTCTACTAAATTAAATGACAATCAAACTATGCGAACACATAACAAAAGGTGGTTAATAAGTTTGGTGCCTATTAAGTAAGCCAGTTTGCTATTTCAAATAGACTTTTTGCTATTTCAAATAAACTTTGATAATGACTAAACAAAATTCTGCTATTTCCTGAAATAACCGAAACAGTTCGGTTATTCCTTTTTTTCAGTGTATTTCAGTGTTTATATTTGATATTATCGGAAATTCTACGATTATACCAAGTGATTAACGGCACGCAACTAATTAGGAATTGTTGTCGTCTGATTACTTATCATCTTAATTACACTATCTTAACGCCGTTGTAAGTACGGCCGACGTATCTTGGCCGGCCTGAAGTTAGCCGATTCGCTGAGTATTTTTTTTTTATAGTATCGGGTGCAAACCCTCTTGCGATTCACCTGATGATAAGCGATCACCACCGGCTATGAACATCCGCAACACCAGAGAAGTCACCGATGCATTGCTGACCTTTTAGGGTACTGTTAAGAAAAAGGGAGGGAAAGGAGAAGGAAGGGGACTAAGGAAGGAATTGGGCCTCCGGCGCTCACCGAACGAAACTCAACCGTAGGTATGTATACTGCTACTTAACGTCGATATTCTGTGGGAGGGTAGTACTTCCCCGGTCGTGCCGACCCATACTTGTAGTCAATTGTGGATACAAAATCTAAATAATATTTCTTTTCACACTTAAACACAGTAGATACATGGATAAAACGACTTTGCAAGCTCCATCCGATCCAAGTTATTCCGTTGTAAATATAATTATAGCAATAACTTGTATAATTCTAGCCGTTACGTTATTTCAGTGTAGATATGTTAACTTTGCAGGTTCCATCCGAACCAAGTACTTGGTTGTAAATAGCAAAAACTTGTTTATTTCTAGTAACTTCTGGTTCTGTGATAATAATTTGTTTTCTGTGTTACAATAAAGTATTCTATTCGGGTTTGGTCATCAATTGGATATAATTAGGCCCACGTATTTGGGCCAATTTCGAATATCATTATTTTACCGCAATCAAAATCACTTTGCTTGCGTCAGTCGCTATGTCAGACTTTTCAATAATAATAGATACCTTAATGACGGCGGAAATGTTCATGAGATACCAGAGTTCTTATTAAATTACTGGGTATCATAATTTCATATCATGTTATCGTCCAGTTAATTGTTATCATATTTTTAAATCGAGTTATAATCAATAACAAAGTAACGCATTGCAATTATACCGCAATTTCTGCCACGCCTTTCTGTTTGAGTAAAATAAATTGCAATTAACTCAATGGATCTTAAAAGTAAACCCAAGTTAAACTTTTAATCTAAAGGTATACTTTTCGTCCCTGCTTACTCTTTTCAAGTGGCTTGTGGGTCCGGGCGGGGCCGCGCACACAGCTTATGTAGAAGAAGAATGTTGGTCGTTAGGACTAATACAACCGAAGCTAGTTTACTCCAAACTGAAGATTCTCGAGTTCCGTGACGTCAAGGGTAAAGATGTCGGATGCTCGCTGGATAGCCCACCACCAAATGATTAAAGTCAGACAGAGCCTAACCGTAACAAGCAGTAGACACTAGAGATAATAAGGTAATATTATATTTTAATTCCTATCAGATTTCCGATCCATCATGATACGACAAATCAATTACTTTACATCGCAAACAAAAGTTGAAAAGATAGGTATTTTATTTATTTAGATTTAAAATCAAGATAAGATTACATAAATGTAGTTGAATGACATTCTATTATTATAACTAACTTATTTGCGTTATTTTTAAAACAAAATTTCACAGACGTGGATTTCTACAAGTTTCGTAACAAAGTTCGAAGTCACATATGGCCGTATTCAAGAACAATACTTTGAGAATACACAGTTAGTTTCGACCCACAGTGGTCGGACCCACCGACCAATCGAATCGCCAAATTCTTCACTTTGGGCACACTAGCTCCTTTCTGCAGGCAGAATAGCGCGTATTCGCGTTCGTTATTCACTTTTTAAGCAATAGGCAGCTAACGAACGTGAAAACGCGCGGTTCTGCTGCTCCTTCCGTTCACTAAGTGAACAAATATAACCCAAGGGATTTTTTTCACGAGTATTAACTCAAAATGAACTAGGTATGTTTCTCACTTTAAGCTTAGAAATAGCTCTGGGTCAGCTAGTTGTTAATCCAGAGCTATGTAAGGATGGTCATAAAGCTGATGGAAGCGATTTCTGATGAGGAACACAGTTCCCGAATAATCACCGCGAAGTAGGTACATACATACGGCTACATCAAGCTATATATTTCCAGTATAAGCTGACCTGTATAGGCTTCCAATGAGAGGGCAGCTTATATTGAAAATGTATAGCTTCATATCTAGCTGTGCGTACTACAGCCCGCGAATAGATAGAAAGACAACCTGATGAAGGTCGCAGAAAAAGAGTTCAAGGGACCACAACCAATTCAGTCTGTCGAAGGATCGACAAAAATACGAGAATAGTTTTCCATTGCATTTTGTTTGTAGCAGGTATATCGCCTGTAGGTTCTTATATTTTCACCTCACTTCAAATTATACGAGTATAATTATGAAAAAGACAAGTGATAAATGCCAAGAACTCTATATGCTGCAAATTTTTCTGCCAAACCGTTTTCAAGAAGTAATATGGTCACTTATTTATTAATTAGTGTCTTCCAGTAGAGAGGATTTAGTTGAAAGTCCAATCTTCTTCTTTGTTTTTAAAAAAATATTGACACACTAGGATTTCTCCTATATCGAGGGTATAGTCTACAAACATGCGTGTTACATGCACACACACCCAAACCCGGAACAACTATCTGTGCGCCATACAATTATTTGTACCGTGGATAGAATCTCTATTGATTCCATGTCTAATATCAAAATCCTTTCTTTTTATAAGATTTCATTTCGTGTGCAGTTTACCTTTACATAAAACACAAAACAAAACTAAGGTCAATTCAAAGTTATCGCCATACATGATACAGGCTGACTGTTTTTTGTCTTTTAAGAGAATAAATATATTTAAGCCTACAGGGTGGCGCCGAATGTATCACACTAAATGAAACCACGTATTTGGTATCATGTTCTGAAGCTGAACTCAAAAAATCTACGATTTTCACGCAAGTTTATTTTTTATATATGATATTTTACTCTACTATCATTCGTGTGGGTGAAGGGACATCGAATTAGAAATTTATATCACCTTTATCTGTTCTAGAAGTGGAAATAAAAGAATTTTGGTTAGAATAGGTTGGTGACTTTTCAAGCTTCGCCTAGAGATTGTAATATGTGTAATATTATAATTTTTTTAATTAGTTCCCATGGCTACACTACCTACTGATTGGATGTTTTTTTGTGTAAGGATTTAGTATGTGATATTAAATATGCGGTTTCATTTAATGTGATACCGTCGGCACCACTCTGTATAAGAAATTACCAGAACCTCTTTCATTTTTACGTTGGAAAACAAAACTAAGACGGTAGTATGGCAAATTATCCACGGGCAAAGCAAAAACGCGCAGGTTTTTATGTCATGTCGATGCGGGTTTCCCATTCAATTCAGAAATTCTCACTTGGATCGCTAACCGAAGACCACTACTAAGGGTTCAAGGCACAAGATAAATGTTGAAATGAATTGGTCCAACACTCAAGTGTGATCACGTGATCAATCACGTGAAGTAAAGGCTGTTTATATCAAAGAGATGGCATGTACAGAACTGCCCATAGAACTGCTGTCACCAAATAGGAAATTAAAAACTACATAAATTCTATTGCAAAATCTATTTCAATCAAATTATGTATAAATACGGAACATAACAATTTAAAATAGGTCACATTGTCTATTTTTAATAATAAAAGAAATACCTAGTCACAATCACCCGAGGTCAAACAGATTTAAAAATAAATTAACAAAAAATATAAAGCCAGTTACACACTGACTAGGAATAGGTTGGATTGGAGGTATCGCTGCTGACCACATTCTATTTCATACCGGCGCATATAATATTTTGCACAGTTAAACACGATACTCACTATACACTGCGTTTGATAAATGAGCGGTAGATTGCCGCAATCAAAGAAATTTGATGTGCCGACTACAACGCCTAATTGCCAAAATCTGGCGCATATGTTTGTTCTGATTCCAACAATGCGATAAATATTTTATTTCTAACTAAGTATACTCAACTTTGCGTAATCCACAGATAAACGCATTCGTTCCTTTTTCAAAAATAAAGCATTCTCATAGGAACTGCGCTGAGCTAACTGATAGCTCAGCGCAGTAGCATAGCGAGCCTATCACAAATGGTTCTGCCGAGTATCTCACCATTCATCGCTCGCAAAAGACACAATTTATTAGCAAGTTTAAAACATGCAGGTGACGTTGACGTTTCGAAAACGTTGTGCAATTATTTGATCTAACCAATACAGTATGCACACAGCTTTAGATTTTATTAGTCAGTATCAACTAAAAAAAAATCCCTTTTTCTCACGTAATGTAATATTTTATTACTTCAGATTTTTAATGTAATGACTCAAATTCTTAGTAGGGGTACGTGTATCAATCTAGAATTATGCTGAACATTTTTTGCCTGTTTTTGCGTTGTAAAAAATTCCTCAGCGGGCGAAGGTGAGAACGCACAAAACAAAATAAAGGGCGGAAACAGTAATTACAAGCATGTACCAGCTATTAGTCATGTCATCGAAGCCAGCCAAACGTAAGAATACAAATGTTTTTAATTACATAACCTCATTCCTATATTCCTGAAAGAGGTAGACAGTGAACTAGCATGTAAAGTGTGGTAGGCAAGACCATCGGGGCCTGCGTAGCTATTGTAAGAATATGTCGCATCTCGATTCGAATCTCACTCATAATATCGGTTGATATTTCGTGGTTGATTGAAAAAATATTATTTATTTATTTATTATTTATTATACTCTTTATTGTACACCGATTATAATAAATACAGGATTGAGAATCACTTAAGCTAATGTACAATGGGCGGTCTTATCGCGCACAGCGATCTGTTCCAGACAACCTTTGGATGGACATAACAGAAAAAGAATATTATATTACTATATAATCTCTCTCTATTTATAATCTCTATTCTTCTTCTTCCTCGGTCCCTCAATACTGAGGATCGCAACCACAAATTCGTCTCCATTTATATTTGTCGGACGTGGAGTGCACGGCTAGTTGTTGTTGTTGATGTTGCCGCCAACCGCTCTCTTGACAGCATCACTACATCTGACGGGCGCCCGACCTCTCGCTCTCCTGCCCTCCACCCTCCACGTGACCCAGTATGAGCCTACTCTCCAAGCTATGTTTTGGAGATCGCATGATGTGTCCATAATCTCTATAGTTATATGGAAAAACATAATATCCTTGCGGAAGAACAAATGGGTTTTAGGAAAAATAAATCTATTAACAAGGCATTATACACTTTCCTCAAAACATCACAATAACGTATACGTTACTTTGAATTCCGAACCACAGCATTTTTAAGACGCCTTAAAATTTCCCATTTCTTTTAATATTTTATCCCATGTAAAATATAGTTTACGTAGTTTTCGGTTATCATCGAATAACTTAAAGTTAATCTCATGTAAAATAACATGCATCATGCCAAGCAGTTGCCGTAGCATACTTTTATGAGTTCCGGTGGTGCCATAACGCGAGAACGAGCATAACGCTATACGTTCCTGAACACTGTTATCAGTTTGGACTTCAGCAGAACAGCAGCTTATAATGTTATCGAACACAATGGTCGCACGATGGCTGAAGCCAAAGTTATCGGCGGCAATTAATACTTTATTGTTATACACTCCAACTCAGAATAATCAGTGATTCACGTAGTATGGACCACACGACAGGGTGATAGGTGCATCCATTCCCGGCTGTCATGTAAATAGGCAGGGAGGCCTAGTGCAGTCTATACACCGATCAGAGACAGGCCTGAGAAGGTGGTGCGTTGTGTTCTTCGCGCGCCTCTCTAGAGGATTACGCGGAGGGAGATGAAGTCCGCCAATTCAAGCGGCGGACCTAGGCCATGCGCATGGCATAGGCATGCGCGAATGATACCTGCGCCTTCAGTTATAACTTTCATGGTGCATGGTGTCCGAGGAACACCATGCTAATTTTTTTTGTCGGTAAGAGTAATGATTATGATAACCATGGTGTATGGACACCTATGATGGATTAAAGCACAAAAAAACAAAAAAAAGCGAGTCCCGTGCAACGCTACACACGCTGATAAATTAACTATATTTCTCTCTTTCCCACTTTTCTTTCTAAGCAAGGGATTCTTTTTTTTTAACGTCAGTAACACATTATTAAAGACAGAACTAATCGCCCTTCCGTGCCCGCTTCCTAAGTGTGTTAGCTAAGCTATTAGCTTATTAGACCAAATAATTTTACTGAACTGTTTCCTTTGCATTATATTTTCCCTTGTTGTAAGCCCTCTATGCTTTAATATTTAACAACGGTACTTACTATGTATTATCCAATTGTGCTATAATATATTCCGTGGGTGCTAATGTAAGATGTGTTTATATCCTGACGTGACATACATACGCCTAGGCCTACTGATTTATTCTTTTCGAGCTTCCTTTAGTCTACCATCATCTATCATTCAGTTTAGGGTAATGTTACGAATGATATCATCATCATTCGTAAGAAGGCGAACAACGGGAGCTCCGATAGGAAAGCTGCGGTGACAAACTACGTATGTGACTCTCAACAACCAACCAATACAACTATTTATATTTATCTTTGTAATTAATCAGGATATTCATATACCTTATTTATTTTCCTACATCATTTTAAATAATTATCTATATTTATAATTCAATTTCGTACTTACGATCTGTCAAAGTCATTTATTTCAACTGGGACTTTGCAGGCACTTTCAAATGTCGTGATTCTAGGTGCACTGTTCAGTGGGTAGATTCAAATAAATTCACCGCCTATAGGATTAAAAATATTATTAAATATTATTATTAAACTCGAACCCACATTGTCAAACGAACATTGCAATTATTTTTAAGACTACCTCACAACGTATTGGTTTCGATGCTTTTTACTTTTGTATCACGCCCAACAAAATTAAATTATGTTTTAGTTAATAAGTTTTCTCATGTAAGTGAATATTCTGTATTCTTATGAGAATAAAGTTTATCTTAACCCGGAAACCATTTCCTACAAGTAGTATTTTTGGGGGTCACATTTTATCCAGAGTTCCTGGCGGACTCTAGATAAATATATCGATAAAATATTGGGTTTATAATCAATTATCTTCAATAATATTATAAATTGCGAAAGTAACTCTGTTTGTTTCCGTTTGACAACTAAACAGCTAAACTAAACTTGATGTTTGACAAGAAAATAATGTGCGGACATAGGCAATTTATTCATATTTTTACTTTTTAAATCGCAGCTTCCGGTTTTCACATGGACGATGTCGCACAGCTAGCTTTTAAAATTAAAATTAAAATAATTGCGAAAAAATCTTAAATGACGAATTCCCTATAAAAATTCCCCTTTTCGATACAGGATTTATTCATAAGATGACATGATTTGTTTGGAATTCCCTAAAAACATACCCTTTTCCTTATTAAATCACTGGATTAACCTGTATTGTTTTATTTTCCTTGCTAATATTTTCCTCTAAACTTGCACACTTATCGGGCTTTGGCGAATATTCTCGAAGTAACCCGAATACAATATTTAACTAACGTTTTTGGTACACTTATTGCAACAACACGAATTTCAATACCTCCTATGGTGTGTGGGCGAATGTGATATTGCAATGTAAAGCTGGCTGGAAAAGTGTGGCTATGTAGAGCACAGGACCGTTTAGACCAGTGGTTCTTAACCGGTGGTCCGCGGACCACTGGTGGTCCCTGGAAGCACCCGAAGTGGTCCGCGAAGCCATCCTCAAAATATTGAATAACTGACAACGACAATAAATTTATTTATTTCCATTTATATGTATATTACCTCCATAGTCATAATTACAGTTGGTGGTCCGTGGCAAGGCAGAAATTTTGTCAAATGGTCCTTCGTCACTAAAAGGTTAAGAACCACTGGTTTAGACCAGCGTAACAAGAGGCTTATATTCAGCAGCGGGTGGATAAATGTTAAAATGATGATAATACATATCGTCGCGTCGTCCAGTGAAAACCTCGTGATTGCATACAATGTTATTTTACAGAAGAAGATAAAAATCGTCTGGTAAAAAAAATATGAAGTGTAAATGTAATTCTTATGTTCTCATTATCATCAATATTAGACGCATCCAAGAGCTGTACACGTTCATTACGAAATTTTCTACCCAACAAATAAATGTAATCTAACTTAACCGTCAAAAACCCCCGACTCCAACTAGAAAGAGCTGAAAATTTTTAACGACTGAACAGATTTTCATGAAACATAGCTAAGATGATACCCGATTAAACGAGCTTTCAATTAAAAGAACTGCATTGAAATCGGTTCATCCGCTTTGGAGCTACGATGCCACAGATAGATACAAACTACAAACTTATAACACCCCTCTTTTTTGTCGAGGTTAAAAGAAAAGCAATGAATTTTTTTACGGGGTTTTCACTGGACGGTGATGATATACATAATACATGCTGTTGTTAAACACACCACACTATACAACCGTTTTGACTATATAACTAGTTTTGTTACAAAATAAGTCATTTTAGTTTGTGAACAATAGATTACAATAGCGTTTGTTCAAAGCCGTATCATATTCTGGCTCTCCTGCATCCTGATAATTCGTTATTTTATTTACATACAAAAATAATAGAAATCTGAAATAATTACATGAGAACGTAATGGTCCGCCGTAAAAACCTAAAGGTCATGGCCTTGCTCTCGTGATTTGAATAAAATAAGTTAAGAAAACAAATATAGGTTTCATAAATAGCCGATACGGAAATTATCATTGTAGTATATACAACACATTTGAAAATCAATGCGCGTCTAGCAAGCAATTCTAACATTACGCACTACAATACATTATACTAAACGTTTTGCATAAAACTAAGGTTGTTTCAATATGTATAACTAGGAATCAATTGACAATGCAGTACCGAGATAAATTAATCTAAATATTCTATGAGAAACTTTGAGAACATATCTAGAAATGAGAAACAATAAAAAATATGTGAATATATTTTTAAATTTTACTCTCAATTCTGTAAAAATCTTACTATAATATCATCGACTAATTACTAGGGTGTACGCTAACGTGAGCGTTAGACGGTATCCAATATCTAATGGTAGAGGTACCGCTCTTTTTCCGTTCTCTTCTTTTTGATAGGCATTGACACAACGATGTGAACGATCTGATTTTTTTTGCAGTTAAGTCGCAGATACAATGCGATATATTAGTTTCATATAAGTATTTGTTTATTGAACTATTTGTTAATATTTATTTATGTTTAATACTTCACTTCCACTGCAGTTGCTTCCTTTAGGATGTTGCCAAAATATCTGACAGCCCGGAGTCTCGTCCTACGTTTACTCGTTCGAATTCCAAGTCTTCGAATTCAAGACATCGAAGCCAAACTTCTCGTTTGAAGATCTTCTTTCCATAAATGTTTTTTGTTTTCCATACAAACTCTGATTCGGAACAAATATGTTGAGAGGCCGAGCAAAAATTTGTTCCGTGAAGAATCGAAACCAGAAACGACAAGAAATAAATTAACCAGTCTGCCACGCTAAATCAAAAACAATATAGATCAGGGAAACAACCGAGACACAGTATAATATATTAAATCAGCTGTTTATAATTCCGCGTAAGTTGTAAAAGTCTATGGGAACTATGGGAAGTAGGTTATCGTGATGCTCGTCAATGATGGCCTGCCTGCCATTATGTCGTTCGGTTACTATGGTTGCGAATTTTGCCATTAAAAGGCACGCAATGAGAACTTTAGACATTCCGTAACAAAGGTGTCGAAGCGACACTAGAGCAACGGTTGGTTCAATCGATGATCAACAGATTTTCATTTAAATCCATCCAGTGTATTAAAGAAATTTTGTAGCGTTAGGGGTCTTAGATTGATTGGTCTCCGGTGCCGCGGCAGCGAAGACCAATCTATAATCTAAGGATAATATAGGGTGTAAGTGACCTCGTCACGAAAACTAATACCATGGATTAAGTACATGATTCTGGACCCCACAGCGTAAGAATTATAAGAAAAATTTAAAAGACCGCTATAATATGTCGGCCTTTTCAATAATTTTTTTCGATTTGGTTCGTAGTATTTTTAATTTGTTTTAAAAACTGCGAACAAAATAGTAAAAAAAAATTAAAAGACCGCCGCTATATTCTTTCTCTTACTCGTAGGTGTCCAGAATCATGTATTGAATCTATGGTATCTGTTTTCGGATATCGACTTACAACCATTATAAGATAAAAACAAAAAATATATTTTCGAAATTACAATTGGTAAAACCAAAATACAAGAAATCTTTGTAATAATACAGGTTTTACACTGCTAGATGAGAAATAGGTAGGAGTTTACTATTTTCACGACAAGTCTTAGAACTGCGACTTGAGGAAAATACACGGTTAGTCGCCACGGGTATATGCCTAAAGCCCAAAGGGGGTTACTGTACTCATCATTATGATCAACTTTTTATATGGGACTAACGCTAAAATCACGAAAAAGGAATGAGCTGTTCCATGCATTTAATCGAGTAATATTGAAATAATAATTGTATCGAAGAACAGTTTTTTTCGCGTATGCTTTCTTTGACCCATAGTAAAAGTTGTTCACAATGATGAGTACAATAACCCCCTTTTTAAAACGCTTTTAATAGCTTCACACAAGTGAAGCTATTAAAAGCGTTTACATAGTTAACTAGTTAGTTACAAAACTAACTAGTTAACTATGTAAAAAAAATTTGGAAGTTAAATTGACCCACTTCCCGGTTTCCGATTGAGCTGAAATTTTGCATACACGTTTAGACAAAAGCGTTTTCTTTAGTTTTTTTTTAAACTACAATATTTTTATATTCATTTGTGACTAACCGTGAATCATAATATAAGTATTTATATTAGCGGCAATAGCCCAGTGGCTAAGGTATCGGACTGGCAAGCGAGGGGTCGTGGAGTCAACAACACAACCCGTTGCACTATTGACCTCGACCCCTCTATCTCGATCATTACAGCATATAACTTAGTTTAGTTGTCCCACATTGCTAATACTTTTTTTTTTAATATGATGTCCTCCGTACTGATACTGGCCACAAATTTGGACGGTACACCTATAATTTAAAATATAGGTTTAGGTTTAAATAACTTTATTTCTCTTAAGAACAATATACAGTTCACTTAAAATGAGATTTTTAATTACATAAAATTTAAATTAATTTAATTTATTGAGGTCCTCTGGTGTCTCTTTTGAAGACCGGTAGACTTTGCATTTCCATTTGATCCTGTTTTAGTCTTTTTGTCATAGTTATGTGTTTTCAGTTTGGCCTTGAAATTTTTTAACTTTTTGCATTCTCGCAGTTCATTCGGCAAGTCGTTGTTATAGATTCTCCCTCAAATAATATTATAGTATTTTCAAAACCTACAGAACCTTACCAACTTACATTGCTAACATCACATACTCATATTGCTTACATAGTTTCATAGTTTACAATTCCTTCTGCAAGTGAATCATTTTAAAATTGATTTCCCGCGAAACAATTAAAGTAATTTATATATTGTTAAGTAAGAATGAGATCGTTGCGTTGCGCCGGCGCCATTATAAAGTTATACAATAACGTTATAATACCATTATTATTATGCTACTGGTTGGGATCACGACGTGCGTAGTTTTTAGCTAGTCCATTATCACACGAGATTATATTGTTGCCACGACTAAGTGATTATTTTATGTCATCAATCTTTGTTTTTATGCACTATCTGTAACTTTGTTCTTGTATTACATACATAGAATACACTAAGTTTTCTTCTTTTAGAGTAGCTACAGATGTTCGGTCGTTTTAGGTCGGTAATGCATCAGCGATTCCAAGTACTGTGACGTCTGCTTCTAGCATGACAGTCTTTAAGAAGAGATTAAAAAACTGGCTTATCCGAAAAAGCGTTTTATGAGTTTAGCGAATTGACTGAAAAATTATTTATTATTATAGCATAACTTGTTGATACGATTACATATCAAGCTATATATTTCCAGTATAACCTGACCTCGCATTGTACAGGCTTTCCGTACAATGGGAGATCAGCTTATAGTAAAAATGTAATGCTTGATATGTAGCCGTGCGTAGGTATAGTACGCGCAAATCTTTATGAGCTCTCGAACTCTCTCCCTCTCTGCCTCTAGCACCTATAATAGTACGCTTATTATAGGTGCTAGAGGGAGAGAGATAGTTCAGAGCTCAGTTCAGGGCTCATAAAGATTTGCGAGTACTCCATAATAAAGGATGATTATACTCCACTTACCGATCGATACGGAAATTACTCATTCAGATTAACATACGCACTTACAGAATTGTAATTTAATGTGTATACATTAGCATGATGAATGAAAAACGTTTTAAATAGCATCTTAGAGATAAATACTTTATTAATAGAAGCACTAAACTAACTTGATGGATCGGTTGGCGCAGTGCCTAAGTGACTGGCTTTTTGCGTTCTGTGGTTTTCTCGAGTTCGATTCCAGCACGGAACAATTTTTTGTATGGCCGGCAGATAGTTGATCTGGGTTCGGGTGTCTGTGTGATTCTGAAATCTCAGAAATCTCATTTTACGATTTTGTTCGCAGATATTTTGGTCTATTGTCAAATTGAACAAAATTTTAAAAATTTGTAAATACTGACGCTGATTTCCTATCACTGACTGGTCCCGAATCATCATCATTTTCCTGCCCTTATCCCATTTTATTTGGGGTAGGCGCAATATGTCTTTTTCTTCCATTCATCTCTATCAGACGTCATTTCCAGATTCACTTCCTTCACATTCATGTCATGTTTCACACAGTCCATCCATCTTTTCTTTGGTCTTTCTCTTCTCTGGTAGCCATCAACATTCATACTCACAACTCTTCTTATAACGTGATTCTCATTTCTCCGCATTACATGTCCATAACACGACGATCGGTTACTTTGCAGCTTTTCTGTAACTGGTGGAACTTTCATACTTTCTCTAATATACTCATTCCTTATTCTGTCCAATCTAGACCACACATCTAGAAAGAAAAGAAAAGAAAGAAAAAAAGTATTTATTTGACACAGCACAAAAACAATTTTAAAGATAAAGTAACAAAAAATAAAAGAATAAAACATGTAAAAGAAAAAAAGAAAAAATATTTATCTAAAATAACAAATGGGTTGTACGTTTTTTTTTTTTTTTTTTTTTTATTTATTATAACAACTTTCTTTCAAAATAGACATCTAACTTACAATCTAAAAACCACGGGGGTTTGTCCCGATCGCAGACGTCGCAGCTGTGTCAAAAAGGCTTCCGCTCAGCGCAGAGCTTTGATCTCTCTCAACATTCGCATCTCCGCTGCATGCAATCGTGTTCTGAATCTATGCCATTAATTTCCTTTACGATGTCACTTACACCCAGAGGAGAAATCCTTGTATGCAGCTAGAAGTGTTCTCAATGATTTTTATATAGAAGCCAACTCATCCAATGTTTACTCCCTTTTACATTATATTCATATCATTTATTTTACCTGTATAATGGAAACACCTAATACCTACCTAAACTGTAATAGAATAATGTTGCTCGTCGCGTTCTATTGTAGAAGTTTCCCGACATTGCGCTCGCGCAGATGGCAATTATAATGCAATCTGCACAACGGAAGCGATCTTGTAATGTTGTCTTCATTACGATGCTGCAGAATGGACCACGCCGGAGGATACAGGTAATTTCCTCTTTTTATAAGAACTGATTGATTTGTCAACTGGTTTTATAATAGAACTTGGTATTTTACAAAACATACTATACTCATTTAATACCTATATATATATATGTATATATTTATATATATAAACGTTATTCTGAGGCAAAACTGTGATATATGATAACGTATTCTTGGGATTCCACGATACAGACTTGCCTAGTGTGGGGACCATGGGAAATAAGCTCTGCATTCACTCACAAATAATACAAGTACAAATTGACTATTTTGTCCCCGACTTTTCCATGGATAAACCTGTTTTCTCCACCCCTTCTCACCTTGAAAGAAGACAAAATAAAAAATAGAGAGAAAACGGTAAAAAGATGGTTTTGTCTCCAATTTCCTCTCTCCCCTTTTTTGTCGTGCTAGCCCTGCAGGGGGACGTGGGAGGGCTACTGCCCCCCTTACCTTTTCCTGTCTCTCATATATAGTATAGCTGGTTAATTATGTGACGATAAATGTAGGTGCTACAATACATTCATCAAAAGTTCAGATACTTTTCGTATCAATTCAGATTTACAAAGCGTATCAACATTCTCCAATTCCCTTTTAAATCCGAAATCAAGCGAAATCTTTCCTTATCCTTATCAGCTTACTTTATCAGATCATAGTTAAAATCAGACTAACCGCGACGCGAGTGAAAGTGATAACATTGTGATAACAAGGCTACCGTGACGTTCGTGTGCAGAGTATAAATACCTGATGATAACGCTTAGCGGCACTATTGTTCTACTGATAATGATATCTAACCATGTTTGGTCCACTAATATTTTCTTAAACCCAAGGCCGCGAAAATTCGTGAAGCGAAGTGATAATCAGGTGGAACTTGAAACAAAAGTTGTCAAATTTTTATGCGAATTTTACATTTTTTTTTTTTTTTTTTTTTTTTTTTTTTAATATAATATTCCACAACTATCACACAACGCCATCTAGTCCCAAGCTAAGCAGAGCTTGTGTTATGGGTACTAGACAACTGATAAACATACTTATATATTTCTAGATACATACATATTATAGATAAACATTCACTTGACCATAAGCGTGTAATCTTGTTAAGTGTTTACGGTCGATACAAGTTCGTTCAAGACATGTAAATAATGTATTTTGAGATAGGTATACGTACAAAAACTGCCTCTTGGTGTACAGTTGATTAGGTACAGACATTAAGATAAACTTAAGTATTAAGACGCTAAAAACACATGACAACAAAGTACCTAGGTATCAGTGGCGAAGAGTCCATACAACCCGATTCCCATCGGCTTCCCTTTAGAAATTGATTAGTGCATAGACCAACAGATAGTGGGGTAGAGGAGCGGTTTTTGGGTTTTCTCTATGTTAGTTGTAGCTGAAATCTTGATGCTTTGTCGACAGTGTTATGACAAATTATGCATTAGGTAATTGTTGAGTGTGTTTTTTTTTATGGAGGGGAATTTTTTGGACGGCTTTCCCTTTGAAAATTTTCACCCTTCGCCACTGCTAGGTATGAGTATTTTTCACGTTCATTATAGATTGATAGCCTAGCGGTTGAACGCTAGCCTTCTTATGCAGGAGGGTCTGAGTTCGGAACCGGCCCGCACCTCTGATTTTTTGAATTCTTGTTCGGATCAGAATTTGATTATCACTTGCGATGTCGATGAAGGAAAACTTCGTGAGGAAACCTGCACACCTGAGACAGCCTCATAAAGTTCTCGAGGGCGTGTGTAGTCCACCAATCCGCACCAGGCCAGCGTGGTGGACTAAGACCTAACCCCTTCTCATTCTGAGAAGAGGCCCGTGCCCAGCAGTGGGAGAGTAACGGATTGGATATATTTATAGGTTGGAGAATAAGATTTTCTCAACAGAAAAACTCAATAAGACTTCGTCCGATCAGCAGGGTAATCAAGATACACACTAGGAATCGGAATCGATTCAATTTTGATAGCTCAAGAATATTTGTTCCATTGCTGGTGTTCCAATTGTCGAGCAGACTCATTTAAAGCACACTGCGCAATGTACATCGTTGAATTGTCAAAACTGAATCGATTACGATTATGAGCGTGTATCGTGATTACGCAGTTGGGAATCGAATCGACAGGTTTTCACGCTTAACAGCCACGCTTGTAGGCCAGCGCGGCAGTTAAAAATAACGAATTTCTACATGCTAAACAAAACACGGCGCAAATAGCGCATTCAGAGACATTATCAACTAGAGTGCCGTGAACAACATAATTCGTGATAGCAATTTCCCTAATTGTAGTTATTGTAGCCGACTGTTATTACCCGAGGGTATAACCTACACAATACACAGTATTGAATTATTATGTGTGAGCAATTTAGTAAGTGTTAGACAGATAAATTGGATTAACTAATATCACATATCGTACACATAGATACTTACTATATCAAACTCTGGTCTTGTCAAACATCAATAATTAAATAATTATTTTGGAACTTCTGAAACCCTAATAACTTAACCGTCAAAAACCCCTGACTCAAACTAGAGAAAGAGCTGTAATTTTTGAACGACTGACCAGATTTTCATGAAACATAGCTAAGAACCATCCCGATTAAACTAACTTTCAATTAAAAAAACTGCTTTGAAATCTTTCCATCCATTTGGAAGCTACGATGCCACAGACAGACAGACATAGGCGTCAAACTTATAACACGCCTCTTTTTGTGTCGGGGGTTAAAAAAATTAAGCTGATTAGATTTAGTACTATAATAATAGGATCGTTTACGTCATTCTAGGAAATAAGGCCAATAAGATGCCATTCTGATGAACCACTGAGCTCGGAAAAACAGTGATGAAGACTTGTCATCTATTGTCTTTGGTATCCAATTATCCATATAAAAGTATTGAATAAAGCACGTCCAGGCAGTTCAGAATAGCTCAATGATGAGGTTATTCTAAACATTTTGTCATAGATGTAGATATATTCTTTATCTATGCATTTTGTCTTATCATTCTCAAAACATGATAAAATCACTTTACCTTGATAACTTGCTAAAAGTTGATTTTGTTTGTGTTTTGAATTACAGAAAATTTACTTTCTCATAAATCTGCGAAGTACACAGTTACGTCATGTAAGAAAGATATATGAAATTGTCTTTGCATGTCCGTTTATCTGTTCGGAACTATGCTGTATATTGCCACATACCTAGCCCAAAAAGTATCACGCAAGAAACGCGATCGCGTTACGATAACTGCGTAATAAAAACACGCATTTATCGCGTTCATTGCGGGATGACGTTTTTGACATAGCAAGGGCCCAACTGCGTGACGAAATGTTACATTATTTTATTCTATTACACTGGTTTATTACTTACTTAATAATTGAAAGCTGCCGAATATTTGAAGTATCTACTAATTATGAGTTAAAAAAAATCTAGGTTGATATTCTTCAACTTAGTGTACTATCTCTGAGCTCAAATGTCTCAGAAACGTGGCTCTTTACGAGACTAGTTAATTAACAATATTTTTTGTTTGTATTAATAAATAAATTTATTTCAATTATCAAGACTCATAATGCATACAACATACAATTTACTAACAAGCTATAATACATACAATTTACTAACAAGCTATTACAAAAAGCAAAAAGGAATTAATGTACACAAAAGTTCGGGAAACCACTACCGCAAGTCACAGGTCCAGCGAAAAAATTGCAGCAGTGGTTCACAAACGGGAAGTCCAGTCGGCCTTGCTATCATAATCAGGATGCTGTATTGAAGTCCTCTATCAATTTATTAAGTAAACCTTCATCAGCGACTGTGATTTTTTCAAAATGTCGGATATGCCACATATTATATGGATATGTTGTCGGCTTGGTTGTCGGTATTCCAGGCCCATAATAAAATGTTAGAACTCCTTTCCAAATGGCTCGCATTGCATTACGAAATTCCTAATCACTTTATTATAGACATTCCAAGAATTAACACCATATTATGATTTTTTTGGGATTACTTCCGAAAGGTGGGCACGGCCTAGCCTACATAGAATATCTTTTTACCATAATAGGATTAGTAATGAGATTTACTCCATGTTTATACATGATAAGGGATGAAAGGACACCACGGTCTACCGCGTCACTGAAATTGTATTGAGAATCGACTCTAATAATAAACTTCAACATGATCGTGAGAGACTAAACATTGAACTAGTTTGTAAAAAATTACCGAACATAAAGTTAGGACTCCCGTCCTCATGATTGGTAAAGGTTTTAGATGGTAGCTCGAAGTTTAGTCTCCCACGATCGTATTGGAGTTTATTACCAGAGTCGATGTTCATTACCATCTTAGTTACGCGGTAGACCCGCTGGATATTGTGTTCAACTCTATTTAAAACCCCAATGCACTAGCGATCGGAATGCCGGCACTTCATAACCGAATGAGATTTTGAATCATATTTACTTCAAAGAAACAAGGCCCATTAAAAACGCAAATATAATATTATATGCAGTCGCATTTTCCGCAATTACTTATTATTATTCATCTAATAAAACACTACTACACTAAAATCCGTGTAAACGACTCAATAAAAATATACAACACAATCATATTATAAACCTGCACAGGAAGGTAAAGTCAGAAATTATTATAAGTGTCAATTAAATAAATATTCATCGCATTGTACAAAGCATTGTACCTACAGTAATACGGTGCGTGCAATGTTTAATAATGAGAAAAACATTGTAATTAGCAAGAGGAAGACAGGCCATAGGAAGAAGCCATATGTGAATATCGATGGCAGATGCGTTAGGTCGCGACCTAGACGCACATTTGGTAAAGGAACAAGGAAGATGCGCTCGCGCTTTGGAAAGTTAAATAGGTATGCGCATCCTCTTAGCTGGCGGAAGTGTTTCATTGTTGGATGTAGCAGGGATCTTGTTACAATTGATATGACGGGTTATTGTTATCTACTGTTAATAGGAAATGTTAAACATTAGAGTGCACATTGCTGTGAAACCTTCGGAAGTGGGCTGGAGTCACGAGTGCTGCACAACTGTTTTGCGTCGCGAGAACCAGACAGAAATATGGAGCTGACTGCCAACCTTCGCTAGTAGGAGCAGGGGCGTATTTACCATAGTGCCAAGGGGGCCATGGCCCGGGGCGGCAGGCTGCGAGGGGCGCCTTTTATCGTCAAGCTTACCTACAATATTTTTTATTATATTTTACATCTGAATTAACATTTGTTAACGCTTGCAACACGTCCATATTCCTGCCCAATATCCTAATTCCCCAACCATAAAAAAATATGATGTACCACCGAATGCCGCGAGAGGCGCTGTAGTCGCCCCCGCGCCGCCGCCGAAGAAAAAGTTTTAGCCGCCATCACGCGCTCGCAACAAAATTCAAAATTAAAACTCATAATCCGCAAGACAATAAATAAAACCAAAAGAAAAGTGCAAGTGAAGTGGTGCCCGATCGGGTGCAGTGGTGATCCACCGAATAGCGTGTATTTGTGCGCCAAGCAGCGTCGCCGGCCGGTGAGTAGGTACCTACACCTAGCTATTCGTTTTTCCTATCTTTCCCGTGTTGCTTAGAAAACAGCCGCTGACTTGGTAATCCACAAAACACCAATAAAGTCACGCCATTATTAGTGGTCAATCGAGCCAAATTTTCCATAAAGTTCCTATGGTGTGCTGGGTTCAAATCGTACAAATAGATACTCCAGTATAGTCATTGTTCTATATAAAACATGTAACAAATACAGTCCACAACTCTGTCGTAAAATTAGAAAATTTTAGCGATACCTACCTAATCTTTGTTCATTTAAAACTTTTTTATTTTAGTCGGGTTATACGTTCTAGAGAGTTATTATACCTACCTACTGATTATTTTCATTGATTCAAAATGGAAGATGAAACTAAATTGAAACTACTTGTCACTAAACGGCAATATACGTTTCGTGAAATCCAAATATTATATGATTTAAGTCGCGATGTATCGAGTGATAAAACAAAACTCGGTGCATTCAGGTGTAGGTATAAACGAGTCGACGGATTGCGTCAGGAGTATTTAGGTATTACCGACGAAATAAATAGTTTAAAGCTTATATTAAATCCAAAAGAATCTATCGATATGCAATCAGTAGATGCGTTTGACACCATGTACTACGCCGTCATGGAAGTTGCGGAGGTTGTTCAGCCCGCGCCGATCGACGAGAGCGCTACCTCAAGCCGGGGGGCCGCGGGCGCATCGGACGCAGCCGGGTATCATTCTAAACCTATTTCGCAAGCCCGCTTACCTAAAATTGAATTAATAAAATTTGACGGAAATATCGAACATTGGCAAACGTTCTATGATACATTTGTGTCTCTGGTGCACGGCAATAATAATATCAGCAATATCGAAAAGTTTCATTATTTATTGTCATGTCTCGTGGGGTCTGCGCTGTCGATAGCTAAGGGAATTCCGGTTACCGCAGACAATTATCATATAGTTTTCGATGCCCTCATAGATCGTTATCAAAACAAACGAATCCTAGCAGTTAATTATTTAGAAAAAATATGTAGTTATTCAAATTTAAAATCTGGTAATCTACATGAATTACGTAAACTTACAAGTCTTTTACAAGAATCTGTAAACGCCCTCAAATCCGTTAAAATAGATAACCTTGGTGAATTTATATTATTCTACCTGTCATCGCGTAAGTTAGACCCGGATACACGCAAACGGTTCGAGTTGCAAAATAAAAACGATATACCTACATCAGTGGCGTGCCTAGGGGTTGACTATAGGGCATGCCCGACAAACCTACCGGACTATAATATATTATGTGTGCGTGTCTTAAAATATGAGTTCCTTTCATAGTCAGTTTATTTCACTCAATTTAACGACATCTAGCGACTACTACGGTTTTATAGATTTGTTGTACCTAGTTTACATGAATTGATAATAGATGGCAGTATAATTCCTCATACATTTACGCCATCTAGTGAAATCATTATAAAAATATAAATAAAGATATTTAGTTGAAACCGAATTCATAACAAATAGAAAAGGCACCTACCCAGTTCACTTTTAAAGTTTCTACCTTTCCGACTGCGTCAATGATTTAACTTTAACCTCACTTATACAACCCGGTTAAATTTAAGCATTTGAATGACAACTATACACACATCTTTGGGATTATTATTTTGTTAAACACAGCGGGTTATTTCTCTTAAAATCACGGTGAAAATGTAATCTACTAATAAGAGCAACAGCTGAACACTTTATAAACCATCACAAAGAACAAACAATTAATACGTTTGTTTCCGCAGTCATTTTCTTCATCACAACATAAATGTTACATCTCTAAATCACGGCAAATACTACACAAAAATAACGATATGAAATTGCAACATCAATATTTCGTTCAAAACAAAAATACATCTGAAGTATGCAACAAAACGTCAAGCCAAATAATTCCTGCGCATTTATAGCTACGTTCACAGGCATGCAGGCATGCGTTCCAGTACAAATTGCGACATAGCTATATAAGTATATGTCATAAATTTTGTTCTGCGTTAGAGCGGGACGGTAGGGAAAAATGACGTCAGCCAAAGCCCGGCTTCATAGACTAATAAAGGCGTAGTGCGAGCGTGATGCATGACTGTCTGTACTCTTTTTGTTCGAAATATTCTTATCGGGTGAATATTTTGTTGGTGAGTCGCGACATTTGGCGCGCAAAATTTAAAATGTTATTTTATTACGCGAATGATTATGTTTGTTTCGTATTAGGGCATGCCGGGCTTTTGGGCTTGTATGGAGGT
Organism: Allophyes oxyacanthae; assembly: GCA_932294325.1. NCBI lineage: Eukaryota > Metazoa > Arthropoda > Insecta > Lepidoptera > Noctuidae > Allophyes > Allophyes oxyacanthae. The sequence goes on from OW028611.1 coordinate 14,787,653, forward strand.
ACCGCCACTGACCTACATTCAATGACTTGTTATCATTCCTACAGAGTTACATGAAAGTACTCGAAGCTAGTGAACCGAGTCAATTGAGTGTTAGATCTGATAACAATAATCCTCAACCTACCACCTTACGCAGAAATAATCACAGATCTTTTCCCGTAGCAATCGACAATACAGGGTCGCATTCAAATACAGGGTCGCACCCAAATACAGGGTCGCACTCAAATACAGGGTCGCACTCAAACACAGGGTCGCACCCAAATACAGGGTCGTACTCAAACACAGGGTCGCACCCAAATACAGGGCCGCACTTAAATACAGGGTCGGACTTGGAAGACAAAATTGTAACCAATATTCAAAATTCTTGTCCTAACGCTGATGCATTGGCATATGCTACGGTAAATAAATATACAGATTGTGCTTGCTGTGGACATTCTCAACACTCGATTTATAAGTGTCCGGTGTTACACGCGAAAACTCTTAATGAAAGAGAAGCTGAAGTCAAATCTAAAAAACTGTGTTACAACTGCTTAAGGCTTAATCACACTGTGGATAAATGCTTTTCGAAAATATGTTGTACGAAATGCAACGGACGTCATCATACGCTCCTACATCGCGATCAAGGCACTACCGCAGCGTGTCCGGTTGCATCTTCGGCATCTCCTGTGGCTCCAGTGGCTTCTGCTGACCCAGGGTTGACGATTAATTCAACTAACACAAGTGCACATTTGGAACAGGGACGCTCTTTAGTGCTGCTTGGTACGTGTGTTGTGCGGGCATACGGCCCCAGTGGAGTTTATAATCTTCGCGCGCTCATCGATAGCGGCGCGCAAGACTGTTTTGTGACGTCAACATGCGCACAGCGCTTGGGCTTACCTCTGCGTCGTTGTAACATAACCGTAGGCGGTCTAGGTCAAAGTGCTATACATGAAATTAAGGGTGTAACGTCATTTACTATACAACCACAGTATACTGAGCTGCCAAGCTTTAAAATACAAGCAATTGTCATGAAAACCATTACGTATAAAATGCCATCAGAGGAGCTACCAGACAACATCAAGGCTAATTTTAAGCATCTGGTTTTGGCAGATAAAAATTTTGATAAACCAGCTGACATCGATCTTTTAATAGGCGCGGAACTCTTTCATAGTATTTACGATGGCCAACGGCTAGATGTAGGCCCGGGTCTTCCGGTCGCTCTGCACAGTGTGTTCGGCTGGGTAATAACAGGGAAGCTCGACCCTGAGTGTCGACCACCTACTTACACTACTTCTCTCTTGGCTTCCACACTTGCCCTAGACAATGTGGTCAAGCAGTTTTGGGAAGTAGAAGAGCCACCCAAATCGAAGATTTTTAATCCTGAAAATGAGAAATGCGAACAACTGTATACGGACCTAGTTCGACGCAACGAAGATGGCCGGTATGTAGTACCCATGTTACTGAAGGAAGAACACGAGGAGCTAGGAGACTCTTTCCAGTCATCTTTATCCAGACTATACAACTTGGAAAAACGATTTCTTCATCGCGAACAACTCAAATACGATTATGGCGAGTTTATGAAGGAGTACGAAGCCTTGAATCATATGCAACCTGTTAAGCCATCTGACGAGGACAATAGGTACATCATACCTCATCATTGTGTACTAAGACCAGACAGCATGACTACAAAGCTGAGAGTCGTTTTTGATGCTAGCGCGAAGACTACAAATGGATTATCCCTAAATGACATTGTATACACCGGTCCAAAACTTCAAAACGACATAGTAAATATTATAACTAAGTTTCGGCTACATGAAGTGGTCTTCACAGCAGACATTTCCAAGATGTATCGGAATATAGATTTACGTCCTGAAGACCGCAAATACCAGCATATACTGTGGCGAAACTCATCTTGCGAGGAGGTGCGTGAATTCGAACTAAAAACTGTCACCTACGGCATAAGCAGTTCGCCTTACTTAGCTATCCGTACGCTGCATCAGCTAGCAAACGATCACGGAGCGGAATGGCCTCAAGCTGCTTCAATTCTGCGTCATGACACCTTCATGGATGATATTACTGCGGGCGCACCATCGCTCGAAGACGCGACAAATCTGAAAACACAATTAATAGAGTTATTGGGCCGTGGTCAATTTGAATTAAGGAAATGGAGTAGTAACTCACCTGAATTCCTCGCGCAGCTTCCTTCGGAACATTGTCAAGTGCCCAAGTCTTTTTGTGACGACAGCAACATGCAGACTCTGAAAATTCTGGGCGTTCAATGGGACCCCACGGAGGATGTTTTCACGTATTCACAATCCGAGTTGAACATAAAATGTACCAAGCGCTCGATTTTATCCAATGTAGCCCGCATTTATGATCCTTTAGGCTGGCTAACGCCGATGGTACTAACAGCAAAACTACTTATTCAAGAGTTATGGCGCCTTCAGCTAAATTGGGACGACCCGGTTCCAGAACATGTGGCAAACCGGTGGACAGAATTTGTCACTGAACTGCGAAATTTAAAAGGAGTTAGAATCCCTCGCCATATTTTACCGCTAGGCACAACGGAGTGCGAACTAGTAGGATTTTGTGATGGTTCCTCAAAGGCTTATGGGTGCTGCATCTATTTAAGATCAATCTGTAATGGTAAAATTTCAGTAAACTTGTTAATTGCCAAATCAAAAGTAGCTCCAATCAAACCGTTAACTATAAATCGTCTTGAACTTCTTGGTGCAGTACTTCTCGCTCGTGTGCTAAAACATATGGCTGATTTACTTACTACACATTTAAAACTCGTCAAAGTAACCGCATTCACTGACAGCAGCACGGTATTAGCATGGTTGAACACGGAGCCTTATAAATTAAAGACATTTGTCTCCCATCGGGTAGCAAGAATCACCGATGAGGTAGACCCTAAAAATTGGAATCATGTATCAACTCAAGACAATCCTGCGGATCATAGCAGCCGTGGACTTCCTTGCTCACAGTTAATCTCTACTTCAAGCTGGTGGTCAGGTCCTCCATGGCTTTCTTTAGATTATTCCGAATGGCCCATCTCAAAAGATATATTGGAACCTGACAGCTTACCTGAAATGAAAAACTTACCTCATCTGGTGCATGTCGCTGAGTCGGCCCCTGCCGATGACGATCCTATAACAATGTTGCTAAATAAATTCTCATCATTAACTAAAGTACAACGGGTTTTAGCTTGGTGTCTTCGATTTGCTTCGTTGTTAAAAAAACGACCCAAAGTCTCTGAAGGTTTAACAACTGAAGAACTAGAAACATCGCTGTCCCTGCTGATCCGACACGAGCAGACTAAGTTCTTAATTGATGAAATAATATCCATAAAGGGTCAGAAACTGTGTTCGCGATCGGTTCAAAAGTTAAACCCTTTTATCGATCACCTCGGACTATTACGAGTGGGGGGGCGTTTGGAAAATGCTCAACTCCCGCTATCCGCGATTTACCCCCTGATGCTACCAAAATTCTCACGGTTATCGGTCCTTCTAATAGACTTCTATCACCGACTTCATCTTCATTGTGGACCACGAACCCTCCAGTCTATTATACAGCGAAAGTTTTGGATTTTGGGGATACGTAACTTAATAAGATCACGCCTTTCGAAATGCGTCACTTGTTTCAAGGTTAATCCAACACCCGTATCTCCAATTATGGGGAATCTACCAGAGCCAAGAGTACAACCCACACGTTGCTTTCAAAAAATTGGAATCGATTTTGCAGGACCTTTCTTAATTAAAGAGAGCAAGAGACGAAATGCCCACACTTATAAGGCGTATGTATGCGTTATCGTGTGTCTAGCGGTAAAGGCAATCCATCTCGAGTTGGTAACAGACTTATCCACACCCGCATTTATAGCTGCGTTGGATCGATTTGTGGCTCGTCGCGGTCTTTGTAAGCTGATAATCTCTGACTGTGGAACAAATTTTATCGGGGCTAAAAGATATTTAAGCGAAGTTCAGCAGTTCCTTGTCTCTCATCAGTTAGAGCTGAACACAGAGTTTTCCCAGCGTAACATTACCTGGCAGCACAACCCGCCAACAGCTAGTCATTTTGGAGGAATTTTCGAAAGTGGCGTTAAATCGATGAAGCATCACTTTAAACGAGTGGTTGGTTTGCAGGTTCTAACGTTTGAGGAGATGTTGACTGTGCTTACCAAAATAGAAGCCGTACTAAACTCTAGGCCATTATGTGCTGTGTCGAGTGATCCCACGGAAGTAGACGTGTTAACTCCGGGTCACTTTATAATTGGTGGTCCTTTGGTGTCTTTACCAGAGACCCCGCTTACCGATACTTACCTACCGCCTCGGGAGCGATGGCAAATGTTACAAAAACTAACACAAGGCTTTTGGAAGGTCTGGCAAACCGACTATCTTCACACCCTGCAGCAGAGATGCAAATGGTTTAGTGGGCAAGCCAATGTTCAGATAGGGGACGTTGTAACGATTGTGGAACAAAACCTTCCACCTTTGGAGTGGCGTTTTGGTCGAGTAACCGAACTTCATCCCGGTTCGGACGGCGTGGTGCGTGTAGTCACCCTGCGTACTGCAAAGGGATTGCTTCGAAGACCAGTGGTTAAAATTTGCCCCTTACCATTGACTCATTAACTTCATTACACCGTAAATTTAATTTTCTTTTAATCTAATTATAATGATATAGTTAATTAATTAATCTAACCAGTAATCAAAGCTTTAGCTCTTTCTACAACCACATTTTTATACCTAATATTGAACTCAGCACAACTTCAAGGCAACTTCTGCTTCTTCTAATTTAACGTTTGTTTCTTATAATTTCACTTGATTTTATTTTTTCTTAAACTTATCTTTCTGTGAAATCCCTGGAGTGATTTCATGTGGGGGGGAATGTTAACGCTTGCAACACGTCCATATTCCTGCCCAATATCCTAATTCCCCAACCATAAAAAAATATGATGTACCACCGAATGCCGCGAGAGGCGCTGTAGTCGCCCCCGCGCCGCCGCCGAAGAAAAAGTTTTAGCCGCCATCACGCGCTCGCAACAAAATTCAAAATTAAAACTCATAATCCGCAAGACAATAAATAAAACCAAAAGAAAAGTGCAAGTGAAGTGGTGCCCGATCGGGTGCAGTGGTGATCCACCGAATAGCGTGTATTTGTGCGCCAAGCAGCGTCGCCGGCCGGTGAGTAGGTACCTACACCTAGCTATTCGTTTTTCCTATCTTTCCCGTGTTGCTTAGAAAACAGCCGCTGACTTGGTAATCCACAAAACACCAATAAAGTCACGCCATTATTAAATTAAAATATTTACCTAGTGAATAAATGGTTCATTTTAGGTTTTTTTTTTCTATTTCACACCACATGGGTACCAATTGCAAGATTTTTTTTTTTCTTAAATGAAATACTTTATCGTCATTTAGGGGCGGCAAAGCTAATTGGCCCGGGGCGCCAAATCTTTAAATACGCCTCTGAGTAGGAGTGGCACTAAAAGAATAAAAAGAAGAGTGAACATGCTTGTAAATATACGACACTCTCTTTATCAGCGAGAACTAGTTAGGTAAGTATCTACTCGAGACTCCAAGAAGTTCTGTCTGGAAATAATTTAGCAAGATGTTTCGAATGTTCAAATTCGAGAAAACATTTTCAGAATTTTTTCGCGTTTACGATGCTGGTCCCATAGAGAAAGTTGTTGCTGTTGTTTGATGGTCTGATCCACACTTTAAATATGACCATGCATTTCTGATACAGGTTGTTTAACATTTGTAAGTATCGGAAATGTTGCAGGTCATTGTGCACTATATGTTTCCACCAGAAATTGATCTCCCTCAGGAAGACTTATTTCAATGTTGGCTATAGGTACTTTGAAGAAAATTTATTTTGATATGGATAGATATAGATATCTACTATAATCCACAAATAATTCTCAGTCGATATCATTGATCCACGTACTAATCGTCTCATATAGATAATGATGATGGAGTGCATTGGTCGCTCAATAAACATCAATTTATTATTTGTTTAATTTGCGTTGGCAACAGCATAATTATGACATAGGTACCAACAGTTGTGGCCGAGGTTACATTAGTACCGGTCAACTAATTTAGTAACAGGATGAATTAATAGTGACCGGGGAAAGTTTTCCGAGTTAATTGGACTAATTAAATTAACATTTAAATTGACCGTGTTCCCGACAGGGAATATGTTTTGGTAACCACGGGAAAACATATTCCCTAAATTAAAATATGATTCAGGAAAAAAAATATGTTCAAAAACTAAAACCCGACTACTGAAAAGTATGAAACAAGAAAATATTAATACATATTCATAGTGATGTTCAGAGGATAGCCGTGGTCGTATGCCACTTTGCCTCAAAGCTTATGATCGCTTACTACTGTTAGACTGTATTGTTTTGTTAGGGTAGGTGGCATAAGACCACAGCTACGGCGACTTGTTTATTCATTCGGTCTGTGTATGGAGTATGTCCCTCGCCCTAACTATAAAAAATGTATTATAGTCTATATTTGGTGACTACTCTTTATTTCTCCTCCCCCAACCGGATGAATCTCATAAATAATCTTTATAATCAGAGTTGAACTTTATATCGGCCGTAAAAACAGTAGATAAGATGAGAAACAATTTCCTTAAAACTACATAATAAATGAAGGAACCAAATCATGCTTGTAGAATATAAATATCCAAACCGTCATATTTCTAGGTTAAAAGCACTCATAATAAATCCAGGAAGTATGCCGCGTGACCTGTACCTTTGACCGTGGCCGTTAGCTGCGCTCGCGCATCCTCTTCGACATTCGCCAAAAATATGCAGTGATTACACCACTTGACTTGACTTGCTGACGATTCGGACACAGTGTCTCAATTGACATATTTTAATTTTCATATTTTTTCACTGACATTTCGGACACCATAAAATTATTGAAGCTGTAGTACAGTCAGATAAAAAAGTTGTGACCTCTCCGCTCGTTTAAGGTCCGATCATTGCTCGACTGCTAATAAAAGATAACAATATAAGTTGTCTGAACTGTGCAGTTACCTACCACCTTACGATAGGGCTAAATGCTTGTTATTATTCGTGATAGCAACAAATGTAAACTGTAGACAGGTATCTATCTATACCGTTTTTTATGTTTGTCGAATGCGCCACGCATGATGACAGGCTTGTCTTGCAAATTATATGTTTTATTGCATTAATAATGTAATGACGCACTTTAGATTAAGTATCTACATTTAAGGAAACTTCTATTGTTGTTTTACGACACGAGAAGAATATTATTCTTCGCATTTATGGATTAAAAATAAGTATGTAAAGATTTTGTTTTTACGGTGCCTTAATGGCATGGGTATCATTTATGAGATAATCCAATATCATACCTATTAAAGGCGAATAAAGATCAATATGAAATAAACATTACATATCTACATAATATTACAGATGCAAGTCACGTATGCATTTTAATATAAAAACTCGTAAAACGCCTAACATCCGTTTAGCACCCATTTACATAGACCTATTTTATTTTAGCTTCCATCACGTACCGTAAAATTATAGTCATACATACCCGAGGCGAGGACAGTTCACGACATTGCATCGTTTATACTGGGCTTAGTACTCATTTTCGAAAGACATTTTTGCGAAGCCCGTTTCTACAAACACCAAATCATCGAAGAGCAATTTTTTTGTTTTTTTTTGTTTCGCCAAAATGTTATTTGATTGATGGGCCATTTCATCGTATAGCCACATGTACAATACAAACTCCCATGTGTCACCGATAGTACAAGGAGTGTCTCTATGAGGATGTCCATTCCAATTTAGATTATAAGGTAAAAAATAACATCCGGGGCGGTTTTTTTTTTTTTTTTTTGCTTTTTTCCTAAGTTATCATAAGTCAAGTGATATAATTTTGATGTTAGCGACAATAACACAATTAACATGTATACAAAATAAAATAATTGTTTACCTTTAAAATAATATTGTTAAAAAGTATTCGTGGAATGTATGTAAAAGTACCAAAAAATACTACTATAAACCATTGGTTGGACATTTAAAAAATATTATGTTGTAAGTAGGTAGGTACCTAGCATACCTACATTATTGCCGCGAATAAATAAATAAAGTAACGTTGCCCCTTACTAGGATTTCTTATGTATCAAGGGTAGATAAGTTTACAAACATACATCTCACATGCACACACACCCAGACCCGAAACCACTATCTGTAGATCATACAAATAATTGTATCCGTGCGGGGGTTGACCCCGCGGCACGTAACGCAGAAAGCTAATCAACTGCGACAACCGTGTCTTCATTTCTCTTAGATACCTATGCAAAATAGCAAAATGCTGGAAAAATACTGAATTTTCCACCGCTTTAGCGTCCCCCTTAACTGCCCACGTCCCTCACCCGAGGAAGCCTGCCAAAGGAGCGAGTGTCTCTTTCTTATGCCGGTTAGGTACCAAGGAATACAATGCAACGAATACATGTGCCGCTTATACAAGGTGACTGGTAGAACGAGGGAATCGTTGAAGGAGGGTGTTGTACTCATCATTATGAACCACTTTTACTATGGGACCGAAATTGAAATCGCGAAAAAAAAATCAGCTGTTCCATACAAATAATTCAATATTAGTCGACTAAATGTATGGAACAGCAGTTTTTTTTGGCGATTTCCGCTTTTGTCCCATAATAAAAGTTGTTCATAATGATGAGTACAATACCATCCTTCAATGATTCCCTCGTTCTACCAGTTACCCTGTATAGGTACCCATAGACTTAGGATTTCACTAGTAGGATAGCGGTACTTCCATAATACCAAAAGAACTAACAAGAATAATTAGGCTAACATCAACCAAGAAAAAAACATCGATTTCTCATGTCCGACTTTCATTAACATGATCGTGATCTTCAAGCAATAACTTACAAATATTATGTCACCTGTACATCTCCATTAGTCAGATCGGACTATTCATAACAATGAAGATTCAGTCACGACTTTAGGAAAATTCTATTATAAACGTATGTAATTGCATTTTACTCAGGTGCGAAGATAATGAGAAATAAATGATTTATAAGCCGATACCCACGTGGCATTTCAATGAGTTGCTTGATTTACATGTTCAAAACGCCCTTATAATGTGCACTGTGTGTGTGGGAGTGACTCAGATCGCACCTAGATACAGTTGATTGCAAATGAAGTTATAAAACCTCAGACAGATGAATAGATAGCGAGAATTGCTCAAGCATAAGGTGGTGCAACTAAGATTTATCTAAATTTTACGTGTTATATAGACGAACCATTCGTTCCTAACAAAACTTGGCATGTATTAGAGTTCTTTATGTAGCAAAGTGGTTTAGAAAATTAGAAATAGAGGATTTATCAAAAAAATCACTACCAATACTTATATTTTGGCTTTTTTGATCGGTTGGTTGGATGGAGCCGACTCATTCTTGAGAAAGCCACAAGCTTGTCAAAGCTATCAACCTCTTGAGTCATCTATGGAAGTAAATATCGTCACCCGACAGTGAAACAGTAGTAAGAGTAAAACACATAGTTTTACAGGAGGAAGAAGTAAAAACAAATAAAACGGTTTTGTGAAATTGTATTTACAAGGAGGTGTTAAAACTACGTAGGTAAGTGTAAAACACAAAATTTGACAGAAGGAAAATATTACATAAATAAAGAACATTAAAAACAATTGAAGCTAATTGGATTTACGACGTATTCACTGCCGGGCGACGATATGTAGGTACACATAAACGTCAATATTTTCGGATGAACCGACGACATCGAAAAAGACAGCTTGGGTAGACGAGATGCGGAAGGCCGGTGCCGAGTGTTTGCAAAACTTGACACAATCTAGCAGTTTAGTATGATATTCTGATTAGATTTGAGCTTTACCCTTTTGTAAAAAGAAATATCATTACATAACACTGAAACTACAAAAATATTTTGCAGAACTTTATCTACTAGTTACATAAATGAAATGACAATCAAACTATATGCGAACACATAACAAAAGATGGTTATTAAGTTTGGTGCCTATTAAGTAAGCCAGTTTGCTATTTCAAATAAACTTTGTTAATGACTGAACAAAATTCGGCTATATCCTGAAATAACCGAAACAGTTCGGTTATTTCTTTTTTTAACCGACTTCAAAAAAAGGAGGAGGTTCTCAATTCGACGCGTATGTTTTTTTTTTTCAATGTAAATAAGGAATTCTAGTAGGGTTGCCAACTTGCAATCTGTCCGAATTTCCCCGGAATTGTCCTAGTTTGAAAGGCATCCGGGGTGAGTCCGGGCGGGGTTATCGACAACATCCGTGAAACCTACAACACGTAACCTTACAGCAGACTGTGTAAGTTAAAACTCATTCTCAGATAGTAATGTCCGGACTTCCGGATATTTGCGACTTTTTCTCCTGGATTCGTGATATTCTTGATGGCAACCCTAAATTCTAGAGAAATATTATCTTCGCTAAGTACTGTTGAACCATAACGATACGTATAATCAAATACCAGGTGCGCGGTTACGTAAAGCGCGTACGCAACTCATTACGCATAATGTGTGAACATGTCCCGATGCTATCTCTAAGCTCCAGTTACATTTCCAGGTTAGAACAGAAATGTCGTATGCCTAGGCAGCTCAGTTACTTAGGCATTCAATTATAACGGTTATTATACCTATAAGGTTAATATTATCTTGTGCTATTTGTGTAATTCCGACGCTCTTTTTAGTAACTTGAGAACTTGAGCTTTTATGTTTTTATCTCAGTTTTCATTGGTTAGGTCAGATTTTTATAAAACTTTTATTATTTTTAACATGGAAGCTTGCATAAATTCATAACAGCAATGTCTATATAAAATTGATGATCATTCATAGTCGCTGGAGATTTAAATTTCTAGTATCTATAAACGGTACTTCTTAATAATCTTAATGCCGTACTTCCTTGCGGAAAAGAAAATTTCGTCAGTTGACAGGTACACTCGCTAAGTACAGATTTAACGCTTTAACGCAGATTTATCACAAAATTCTATATTTTTCAACAATCTTTTGCAAGAAAATCTCACTATGTGCAATAAACGGTCCAAAACATTTGATTCTCAGACGTCATCCAGTGCAGTTTTTTAGGTTCTAATAAAATTGAATTTCAGTAACTGTAAATGCACTTAATTAATTTTAGGTACTTGTCTACGTTGTCAACCAACGACGACATTTAAATGTGGAACATTAAGATCATTCAGGTAGGTACCTACATGAAGGGACCAGGGACCATGGGGGGGAGGGGATTTAATGTTGGGATATATCGAAAAACTATAGGTAGATACCAGAATGTTGACCGTAAGTACCCATAATCATAAAAAAAGAAAGTATAGAATACAATGACTTCACTTCTCTTCTAAATTTAAACGAATGCGGGATTCGATCGAGTAAAAATGTGCTCGCAAAAAATCAAATCTACAGCCAAATTTCGGGGAACCCCATCAAGTTTGTTGTATGTTTTTGTTTTGTTTAGAACAAAAACAGACTCTAAAGCTCGTGGGAATCAAAAACAATAAGTAGTTGTACTGGATGATTCTTATAATAGCATCACTTAAGTGTTATTAAACTGACGTCAGTGGAAAAGAACTTGTGTTAACTTTAATTTTTCTCCATTCTGACATATATAATCACTTGTCAGCTAATCTTTGCAAGATCTTCCGAGAATCGAGGAAATATTATAAGGCTGTCTGGATTCTATGTTAGTTATTAAAATTTTATGTTCATGATGTGTTGTTTACTTGCAATGCACTTCGCTATGATTGCGTCAAAGCAAAACATTTTTCGTAAAGAAGTGCGTATCTTAAGTTTTAAGTGTTCCTTATTTAATGTATCATGGACTTTCCCGCAAAGTAATTTAGATTATTCCGAGCATTTGTTAAAAGCAAGACATTTTTTAAAACGAATGAAAATAGTGACGTATTACAAAAGTTTAAAGTAATAATCGTAACTAATAGTTTCCTATTTATGATCATAATAGCACGTTTTTATACGTGATATATATTACGTCAACTGGTCTCCCGCTAAGGTATGGAGGGAATAGTACAATTTCGGCAAAGTTTTTGCAGGCGGATTAGTAATCGTAGTATCGCATCCTCATGTATCCTGATATCAACATATCAGGACACAGGAGGATGTTGCTACCAATCAAATATATGAACGAGAATGGAAGGTGACTGTATTCCAACGAAACGCGATTATATGTACTGGATAGATTCTGACGAAACGTTCAGTGCGCTAATACACGTAACTAAGGAAGTACAGTTGCCGCGCAGTTGCAGTAAAATTTTGATCAAAACAAACACATTTGGTATTCTCTTAGCTTCAGTGAGATACGCCCGCGTCAAGTTCGAGCGTCACTGCAATATGATCGGCGCGTCATAAAATTACGTGAATCCTTTTTTTCTTTTTCTTTTCTTTTTTTATTACTTTGCCCCTCACTAGGATTTCTCCTGTATCGAGGGTACAGTTTACAAACATACATGTCACATGCACACACAACCAGACCCGAAACAACTATCTGTAGATCATACAAATATTTGTTCCGTGAGGGGATCGAACCCGCAGCACGTAGCGCAGAAAGCTAATCGCTTAGCCACTGCGCCAACCGTGTCGTCAAATTAGCCCTCAGGTTACTTAAAACTTTCCCGAGAAAACCGATTAGGAGCTTTCATTGATATCTTACGTAGTAGTTTATTTTACAAATACTAGGTACCTATCTATCAAACGCATCTAAACCAAATCTAGATGTAGGTACTACAATTACTACAGCCGCACTTGACATCATTTCTCTCAGTGAAATCGTGCGTACCATTGTGTTGATGACGTCGAAACACGAGCTGGAATGCAAAAACGCTCTTATTATAAGGATGGGTAAACACTAGAAAGCACTCGCCATATGTAATTCATAGCTTATTCAAGAACAACAGCTTATTCGAGAACAACGGTTCATTGAACTTGAAATAATAGTTTTTACTTTCATCTGTTAGAATTTTCTGTTTCTGTTTTTCTTCTCTGTTTGAATGTTCATTAATAAAATATAATAATATAATGCGTTAGCTAAGATCATATTGACCGACAAAATAACAGACTTATAAGTTCAGCATTATACTAAAACAAACTTCGTATTTTTAAACCCCGACAAAATAAAATAGAATAGAATAGATGTTTATTTCATGTAAACCAGATACTTATGAAATGTCGAGACTAGGTCTAGGTAAAAAAGAGGGGTGTTATAAGTTTGAAGTGCGTATCTGGGGATCTGTGTATCTGTCTGTGGCATCGTAGTTCCAAAACGGATGGACCGATTTCAATGCAGTTTTTTATTAATTGAAAGCTTGTTTAATCGGGTATCATTTTAAGTATGTTTCATGAAAATCTGTTGAGCTGTTCAAAGTAAGGTTATGAAAACCGTTATTGTCGTAACCCTTCTAATTGCAAGCGGCCACGTGAGGCCTTGAAAAATAATAATGTCTGTGTTTCGTCATCTATTAGTTGATCTGTGAAATGGCCCTTAGTTGTGAGTTCTTGAATCTGTACCGTGTTGATAGTCGGAAATTAATATCACAGACAACCTGTACTTATATGCACTAAATCACTTAAATGTAAACGCATAAACTATAAAATTTATAGAACCTGGCATCACGTGCAATTAGTATTTACAATGAGATCAAAATATGACTCATTATTGTACTGCGCAAATACAATTTATAAGGATGAATATGAAAAAAATAATTTGCGAAAATAAATGCAACAATAATAATTTTAAACCTTTGTTATTTCCTGTGAGATGAACAACTAATGGTTTCAAAGTTGAGCTTTTATCTAATTCCGTTGAAGTGGAAGCAACTATGAGAGAAATACTCAGAAACGCATAAGGTCGCATCTCTAAGAATACCCGGCAATCTAGTGACTTTATGCATTTTCCATGAATTATGCATGTTTTTGTTAGTCGTGGAAAATTATGAGGTACAGCTGCTTGTTTCAAAGTACCTTTAATTGTATCATGTAACAGGCATTTGCTTGCATTCATTAGATTACACTGCGTATGACACACAGGTTGTATTATGTTAAACTTTAATATACAAGTACTGGTTCATTATTATCGAATCACTCTTACACTGTTTTACACTGTTGCCATCCTAAGAAAATGTCTCCTCTGTCTATGCACCTGTCCTCTTGTGTATCATTCTAGTGTGTCTTGTATTTACGGCAAATAAATGATGTTTCTTTTTTTCTTACATCTTGGGTAAAAAATTACTTATCACTACATCAACACTAACATAACAGGGCTTCCCAATTTGTTAGCATGGTCTTTAACTATTACTACTAATTCCGTTAATACGACATTATTTGCAATGTGATTATTGTAAATTGACCTCGGGAACAAGAAAAAATATAAATCCTGTCAGCCACTTCATTGAGCGTTTGTATGGCACTCGTAATAGGTTTGGTTAGCAAGTTCGTCCTGCCATTTGGTAGGTACCTGCCATTTGGTATTTTAGTTACGCGGTAGACCCGCTGGTGTTGCTTTCCATTTATATATATTGAGCCCGACTCGAAAGCTTTCGATCTAAATCTGGATTCATACAAAAGCATCGTTTTAAAAATAAATTGTTTTTCATCACGCCTTTGAGAATTTTCCTTATAGTATTACCATGTTTATGATTTAAAAAAAGCATAACAGTATGATTAGGGGCACATCTCAACGTAAATATACCGATACAGCTGTACGATTCAAGAATCGAAACTGTCTGAAGTGAAGAGCAGATCGACGACGTCCCAAATATAAAAATAGAACCGCAGAACAGTTCACCGCGCGCTTTTACACCGGCTTTCTACGTCTAACCTATAATAAAATTATAATAACCATTCATTACATGTGCATCATTCCCGGTTAGCAGAAATGTCTCAAGACGGCGAGGGTTTCTTCAAAAAGTTCCACGAAACGATCAACAATTCTCTGGATGACGTGACGAGGAACAATTTCGCCAATTTAGAATCCAACACGAAGCGAGTTGCCTACTTGTGCAGTCTACCGATCGTCAAAAATTACAATGTAATCGACGATTTGCAGAAATGTCAGACAGGCGGCGAGTTTCCAGTGAAAAAAGACTTGGAAAAAGCGAAACAGTTGAAGGATGAGGGGAATAAAGCGGTGCAGAAAGGTGACTGGGCTAAAGCGATGCAGTTGTACAGCCAAAGCATGATTTACATGCCGGAGAAGGACAGTAAGTAGTATGGATAATAACTCCTGTGTTGACGTTAATGGTCCTATACCTACATGTAAACAAACTGAGTGAGTTGTTATTCAAAACCAGACGTTTAAGGAAAATAACACTTGTTTCCAATTCTTCATAAAAGTTAATTATTAGTATTATTTTTGAACAATAGGCAGTAGGTGGTATCATTTTCTGTCATAAAGGGGTTCTGATTTTACCGCAATAGATTTATGTAGGTACTACGGTAGGTAATATTGAATACATTAAAGTGGTTTTCCTGTTCCTTTAATAATGAGTACAGGATATTCCAAGAAGTCGTAATCGACAAATATAGAGCTTTTAAATGTATCTACCTAATTAACAATAAGTTTGCAGCTGAAGCTGAGAATTTAATTTTACAAATGGTTTTCCTTTTCAATTCCTAGTATACGAAAATAGACACAATATATTTGATTAATACAATATAATTTATGCATCTATATTTGTTTTCATTGTCGGTGACACTTCTTAGAACACGGAGAAGAAAATGATTATACAGTGTACACTTTATATTAACAGAATGAGTATCCGTTGTAGGCGGAAGGCGTATAGCATTTTTAGAGTTCTGTGTGTCTGTTTCTATATTCTGTTGTCGATTTAATTCAGGGCCTAAGAGTTAGTTAGGGTTTCATTAATTGCCTACTTAGGTAATTTCTTATTTCAACTATTTTTTCAGCCGAGGAGCTATCAGTTGTTATAGCCAACCGATCAGCGGCCTTAAACCACCTGGAGCAATACGAGGACACTCTCGCTGATATTCGGCGCTGCTTAGCTCTGGGATACCCTCGACACCTTAGGTACAAAGTCTACGAGAGGAGAGCCAGGTGCCTTCTAGTTTTGAAGAGGAACCAAGAAGCTATCGCTGCTTTTCAGTAAGTTTTTTTTTTTCTATGTAATATATTTTCTTTGGTGCGCACGGGGATAAAGTTACTTCGCGGGTAAATAGTTGGTGGCATGTGCACTCATATCTCTTATACAGTCCTAAGTAATGTGAACAATGTTATAGTGTCTTTTTACTTATAAAGAATTGAGTAAAATCAACAGAAGATACCTCAAAAACAATTAGGTAGATATATAATGTTTTTTAAATACGTAGGCAATAGCTTTTAATTGCGACTTCTGTTTATTTTAAAGACATAAATGATTATTTATATACTAAGATAGCTAAGAATAAATGAACAGTTCATTGCCGTTCGATCTATCGAAGCGGTTTTTTGACCGCACAGACGTCATGTTGTTTTATTTATTTAGATTAAGGATCGTCAACATTACAGACACTACACAATTATTAAATTACATAAAATTCTCGCTTTTCTAGTGTTGTTACAATTATAGACAACAATTATTTGAACATGTTCTCATTCCTTAATTAGCGAAATTTAAAGAAACCAATGACTAGATATTATAAGCATATTTCATTTCCACTTTCCAGGGATACTATCAGCTCACTCGATGAAGCTACCAAATTGGACAAAGAGAAAAGGCAAAAGATGCGCACAGACTCCAAACTCATGTTGGAAATATTGAACAAAGGGCTTGTATTAGCTGGAAATCCTAAGGACCCCGAGCCTTTGAAGAAGACTCCACCTAAGCCAAAACTCCCTGGCAAGAACAACCCTCAATATCCCGCAGCTTCAGACGCAATTCAGATTGAATACGATGAATTTCGAGGAAGATATGCGACGGCAACTAAAGACATAGAACCTGGCGAGGTGCTGTTGGTAGAAAAGTCTCACAGTGGAGTTTTATTGGCAGAATATTCCAGCACACATTGTCAAAATTGTTTCATAAAGTACGTATTATTCCAAGAATTTGAATAATTCCGATTTTTCGCCACTATTATAAAATCATTTGTTTTCTTGCAGGTGTCCGATTCCACTGCCATGTCCAAAATGTCCAAACGTGATATTCTGTAGCGACAAATGCTTGGAGGTGGCACAGAAATCTTATCATGGCTACGAATGTCACATTCTACCGCTCATATGGAAATCTGGATGTTCCATCACCTGCCACATAGCTCTAAGAATGATCACACAACGCAAAAAAGAGTATTTCTCTAACATTAGTCAAGAACTAGAAACTAAACCTTCCGGCCCTTATAAAACTGATGACTATAGAAATATCTACCATTTAGTGTCGCATGAAGCCAAAAGATCGAAGCAAGATTTCTTACACAGGACCCAAATGACAGCCTTCTTTGTGAAATTACTGGAAATAAGTGGTTACTTTGATGGAAAACCGAGAAATAACCCCGTGAAAGCTGATGAGCTGAAGTCAATGGCAGTAGATGATAAATATAAAGAAGATGTGGCTCTAATTGGAGGACTCATATTGAAGAACCTACAAATTCTAAAGTTCAATGCTCACGAAGTATTTGAGCTGCAATGTCCAAAACCCAAAGTCGGTCAGAACGTTATCAAACACGAAGGAAAGTCAGTCTTCTTGGCAGGAGCAGTATTCCCGACTCTTGCGCTTTTCAATCATTCTTGTGACCCTGGTGTTGTGAGGTAAACTACTTTATTTTACTAAACGTAAACCTTAGGCAACATACCCCACAGTTTGATCAACGGTTTTAACTCCATCAGATTAATTATTATGCTTATAATATTAAATCTTACATTACCATCGATATAAAAAAATGTCTTTATATTACAGATATTTCTGTGGCCCAAACATCGTGGTACGCGCAGTCAAAAACATAAAGAAAGGTGAAGAAGTCTCCGAGAACTACGGCCCCATCTTCACGACTGTTCCAAAACAGAAGAGGCAAGCAGAGCTAAAGGAGCAGTACTGGTTCGACTGTAGCTGCACACCGTGCGAACACAAGTGGCCATTGTATGAAGAAATGAACGAGAATTATATGAGATTCAAGTGAGTGCCCAGACTTTGAAATAATCTGTAGCTTATAGACCAAACACTAATTTGAAAGAATGAAAACGTATATAAGAAAGCAAAACACCCCACAATTTAAAAAAAAAAACAACTAAAGATAAAAAGTAAAAACTAAATAGATGACGTAAGAGAATTAAAAAAAATGAACTATCGATATTTTCGCATGAACGTGTCTTCGCATGGATTATAATTATCAAATAAGTAGGTATCTATAAAACATTTGATTACGATCAGCACAATGCGGGATGCGCGCCCACTATAGCATCAGTTTGATGGTCTGATCTACATCCTTAAATATGAGCATGCATTTCTGATACACGTTGTATATTTAAACTTAGTTGGATGGGATTGGGTTACAGGAAAACTTTATAGATGAGTACGTCAAAAAAGAAACTAAGTTATACATTCTGCCCTCGTTCATAGATGCGACTCGGACACTCCCTGTCCCAACGTGGTGGCAGTTCCATTTGACTGCAAGGAGTTCATGGTGCAGTGCGGCCTCTGCCACCAGTACACCAACATATTGAGGGGCTTGAAGTCTTTGCAAGTAAGTTCAACGTAGAATTAACGAGAAAATATAGAAAACAGGTCAGATATAATGTCCGTTCTTCAATCTATCGGTCAATTGTCGGTGGATTAGCAGGGGGAAGACAAATGCATGCAGGTGAGCAGTGACGTGCACAGGCATTTCGTAGGTACAAGGTTGGCAAAAAAACAACATAGTGTTGTATTGTAAAGTTAAATGATGGTTGTGACCCCCCACTGTGGGTGTGTGTACCTCGCCCTAAGACATAAATTAACTGATATTACAGTAATATTCACGTTAGTATTACTTAATACTTAATTTTTTAGGGTAGGCAATATCTTTTTTTCTCTATGGAGTGCACGCCACTACAGGTGAGGGGACTATACAGAATTAATGGTACGAGGGACATAATAAAGTCATTTGTAGATACATTTCAGCCGTTCATTCCATACCATTCATATCCATAAATTTAAAAGTTACCATAAATATTTTGATATTCACAAATTCCACTAAAATAAATAGACCAACTGAACGTTCTGTAGGCATCCGTATACGAAATAACGAAGAATTAGAGTAGATATGTAAATGGTTCAATAAACAAATGATACCTATATAGCTTGACATACAATGATAGAGCATATATCTTGTATGTTATCCGCAAATTAAGTGCGAATTGTTTGAACTAACTAACTTGAAAACTTCATGAAAATTCCGTGATGCTGTCATCATTACAGCAGACATGAATAAATAAATATTCAGAGTTTTAAAGGGTTTTTGTGCGGGTTCTTCCGCCCCTGCGGCCCCAGATACTATTGTTAATTTGTTTTATGAAAAGAGTATCCATGGAGTTTCTTTGTCGGTATCTTCTCCAGGACCAACCCACTTGGAACCGTGCACCTAGAATCACGACGTTTTGAAAGTGCCTGCAAAGGCCCAGTTGAAGTAAAAAAACTTTGAGTTTGACTTCATCTGAGTGCCGAGTCTACCCCTGATGTTAATTAATGGATTTAGAAGAAGATAGAGAGATTTTTCTCCTAACAATTAGGTACATGAACTAGTGTTCCATAGGGCGGGCTTAATGTCATAAGGCATTCTACCAGTCAACCTAGATAAGCATTGAAAAAGGTACTTTAAAAAGGTGAACGCACCTACAAACGCCGAACGCATCGTACGGGCGAGAAAAGCCTACTATTATAATTTATGTAAATTGGATTGCGTTTTTCTTTTTATAGATACTTAAATTATTGAAAAGAATAAGATTAATAAATATTTACAAAATTTATTTTACAATTCGGAACATAGGTATATCTACAATAAGTGAATAAGCTACATCCCAATTCAATTCAATCTTTGTTTCTCTATGTTGTTTGTATCTGAATGTTATTTAAAAACCAACTGCTTATAATTCCTATTGATGAAGGCACTACAGTACATTTTTGACAATATGGCAGTATATTAGCATAATTATACTACAAATATACTTAGGTACAAGAAAACTAGAATTTTTTATATAAAGTACATGACCATGGAAATAAAATTTATGCCTCCGAAACGAACTTTTTATAGTCAAAGAAAAATACGACCGCGAGGGAATCGCATCTGAGACCTTCTGGTTTAGTGCCTACTACTAGTACTTACTACCAGCAGTACTAGTACTGACCTAACGCGATCTCTGCTCGCGGTATCGAATTCTCCTTCCACATTTTATAAGTACACATTTCACTTGTTTTTTGTTTTTTTTAAACGTTGCCCCTCACTAGGATTTCTCCTGTATCGAGGGTACAGTTTACAAACATACATGTCACATGCACACACAACCAGACCCGAAACAACTATCTGTAGATCATACAAATATTTGTTCCGTGCGGGGATCGAACCCGCGGCACGTATTTCCACATTAGGCGGTCGTATTTTTCTTTCCACAGACTTTGTTGACACACTTACTCCCTTATTGTAAGATTTACTTATCAGTTACGCGATATGTATACTAGCAAGGAGTTCTAACTTTTACTGACATGGGCGTAAGCAGAATGCATTACCGCAAATCAAAGGATTCGAAGATACGCGCGTTTGCACCACGAATTTAATTTCGCTAGAGAAAACTCCCCATAATAATACTTTATACCTACTCGTAATTATGCAGGACGGAAGTAACTTCGTAATGAAAACTGGTACCGTGGTTTCAGTACATGATTCTAGAAATCAGAGTGAGAAATGTGTACAGTGGGCCGAGCACGAACATTTTGACGTATAGTAACATTAGTAACGTAAACGTAACCAAATTTAGAACCAAAAATTAGATAAAACATGCAATATTTGCGATAAAACAAGTGCGTTTGTTGCATAAAATTGAACAAAAATGCGATAGATTCATCGTATTTTATTTATAATCAAAATTTGCTACGTTTACTTTACTATACGTCAAAACATTCGTGCTCGGCCCACTAATCTTTAAAAAAAATGCGATTTTCTTCACAGTATTTTTAGGTAGTTATAGTATAAAAAATTGTTACAAAATCATAAACTTTTTGAAAAAACCGACGCACCGACGCGAAATTCTCTCTCTCATGGTCTAAAATTATGTACCGAATCTATGGTATCAATGTTGGTTACGATGTCACTGACACCCTGTATTTTACTCGGTACATATTCTAATTCTCCGCTAGCTCTGGTCACGCCTCCATGTACCATTTGTACTGTCATATACCTTTGATCAGTGGCGTAGCGTAGTGGGAGCGGCACTTCCAGGGAGCGGCAAAATTTCACAATAAATAATCATAATATCTTGTAAAAATTTGAACCATTTCATTTCATATTTTTGTCGCTCCTACGATTCGGATCAATTGAAATGAGCACGGAATTTTTCATTACTTATTCTGTCACGAAACCGGGGAATCCACTTTCTTTAAATGAATGTATAATAACGACATCTTGCTCTTTGTAGCGACTGGCAGGCAGCACCGTCTGTACTGACTTGCAGGGATTCCCCGTATGTTTTCAATAAAGGCAAACGCCCACTCTTGGCCAGTAGGTAGGCAGGTTCGTTACACCAATGTGAAAAATACAAAAAAATATCTTATTTAGTAACTAAAATATTGTTATTATTTATTTGTTTGTAACACTCGGGAATTAAAAACTTATATTAAAAAGATATTCAATCAAATAAGCATGTAATGCAATCTTCATTTCCGCACGGTATGTCAATCTTATAAAAGTAGTGATGGCAAATGTCACAAAAATCGAAATCAAATAAATCGAGAACTGAATGATATTCTGAAAATCTTTTTTCTTTTGTTTCGCTTCCCATATTAAAACGTTTAATTTCTATAGAATAGGTAAAATAAATGTCTATTGATTGTCTTCCGAAATCTATGCAGTGCTGGTTCAAGTTTATTAAAAATATCGATTCATAGCTCTATAACATCGGTTTTTGATAAATCGATGCCGAATCGCCATCACTACGTCAATGATAATTGAAATTGACAGTCTGTGTTGACAGTTACCATTTTGTTTGTTGCGGGTTGTTTGTTGTGCTTGTTGAGTTGTGATTTTTCCTCCACGGTTTAGCTATTTTCTATCCGATGACTTTGATTAGTATTATGGCGATGACAACCTTCGCTTTACATTGGATTCCGTACCCGTTTACCACGACGACACTGGCTTGCCAGTCAACTCGATGTTTGTTTTATATCAACCTTGAATTTTTTTCATACAATTTTAAAATTCTGTCCAAGTTCTATGTAAAAAATTGTGGTTGATTTTGTGTCTATGATTTCAACCCTAATGCCTATGATTTGCTGTATTTATGGACGCCACTTGGCCAAAACCTCCTTAACGAATGGGCATATCCCTTTTTGTTGTGTTACTGTATATTTTAGTCTTTTAATTTCAAATATATAAATAAGGGGGCGGTGAAATTTTCCTCCGCCCCGGGCAGCTGACACCCAGGCTACGCCACTGCCTTTGATATACCTTCTCCCTCACACATATCATCGTTCAGTACATATAGACGCCATAGACGATGGTGTAGCAGTATATAGTGTCGTTCCTATACAAGTCATCCACGTAGTCGTCAGTTTCGGGGTCCCATATGCATCTCTGACCGCACTTCACCCCCGCACCCCTCATTTCTATAATAGTTGACTGGACTATGATCTTGTACCTGAAAGAGAGGGGATCGTTTCAACAGGTTTTATGGATTTTGAATTGGACGATGGAACGTGTCTATCAGTGGCGAAGGGTGAAATTTTTTATAGGGGCTTCCCCTGAAAAAGCCCTCCAAAAAAAGCACACTCACCAATTAATGCTGCAAGACAAAAATCCATACCGTCTCTTGTAATCTATATAGTCATTAGTCATGTCTGGAAGAGCTCGACCTAACTGAATAACATGCTTTTTTATCAGTTGGATGAGTAAATAATATAATATTACGTTGGTCTATGCATTAACCACTTCCTCCGATGGGAATCGAGTTGTATGGACTCTTCGCTACTGCTGTCTATAGAAAACTGTTGGTACAGTCAAGGACTATACCTATTAAAGACGTGTCAGTACACTACCATTTATTATTTTTTCATAGTAGACATGTTCATTTCATATTGAAGCACATGGTAAGCAGTCCTCTACCACAGAGTAAGAATTAATTTAATTCAGAGGTACGACGAACCCGTCTAGACAGAGCAATCGCGCGGTAAGTGGTATTAAAAAGACTGGGTTTTCAGAAAGAAAACTCTCAGTAACAGCCCGAAATTAGGAACTGTGGTCGATGGCAATAGGCTTGCCCGCAATAGACTTAATAACAGCATCGGCGAAATTTGGGTGTACGCAGGGCTAGATAATCAAGCTATACATTTCCAGTAGAAGCTGACCTCTCAATTTACCTTAAGTCTATTCAATGCGAGGTCAGCTAATACTGGAAATATATAGCTTGATACATAACTGTGTGTACAATAACACCTCTGCCTAACCAATTGTGGAACACAGGCGTATGCTATGTTATGATAAGTAATAACGCTAAGAATATATATATATATTTCTATTCTATTCTAATAACGCTGAAAATACCAGTACCTTTTCATATCAAGCTCCTGTACTCTCTGCCGCACTCCATTGGCGATGACCTTGGCCCACCGCGGCGCCTGGTCGGAGCGATACTGGCGCCCCATCAGCTGCTCCTGCATTGTCGTTAGGATTATGTCCTTGACATTGGCTGCTTGGAACCTGACACATGAAAAAAAAGCTTCAAAGTTAAAATATATTGCTTAATGGTAGACGAGGGCTGAAATTATAACCTAACCGTCAAAAACCCCGGACTAAAAAAGACTAAAACTAGAAAAAGAGCTGTAACTTTCGAATGGCTCAACAGATTTTCATGAAACATGCTATGATAATACCCAATTAAACAAGCTTTCAATTAAAAACTGCATTAAAATCGGTCTATCCGTTTTGGAGTTACGATGCCACAGCCAGATACACATATAGGTACATAGATCCACAGATCCACACTACAAACTTATAACACCTCTCTTTTTGTCGGGGGTTAAAAATGACCTTACTTTTCACCAAGTCCAGGCCGCACTTCATATTTAGGAGGTGCGAGAGCCTTCTCTACTACTGGAGTCAGAGGTATATCAATATCACGCTCGTCTACATGTGGCGCCTCTTCTTCTACAACTGAAATAGATTTAACGTCACATTATACAACAGCATAAGCAAAGCCAGAGGGCTAATTCACGTAATTTTAAGACGCACCGATCGTATTGCAGTGACTCTCGACTTTACGCGAGTGTATCTCACTGAAGCTCAGAGGATACCAAATGGCAGAATAGTCGACATCGGCTCAATTGCCATAACGAAAGAAAAAGAAGAAGTTTATCAAATGTGTTGTTTTGATCAATATTGTATTGCAACTGCGCGGCAACTGCACTTCTTTAGTTACGTGAATTAGCCTACAGGACTTGATTCGATTGGGCGGTTCGACAAATAGACATCTGAATAAATTTGACTAAATCTATTTAAATCTATAAAAAATAATCCCTATTTGCCTTGGTCAAGCCATCACGCGTGAACGGGTGGACCAATTACGCTAATTCTTTTTTGTTGTGTTTCTTATAATTGTAAGGATTGGTAGATAGGGTAGGTAGGTAGGGTAAGTAGGTAGGTAGGGTCGGTAGGTAAGTAAGGTAGGTAGGTAGGGTAGGTATATAATAGTAGATAGCGTAGGTAGGTAGGTAGGGTAAGTATAGTAGATAGGGTAGGTATTGGTAGATAGGCTAGGGTAGGTAGGTAGGTAGAGTAGGTAGTTAGGTAGGTGCAAAGTTTTATTGGCGGTACGAAGTTCGCCGGGTCAGCTAGTATCAAGATAAACATACCCAGTGGCTTTATAATACCATGGTCCATGGTAACATAATAAGACCACAATGTATAACTATACTAGGATAGAAATCTACATGATAAGTCAGAAAGGGTAAAATCTGATGTTCCATACAAATATTTCAATATTACTCGACTAAATGTATGGGACAGCAGATTTTTAGTCGAAATTTCTGTGTTGGTTCCATAGTTCAGGTTGTGCATAATGATGAGTACAATAACCCCCTTTCAGCTATAAATAGCTTTTCTGACTAACTGTGTATGACGTTATTACAAAATCAAAAGAATCAAAGAATTAATTTCAGCGAGGGACAAATTCCCTCAAAACCCATGTAATACAATACAATCATTTTAAAGGATTTTACCATCTTCGTCATCTGCCATGATGAGTTACCAAGGCTCTTGTGAGTTACGCACTTGTTAGCATATGAATTAGGCAGGTTATCTGAAAATAAATAAGATATTACATGAATTAGTAAGTTATACAAAATCAAGTATAACTCAGCCAAGTACTCGGCGTTTGATTTGATCTAGATTATATTAAAGCCATGTATTCTAGCCAATTTCTTAAGGATATCTATGGCATCTACAAAATGGATACGGCGATCCGGGGGGCTAAAAAGGCCGCTTTAGATGGATCACAATATGATACATATTACAAATGTCAAAATATCTAGGTACTTAAATGACGACTCTTAATGTCATCCGCATAAGGTTCATATTCAGTAATCATCTGTTTAACAGTTAATATGCAGATCAGTAGATGAATTGCTCAATGTGGCCTTTTTAGGCCGCCTGATCTTCAACTCCATCTAGTTTTAAAAACAACTATTAATCTGTATAAGCATAATCCAAAATTATTTTTTATTATTGTTGACATTGATAATTTAATTTTCAAATTCTTTTCCCAGGACACTGAAATGATGTACCGTCTTGGCCGAGCAGCGATGGAAGGTGGCCAGTATGGAGAAGCAATGAAGAAGTTTGTAGCTGTACTGAAACTTTATGACGAGACCCTATCCCCTCCATACCGCTCCTACTATGATTGTGTTCAGGACTTAAGGCGTTGTATGTTAGCTATGGGCAACTACAGTATCGTTTAGAAGCGAAATATTCTATTTTATTTCAGAAATGTTATGTATTTTATGTATTGAGAAAATCTACCCTAATTAAAATATTGTAAGACAGGACACCAACCACAAGATTTTTTTTTATTAGAACTGGAAAATAATGATGTATATTTATTTTGTATGCTTATTTCTGTTAGAAATCCTAAATAAGTGATATTTTTCATGCTAAAAGAACTTGTTTTATGTATGTTGTTTATTATGATTTGTTTATAGATGTGTAGATTATAGTTAAAATTTAAATTTTTAATATTTTATATACAAAAGTTGGTACTTTTATTATATAGATGATAGGCACATCAATATTTACAATAATATTATAATTTGAAGTTTTTATATTGAGTTTTTACTGACCAAAGTGAGATGTTATTTTGAGCTACTAATTTAGTTTATTTGTGATATAAATTAAGAAAAATATGTCAAATCTTGTTCTTATTTACTTTTTCCCTTTTATCACATAACATCAATGTCTCTAAGGGCCAGGGGTCAATGGAGCTTAGGGCAGTAATGCACTTTGCCTATAGTTGGCTGAAGGCAGTATATATAATGAACCCTACGTTTCATTCCATGTGATAGGGGAGCAACCCTAGTTCCATTTATCGGACGAACTACAAAAACTCTGGACTCAATCCCAAATTTCCAACCATCTAATATGACGTGAACAACATTAGACTTTTACCGACCACACCCGGCAACCGTACTTGCGACCACTAAAACAATGGGGCGGTACTCTGCCCTGTATATAACTTTTTATTGAAATTTAGAATTAGGAACATTTTGATTCTAACCTAAAATAAAATGTTGACTCTTTGTATGGAGTTTTCAGATAAATAATGATTCAATGTGATGTGGTAATAGGTTCAAACTTACATATAATCCAAGTTAATCACAGAAATAATCACGTAGGGTCAGTAATCGTACGTCTTGAGAAATAAACAAACAATCGTAATATTTCCGTTACTATGACAACCATTTGACAACTAATGTCAAAAAATATCACCCTGTTCCACGTATGTATCTACCGGAATGATAATATCGTTGATTTATTGTTTTACTAGATTAACCCTAGATAATTTTTTTACAGTCAAGAGACTGCTTTTGGCGTAATCTATTTTGCTATTTTTAATAATCAAGGTCTTTTGTATAATTTTTTAAACTTTTCTTACCGTAATTTTTGTTTTTACAATTTCGTGGAATGGAATTATGTGAAGTCCAGTCCAGGGAAAAAATTATTCAAAAACTTTGTGGAAGTGTGTTCATTTCATGTGTTAAGGTTCTCAATCTATCAAGTATTTGTATCGTTGAGGGTTAAGTTCGATTGCAGAATACTAACAGGCCCAATGAGACGTCAAAATGTGTTCCAAAAACCAAATATTGCAGTTTTAGCATTTATTCTGTAACTCAAAGTAATTTCCCTAAAGAAACACGTACACCTATCTCTGTTCTAAATAATTTTAATGTAAATATAGCGAATTTTCTAAAATAGCCGACTTGGATCACGCGAAAAGCATTTTGTTTGGGAACTGCAACTTTGACATGTGTTTCAATTTTGGGGATCGAAAACAAGAAATCAGACGAAAAACTAATTAGTGTTAATAATATAATGGCTACATACGATAATAAAATTTGGCTCCTCAAAAACATACGAGATGCATTTATTGCGACCGACGACACCGGTTTGTGTGAGACCGTTATGGCTGGGGAGGATTTTTCGAAAGTATTTCAAAATAAAGCTATTGAGGAGAAGAAGAGGATAAGAGAAGGGAGGTTAACCCAGCCGGGGCCGAGTAAGGGTAAAGATGGGATGGGGGATATATCTGAAGAGGAAATTGGTAAAGAAATAGTAACACAATTCGACCCTTACCCTGATATGGATGATAGTGAGGATGATGACCCGTTGTGTGGCAGCTACGTGCGCTACGAGGAGTTTGGAGGCCACAGGTATAATGTAAAACATAATTTTCTTCTTAATATTATCTTTATGATGTGATAACTTGTATCACACACTGCCATAGCTTATCTGGTGGTTGTAGAAGCATAGCATCAGCCATTTACAGCCTCTAGAATGTCTTTTAGGTCATAGTTTGACAATCAACCAATATAGTTCAATTTCATCAGCTTTATTTTATTAAAACTATCTATAGTAATTATTGTTACTCTACTGACCTAGTTAGGGACCATAGGTATGAAGTTATTAAGACTGTTGCACATTCAAGAAATTATGTACCTAATAACTACTTTAGGGTAACACTTTATAAAATCTGTGTCACTTATCTAAAGATTAAGTTGTTTTCCTTAAAAAAAATAATTAACCTAGATTCAATATTTTATAGACAACGATCCAACACAGCACAATGGCTTGACAAAAAGGAGCAAGCATTAAAAAAGGCAGCTAAAATTAAAGTGATAAAATGGGAGGACTCATCACCTCTCACCACAGACCAATTAGCGGAAGTATTTTCAAAATTAGAAGTCCAAAAACATGAGAAACAGAAGTCTTTACTTGCTGAACAACTTCAGAACTGCCCCAACTTGCCCCACCGTCAGTATTTGGAGTATGCAAAGTTTGATGGCACAGCACAACTTGGATTGCCTACTAAGTCATTCAAGATATTCATGACGATGCTTCCAGAGAAGCATCAAAATTACCCCCTAGTTGTGTGTGTCATAGCCAGTGCTAAGATCAAGGATTTAATTGGTTTCACATGCTATAAATACAGGTATGTGTTTAGTAATACTTATTTTAAGATAAAATGAGATGAAGGCAGACTGGCCACCAAATTGAACTGGGGATCTTCCTATCAGGTTATCTTGAATAGGCAACCTTTTCAAGATAAGCTGCAGTGGATCCACTAATTACTAATGAACGCATAGTTTTTGAGGTTTCAGTTAATCAATTATTATTCTTGTATACAACTAAAAACTTTTTATAAATCATTATCTTTTGTCATATCTTCTTCAGCATTGAACATCCAGACATATCACTTGGATCTGTGCATGATTACGGACTTTGTATAGCAGAGGATGATGGGGAGGTTGACTGGGCATTCCCGTGTCTGGATGCCAATGAACCTTGCTCCAAATTCGGCTTCACATGCCTCGGCCTTGTAGAACTAAAGAGCAAAAGTGCAATGACCCAACCACCTTCATCAATACCTGAAGATGGCATGAGTGGTGCCTTCCATGTGTTCTCAAAGGTCACAGACTCTGGACAGAGCCATCAGAACCCATCTAGACACAACACAGGAGGAAGTTCAACATCAGAAGCTGTTTTAAGTGCATTGAAAGCTTTGAATGAAGGTAATACATGCATTATTTAAATTAGCATGTAACTTGATTCAAATCTAAGTGAATTTTGTTAACAGTATGATCAGCAGTGAATTATCCTGTCTATAATATTTTCTGAACAGTATATGAAATCTCCTGTCACCATTAATCAATTTGGAGATAACAAGACAAACTAGGTCCAACTATCTCTACTTTTTAACCGACTTCAAAAAAAAGGAGGAGGTTCTCAATTCGATGCATATGTTTTTTTTAAACCTTAAAGAAAGCCTCAAGAAGAATGCTTAAACAATATCTTTATTGTATAAGGCTTAAAAAGCATAGAACTATATTCTATGTCCTTGTTATTTGCAGGCACTGGAGACACGGACCTAGGCAAGATGCAGTCCCACATAATGGCGACAGAAGCACCTCAGTACAAAGCATACAAAGTGCATCTACTACGCAAAGTGCGGACCAACACATCTGTACAACTCGGCATCTCACTCGACAGGATAGAAGTTGAGCCTCTAGTCACACATAAACATGCTTTCTGGGTATGATATTATTGTATGTATGTATGGCGCTTTGGGTATAGATCAAGGCCCCATGTTCTGGCCAAGGGAAGGACAAAGTTTACCAGAAAGACCCTCAAAACGATAGTCCGACAACATTGTGAAGATCGCGTGACGAGAATGGACTAGCTACTAGTAGTGTAAAAAAGAGAAGGTTTTTATTCAGCAGTGGATAGACGTTAGCTGAAGAGATCGGTTTATCTTACTAGGATACCGATAATACACTTTAAAGTGCCACAAACTTATCTGACCCGGTCATGCAGTCGCTGCCGTCGCTTTTACCAATGTCATCTCCCAACAAAAATGTCATTTTGAAGCATTTTTGAAGTCATTTTTGTTCTGTAACGACGTTAGTTCCAATTTTGGTCACCGGGTCAGATAAGTTTGTGGCACTGTAATTGGGTTTTGAAGATGGCAGTTCCATGTATGGTACTGATATTCGATCGCTTTTTGGTTACATTACAATTTGACCAGACCGACAATATCGAATTCGAATAAGACAAATTAAACACTTGCTAGGCTAGGTCCATAGACGTTCTAGTGAAAATTCGACTCCTATCGTATCATAATCCTAAATTCACTCCTCAATATATGCTTCTCCCATGTTATACTGATAGTATTTCTGTCAGTATACAAAAAATCTAAATTGTCCCAAAATACGTTTGTGTCGAGTAGATATTGAAGTTTTGTATGGGACACCTCATAATTTTTAAGTGATTACTAAATTGGTCGGGCGATCGAAGTTGGTTAGATACTGTCATTGAAGCGGGCGGCGGCATTTCGATGTTAATGATATTAAACAAAAAGCTGTGCCGCATGACAAAACCATTACCACCACCACCGCACTTAATTAATTTAATTGTTTTATTATTTATGTACACACATACACATGACAAAGAAAATAAGTAAAGATGAGATTATGTTTTGTTTAGCAGAACAATGATTTAAGATTTAGTATTATGTGGTCTTGGTGTAAGGTTATAATTAAGTTTCGTGCGTCATACTGGGCGTAAAAATAAAAACTTTTTCTTTCTTTTTTTTCTTTAAAACTGTAAATTAAAATTTTTGATTATATTTTTTTTTGTTACAAAGCATTTATGCAACCTATAGATACGGGCCGACAGTACCTATAGATACGCGGGACTACTGGAAGAAATTTCATTACAAACAAGTAGTTTCATTGTGCTCATATATCTGTAACATATCTATTACCATGTTTCCTTGTGTGTACATAAATAAATATAATAGATACTTTTTAGAATATTTCATGTATGAATGGAAGGTCATTAAATGTATATTTAAAAGCGTAATAGCTATTTCTTATTGGTTTTGTTGTAATCATCGGGATTACCCGCCGTCAAAACTTAAATAAAATCAGGATAATAGTATGCGGAAAACTTCTCGAATATGTTTATGATATAGGTACAATCAGAGAATAATACTTTTACGTACCTATGCTGGGTACTT
The DNA here is from genome assembly GCA_932294325.1 of Allophyes oxyacanthae. NCBI lineage: Eukaryota > Metazoa > Arthropoda > Insecta > Lepidoptera > Noctuidae > Allophyes > Allophyes oxyacanthae. Next base: position 14,819,161 of record OW028611.1, read on the forward strand.
TCCTTTTAATAATTTATCGCTTAATGTAAAAACCGTATTGGTATCCAGTATATTCGAAATGCTGAGGAAGGACGCCCTAGAACTTATCATACTGAAATTATTGGTGATATCCTTAATAAATATTAAAGTTTTAAATAAAACTATAGAAAACGCTTTTGTCATCCAAACTAAACGTGTATGCAAAATGTCAGCTCAATCGGAAACCGGGAAGTGGGTCAAATTTAACTACCAAGATTTTTTTACATAGTGAGTTACAGGTGACGCTAATAAAAGTAAGGTATGGAAAGATACATGAATATGGAACAAGCAAAAGGAGTATGTAAGGATCGTAGTACGTCCGCAGTCTATGCCTACCAACATGGGAAAAAGGCAGTCTCTGTTTTGTATAGGTACAGAATATTTATTTATGTAGTGCGAATAATTTGTAGTGTCTCTGTTCCTAAATGCAACCGCACTATTGGGATACACTTTACCAAAACAAAACGAAAATTCGACTTAGTACGTACTAGCGCAAACCATACAAAATCAAATTTTCATTTTGTTTTGGAGTGAATTTTAATACTGCGGATGCATTTGGGAGCGGACATTGAATCACTGCAAATTTTGCGCACTACATAAAAATATATCCTGTATATTTTTATTTTTTTTTCTCTTCCATATGCAGTCAAGATCGAAGTACTTCCTGCACAGCATAGACTCGGTGGCGTGGTGTCAGATCCTGGAGACACGAGGCAATAGAACTACCTTCAGGATAGTCTACTCTCCTAGTCATAACGCCGCCTACAACGACAGGAGTAGCGCAGGTAATTATTAATAATCCCTCTGACCTGTTAGAGCGTGCGGTCATCATAGTCAATATTGTAGTTAGTCAGACTATAATGGCGCGTTTACATTATTCTGTTTGGCCGTATTCGGTCGTAGCCCATTTGGGGTGATCAAATAGTATAAATTGTTATTAGCCCATGTACCCCAGTACTATATATTATCGAGGACTTTATGAGGCCCTCTCAGCTTTGCTGGTTTCCTCACTGTTTTCCTTCACCGTTATCGCAAGTGACAATCAAATTGTGATCCGCACATAAATTCGTAAAGTCAGAGGTGCGGGCCGGTTTTTAACTCTAATCCTCCTGCAAGGAAGGCAAGCGTTCAATCGCTAGGATATCACTAGAACTCTTAACGTACAGTCCGTTTCTCCTAGAAGTCTAAAAATGGAAAAAGTATTCTCGTGTCTTCTGATGTTTCCACGAAAGATGCCTCACAGCAATTGGGTATAAAAACTTTTTAAAATACGTAATAGCTTATAGCGTACCTACCTTTTATTTATTTTTATAGACTCCTGTGTAAAAGACACAAAAAGATTGTTTACATTATAAAACAACTAAGAAAAATCTGAAAGACTATTAATAATAAATTAATAACTTTCTTATTTCTAGGTAACTCCACAATGTTTCATCCGAACGCCACATATAAAGTTCACGACTTCGAATGCGAACACGACACGGCTAAAGAAATAGTTGAGAAAGTGAACACAATCCTAGATTTAAGGAACAGTCCGTGCCGCCGTGATTATAAGACTGCCAAAGAAAAGAAAGTTCAGACCAGACGAAGTTTTCACGCCAAACACTTGAGTTGAGTCTCGTAGAAACTGTTGTACAGTGTAATATACTCCTGTTAAAGTTCCTGAAATGCACTCTTAAGATTGGAAACGAATGAAGCTGTATACATGGGCTCGAAGTGTAAAGCGAAGTGCGGTTTACACATTGGTGTAATGTTTCCCAAACAAAATTGTTCAGTGTCATAAAAAATATTGTGAATAGACCCAATATATGTAACAGTGTTACATCTAGTGTTCATACAAGGTTTTGGGAATTTAAAAACCAGTAAAAGTATGTTATAAGCATATCTCAACTGTTTGAAATTATTTAGGTTTAATTTACAGGAAAATTATAATCTAGTCCTTTCCTGCCCTGAATAATTTGAATGTATTTATCCTTGATATTATAAAACTGCATATTCTCAGTTTATGATATGTTATAATTAATTATAAATGAAAAGATAACTTGTATAAAATACTGGATTAAAGAATGCTTGAAAACGGGCTTGCAAGGCATGTGAGATGAAAGGAGCTTACAGCAATAAATAAAAATTCGGTAAAAAAAAATTGTTCACAATATTCGAGTTTACTATACTGTCGATATCAATGGTTCCTTATTCCGTAGGCGTCATTCGCATTTACGGGCGAAAACACGATACTTATCCATACAATAACTGCTAATGCGTAAGAAGCTTAAGGGCGTGACGTCACTTGTCAAGTTTGCAGCTGTGTTAGCGCCCAATACAATTATTTAAATGAAGCGTTTACGTTATATCGCGTTCATTGTGCTGAATTCGGACGCTCACTCACAACACCAAGTCACTAGTGGAGCCACATCCTAAAGTTGAAATGAAAGTATAGAGCACACACCACACACACAAAACACTCCATAAGTACAGCTTCGACATCGATACAATTCAAATTGTATCTCTAAAAAATGTATTGGAGGAAGAATGTTCAAGGCAGTGTTATAAAAACTATTGTGAATCGTCGTATGGTTAAAATTTTAATAATTTTGTATCTAGACATAAGTAACTGAAACATCTTAAGAGTGTTGTGTACTTCAAACAAAGTGTAAATGAGTATTAAGTTTTTAATGTTATGTATTATATTCGTTTAAGTTGTAATAACTTATTTTCGTCCATATTTAAGTTGCGTTAGAATTTATTAAAACGTTTAACGTCGTACAGAAATCCTGTGGGATTCATGCAAATATACTTCAATGCAATATTATATTGGAGATGTCTCGGATAGTTTTAGCTGTGATGTCTATATTCTTCTAAGTATTTCTAAACAGAGTCACTAGTTGCGGATACTTGCGGTGAAACTATTCTAAATTGTTTTTGTGAAGCTCATGCAATTTTGACCAAAAATGCTTGTTCAATTAATTGTGATCTGCAGCCTAGCTAGGAATAGCTAGATAAGTTTGTAACTAGTGGCAATGTTACCACCGAAACTGTCGATAATTTTAATTCTCATTCATATGTACTACCCAGTCTTCAAATAAAATATATCTAAGTCTACAAATATGTTTACAGACTACCGCTTAGATTATGAACAAACCTCCACTGCCAGAATCAGCTCAATTTTTAAACTGTAGTAATCCATTGCGTGCGTTAATATTGATTATTTTGTGTAAAGCCAGTTCCACATTCGTGTATTATTTGCGGCATGATTCCCCCCCTAAGGAAGAGTCGGGAAGCTGCAGCATCCACACTCGCATTCACGCCTTTTTCGCGGGCATCTTACGCGAATAACGCATGAGTGGAGACCTGCCATAATATTTCTGGTACCGTTATTAAATAGACAATGTTCTGATTAAAGTGTATGAAAAATGAAATAATAAGGATTAATTATATTATCTCATAAATGATGAAAAAAATGTGTGTAAAAACAGATTTTCAACCGTATCTAGCTTTTTACGCAATGGATTACTCCATAAATATTCATGTACAATCTTAATTCTAATAATGAAATAATTTATGTTGTGATTTAATGTTGATTTCTGTATGAATCGAATTTATGTATCATGAATGAAATGTAAGTTACAATGAAATAAATTGTTATTCATTACCTAAAATTACGTCGTTTTTCAATAAACCTAAGGTTGATTGCACACAGCAAACACCAATCAACGAATCGACGTGTATAGAAAATGATGACACATCGCCGTCGTCGGTGGACGTAGGCGGATCAAGAATTTTTCAAGCATAAGTAATTTTAATCCTTATTTTAATTCCATTAAGACTCGTTTTATTATTACTACAGAAGGCCGAAGCTTTCCGCGGTTTGCTCGGATATCAACCAAAATTGAGTGCGAAAAGTGTTATCTGCATGGCCCCCATATTATACAGGCTGTCTGGTAATTAATGGATAAGCCTGAAAACCCTAACAGAAGAGATTATGGCGGTTAAAAAAAAACTTAGGTCGTTATAACACTACCTTACTCTTCTTATGGGCTAACAAACCATACGTACTTGTTAAAAAATTACAGCCCTTTAAATCTTTCGCACTATGTTTATTGGCACAGTTTGACATAGTGCGAAAGATTATTATAGTGCCACAAACTTATCTGACCCGGTGACCAAAATTGGAACTAACGTCGCTACGGAACAATAATGACTTCAAAATGTAATTTTTTTAGGGAGATGACATTTGTAAAAGCGACGGCAGCGACGCCATGACCGGGTCATAAGTTTGTAGCATATACTATTGTAGTCTTTGGTTTGTAGTAAGGTCGCATAATGTCAGACTTTGACATAACGCGACCTTTACACCTACATCATACATGCCCAGATGGCGAAAGCACTAGTACTTATAGGTATTCTCGAGCATCTAGTTCCCTTAAAGTCTAGACTTATAATACACGGTTATAATCTCTCTATGGGCGGACCCACATCACTGTACCAGGCAGAAGCTTGTAATATGCTTGTAATAGTTAAATAATGAGAAATCTGTCAATGACATACACAAAATCATGTTAGTGTTTTTATTATACGAATATTTATTATTTACACAGTTCATTCACGTTAGTATTTATATTTACATCTCATATCTGCTGATATTATAAACAGTTTGTTACTATCGATATTCTAAATTAATTATTGCCACTAAATAATAAATGGCACTAAATCGGCAGCTTTAGTTCTTCATACTTATTTATGATTCAGTTATGATACAAATGGTGCTGATTCTGTTGTTTACAATCTAATTTAGTCTCACTACTATGCCTCGTTCTAACAAAAAATATAAGAAAAGGATGGAAGATATTTAATCCTGTTAAATTAGTCCAGCTTGTTATCAACGTGAACGTCACGTCTAATTTCTCATAAATTACAAGGGCAATAGACTAATTTGACAGTTCTAAATATTTTCTGTCCTTTTCCAATGATGTGTTTGAGAAAGAGATATAGCATTAAAATTTGTTAAGTGCTATGTGCAACAGAATCGGCACCTACGTCTTACAATTTAGATTAAACGATGTACTTTAAACAGAGACTTTATCGGTTTTCACAGTGGCATGAATATGGGTTAGTTGGGAGTAATGTCTTTGTGAGTTTCAAATTACATGGAGTTAATTCAGCGTAGGCAGCTGCTTCAGTATGACCCAATTATGGATACGCGGAAGTCGCGCGGCGTACAAAGCGAGGTGCAACGCGGAAAAAGACGCGTATCTCCGCTCATACAGAGCGAGGGAGAGAGCGACGCGCCGAATTGCGCGCCGCGCGACACTCCGCGTCTACATACTTGAGCCCTTTAAAGTGCTGCTAGATTATGCAACACCCCATATGTTTAAATGGCACCTGAGATTACCCAATTGCAAGACAATTCTATCTTCTAAATACATTATAAACTATTTACAACTCCAATAATGTTTTACTACTAGTCATTCAACAGTACTATTTTCGAGGATGTAGTCTGTAATCTTGTTTATTATGGTCTCACTTCGTGCTAATATTACATCGTCAAGTTCGTTAGCTCGTCGGTACAATGCTCGTGCCTCTAGAACCGATTTATGGAGCTTTTGCTGACTGTCAACAAGTTTGGATATGTTAGGTTTTCCTTTTAAGAATTCTATGTCTTCCTTTGATAGAGCTGCGTAGGACATTCTTGATATGCTGGAAGGTTTGGCTGCCATCCGGTATTGTCTGTAAAAAATTATAAAAGAACATTGAAGACATAAACTCGCATGCGAAGTAACTATATCAACAAAATAAAATGCTTTACTATCCAAACTTATGACTATTCTTAGAGGAACTATCCTAATGGAATAGTGTAGTATCTTATAACTTAACAACATAATTATAATCTAATCTAATTTTAAGTAAGTATTTAAGGTTTTGGCATATCACACTATTCTGTGTAACATATTGTGTTTAAAGCTATCATTGTGAATACCCTCAGAGTACAACAGAATATGTCTGTGTCCCTCACTACAACAAAGTCCGGAACGCACGGGTAATCATGATATCATGCTCACTGATATGGTAATGTTATCGTACCTAACTTTACAAGACAAATCACTACATAGTATCAAACAAAGTCGCTTCCCGCTGTCTGTCTGTCCCTATGTATACTTGATCATTAAAACTACGCAACGGATTTTAATGCGATTTTTTTAATATATAGATTGATTCAAGAGGAAGGTTTCAAGAAAAAACATCATTTTTTCTGACGTAATCTTCATCATCGAATGCACTAACTATGTCATCATCTGTAACAAGTGACCTCGCAGCCATTCTTCACCATCAACGTAATGAATAAAAAAAAACAAATGAAAAATCAAGACAAAGTACACCTGTAAAAGTTACGCATAAGCTAACCATTCGTCAAAATTACGAGTATGAAGTAGGTATCTCAAAAACTAAATTACTTACCGGCTAAACGCGATTACCATACGACGTAGTCTAGCGCTCACTAAGTAGGCACGAAACCGCGAGTGTGTAGGTAACACAATTAAAAAGGGAGAAGGAGATATTAATTACTGGTTATTCGTCATTTTGACGAACATTAGCTTTCTAGGGTTAACATAAATCATAATTATTTTTAAGTGTATGTTTAACAGCATAGTATAACTAACTTTTGTGTTAGGTATATTTGCCTAACATTTGGGAAATGATTACAGTTGCTACTATTTATAATATACAAATATTGAAAATACATACTTGTTAAGGTCATGATATTTGTTCCGCCTCTCATTGACCTCCTTTTTCCACATTTCTTTTTCAACCAAGAGTTTCTGATAATATCTGAAACATTACCACAATAAAACTGTATAATTGGATGCAACCGGGCATTAGTTGTATCCAGCTTCTTCAGTATCGTAAGCCATCAATACCATACCGTGTCATTTCCTCAGAGGGCATTTCAGTTACATCGGATTCTTTTGTGATAGGGTTAACATTTTCTGATATTGTATGCGCAACTGAAAGCAGGAATTAATAAATCATCACATTTAATACATTAGAAGACTTGAATCGTAAAAAAAGTATAGAAACACTGAGTAATGTGCATATATTTGAATAAAATGCAAAGTATCAACAAACCTATTGAATCTATTTCTCTTCGTTCAAAAAAAGTGGACCGTCGTCTCCTCGGTGGCGATCGAAAAGATTGATGTCCTTCGGTTTCGCCCATGGAATTCTCCATTATTATCACTTCCAGAACTTATAAACACTAATATTTTAACAGAAACATTAAAGACGTACAAGTAAATATTTTCAAAATTACAAACACGTTATGACGTTCAATTCAAATTTTAGGATTATGGCTCCATCGTACAAACGGACGCCGTCAGTGACAGTGAAGTCAAGTCACAGACAATTTTTTTTTTTTTTATTGAAATTACATGGCCTGGACTCTAGTCCTTCAGCCGAAAGCAGTAAAAATTTAAACTAGGTGCCTTATCTACTAAAATCTACTAACATTCAACTTACAATTACACTAGCTACGTACATTCACTCATTCTTATATATTTACAACAGTGAAATTAATAAAACTAAATGTCTTTAAACAATGGTTGTTGTTGCAACATATCCTGAACGCGGCGGGATCGTGCTTGGTGTTGATTTCTTGGTGTTGATGGATTGATGGATGGACAAAGATTCCGTTGAAGAATCTGTAGCTTCACTTTCAAAATCTGCAACTGCCGCAGCCAAAGCAAGTCTTTGGCTTGAATTGCAAATTCCGGGCCTTTCCGGGCATTCCAGCAATATGTGGTGGATGTCAGATGGATCAGCTTCACAGTATGTACATTTGCTGTTATTTACAATTTTCATTCTATTTAAATGCGCAGGAGTTTGGCAATGTCCAAATCTAAGCCTGTTCAGAACCGAGATAAATTTCCTTCCAGGACATTTGTACTTGTTATACCAGGGTGTGTTGGGAATAGACTTCTGGATTTCTGCATACCATGTACCTTTAATTTCAGAGACATGTTTCCAGTAATCACTCCATACTGACATTTTCGCTGTTTTTAACTTGCCATAGTAATCAGTGAAGGAAACCCTTCCTACTTTGCAGATATTGGTGCGGTCCTCAAAATACAACTATAATGCCAACAATATTATGCTACATAATGCTAGTAATAATGTTCCTTGGCCAACACAATTAAAATTACAATCAACCATTAAGTTTCTAGCCGGTCTCTTCTCCATAGGACCCTGCCCACTTTGGAACCGTGCAACTAGAATCTCGACATTTTAAAAGTACCTCTATAGGCCGATTGGAAATAAAAAAAGTTTTGTTTTGACTTTCATTCATTGTGTTTTATTGCTTATTGTTGTGAATGATGATTATACTTGAGTTTGCCAAACACGAATATTATAATATTATGTGATACCTATTCGATTCTGCAGCACTAAGCATGAGTTAACCTTTCTGCTATGATTGGAAAGATCTCATAAAGAAAGGTCGTAGGATGGTCGTAGGTTCTTACCGTAGTAGTGGATTGAGAAAAGCTAAAAGAGAAAGTAAAAGAGGAATTAAATTTGTATCTTAAAATGTTAAAACCTAATGTTTCCTATGACTAGAGCTGCCACTGCCATACGTCCGAAATTTTGGTTCTTAGTTCGGAATACGAGGGGAATTCTAAGATGTCCGGAATTTTCACACAAATGAGCGGGATATGCCTTGCCTGTACCTCTAATTATAATGAAAAGGGTGTACCTATGTATAAAGGGTGTACCTGTGTATGTGTAAGAACGTTTAGATATGGACCGTATATTTCACTATTTACTAGGAAATAAAAAAAACAATTCTTACTATTCGATATAACTAGTTAATTACCTTATAACTATTCTCATAACATAATTAAATATTTCTATCATGTCCTACTTTTAACTAAAATGTATGGTTACCCTATTAGACAAGGACACAACTGATTATAAGTTGTTATAAGTATGTTATAAGGCTTACATTCAGAGACGACAGAAACGAGTCTAAGCGTGAACTTACGCTTCCATCTGTCAAAATGTGTTCGTAAAATTGACATATGGAAGCGTAAGTTCACGCTTCCATCTGTCAAAATTTGTTCGTAGAATTGACATATGGAAGCGTAAGTTCACGCTTAGACCAGGGCCCTGACAGCTTTAGTTCCACGGGATCCGTTTTGGCGCTGCCATCGCAGTCATGATAGTTTTAATCTGTGGACATTTTAGACGCCATTTTGATGTTCACTGATGTCATTCATTGTTGTACCTATACATTTTAAAATTGGTGGTCTGATTTTATTTTCTATTTTTCGTATTTTTATTTTTAGATTTTTACTGTCTAATATTTTAAGTTTATAAAAATATTGAAGGTTTACTTTATTATCATAAAGTTAATTAATAATAAACGATTAAAAATCATGTAGAAAAAAACAGGACTCAATCCAAAAATATTTGAGCATATAAAACGGACTGTATGCAATGAGGTTAAAAACTGAAAGCTCATCGCAGATGGCGCCAGTAGCGGTTGTTCCTGAGAACCGCCATATTGTTTTTTGTTGTTGTTTGGTGTCCTACTTAGAACCATATTATACAAGTAAAATGTATTCTACGTGGAGTGTAATACAATTAAAAGACGAGCTAAGAAAGAGGAATGCCTCTGGCATTGGTAAAAAAGCAGCATAAATTGCACGGTAAATAGATATAATTATATAAATAAGTTTGAAGGTTATATTGTGTTCTTTTTGTAAAGCCCTATTTTTTCGTTGGAAGTTAGAGGCCTACGACCGAAATAATCTCATTCGTGTTGAAGACGTGCTTGAAGATGAGACTGTCAACATTCCGGCACTGCATAAGTTCAGGGATGTAAATGCCAGCACAAATCTCCCAACGCTGTCTTAACGCCACATTCAACAGTTTGCAGAAAGGTAAGAATGCTATTTAATTATGATTTTTTCATCTTTCCTTGTGGATTGGCTATATTTTGGATTAAATTCTACATACATGTTGTTTCAGGTTTCAAGTACCGCCCAAAGGAAGGCTTCTGTAAGAGAATAGAAGTTTAGTTATGAAATAATAAAAATATACACTGTAATACGTTGATAGCGGTGCCTAAAATAAAAAGGGAGCATTGAAATGATGATGAATGTTTGTTTTATAAAACTAGTGTAAGAATTTCTCCCCAAATAATCCTCAGGTTTAAAACGGATAGCACTTAACCTCGACTTATTACTAGTCTTAGAATTTTTCCTTCGAAGAGCCTTTTCCCATAGTTTTCTTCTTTTGGCTTATTTAGGGAATATTATGGACTCACGGATTTTTGCAACCAACGGCTGCTCAAAGCGTCATTTTATTAATTATTCTTAAAACAATTGATTGTTTATAAAAATAGTATGAAAGTTGACAGCTATCTGTCAAATTTCTGGAACAACCGACAGTAGCGACATCTGAAGTGAGCACAAGGCAGTTTTTTACCCCATTGGAGGACAACAAAGAAGCTATGTACAATATTATATGATGAAGTTGCATTGACTCCACATATTACATTTGAGGAATACAAAGATGAAATTGTTGGGTTTGTGGATGTTGCAGGAAATAGAAAATTTAAATACTGCGACCATGCCTTGGTGTTTATGATTAGAGGAATATGTGCATCCTGGAGACAATGCATAGCCTTTTATTTCGTAGAAGGTACTATACCTGCTTCTGAGCTACAAATCATTTTAAAAGATGTTGTGACTGAGGTAGCCAAAACGGGACATAAACCTCTAGGACTTGTTTCTGACCAAGGCTCAACATTTCGCTCTGCAGTTCGAAATTTACGTCAACAGACAATAAATTCACGTAGCATGGAAGGACTGACGGATGGTAAGTTGCTATACTTAATTTTCATTAGTCCATAGTTAGAGAGAGTCTATTTATATTTTATTCAGTCTCACAGTCCAGTTCTAAATTGCTTAACAAACCTCTCTTGCAGTCTGTTATTATGACACTTGCAGCCAAACAAAGTGCAAAGTAACTCAGCATTATAATCTACTCGATATCCAATCCGACAATTACTTTTTTTTACAGATGGTACAGTTAGTATAGCTGGAATTAATATGAGCATATTCTTCGACCCACCCCATTTACTCAAAGGACTAAGGAACAATTTTGTCACAAAAGATGTGTTATGGGAAGGCAAGACTGCTTCATGGAAGGACATATTATTTATATATGATGTGGACAGCAAATTAGGTCACACCAGAGCTTTGCCCAAATTGACAGCATACCATGTGGATCCAGCAAAAATAAAAAAAATTAAAGTAAGTGTAGCTGCTCAAGTCCTCAGTGCACGGACTGCAGCTATGCTAAAATATACAAATGCTATCTGTAAGTATTTTTGATGTGGATTATAATTATCATAATATAATTAGAAAATGTTATCAAAAATCATGGGTACATATGTATATTCTATTTTCAGGTAAATCCTCAAATTCTTCAATGGCTACAACAGCAGAAGTTGTCGAATTTATCGATAATTTATTCGATAGCGTAAATGGGTATCCCAAAGGATCAAAAAGGGGAAAATTAAGAAAAGCAGTGAAACCGGATTCGCCTCATACTTCATTCTGGAAAGATGCGATTAGAAAACTGAGAGCTTTTCAATTTAAAGATAGTTTTAGTAAATTTGCTTTACAAAGTGGACAAGCCCGATATGTACGTGTTCCATCCCTGGAAGGTTGGATAACAAGTCTTGAAAGTTTCATTAGGATATCCAAATTATTATTTGAAACATATAATGTGGACTATTATTATCCTAGATATATTAATCAAGACCCACTAGAGAATTTTTTTGTACGGTTGAGGGCATTAAATTACAGAAATATAAATCCTGATGCATCAACATTTATATTTTCATTTAAATCTCTAATTTTGTCAAATGTGCTGAGCCCTCATTCGAGATTTTCAAACTGTGAAGAGGATGCAGGGGAGACATTATTAGACATAAATTTTATGTTTTGTAACAATGAAAAAGAAGATAATGAAGAAAATGTCTCCCCAAACACAACATTAATTCATACTGATGTACCATCCTCTTCACAAGACCGTCCATGTGATTTAGGGGGTCAAGTTATCCAAGAAAAAATAAAAGTCCACTGTTCTGCTTATACAGCAGGCTATATATGCAGAAAAATATCGAAATATGTTAAGTGTAAAGAGTGTATGAAAACATATACAACCAAAGATATTGAAAATATACACATGTATATAAATTTCAGGGAGTACAAAACATTAAAAAACAATAATTTGGCATATCCAAATGAAATCTTTTTAAGACTGTACAGGGATGCTGCCCAACATATTCACAATTATTTAAATAACTTTTGTTACCAGAAACACGTGGGAACAAATATAAAAAAATCACTTTCAGAAACATTATTGCTTTCATGGTTAGGGTGTAATAGGCATAAAGAAAATGTACAATTGTTTTTCTTGAAAATTGTAACTAGATTGCTAGTACACAACTGGTGTAACATAATTAATAAAATTTTAAAAGGTGCACTAGAGGAAAAATATGTCGTGAAAATGAACGAGCCACAAAAATTAGCTTTTAGAAAATATAAGACATTTAGGCTAAGAAAGAAATGTTTATCTAAATGAAAAATATATAAAATACATGGCAAATAAGTGTTTTTATTTATAAACATTCTAAATCAGATCGTATAGCTATGCACCTAGGTATGTACCGTATGTACGTCCTTGATACCTCTATTTTAAATTTGTCGATTATCGATACCGACATCTGACAGCTTGATATCGACAATTGACAGCTTAAATTACCTATCTCTACTGTATGCGATGGCAGCGCCAAAACGGACCTTTTGACAACTATGCCATAAGTCACTGTCGCATCTGTACCTAGTACAAATATATTAATCTGTGGCTTAGACTCGTTTCTGTCGTCTCTGAATGTAAGCCTAAGTATTCTCCCTCTAAATATTCTCAGACCGACTTTACGGCACGTAGACTCGTAGACTGACGTAGACCGGCACTCGTGGACGGAGGGCACTATTTGTTCCAGTATTTGTAATATTTCTATGATTAGAACTAATGTAATGTAATTTTCTTAATCCATAAAAAATCATAATTTTGGAATTTTAATCTCTAGTATTCTAACGTATTCTAATCTATGGTACCTATATACTGAGGAAGAAAATACTACGTGGAACGGATTTTTTATTCGGCGGCTGCGGGCGGCTGACATTTTTAATTTGACGTTTTGTGTTTTCTTCAAAGTTCAATCAATTCTATCGGTAAATACCTATGTACCGCAGTTTTTTCTATTAATTTTGCATTATTAGGGAAAAACGAGTTGATTGACAAAATGTTTTGTTCTCGCAAGAGAACCTAAAAATCAATGGGTAAGTTAATGTTACTTTGCGTTCTTGTATTTATAAAAACAGTGTTTTTATACGCAAGTCGTATCGCACAATGCAGCATTGCTTGAGAATTAAATATTTTTTTGTGAATGTTTCTCAACAGCATGCAGTAATGGAGTTCAATGAATATCAGACAAAAGAGGTATTGGACCCGGTAGATGTAGATTTTTATTGTGATCGCTCACGTACGCCGAGCCCGACGCCCGTATTCACAACAAATGTATGTTGCGATTTGGAGGACATTTTGAGCGACGTAAGTGCACACTGTTAGTTTCTCATGCCGTTTTTCATCGTGTCGCATGTAAGAATGTACTAGAGTATATATGAAACTCGGGCTATAGCAATATGATGCTTATTTGTGTATACATTGTTGCAGTGCTCAGGTGAGTCTAGCATTGTGTCTTATTTACATACATAATATAACTCCATAACAACAAGTTTTTTGTTTGCTCTCATAACCTGCAGGGAATATTAAGTACTTATTAAGATATATTCAAACTAAGAGGAAAACCTGCTTTTAAATTTATGTAAATGCAGCATTTTATTTGTTTATTTTTTATATTGGTGTGTACACATACACATACAAGCATTAGATCTACAGAGTTTTTTTTTGCGATCTCTAAGGTAGTTATTTTAACCATTAGAGATAGGGAGTTTTTTTTTAGAAATAGATTATTAAAATGCACTAAAACTGCATTTATGATTTTTTGAAAATACATTATTTTTTCTGTCTAAAAATAGAATAATGTTGAAAATGTATTTTTTACACAAAAGAACCTCCTGGTTTTAATGAACAACAAGTGGTATGCAACATGTAGGAATACCTAAAAAATACTTATTTTGTATAGCTTGTATGTAATACAGAACAGTGTTATCAACATAAACAACATTGCTATCTTATATGTAGTAACTTATTTTTATAAACAAATAAGTTAAAAATAGGTTGCTCACTTATCTGTCTTGATTACATTGTGTAACTTAATTCTTTCCCATACACCACCAGTTATGAATTGACCTTGAATTATGTTCTCATAAAAGGGCTTGGATGCTTATAAATATGTATGAATTGTTAGTATGATATAATTTTTTTATACCAGATACCTTGATAACCCATTGTGCTCAAAGACCACTATCTCAGCTCTAATCTAATCTTATTATCTGTTAATAAATAATTATTTTAAATTCATACACACAATGGTCTTATTAATAAAAAATGTTGATATTAATTACCAATAAAATATGTTGAATATTTTTTATTCTGTCTTAACTTTATATAATTTATAATATTATTTTATTATATTATTTTATTATAGGCCATATCAGAAACCCTACAGGGCTCCCTTCGAGCGAGTCGCAGTCAACTGATTAACCAAGAGCTCACAATCAGACCAGAAGCAAACATCGAGTCCAACGTACCGGAAGGTTTGGACCTCTACAAGGTTATCTTTGAGGTGGAGAGTGATACGGAGATTAAAATGGGTGATGTTGATGGTGCTTCTGTACAGAATAACTCATTGAGTGAACAGGTAAGTGTTGGTTTTCTGTTGTGTCCATCTTGTTATACATACATCAGATTTTCAGTGCACTGTAGAATATATACCTCTGTCAATAAGCAGCAAGTTGATTATTATATGAAGTGTTACGTTAAGTTAGAACACCCATATTTCATCATATACACCCATATATTATGTATTTATATATAATACACACAGTACAGTACAGTATTTATGTATTATGTGTGGGATGAAAATAAATCCTTATTGGGTTGTGGATCGAAAACACAGGATTAATATGGATGATTTATTAATAACAGGATATAAAAAAAAGTAAGTATCTAACACATGATTTCATTAGGCCGGTGACGGCCCGCGACTAAATCAACTGCAGCCGCTCAAGACTGCATACCTATTATACATATAATCTCAACAATCCTCATTCTTATAAGAATCTTGTTTTAATAAATATTACAATCACTTGCAAATTAAAAACTTAAACTTAACGCACTATACGTCAAATTCAAAACGTCTGTGGGAGTATCATAGCCAATCCAGGAGGAAATTTTATTATTATCTAACATAGACAAGTAAAAATTTGGTTGGATTCCCAATTACGCAAATAAATTTTCCACTTATAGATTCCTGCAAATCTGTCCATCTGAAGGTTGGCTGGCAGAAATCAACATTTCTTTGGTGTGCAATAAAGTGTTGTATTGTGTATTTCACCAATGTTTTGACATAAAATATAGTAACATAAGCAAATTTTGATTATAAAATACGATGAATCCATCGCATTTTTGTTCAATTTTATGCAGCAAACGCACTTGTTTCATGAAAATGTAAAAATATGGCATGTATTTCCAAAAAAATATCATGGATTAAACATGTATTTTTGGTTCTAAATTTGGTTATGTTTACGTTACTATACGTTAAAACATTCGTGCTCGGCCCACTTATAATCTATAGACTTCCATTGGCCATATTTACTAACTCTGGTCTGCTACTGAGAAGTTCCTAACAGATCAACCCAATAACAATTTTGCCAAGCCCAGTGATTGATCCCAGGACCTTACACTCAGTAGTTGCGTTTGTGACCACTAGTAGAGAGAGATTACTGGTTAGTTACTATGCCACTAGATCACAATGAGGCGGTGGTTGGAGTATTAATTCAAATAAATTATCATACATATGCAATATGTGTATAGTGTATGTATAAAAATGAATCCCTATTTCCCTCGTGCCATCACGCGTGAACGGCTGGACCTCGCTCCTCGACCTTCGCTAATTCTTTTTTTGTTGTGTTTTGTTATAATTGTAAGGAGAAGGTATGGTAGGGTAGGTATAGTAGATAACGTAGATAGTAGGGTAGGTATGGTAGATAGGCTAGGGTAGGTAGGCTAGGGTAGGTAGGTAGGGTAGGTAGGTAGGTAGGTAGGTAGGTAGGTGCACAGTTCTTTTATTTGCGGTACGAAGTTCGCCGGGTCAGCTAGTAGTGTATACATTGTATATGTATGATATAGGCTTGTCTCTCCATACTCCATAGTCTGTACGGTCGAGTCAATCAAAAACGTAGTCTTATTAATTTTTTATATCACTAACGTTGAAACTTCATTATTATGACAAGAGAATGTAATATAGACCTTTTTGTTTAATGACGTGCAAACAAATTGCAACCTTAGGGTGGTAGACCAATTCTTAGGCCTACTGTACCTATTTGTACTTTACATACATAATTATATAATATATAAAACAAACAGTAGTACTTCACTCCACTGCTCTCATAGTACAAGCATGTGTAGTAATCCTTGTCCCTCAATGCAGGTACCTATAAACATAATTTTTTATAGTATATTTCAATCATGTACCTAACAATGCAAGAGAAAATGGTTCACCAAGGCCAAGCTATTTATATTGTTATTGTTACTTAACAGTCCAACTATTGCATCGTTTTGATAAATCGCATTACAGTGCACTCGGGCGCACTTGTTACGTAAGGCGAATATCCTTCTTGGAAGACAACTACCTAGTTTGATGGATAAGAATAATTACATCACGCC
This sequence comes from Allophyes oxyacanthae, assembly GCA_932294325.1. Classification (NCBI taxonomy): domain Eukaryota; kingdom Metazoa; phylum Arthropoda; class Insecta; order Lepidoptera; family Noctuidae; genus Allophyes; species Allophyes oxyacanthae. The sequence goes on from OW028611.1 coordinate 14,836,159, forward strand.
TTTATTCCCCAAAGGGTTAGGCAGAGTTGCCGTTGTTGCTTGGTTGTTGGGTCGAGTTGCTTTATTTTGATTGTAGATTGTTTTTGTTCTATTTAACCTCCGACAAAAAGAGTTATCTGTTTGAAGTGTGTATCTGTTTATCGGTGTATATGTGTATCTGGGGATCTGTGTATCTATCTGTGGCATCGTAGCTCAAAAACGGATGGACCGATTTCAATGCAGTTTGTTTAAATTGAAAGCTAGTTTATCTTAGCTATGTTTCATGAAATCTGTTCAGCCATTCAAAAGTTACAGCTCTTTTTCTAGTTAGAGTCAGGGGTTTTTGACGGTTATGTTATTATTATTGTTGTTGTTCTATATACGTGCCAATCATCAAAATTTCTTTCTTTCTTTTTACTGTTTTGTACACATATTTCGCCGACGTTAAGTTCTATGTAATCGAGGGCGAGCTTATTGCTATCAAACTCCAGGTTGCTACTGAGAATTAACTAACGGAAAAACCTAACGACATTTTACCTGGGAATCGAACCCGGACCTCACGGTCGGCACCCGCACTTGCGACCATTGCTACAGAATCGATAATACCTACTTACTACACACTACCCAGTTAGATAGATACGAATTGCGATGTCTCTATCTATCCATAATGTGTACCTATGTAGATACAAGGACGTTTGCTAACTTAGTCTCAAGGTTCTGTGTGTATTAGTACGTTGTCAATATTGATATAAAGCTCTACCTATAGATTTGTATCGTGTACTTTTTGCAATGTTATGATTCAGGAGGGGTAGCAACCAATGGTGGAATATTTTACTGGAATTTCACTATTTGTATGCATTGCTTTTAAGATCCTGGTCATACGAGTTTTAGTGCTTACTATAGATATCGAGGGATATGCCTCGAGCGCAAGCTATGTGTCGCCATAGGTACATGCGGTCAAACTAACCATAAATGTGAGTGCGGCGCGAATAAGTTTCTTTAGTTTTTTAACAGACGTGCTGTGCGTTCCCTGTACTGTTATTAACTTTATGTGTGTTTTATATTAATTTATTGGGTGACAGAATTTTATTTGGTCTCAGTAAAAAATTACGAATAAGTGTGCTGTAACAATTGTTTTGGGTAAATTAAGTGGGAGAATTAATGTGGCGACGCTTGAACGCGTATTGAAAAAGTACCGAGGGCACATCTCCGGATATAGAGTATGGTGCTAACACTGGTTGTTGTAAGGACCTGTGCACGCAAGCTTTATCGCCAACGCTCTCTAATTATTTTGTATGAGCGTTGCTATTCGAAATCAATCAATTTGCGTTAGTGTTGGCGTTAAGGCCAACGCGCGTGTGAAGAGGCCCTTAAAGCTTAAAACATTAACATTGTCAAAGCCGCGTTGTAAAAATTCTTGCCGCTTTTACTTCGCTAAGAATTTGTAACTATCGAATAACCTGATTCGGACCAGAAACACATTTCTTCAACGCTCAGAGTTCAAACGAGTTTAGTGTTTGCACTGCATATTGCCTCCTCATTTTTGCTACCATTATAATATCCTCGCACCCTACCACATACCGTTAAATCATTTCGACAAATCCCATCGTGATCTTTTGGTTCAGAAGTGCGATTTTGAAGATGTTCCACGTGTATTCAGCGATTCCAACATGCTGAAAATATGTAATACCTAGACTACCATTTATACTACTTACTGATTTTATTCAAAAGAAACTTCGCTTCATCTTAAGGAACTTGTTTTTCTAAGCTGGAACAGTTTTGGAACGGTTTACGGCGTTAGCGTGACTCAGCGTGACTCAGTGTAGAACACGAAAGATTAAACGAAACAAAGTTTCGAAAATAGTGATCGGTTTTTAGTTTTTATCGCCCATGCTTTTGAAAATAATTACGAATAAATAAGTTTCATATTTGGGACCATTTTACTTTACGTTTTTTAGTTTGGTAGATCGTGTAGGTAAATCAGTCACGTACAGCTGTTTTTAACCTAACCGGCGCGACACCAACTTAGTGCAATTCGAATCCAAAATATCTTCTAGGTCTGCGTCTTACATCCTACGTAGAGTTGAAAACTTCGGAAAGTTTCCGAAACTTTGGAAGTTTACCGGTAATATTCCCGAAAACTTCCAAAACTTCGGAAGTTTCAATTGGAAGTATTCAGATATGATTTTTTACATATAAAAACAGCAATTGAGGATACTTTGAACTTAAATTATATTATAAACTATCATGGTCACTAACATTAGTATTAGTTTAAATTATATTACATTTTTCTAGATTTTAGATATTCGAACACAGCGAGCACAGGACGGGATGAGGGGTAGGTACAGGTTAAAAATGAATGTTTCCAAAATTTCCGTCATACCGCTCGGTGTTTACATTATGCCTTCGTATGATTTAAGTCGATTGAATAAAAAACATAATTTCATCCATTTGCTATAATAGGTACTATAGATAATTAAAATAATAAAAGAAAATAGAACTAAATTAAAGGATCATTGTCATTTGACGGTACTGATTCTACGTAATCCCAAAGCAACGAATTTGTTAATTTTATAAATAGAAAAATGAAAATTGAAAACTTGCAAAGTTTCGGAAGTTTTTGAAGTTTTCAGGAAACTTTCCTGGAAATTTTCAACTCTAATCGTACGCCACATCGTTGCTTACCATCAGGTGAGATAGTGGCCAAACGCAGTACCTTTACAAGTAAAAAAAAGTTAAAAATACCGACACGACTACATTTTTTTTTTTAGTTTATTAAATGCTACAAATCTACAATACAAAGTTATGATCTAAAATGCATCTAAAAAAATTTAACTTGAAAATCTATTACTACAAATCTACCTTACAGCCGCGGCGGTGCGGGTTTTTATTTTAAACATAGCCTATGACACACTTTTACACTATTACACCCTAACCCTTCCTTAGCTGCGCCGTAGTCGGGTAAAAATAACGTGGTGAATTCTTTCCACTTGCGCGTTAAAATGCAGCCAACACACGTGTTTTCTTTCATTTCCATATCAGAATGAAAGCATTAAAATATGTACATGTGTGTTACGTACATACGCGCGTCATAAACGGATTGTTAAAATGCCATATAAACTAACGAACAGCGTCGCTCGTGCTGGCCACATTACGTGTACTATTTGAGTTTATTTGACCGTAAACCTTGCAAGTGGGACACCAATTCCCGCGGTAAATTGGTTTAACGCAGCGAGCAGATCAACTTTATTGTATTCACCCCGTGGCCAACCTCACGTATGTACGTTTATGCACGAGTGAATTAAGTACGAGGATTATTTTGGTTAGTTTGGTGTTTAAGTTAATTTTTAATGATAGTTTAACATTTTTACGGTGGCAGCTCGCATAATTTTTGTTTACTAATTTATATTAACCCTTCATAGACCCTAAGTCAATACTGGTAGAGTTCCCTGAACTTATTTCGTTAGTGTTATTAGGATACAAACGTTCATATTCTTCTAGAAGTTAGGTTATCTATATTTGTGGGTACAGACGTCCCGTCTACATCCACTTGCAAGGTGACTAATCTTCTGTCCGCTGGGACCTTAATATCGGCCTTGATAATTTGGTGTCAATGGACGTCTGTAGTCTGCAATGCAAATGTCTTTGCAATGCTACTGAATCAAATATCTACTGAAAAGAATGATCGACTAACACGAACTATTGAAATGAGTTCTATCGTAAAATAGGGTTAAGTGCTTGTGTCGAATCAAACGGTTGCATTCGCAGTCGATATTGTTGACTCTGCTCTATATCTTCGTCGATTGTGTTCGCGTCGAATTTGCTAACCACGGCGTTCGAACAGTTTGATAAAATTGTACTTAAAATTCTAGCTTTCATTACAATCATGGACTCGATAGCCATTACATCTCTCATTTTACTTATAATACCGTGAAAGTATAGAAGCAGTTACTGAAAGTGTCTACACCAAAATTACTTCTTGTGTTTACATAATTGGCTCCAGGAACGTAATATGTGGTTTATCGCCCATCGATAAAATAGATTTCATTGCTCATAAAATGTTAGACGAAATCGTAAAATGACGTAATTTACTAATCACGGGTCAGTGAAATGTGGAGCGGGCGAATATTAACACTGTGTTATCTGTTAACTTTAAATTAGGCAGTGAACATATAGCCCGCAAATACTTGCAATAAAATATTGATGATGAGATGTCCTTGTTAGCAACTGCTTACTTGTAGGCTATTCTAAAATTTTGATATTTTGTCCACTGTCCGGTGAGTTACTTTTAGCCATAGCCTTGTTATGTAGTTAATCAGACATTCAACAAACACGTAAACGAATGTAAAATTCGAAGTACATATTTGCGCAGCTCCGTAGAATTAATTAGTTCGCGTGCAGATGAGTAAACAGGGATTCAGTATTTATTTCTTTTAATAGCGCGTCTAATAATTCCACATTGTAATAATATAACTTAGGTACTGGTGACTCAACTACGGCTACTTACATTGCCAATTACACGCTTATTATCTATTGTTAGTTAATAAAATAGATAGATATATTATGTATTTGGCTTAGTTGGCAAATCATTCAAATAACACTCAACTAAATGGTTGATGAGCCAATTCAAAATTTAAATAAACATTATGTATTTACTGTGAATAATAAATTTGTGATAAATCATATAAATTACTTTCTTCTAATCAGTTTAAAAAATAAACTTTTATTATTGCAGTTTGCCCATAATTGCGTAACACAATTTTGATAACCGTTTCTGATCTAATTGGTTACAGCTGCACTCAATCTTCTGTTCATAACTCATTAATTTTGAGATATTTGTTTGCTAAAAATACTAACTAATGCTAATGTCTAACTAGTCCAGCAGATTTTCAGGGTTAAGTCTATAGTCAGAAACTAAAATGCCAATGACGCATATTTTTAATAAAACCACATGTAGATTAAGTTGTTTGAATGTGTTGCATTGACGTCTTATCTGCACCATTAATCGTAAAACATTTTATTCTGATAGAGAAATTTAAAAAATAATTGCTTCGACAAAATATTAAAACGATAAACTTGGAATATATTGACCAGTTATTTTTGAAATATTTAGTGATATCTTTTACTAGTGTGTCCGAGGTATTACAATCGGTGTTCGCGTACGATAAATGTCGTTGGTTGTTTTGGTTTCCAGCCATTGTGCGTCCATTTAGCTTGTTACCAGCGCCTGGACGGTCACCTCTGCGGTCCGTCTTGTGACTCTTATTACAACATCAAAATATCTTTATCTATTGTGTAGTTTTATTGTGTGTACAGTGCACCAGCAGTTAATATTATGGAGAATTTAGTGTCTGTTCCAGAGTGCTAATGACCTTCTTACGATCTAATTTAGTGAAGAATGTCGGGTTTTGTTTACTAATAAGGCGAAGGACATGGCTCCGATCATTGTGAGTGGGAAGGTAAACCAATCTATACCTGTTATTATGGCTATGCATCAATTAAGTATGTACAAAGAATTTTCATATTTAGTAACATGATGTTAATGTTTCACTTATAAAACAGGTTTGTTATCTTTTATTTTCCTTGTCCCTTGACTTTACTATCAATAAAATTTATTAATAACAAAGTATGTACTTTGTTATGAATTTCGACGAAAGTAAGAATAGTTAGGTACACTTATCATTACATAATTGTTATCGTGTTGATTATAATTAGTGTCTTGTTTTCATATTTTTGCCTTGTATTTTAATTCTGTAATACATTATATACATAACATATTTATGTATAAACGTTGAGATGTTGCGGTCGGCGCATGATTCATAGGGACTAGGGAGGAATATTATACAGTTTAATATTCAATCCATGGTAGGCACACGTGTCAAATGCATTGAATTATTTTTACACTGCCATCTGAATTGAAGTGTATTATTGTTTTATAATTTTTGTTAAATGTTTAATGTGATTAATAAAACACGACATGACGCACTCGAGAAGATATTCACAAATTGTGGAAAAGGTATTTCAGTGGGTTATTTGTAACATAAAGAAAGTAGGTACTCTAAATAAACAAAGTTCCTTAAATGTAGTGTATTGACCTCAAAACTGGTATCAAGAAGTTATTTAGTGATTATGAAGTGATTTAAATGATTCCTTCGTAGGTATCATGTTATCGAGATTTCTAAAGCCAAACGCGCGCAGGCGTAGGCTATTTGTTGACATAAGGAAACGATTGTATTGTTGTTTACTGAGGCTTCTCGGACTGACATTTACAGACATTCTACCAAGAAATATACAATACTTATAGTTATGTGATGTGGCATTTTAACACTGAACTTTATGTCAAATACCAAATATTTCAAACAAAATAAAAGAGATTGTCAATTGGTACTTTGTGCTCCATGATATAAATATTAAAAGTAAGGATCGGAAATTATTCATTATTTATTAATAAATAATGACTCAATGGAGAACTAAATGTTTACGGTTTTAATGAAGGGTTAATGTACTAGTAATTGGTTGTCGCAAGGCTGAACTTGAGGCCCTGGTTACGATTCCCGGGATGGCCAGTGGTGGGTTTTGGTTCCAGAATTCTCAGTAACGAGGCCGGGGTAAGGAATTGTCAACAGTAATTAGTATTACTACTGGAAACTTATATTATCGGCGCACTGTGGTTTAAAATACCTAGTACACTTCTCTTGGATTCATAAAAAATGCAACACCAGATTTATTGGTTACCTACAGTAGACTACTTACAGAGTATAACAATTGTTGAATCGAAATATAAGTAATAAAAAGTAAATTTTATATCGTATTTTAGTACTTACCTATTGTTTCTTATTCCTACTCTTTTAAAGTCCTGCCGTCATGGCAACTACGTAGCTGTCTTTTCTTAATATGCAACCAGTTACCAACTATAAATAATTGAAACAAATAATCTAAATACAATGCTTGCGAAAATAATGGCAAAAGGTAATGACCCTAATTCTTTGTTTCCTCTGTTTGTGACCTTTATGTTGCCCTGTTTATACTTTATACATTGTTCAGAATTTATTGTAGGAGGGGCGTTAAAGGGGATGTTTTTACGTTACGCCTCAGAACAGACTAATAGGTTTTAGAAACAGATATTTTTTAGGTGTTTTTGTTTGTGCCAGTTATCTAAAGACAGACCTGAAGCTGTTATTTTATTTAGAATATTTTATTCCCTTGTTTGTTGACATTTACCCCTTGTGACGAATTATGAGTTTGAGAAAGATTCTTGCGCAGTGGAAAAATGGATTTAGGGGAACATGTGCTTTTTAAAAATATGACTGTCTAATATTTTCTCTGGCGGTGCACTCGATAGAGTTAGTAATGTCATTAGAACTTCCTCCAGTCAGGAATGTTTCTAAGAAAAAGATTTTCTCCATTATCTATACTCACAATCACTTGCTTATCTTTGTCTAATAATACAACCACATTCCTTAATTTAAAAAAATAAAGTCCCAGGATAGTTTTGCAGTTCAAATGGGAGCTCCATTTGAATTATCTCCATCTACTATTGCCCCGTAACCTCGCCCTTGCTCATTTTTTGTTTATATTGCAGGAGTCGTGTCGACTGGTCGGCGGTTCCAAGTTCTATGAGATGATGGACAGCGCCTCGTCCGCTGACGTATCTACTCCCTCGCCCACAGAGAAACACGACCACATGAAGCCGACAGAGAGCGATGATGAAGGTGAATATGTATTAAAGAATATTGACTATTATCATCAAACTGAATAACTTTCTCTATGGCACCAACATCAGCTGCCCCATACAAAACTACAATACCTACTCGACCCAAACGTATGGGATAGCTGATAATTTTTTCGCGTTTACGATTTTGGTCCCATAGAGAAAGTTGATCAATTTGATAGTCTAATTCACATCCTTAAATATGTCCCCGCATTTCTGATACACGTTGTATAAAGGGCAGCAATTAATAGTATAGGCGAGTGAAAATTATCCAAAATCAAATTGGTATAAATTGGTCTTCTAAATAAAATTTCCATATTTTGTTGTACTCTTACTAGTAAAGAGAAATTACCCTTACCTATATTTACTTAAATCCAACCAGTTTCAGACGTAGATCAAGAGTGCACGGTATTCAGCGGCGTGAGTTACCTGGGTGCACAGAACATATCGGACCCCAAGTCCGAGAACGACATACAGCGCATCATGAAGGAACTCAGTTCTATGCCAGAGAGCCGAGATGGGATCGCCGTCTCTATATCCGTACCAGTGTGCTCGCAAGGACTTGTCGTGTGAGTGAACATCATTACTTTGTATCAGGTTTCAAAATTATCAAGATAATATATTCATGATCGGTAAAAAAAATACAAGTTAGCTCAAAGTTTAGGCTCTCACGATCGTATTGAAGTTTAATACCGATGTCGATGTTCATTACAATTTTAGTTACGCGGTAGACCCGCAGGTGTACCGACGAACGTTTGCCACTATAGGCCTACACTATAAGAAAAAATCACATAGGTATATGTTGAATCATGAACCTCTCTAGTATTTTGGCAAGGCTAACAACTTATTCTCAGGACCAGAAGTAGATGTGAGATAGAAAATATATCAGGCAAAATCAAAACAGGCGGCTAATTTCTAAGGCAGATGGCCTTAGAATTGATAGATTGATTTTATAAATTCATGCTAACTATGCTAAGTGTAATCGTTATAGCATTTGGCAATATTCTCCCAGTATCGCTGAGACGGTTACTTCCATTTAGTTGTCTGTCATTTACTGGCTGGAATGATTTTGAATTCCAGTGTTCCATATTTGAAACAGGTTTCTTTGTTTACCATAATTAATCACATCTCACTCTTTATTCCCAGGCTATACCAAGCAGACTCAAACAGTGTCATGACCCGATATGCAGTAAATCGCATTTCGTTCTACGCCCGTGGTGCCGCTGGTTCTCCGGTGGCGTCCTGCTTTGCGTTCACATGGTCGCATGGCGAGACTAAAGAGTCCGCCGTGTATAGGTGCCATGTGTTCCGATGTCACATCGCTGAGGCTGTCAACCAAGTGTCCAGTAAGTGTATAATTATTAAGATAATGATATATTCGAGATGGTTTCAATTATGTACGTTTACAAGGGCGAGGCCAAGGTGTTAGCTGTTTATAGATATTTTTTTATAGAGCTAACAGCGATGTTGCCAGCTTGGCGTTTGTTTCCAAAATTCAGTGCAGTCAGCGAGAAAATGGGCAACATTCAACTTACTTTTTTTGCATGAATCTATCCCATTTCTAACGAAGAACAAAAGTGTGAAAAGATTTTTGAAATTTTTGAGATTTATTGTACTCTTACTTCTACTTGTAATTGGGACAGAACTCTTAGAACTTAGAAAAAAAAACGGATTTTCGAAAATTCGATCAGGAAGGACTTCGACGCGGACAAACTCGCGTGCGCAAGCAATTTTATTATAAGTAGCATAACAGTTTTGTAATCGAGGAACAACTACGTCCTCGATATTTAAATTTAAATTGACTGTACAAATTCAGGCGTCTGTCCACTTATTACGATTTGTTTTGATAGTTACGATACATTAGTATGACTTGTTCAAATAATTGAGGACAGTTTACGTTCGCAACTGACGCGCGGTACACGAATTATGTAATAGTGAAGTGGGAGAACAATATTGAAATTTTGTCATAACATAATTTTGAAGTGTTTTGTAAAAAAAATAAGCTGAGCCTTATATCTGTGTTGTTTTTATTATTATGAGTGAAAGTCGCGGTATTGTATTTTGTTAAATAACTAGTAAGTACTTTTTTCTTGTGTCCTTTCATAATTGAAATTAATGACAACAGTGTATTTGTTTTGTTGTTTATTGTACATGATTAGGGAAACAAACCAAACTTACACTGTTAGGGAAACAGATGCGAAAAGACTGTTTTCTTCTGAATAGGCATTATTAATAATTATTATCAATACATAGTATAAGATAAAAGTCGCCTGTACATATCTGTTTGTTCGCTAACTACTTCATAACTATACAACGAATTTTGATCCGAATTATAACATCATTTCGAGCATTTGACGGTGTCGTCAAATAAAAATAAAATGCGCCAACCGTGTTGTTGGCGCAGTGGCTAAGCGATTAGCTTTCTGCGCTACGTGCCGCGCGTTCGATCCCCGCACGGAACAAATATTTGTATGATTTACAGATAGTTGTTTCGGGTCTGGTTGTGTGTGCATGTGACATGTATGTTTGTAAACTGTACCCTCGATACAGGAGAGATCCTAGTGAGGGGCAACGTTCTTAAAAAAAAAGGAAGGAAAGAAGGTTTATATTATGTATAATACTTTCGTATTTAATTTAAGGATAGTAGATAAATTGCACCCGTGCGGCGTCGACGCCTGGGCGGGTCGCTAGTTCTTAATAAACCTTAAACAAAGCCAGGGCAAATCGCTAGCTACATGTTAACATTCATATTAATGAACGACAAGCCTATTTTAAATCGTTACAGATAAAATAATAATTGCATTGAAGTGGTTTACCTACTTCTGTCCAAGTTGAAAACTGTTACATAGTTGTTTTACCTTTTTTGTTATGTAAAGTGGGTGAACAAACGGCAACAAAATGTCAAAGCATTTGTTAATCTCAAAACACAAACGAGATAGAGGCAAACTTCAGTTGATTGATATACCACCTGCCGGCGAGGTGTACAAAATAAACAAGAGATAAAATTAGAACTCATGTTTTTTCTCTCGTAACACTTGTTAGTGTTTTGTGGTGTAAAATAATGAGTATTTTTTCATAGAGACACTTGCTTATGAGTGAATAGTTGTCTTGACTGGCCAGTGTAATTACAATAATAATTGAATTGCGTTTATGTTTATGTTTAATCAGTGGTTCTATTTTAAAGTTTATTTACGGTTGTACTGTGTAGGGAACTTCTTCGTTTTTAAGGTAAATAGGAATGATATTTTTGCGCAATGGATATTATTTTGCTGTCTGTGTCCTGTTAAGCAAATTGTTGACTGTGTTTTAAATGAAGTATTGATTATCATATTAAATAATGAGCTATAAATAAAATTTAAAAAAAAACAGAATGTTACTTACTAATAATTGTGGTGTTTAATTAACAAAGATGTTTTAAAAAAATCTGCCTTTAAATATGAACTTTAATTTTGTTAGTCGTCTGTTTTTACTTTTTTTTTTATTTACTTTTTGGTAAACACGGTCTTCAGTGACAGATTATTATCAGTGTCTTATACTCTCTTCTATTTAAAATAGGAATCATTTCCGCGTACTTACAATACGAAATATAGATTTTAAGTTAACATCTTATATATTATGGTACTTTTTAAAATCAATAGATCCTAATGATAAGCACGTACCTACATCGTAAAATCGCTAAATAGCAGTTTTTTCCTTATGAGAGCAAGAATATTATCTTCTACTGATAAAACAGATAGTGATGATTCATTAACTGCTATTTTAAATAGTAAGCGATATGGTTATGTTGTCAAAAGGGCACTAATTTTGTACAACCTTTAAGTATCAGTTGACTCAACAACCGACACAGTCATCGACATAGTTGTATAGAGATAACGGCTAATATTGTGTTACAGCCGTGTTATTCAGTAAATACACATTACAAACACGAACCAGGATATTAAAGTTCTATGTGCAATTAGATATTTTAATAGGAGTGATCAATATGTGGAATCTTCGCTTCCCCCTGACGTCGTCTGAAGCTTTTGTTTTCAACCTTCAAAAGTTGTCTAGACTGTCTGTCAAAAGGACTCTGGACTTCATTTCTTTCTGTTCATAACAAAAACGATAGTGTCTTGAATACCGATTTCAGTACTGGAAGTAATAACCTAACCGTCAAAAACCCCCGACTCCAACTAGAAAAAGAGCTGTAAGTTTTGAACGGTTTAACAGATTTACTTGTAACATAGCTAACGTGATACACGAGTAAAGTAGCTTTCAATTAAAAAAACTGCATTGAAATCGGACGCATACGTCGATACTTAGATACACACTACAAACTAATAACACCACTCTTTTTTGTCGGGGGTTGAAAAGTAATCGGTGACGTCAAAAGCCGGACTGTATTTCTAATAAATCATCTATATTTACACAACCACAGAGTTGTATAATTTCCGCAAGATCGATCGCGTGACGTCATCAAACTAGGTGGACTTGAACGTCTGTCGGCCTGAAGGCTGCCCGATGACCTGATTGACGTGCCGCGCCGCCGAATGCGAGGCCAAGGACTTCTATTATTTTTTGTTATTGGTTCATTTCTGAATGGTCACAGTGCGGCGTAGGTGTCTCCCAGTAAAAATAATTAATTAATGATAAGTAAATTATCCCCAAACTACATAAGTTAACCATTCAGTATTCGTCTCAATCAAATATTTAAATATTTTTGTTCTGTCTTTATAAACAAAATTCATCGACTTTGCATATACTAAGTATTATATTATTTGCTTCGCTATTTTTTTCTTCCACAGCTACTTGGTAAATTAACTAGGTACTTAAATAACTGCGTAATGATAGCGGCAGACGGCAAATTAAATAAAAAAATCGGTTTGCAAACATTTTGTTCGACAATGTAGTTTCTACATCGTTATGAACTTGACAGAATATGACCGCCGTGCCGTTCGATTTGTTGGTTATCAAGATGATTCGATCGTTCGCGTTTTTCTGTTACTCACTCAGTTGTTTTAGCGTACTTGGTTCGTTCTAAATATATTGAGTGTTTAATGAAGTGATTTGTATCAGTACAACATTTATAAATTAATGTTTGAACAGTAAATTCTTTACTGATAGTGTTTGTTATTGTTCAGTGATGTGATTTTGTATTGACAGTCAGCTGTGTAGTGTTATTATAGGCATTATTTGTTACAAAGATCTGAGTGAGGTGAGGCATTTTTCATTACGATTATTATAAAGGCTATTAAGTAAATATTATTTCTTAGTTTGTAATATTTTTTTACCATTTCATGTAAATGCACTCTTGAATGGTTGTTCGTCCTATAGAATCCCATCTTTTATGAAAAGTAATTCTTACTAATATTATAAATGCGAAACTAACTCTGTTTCTCTGTTGGTTCCCTTTTCACGAATAAACGGCTGAACCGATCTTTATGAAATTTGACAATTGAATAGTGTGCATCATTAGGAAGGATATCAATCGCAACATCCGAAAGTCCACTCGGACAGAGTCTCAGGCACAGCTAGTATTTAATAAATAGAAACGCGAAGAATTGATACTAAAAATGGTATATTAAACCTCATATTATTTATCTAGGTCACCTATTTGGATCTCTATAAAATATTAATCTAACGTGGTATGGTTTCCGCCCACTCATTTGATATGCGAACATACGTTTTATACATAACTTAATACTACCACATGTTGTTTATCTCTCGATTTGATTAACACTGTCATTCATTCATAACATTTGAAACATGCCTCCGGTCATTCAAGGACATCTTTGAGAAACCAAAGAAATAAAAGAACCATAGTGTTCTCTAATGATAAAGCGTGAATCGTACTTGTTAATATTGACAAAGGAAAGTGAAAATATATTAAGAAACACGTCATACCTCAAGGCCTCTGACCTAAGTTAGATAAAGGTTCGTTGACCTCTAAGGTCATACATATCTCCTAGTTATCGTTACTTATACAATACATTTCTCTAACGGTTGAGTAGACAACGAGGTAATAAACATTGTTGTTGTTTACTCAATCGAGGTCAATTGAAGTGACTTGCGATGCAGAGGTGATTGCAACGATTTTAATATTAAGTACGTCTCAATTAGGAACGCATTTAATTGATTTCAACAGAATAAGTGTTCGTTTGTAAGTTGCTTTATGGACTAGGCTTTTATAAATTCATCTTAATTCTTACTCTCAAGTGAGAATGGTTCAGGGAGTTTTAAAAAGAGGTTTAACTAAGTTATTTTTTCAAATACGGAAATCTACCGTTACTGTTATTAATAAATTTTAGCAAACTTTCATCCCACGAAATCCTATTATTGTTATTTAATTTTTCCTTTCTTTTTTCTTTTAATTAATCACGTTGCTCCACTCTGGGATTTCTCCTGTATCACCCAGAGCCGGAAATTTGACTATGAATGTAGGTTGTACAAATATTTGTTCCATGCGGGAATCGAACCTTCGACACGTAGCGCAGAAAGCCAATTGCTTAACCACTGCACCAATCGTGTATTGATTCAAGGATACTATATTTATTGACACTTGTAATATTTCTACTACGGCATGAGCGATCAACATATTATTAAGGCATGTGCCAACACAAGATCGATTCGTTTCGTAATGAAAACAAAAACTATTCATTACAATAATTCCAATATTTTCTTTGACTGAAATTTTCTTGAAACTTAAATGAAAACCTTAAAATATCATAGGTAGATACTGTAGTAGTTCCTTAGATTTATATGACATAATTTCGCCTGCAGGTTGCTTCGCAAAAGCATTTGAGCGCATCCCCCGCTCAATGGCGTCATCGTTGGTGGGTGAACTGAGCGCGGCCCCTTCGATGACTGGCTCACTAACAGAAGGCACGGGGCCGGCAGTGCCACCGATGCAACTGATGCACGTGTTAGAATGCACTGTGGACATCAAGGAGACTGATGCTAAGGTAGGAGTGATTTTCATCACCGTGTTTCACCGTCATTTGCTTGAGTGGTTTTGATAAAAGGCAGTGATCTTCGTATGAAAACGCAACAATTTCTTTCAGCCATGACACGGCGTGTTACCTTTGAGCCTGATGTTTGAAATGATCCATTAAAATAGCGGCGTTTTCGTGGCGAATAGTTTGCTAGATGTGTCTTTAACCCGTGGAATGTACTCTATCCGATTCGCGTAATTACCTACTGTGCAGTTTTTTTTTTTGTTCAAGATTATCAAGGTCATCGTCTTCATAAAAACAACAATATTGTGACTAAATTATAATGAGCACTATATAAATTATACATTATTGGGTAGACAGTTAATTTTCCAATCCCTGTATTGCATTCCTTTTAAAAATAACACTTACCTGACCGCCAAATGATGAAAAATATATCCATGATAGTAAAATTTTCACTCGTCACACGAAACATTTCGTCACAAATATCACATTTATCTTACACATATACTGTAACGAACACTATAACAATACGACAGACATATTTACACACTGATTACATAAGTTATTTCACTTTGAAACACAATATTTACGCCATAAAACTAACATTATCGCAATCATAACAAACTTCCGAAGAATGGCGGCAAACCGCTCGCCGACGGCAGGTGGCCGGCCGCGTAGGTATGTACTAGCACAGTAGCGCGCATGCGCGGAGTACAGATGGAAATAAAAGCGTATTTACGAACGGAATACTTTATTTTATATTTTGATGTTAAACATTTTGTTGGATTATGATGGTTAGGATTATACTATTATTTTAAATTCTATGTTACATTATATTACTTTTTATTCTAATATCACACCATTTTTTGGTTTTTACAAAAGCTAAGTAGGAAATGAATGACAATATAGTAATTATGAGGATAAAGTTATTGTTTTGTGTGTAATTTGATTTTTTTAAGTTTATTAGGTACTAAATATTTTTTATTATTATTTCCTTTATTTATTTATTTACACATACTTTTTTTAAATTTATAAATATTTTTCAAAAAGAATAATATAAAAACATTTAAAAATAAATTATTATTATTTGTTACCTACATTTTGTTCAATATTATCGAATTCAGTAAAAAGTATGTGGCAGAAATAATTGTAGGTTTCTTCAGTGAAATAACTTTTGCCCGCTGAATTGTAGACTTATCTACCATTCATACCCATGTGATCGAATTTTAGCGTAATTTTTATACTATACCAGACGGGTATAGTATAAAAATTACGCTAAAATTCGCTCGAACAATGAGACAATGCATTCTTGGTCTTGGTAAAATATAATGTTGCTGCGGAAGTGCTGCAATTGCAATGATCACCGCGTTACCAACAGCTGAACTGAATATAGACTGTGGCACACCAAAAAGCCCTTTTCAGGGCTAAAACTCGTCTTAGTTTCTTTATCATGGAGCGTCAAATCGTTTCAAAAAGTCATACCTACAGCCAGTCGTCACACTTCCAAGTAAATAACCTGGATGACTGAATTTTCATACTATTTTTTTTATCTTTATGTAAGCTGATATTGTTATGAGCTTAACCTCAAAATGGGACATATTTGGAACAAAAAAATAAAATACGGTTATTTATTTTCAAAGAATGTACTTATTTATTTCATAAATAATTTTATTTTATAAAAATAATATGCATTGCATGTGGCAAACATGACCGACGGGTCTACCGCATAACGAAAATAAAAATTAAATTAAATTCATTTATTTCAGGTAAAACCCATATTACATATAAAATGAATCACTTTTTAACATAATAAAATTACAATAAATTAAATTAAAATATCAATACAATTGGAATATAAGCAAAATTAAATTATAACAGTATTAAAATTATCACATTACGAATTATAGTTTGATTGAGTTAAAAATGAATATCGAATAACATGAACATCGAATCTGGTAATAAACTTCAATACTTTTTTGCAGGAATGAATTATTTTTCTTTCTTTCTTTCTTTCTATACAATCGTGAGACTAAACTTTGAGATATCTTGTAATGTTTTTACGATCATGAAGATGGAAGTCCTCACTTCATGATGGGTAATTTTTTTACAAGGTAGCTCGAAGTTTAGTCTCTGAAGAGCATATTGAAGTTTATTACCAGAGTCGATGTCCATTACCATTTTAGTTACGGTAGGTGCCTAGAAATTGTAATACGAGTATGAGTATACATACATACATAATAAGAGTATGAGTATACATAGAGTGTGCTAAATAGCTATATAGAAAATACTTACGGGTGGCGGGGTGTGGCTGGCATTTGTGAGTCTATGGCCGCTCTAATCAATCAGACCCATTATTATAGCCTGGCGTGCAGCCGTGCGCTGGCGATCGCCCATTATTCGGGTCGGGGTCTCGGACCGCAGTTTCGCTAGTCTGAAAATTTAGTATAAAATGTTATTTTTATTTTTACTGAAGTAATTCACTATGTACTAAATTATATAAACATAGCACGAAGGGGCAAAGAAAAAAAAAAGTACATTATAATTTTTTCTAAAGAGGTAGTATATGTCGGTGTAGGTGCCTCGGAGGACAAAACTTCTCAGAGGTAAAATCGTTTTAATACAGTGAATGAATACGATCCAGGAAAAAAAACGAAAAAAAAAAACTAATAAGAAATTTCTGTAAATATTTTTTTTCAATACTTTTCAAGAATCTTGACATTTAGTATTCACTGAAAAAACATCTAACCAACCATAACACTAAAAGTACATAATATCTAATTAGAAAATCGAAAATTCCATCTCTCTTCTAATAAGACTTTTTGTCCTAACAGTACCTAGCTCCTACTACAACTAAGATGGCTACCGTATTAGTGCCACTTTATAATCTTTGCAAAATGATTACGATTTTGTTTTATTATGCATTAGATTATGTAAACTATTTATCAAATTATGTTCATGGATAAATATTCTGGCTACTTATGTGTATCTAGAACGATATCAAGCAAATTTGGCATAAAAACATGACACAATAACGCGGCAATTACAAACGCGAAAACACACATTGAAACTTTTTTATGTTTATTACTACGATTTTTGCATACTTTTGAAAGAATATTACTTCACACTTATTCTACGTTAATTTCTCAGTAATTCTATGTAAATATCTTAAAACAAAACTCACCGAATCCTTCGGGAAGACATTTTTTGCGGAACAATAACACTGCTTTTTTTGGTTGCAAAAATGGCGGTCATAAGTCCACAGACCGGTTATTGTTTTTTATTTTCTTCGTTAAATTTTTCGGTCCGATTCACCAATATTTATCCGCATAAGCATAGAATATGAACTCAGTGAACGAACTATGTAGCTAATTTAGTGCTCGGTGCGATACGGACCGCAATATCAGGCCACCAATAGGAACATTTTCTTAAGATCTAACGGTAGATCGTACGACACGCAGGGCATTTTTTCCTTAAGATCTACCGTGCGTGCTTTCGACATTTCACGAGTTAAGGCGACGTATTGAAAATATTGGCGATAAGGATCTCAATTTTTCTCAGCAATTTCACAACATTCGGAACTTATATTTATGTACTACATTTATCATATCTTTGACAACATTTTGGTAATTGCGTTATGTGATTGGTTATTTTTTTTAAAGCAGAGAAAAGCATATTATCAATAACTGCTCTTTAAAAACAGAAATTTTCTTTATACAGGGAAACGAGACCGATTTAAGACTCTGAATTTTCTCTTTAATATGGTAATTGGATTTTATAAAATTAACGATAGTCTTTATTTTAAAAGACAAATTAATACGGTTTTGACCCAATACACACAAGCTAGCTCGCGCGAGTTTTGTATGCAGCCGATTTGCATTTATTGTTTGTTTTATTCACTTAAAATGTATCAACTCACTATCGGAGTCCACTAACCATCAACCATTAATCGCCTCTTGAGAAAATATATTTTGTCGTTTATTTTACAGGGCACATTCAGCCATGTTCCGAAGGAGCGGCTCGGGTTCAAGCTGCGCGGTGGCATAGACAAACAAGTGACCATCAACGTCAAACAGGTCACCAACAACATACAGCCAGAGTCTGATGATCCACAGGTGAGCTGCCATCATTCATTTTAATATCATTCATCATTCATTCTCCTGCCCTTAACCCATTTGGGGTCGGCGCAATATGTCTTCTTCAACCATTTTAATAATTATAATGTATTATGTTTATGAGTCCTACAAAACTGGTGTACATTATAGAGTATTTCTGTTATATTCTATTCTATCCATATGCGTATTTTACTTCCCCAAATCTTTAAATTTTAATAACATTTGAGTGCAGGAGCCTTTATTCTGCTACATAATCCCAAAGCGCACTCGGCGATTATTGCAACAATGCGAGGATAACTCAATTTTTGTTTTAATTTCCCTCTTTACTTTCAAACATTTTCATTTATGTGTCCTGCTACAACATTGCAATGTTATCGCAAAATTAGACCGACTTTAAAGAAACCTATGAATATTGTTTGAATTTTTCAGTCTACCTACACTGGCGGATTATACATTGAGCGCTGCTTTGGTATCCTCCTCGCTCCCGGCAGAAGCGTGAAACACTCAGACATGAGATTACTGGAAATGGTATGTAAATTTAAATACCTTTGTCTCTTATACACACCGTACACACGGCAAGGTTAGCGAAGTGACTAAGCTATTAGCTTTCTACGCTAATTGCCGCGTGTTCGATCCCTGCACGGAACAAATATTTGCAAGATCTATACATAGTTGTTTCGGGTCTGGGTGTATGTGCATGAGAGATGTATGTTTGTAAACTGTACCCTCGATACAAGAGAAATAAAAGGATAGGGCAAAGTTTAAAAAAAAATAAGCATTACTTTTAGAGAGTAACAGTTCCACTCTACCCTCATTTTTATCCAGTAACTTACTATAATATTGTTTGCATTCCATCAAAAAAAATATTTCCCGACCATTTCAAATTAATTCACAATATTACTTACTCATACAAATTTCAGGTGAGCGGTTCATCGGGCGGGTCTGGTTGTTCCGTATGTGCTCTATGGAACGCTGGAGAGTCAGCCCTAGCTGCCTTCAACGTAGCGAGCGGCGATGGAGCCCCTGCATACATGTCGCTCGCTCTAGACCTCGTTATTAGAGGCATACCAGATCCTTTAAGGTAAGGATTGATAGAGGTACAGTCATGATACGTTACGATCATGCAGTTTGCAGCCAAAATGCTTTAAACGACTGCGGCCCGCTTAGAGTTAGTAACCCTGCGTTTGGACCGCCGGGCGCAAACGATTTTGGACTTAACATGGTCGATCGTAAAAATTGCTTTTTTTTAAATCCGGCAAATTGTGAGTCCGTATCCCGTTTCTATTCCATTACAGTCACCCATATTTTTTGGATGCTAGATTGACTTTCGTTTGTTCACCACCTCACCTATCCTACGTACTCTTAAGAGTAACCAAAAAATATTAATAATCTATCTGGATTGTTTACAGGCTGGTCATCGAAACTCCAGTCAAAATATTCCCACCCACAGAGAGATTCTGGTATTACTCAAAGAGACCTCTTGTGCAGCAGTTCTACATCAATTTGAAAGAGGTACCAAATTATATGATATAGTTTCTTTTTAAATGATATATTCCATCAATATTCACTCGGTATATTTAAGATTATGCCAGATATTCAGTACTACAAATATCGCCAGCTGAAAGGCTATTTGATTTAAAGGACTTTTTTTTGTTTTTTTTTACTATTATTTAAAAGAAAAAAACATTAAGAAAATAATCTTTATTCTCAAAAGAACATTACAGTTCACTTAAATGAAAAAAATTGATTTAATTAAATTAATATTAATATTATCTCGAATCTTATTTTTTTTATTCCAGTCAGTAGACGCTCTCGGTCAACTACAATACGAGGTCGCAAGCATCGAGACATCCGATGAACTGGACAGGTCTAGGCTAAACCTGCCATTGTCACTATCCAGTCTACTACCATCGCCGTTATCTAGTGCGCCTGCGCCGCCTTCACCTTCAGAACCGGACTCTGGTATGTGTAAAGATACTTTTCACAATAGTAAAAAGTAACGTCTCTTTTGTGTAATATATTGAAACTTTTTTTTGAAAAGAGTATCCATGGAGTTTCTTGCCGGTATCTTCTCCAGGACCAACCCACTTGGAACCGTGTATCTAGAATCACGACGTTTTGAAAGTGCCTGCAAACGCTCAGTTGAAATAGCAGTTTTGACTTTGATTGATATTGTGCCGTTGTAAATATAACTGAATCCGTGTCTTGACATCAACATTAACCGATTTTCTTTTTCGCAGATGGTGACGAGCCCCTTCTAAGTGGTACGGGTGAGGTATCTAAAGATTGTGGTGAAGACGTACTTGTTAATTGGGCACAAGTGCTCAGGAGGTAAGTCACCTACAATACTACTGTATTCTATAAGCGTTAAAGATTTTGTCCTCAAGTATTTAATAAATAAAATTTGGACTCGTTATGACTGTAAACAACAGTGAACAGTCATGGGATATTGCAAGAATCATGCTTAGCAGGTAGATTGATAATCGCAATATGTTTTTATTAGAACAAATGAAGACGCCGGCTATATGTCCTCTCGAAATACCCCCGAATACTGAAACGCATATCAATTTCAAGTTGCCATTAACCCTCGTGCTGTCGCTGTCATTTTAAGGTGGATAGTAGCGACAGAATATCTTTTAAGTGTGTCTTATAATTGAGTTGTGTATTAGTATTCAGGGGATAACCTCTTAATCACTTTTTACGACACCCACATATGGGGAGTCATTCAAGAAATCATTTAAAATCCCTAATAAAAGTAAGTCTTGGTTATCGATGGTGGGGATAGCCCAGAAAGCACTTTGGATAGTACCTATAACTAATTAAAAAAACTGGAACTAATATAATATTACATTGACAGTTGGACAGGGCCGCGTCCGCGTGCGTTGAACCACTTGGTCAGGGTGGGTGTGCCCGAAGCATTACGAGGTGAAGTGTGGCTCCGACTCGCCGGAGTTGATCCAAATGACAAACTTATGGAGACTTACAGGACCCTTATAAGCAAAGTAAGTGCTGGACTAGCAGTGCTCATTTTATATTGATGGTCTTTACAACTTCCAAGTTAAAGCATGACAATTTATACTTGGATCTGTGCCATATTGCGGATTTTATCGGAACTAATACTTAGTTTGAAATGTGTCAAAGTATTGATATTAGCGACATCACATCAGGGTCCATATTGTATTGGTTAGGCATTTAACCGGCCACTGTAACGGTTCCTTTCCAATTTTGAAATCGACTCCTGAAGAGGATTCTGTACATTAAATATCGACCTAAGTCGTCTTTTACGACAACTAGGGCTGAAAAAGGACACTTTGCCGATAATTACACAGTCTTCCCAGTCTAATTTGCCTTTAGAAACTGGACTTGTGCTCAATAGGAGCGTACAACAAGTTCTCTCATACATGACATGAAAGTTTCCTTATGTAACTCAAAGTGGCTGTCTGTTATCTTACTCAAGCTTGTCTCTTCAGCAAAGCCTTTATAGCTTCGATTTTTTTTTTTTTTTACACTTACGTTTTACATATATACAGGTATACATAGTTTGATTTCCTTCGGTTCAGGACTGTCCATTCGAGGCGGTGATCCAGCGCGACATAGCGCGCACGTTCCCGGCGCACGACTTCTTCCGCGAGGCGGGCGGCCTGGGCCAGGATTCGCTGCTGCGGATGGCGCGCGCCTACGCCGTGTACGACCACGAGGTCGGCTACTGCCAGGGACTCAGCTTTCTTGCCGCGACACTGCTGTTACACGTAAGTTTTATCAACATCCTTTTCAAAGTCTAAAGCCGGTACCAGAGAGTTTTTTTTTTTAATTCTCTCGGATTTCTCCGTTATCGAGGATACAGCTTACAATCATACATGTCACATGCACACACAACCAGACCCGAAACAACTATCTGTGGATCATACAAATATTTGTTCCGTGCGGGGATCGAACCCGCGGCACGTAGCGCAGAAAGCTAATCGCTTAGCCACTGCGTCAACCGTGTCGTATATGATTACAAATAATAAAAATGCTATGTAAACTTTAGTTAGATTTCCATTCATTCAATTTCATTCATTCATTGTTGTTCTAATGTTTCGTGTTTGTATTGGTTTTTCTAATGTTTGGTGTTTGTATTGAGTGTCAATATTTTTCTCTAATCTTAACGTGATATTATATTTTTATAAAATTCATAATTATTATTATTAATTTTCCAGATGCCAGAAGAGCAAGCATTCTGTCTTCTAGTGCGGCTTATGTACGGCTACGGGCTGCGAGAACTGTACAAGGACGGCTTCGAAGCTCTCTACATGAGGCTGCACCAACTCGACAGGCTCATGGAGGTAATATAAAAATGTTGAACAGTATGACACAAAAGATAAGGCACGTCGTCAATCTTCGTTCGCACAGACACGTAAACACGAAAACATCCGAAACTTTAAATGAATTGAACATCAACATTATGTGATGCTCGGTGTAAGCAATTGATTGCCGTGCCGTCTTTCTATTTAGCTCACGCGCTTATGTACAGAGTATTATGGCATGTAGCTTTCTGATTGGTTGACCAATTTCCCACGTATTAAACACGTTTTAAGCGCAAAAAGTTTCACCCTGTTAATAGATAAAAATTCTATATTTTATTACATCCATGCCTCTCACTTTGATTGCTCCTATATCAAGGTTACAATTTAAAAACACACATCTCACATGCACTTACCCAGACCGGAAACAACTATCTAAATAAATAATAATAATTTTTGTCAAATATTTGTTGGATGGGATCGGATCGAACCCGTGGCGTAGAAAGCTAATAGCGTAGCTGTTGCTTCAGTTATTATTTACTATTACAGTAACTATTCTTGAATTATCCGGTACAGCGTCTTGAAGAGTAATAGCAACAATATTAATACGTGTTCCATATAATTTATAGGAGCAACTGACAGACCTGCGCGTCCACTTCCAAGAGTTGGGCGTGGAGCCTCACATGTTCGCGTCGCAGTGGTTCCTCACTGTGTTCACTGCGCGTTTCCCCCTGCCGTTGGTAAGTACAACATTGCTCTATTACTTTTTTGTTTTAAGCTGGAGAAAGCTGGAAAGCCTAAACATCAATAGAGAGAGTGTAGTCAGATGAAAAGTAAAGTAAAGAAGGAAAGGATTGGATGGAAGTGGCAAAGCACGCACAGTGGTCGTAATGCTGTTCCGGGAACGCATTCAACTAAGGGACCATCCATAAAGTACGTCGTAAGTTAAGGGGGGAGGGGGTCGACGAAGTGTGTTATGTGAATAGGTGTGGGAGGGGTCCTAAGTTTCGTGACGACACATTTTAAAATCATTAAAAAATAATTTTAATGGAAATAAAACTAATTTCGGAACTGCTGTTTGAATTTAATAATTTCTAGATGTCAAATTTTAAAATATATGACGTCACACTAGGGGGGGATCTCACAAATGTGATCAACTGTGACAAGGACGGGGGAGGGGTAAAAAAAATCACGAAATTAGTGTGACGTACTTTACCGCCTAAGACTAATTTTTCACTAAGTGGCTAGCCGCGGTTGAGTCGACCAATCGTGTGTTCTTTTACAGTCGTGTCGATTTCCGAGCCGTACCACCAATGTGCATGGTATATGACTTATTTGAATAAATAGGAAAGGGCCGCGACTTGTCGCTTAGTGGAAAATAGGTCTTAACCTTATGTAGAAGGGTGAAATATATTTATACCATTACTGCATTACAGGTATACCATATTCTGGACGTGTTCCTGCTACAAGGAATCGACACGCTGTTCCAAGTTGCGGTGGCACTGCTGTCGAGGTCACGCAAAGACCTGTTGCAGCATGACTTTGAAGGCGTACTCAAATATTTTAGGTATGTTATTATGAACTGTCAGCTCGTAACTTCACAGATTAGTCGATCAGCGAAGTTAAGCAGCGCTTGCCGCGGTAAAGGCTTAGATGGCTGACAGTTTCTTCTAACATTGAGACCGCTCCGTACTTCGGAAAGCACAGTAAGTAAGCAACTGTGGTCCCGGTTGTCATATGAACCTATGACAGTTGTTAAGGGAGTCAGTAGCCCAAAGTCTAAAAACTGATCTAACCTTTGGGTATCAGTGTCCCCCAGTAAATTGGGTGGCGGGAGTCGGATGGCATTCGCTCTGTATAACATACTGATATTCATTCGCATCTAGTTAGACTGGAAGCCGACCCCAACCTTGTTGGGAAAAAGGCTAGGCAGATATTATTATGAGCTGTAAAATCATATGAAATCTTTATTTTTTCTATTTACTTACTTTACTATCATCTGTACCCGGGAGGATTTATACATGGCAATTGACGGCCGTCGACGTTGCTACATACCTATAGTTCGAAAATATAAAGTGTTTTGTGTTTTGACACGAAAAGACGAATTGTTGACGCCAACATACTTTGTAATTAATATGGTCAAAATCTTTCATGACAAAGGCTTTAAGAAAAATTGGTGGAACTAAAGAAAAATCCTTTATATGCCACAAAATGCAAGACACACTAGAATGATAGACATAGGTAATAAGAAGAGGACAGGTGCGTAGACAGAGAAGACATTTCTCTTAGGATGGCAACAGTAAAATAATTACACACACTAAACTAGTGTAACTAAAACACTGTAAACACTAAAACACTATAATTCGTTGTGGGACTTATGATTTGCATGCTTGCTTTTGTTTAATATTTCTACACCAGCAATGGTAGTATATGTGAATCAATGATTCTATTATTTAAGACCTCAATGTACCATATACTGAGAAAAAAATGTTCTATTTTATTCTATTATTTCTTACAGAGTAACGTTGCCAAAGAAGTGTCGAGCTGAAGAGTCTCCGCGGCAGATCGTGAAGCTAGCGTGCAGCGTCAAAGTCAAGCGGCTTCACAAGTACCAACTGGAGTACGAGAAGTTCATCAAAGGTATGTTGGGGTAGACTGGAAGCTGAAGAATTGGATGTGGTGATGTTATTTGGGAGAGAAAGTTATGTCCAGTTGCAGACTGCCATAGGCTGGATGAATTGATTGCTTGTGGCTGCCAAGTTACAAACCTGTCGCTGGCAACGAGGCTCTGTCACATGGTAGACTGGCTGGTGACTTTAGAGGTTAGGTTTGGATAGTGTGGCGACAATGGGTAGCCTATAGACCGCAGCAGCCGCGCGCATTTTTCACAGATAAGCCTATATCCAGCATAACCATCGTGTTAGATTGAATTTATTGATTACTTCTTATACAACGTGTATCAGAAATGCGTGGTCATATTTAAGGCTGTGGATCAGACCATTAAGCATCAAGGTTACGATGTTGGTTTCACAGAGAAAGTTGTTCAGTTTGATGGTCTGATCCACACCCTTAAATTAATATGACCACACATGATACACTGATCCACTCTGATACACGTTGAATAGTTAAGATTTTCTAATGAAATACTCTTTGCAGAATCGGCCGAAAAAGAGAAAATAAACGTGGAACTGGAGAAGTTGAAGGGCATCAACACACAGTTGCAACAAGAGAAAGAATTACTCGATGCACAGTTAACTGAGGTAAGAATAAAAATAATGTAAACCTGTTCGTGTTCATATGTTATTGTTCATAATGCCAGTATGTTGACAGTTGACCAGTTAGCGCATCATATAATTAGATTCTTCATGTATCTTGATTATGCAATGGTCAATCAGACTAAAATTAAGGCAACATTAAGCTGATACGTCTTTTTTAACAAATGGCACTAATTAGGCACTTGTAACGCTTCATCAACTTGGGGCCCAAAATGTAAGGAAAATGGGCAGTCTGGAATTCTTTGTGCAAATCTCCACTTTACTACTACTACAAGAAATATAAACATTTATAAACGGTAGGACGATGTCCAGGGTGTGATAGAACTGTAGAGGAACGGGGTATGGTGTTCCATTGGAAAGAGAGGATCCTCCGACCAGGCGAGGTGATATTGACTGGCGGGCCGAAGCCCGACGGTTGATATAGGACAGTTGTATATGTGTTAAATACGAATTTCTTTTTCCTTGCGCGAAGCAGGCCTCGTAATCTGATTAGTCGAATTCATATTCGCACCACTGTAGATAGCTTGCTGCCTTTCTAAGTAGTTATTCTATGTGGCGATAGGTGTCGCTACAGAATTATTGATAACTTGATAACAAAGTTTGGTATGGGGCCGTTCAAGTATTACGTAAGCAGATTTTTTGCAATAATTAACCCCCCCTCCTCGTCACCAAAAGTAAGCAAAGCTCTTAGCCCCCCCCCCCCCTCCCATGCTTACGTAAACATTGGTACATGCATTTTTCAATGTGTTCTGGATTGGCCATTGTGTTCAAACCAAAATCGACTAAATTTTGTAGAAAAACCGAAAAAATTAAATAATACTGCTGACGTAATCACCATCCAGACCCCCCCATCCCCATGTCATCAAAAGTAAGCAAAGCAAAGACCCCCCGTCCCCCTGTAGTGCTTACGTAATACTTGAATGGCCCCTATGCAAGGAAAGAGCCCCCACAAGGTGATGGTACCTGAGATCGTCTGGCGTCTTTCAGTCTTACCACCACAACCGCTGACTGGTCTTTCCACTACGGCATGATACAAAGTTACTATTCGCTACAGGCTCGTTCATCGGCTGAAGAGAGTCAAAAGGAAGCGTCACACTACGCGGCAGTGGCGCGCGACTACCGCGAGATCTGCGCAAGACTCGACAAACAGCTGCACAACATGCAGGTCAGTGTTATCGAGACTGACTCGACAACTATAACGAGTCATACCGAATTTCCCGTTTCTACATACGTCGCCCTTCTGTCGCCAATACCACTTTAATTCATACAATACACTACATATACAGCGATTGCGACCGATACTACATGGTACTAGCGGGTGGATTGAGAAATAGGACGCCAAGTAACACGCTATTAATTGTTGATCTGTCGAATACAATGTTTTTTTTTTCAAATTTAAGTTCTTACGTACTTCTACCGTTACTAACTTGCTCAATGAACATTGGGATCAATCTAATTTGTGAGCGATCAAATACATGTTGGCTCGTTCGTCGTCGCCGCTGGCACGTACCCATCAGGGACACAAGCTTATCCACCCGGATTATTTAAGTTCTACGTATTGGTAAACATATAGAACAATAGGTAGGTAATAAATAGGTAATACGTAAAGTAAAAAACATAAAATTAAATCTAGGTACCATCTTTTTTCAGGACTATGTGAAAGACTGTGTAAATTGCAGCGTCAAGCTTGCGCAAAAGGATAATAAAGAAGGTAATAATTTTGCTCTTAAATAAACCTTAGTTTTTATTTGTAGCGCTACATTTTTTTTATTGGATATGCTCTCAAAATATACTCACAGGGTAACGCAGATATAGCTTTTAATCCATGATGATAACTACGTAGTACAAATGTTATTGTAATTTCAACCTTAAATGTAATGTGATAAGGTGTATATTTATTTGCAGAGACAGAACAAAAAGGTGATGATAAGGAGGGCTCAAGTGAGACAGAGGCACGACTACGGCAACGTGTGCGCGACCTCGAGCTGGAACTGGCGCAAGTGAAGTTAGCACACGTGCAGGCGCAGTGCAGCAATCAGGTAACTGCCTACTTGAACTTTACTAACTATCTATCGAACACAATTCCAAATTCCGGGCTACTATTGAAAATTTCCATGCAGAGAAACCCAGCGCTTACCCGACCACTACAACAATGAGGCAACAAATTAAGACATGTTTATAAACGTACTAGCTGTGCCCGCGACTCTGTCCGCGTGGAAATCGAATGATGGAAATGTCTATTTCTTTCCTCGTGCACATAATTTCCTTGTCAAATTTCATCAAGATCAGTTCAGCCGTTTAGTCGTGAAAGGGTAACAAACAGACACAGTTATTTTCGCATTTATAATTTGTTATAGTAAGATCTAGCGACCCGTCCCCGGCTACGCTCGGGTGCAAATTCTCTATTATCCTTACATTAAATATGAAAGTATTATACATATAAACCTTCCTCTTGAATCACTCTATCTATTAAAAAAAACCGCATCAAAGTCCGTTCCCGTAGTTTTAAAGATCTAAGCATACATAAGGACAGACAGCGGGAAGCGACTTTGTTTTAAACTATGTAATGATTATTGTCTTTTCCAGGAGCTGAGCCATCAGCTGACAGTCGCTCTCAACGAGGTGCAAGCAGTTGTCAATCAGAAGCAGTCCGTAGCGCCGTGGCTGGTGCGCACGCTCGGTAAGAACCACCCAGCACAAAACATCCATTATGCACCATATCATACTCACAATTCATGGGATGTGGAATACTTGGGAGATTCATATTGTTTAGCGAAAACGGAGTTTCCGTGTTATTCACTGTTTTCTTACTCGAGGATCCCACAGTATTCTATGGGATCACAGTATTTAAGGGACGCACAATATGCGCGGAATCGTTACGCGTATTATTTACGTTACCTTCAATATTCGAAGTATTCTACTGTCGAGCGGATTTTAATAGTCGTTGCGCTGTTTGGTTGCGACATCGCTGCGTTCATAGCTTTCACACTACTATTCTTTTTGTTTTTACGTAACTACACTTAAGTTGCAATGCCTAGTATTTGAGGACAGACGGCTCATTTGATATTCACGAGACGGCTTTCGACACTGAATCACAGCAAATTTTGCACACTACATAAAAAATATCCTGTAGATTTGTATGAGGCAACGGCCACTAGACCGTATCGGCACCGACCGTGGAATAACAGGATCGACTCGTTTTGAAAACAAATAAAAATCTACTTTGTGCACGTCATTTTAGAGTCCAATTTAGTTGATGATCGTATTTGTGCTTGATACGCTCTTATTACGGTTATAGTATGGTAAGGATAGTGGGCAAACACATTTATAGTTATCCCACGAAGGCGGGTGAGCCAATCCATTTCGAACCTTAAAGTAATTGCAATAAAAGTCAAACATATTTCATATAATTATCATTATACAGATTTTTTATTGTTTTAGTTTAGAATACTCCATCTAATCTCTTTTTAACATTTATTATTTAGATATTAGCTTCACCTTTAAACTTTCTCTACATCTCTGTAACGATGTGTCCAAGGATATGGTTAAATATTGTTTGTTTGCCCCATTGTAGGTCATTAACCAGATACCAAGTTACCAGTGTGGAGGTGATTGCGTTATATATATTTATATGTGCTTATACACCCGCTGTCTGTTGTAGTTTGCGTATTTTAGTGAAATTCCACCTCGAAACTGAAAATGCTATGGGTCAGATTAATTCATCTACTGCTACTACTACTGCTCTAACGGCGAAGTAAAACATCGTGAGGAAACCATTATGTCCAAACTCCAAACCATGAATAAAAAAATCTAAATCTTGCGCCCTTCGCTTTAGAACTTTCTCAGTGAACTTTAATTCCTTTTATACAGTGTGTCCCTGGATAATGAGCACAAACGAAAATGAGTGAAACCACACCAAAATTAATCGACTGGAAAAATGATTTCCTTTTTTTAGCTTATGCTTTAAGACTATTATTACTTGAATTTCAATAAGAAATATGGATTCATTTTGTAAAAATTGAAATTTATTAAACAAAACGCACAAAATATTCCAACTTCCTTCAAATAAATTTATTTTTTAAATTGCTGACTGTTGTTTGTCGATTCTTTTTTTTTTTCCACGAAACATCTAATCATTGTTACTTTAATACAGAGGGTTTTAGTAGGTAATAAAAAAGTCAAAGTATCGATATTAATTAAACAAATTATATCAGATTTTTTATTTTGTCAAAAAAATTTGGTCACACTTCACCAATTTTTATTTGTGCATTATCTAGGGTCACACTTTATAGGAAGCATTCATTTCACGTACACATTAATGGGTGCATGGGACATCTCATTACGCTATATATTTTACCATTAAAATAGTTTAGATATCCAAAGAGCAAGGAATGACAACCGTAGAGGTATTTCATTAGTGATATTAATTTAGATGTTAGTATTGTATGTTTGTTTGTGACTGTTTAATAAACTTGTATGTGTAGAAACCGACTCCTTTTTATTTTTACTATATGTCCTAAATTGGTATTTTGGTTTGCTAGGTTAAAAACTCAAAGCTGTCTTAATAAATCACTAGAAGACAATTTAATATTAAAATTTGCTCATTTCTCGTCCAAACAAAATGTGTCATGTATGCGTGGAAACAGTATGAGTTCCTAAGCTATAAAATTAGACGCTACCTTTAAAATTATGCGCCAAAAACAATAACTGATTTGCCTCGTCCCAAAAAGGTTCCATCATGGAAGCGGCGCAGAACCGGCCATCGTTCCAAACATACCTTCCAAACGTGAACCCAGATCAGCCTGCAATGCCGCTACATAGGCAGGGATCTTTCTCCAGCGGCCAAGGTCACAGCCATGCCAACCTGGATCGCCGCGTGTCCGAACCCTACAGCCCCGACGTCGTGCGGAGGAAGAAAGACCTCAACGCGACCAAACGACACTCTTTGCTCGTCGAGTCCAACCTCACTAAAGAGGCAAAGGAGATCAACCGACGGAGCCATGACGTCACCATCGTCAAAAACCTCTCGATGGGTTGACACTAGCGCTCAACAATTCGGTTAGTACGATATTATGAATAACGAAATTATCATTATATTATGTTCGTATTATTTCGGTGTGAGGATTCGTAAAGGAAACGTATGTTGTATGAAT
Source organism: Allophyes oxyacanthae (assembly GCA_932294325.1). Taxonomy (NCBI): domain Eukaryota; kingdom Metazoa; phylum Arthropoda; class Insecta; order Lepidoptera; family Noctuidae; genus Allophyes; species Allophyes oxyacanthae. The sequence goes on from OW028611.1 coordinate 14,867,604, forward strand.
AAGACACGCTTCACCACAAGAGTATTCAGCGCAAGTTATTATGCGACTAAGCATCTAAAACCTGCAATTTAATGCGAAACTTGTGGCGCGGTGTGTAGTTAGTGCACATAACCATAATGGCGGCACTTCACCTGGCGTATTTGTACAAATATTTACATGGTTTGGCCAAAACAAAATCGTATTAATGTAGTTTACATAAGGTTTCTTTTGCATTGGTCATAAAACGCGATTATACGTCCAAATATGCCAAGTAAAGTGCCAGCATAACACTAGTCATAATGTAATATAATCGAGCACATTTTGTTTAACGATTGGATAGTATTTACTAGATACATTGGTTACCTATGACGCCAGTATGTACTCCAATGAAAGGACATTATATTGAGTTTGCACTATCATTCCAGTGATAAAATTTATCGTATATGAATCTCTTACTCGAAGTGAAGGTACTGTCACCCATTTTAAATACATTATTAAATAATTATGACATGCCCCAATTGTACTGTCGTAATTATGTATGATTTACTTCGCTGTAATCGAGTTTTATTTGTCCATATTAAAAATTACAAGTAGAACCAGTAATATTTTTTTATATTTCTTTATAGTTAATAAAAATTCAAATAGTTTTATGTTTGCTTACAATTTTCACTGTTCACACTATAGTGAGTGCCTTCCGGATTAGGTTAAGTAATATAGACCTTATATTAATTGAGAATTTACAGTATTTTCCGTTCATATCTAACTACTCTCCCTCTTTCATACCTTTGTCAATATTACATATCACAAGAAATAAGCAATACAATACTTAATGGTAAATAAATCTTCTGAATAAAAGTAACTGGCTCCCCTCCTCCTCCAAGAGTCGTTTTTCTCATTGAAGAGAGTCGTGATCTCTATGTAACACCTTTTGGACTATACTCCGCCATTTTGTTCTGTTCCCTGCAGCATGGATGTCGTTGCTCACTCTGGAGTTTAATGTTGACCAATGTATTAGGCTTCGTCCCCTGACTCATTTTTCTTGCCTGTCATGGACATTCTCTAGGCTATCACCAAGTTTTTTTGCAATGTACCCGAAGAATTCGAGTAACCTGCAGAGACCTTGCTAAAGAAACAGGCAAGAAACACAATAGAAAAACAAATGCTTTGTAAGAAGAATTATATGCTGACGGAGTGTGGTATTATACGTTTCATATAAGAAAACAGATAGACGGGGGGCATTATTGTGAACATTCGTTCGCTTTAGTGCAGAGAATAGCGTTCATTACACAACAGTGGACTGAGAAGATGTTCAGAATATGGCGCCCATCCAATTGTTTTCTTATTTGAAACGAATATTAATTACAATATCCATAGTGATAGATTGGGAACTCCACGGCCTTCGATGCGGTTTCCCACCAATAACGAAAGATATTCAGATTACCATTGTGTAGAACTTAAACCATTTGAACGGGATCGATATGTGTTCCTGTGATCTTATGACTATGACCGACTGCCATACCAACTTATGGATTTAATTTAGCTTGTGAACAGAGAGTGCAACTTGCTAAAATATTGTAACAAATGACTTCATATTAAATTATTACGTTTGAGGTGAATATAACATTGGCACGAGTAAACGAAAAGCATTTGAGGGACCTAAAGAAGTGATCGATTTATCGTATTATCCATTATTTAATATTATGTTGTTTGGTTGTCACATTATAATTTCTTATGAATGTATAAATTAATTATATTTGTTGTTAATTGATATTTCTTTATTAATAAATTATAGCGTCTAAAAATCGTAATAGGGGTGTTAGTTAACTGAACGTATTAGAAATTATATTGAAAATTAAAGTGTAATATTAATTTTAGCGATGTAATTCGATTATCTATAAGTGAAAGAGTATATTTAAATGTATTTATAAAGCTTTATAAACATATTAAAATGCTTCGCAAGTTTTTCGCTTATAGGAAATTGAAATAATATTGTGTGTTCGCAAGCAGATACCAAAACTAATTGCGACCAAAGAGTAAAAGTATCTGGCATGCGAATAAACATGTTTTGTATTTTTATTTTAAATCTTTTTCTTTACTTTTGCAAAACCTGCATTATCATTCAAGATTTCTTAAGAGATGTACCAATTTGTCTTTTAATGTACCACAGCTTACATTTATATACCTAAAAGGTAAAATTAGCAACCTTGGCTTATTTGAATCTGATGCTCAGCTCAGAACAATCAAATGGACGCCATAAGATCAAGGGTTTTGAGAATCTCGTTTACTTTTGCAACTGACATACTGAGGTCGCTCAAAACACTATCATTTTGAAAGATTTAGTGGCCGAAAGACAAAAATCGACCTTATTATTTCGTCATGTGTTCGTATGATTCTGTAAATTGTTGTCCAAAACGTTTGACAAATGTTAACTGCGACAGAATAGTTTTGTAAATGCTGAAACGAAACTTTTGATGTTTTAACTTTTGTATAAAAACTTGGTCAAATTCTGGTTTTCAATATTGTCACGATATACATTAAAAAAACAATTAGAAAATACATTTATTAGACAAGACAAACAGGTAAAAGCGTGCACATGCGAATATTATAAATTGATATATGAAATAGCAGGCTCGGTGTGGTGTGGTGTAGCCGGTGAAGCTGATCTCGCATTGTATAGGCTCTCTGTACTATGAGAGGTCAGTTTATACTGAAAATGTATAGCTTGATATTATGTTGTCGTATGTACACATTTACACATACATTCCTGCCACATCTGTGTTTATTAAAATGCAAATTATTATACTTACCACTAATTATAGTAATTATAAAATAAAAGTAAAGAATGTGAGTTCTGTTTGTGTCTGGTTGGATTTTTTTAATGAATAAGTTATAAAAAGATATTAAAAATGCTGATATTATTTCAACATATTGGTATTTACGCTTGCTATGTTTGTGTACTAACAAGAAAAGGGGAAACATTTGAATAATTTGTGTCCAACACGACTAGTAAAGCTTCGTTAAGATTAAAGCTATGGAAAAAAGGATATCTGAGTTTAATTGCGTGAAGAATGACACAAAACACACGTAATAACTTTGTGTTTTTATGTTTTTGTTCGTCGTTGGTTCAGATTTGATTTGGGCTTAGCAATGTGTTGGCTGGCACACATAAGTACCCAAAAACATTGAGCTTATAATAACTGTTACATATTAATTATGAAACATACAAGTTCTGAAAATAAATAGAACTACGAAGGAATTTTTCATAAAGTCATTGAGCTTTGCAAACAAATTGTTTCCCTATTATGTTAATTCCTAATCCGTACCTGTACTCTTATGAAAAATATTGTTTACTCATTTTAATGCTAGCACTTAAGGCTTTTTGCAAATATAATATATCGCAGCGAATATCATTTGATTGACAATAATGTTTTGGTGTCTGTAAAATGTATACTTGTTGATGTTTTCTTGTATGTTGCCAATATTATAGAAGATATTATTATTTGATTGTACCAGAACTTGTAGAAGTACCGACCGTTAGTTCAGTTTTCCTTACCTGTAAATAGTTATGATTATCAGATTTATTATTTCAGAAGGTTAAACAGGTGTAAGTGACATTGTACGGAAAACCGATACCATGGGTTCTGTACATGATTCTGGACCGTGCAGAGTTAGAATTACGATACGATACGATCTTGTTCGTAGTTTTTTTATCTATACTAATATTATAAAGAGAAAAGATTAGATTTTTTGTTTGTAGTGGATAAACTCAAATACTACAAGACCGATTTAAAAAAATCTTTCACCAGCAGTATGCTACATTATCAGTGAGTAACATAGGCTATAATTTATTAAGATATCACGCGGGCGAAGCCGCTGGCGGAAGCTGGTAACTAAATAAAAATACTGCGAACAATATCGTAATTTTTTTGATAAGAATTTTTTAAATTCTTAGGTTACCAGAGTCACTTACACCTGTATAAAAAAAGTGAGGATTAGTCGCTTATTTTAAAAATGTCAAGTTGATATTTAACAAAGTGATTGCTAATTCTACGCTTCTAAGATTTTGTTCAAGCATGAATGATACTGCAGCCTTCACAAATATGCCATATTGTACATTACTTCTCGATTGTGACTATTTCGTTTGTATAAGAAAGATTTATAGATAGTCTAGATTTCTTATTTAACTTATTTTGATCTCTATTTTATTATTATAAAAAGTATGTATTAGAATTCGGAAAATATAATATAAATTTAAATATTAATACCTAATATTATATTCGATTAATATTTATCGTTTAATGCTTATGATTAAAGACAGTTGCAGAATTGCATATTACTGTTGTAGATATTATTTATGATGTAACTCATTACTTTTCTTTGCAATAACAACCTTACCAATGTATTTACCTATTAAAATAGTCTTTATACACGCTATTTTGTGATAATTTAATTCAAGTCGATGGCAAGCGTTTAAAAATGGATGAAAAATATTAGAAAAATAATGTTTGTCGTCGGTTTTTTTCGCCATAACTACTCCGTACGTATAAACAGCTGCTTAGCAATGTTGTAGATTATTATGTTCTAATAGTGATGTAGTTACACCAACAATAACGCTTTATAAATAACGCCTATATCATTAGATAGTGAAGCAAAGTTTAGAGTGAGTTGTAATCGCTGAGAAATGTTGTTTTAGTCTGTCATTAATGGAAAATAAACATTTTACAAAGACTGATTTTGTTTTATTTATTGTAAGGAAGTTAAGTAGGTATTGTTGTCGATTCTGTTGCGCAATTTGACAGGACTAAACTAGGGCGAGTGTCTCTTTCTGTTTCAATAGAAAAAGAATGTGATAGATGCGTTTAGTCTAGTTTGGTACAAAATGCGTAAAAGAATCGTCACCATTATAGCCATTGTAGGTATTCCCCTCATAATGACTAGCTATTGGAAAGCCCGAAGCCGCCCGTATCACAAGAATGCTCTATTAGGAAACCTAAATAACACTGACCGCTGGGAATGTACTCCGACACCTGAATACGCCAGCGCCTCGCGCCTCCAGCTATTATGCTGAGTCCAAGACCTTTTTGTCTTTTACCTTCTTATATGATGTATCTCTTTGCTACCTATGTAATTTGAAAGACAAATAAAAATCTTCTATTCTATTCTAATATATCAACAACTCTCGTTCGATAAAGACTGCTTTTGCGACGTTGATTACGACTATGGAGGTGATTAAAATATTTAATCACATAGACGCTTAGGTATCCCGCATTCGTGGCCCTGTTCGCCTTGCATCTCGCAGATAGGTATTGCTAAAAATTGAGTAAGCAGCTATGTTACTTGTACTTATAGCTGAGAATGCTGCCGCATGTCATCGGTCTGTGGCAATTATACTGGCAAATAATATATATATATATATATCTCTAATATATAAAGCTGCATTAAGTGAAATTGAGATTCTGTTCATCAAAATAAACAAGCGAACACATATTCGAAGTCAGCACCATCTAGTGTCAAGTAGAAAAAATAATGCGTCATCTAACGTGGAGTAGCGTAACAATTATTTGCATACAATAGAACTAGATGTCGCTACTAAAAGAGAGTAAAAGTATTTTATCCTGTTTTTATTATTTTTCATTAGCACCAGAGCTCGAAGCAATACTAAAATTATATTACAAGTGTTTCATGGATATTAGTACGTTTTGCGCAATTAGGTACCTACTTTAGTTGTCAACTCTCACGCCCTTTACCATCTTACCTACCAACCTACCATCTATTTTCATTCATTAGTGCCCACCTTCAACATTTCTTTATCCCTGCTTTAACTTATTTATTAATAAGCTTTAATATTAGCGCTATGCTTCTCGCTCGTATTACATTGGAACGCTTACGCTTTTTCCAACTCATTTTGTACTAAATACTTCCTACGCGCGCGGTGCTTTCCAGAGATGCGTGTCTGGAATGGAAAGCACCGCGCGCATTGTCGTTAGTTGAAACGCGTCTTGTGTGGAGGAGAAGGTCCTGGAACAGCAGCAGTCATCGCGGACGCTGTACATCACACATTAAGGTATTGTGCATGTCATTTCCTTATCGAGTTTTCCTTCTTCTGAGTTCTTTTCTTCCGAGAGATGAGACACCAAAACTTAAAGACTTGCTATTTTTAATAAAGAACCAACGCACCAATTCTAATGAGCTTGGCCGCGATATTAACATTACTTAATCATTGTAATCTTTTGATAAATAAATAAAATGAAGCTATATAGGATTCTAATTAATTAGGTAATTAAAAATAATAAACCTTAACTATAATTCTTAGAATCATGACCTTTATTCAACGTGAGAACTTGTGCATGTGCTCGAAGGGCGTTTTTGCTCGTTTACGTAAAAAGTGTGTTCAGCGTTAGCCGATGTATCCCTCTGCCATTAATAGGTCGTGTGAACGGAAGTCGTTCCGGGTGGCGTACTATAGTCGTGCAGAGTCGTGCTAGGAACTTACTGCAGACAGTCCTGGGGTGTTGCTATGTTACACTTGTACGTAGTACAACTATAGGTAGTCTGACTCTTTTAGCTCACTCTATTATTGTGATTTGTTGTTGAAATGAGTTCCTGATACTTCAACGCTGTTACAAGATTCGCCATGATCGTGGGTGACTAGAGAATGCGGGTAAAGAAATCTTCTTAGTATTTTGCTACGCGCACTATCTACTGTGAAACTCGATTGCTATCGAGCGCTTGGACAGTGTTAAAATATCAAGAGCTCATTTCAAAAACAAAATCACGGAAGATATATTGTAAGTGACAATAAGTACAAAGAATACTTATACAAAGAATACGTGATAATAGTGTACCTAACTATAGTCTCGTCATGAAAAGTCAGAAAATTATTATGAAGGAATTAAAATTCATCATCGTGTGCAACTCTAAAAACTGTCAGTTTAGGATTCGCCGCCGTGTTTACTATTCGGAGAAGTTTTGTTGTGATAAAAAGTTCTCGTTTGTGTCTGGCACCCTCAATCTTTGTCTATTCTTTATTTGCTAGACTGTATTATAAATTACTTAAATGGTCAATAATTTTTTTTTTTGGCTTTCAGCCGTTGCAAGCGAAGAAGAATTTTAATTCCTTAAAAATTCTTTTTTACTCTTTTTTCAGATTGTATCTAGAATAGAATCCTGTCTAAAAATAGTAGTATAGTTAAGTTATTCTTCTTCTTAGCGTGTCAATGGCAAATTAAATGTACTTGGCTCAGTATTCCGCCACGCGAATATTGAATCAGTTGCAGCCATAAGCTCCTCACGCGTGCAGGTGGTAGGGCATGCGGCGCAGGATGGAAGGTGGGCCATGGTTTGCGGAGAGACACCACACTCACACTGCAGGTCCAATCCAGCTGTGAAATTCCACCTGTGAAGATTGTCTTTACTTCGGCCGACTTGGGATCGTAGTCTATTATGAGTAGTCTATTATGAGATTAAGTCTATTAAGTTATTATTGTTGTTGTTATATTATTGTTAGTATTGTTTAGTTAATGTAGTTTATCTCTACATTATTACAAGACGATTTTGATTGGAAGAATGGTTTTATCTTCGTACCTACATCCTAAAGTGGAGGTGAACGTTATCTAAATATAGCTTAATTCAAGCACCATGAAGGACAAAGTTATCTCCGTCCGTTAAAGTTGTTTGTTTTTCTTAAAGTTGGAATCGTATCTCGTACTTCTTGATAAATGAAACTAGTTAAGACGAGAATAAATTCTGTAGTGGCGTAAACTCACATTGGTTTTAGTTGGTCAATGATCTGCTAGGTACCGACGGGCTCGTGCTTATAGAATATACATGTATGGTGGTTTTTTATATTGGACTATTCGCCTCTCACAGTACTCTCAGAGACTCAACTGCATTTAACAATAACCTAACTGTCAAAAGCCCCCGACTCCAAGTAGAAAAAGAGCTGTAACTTTTGAACAGCTAAACAGATTTACATGAAGCATAACTAAGATGATACCCAATTAAACGAGCTTTCAATTAAAAAAACTGCATTGAAATCGGTCCATCGGTTTTGGAGCTACGATGGCACAGACAGATATACAGATACCTACACACTACAAACTTATAACACCCCTCTTTTTTGTCGGGGGTTAAAAAAAGGTGACAACAGCAGTGAAGATCGCGCCATTGTCTCAGCCCTCGGTTTAAGGCGTTATTGGTCGAAGTACTAGAGAGTTCATTCATGTATAATGTTTTGAACACGGCGCTAGTCTAACATCTGTTTAAGGAATTTCGTTTAACGCAGAACAAAATGTAAATTGGTCAACTATCACCAACAGAAGAAGAATATGTACTAGGTACCTACGCAAACCTACGTGAAGGCAGTGATAGCCTAGCGGTTGAACGCATGCCTTCCATGCAGGACTACAGAACACAGAAAAGAGACCTCTTTCGACCACAGAACACAGAAAATAGACCTCTTTCTGTGTTCTGTGTGCAGGACGGTCTGAGATCGAAACCGGCCAGCATCTCTGACTTTACGAATCAGAATTTAATGCGTTTACGGTGAAGGAAAACATCGTGAAGAAATTTACATCTGAGAGGACCTCGTAAAGTTCTCGATGGTGTGTGTAGTCCGCCAACCCGAACCAAGCCAACGTGGTGGACTAAGGCTTAAACATTCTCATTTTATGAGGCTCGTGTCCAGCAATGGGCCTAATGGGCCGGATTATATTTTATTAGGTAGGTACTTATTGCAAATTAATCTTGCTCAATTTCAATAAAAAAGTTAAGTACTTTAAAAGTACACAGCATTTCCTAACCTAAATTACAGCAACGACTTTCCTTCCTACAATACATTACGGTCATGCTGCAATACGTCGTAATCAAAAGATAATAAATTCTTGACTTTTTGCTTCCATTCATCTTGTTAACTTTCAATACCAATCATAATTCAAATCTACTGTCTTGCTGTGCGGGCTACTACTGGTGGCGAAAGTAAACTCGATTGCGAGATTATTTTATTTTATTTTATTTCTCTAGAAAACTTACAGCTAAAACAACATTAGACAAATAATAGTGATCGAAGGCCAATTAAAAGTTTTCACAAATAGCTATATGAATAGAACAGGTAGACAGAAGACAAAAATGTAAGTACAGGACATATAATATAGATGACAATAAGATAAAAGTTGAACTTTATAAAATAGAAGTATTGAAAAAGTGATCACACAGAACCTTTTTTTGTTTTGGAACACTGGTGAAAAATAGATCAACATCGACACTCTGACAAATTGAGTTGTATGTTCTGCTCGCCCTTATCATGTAGGATCTTAATCTTCGCGTAAACATTTCCCGTCCTTAGTCCGCGAGTTTTATCTGTTTGAGTATTATATCTCATATCTTTCCTTTCTCTTTTATTAAAACGTTGTCACTAGAATTTCTCCTGTGTCGAGACTCGAGGATACAGTTTACAAACATACATCTCACATGCACAGACACCCAGACCCGAAACAACTATCTGTAGATCATACAAATATTTATTCCGTGCGGGGATCGAACCCGCGGTACGAAGCGCTGAAAGCTAATCGCTTAGCTACTGCGCCAACCGTGTCGTAAATTTTGATGCAGTTATAAGAGTTGTCGTGTTTTCTAGGTTGTAAAGAATGAGTGCGGTGGCCTTCACTAGCCTTCACTTTATCAGTGAACTAGAGCAAGCCTGAGGAACAATTATTATGAGCAGTGCAAAGTAACAATGGCGTTGAGCGTTTACAGTAGACAAACTAGCAGATACAAATATTAGATACCTACAAATATAACCTAACCATCAAAAACCCCCGAATACAACTAGAAAAAGAGGTATAACGTTTGAACGGCAGAACAGATTTTAATGAAACATAACTAAGATGATATCCGAAATAACTAATTAAACTACCTTTCGATTTAAAAAACTGCATTGAAATCGGTCCATCCATTATGGAGCTATGATGCCACAGAGAGATACACATATAGATACAGACAGACACACACTACAAACTTACAAATCTCCTCGTTTTTGTCGGGGGTTAAAAATATAAGAAAATAAATAGAGACTCAAGTAGAATTATACTTAAACTATATTGTAATGAATGAACATGACCAAACTAGCCGTAAAAATTGACATGTTAAGTCTAAGTTTGTATGCTGGGTAGGGATTTTATCAAAGAAGAAATATTGTAAAAACTTATAAATAAAATTTCCGGTTCTTCATAGGACCTACTATTTGGAACCGCGCACCTGGAGTTTCGACATTTCATAAGTGCTTGTATCTGGTTTACATGAAATAAAGATCTATTCTATTCTAATACCGATAAAATTAGCATCGGAGCTTTATGGAAAAGCTTTCGAACTTTCCGTTAGGTGATCGGCAACTAATCAAATGATATTATGCAATCATATCGAGCATAGTAAAGTGTAATGGGTAGGTACCAACCTACGATTGTACTGTCGAAGTAAAACATTGCCTAATAGAGAATGGATTTATTGGAAATGTCTATAATAACTAATTATATAACCGAAAGAACAAATGGATTATAATTTCGGTTACGATTACTTCGCGGAGTCGCTCAGTTATAACTGTGGACGAAATTCGACCGTAATTTTAGGTTTCTGCACTTCTTCTTCATATAAAGGACATTGCTAAAGCTCCATACATGATTAGCCCTGGAGTCTACAAAACAAAGATTATGCTTACTATGTACAACTCGATGAAAACAATATGTTTCAAGCAATTTTAAAACACGGACAGTGCTGAATATATTTTTATTCATAAAAATTGAAATTATTTTGAGGTTATGTTTTGCTTTCTTTCAAAAGTTGTGTCATGTCAACTACACTACAACGAAGATTTCAGTCGATGCATTTCAAATGTATAGAGTATTTTTTTAAAACGTTGCTTCCTTCTAGTCGTCCTGTATCTTGGGTACAGTTTACTAAGATAGGTACATATAACTCACATGCACACCCAGCCAGACCCGGAACAAACATCTATAGTCCATACAATAGTACAATAAAATACAATTGAGCTAAGTTAGTCATTATAGGTACTCGAGGCTGGATTGCAGCCCGAACCGAAAGCAAAGGATGGAGCGTAATGGAGCCAAGAATGTAATGACCAATGCTCACGCATTTCATACGACGTTTTTCAACACACTTGCGAGGAAAAAATAAATAGAGTTAAAATCCTATTTTGCGTATTTCTTCGTTTGTGATTGGATGAGTTAGCTATGCGCGCGCAGGTCGAATGAGACGCACTGAGGAAGCCGTAAAACCTACTATTAAAAATATAATAAACGGAATATTTGTGTATTTATGTTAATGTTCTGTTAATTACATGAATTCATGTTAATTTGTTGACAAAAACAAATAATTTAATGAAATTAAATTAACGAAAGAAAATACAAAACAAGTCTTGGCAGTATAGATTAGTGTCTTTGTCTGTCCATGAAAAGAACGTATGTTTATCTCGGTATACCATAGAGATAATACATAGTACCTATAACTAGAGAGCTTACTGCTATAATTAGTTGTACGAAATTTTGTGCCCACATGAAAGTCACCTGAGATTTAGCGGTGTCCCTCTCGCACACATGGCCATTACTCATCAACTTAGTAATCTACTAAATTGGTATTTTCAGAATCGTTTTTACATACATATTAGAACTAATGAAACTTCTACCCACGGCTATCAAAATAAACATAATAAAAATTATAATTGACGTGCTTTAAATATTATATTAAATATTATTATTTCCATACGTTATTCAATAAGATTGATTATTACAATATTTGGATACCAGTAGTTATAGAAGTTTGCATGCGGGAAACACTACATCATTCAAAATGGCTTACATTGTCAACTTAGTTGTCAACCTATTGTCAACATTCGTGGTTTTCATAGTTCAGAAATAAACGTGATCAAACATTATTTTTGTGCCTAGAATAATTTTTTGGCGACAAGATGGTAAATACTTGAGTTATGATTGGGTGCAAGCGAGAATATTATCCTGGTTGTGGAATATCGTTCCATAGGTAAGTTTCATTGAGTAGTGTGACAATATATTTTTATTTTGTGGGATATAGTTGCTCCAAGTACTTATTTTAGATCGTTTCACATAACATACAGTCCACTAAGTTAAATAATTTACGTAATTTAATAAATTTGGATTTGTTTTTCCATAATCTGTAATGCGTAGCATATTTTCGATGCATTTATTGTTTTGTATAATTTGAGTGATTCCAAGTATAGTATAAGTATACATACAGGGTTATTTGTAAAACACCGGCAACGCTTTAAGGGGTGAAACTACTCATCAATATGAACAACTTTTACTATGGGAACAACAATGAAATCGCGAAAAAAAAAACAAACTTTTCATACAAAAGATTAACCTTGCTCCATCAAAATGTATGAAAAGTTTGAATTTTTTTTCGCGATTTCATGGTTGGTCCCGTAGTAAAAGTTGTTCATATTGATGAGTAGTTGCACCCCTTAAAGCATTGCCGGTGTTTTACAAATAACCCTGTATATAGTTTAAGTTAATTTGTTGAAATCATTTGTTGTTTGTTGTGCCGAATAGATAATAATGTTTTTTTGTATCTCTTATAAAATGATAGACTTTATTAAAATTCCATGTTTGTTTTTTTCAGGATTCCAGCTGATAATAAGCAGAGGGTGTTATGGATAACAGCCACGAACCTTGACATTAGTGTGTAAAAGTTCGCATGTGTTTGTGGCGTAAATTTTAAAGATAATGAATTATTTAACAGCAGCAAAAATAAAATTAAAACCTGAAGCAGTTCCTTCAATATTACCATAGGTACTATTGTAATATGTTTAATAATTATCAGTTGTTGTATGTGTCTGTTGTATAATGTTGTGTGTAATTGTCTGGTCTGTAATAGTTTATACTAATATAAAGTATAACACATTGCACAAACTTAAGATTCACACACTTTGCTTATTGTTTATTTGTGTTTAATATTTTCCTATTAGTATAGTTAGATGGATTAAACTTTTACTGGATTGGATATTGTACTTAGATATTGTGCCATAATGAAGATCATTTTTGACATTACAGATAGCCACAAAAAGAAAAAAAACTGTACGTGCAAAATAAATTGTACGTGCAGGAACATCTGGTGAATCAGGGCATGTAGGATTTTGTAGTAAATGGGAAGATGTTGCAGTTTCCAGTGAACCACCAAATAAGAAAGTAAAGCAAGAGGAAACAAGCACATAAACCCAAAATACAACTATAATGCCAACACAATTAAAATTACAATCAACCATTAAGTTTCTAGCCGGTCTCTTCTCCATAGAACCCGGCCCACTTTGGAACCGTGAATCTAGAATCTCAACGTTTTGACGAAACGACGACGACCTTTTTATGCCGTTTTGAAATTAAAAAAAGTTTTGCTTTGACTTTCATTCATTGTGTTTTATTGCTTAATGTTGTGAATGATGATTATACTTGAGTTTGCCAAACAAGAATATTATAATAAGTGATATTCGATTCTGCAGCACTAAGCATGGGTTACCCTTTCTGCTATAATAGGAAAGATCTCATAAAGAAAGGTCGTAGGATGGTCGCAAAGCTAAAAGAGAAAAAGAAAAAAGAAAGAAAAAGTAGAAGAGGAATTAAATTTGTATCTTAAAATGTTAAAATCTAATGTTTCCTATGACTAGAGCTGCCAGATGTCCGGAATATTCACGCATGACATTTTATTATACACGTAATCTGTGTATAAGAAAATGTCCGGATTTTTCCGCAATGTCCGAAATTTTCTCTAAATTTTCTTTTTTATTATATAGTAACCTTGCATATGCCTATTTATATATTATGCCTTGCCTGTGACTCTAATTATAACCAAAAGGGTGTATGTATATTTGTAAGAACGTTTAAATACACTGTATGGACCGTATATTTCACTATTTACTAGGAAAAAAACAATTCTTACTATTCGATATCAGTAGTTAATTACCTGATAACTATTCTCATAACATAATTAAATATTTCTATCATGTCCTACTTTTAACTAAAATGTATGGTTACCCTATTAGACAAGGACACGGTTACCACAAAGTATTCTCCCTCATACCGGCTTTACGGCACTATTAAGCGTTCCAGTACTTGTACTATTTCTATGCGGTATACCTACTTATAAAATGTTTGGGTTATGTTCATGTTGTTTTTATGTTGTATAAACGATCAAAATAATTTTGAAATTAAAAAAACAATAGCTTATTTTTATTTAGTCGAATTTTGTTTCATTGACTTAATTGTAGCTTAATTGTACTACGCTATTGGCAAACAAAAACAATATGGACGATACTATAATTTCCGATAACGTCATTATTGAGTTGATTACTTTTTAAAATGAAAAATGATTCAAGTACTGTCCGCATAAAATGAAATTAATAATAAGTACTAATAAAATACACTTGTAATTGTAGTATATTGTTCATCTTTGTAGACGACGGGGCCAACCGTAGCAATGTCCTTTAACGATACGTATTTAACACTCTGCGTGCGCGCAATATACTTAAAAAAGGGTACAAAGTTTTCTCTTCACGTATTAATATATGGATAAGAGTGAATATAAGTAAGTATTATATTATATTTCCTTTGTGACATTGGAACTTAAAATTTTAGGAATTTGCATTGATATTAAACATAGTCAGATTAAAAAGCGTCCCAGACACCATCAGTACTTTTGTTTATTCATTTTTAGTTAAAACGAAAACGGAATCTTTGCAACAAAATTTAGCAGGCATTTTATTTGGAGTAGTAATAGTTCTGCTATTTCTAAATTCGGTTTAAAGTCGGAGAAAGTCGGTAGATATTCTACGAAGTACCTATCAGCTGAGTGCTCTATGGTATACAAACTGTTGAGTTGAGCTGTCTATTCTTTCGGGGATTCCTTTTGGAGAGATAATTGATGACGTGACTGTACCCTTTTGGGGATTCCCTTTGCATATGACTCTTATGTTATCTTAGGAAGCAAAATACCAGTGCAATGTGCAGCATCAGGGTGTTATGTTACAAAGCGAAAGATGTGGACGGTAGTGTACAGGTTTTATGGATTGCTCAACCTCCTTTATAATAAAGGTTGGCAGTAAAGGATTCTTTAGTCATTGCAGTAAATAGACGGCATCCGCATTTGATTTTTAACCTGATCAGATAAATAAGAATAGAAAATAAATTTAAATAATAAATTTAAATAGAAGATAAATAAGAATAGAAAATAAATAAATTTTATAAGAGTAGAATGTGTAGACCACATTTCTGTGTTCTGTGGTGTAGACCATAAACTTATTATAATACTAGTGGTAAAGTATAATAAGTTTAAGGTGTAGACAATTTCAATTGTATTAGAATATGATGCAGTCGTTGAAGAACGAAAAGATAGAATACTCAGATTTCAGAACTAACTGTAATCTAAGATAGAATAGAATAGATCTTTATTTCATGTAAACCAGATACAGGCACTTATGAAATGTTCAGACTCTAGGTGCGCGGTTCCAAATAGTAGGTTCAATGGCGAAGAACCGGCAAGAAAATCCATGGAAACTCTTTTAAAATAATAGATTACAATCTTGATTAGTCCAATGCTGTGAGAATAATGTAATTTAATGTGAATAAAAAAACAAGAATAGGATAATAATGATTTGCCTCTGTATAAGATTGCCATGGCAGTTATAAGCTCAATCCCGACAGACGGCACCCGTATGCGATAGTCAGTTCCTTGGTTTTACGTCTTTTAATCTCAAGTCTTCTGTACCTCTACCATGAGTTTTCCGTGTCGTCTAACGTACACGAATTTTTTCAGCGCCTCTAGCGGTATAAATAGTGAACTAAAGTCACTAGACAAATATTGAATGTGAACGATAGCGTTAGACGGCACGGAAAACTCATGGTAGAGGTACTGGTCCCCTGAGCTATACCCCTCACAGTAGGTAGGTATCCCACGGCATCTGAGTAACCTTGGAGGCTTTGGAGCTATCGAATCTGAGTCATAAAGTTATCGTGGTTAAGAAGCTTATCTTTTGAGTTATTGTTTTAAGATCACCTTACGAACAACAGGTTTATTATCACATGTTTTGTGAACTTTCAACTTGTTATTGGCCTTTGAATGGTCTGCTTTTGATTATTTTTAATTAAGCAGTTTAATTGCAGAAAGTATTTAACTATCTCAATTTACGTCATCGTCAGTTCGTAGAATAAAACCAAATAGGCGTTAAATGGAAGATGAAAATTTTGTAATAAAATCGCAATCCATTCTTAATTACTCAATTTTAATAATATCATATCCACGTAGTTTTTTAGTTTTTAACCAATCATAATTCTACCGATTGGCAGATCTGGAATAATTTTTAACAAAAAAAAAAAAAACTTTAAAACTCTTATACAAGGCCCCACCCTTCCAGCCTCAATCCCTTTAAGGAGTTATTGTACTCATCATTATGAACAACATTTACTAAGGAACCAACACTGAAATCCATACAATTCCATACAAATAATTCAATATTACTCCACTATAATTATTCATATTCATATTCTTTATTTGCATTCCAAAATGTAGGTACATAAGGTGGTAAAAATAAAATTTGGTAGGTAACAATCATGGGCCCTGTAGGGCACAGCAAAATATAGGAGAGAGGAAGACGGTACTTATGTTTACTTATTGCTTTAATTTATTAATAAATATGGATAGCATATTATAATTTTTTATTTATTAATAATATTTCCTAATACGTATTTAGTTTATTATAAATTATAATTAACTAATAGTTATGGAATTTAATGTGTTTTATTATATGTAGATATTATGTATGGAACAGCAGATTTTATTTTCGCTATTTCAGTTTTGGTTCCATAGTAAAAGTTGTTCATAATGATGAGTACAAGAACCTCTTAAAGGGATCGGGACTAGAAAGGTAGGACTTTGTATTATGATACTTTGTCGATACAGTTTTTAGCTACTTTTGCTGACCAAAAGTAAACAAGCAATACCCATCGATGTTTCTACCTAAGTAAAATTGTGATCAACTCGCTGTCCGACCATGGACCATGGGGTCGACGGCGCGTTGTGTTCCACGCGCGCCTCAAAGAACGTCAGCAAGATGACGGGGCCCCCCCTGTAGAGGGCCGAAGCCTGCCGGGGTCGCGGGACTTATCTCATTACCGTGACCCCGGAACGTAAAGGGCTATGGAAGGAACACCGTGGATTTTAGTCAGTACAAGTCTGACAGTCCCTCCCGCCCTGCCCGGGGTGGGAAGACTCATTTGATGATTTTACCAAGCAAAAAAAAAAAAAAAAAGTAAAATTGTGATAACCTTTAATAACCGTAACCGTAACAGTATAATATTACCGATGATTAATACTGCGCTATTTGACTCACAAACAAGATAAATCTTTGACATCACTTTACATTTTACTGTAGGATACATTAAGATTATTTCTTTTATTACCCAACCAGTCTCATAAATAAAGTTTATTTGAACAGTAATAAGTAATAAATATTTATTTGTGAATTCAGATACGAAAATACATATTATATTGTACCTATCCTTAGAACCGTAAATTACGCAGAAACAATATATCAGAAAAGAGCCTAGACTCTGCGTTGGAATAATTTATAAATAATAAAAAATCTTCGATATTCTAAAGGTCAATGTAAAAAGGTTGTACTACGTAGGTAATATTAATAATTTAGCATTTAATTTAGTAATATAGGCCGAAATACACGAAAAAATCCGAAAGAATCTGAGAGTTTTTTTTTATTGATGCCAATAAATATCAAGAAAAATTGTTCCGAAAAATCGTGGAGAAAAATTAATAAAAAGAAGAAAACATTAATGGTATTGTGCTTAATTTGACGGCAAATAGCCAGTAATAATATTTTTTTTATGTAAGAAGGTTCTACATAACTTTGTACGGTACGGTGGTACAGTATATAATATATGTATAAATAATAAATATACATATTATACCGTATACTATAACGAACAAACTTAAGAGATATAAAGTCTGAATAGGTTATAAACCCTGAACACGATTCATTGTAAAACCTAGTAAAACCAAAAAACTGTTTAGTTCGGGAATCATGCTTGTATTATTTTCATTGCAATTATGACGCGTAGCTATCCCTTTAGACTAACTTTTTCAGGACAAGACTGAAAACGTTCTCATAATGAGAAATTACCATGCTACCAAAAGCGAGATAGGAAAACCCAGGAAAACCGAATATTTACGAACATGAAACTGTAAACTCCCGAATCCAATCGTGAAAGAGAGCAGAATCGTTCACGGTTCACACACACGATGCACCGTGTCGATGTGTGCGTCCTATCGTTACATAGACATGGTATATTGAAGTATTGATCGGTTCGGTACACCTCCTGCCGTTCATGCTGCCCTAGTACTTTCCGATCGGGCGTCCATTATCGGCTATTGGCGATACTTCCAATAAGTTCGATCTCGGCCCATGTGAACGCCACGTGCGTTTCTCGTGTGTGTAAACAAACGATACCAAATCTCTCGAACATTTTCAGGATAATTAATTGCAAATCTTAATTAATATTGATGAAAATATTTCTGATGATTGGAAGTAATATATTATATTATCGAGGCAGTAAGTCGTTATGGGGTAGGTAGAGACGTCGACGGACAAATTCTTGTCTTCGATGGGAGATGCCTGCGCTGCAGACATGGGCTCGCTCGCTCAGCTTGTTAAAAAGGCATTTCCTGTCTTATCTTCTTATTGATAGAGTTTCGAATCGAATCGAACAGCGGACTTTGTTAGGCAAATGACGGATGATGTTTAGCCGTATTCTTCGCATGACTGCATTTCTTATCAACCATGTCTTCGCTTCACTAACGTCAAGCAAATTAGCCACCTCACATAATAACACCTCACTCATGTGTATTTAAACTGTCCTCGCTGAAGTAATTTCACCATTCGTTCGCACGCTGAGTGAAACCGTTGTAAGTTGTATAATTGTGAAGAACTCTCACGTTCGCATATTAACACCTGTCAGTGAAATGCCATCATATTGTGAAACACTGGGAATCCTTACAAGGGAATTTATTTTATTTTGTCAGTTGTGGGAGTTTGCGAAATTTATACAATGAAGAAATCCGTGGTGGTTTGACAAAATGTTTTTAAAATTATTAATTTTCTTTGTAAAGCAGCGTGTCTGACTCGCCTCGTGTGAACCCGGCTTACAGGTCTATCTGTGTTGGCCTATTTGAGATGCCTGTCTAAGAAAATCCATTATTATATCATTATAACCGACTTTTACTATGGAACCAAACAAGAAATCCCGAAAAAATTATCTACTCCTTCATACAAATTATTCAATATCTATTACTTGACTAAATGTACGGAAAAACAGATTGTTTTTTCGCAATTTCAGGTTCGGTACCATTGTAAAAGTTATCTTATATAGTTGTTATAAACCTAATTTATTTATATTATATCCAATGTTTAATTACCCTGTTGGGCTATCTATTTTATATCGTGATTAAGCAAGCAGCTTTTTCCACCCTCATCTTTGCCATTCATTATTTCAGATAGCATTAATCAGCTATCTATAAAAAAGAATAACAATCATTTCCATCAGTGTGCTATCTTCCAACTATGTTTACTACTTCCCAAACTTAAATCTTCATTTGAAACACTAGTACTTAAAACAACACGCTACCGAACAATAAATCTCAAAGAACCAAGATCTAAGAGAGGCCCTTAGTGGAAATTGTTTTGATCTCGCTTATTAGTAAGTCCGTAAATAGCCAGACAGACGGACTGTGGTTTATTTGTGTCGAGTTGCCTAAATCTGTACGTGTCTCGTCTGGCAGACTTTAATGCTTGCTAAATGGATCCTCAGATTTATCAATGCATAATGGATTAGATTCAATGTAATTAGAATGAATTGACGAAATATTTATTTTGTTGATTACGTAACTATTTCATTTGTTTTAGATTTAGTATGGTGTAAGAAGTGTAATTTATATAAGTCTAGTAAGTAGGTAGGTGTAGTTATAACAATACTATACTTATGTGCAACAGTGTTATGAGTAGAACGATTGATTTTTTTAATAACGGAAAGCTATAAATCATTTCATAGTAAACATCCAGTAATAAACTTATGAACAAAACGCACCTTTTAACAGTAGGTACTGATAGGTACAACATTTTAAATACAGAGTAAGCGTGTATCCGAATTGTTAATATAGCAATAGAGAAAGCAAGTGATTGTTATAATTATAACGTAGTGATTATACTCTATTCTTTGGTGATTAATTAATACTTTACCCCTCATTAATAAACAATAATTAAATGTTATTTAACTAAACTAGCTATTAAGTCTATTGCCATCTCTATTCATTGGCATAAAAATGACAAGAACAGGTAAAATTTAATGATTAAAAATGTTAAGTTTTTATTAGTAAGAAGGTTAGTTTCGTAGTATTACTATTTACTTACTTTGTGATTTAGTTAGTTTTATAGTAAAGTTATATATTTAGGTCTCAGATACAGTGATGAATTGACAAACTAACGTTAACTAATTTGAAGATTATCAAAGATCTTTTTTTTAATGTATGGATGATCTAATGTGGTATTATACTAGTTCGTATTCTTTAACCATGGCATGAGCTTTATCCCATAGAAACAAAAACTTTAGAATATTTCCTCCCATAGAAAACTTTATCATCAGCAAATTGGGCGGATATGATCGACATTACCCTTAATGTACATTACGACTTTGACCAACTTTAGTCGTGCCATCTCTTTCTAAATCCACAATAAACCATAGGTAAAAGAGTGACACAATAGTATGCAAATTGGTCGTGTTTGCAATCGGCACTTAGACTGTCAGCCACGCATTCCGTAGGTCAGGGGTCGTCAACAGTGGGCACGCCATATTGGCATTTTTGGTCATAGCACGCAAAGATTTGACATTTAAGGACTTGCGTGGAGCTTTGTCGGTGGTTAATTAGACTTGCGTTATGTGTGCGGCATGCTTAATAAGATACAAAGGAACATTCGAGTATTGCTTGTTGTTAATTGTTTTGGAATTTAATGCACTGATGACTTTTGTACTTTAGGTAGATAATTAAAATTTTCCAGATAGTCAAAAATATGTCCACATTACATGTTCGTGACTGTATGAGTAAGAACTTAAGAAGGTATTGGGTGTCAACTTCCAAGCATGATGAATTGATGATATGATAATGGTAATCTCCCGACCACTGTGCTTGAATGCAGTGGTCATTACGAGGCCTATGTTCAACAAAGGACTTTTACTGACTTGTATGTTAGCATAGTTTTTCAATTCACGAGCGTGCGTGGTCTTTACTTGTGGTTAGACGTATACATGCACTTTGCGTTAGTGTGCGTGCCTACCTCTACCACTGTCACGTACATCACAGAGTACTATTGTGACGTACATATCGACACATATACACTTATACAGGGTGTAAGTGACATCTTAACGATACCGATACCATGGATTTAGTACATGATTCTGGAAGCTTCAGGGTTACAATGTCGCGTCGGTCTTTCTTTTTTGGATATTTCCCCATTTTTTATAGCTAACTTAAAATACTGCGAACAAAATCGTAAAAATGTTGAGTAGATCGATTCAGAATTTTAACGTTGCGGTGTTCAGAATCATGTACTGAATCCTTGGCATAAGTTTTTGTAACGATGTCACACTTACACCCTGTATAGATACGTCAGATAACGTCTTTACGACAACCAAGGATCGCACGCACTCGTGACTTGCAACAACTGGTACCACAAAATGTTTACAAAACCTTTCCTTATTACCTATGATAGCGAGGCGATTGCAATGCGAAACGGCGTGCACCGTGCTATATTTTAGCATGCAAATAGTACTGCAATCTAGCAGTAGATATCTGCTTGATTTTAATAATAATTAGCTTGCTTAGTAATTGCTGTATGTATCGAGCCGCGCTATTTATGACAAGATCAGCGCATAGATCTGCCTCATTGGTGTAGTGGTCACAAAAGCGCGACTGTTATTTAATTATATATTATGGTCGATATATAAGGTCTTATTTTAATAATACAAAATATTTTAAGAGTTAAATCTATAGACGAAAATGATGTGTATATTTGTTTTAATAGTGTACAATAAAGGATATATAAATAAATATAAAAGCGCGACTGTTGAGCATCAGGTTCTGGGTTCGATGGCCATGCAAACAACAAACTGTTATTGGATTTTAAATTCTTTGTAGTACCCTGTATGCTTGGTAGATAGCAATAGGCTCGTTCCCTTTAACATGGGTCTCAATAACAGCATCGGCGAAATGTGGGCGTACAACAGGACATTCTCTGCCTAACCGTTCTGAGGAATACAGCGTGATGCTATGTTATGTTTACTTGTCTTAGCTTCTTGTTCACTAAATTCTGTTCCAAATGTGAAGATGTAGGATAACCTAACTATAAAAACCCTCGACTCCAAGTAGAAAAAGAGCTGTACCTAACTTTTGAACGGTTGAACAGATTTTCATGAAAAATAGCTAAGATTTACTAGAAAAAAAACTGCATTGAAATCGGTCCATCCGTTTTGGAGCTACGACGCCACAGACACACAGATACACACTACAAACTTATAACACCCCTTTTTTTTCTCGGGGGTTAATAATCGGCTTTCTTAACCCATTAAACATAGAACATGATTCTGGCCGATAGACAGTTGAACTCGGGCGTCTCTGTTTATCTGTTATTAATAAATGTTACGTAAGTGGTGTATAATAATTGTTACGCTAAAAATATAATAAATAATAATATTGATAGGTAGTAGGAAGTTGCAATATTTTGCAGGTGGCAGAATGGTAACTTGCAAAACCTGTTGCCAGCTGGTTATGTAGTCCTAGAAGCAGCAGAACCAGGATTTTACATAACTCCTTGCAGAATTCGTCATCAAATAATCGAGACAGAATCTTCAGCTTTTTCGAATATCTTGCGAAATATCCGAGTCACGGTACATAATCGTAATTATAATAAGTAAAGAAACGAATCGCACTTGTTCCGATTTCATAACAGAAGGAAGAATTGCTTTGGCGCGTTCGTATGGCTTGAATCAGTTGACGGCGCACCACGGGTGGTGAGGGCTTGGTAATCACGGAACCAAGCACGGAATGTGAATTCTAAAACATGAGACTTGAGAGTTGTTCTTCGAGAGACGGCGACACGGTTGGCGCAGTGGCTAAGCGATTAGCTTTCTGCGCTACGTGCCGCGGGTTCGATCCCCGCACGGAACAAATATTTGTATGATCTACAGATAGTTGTTTCGGGTCTGGTTGTGTGTGCATGTGACATGTATGTTTGTAAACTGTACCCTCGACACAGGAGAAATCCTAGTGAGGGGAAATGATAAAAAAAAGAGAATATAATTATTTTTTCCTTCAGCAAAGTTAAGCAATCCTTTCTCTATTTGGCTTGGCTATTAACAACTACTAGTGGTCGCCCAGTGGTCGAAATTCGACCGTAATTTTAGCTTTCTGCAGTCCTTCTTCATGTAAACTTTAACTATGCCAAATCTCACACTCCTCCGTGCGCGCTATATATATGCTTAAAAAGGGGTATAAAGTTTTCTCTTCACATGTTATTATATAGATTTTGATTTTCAATGAAGATAATATTATAACTAAGTTGAAAATCGATCCCATTGGCCGGAGGCTAACTTAAATACTGTGGTAACAGGGTGGGTCATTCCACCCGAATAATCACTTGAATGTTATCAAGTTTGGAGCAATATTTTAATAATATTCAATATTGTTTCCAATCTTGGAAATAATATACATTATAATGCTGTTGGTATATGTAACGGCATTATACCAGAGCCTACAGGAAGCCCACAATAATGAAACTGATAATAAAAAACAAAGTAATAGTTTCCATTACACCGCTAATTAGACCACGTTTACACTGGAACAATGAATTGAGAGCGGAACAGTGGTTATCGTAACGCACCAACAAGTAAAGGGTCGTCCAAAAATCACGTAACGCTGTTTAGTGGGTGGGACGGGTGACCAGTAATGTCCACATGCTGTTACACGGATGGGTAAGACTTTTCTCTTATACATATATAAATAAGAGTTGATTAATCTCACTTTTCTATTACAATAAATTGATCGTTAGAATTTAAACCACTAAGCACCGAATGATATTAGTCATTTTTGATTTAAGTACTCGTATATTAAATGAGATTTAATTTGAAATGTTACGTTACTTAGTGCGGGAGGAGGCAAGCTGAATGTCTACATGGAGTTACATGGAGGAGGGCGTGTAGGTAACGATAAAAATGCGAAAAAAACGTTACGTGTTTTATGGACGATCCAGCGACCGCGGAGAAACGAACGATAATGCCTACGATTGTTCTAAGAAAGGTTGCTCTATTTCTTGTACACAATAAAGCGATAACCGTTTTTCATTAACTGCAAGAATTTGTTTTGATGTTGACATGGATTGTCGATTAGGAGAAGTGGAAAATAAAGTTTGATTGGCGGGCTTGGAGAGGATTTTAAAAGTAGATATACAGTCTTATTAATAAAAATTGTGACTAACCAACATTAATGTGACCGCTAGGTCGCTGCTCTATCCCTTTTCATTCTGAGACAAATGACAGTGATGGAAGTAGGATGATCCTTGGAATGGTAATCTCAGAGAGATCTTAGTTTATTAATGAGGCTGAAGACTATAATAATTATTGTAAAGTCGATGTTCGAATACCATTCAAATAAGGTACACTAGCCAACACCACTTAATCTTATTCATTAAGTCCAGGGATATACATCCAAGTTATTGTATTAATCATTATGAATACCTTTTACTATGGGACCAACACTGAAATCACGAAAATAAAAATCTACAGTTCCATACTTTAGTTGACTATTATTAAATTATTTTTTATGTGTTTTATAAATAAATAAAAAAGTAATTAATTTCACGATAGAATAAATTGATAAATACACATCGATTTTTTAATATCTACTCAAATTATTGTAATATTCTCTTTTCAGATTTTATTGTTATTGTATATTAACAAATCAATCGAAAATGGAGGCATGTTTGTTACACTTATAAGATTTCTATCAGAGAGTGAATGGAGCAGTACCGTTCTAATCCGTGAGACCTGATTTGAAGACTATTATTTATAAACAATATCCCCATGTAACGTGTTATACAACGAACAGAAAGTTGATCCACGTTATTGATTCCCTGATTGCTACTCACAAAGCTGCAACACCAAATTATACATACCTAGAAAACCTAGAAGTTTATTATATTTTTGAAAATATTATAAACTTCTATGATAATATTTTTTCCATAGGTAGGTATGGTCACAATAGATCTTCGCAGGTCGCAGTGACCAAGGGACTTGGTACCGTACCTCTACAAACAAATAATAATAATGGTCACAGAATGGATAATGTACAAATAGAGTAGAATTGTAGTTCCTAAGTTCCTATGTCAACAGCGGGAAACGAGTACATTGCTAATAGGTCAACTGCTAACTCAACAGTCTATGTGAAGTTTAATAACTGGCCGATCTGTGATCTTTGAATTTCCACAAGTATTTTCTCATTACGAATCATCTATGAGATCTACTCCAACTCACGAAAGTTTATATCTGGAAATAGGCGAAAAAATGCTCACACTGTGCAAACCTGTTGGTGACCAGAAAGGATGCCCTCCCATACCGGTTATGCCCATGTGCCAATTACCCGACACATGGCTCAAGTTAACTGGTAATCCCGCTATCTACCCATCAGACCTTCGGTACAAGCTTAAAGACAAGATGACACATTCAAGATTGTGACAAACAGTACAGTCACATTTCGCATATGGCCGCTTTATTCCGTCCATCCATCTCTCAACATTATCGCATGTCATCGTAGGTAGCGCGTGAGACATTTCTCGACCACGTTATAGTAATTTTACATGCAGTAGATATATACAAGTTGTTTCGGGTAGTCCTCTGTTCTCGTCACCACGGAGCTCCTTCAGGCGAGATGGTGAGCGTAATGCTCGTGACAAGAGACATGTTTTACCAACTAAACCCTCATCTTTATATTAAACTTTATCACCATCTCTATAAGCCTCACATTGCTTTGCACATATGCTTGGAGAATATTTTACTGGATAATAACATTGAAAGTCTGAATTAATGCTGATAGCGTGTGAGAGAGATTCCACTTCTTTGAAATGATTGTTTATGCAGGTATCATTACAGATAGTAGAAATCACTTTATTAGAGAAATCACTTTATCAACGCAGTAGCTCATAAACTCATAGTAAAGCTTATGGTCGCCTTTCTACTTCAGTATTTGTTTCTTTAAGAAAAAATCCCTTCATAATAATTCTTTTGTATCGTAGGTATAGTTTATAAACATACATCTCGCATGCACACACACACACAGACCCGCCCTCTGATTACGTAAGAAAAATCTATATATCAAACTAATAATTATACAGGTTAAAAATATTACCCTCTTTTGCGCTTCGCCGCAGTCGGGTAAAAAGGGATGCACTGTGTAGTGGTAGTTGTGGTTGTCGGATTTCTTACCGCGGAAACAACTTTGTAGGACACATAAAATATTCTCCATGCGGGAATCGAATCCGCACACGTAGCGCAGAATGCCAATCGGTTAACTACTACGCCAATTGTGCCGTGAAAATACATTGTCATGTAATCGGCAATGAAACAACACAGGACGTCAAAATATTACAACGGTTACATTTAAAAAAAAATGTATTTGATAAGTAGGTATGACGTTATTGGCAAAACGAATAAGATTGTTTTCGTGCGGTGCAGCAGTTTATTTAAGGACAAAGTTACCGCCTTTGATCTATCAATCAGCGATTAGATACGCGCGTGCGCAGGCGACGCGGAGGCGACGCCCGCGCCTTGCGCTTCTCTTTGATACGCATCTGTGTTATTATACTTATTATGCTTCAGATATGGTTTCAATATGCTAATAAAATTACTAACTGCAAGAGCCTGATTCTAATTAAAAGGGTGTATCTAGATCTACGTGTATCTAAATGTTTTATTTAGGTTCCTATACAAATTTAGAGGACTTTCTCAGCACTTTTCTCCAAGGAGAGTAAGATAAAAACCATCAATAAACATTTTAGTCTTCTTCGAATGAGTAGGGTTAGGCCTTAGTCCACCACGCTGGCCTAGTGCGGGGAGGTGGACTACACACACAATCGAGGACTTTATGAAACCCTCTCAGATGTGCAGGTTTCCTTACGATGTTTTTCCTTCATCGTTATCGCAAGTGAAAATCAAATTCTAATAATATATTACTAGCGACCCGTCCCCGGCTACGCCCGGGTGCAATTTCTCTATTATCCTTACATTTAATATGAAAGTGTTATGCATATAAACCTTCCTCTTGAATCACTCTATCTATTAAAAAAAACCGCAACAAAATCCGTTCGGTAGTTTTAAAGATCTAAAGTATACATAGGGACAGACAGCGGGAAGCGACTTTGTTTTGTAGTGATAGTGATGATACATACTTTATGATAATATTGTACTAAGATCCGCAACGTGTGGCTGCACTCTTGCGCACGCGACTGCACACGGCTTGCACATGAACTTTATTATGGCATGATCCCTTTTCCCTTCATACTTCAAATTTCGCTTATAATAAATAGGCAAAAATACCTATGATATATTAGAAAATTAGGTAAAATATTAGTCCTATTTTTGTTACATATTTGTGAAAGAGAATCGAATACTGAATAAGTGAATACCTTTCTTCACTATGTCCCTCGTACAACCAGTCACTCTGTAATGAAAGTGATCTATTACCTAAAATACTAGAGGTCGCCAAGTGGTCGAAATTCGACCGTAATTTTAGTTTTCTGCACTCCTTCTTCATATAAACTTTAACTTTACCAAATCTCACACTCCTCCGTGCGTGCAATATGCTTAAAAAGGGGTACAAAGCTTTCTCTTCACGTATTAATATATAGATTACTCTAGCTACCTATCTATTCAAAAATAACTCACCGGTTTCCCTGGAAAGTTACCTAATAAATCCAATCTAGAAGTAAACCATTTTTACGGCGCACTAAATTATTGTTATAGATTTATGATTCGCATACTGTAAGCTATAAATTATGTTGGTGTTGGTATATTTCGTAATTATGACGTAATGGAGCAGTGCAGTAGATTCAATTCGTGAGTCTTCGATAAGATAGGTATCATGTTGAAACAACGGGTAACGGGCGAGTGTATACGGGGCATAACATGATTGTATCTAGGGCTGCCAGCTGCTGGTAATAGAGATGTAACAAGTTAAAAAAAATCAGATTAAACCCATTGAAAATAAAAATTGGTCACGTTTTTTAAACATAAAGAAATAAATTAAATTAATATGTCAAAACAATTAAAATAAGCGAATAAATAAAACCACAAAATGCAATGCAACGTAACGCTTTATCGATTTAGAGATGATGTATCTCTTGCTTATCAAAAGTACTAGGAGTAGATACGCAGTATGGCAAATAATGTGCTGGGCAGGTTGTAGCAACAATCCGTCGTACTGTGACTGGCGTAGACTGTATCGATGGTTTGGGTAACCTCTATCATTAATGTTTGAGATGACACTTGGTTATCCTGTAGACTGGGGAATACCATATCTAAGGGTCACCCGACAGAAAAAAAATTATTATCTTCTGATCTCACTTCGTATGTGACAGGCAAATGAGAGTCCGCAATCCTTCCCGATGACGATGCACAAGACTCAGTCGAAAGAGAAGGTCGAATTGGAAAGCTGTTTCTGGAGGGCAATGCTCGTTTCCTGCAAGATCACCTCGGAATCGAGTTTGCACTTAGAGCGCTTTTTCAACTGTAAAATCTCGCAAATGTTTACTACGACGCATCGGTGACTCCTCTGGTGTTGAATGTTCATGGGCGGCGGTGATTACTTACTATCAGGTGAACCGCAGGATCGTTTGCCCAATAAACTATAAAAAAAACTAAACTAATCTAAGAGCATCTGTCCCTTTCTGTTTCAATAGAAAAAGAAAGTGACGGATGCGTTTAGTCTAGTTTAGCTGTCAAAATGCGCAACAGAATCGACACCACTATCGTCCCACTCCTCACGAATCTTTAAATGTTCCATTCAAACATTGGCAAAATTGAACACTTTATGTAATCGCCTCGACGTCAGTCCGTCTGTCAGTCTGTAAAGCGGGGCTTCCACTGCGAAAGGGTAATGATGATTGATGAGCAAGTAAAAACTGGACGGAACGGAGTCCAATTAGCTAAAATAGGTTTTACCTTCCACTAAGAAAGAGTTTCGACCACTTTTTAGCGGAACGAGTTCGTTATTAACTATTTTGACTCAAGTTCAGTCCTCTCCGCTGGACTCTTTGCTGGTGGAATTGGCACTTCTATGAAGTTTACCGTTGCGAGTTAAACGAAGTCCGTACGGAGCCCGCTCCGCTGCCAGTGGAAGCCCGGCTAAGCACGCGTTTTTCTCCTACCATTAGACATAGGAAGGTGATTTTGTCTTTCTTCATACCTGCAATTTTGATAACCCTAACTACTGCACCTATAACGTTGTTAACGGAGTCTGGCGGATGTTTATAGCTGAATTCCTAATTATGGTTAAGTGCTCACCGCGCCCGCGCCGCGTAGGCGTTGACAAGCGCCATTTTAGTATCACTTTATTTTTACTTTTTAACCGTGTGAGTGCGATTTGCTTACTTTGGGCAATTCGACGTGAGTTTGTGTTCACATGTAGGCTGATTGTAGTATAAACATTGACGTGTGAGTAATAGCGTAGTAAAGAGTTCAAAAGGAAAGTGGAAGTTAGAAATCTGTTGAATCATTGTTGTTTGGTTTGCCAAGAATAGGAAACAGATTCCAGTGGGTGTTGTAAGAGATGTTTTAGGGAATATTATACAACGTGTATCAGAAATGCGTGGTCATATTTAATGGCGTGGATCAGACCATCTAACTGAACAACTTTCCCTATGGGATCAACATCGTAATCACGAAAAAATAATCAGCTGTCCCATACAAAACTTCAATACCTACTCGACCTAAATGTAGTTAGTTTGCTGTTGCTATGTGGTTACTTTTTGTGGCGCTAGGTGTCGCTACAGTAGCAAGGGTCTGAGGCATTGATGCTGAATCTTTTACAGACTATTTTTTCAGTCTACCAGCCACTGTGGTTCATTTTTGGTTCCAGCAAGGTGCTACATCACTGACTGAGGTCGCGAAACTTCGTTTGTTATTTAAACACCTTTCCAACTGTAAACAAAATGACTTGATGTATTCTACAACAGTTGGCACGCTATGGTACATGCCTGCTTTCTACTTGTAGTACTTACACGCTTGGCAACACCAGTGAATCATAATAGATCAAACAATCTGTATATACACTGGAGAGCAATTAATCCGGGTCACCAAATAAACCTTAATATCTCAAAAACAAAGAATGATAGCTTATTCAAATAAACAGTATTTTATAGACTATTTAATACTACTGAAATAAAATTAATAAAACGTCTTAGTTATTATTTGTTTTACTTATTAAAAATACATAAATTAAAAATGCGTAATTTTCATCGCAATTTTTGTTTGAAATATCCATAATATTTTTAAAGATATATCATTTCCTCACCTTTTAATACTTTGTATTACTTCCGTGTCCTGTCAATACAAATGTCTTGCGATTCGGTATACGGCACAAAGTTTCTGAGGAGATATTTGGGAATATTCTCGCATTCCTCTATCAATGCAATTATCAACTGTCGAAGCATATTATTTGAGTAGTATTATATAGGCCTATAAAATACTTTTTATTTGAATAAGCTGTCATTCTTAGTTTCCAAGATATTAAAGTTTATTATCTTGGTGACCCGGATTCATTGCTCTCGAGTGTACAAGGTGACGATACGGTACGACATTAAATGCAACCACATATTTGGTAAAATATTCTAAAATCGAATACAAATGTAACACAAATTATACATTATAAGAACATATTGACAAAGTGACTGACATTTATCAAGATGCAGCCCAAACAGCTGGGTCTAGAAACTTGAAATTTTGTATAGAGGATCCTAAATATCTCCTTCTGTTCTAATCCCGAACCCTTTATGGGAATATACTCATCATTATGAGCAACTTTTACTGTAGACCAGTCTTGAAATCGCGAAAAACATCAGCCGATCAATACAAATAATTCAAATCAAATCAAATAATTTATTCAATAAATTCACATAACAAAATAAACCAAAAAATACAGTCTTACTTAGATAAATATAACACGGGTGCCTGAACTAGGTGAACCTGTGTTTCAGGCGAGAAGAGCTAACATAGAATCTTAAATAATCACATAGCTTATAATTATATTATAGGTACAGAGTATAAATTAGTAATCTATGTAAACAGTAACAGTAAACTATTACCGTGTAGGTTAATGTACTGTGTAATTCAATATTACTTGACGAATGTCTGGAACAGTAGATTTTTTCGCTATTTCTGGATTGGTCATAATGAAGAGTAAAATAACCCCTTAGAGAGATCGCAATTAGAAAGGTCGGACCTTATAAGTATAATGTAGGGAAGCACTAAGGAGGGATTTTCGGAAATTCAGTCTCTTAGATATGTTACAGTATGGAAATCTATGCAGATGAAGTCGCAGACAGGATGCCTTAGTTCTAAAAGTCACTAACTCCATTTTCTTCGTTTTGAGATATGACCAATTAAAGAGATTTTTTTTTTAAAAAGAATTGGCTGCATACCTAATTAAATTTGAAAAAAAAAAGCATTGGTTCGTACGTCATTTAATTGAAAAAAAGGATAACACCAATCGATAGAGAAAGATAAAATAATTATTTCAAAATCGATAAAATGGACTTAGTGACTTTTAGAATTAAGGCATCATACTAAATGCTTCTAGCGAGTACTAAACATCAAACATATCGGCTATCGATGTTACAAACAAACCGATAGCCGTGTCAATCGAGTGCAATGATCTTGATGGATCGGTAGTCGATACAATGTATCGTATTGCATCGATTCTTCGTACTATGCACGCGGTGAGCTGGTGAATCGGTTACCTGTTACGTTGGCAATCGATTCCAAGAATGTACGCCATCGAATTAATAATTGTGATAGATTTGGAGGTGTTATTGTAGAAATGCCGACAAAACTGGACTCTTAAATATGTAATCGAGTTGTAGTTGTTTATACTTCTGATAGAACGATTTTCAGTCTACACCTTTTAAGTGATATATGATATATATAAATAATGAAGATGTCATCATGTCGTCATTTTTTACATGCTGTACTGTCCATCCAAAGGTTTGTAAGAAATCGCCGATTGCTATAAGACCGCCCATTGTACAATCTTCAAATGTTAATTGTAATTATTATAATATATTTATTGCTCCTCTTTTATCAGGTGTACAATAAAGAGTATTTCTATTCTAAACTAATCGTTAATGCAAAATTAACTTTCTTCCTTTTCTTTGGTATAAAAGCAGAGACAAAGTGACAGTACTAACTGTAACAACATCAACATGGCTCTCTAAAAAAGGTCTTATGCTGTAATCCATCTGTGACCTGTGACTTATATTTTTCATCGATGACAGTGTTAAACTTACCTAGGTACATTTGATAGGGAGCTATGTGATAAACTCTGGTTATGTGAAAAGTCAAATTTCACCTTGCTCGATCTTATTTATACTTCCCATAACCAGGACCTCAGAGGTCAGGCAAGAACAGTCGTGGATTCTGATCTGTTTCCTTTGTATGACGTTTCAAAATCTCATAATTCTCCCACCAATTAGATAACTCTGATAACATACAATAATATAAATACATTTCATACAAAAAAATCGTTGATACTTCGCCCCAGGTACCAGGCGCGCAGACAATGGGCAGCGGTTGCAAGCTCTTCCTGCGACTGTGTGACGCGGGAACAATGCCCATTGTACCGTCCATGTTACCATTTCACCGGTAATTACGTGATACTGCACTCTCATATACGACACATACGTTTGGGTATTGTATGTATAGGTACATAGAAATAACAGTGACCTCCGATAATGAAGATATTTTAGTTATCATCTGTAAATATTTATGTTAATTTGTGGATGCACATCTCAAACATTGAACGTAGATCGTATGCTGAGTTGAATCATGACGTGATAGTTATGAGAATAGGCCCTGCTCTGCCATGTCGTTCCTTAATTGGCGTTTGGTTCTTGCACACGTTCACAGGATTTTTAGGTTGCATATAGAAAAATATTCGTACGATTTGAATGATTTGACGTTCATTATCCTATGCGATATCCTTCCAATCCGATTCTTACTATTTTTATCCGATAGTAAAATCGGATCGGAAAAAGTCCTTCACAATCACGATGACATTCCTATAATTTTAGTTTATTTAGGTTCACGCTCAAATTAAGAAAAAAAAAGGAAAGTTCTAAGCGATAATAGTTTTTATCTTTTTATATGTAGGTATACACAATGACGAACGAATAATTAACGAGAATAAAAATTATGTAATGGTCGTCGTTTTACCTAAAAGTTGCACTGCAGTTACTAGGCAATCATACAAACACAGTAGCTATTATACGTTTCAACAATGCATGCAGTGACATGTGTGGCCTTTCACACACTAATTACTTCACTTAACCGCTGCATTGTGCTGTGCTCCTAGTAATTTTCAAAAGAAAGTTTACCTTCATTCTTTCTTTTGTTTCGAACTCAATAAAGGTATTTTTGTACTTCGTGACATTTCTTACTTTCTACAATGTTATGAAGATGAGCATATGTTGGCCTTAATTTGTGTTGAACCTAATAACATGACTGTACTGTACATATGTTGGTTGAATCTCTCCATTATTAATCTCGCTTTTCTCAACATAATTATGTACATATGCAGGTATCTAAAGGTCGCGCTTTCTTCTCATGATGGGCTCCATATACCGCCTTACAAGTACCAATTTCTTTTCACGATAGTGAATAAACTAGATTCAAATTACTATCACTCAATAGCCTATCATTCCGGCTCTTCTTATCTCCGGATTGTCTTCCGCGTTCTGTATCAAGTTGAGTTCCGGAGCTGCGGTAAAGATTATCAAATTATAATTTTAAAAACTAAAATTTATGGCTGGCAGTTTCACTAAGTATCCTATCACGGCACACTATCTAGTTTTCACACGCACCTACCTCTATAATACTCTATAATGGTGTGAAAATGAAACACTTCTTAAATTATAATCATTTTATAAGCCTTTAAAGTGTCGTCTGTGACATTTACTTAATTAGTTATCTCTTTATAACAATCTCTGAGGCTTGTACCAATGTACACACGGCTAAATATCAAGCTATAGATTCACAGTATAAGCTGATCTCTCATTGGATAGTCTTTCCGTACAATGAGAGGTCAGCTTATATCGAAAATTTATAGCTTGACATGTAACCATGCGTACACATGCCATTGGTCGCCAGCTTTAGCGAAAGTCTTCGATTTGATAAATAATTAGTATGAAAACCTATGGCACGTTATCGCATAGGAAGCATTGTTGTTTGAATGGCTAGTGTTGACAAATAACATTTGGCGTCTGTATTTTCATGAAGGGTACAGAAAATGTGTAAATATTGGATATTGCAAAGAGGTCCCAGTATTTGTGTCGCTATAGGTACAATTCGAACGAATCATCAAAACAAACCAAAGGTACGAGAAAGTTGTTAAAAAAATTGGTAGACTTTAATTTAAAAACATTAATAATGCAATAGGT
Organism: Allophyes oxyacanthae; assembly: GCA_932294325.1. NCBI lineage: Eukaryota > Metazoa > Arthropoda > Insecta > Lepidoptera > Noctuidae > Allophyes > Allophyes oxyacanthae. Next base: position 14,902,432 of record OW028611.1, read on the forward strand.
ATTGCGGGTTTTCATTTGAAACCAATATCTCCGGAAGTGTTATAACATCAATTTGCCTGTTTCCACTTGCGTCACTATGACCGGGAAGCGATCGCAACTCAGTCGCCGTCGATTGTACGTTACGACTACTCGTCACAGGTCATTGGGCGCCAACAATGAATGGGGCAAAAGTCGATGTAAGCTAGCAGTGGGTTAACTTGAGTGGGACAAAGTACTACGGTTTCACTTATTTTAAATGAGTTACTGTAGGGTCAGATAGGATGTAACGTAGCAGTTCTCGTGGCCCCTCTATGAACGCGGATACAGGCACACTCGGCGGAGTTTTTAGAGAGTGCGATCCCTATATAACTACTCTGTTTCCGGTGTGGCATACGCACGGGCATTTTCTTCGCCCAAAAAGGTTTTTTTTTTTTTTTTTTTTTTTTAGCCTGGTAAAATCATCAAATGAGTCCTCCTACCCCGGGCAGGGCGGGAGGGACTGTCAGACTTGTACTGACTAAAATCCACGGTGTTCCTTCGATAGCCCCCGCGACCGCCCAAAAAGGGCTAGGATATAATATATATATAAGGTACTCTGAAATAGAGAAAATAATCGACGGCTCCATACATTTTAATACCTGGATCCACTATTGTATGAAACATCTGTTTCTTTTTCTTTTATCGATTTCAGAGTTGGTCCCATAATGAAACTTGTGGAACAAAAAAAGCTCACAATTTTTTCTGATGTTTTAAAATTAAGGTTGTATCGGAATTTAATTAAAACACCGGACATCACTATTGAACATAATTAAATTATGGACATTTTTGTTGACCTACAAGGAATGGTACATTTTATACAAGGAACATTTTATAATTGTGTCTATTTTGTTCTTGCTTCTAGAAGAGTTTCATCACCAGGCACTAGAAAGATAAACCTAGTTGGGTCATCTTTAAATATTTATCGCAACATTATTCATAACAAAACTTCAGATATCATTCGATAACAGATAAAGATAACTGATAAAACTAAACACTTCAAAACAATCTGCTAATAATCTATAATGCAGGTAACCTTCAGATATAAGTAAAAATAAACTAGAGATCGCCCAGTGGTCGAAATTCGACCGTAATTCATTAAATTTTTAACTTTTTAACCTTTGATTGGTTGTCGCGGCCGGGCTGCGACAACCAATCCAATAATCTAAGTTTTTAACGTTGTTGGGATTCTTTTGAATCATCAATCTTTTCACATAAGAATCGACTTCAAAAATGGATTATGCAGTTTTATCATTTTTGAAGCCGATGCTAAATATACAATTATTTATTTCAAGCCCTAGCCTGATACTTGTAAATTGATTCTTTTTGATAAAACTTCGAGTTTTCACTACCAGCCTATTAATTTCCCCATTGCGTCCTCTCTGAGAATGGGACTGGACTGGAATCCATAAAACCATCTCTGCCTCAGTGCAGAACTGTGGATACCACAAGACTTTGAAACGTTAGTTCCCTGACGTGCCGGTTTCCTCACGCCAAACATCAAAAACTAATCGGCTGTGTCACGATTTTACGACGAATGTTTGGCAAACCGTGTCATTTGCGTGCCGTATGCGCGTGCACACGACGTGTGACGAATTTGACGTGTTGCGTGTGCCGTGCCCATCAGATCTGACCTCTTGGTAGAAGATGTAGGCGCTGCAACGGTGGCGTCTCCTAAATTACCTGGGCTGGCCTGATTGGAAAGGAGACTGTCTATCAACAATTCCTTTGTGTTACTTTCTTCTTATTGAGTAACAGATGACTACAGGGTAATGTCAGAAGGGTAACATTGGCTAATCTCTATACCTAATTTATTAACTGTATAATCATTTCAATTCAATGTAATTTTAATCAAAATATTTGCATGCTGCATGGTAGAATATAGAGGACTGTATCAATATTATCTGTAACATCATTGTATTTACCTATATTCAGCGAATAAAGACTATTCTATTCTATTCTAGATAGATATTGTCGTGACAACAACATTATCTTCTTCTTTGTCAGTCATTCTTTACCCATACATCTCACATACACACACCCAGACCCGGAACAACTATCTTTACGCCATACACATATTGGTTCCTTGCGGGGATCGAACTCGCGACACGTAGCCCAGAAAGCCAATCACTTAGCCATTACGCTAACCGTGTCATTTTTGAAACTATTACATGGGGTTTAATAACGTTCCACGTCACGTAACGTTTACGTTTATAATGTACCTGCAGTCGCATATTTAACCCCTGACAAAAAAGAGAGGTGTTATAAATTTGTAGTGTGTATTTGTGTTTCTGTTTGTGGCATCGTAGCTCCAAAACGGATGGACAGATTTTTTATTGAAAGCTAGTTTAATCAGGTATCATTTAAGCTATATTTAATGAAAATCTGTTCGGCCATTCAAAAGTTACAGCTCTTTTTCTAGTTGGAGTCGGGCGTTTGACGGTTAGGTCCACAGAACACAGAAAAGAGGTTTACCTCTTTTCTGTGTTCTGTGGTTAGGTTATTGTAGAAATCAATTCTTTTATTTCTTTTCCTTCCTTCTATCAGCGTCGGTGAAATGTTGGCGTAGGTACAACAGTATATCTCTGCCAAAAACTTTGGGAAATTCAGGTGTGATGCTATCTATAAAGTAATTCAGGTTAGAGTCTTCTCCAAAAATCTCAGTTTCCCAACGTTCCACTTTAGTAATTAGAACACCATCTTGATTTTAGTATGCGTTTGCGCAAACAGTGACAAAGGTGTCCCCAATCTGTTGTGGATGTTGCAACCATAGTTTATAGAGGCATTTAGATACCCTGAATATACTTACATAAAATATTTTTACAGCTTTCATGTGGCAATTGCTGTAAATATTTATAATGTTTCGTAAAATTCGTTAAACGGAAGATAATTTAAAAAAAACCCGTGTTTCTGGGAATTTATGAGCTAATTCCTAAAGAAATGGTGTGGATAAAATTATCATTCGGGACATCATTGCCATTAAAATCTTTTTAAGTAAACTACAAATGAGATTATACAGAGTGGTGTATTTAGTCACCTGCATCTGCAAATTGGATCCGTAACTTCGAAATAAGGATTAGCTCTGAGGACCTGACCGCAGCCTGATTACGGTAGAATTAACTGACAGCCACCCGACAGCCACACGACAGCAGACGGTTTGCGATCGGTCGCGAACTGTCAAAAAAATTCGTATTACGGACGGCGATCGTCCGCTGTGGCAAAATTGTCGCGTTTGCAGCGCCACTAGCGATAAAACAGCAACAGGTGGAACTAAATTAAATGAGTTTTTAGTCGACTTAAGACTAAATGACTAAAAACTCATTTATTTTGCTGGATTGTATATGGTTAGTTTATTTGTTTTTTTTATGAGTGTCAACCATGTGTCAACTGTCAAGCGGTAGCGATGATTAAATAAATTGAAAAAAGTAAGTTGGTAATTATTTCTAAATTATCCAAGATACAATTAGTGCTATTATTTTGTACTTCGTTAACACGATTTGGTAATTATTATTCTAGTGGAACATCGCGTATCCAACGTGCAGATTGAGGAGCTCCTCAATCATTTGACCATGCACCAAGCTCTTGCCAAAGGCGTGAGTTTGGATGAGAGATTGAAATAGACCGTAGATCGCCGCATCACACCTTCACCAGCGACTCAAGTTATAAATTCTCAGTTAAGCAGAGGACAGACTTGAAGAGTATGTAAGTTAATTTTACATATTGTCAGTCAGTAAGCTTTTACATAAGAAAGTTTAAAGTAAGTTTTAATATGACTGCCCTGAGCCCCATAGCGCAGCGACGGCCCACGTTGAGCTCTGTTACGCGTGAAGCTTGATGCAGTTAGTCTTATTGTATCCACTATTAAAAATTGTCATTTTTATCATCATGCTCTTTTCTTACCCAGCATAATATAACGATGTCAGCGAATAAATGGCATAGGTATATTAAGTATGTACTTAATTGTAAAATTATCTTTGTCAGCCCAGTACAAGAAGGGACATGCGATGTATACAGAAGTGGGGAGAAATTACGCTCTTTAAAATAAAAACGACAGACATTCATAAGAATAATCAAGCCAGATAATTTATGTTTTATTTACACTGACTTAAGCATCTCATAAATGTAACAGATCCATCATGCCAGAGGATGGAGTAGCACTGGGTCGTCGAGATGGAGAGATGTCGGGTGGTAGCAGAGGTGAAATAAGCCGATGCGGCCATGGTGTCAGCGGAGGCTACTCGGATTTCGCCCACGCAAGCAGACGCAGTGAGCATGCAGGCGGAAGCTTCCCATGACCAAATGGTCGCGCTCGGTATCACCGATTATAATTTTAATATTATATCGATTTACGGACTTTGTATGTGTTTTATTTTCTTTGTCAGTAAATAATATTTTTAACCGACTTCAAAAAAGGGGAGGTTCTTAATTCGGAAGTTAATAAATTTTTTTATGTATGTTTGGGCATAACTCCTATAAATATCTAATAGACGGATTTGCAAAATTATTATTTTGTTCTAAAGGTTCTCTCTAATTACTATGAAAGTCTGATATTTTATTACATAGGTACTATGCCAGAAATAAAATTCATTTAATTTGTATTTATTATGTAATTTGTAGTTTTTAATTATTGGTTGAAAAGAGATTACTGAAATTGGTAAGTAAGTACATAGACTTACGAGTAGGTAGGTGAAATGAAATAAAATTGTTTATTTTGAAACTAGCTGAACCCGCGACTTCGTCAGCGTGGTATTTAACTTTTTTTTGCGCATTTCTCTAATTCTATCCAAAAATAAGAGTAGCCCAAGTTACTCCTTCTAACATCAGCTATCTGCCAATGAAAGGCCCATCAAAATCGGTCCAACCATTTCGGAGGTAAGCTGAAGCAAACAGACAGACAGATAGATAGACAAAAATTTAAAAATTGTTTTATTCTTATTGAGATACATACTTTCATATTACATATAGGCACATTTAGTAAAAAGCTGTTATTTTGACGTTATAAACAGACACTTCAATTTTATTTATTTGTATAGATTAGGATTTTTCAGTCACTTTAAGGGCCTGCGCCTTTGAGTGTCTTAATACTCAAAGGCCTGCGCCCACTGGCGGCACGGCACGGCAAGGGATTTATTTCTAATAAGTCAAAATAAACCTTATGGAATGGACTTAAAACTTTCATGCCACAGACGCTCATGCATGCCACGGGATGCCGCGGCACGCCGTGGCATGCTTAAGCTGCTGTGTCGTTTAAGTTCTAAGTCCATTCCATAAGGTTCATTTTGACTTATTAGAAATAGATACTTTGCCATGCCGTCCCTTTAGTGAGCGCCGGCCCTTACAGGCCTTTTTAGGGTTCCGTACTAAAAAGTTAAAAAACTAAAAAGATAAGAAACAAACTCAGGAGTCACAGTCAATTATTAACAATAACCAAAGAATGCTCTCTTATTATTAAAGTTCAAAGAAATTCTCGTAAGGCTCTGTGTGAGTACAATGTAAGGTAACGTCTAGTACCATAGCAGTTTGAGCTCACTAGCCCCGACAGATGGCAAACAATTAAGTTGAGATTTGGCAGGTATTTAATGACTCATCGACCACAAGCTTTGGGCGAAAATTGACTGTTGTCGGAGATCACACTCCAGCATTTTATAATAATCATTTGCTGGATTCCCATCGAGATTCCCACCTGGTTCTTGTTAGTTGGTCTCTGTCGGCTTGTGTGTCATGAGGTGATAGTTCTGGTATGGGCAACCTGCTTCTGTTGGCCATGTACCTATGCAACACACAACAAACGTTCACTGTCTGCGCTACTGTTGGGGATAGGTTCCCCAACAGTGAAGGGTTATTGTTATGTTTGATAGGTTCGGCTTCTGCTGTCCGACCATCATGACTGTTGAATGTTGATGCAGCTGTTGTCGCTGATAATAAAAACACCGTGCTGGTTGAGTGAGTTTATTAGACTAAAATGTTATAAATGTTAAAAGATGTAAAAGCTGCTCGTACATAGCGCACAGTCATCTAAATTATAGAATAACAATATAGGTTACACCAGTTACAAATATTGACGATGGAACAAAATATACGGCTTGCCCATACAGCTACCACATTGTGGTCGTAGTAAATTACTCGGTGAGAGAGTAATTCATCGCCAATGCACCTTGAGTACCCCTATTCACCGTGCGATCGTTTTCCTTGCACCATCATGGACATCAGTATAATATCCCCTCGAGTGCCAGGGTCAGCGTTGAAAATAGGCGTCAAAACCATGGCATCAAAGGGTAGGTACCCTGATTCACCTGAAAAAAAAGGAAATGTTTTAAGTATCATAAATTGCATCGTTGGCATAGTGGCCGCAAGCATGGCTAACGGAAATAAATAACCCCAGTTTTACAATCATGAAAATATTTGAGTACCTATTTATTGCCTCCTTACATTCTAAGCTCACTTTTTTGTGCCTTTTTGCTGTGGGCAATAACACAATGCTTGTGGGCATAAGTGGCCTGAGGGCAGAGCACAACTCTTCGAGCAAAGGCTTTGTCAATCTGTAATGGGCTTTGAATGGCACGTCGTCGTCAGTCAGTTCCATACCTAGCACCTGCTTGTTGGCGAAGGCTATGATGCAGGCGACCTGTGGTCAACCCACGGTCTCGACTTTCTTCAGCGTTGAGTACGTCCAATAAATAAGAACGCGTGCCTTGTCTTGGAACCATAAAAAGTAACAATGAACAACTGTGTGAACAACAATCAGAAAATATTATAGGTAGATAGGTACCTGTTGAGGTTGAGGCTATATTTTTACCCAGATTTTATTTTAACAACATGCCAACCATAAGATTTGTAAAAAACTAACAAAACTTACCTCATGTTTATTTATTTATCACGTTTTTTAATCTTCTAAGCTTCTGCTTGTGGCATACGACGGACATATGAATACTCTAAGACGACGGCTAAATGCTGTATGAGTTGTTGCTATTTGACAGATCAAATTGCTGTTGTGTGGCTGTCAAAATTTTTACGGTAATACCAAAATGGTAAATAACAGAGCAAAATATGCATTTTTTTGTTCGATTGTTGGCCGCCAGAGGGCGAACCCGGAAGATGTGGCTGTCGCGTTGCTATCGGCAGTTACGTAATACCAAAATGATGTTTGACATCCACAATTGTACAATTTACGCCTGTCGCAAACTGTCAGCTGCGTCCGTAATCAGGCTGCGGGGGCGTGTCGGGGGTTGGAACGCAAAGCGGAAGAGGCTGGTGCCAGGCAGATTTTCTTGTTTTTCCCATAGTAAAAGTCTTTCTGATGAGTAGAAATAACTCCATAAAGGATGCAGGTGACTAAATAGCTACGTACTAACATGTATTACCTAAGTATAAGTATAACCTAATCTCATAGTCCATTATTCATTATTTTAATTTCTAAACACATTACAGTGGCATTAGCAGCCGCACTTTATTGTGTTGCTACTTAACGCCAGCGGTATCAAGATTTCTCGTTTTTTTTAGCGTTAGCGCACGCTTTTCTTTTGCAAGGGAAACGCAAAACCTCACCACTTATAAATGAAACGGATTTCTTAGTAAGGTGTATTATATTGGGACGAAGAATAAAATAACCTAACCGATAAAAACCCCCGACTCCAACTAGAAACAGAGCTGGAACTTTTGAACGGCTAAATAGATTTCCATGAAATGAAATATAGCTAATCCCTACTAAACTAGCTTTCAATTAGAAAAAACTGTATTGAAATCGGACATGCCAAATGCCACAGACAAAAAAGAGGGGTGTTATAAGTTTGTAATGTGTATCTGTGTATCTGTATATCGGTGTTAATGTGTATCTGAGCATCGTAGGTCTAAAACTGATGGACCGATTTCAATGCAGTTTTTTTAAATCGAAAGCTAGTTTAATCGGGTATCATCTTAGCTATGTTTCATGAAAATCTGTTCAATCGTTCAAAAGTTACAGCTCTTTTTCTAGTTGGAGTCGGTGTTTATGACGGTTAGGTTATCATCACTGTCATTTCTTTGAGAGCAAAAAAGGATAGAGCACCGTAACACCAAGTCACAGTATCCAAGTTGTCAAATCCAAGTCACATTTATTTAATGAACAAAAGAAGAGTTCAAAGTGTTACACAGAATAAGGCCGAGTGTTCACGAAAGCGATCGCCTAACTGCATCAGTCAATGTGGCACCTGTTAGAATGAGATCATCGATGAAAATGGCAGACGATTGAAATTTATACTGCCGCCCGTCACGACATCACGAGAACACGATAAGATATTGAAATCATGTTTTAACGACGCATGTTTTAAGTGGATCATCCGAATTCAATTCGTACCGTGCTATACAGGATATTTCTTTATGTAGTGAGCATAATTTGTAGAGTGATTCAGTCTCTGTTCCTAAATGCAACCCCAGTTTTGGGATACACTATAAAACAAAACCAAAATTACTTAGTATGGGGGACACGCATAATTAACCAACGCAAGCCATACAAAATCAATTTTTTGTTTTATTTGGGGTGAATTTTAGTACTTCGGTTGCATTTGGGAACGGACACCGAATCATTCTGCAAGTGCGCAATACATAAAATAAATATTATAGTTTAAAAAAAAACTAAAGAAAACGCTTTTGTCATCCAAACTATACGTGTATGCAAAATTTCAGCTCAATCTGAAACCGGGAAGTGGGTCAAATTTAACTTCCAAGATTTTACACAGTTAGTTAGTTCCAAGTGAAGCTAATAAAAGCGTTTTAAAAATATCCTGTATTATAAAAACTATTCTAGCTATAGAAGTATCATTTTACTCCTTTCGTGGGTGATATAAACAGCGACTAAGGGCCAGTGCTCACCAGTCACCATGGTCAAGAAAGTCGCAAGTGGGACGAGTCTTAGAAAAAAAAACAAGTCTGTCTAATAGATTCTCATGTCTTCGCTCTCCCACATAGCGCACGCTTGTAACAGTATTGCATAGACGTAAGACACCTTGTTCCGGGCGCACCTTATTTATTATCTATGTACACACATATACATGACAAAGAAAATAAGTAAAGATATCAAAGCACAAAGGTACTGCTTATTTCTAAAGAAATTTCTACCAGCAGACCTGCGACAGGATAGAGTGAAAAGAAAAGAAGACATAGTGTGTAACTAGATACAAGAAACAAGGCAGGTAGATGATAAGGAGCTAACGTTGAGGAATATAATCACCTTCAATGCAGCGAATTGATGATAATCACGTCTTAGGAGCGCCAATGCTTCTGCGATACATTGAGACGCAGGGTTTGTAATAATAAAATTAATGTACCTACAACATAGAATTACACACGTTTCTGACCTGCAAAATCTAGTAAATCACTCGCATCCACTCGCATCATATCAAGGCACTTGCAATTTGATGGTCGATGACTCTATGTAGGTTTAGTTCGGAAAGGCCTTCAAACACATCGGCTATGCTCGAAGCCTCGTGCCGCAAAAACGTGACAGTGATAAAGAAAGTGGTCATCACAATCATGGCCGATTATTAAAAGTAATGAATGTGACATGAGTATCTACGTCACGCGATTATTTGGAACAACAACTGATTTAAAATGTAAATTCGAAATTTAAGTTTTCCTGTTCTTTTTTTTTGTTATATGGCCCGAGTAAGAAGCAGATATTATAATAGAATAGAATAAACATTTTTGGAAAAAAAAAATGAGACACAAGATACAGAATTAACACATGAAGGAATAGAATGGTATAAAATTAAATAAATAGAACAAAAACTTCACTAACATGTCCAGATCAGCTTAATATCAAGCACCAGAAAGTGCTTGACGCTGATTTTTATCTGGAACCTTTGTGCTCCACGGATGTTATACAGATTACTACAACAACTTACCTTAGCTAACGTAGAGTTTTGGGGCCATTAATCAACCATTGATCGTTAAATGCCCAAACTAATATGACAGATATTACACGCCTTACATGGTCAAATATGGAATAAAAACAATATTATATCTAATAAATTCAGCATCTACCAGAGTAGATGCTGAATTTATTAGATATAATATTACACACTCAGAAGTGTGTACCCATGTTTGAGCAAATAAGTTAACCGTCAAAAACCCCCGACTCCAACTCGAAAAAGAGCTGTAACTTTTGAACGGCTCAAGACATTTTCATGAAACGTAGCTAAGAATCAACACGATTAAACTAGCTTTCAATTAAAAAACACTGCATTTAAATCAGTCCATCCTTTTTGGAGCTACAATGGCACACAGACACGCAGATAGCTACACAGTACAAACTTATAATTGTACAGATCTTTTTTGTCGGGAATAAATAAAATGATTTGATTGATTGACATTGTGAACGCTATGCACAAAATTCGATTTACATGTCAAGTAGTAAGTACTTCGTCAAGTCAGCGATGATATCAACATGGGAACATAGATTATATTTTAGTTCCCATGTGGATATTATCAGGGTTATTATCCGCTTAGAATCTAAACTATCTTCTTATAGTTTATATATACAGAGGTGTTCATAAAGTATCAACACAGAATTGCTTTCACTTGGTGTGAATTACGTTAATCGTATTAAAGAATATAAGAACCTATTTTATTTTATCTTAATCAAAATGGATCACCGCTTTCGTATTTGGATCCAATACTGTACAATTTTTAGGATTCCGTTACGGATTGTACGTATCTATAGTCCGCGCGCGAGCTCCGAGGAATCGGGGGCTGAGAAAGCGGGAGACACTACTGGGAGAGCGTGTGGTATGAGCGACGGTCAGGCGCAGCGCACAGTGCCCGATTCCTCAGCCCCGGATTCCTCGGAGCTTGCGCGCGGACTATAGTTATTGAGGTCCTTTATCCAATGGCTGGTATTCTTCTCTACTTCAACAAAATAAGATTTTTGTGTATATATATTAAATTGGGAACTCGTGATTAAAGTCCGATGTGGGTTAAATCTACACCAAGTGTTTTTAGTCCGGTTTATGTTACAATACATATGACTACGCTTTACTTTCCGGAGGCTAAGCAGTGAGACGACTACTGTAGTTCGTTCATGGGCTTTAGTCGTTATGGTTATGTTTAGTTAAGTGGTTATGGAATATAGAAAGAGCTTCCACGAGTGACAAACTTGAGATCATCTGGCTACCTTTGATCCCGGGGTGCAAATAAAGAACCCCTCACGAATAACGAAATCAGATATCGTCTGATGCATCCTGGGTAGTCAGCCTCGACCCTACCATTGTGAATTGGCAAATTCCATTACAGCATGAGCGACCACCATCTGATAGCTCGTGCGGACACGAAAGAAGAAGCGCATATTCCTGCGGAATTAAATCCTTTCTCTCTCAAGTTAGATGTTATGGGACCATGCCCTGTCCTTTAAGATTAGGGATTCAAGGTACAGGCCTACAATGTGAGAAAGCGATGAACAATATAATAAGACATTGCTCCTTTTTATCAGGTGAATAATAAAGTGTTTTATGTTTTACATTTTATTTTCTATTTCATTCTATTTTTAAAGAAAGAAAGAAATATCATATATTCGGACTACACATCAGACAACACACTGCACAGACATAAAAAAAAAGTAACAATTAAAAACAATAATGCTGTAGGTATGCCAGTACCAAATAGGTAATACCCGTACCTATTTGGTACTGGCATACCTACAGCATTATTGTTTGGGTATGGGTAATGGGTGGGTGGGTATGGGTTTATTATATTCTCTTCTATTCAAACACTTCGTCAGAACAATATAATATTTTCTTTAGCCACTGCATTACCCATTTTGTGCACGGAACCAAGTGCACGCTTCATGTTATCTCCCTATCTTGATGACGCGATATTTTCGAGTCGTGCATTGTTTTCTCAGCTATCTGGAGACAGCTGTCACCAACAGATAATAAAGGGAGTTATAACGAATTATTATTTAGACATGTCCTTTCACTTTCAGACATGCCAAGCCTGAGGATTAGTCGGGTTCCAGTATCAGCGATTAGAAGCAACAGTAGAGTTTCAAACGAAGACTTTTACTTCAAAAGGCAATACTGTAGTTGCATTTCACGAAGGTTTGTCAAGTGAAATCCATTCAATGATCGATTCAAATAAAATATTACGACACGGTAGGCGCAGTGACTTTAAACGATTAGCTTTCTGCGCTACGTGCAGCGGGTTCGATCCCCGCACGGGACAATTATTCGTGTGATCTACAGATAGTAATTGTTCCATGTCTGGGTGTGTGCATGTGAGATGCATGTTTGTAAACTGTACCCTCGATACAGGAGAAACACTAGTGGCCCCTCACTAGTGTTTCTCCTGTATGTAACGTATACAAAAAAAAGTTTTTGATGTTTTTTCACATGCAAAAGCAGTTACTGTAACACGTCACACAACCTTCCGCAAATCTTCATGAGCCCTGAACTGAGCTCTGAACTCTCTCTCTCCCTCTAGCACCTACAATAAGCGTACTATTATAGTGCTAGAGGGAGAGAGGGAGAGAGTTTAGAGGGCTCATAAAGATTTGCGCGTACTATACCTGGCTGTAATCTTTTCACTACGGCACTACGGATACCGAAGAAGAGGAAAAGAAGACTTCAAACGCAAAGAGATGGACTGTCTTCTTGTTTTCTGCTAGAGTTGAACTCATATCTAAAGATCTTGTTTAATGTTATGCATTTTCAAGAATCTCATTTTATTGTATACCGCATAATATGATGTCAATTTCATCATTATAGTTATGCATGTCATTTTAAAAGTCATCACAGTAAGTACGTAGCAATGCCTTCCTCATTGAGCCGATCAGCTTTCTATAATACATAGATATTATATTGGAAAGAAAAACATGTTTTGTAAATTATAGCGGCCCGTACCGGCTTCGCACGGGTGGACATTTATTTATAATAATTATATATACATATATAAATAATTTTTAATACCTTGGGTTACATTATTGAAGGTCTAGTAGGGAATCCAATTTTTTTTAAATAGAATGTAGCCTATGTTTCTTAGTGATAATACAGCATTCCGTTAGTGTAATAATTTTTGAAATCGGTCCTGTAGTTTTTGAGTTTATTCATTACAAACAAAAATACAAATCTTTTATCTTTATAATACCTATGTTTTAGTGTAGATTAAAGATTTTCGCAATATCTAATATTGTTACAAGTGTTACAACAGTATGACGATCTTAATCGTGCGATGATCGGAACCGTGCACCTAGAGTCTCGACATTTCATAAGTGCCTGTATCTGGTTTACATGAAATAAAGATCTATTCTATTCTATTCTATTCTAATGTGACTCTTAAATGAGTTCAACTTGAAAATAGAGTTGTAGTTAGTCTTATCCCGCTAATAGCTTATTTGTTGATTGTTAACAATATTTACCTATTCACGATAAGATAATGTAAAGTTGTTTATAATATAACTAACCAAAATTTTCCAACATTTACTTATTTTGCCGATTGGTCATGCTTCAAAGATTTTCTGGGTTCCCGCGGAACACCTGCCTGAATTTCTATGAACCTGGGAACCTCTTGTCATATCTTAGGATTAGTTTATTTAGCTATTCTTATCCAAGGACTATCTAGTAAACGCTGTGCTCTTCTATATCTAATATAGAATATATATATAGGTACACTCGAGAGCAATGTATCCGGGTCACCAAGATAATAAACTTTAATATCTTGGAAACTAAGAATGACAGCTTATTCAAATAACAAGTGTTTTATAGACCTTTATAATACTACTCAAATAATATGCTTCGACAGTTGATAATTGCATTGATAGAGGAATGTGAGAATATTCCCAAACATCTCCTCAGAAACTTTGTGCCGTATACCGAATCGCAAGACATTTGTATTGACAAGACACGGAAGTAATACAAAGTATAATGTGAGGAAATGATATATCTGTAAAAATATTATGGATATTTCAAACAAAAATTGCGATAAAATTTACGCATTTTTAATTTATGTATTTTTAATAAGTAAACTAAATAATAACTAAGAAGTTTTATTAATTTTATTTCAGTAGTATTAAATAGTCTATAAAATACTGTTTATTTGAATAAGCTATCATTCTTTGTTTTTGAGATATTAAGGTTTATTTGGTGACCCGGATTCATTGCTTTCCAGTGTATATATAATTTTTTTCTTCTTTCTAATAATAATATTGTAAAGAGGTATTTGTTTCTTTCTATGTAAGGGGGGCTTAAGGGGGGTAACCTCTGGAACTACTGAACCGATTCTAAAAATTCTTTCACTAATAGAAAGCTATACTCTCCCCGGGTGATATAACTATATTGTATTTTAACATCTATTACAAAAATTATTTAATTAACAGAATGATTGTACACATCCCATCACAACTTACCTCAGATTCGGACCGTTTTACTATCAACGAATCGCTGTTACAAGATAATCACAATCACAGACAGAAGTGAAAACCTTTCTACCATTGTTTCTATATCACTCTTCACCTGTCAACGTTAAGCCGCTGATTTTGGAGCCTTATCTACGTGAAAGTGCCCCGTTCTGTCATCTTAATGATTTATGATTTCATATTATATTTCGAAGGCAGATATTTCAATAACGAAATGGGGGGCAATTCTCGTTTCCTGCGAGATCATCACGGAATCGAGTTTGCATTTCGAGCGCTTTTGGTTTGAAATTAAATGTACGTCTCGAAAGGTACCGAACAGTCGAAGCAATTCGAGTGGCTTTCCTTCGAAAAATGTCGGGCTCAACTTTTCCAATCAATTTAATTACCACCCGAGAAAAGTTCGAACACTAACTTTCTCTCAAATTACTTATACTTCGATTGCACAAGAATTACCCCCTGACATCGAAATATGTATTTATTGGAGAAATTATAAATCATCCGGTATCTGATTCTTTTTATTCTGAAACTGTGTTAGTTTGACGCTTCGTGAAACAATTTGTTCTGGGACTGTGACTAATGTTATTAAGATGAGAGATTCTGAAAATGTCAAAATATGAAAGCGTTTTCAAGATACATTTACAAAATCGTGTTTATGGTCTTAACAGTTGAAGCAGATTACGAATGTGCATCAATTTTACAAATAGAATGGTGAAATTTTTATTTAAGTATACTAATATTATAAATAGGTAAAATTTGTTTGTTTGTTTGTGTGTAACTACAGCGCCGATTATACAATTTTTTCACTTATAGAAAGCTACTGAGTTGTTCCCAAAATACTCCATTCTTTTGTTCCAAAAAGATAAGAAACTCATACATTATATCAGAAAAACATATTTTTTTAAATATTTTTTTCTTGTTGCATCCTACTCCACAGGTAGCTCAGATTATTTTTCGAAAACAAATACGGTGCCTACTTTGAGAACATTTTATATTCTCATGGAGTAGACTGAAATTTATTTTTTGTTATTTTTTTCGTGGTGTACTTTGAGAATTTTTCTTGGAGTGCTTTGGGAATAACCCAAGCTTCACTGTCCCCGAGTGATAATTATAGGCTAGGCTATATTTTATTTTGATAAAAGTAAAATGCGCGAGTAAAACTGTGCACAACAGCTAGTGATTTATAAGTTAATAATTGCACTTAGCAGGCTTTCAAGCAACAATAATAGGTACTTCCCTTTGTCTTCGTTTATTTCCGCTCTGTATACCAAGCATCTATAGAGTGGTGTATTTCACTGCCTCGGTGGGCAGTTGTGAGTATTTCCCAATGGATTTAAGGCCTTTGTCAGACCGCCTCTATCAAGAAACAATTGGGCCCATCAACGTTAAACTGTTGTTGACAAGACTTCAGTGGAGCCGACGATTGGTGTTAATGAAACGTCTAGTGTAGGTACCACTCTAAGTGCTAAAATGGGTGTGATTCTAAGTAAGAAGATAATTTTCAATAACATTTCGCACTGAAGCGATCACGGCACACACATTTAAGTACTTCTCCATGATTTAAACCATGCTCGTTATGAATTGATCGATAAAGGCGTATCGTCATCTCAGACCAATAAAGCTTATTTATTGGTCTGAGATCGTCATATACATTTTTTTATTAAACTGATATTTGTTTTTTTTTTTTTTTCAAAACTTATAACATCCCTCATTGAATCTACATTCATACAAAATCACATCAAATTATAAGTTTGTTCTTAATAAATAAAATAAAATAATCTTCATTTCGGCTAAGTAGATACCGTATCCGTAGTGGTAGTGGGTTAGTAAAAAGAAAGTAAATATCAGGATGGCGGGTGCACACCAGAATTCGCTATAGCAGATAAGCTTATAATTGAGTACCTAATGGGTATTATTTGGTCCTTCGTTAAATAAATTGGGACCTTCTCGTACTCCAAAATATAACGTATAAAATGTTGCCCGCCAACCTGACGTTAGGATGGCGGTCACAGATATAGATATACTATCTAATATATCTGTAATAGACTAGTAAATTAGGCAGTTCTTCGCTGAATGTACGATCTCGATCTCTCTATGTGATTTGTAAAGATTTAGTACCTAATTTAGTACTTAATAATAAATTCAAATTATTTATAAAAATAATTAAAAAAGCAAAAACATGCTCACATAAATAATTAAACACACGCGTTGGGCGAGTGTTTAATTATCTTCTAATTAAAGGTGGACTTATTCTGATTCGCTTTAGATTTCGTAACGAAAGTGGAGTAGTTTCCTCATTTTCCCGTTAGCACAAGTTTTTCCCCGTCGGAAACCTTACGACATAACGTAAATGCTGTCGCTGACTGACTTATTCTGAGGGTTACATTACTTACATTCTATACGTATTCGTTAAGTGACACGTTAAGTATTTTTTCACGGACTAGGGGAAATGTTTGAAGAGGATTAGATATGTAGAAACTTTAGTTTTTTTTCATATTAGGGCAGATTTTTCAATCGCCAGATAACTGTATCCGAGGGAATAAATTTGAATTATTGACAGCCCTTAGCTTAATAATCTCTGCATATTTGTTCTGTAGGTAGGTTTTATTTTGCGATTTCAGGGTTCGTCTTACAGTAAAAGTTATATTTTTTTTAATGATGGGTACAATAACCCCTTTCGGCTTTATATAGGTACCCTTTTCGACTAATTATGTATGTATACGATGCGATACCGCAATGGTTTAATTCGATCGCACGTTATACCAGTGAATGATACTACGTATTTCAGAATAGGGGCAGCTGACTTTCCCGCGTGATTCGCGACCGCAGCGTTTCTAGGCTTACCGGTAATGCTGCACATTTGTGGGTTTATTCCAGTTACCACTAGAACAATGCCAGCCTTAATCATTTTAATAACATTAGATATACCACAAACGGGAAGTCACAACCAAAGTACTGGCTCTAATCGAGTGAAAACTGAAATCTGTCTGAAACTTGACAAATCAAATTTACAGCTGCAAAATTTAGTTTTTTCGTGGCGTTTTTTTTATGTGGTTGTGGATTGTGGTCGATACAATCTCGTATAGGCCGCGCGGCCCATGACGTCATTTACAATTCATTTACATTTCAATTAATTTTTAATTTCACCATTTTTTTTTAAATTATATTTATTAGTAAGCCCCGCTATTATTTCCTTTTTTTTAAATCATCAGATTCGGCTATAATTTGTTTTTAGCGCGGGCCGACGCCGGGCCTAAAGGTTAAGGAAAGGTAAAAGATATCATTGATATTGTACAAAATTGCGCATGTGACTTTCTTGTTCTTGCTCGGACAATTACGATGGTGCACTTTTTGAAGGTCAATTTAAATTATAAAACAGATAAATGCTTTATTCATAATTATAGATTATACGTCAACAGTTCACATGCTACTTAAGTATATATTATTGCGATACAATTTAATAATAAATCAATTTCAAATCATAGGTAATTGAAAAATAAACATAATAAAAATTACTAAAGAATATTTAACATAGCTGAAAATGGAATAATTAATAGAAAATGAACACATAATTATTAAAATAAACAATACCTAGAATTTAGAAAAAGGTGTTTGATATACGAGAATTCTCTTTGAGCGAGCCAGCAATCAGCATTTGGGATTAGCTTTAAACCCTGATCTTGTTAGGGCCGAGATGACGGATTCTAGCAACGGGTTAAAGATTCGGGGGCCCAAACCTGGTAGGTTGCCCAGTAATTTGATTATTTGAGCATTCTTCGGTCGCAAATGCAACACACCTTAATCTGGAATACAATCTTATGAATAAGCTTAATTGACAAAACCTACATTATATTCATTCCTGCGGTTTACTCTTTAACGAAGTCTTAGAATCCAACGAATTGTTAGGTAATGCGCTTTCTGCAATAAAGTTGGTAAGATGACAACAAATGAAAGAAACATTGTGATATTAAATATTTATGAGGTATTTGCCATCCCGTGCAACCTATAAGTGAAGTGGGGCTATTTTAATGCTTGTCCTTATGGCCCTAACCTGTTTTGATTGTGCAGAAATCTTTTATACACAAACATGGTATATATGGCGGATTTAAACCCATGAGGCATTCTACCAGTCAACCTTTGGGTTAAAAAGAAACACATAGAAGAAGAGACAAATTGTGCAATATATTATATTATGTATTTTGAGCAGAAATCGATTCAAGTAGTGTAAGGTACGCGCAAATCATTATGAGCCCTCTGAACTCTCTCCCTCTAGCACCTTTAATAGTACGCTTATTATAGGTGCTAGAGGGAGAGATAGAGAGAGTTCAGAGCTAAGTTCAGGGCTCATAAAAATTTGCGAGTACTATACCTATCATTACAACAACAGAGGTTTGTTGAATAGACGCAAGATTGGTTCGCAAACTTACCACAAAATTCTTTGTCGTATTTACGTTGGCGATGCGCCAGCGACGGTGTGTGGGATCGTAATGCGTCATTGTAATAGCAACCTTCTTTCAACTTCGCTTCCGAAACATGAGTTAATATGTCGCATTGATGTAGAAACGGAGCTTTATCGTATCATTAACTACTTGTAGGTAGGTATATGTTAGGATAATTTATGGATAAGATTGTCGACGTGACCCACGTCTAACATGAGCGACTCGACATAATTTTGTCGTCGCATTATGTCGTGCGAAAATAGCGCGGGTTTTTAGAGGACGAATACATCCCTTATTAAAATAAATGGTTGGAATGATTAGAGATGAAGGAATTGTTCATTTGTTTGCAGGCCACTTAGAATGGGAAAACTTATAGTTTAAAACAAATAATCTATTAGTCGAAAAGATAAAATTTTGTGACGCAGGTAGCGTATGATTGCAGCAAATAATAGTTCTACGCGATAGCTTCGCGCGTCGGCAATCAATCACTAAGATCACACACAACTGACAGTCTATTTCAGTCGGTTTTGATTGTAAACAGTTCACCGAAATACACAATATATCATATTAAAGATAAATAAAACGCACGCGTCGATTGAGTGCCAACTTTACAAGCTGACCGACTGAGAGAATTTGTAAATATACCATGTCATTTACAAATTATCCAAATACTAGAACAAAGGCCTTCGTTTCTACAATATATCGATATGAAACCCTAAATTTAGTGGAGTAATATATCATAGTGCTGCGACTCGAGTCAGATTTTACCGAGTCATTCGAGTCAATTTACAATTTCAATCAAGTACCACTTGAGTGATCTAGTCAATCGAGTGGTTCTCGAGTCACTTGATCACAGGGCTTATTCGAGGCACCTGTCGCAATCCTTGAACCTGTCATGTAGGTATTAAGTAAGTTGTTCTGTCAATCAACATTTCTGATAAAACAATTGAAAGTAAAATTTAAGAATAAATTACCAAAGTCATTGTCATAGTCATTGACTTAAAATGGAATATTTTTACAGGAACTACATAATCCCTGTTTATCTCAGTGAGTGATGTGCGAGTGACTGAACTCGAGACGATATTTTTTTCACTCGATTACAGTTTATTCCCAATTTTACTCGAGTAAAAATGAACTCGAGTCGGATCTCTTATACCACATCGGAGAACTGGCCCTCAGCCAGAAAGATGTTGGTATTCTTAAATTCTAATTTTTACGTAGTGAAGGGAGTATAAGGAGCTATAAAAGTTACGTAAGAACTAAATGACCGAGTTCCGCGTTCAGAAATGTATTGTAATGGGTCTTGTGAAAAATGGACTGACATTTTGGGTGCATAGCTGTGTATCTTATTGAGTCTGGAAATAATTGGAGTATATATTTTAAAACTTATAATTCTACCATTATTTTTAAATTATTACTATGTTTTATTAATTACTTTTATTTATGAGGGGTTCCTTTTCAAAAGAAACAATTTCTAAAGATTTTTTTTGCCTTGTTCATGAGTATCGTGCAGGGACAAATATATTTTTTTTTACACATGGCTTAACATTTCTCGTTTTAAATGTTTCAGTATTATTTCAGTGATCCAGTAACCTTTAATAACTCTGTATGAAGTGGCCGCTTTTACCGTTCATCTCCGATCTTCCCTTTGATCAAGATACGCTTTGGAAGACACAATCATAAACATAATTACCGAAAGGACCTGGCGTAACCATCGATGTCTATAGATACGCTCTGTCATACAAAGGGAAGCTAAAAAAATGAGACGTATTTTTTGAAGACGTCAAATTCTAAATTCTACAATATTCGAATTATATTTAAATAGAACAGCGATACATGCACTGATGGAATAGCTACTGTTATTATATATTTTTTATTCAATACACAAATAAATAATTATGTTTGTAAACGGCATTTGACTGGTGATCAACTACTACATTTTTCTGAAAATGGAGTACCTGACACGTCTCACTTTTTGAATTCACTAAGCATATCTATAGACATCGATGGGCGTAACCAGCACAAAAAAAAACATTTGGCGTAAGTAGCCCAAAATAAAAAAAACTTTGTTATAGATTATTTTCTCTTCTTTACCATTTCTTTGATTTACAATAGAAATACTTTGTGTTGCTCTAAATTCGCTAAATACATTAGGTGGGCCCAAATTTTCTTAACACGAATGTAAAGAATTAGGACCATGAACTTTGAAAAGGTCAAAGTCAGTAAGTATATCGTATAAAAGCCATTACCGTCAACAGCAGCAAACAGGCAAGAGAACGCCGCAAAACGTGCGACGCCCGCAACATTATTTTTACATTAACTTTTACAATGGAAATGTTGTTTTTATAATCGCAAAACTTGATTCTAGAATCATTTAATGTACATCTAATGATGACGCGTCTAATCAGGAATTATAATGCATGTGAATGAATTTCTGAAAGGCAAAAGAAGAAATCTACCATAGTGTGTAAAAAATGTTACTAGACGTTTGAACTGTCTTTTGTTTTGTAAACTTTCAATGCCCGTAAGTTATGATATGCCAGGCGAGGGAGGGACGTTGAGAGAAATATATGCTATTGTAAATAATATTTTCATTAATATTTCATAAGTTGAACATTTACATCAAATCAAATAACATTATCAATAAAATAAACTTTTGAGTCAAGAAGATACAGCAAATAAAATAAAAATAAACAGTTTCTTTTTTCAAAAAACCGTAAATATTAGACACGAGTTACCTACCAATATTTCACGTTTCAAATTTAGAATCGAGGTATGAAATGTTATTATGAGTAAAAGCGTTCCTACGTGATCTACATTTTTTTTTTTCACCATAATTTTATTTGGGCATAGACTCACGCACCACTTTTTCTATGCCTGCCATACTTTCTCCTTTATTTACTATGGCGTGCGGTAATTCCACGTAAGTAAGGTAATCGTGATCTGTATGACGATTAATTCGGCAGTTAAACAGTTAATGGAGAGAATGTTTGGATTAACTGTATACGTACGTGAATAATAGCGGTCAAAGGTCACCGCTTTGATATGTTATTGCAATACTAATGTAACCCCAGAACTGCTTCTGAAGTATATATTTTCATATACACTGCTGATATTAAATCGTAAAGACTGGCAATTTTATACGAAAATTACTCCCAAACAGCGTAAAGCTATAAACAGTATGGAAACCTTTGCTCAGCAATAAGAAGCGACGGGATAAAAAACAGGAAGCTTTTCTTGATTATAAGATGGACTAGACTTCCAATGATGTAACTATGAACGAAGGTTCTGAACCGTTATGCTTATGATCCATGGGAACATTGGTGAAACAGAAAATGCTTCTGACGAAGGTGATAGTGCCTGATCAAGTCTACATTTATTTTGGACAGGTCTAATTCTATATACGGTCAATGACATGGTCAAAGAAGGAACGGAAACTGATGAACGCTAGAAACAATGTAAGGGATTACAAGCTGGATGGCTGGAATTACTTTTCGACGACGCTGGCTAGACATTGTGGTATGCACGATAAATATTAAAAAAAATAAACAAAACAGGTGAGCGCTTTGCAACACTGAACACATCTGTCCAAACTGGTTCCGAATGTTGCCTCTTTAGGCTCAAAAGTCCTCTTAATTATTACCAAATGCGCCCGAGCACGCATACAACTGGTTCCCAGCCTGTGAATCTAGTTTCGCGTTTGTCGATTCAGTTTCCGTTCGAGGGGCAGCAGGCAAAAGCACAGCTGAGGCGCGGCACGATGGCGTCTGGCGTTTTTTTACAGCAATAGATATCGGTTGGAGAGATCGCAGCGCGCGCGCCACAGCGGCCGGCGCGCCAGTCAGCCGCCATTCCCCGCCGCGCGCGCGTGTCTCTGTGAAAGGACAAAGTACACCTGCCCCGTACTCAGCCCGCACAACTAACCGTTATCGCCCTAAATGACCACCTAATGGACCAGCGAAGAGGTAGTCCATGCATGATTGTGCTAACAGTGTGAACTAGCTGGTGGAGTGCAGTGTTGTGTTGATGTCCAAATGGAGGAGGTCCGGATTTCGGATTGGCCTGAGCCACCGGGCTCCCATGCATGGCTCCCTGCTTATGGTTTCCAGCATGACTTAATGGATAAGGATGACTATCTTGGCACCAACGGTGAGTGCCGTGTAGCCTAGACCTTTAGGTGCATTCAAAAGTTGTATTCTGAATGCCGTGTCGTTAAGTTCGGCACAGTCGTGACTGTGATGTGATGAAACAGGCTGTTTGGTTTGCTAAAATAGCTTGGCAGATTGCTTTGTTTGTAACTTTTAACTGTACGGACGAAGTCATTTTAGTCATTAACTTACCAGAACCACTTTGAGAACGTACATTTACGTATGTACAAGTTTCGTAACTCGTTTCCCTCAATTAAATTGGATCGCTATCAGATCTGTAGTTGACCTAATCTCTACCAAGACAGTGTTAGTTATCTGATTCCTGTTGTTGTACTGGCTAGTAATAAAAAATGACTTCGTTTGAATGTAACGTTTTTGTGGCCATGTTGACTCACTTGCATTGTGAAGAAATTCAATGTCGAAATGTTCTTCCTCTAACTTTAACACATTAACTATTCGTCACTGTCAAAAAGCAAGGAAATGTTTACTTTCTGCTACTGTTAGACAAATAACGTTTAGGTCGCGATGAATTACAAGACTAATTTACGATTTACAAGCGGCAAAAAGTTCTATTAAACGAATCTTTGTTGCGCAAAAACAATACATAGGTGAAATACACGGTGTTAAGTAATTCATTGTTGGGCTTATCGCAGATTAAAGTATTGTTAATGAAACTAATAATTATTTTAATGCATATTAAGACAACAATGGTCTCCGCCTGATGTGGTAAACAGACACAACTAAAGTAATTAAGTGAACAATTCGTGATTCCCACACAAAAACAAAAAGAGATCAATAAAACTGTGTAGAATGCAAACTGAACCGAAAGTTGTCGCATAAAACAAAAATTAGTTAAAAAATCATGTAAATAGAGTAACATAAATATTCATGACAGAATAAATTTAGAGTTAAAATGGTTCGTATGGTACATTAACAGAGATTATGTTCCTAAAATTGTATGATTCGTTTTCCTCAGATACATCATGGTATTTTCTCTATAATTTCGCTTCGCATGTTGGAAAAATATAATTTACGTACATAAATATTTTTTAATGTTTTATGCACAAGTTAAAAACACTGCACAAAGGCGGACATAATATCATAGGCATCAACAACCAATAGAATAGAATAGATCTTTATTTCATGTTTAAACCTAATACAGGCACGTATGAAATGTCGGTTCCAAATAGTACCAACCAACATATACCAAGAACTTTTTAATAAGTAAATTATACAAGAGGCGCAAACAGATATGTAGACCAAATAAGGTTTCTACCACTTTACGATTTCTTTTTAATTTCTAACAATCTAATCGAAGTCATTATGATAACAAACCTTAAAGCCTTCACAAAAATAATCCACATTTAAAAATGCACAAGAAAAGTAATATCAAAGCGATATAATTCAATTTGACAAAAGAGAGAGCGTTTGTTCGGTTTTCGAAGGAAATAGCGATCATTCATTTTAATAGTAGATTGCATTTTTGCGCCAATCTCTTGTTCGAGAGAAAAGCGGAGAAAGTAAGTAATTAGTAATGTAAGATGTATGAAGTTTTATTACAAATCATTGGATTTAGACGCATCTATAATTACATACAGGGCTATCGCCTTTCTTAATACTTTCGATGTTTCGTAAGAGCCAACTGATGAAGGCAGTGTTACTAAAGATGCTGTTAATGTTTATTTTGTTGAACACTAAGGGCCATGTTTACTGACTATATAACAGATGTTTAAAATGAAATCGGCCGATTACCCATACAGAAATTCATGTTTAAACGGCAGATTTTGCCCTAATCGTCTGTTATGCTGTCGATCAACTTGGGCCTAAATCATTTTACACCTTACATGTGTATTTTATTTAATGGCTTTTCGATGATCATTTAATTTACCAATTGGTCTATAGAACATCTTCTC
The DNA here is from genome assembly GCA_932294325.1 of Allophyes oxyacanthae. Taxonomy (NCBI): domain Eukaryota; kingdom Metazoa; phylum Arthropoda; class Insecta; order Lepidoptera; family Noctuidae; genus Allophyes; species Allophyes oxyacanthae. The sequence goes on from OW028611.1 coordinate 14,927,324, forward strand.
CGAGACTTGGTTTTCTCCTCATACTTTGCCATAATAATCTATAAACCCTTTATTAAACCTTATAACACTGTTTTTATTCTACTTTTAATCTATCTTCATAAAGGCAAAGTCACAAGCTTAGGCTCAATGTCCTCATAACATATTCATACATCACACATAAATAATGAGATTAGCGTGACGTCACCACTCAACTTTCCAAGCGAATTATTCATGTTATTCACAGTTAATATAGGAGCAAGACAGTTTTATAGCAGTTTCTTATATATCAAGAAATATCTCTTTAACTTGATTGTCGTTATTTAAGTCATTCTTGGATAGCAATTTTTTTTTTTTCCCAATTTGCAACGGCGGCGGCAGTGGTATATGTGCTTGGAGCATGCACGGAGTGAGAGTTTTGTTTTTAAACGTCTGTATTTAAGTTTTTTTTTTCTCTTATTAAGTAAATAATTTCTATAAAGTTTGTTTGGAGGACTTTAAAGCAAACCTTATATTTACCGATTACCGATTTCAAATGTTAAGATATAATATACATATATATATATATATACACCTATATATGTATATATATATAATCTAAAACGTTATTTTTTCGTAGATCTCAATCTATAAAACCTTCTTGAGACTTGAGAGTTCTTAACCTAATAACTATGATCAACTGAATATTGTTTTTTGCCATTCTAGTTGATAATACTGCACCAAAACCTTGCAATTAAATCTGGAAAACCTTGTAAGTTTACAACACCTATTATTAATGTATACCCACGTCGTTAGCGTTATTCCGGTCAAAGTTGCTACAAGTAAACTTGCTTAGAACTTAAAATGCCCTTCACTGTTACAATATTAAGGCCCTAAAATGAATCATACAGATTAAGTTAATAATTTAGACGATTTATGGTTATCTAGATTGGTTCTAACAGTTACATTACTTTAAATAATTATTACGCACACAATTGCCCCAAAGACAAAATTTTGGAACCTCCCAGATTCATGTTACAAAACATTAGATATAGGCAAGCTTTTTGTTTTAATTATACGTTCTTTCAGCACGGATATAATGATAGACAGCATAATTTTTAGTGCTTCTCCAATCTTAAAACATCCGTTCTTTAATGTAGAGTTTGTTTGTGAAACATTGTAACATAGTGAGAATAGATCTATCCCAATTTTTTAACATTTTCCAAGACAGAGATAAAGCGAAATTAATATAAAAATTATATCTTATAAAATAAAATAATCGTAGAATGAGGTGCTCATTTCAACTTTACAGAGACGCAATCAAGAGGTCGAAACTATTTCAAAAAGAAAACCAACAAAGAGAATTTCAATTAAAACATAAAGAAACATTTTAATGTTGAATTTTTATGACGGCAAGCCGGCTCTGGATCGCGTCGCGTTATAAATTCCACATGGGACCGAGTGCAAAAGCATGCGGTCTGACCAGTCCCCCGCCCTAAAGGTCATTTCTTATCCGTAGGCGAATCGCATGCTTGGGACAGCGCCGACTGAGCTCTTAGAAGCTGTGGGATACCACAAGGATGCGTTCTCGGACCTAACTGAACTTTTTAAATGTCATGGTGTGAATTATGTTTTTAAGTTTTTATGAACCGTGTCTGTTTAAATGTAAAATAACATTCTACAACCCAAAATCTTTGTATTTATTCACATTAAAATACATTTGTTATTGATTATCTACCAGTTCGTGTCTCGATAAAACTAAGAAGAGCCATCGATGTTTAGTAGTTGCTATTAAAAGCATTAATTCGTTCTTGGCAATTCCTTTGATTACGGCTAGTCAGCTACCTTGTATAAAATTTTGATGAAGGTTTATGACTTTGATATTGACCGTAGATAACACTATTATCAACGCTAAGAATAAAGCAAAAGCAATTTCCGCACATAAAATTTAAAATAGTTAAAATTCAACGTGTATCAGAAATGCGTGGTCATATTTAAGGGTGTGGATCAGACTATCAAACTGGGTAACTTTCTCTATGGGACCAACATCGTAATCGCAAAATAAAAATCAGCTGTCCCATACGTTTGGGTGGAGTAGGTATTGAAGTTTTGTATGGAATAGCTGATAACTTTTTTGCGATTACTATGTCGGTCACATATAGAAAGTTATTCAGTTTGATGGTCTGATCCATACCTTTAAATTCCATTTCTGATACACATTGTATTTCTTCAAAGAGCGTTATCATTTATTAATATTTCTACTTACAACTCGCGTACTGTTTATAATTTCAATGCCAGGGTTACAACTATTACAAACACCACATTGCCGAAGCATTTGTGTCAATAGTAACGAATACCAAGCGTTAGATGTTCTCGATTACCTATTTTTATTTATCACATACTTTTGACGCTCAGTTAAACTTATGCCAAGATTATGGTAGGCCTTGAGTTGTCTCTCATTGTAAGATAGAACGTAAGCCAGATAACTAGGGATAACGCTGCCAATTTATGTATGTGATAATAATCAGAATATTGCTTAGTATAATATGTTTTTCTATTTCGTCGGCTTATGTTTTTGCGGACAGGTGAATGTGGTAAATTTTTTCTTTATTGCGAATAATAAGTATCCTCATTATTGTATCTATTTGTTATCTGTTTATATGACAATATGTCTGCTATCTATTCAAATTGAACTCATTTTATTCAGTACCATGTTTGGTCAGAGTATAAAATTGCGTTTCACTATTGTTTGGTATTCAATTGCTTTCGTCGTTATACGATCGAAATAATTGTTTTCCAGCGACCAAACTATACTGTTATCGAATGAATTTTGAGGTTACAGTTCTTTGTAAGTATGTTCTCGATTTAGAACAATTATTGTAGACGAAGGTTCATTAATAATTTAATCATTATATTATAATTAAGTTAGTACGTAGTGACGTGAATGTGAGTAATGACGTTTGAAATGATTCTGAACATAAGAATGATTGCTCATTCATATGTCCGGAAAGTAACGATTTAATAATAGACACAATGCCAGATACAATATTCGTACCTACTAATAAACCTATGAAATTATTAATTGAAGAACATAAATAGAGAGTTTGCCGTATCATTATGCTGGGCTACGAATATAATAAAAATACATTAAAATCAAACGTGTTGACGTCAATTTGTGACACGAGTGGGATAGAGATTGGTAATACTCCATTAAAATTGGACGCGATTTAAAATGTATGTTTCATTGTTAGCAATTAAGGTTTGACTTTATTAAAATACTCATTGCGCGTATATCGACATGGCCCTTGACATACTATCTAGTACCATGATTATTTTATTACGCACAATAGAAAATACACGATTTTAGCTACCTTTGGGTGTAACTCTTATTTTTATGATTCAATTTCAATTGTAGGTGTCGCAACGTTTATCGATTGTAAAAACTCGTAATCGGAAAATTTCAAAGATTACACAATTAACCGATCTATTTTTCCGTATCGAATTCAATCGAATCAAAGGTACCTTTCTGCGTGAAGAAATTTACCTATCGTGACAGTATTGTAAATATTTAGGACAGTTAATTTTATTAAACACGAATTATTGTGCCACATAGTTCAAATAACTTCAAATAAAATAGATTCAACCAATTTATCCAGAGCTGAAGAAGTATTTAAAGTCATTAAGTTTTATTAAGGTATTCGCTGATAAAATCGATCATGATCATAATAAATCGCATCATATCATATCACGCAAAACAACAATGGTCGATACATGCACATTGTTTTATTACTGAGTTCCAATTCACGAGATAAAATAAAACAAGTTAACATGTATTGTAAACATTATTAGAGCGTGTCAAACTTGATATACCTCGTTCAAAATTACATAAACAGTTAATTTTCTGTCCAATAACTATAGCTAGATAATGATAATTATATTTCAGGTGCATACATACATTTTACATTAAGTGGTCACTCGAGTATAACAATGGAAATATTTATCAGATTTTGGCTTATCAATACGTAAACACGTCATTTTTAATCAGTGTAGGACTGTAGGTATAACTCTTAGCAACAGAATGGATTTTTAGAGTTTTATAAACATTTTTGTAATTGTTAATAATTTCGGTGGGAAAATTACAATTTAGGGACATAGGGGTAGGGCCCATCGTCCTTTGATTATGAACAAAAAGTAACAACCAATACATATAAGTACCATGATTTTAATAATGTTTGAAATTGAATACTATGAGTATTGTGATGAGGTACATGAAACCTTTTTAATAACAATAATATTATCAGATTGCTCTTACTATTGTCAGATGCTGCTGTGGGATTTGATAAAGAATAACTTCATTTAATTCTTAATAAAGAAGTGACCTTTGAAATGAAGTACAATGCTATTGGTTTGGTAACAAACAATTATGAACCACAAAGCAAAAAAAAACTTTTTGTAACCTTGACATTTCGATCGTTTACCAAAGAAAAGCTAATTTTGAACGTTTTCAATGTTGTTAAAACTCAATAATTAGTTTTTTATAAGACTTCTTTAGTGAATGGCTGGGAAATACAATTAAAACAATCAGTAGAAAAATATTGCCTACTTCAGACGTGCCTATTGGCAAGAGGTTGATGAAATCATTACTCTTGCGGATAATAGACGGCATGGATGAGAGAACTGACTGTGATAGTTAGCGCACGAATAGTTTCTCTAAGTGAACCGGACTTTAGCAAAAAGTTGGGAAAAAATTTAGAAGGTTTAAAAAATAATACTTTTATACCTGTACCCGCCGAAGTAGGTCCTAAATAGGTCCAAAGTGTATCAGAAATGCGTGGTCATATTTAAGGGTGATAATTTTTTCGCAATTACGATGTTGGTGTCATAGAGAATATTGTTCAGTTTGATGGTCTGATCCACACCCTTAAATATGACTACAAATTTCTGATACACGTTGGGTAATAAGAGACGAACATATTTACCGGGTACCTACATTTTTACCAAAAAAATACTACACATAGCCGACTGAACTAAAAGATTGCAAATAATACCTAGACATCTTAATTACTCAGATGTCTATTATTTGCAATATTTAAATTTTTCTGAGGAACTAACTTGTTTACATTTTTGTCAATTATCATTTATCAGTCACGGAGAGTGTTAAAATGGAAAAGTACAGTGACTCAATTACAGATGGTTTTGTTTCCAAGCAAGTTATTAACGCTAATTATGGGAAATAGCTCCGTAGATTTAATAAATATACGCCGCTACTGCTACTACTGCAATCTATTGAATTGGATGCTTACCTATTATACGAATGTCAAATACAAACTCTGATAACTCGTCGATAACATTTTGAAGAGGAGGTAATATAGTCATGCAAATAACTCCTTTATCTTTCCAGCATTATCCTGTATTCTTGAAACTATCCTTCTTATTACAAAAGACGGTTTAAAGAAAGTCTTGTAAAACTCAGAAATAGCCCCGTCTCTTATTTTCATATGACGTTAGAAAGTGACGGATATATTTAAAACCTTGGTTGACTAGACATGGTTTAAACCATCTTTTGTAATAAGGGGGAGTGAGTGCAAGGTTTGATAGAGGTTCCACTCGGTTTCATCTTTATATCCTCTTTGAAACATTTTTGCCGGCTGTACAAGTGTACACTCTCACAAAGGCACCCCGAGACAGACCGAGTGCGAGAATTTAGATGTGAGCGCTCGCCTCGCCTCGGTATTCCTTGCTCGATATCCGTCCCATGTCGCATCGGTTTTTTGCGCCCGAGTCAAAGGGTCTAGCGTAAGTTGCGAGTGCGTCTCTGTACACTCTCTGACTTTCTCAGCGTTGCTTGCACCGATTACTTAACTATTATATTATTTTAACTACGAGAATGAGCTAACATGCAGAAATTCATTTTCCTTCGTCTTGGAAAAAAATAGATACATACAATGTTCTCTTTCGATACATCGTGATTATCCACCATCTCCGTTTACGCCATTGTTTTCATATTTTTTTGTATATATTTATAATAACTGATGGCACATAGAGCAACGGAAGCAGCAAGTTCAATGTTTCCATCCTTCTCCTCAGAGTTCACAACAGCTGCAACTGAACTAGGCAAAAGTCGCGAGAGACGAGAGTGTACAATGTAAATGGCCGTACTCGGGCACAAGCCTCTCGTCCGCGACTTCTTCACGAGAAGACTCACTTCACGAGAAGACTCACTTCACGAGAAGACTTACTTCACGAGAGCACTCGGACGGGAGTGAACAACCGCCATTGAATTTCACATTCCATTTCAAAATGAATCTGCCAGAACGTTTGTGTTCCAAATGATCATACAACGATCAAAGATGAAGTTGAAAGCCCGGTTCCAAATTTAGATAAAATGTATTCCTCTCTAATGCGATATATTTCGAGAGAAAGGATGTCACTAAGCACTAGATCTGAATGCGAATACAAAATACCGCAACTTATGAATCACACATTAGTTATACGGTAGCGCTTAGTTCTAAGAATCTGAGAACCGACAACAATTCTGTTTAGTGGACAGGTGAAGGTCTATAAGACGTCAGCTGATGAGTAACTATATAAGTAGTTACGTTTCATTATATTACATCTTTAGAATTATCACTGCATATAAAAAATAATTTCTTATTCGTTTTGAACAAGGTTTCTTGTTGTAGCAAAGACACCATGTCTTTGGTTAAAAACAGTTTTTTTGTTGTTGCCAAAACGGCGTTTTTCTTTATTATTATTTATTCTTGCCTAGTGCAATTTGTATTTATTTTATTCAGATTTAAATCTGATTTTATACCTTGGTAATTTCCTATATAGTCGAATATTTAATCACACGAAGTAAACTGACAGGAACTAATATCGTTCTGTATACTTTGTCTGATTAAAAATGAAGTAATCGTAGTAGTAGTAGTTTTTTAATACTTCGAAACTACTACTATAAATACTTCATTGTCAGCCAGACACAACTACAATTTAAATTTCTTGTGGTATGTACAATCTTTGTTTATTACTCATAGTTTTGATACGGGTCATTGACTTGCTTACGTAATTATTTTTTTTATGATGATCTGGCAATAACTACGTTTTTGTTTGTGTTTAGGGAAATACAGAATTTAATTCAAGGTGACAGCTATTAATAAGATTGTTATCGTAAAATAGAAACCACGTTTCTAATAATTTGAGATCTTTATTGTATCTGCGTGGTTCATTGAGATATATGTACACAAAGACTCTTCAAGATCTGTTTCATTATATCATGGCTATATTGCAATAAAATCTTTGATTACTACTTCATCATTGGTTGAATCAAGTGGTATAATAGTGAATTTTATTGTCACTAGGATAAACGGTGAAGAAAAACATCGTGCGGAAACCTGCATACCTAAGAGAGCGTCATAAAGTTCTCGATGGTGTGTTTAGTTCGCCAACTCACACCAGGCTAGCGTGGTGCAGTAAGGACTAATCTTTCTCATTCTGAGAAGAGGCCCGTGCCCAGCAATGGCCCATTAATTTAATAACAATAACTGTCATACCTACATTCAGAACTCTAAAGATTCACTACTTGATAGTTGACAGAAATTAATGCAGCAACCTTATTATTTCACACTAATATCTATATCAACCCTCAACATGAAGAAACGAATGTCTGCTGATTCTTTAAACAATACAATTCAATTCAATATAGTTATATAAGTACAGGTTTATACTTTTGCAGTGCAGTCATCTCTACATGAAATATAAAATATAGTCACTTTCCGCGTCTATCTGTCTGTATATCCCCTAACTCCTCATAAACCACGCAACGGCTTTTGATGCGGTTTTCACCATAATTTTGAGCATTTCTTCCGAAAGGTTTATATGTATAATACTTTCAAAACTTCTAAATGTGTTTTATACTTATCTATTAAGCTTCTTTGTTTTGTCATAAATTTTGCTCTTATTTTTACTTTTCTTTTTATATTCTTTACGATAATTGAAACATCGAGAATCTCAGTAGGTGCAATAAATTAGTCTCTTCAGAGGGTAGCCTGGTGATCTGTAACACAGGTTTTACCTATCACAGACACCAGTCTCTATTTAAATGTTAATTACTGTGACTGTATCTATAATGTGATGATGAGAAAATAAACATTTACTTACTTACTTACTTACTTTCGGGGACGGGTCGCTATTTATAGATACTATAAATTTCGTCTAAATACTATAAACCGATTCAGACTAGCAGGAAGCTTCGATCAAGTTTCCAGTATCAGAATTTGACCCAATTCCACTTACTTATATGGGTTTAATTCCAGAGAGCTGATAGTGTTGTTAATCTTAATTAATCCTTACTTTACGCTTGTAACTTCCGTTAATCGCTCGGAAAGGTATTAAAAGTGTTCTCGGGTCGAATGCCGAACCAATTTATTATAGGATGAATTTATTTTTTCGAAATCATCTTTTAAAGCTTTTCCCTTTCCCAGATCATCTTATCACCTAGTTTTTTAAAATTATTTTTATAGGGAGAGTGTGTATGAAAGAGCCAGCTTTGAAAGAGCCGATGCAATTTTCTCCCACTACACGTGACATATATATTGTCATATAAAGAGTAAAATTAAATTTGAATTGATTTTGGCAAGTGGGAGAAAATTGCAACGGCTCTTTCAAAGCCTGGCTCTTTCATACACACTCTCCCCTACTGAGTACCAAGGTGACAAGCCAAACATACATACGGCGCGCCTGATGGTAAGCGGTTTTCGTAACCTATGGACGCTTGCAAAACCATAGGCATCAGTCGCGTATTGCGGATCCTATACTAGCGTCGATTTATTTAGCTTCTTTGCGTGTACAGTGCAATTATGGACAATAAGTAGCTGTCATTTCAATATTGTTTATTATAACAGTCCAATCGACGCTGGCCATGAGTTTCTTCAGATCTTAAAGACGATTTACTTCGTCATATATTCTTCACGGTATCGCTTACCCTACTTAAGAAGGCTATTATAGCCACCCTTTTACATATAAATCTGTAACTCAGTCCATCAGTATGAAGGGTAAACCTTTGCTTCACGTGTATCGGAAGCCTTACGATTTCTAAGCTTACAATGAGGATAAAAATAAAGGTTGTTTCGCAGATGACATTGTCGTGAACATGACTGCAACTGATTTTTATCTCTAGATTGTTGTAGCAACGTATAAACACTGCATACAACTAAAGCATAACGGTTACGGCTGTGATCTCCAAAGATTAAATCAGAGATGTAGATGGCTGCTGAGAATGTTAAATAAATGTTTTGACAGTTTCTTTTATATTGTACACAAATTACAATATTAATATTAATACAACATTTGGAGTAGGACATGAAATAAAAGGCGGCCTTAAAAAAAAAAAAAATATCCAGCATACCAACTTAGAGTTATAGAGAGATAAACCAGGGCACACATAAGTGTACCTACTTACAAGTCAAGTGACATAAATAACTTTATCACTTAATCTAAGTCAGTCACACTTTTTGTCCGACCTGGGAATTGTCCTATCTGAAGATATGCCACCGTGATATTTAAAAAAATTAAATAGTCCAAAATCTTCAACCAGACAACCTTGGCTGGAACGTGTCCTCAAAATTAGCGCTGAAAAATACTTACTCATCTACACCTACTTATAAAACTTATTTTTGTAGGTCTAAGCGCAAATTAAACTTTACATCATTACATTAGAGCCTAGATTCGTGTAATTAGCCAAAAACCTCTCAAGCGACGTCCTTGTCACCTTCAAGATACTACCAATAGACACCTATTAAGCAGTGATTCGCTATAGTTAATAGCGTCTACCTGTCCGTCCTTCTCAGGGTCTGGGATTACAAAACAAAGAACATGGCACAATGGCACATATATTACAAGCAGTTAGAAGTCGTGACAAGTTCATAGTATATGAGTTTGTATCCTACTGACAACTCAAGGTTCTGGCAATTGTGCTCTTGGACATGATCGCTAACAATTCAATTAATATGCATGAGAAGACTTTTTCATTCTGCCCTTCTATCGTGCACAATGATTTGGTTGATGCAAACACCTCTTGCGCAGTTTCTAACATACCAATGCCGCTGATCGGATACCGAAATGGCGTTTCTTGGCTTGTACTGAATACTTTCCCAGCAAACTTCATAATGTCATCAAACCAATCGGGCTGCTGGTCTGCTCACAGATCGTCGCCCCAGTCTACTCCACGGTAGAGTGGAGCGATGTTCTGCTACGTGGCGATGGGTTGAAAGTGGCATCAGAATGGTAGCAGTCTGATAGCACCATTTTGATACCACTTTCACTCCTGGATGGAAGAATGAAAGTGTTATCAGAATCGTCTCATTTGTAATCAATTTTTTTACCATAACATCTGCTACGGTTTCGCATTTAATATGAGTTAGATAACCCACCACATGCCAAACTAGGTTTCATGTTCTGCTTGGCACTAATTACAGCAACTGGTCAGCTTACGTCTGATGTCGGAAGTACTAACTCATGTTACAGAATATACTCTGCCCAATGACCATACTAAGATAAGCCCCAGACACCGTCAATGTAGACTCAATATGATATCTACATGTATATAGAATGTCACAATCTGTGGCTCCCGTATCCCCCTTAAACTTAAGGGGAAAATTTACAAGACCACGATAAGGCCTGCTGCCTCGTATGGATAGGAATGTTGGGCTACAAAAGGGACAAATGAAAGGCAATTGCATGCAGCGGAGATGCGAATGTTGAGAGGGATGTGTGATGTAACAAGATTGGATAGAATCAGGAATGAGTATACCTATTAGAGGAAATATGAAAGTGGCACCAGTTACAGAAAATATAAAAAGTAACCGGTTGTCGTGGTATGGAAATATAATGTGGAGGGATGAGAATCATGTTATAAGAAGAGTTTTAAGAATGAATGTCGATGGCTATAAGAGAAGAGGTAGACCAAAGAAAATATGGATGGACTGAGTGAAACTTGACATGAATGTGAAGGATATGAATCCGAAAATGACGTCTGATAGAGATGAATGGAAGAAAAAGACATGTTGCTAAGACCAGTTCAGTGGGATCTGAAGAATGATAGAATATCAAAATACTGTCAATAGTTATTTTAAATTTATTGTGAAAATATAGACAGTCTGCAGCGGTTATAAATGAAAAAAAAAGTCATTCAATAGGTTCACAACTTCGCTAGCCCTGCAGTCGTAAAAGGAGCACAAATCAATTTAGCCCCTCAACGTCCACCGCTGTACAATGTTCTCTTATAATAGCAAGAAAGGAGATTAATAAAAATATGTTTGTAGGAAATATTGCCATAATTCCCAAACTTGGTAGGTGGATTGATGATCGTCAACACAGTAAGGTGTTATGGGGATTCGCTGCCTCCTCTATAATCAATCCCTAAGGTGACTTTTATGACACCCACAAGCTGAACAGGGCAGCCTTTTTTGTCGGAAACCACACGGTCACGAGGCATAATACTTAGCAACATATGAAAAAGCGCTGCAAATATAACTGAAAACAGTTACATTCTGTTTAATGAGTGAACAGTAACGACGACTCACCGACTCAAAAACAATTGTGGTCGTAACAATTAATTTCACGGATATTTTGCGCTTACGCATTGTTCGGCCATCACGTTGGAACGTTCGCAAAATTGTTCGCGTTGAAGGCTAGTTAGTCGGTTATTAATGTAACTGTTGTTTTCAATATCTGCGTCTGATTTGAATGGAGATGTGAAGATAAACGTTCCACAAATTGTAGTCAGGAGTCTATTAAACTGAAAACTAATTCTTTCATAGCAAGGCTTTATATTTATTTTTATGAATCTCTAGAAAGTTTTATTTAATTTAAAAGTCCTCTTATTAGCAGCCTCACGTGGACAATTATGAATATAAAGGTAGATTTCTTCATCAATTTATTCATATTTAATTTTCATAGACATGCAAGATATATTTTGCCAGCCTATGCAACAAACTCGATTCATTTCCATGATGAAACAAAACAGTCGAGTACTTCTCTAATGTCATAGATATTTCACAAGAAGGAAGCAACAATATGAAACACATTAAAAACACATCAAGTCTATTCGGATGACTCCTGCGCAACGCCACTTTTAGTGCCTCCACATCACACTGGACCGGTTACACGAGTCATATCAACGAATTAGTTAAAAACCTTTACGATCCTCGGCGGCAACTGTGCGTTAACTTAAGCTACGTACAGACTCGTAATGGCCCACTTTCGACTAATTACAATGTTTACGAACACGTGGGCGCCTTTGTTCGAATGTAGCGAGATCGGTACGGCCTATAAACCGCGAAATAGACGCGGAGTGAGCGAATTAGCATGCCAATGTGGAAAACAATGCTCACGCGTAGTTTCGAAGAAAGTTTATTGGTATTTGTTTCTAAGAAATATACCTAAATAATATCAAAATCAAGTTGGGTACTCGTGAAGTAGGTATCGGTACATACTAGATAGGAAATAAAAAGGCGGATTATTTAAAAAAATACGTGATGTGTTATAAATACTATGGAATAATAGTATTTTCTGGTGAGTATGTGTGTTCATATAAAGTCGTAAACACGTCGTACCATGAGTAAAATATTGAGTGAAACTCAAGCTCCATGATTCAATGACATTTTACAATGTCATTGCTGTGATTCATGATAGTTATTGACATCGTAATTACTAATACTAACATGATTACTTTCACGCATTTACAGAATACCTGAATGGCTGAATACCTATAACAATTCTCGTTACTCGTAAAATGTACTGAAGGAAAGAGATTACTGTTACATTCATTGACATCATTTCTCTAACCGGCTATTTGTAGGCTTTCGCAAACATTAAACCTAAGACACGCTGGATATATGACGAAATAACGGCGCAAAGGCACAAAGCGTGTTGTGCGCTTTTTGTAGAATAATTCAGTCTCTTCATAAATTCAACTGCAATATTGGGATACACTTTAAAACAAAATGAAAATTCGACTTAGTATGGGGCCGTGGAATGGGTACATGCATAATTTACTAGCGCAAGCCATAGGAAATCAAACTTTTATTTTATTTTTGGAGTGAAGTTTAGTACTGCAGTTGAATTTGGAAACGGACACTGAATCACTCTGTAAATTTTGCGCACTACATAAGAAATATCCTGCATTTCGCACAGTAAAACTTTAGTGTGTTTAAGTTTATGAAATAAAAACATTTTTCTAATTATTATTTGTACATGAATCAAGATATTTTGGGCTTACGTTTTGGCTCCTCCTCCTAAGTCGGTCCTTTGATATTGAGGATCGCGACTCCTTCCCATGTTTTTTTTTGGATATCTACTTGATTTCCATTTTCTGCGGTCTGTGGCTTGATGAAGTGCCATGTTCACCGGTACGTCCAGTTGTTCCATCTTGAACCTTTGACCATCGCTTTGGGCTGCGTCTACTCGGTCTTTTGTCTTTTATTACGTTTTGACAATCAAAATGCGTGCTAATGTTTCTTTTTCGTAAGCCTTTGTCGGTCTTTGTTTGGGTGATTTCTTATAAATGTTGTGATTTTGAATAATTTGATCGTGAATTTCTGCTTGTTTATTTATGGAGCTGTCCAAAACTACAAAAAATTACTGACACATCAATTTTCTTCACTGCGAATATTTTTGACCACACTTAACTTCTCTATTTTCTTTCTATTATTTTTATCATTTACGCTTCATTGATCGCACATTGATTTTATTTTATTTCCATCCAACAAGAAATGGCTAAAGATAACAATTTAATGTATTCGTAGGCGTTCGCAATAAATCTATGCGATATTTTGCACGTGCCGGATAATATTATAATTGAACATGCTACGCTACAGTGCAGTGGGCGAGTACCTTAATATTCGCATGTTTCTAATATTTTCTAATAAACATCCTAATTATTTTCTATAATTATAAGAAATCTTTAGAAGCTGAATTTCAGGTTGCATATTATAGATATGGATTGGTAGAATAGAACCGAATATATCTTTATTTCATGTAAACCAAATACAGACACTTATGAAATGTGGAGACTCTAGGGGCCGTATTAATAAACCAATCTCAGTTTTGAGTAGGCTCTTAAGTAATCACATAAGATGCTGAAACTATATAGTTCAGCATCATAAGTGGTTACTTAAGAGCCTACTCAGAACTGAGATTGGTTTATTAATACGGGCCCTAGTGTGCGGTTCCAAATAGTAGGTCTTATGGAGAAGAACCGGAAAGAAACTCCATGGAAAATTTTAAAATAATAGATTACAATCTTGATTAGTACAATATTGTGGTAAGAGCTGCGAGAATAATGTAATTTAATATAAAAAAAAAATAAGTATAGGATACGTACCTATTATTAAACAGAGATAGCTTTTTGGTAGGTAGAATTTTTTATATCTTTACGAGTCAAGAGAGAAACCTTGGCATGAGTGTGTGTTTTAACCAAAATAATAGAAATTGTTGCGTTATAGTCAACTGCGCTTGTAACAGCATCTCTGCCGATTTTTATATCTCCCTCCATTATGACAGAAAACATTCTCCAATTTGTATTACAGACTATTACCTATTGTATGTGTAGGCAAGACTACACTACAGACTCTAAATGCGGAAACAAAAACTTAAACGCAACATGGAATCAACATTGCTGTTAGCAACAAAGAACGGTAAGCATTTGTGAAGAAACACCCTTTTTTGATAACTTTGTGCATGATTCTTCCTCTCCGCTCGATTAAGGGCCGATTAAATTGATAACATAATAGATTTCCAGGAACTGGTGGTCAAAGAGCTAATAGCACAATCATCACTGTGCGCATAAAACTCTTAAAATTTCGCAACAATAGAATTTATCGTCATTTAAAATTTGAATAGACTCGGACTACTTTCGCTAAAAGAAAATAACGGAATACCTACCTACAACACAGCAAACCAGTAAACAAATGTTCAAATCGGGGTTCTTGCGAACATCACCCTAAGGTTGTCTGGCAGAGAATGCCTTTGGCATTAAGACCGCCTTTGTACATATTTGTATGAAAAGCATTAAATAAATAAATCAGCATCAGCATCCGCGAAATTTTAGCATCATTTTCAATATCAGCATCCGCATTGATCGATGCTGAAGTTCGAGTCGTGACAAGACGTACTTTTCGTGTACTAATAATACGAAAGACAGATAACAGGGTATGCACTAGGTACTTATTTACTAATCTAGTACTAATCTAATCTCTTAATTAGTATAAGATTGATTCTTTTGTTTAAAAATTACAAAATGATTAAAACATTATCTTTTATGTCAATATCAAGGAAAACTTTTGTATTTTATAAAGGTCAGTACTTTTTCCCTGATTTTTAAGGAATTATTTAAAATCAGCATCAGCAATCGCTGATATCAACGATAAAATATCAGCATCAGTATCAGCTGATGTGAAAAAAATATGCATCACACACACCAACCATTCACCAATTGAGACAATTCTTGCAAAATAATAAATCTCAAATCAAATCTTTATTGCATTCCATAATGTAAAGTTAAAACAGATGGTAGGCTTAATCTATGGATCAATTATGGTACCTGTCGGGCACAGCATGGTTTGGTAAGAGAGAGGAAAAGCTGCTTTATAGTACTTTATTTATTTTAATGTAGTTGTTATTTATTATTTCACTGTTGCCGATATATTTTATGACATACTTTTTGTTCAATATTTATTAGTTATCCATTTATTATTATTATTTTGGTAAATTATTTAATTTAAATATAATTTTTGCACTATTTAGTATTTATTTGTGTTCTTTAGATATTTATTAATAGGATTTAATTTATTGTACTTTATATCATCTCATTTCAATTCAAACAACCCTGGTTCAAACCAGAAACTCTGTCGCATTATGAACCTATCGCATCATTGAGTAAGTACACTACATAGGATGTGCGATTTATGCTCGCGATCAAATACAGTTTCTATAAAGTTTCCCATGCTCCTTCACAATGTGCAAGGTTGCGTGACTGTTCCCATGGCAACTATCTAGATACGAGATATTTTCCTCATATTATGCAAGAGAGTCTTCGTTGACAATTTATTGGAAAATAATTGTAATGCACTTTTACCTTACGTAAGCCCAAAGGTGTCAATAACATGCGTTGGCGCAGCTTAGGTACGTAAAGGAGTGGCGTGTCGAATTTTAAATTGCAGTTAGTGACAATTGACG
Organism: Allophyes oxyacanthae; assembly: GCA_932294325.1. NCBI lineage: Eukaryota > Metazoa > Arthropoda > Insecta > Lepidoptera > Noctuidae > Allophyes > Allophyes oxyacanthae. Next base: position 14,943,512 of record OW028611.1, read on the forward strand.
ATTACCTGTATAAACTCTTTCCTATGCAAGTTGTGCGGTATGAAATCTTACAATGTGTCAATATTTTGACTATTGTACCTACCTTTAATTGCATTTATTTTTAACTAGCGACCCGTCCCCGGTTTCGCACGGATGCAGTTTCTCTCTTACATTAAATATGAAAGTATTATACATATAAACCATCCTCTTGAATCACTCTATCTATTAAAAAAAACCGCATCAAAATCCGTTGCGTAGTTTTAAAGATCTAAACATACATAGGGACAGACAGACAGTGGGAAGCGACTTTGTTTTATACTATGTAGTGATGATGAAGCCCAATCAAATTAAGCATCGTATACTATTCCGTCCAGAAATCTTCTACTTGATAGGAACTGAGATAGCATTCAAATAAATTGTAATTGCAATATTTATTACTTACTAGAAGTCACCTAGTGGTCGAAACTCGACCGTAATTAATTAAATTTAGCTTTCTGCACTCTTTCTCTGCCTATATAAACTTTAACCATGCCAAATCTCACATTCCTCCGTGCGCGCGATATGCTTAAAAAGGGATACAAAGTTGAAGACGATGAGTTTCTTACCGGTATCTTCTCCAGGACCAACCCATTTGGAACCGTGCACCTAGAATCACGACGTTTTGAAAGTGCCTGCAAAGGCCCAGTTAAACTTTGTTCTAGAACAGCAATATGCTCGCAATCAAAATTGCTTCAATTTTTTATAGTTCAAAAATGTTCATTGTATGATTCTGAAAATGTCTAAGTTCGACAACTGGAACAACGCAATTAACATTGAAAATCAGCGCTGGGTGTTCTATCCAGTATATGCTGAGTTGGTAACCTTTTCGGTACGGGCATGCTCGACGGCACATTTTATTTTTCTTCATTTTTTTTATTAGATGTGTTTCTGTGCTTATTTCATTTATTGTGAATGTTTACGCCGTCATTATCCCGTACAGAATAAAATTTTCTTTCTTTCTTTCACTGTTGAACTGTCAAAATTAAAGAAAGAAAGAAAGAAATAAAGTTTAAAAAGTAAACGTAGTAGTTTAGTAAGTAAAGTTTAATTAAAGCGATTCCGATTGCGAGCGTGTAACACAATTTTGGGGCTGGTCTTTGTTCGTTCTAAAACGTAATTAATTCGTGAATACTGTCTTGCATCAATGAGATATAAGCCACTGATCGACGTGAGTGTGACGTGAGTGCATGTGAGCTATTTTAAGATTACCTATCTAGCTTTCGCCCGCGTCTTCGCTCGCTCGCTTTCGTAAGTAGGTTGACACATTTTTCTCTATTTCACAACAAGCTGACTTTGTATCGAAATAAGAAAAACTGATAGGTACCATCGATTTTTCTTAGCTTTAGTACTAAATACATAGACTTAGTATTTCGAAGACTACTTGTACAGCTGTTGGTTTTCTTGTCTAAACTAACATTATAAAGAGAAAAGATTAGATTTTTTTGTATGTTTGTTTGTAATTTATCCAATTCAAAAACTACTGGGCCGATTTTAAAAATTATTTCACCAGCAGAATGCTATATTATATCCGAGTAACATAGGCTATAATTACTAAGATATTACGCAGGGGAAGCCTCTGGAGGCAGCTAGTTTATGATAATAATACCGTTTATTTCGGATTATATGATCCTTCATGTATTAGTACCAGTACCTATGTACTTAAGAACTAAGTTGAACAAAAAAAAATGTGTTTATAAATAAATAAATATTGTGTGATAGGGAGAAGTTTCACGTGTGTGTTTTAAAGTTTGTTGTTCAATTAACAATTCATTATCACCGCCCTAAGTTAACAACGTAGATCAAGACGTTCAGAAATATTATGATAATTATCTACAGAATACACCGCTGCAAACTGCAGTTAATTGCCAGAATACAATTAACATTAGCAAGAGAACCTTTTAAATAAATAAACAAGAACGGTTATTATTAATTTAACTTTTCAAGCTATATGAAATGAAATTGAGATTTGAATTGTTGACTTAACCTTACAAGTATAAGCTGACCTCACATTGTATAGGCTTTTCTTACAATGAAAGGTCAGTTTGTACTGAAAATGTATGTATAGTTTAATATGTAGCGTATGTCCGTAATACTGCATACGATGCGAACATAAGAATAATAAATACGACCCACTAGCTTACTAAAATAAGTAGGAAGGATTAATAAAATTATGAATGAAAGTAGTAAACGCAGAAATATAAATAAGAAATAAAACCACGGTCCACGGATGCAAGACTTTAATTAATGTTATTTATATTATACCGGACGTCGTGCAGAGGATTTTGAAAAAAAGAAAGAAAGAAAGAAAAATACTTTATTAGCACAACAAAAAATAAATAAAACCAATAAAAAGAAAACATATAAAATATAAAAGTTATTGTGCCAAAAGGCCACAGCTCAGCATAATGTCAGGAGGCAGTTATACTGGCCACCTGACGCTGGTTTTCAGCTGCAACCCACGAGTGCCATACGCTCGGAACTATCAATATTATATCTATTATAATAGGTATACTTACTACAAAACAAATATTAATATATATAAATTCTAATTACATACATAAGTGCATTATAATAATCAATAAAGTCCCCATATACTTAATACGACAAGAATCAAATTCTAAAAATTTTGGTATCATCTACTATATACTAAACCGCTTTGTTGCCATTTTAGTACAGAGCGTGGGTGGGCCAGTTGGCAGACTTATACCATAAAAACATTGTGAATGTTTGAGCCTGAGACAAGCCTTAAAAGAAAATAAAGGTGGCATGAGGTCATAGTTTAAAGGTTAGAGTAGTACAGATATGAAAAATCTTGGAATTTTAATTTAGATATTATTTTTTGTTCTACTAAGGTATGGAAAACAAGCATACGGCCCGCCTGGTGGTAAGTGGTTACCGTAACCTATGCACCCTTGCAACACCAGGGGCATCATTTGCGCATTGCCGACCCTACTACTTCTCCAAGGAGCACTGGTGACCTTGCTGACCGTTAGGAATACATTACTGCAAAAGAGCAGAGTAGTTTGGATACGATATTCTGCAAGGTGGAGGTACTTCCCCAGTCGGGCAGCTCCAATTCTGAGTGAAACGTCTCGTTATGCCCTACCTCTTTAAAATCCTCTTTTATATGATGAGGTAACTAAAAATATAATTATTTATAATTTATGAAGAAATATAAGTAATGGAATTTGTTGCAATTAAACGCAATCGAAATAAATATCAGTGTGAATCAGATACACTTTTGCATCAGTCTACAGGAATATAGCGTAAAAGATGTGTAATGAATTACTATTCTCAATTGCTTAACGTAGAGTATCGATTATATTATCGATCAATCAGTATCGATAGTTAGGAAACACGTCTAATGGTGCGTTCACTGGCTCATGAATGCGTAACAAATTACAAATTCGATGAACATTACACTTTCATAAAAAAAAAAACATTGTGTTATTTTTCTTTTCAGAATTTTAATTTCATTCGAGTTTTAAAACTGTGAAGATTGAGCAAGAAAGCGTTATCATTCCATAATTGAAATTCTCGTACAATTACCTTGCCATGCAGGGTTTGAGATCGAACCCGCGGGTCTACCGCGTAACTAAAATTGTAATGAACATCGACATCGGTATTAAACTTCAATACGATCGTGAGAGCCTAAACTTTGAGCTAACTTGTATTTTTTTTACCGATCATGAAGATAATAGTCCCAACTATATGATAGGTATTTTTTTTACAAGTTAGCTCATAGTTTTGGCTCTCACGATCGTAATGAAGTTTAATACCGATGTCGATGTTCATTACAATTTTAGTTACGCGGTAGACCCACCGGTCCGCACCTCTTACTTTTCGAATTTATGTGCGGATCAGATTCTGATTATCATTGCACTTGCGTTAACGGTGAAAGAAAACATCGTTAGGAAACCTGCACATCTGAGAGGGTCCGATAGTGTGTGTAGTCCGCCAACCCGCACCAGGCCAGCGTGGTGGAATAAGGCCTAACCCTTCTCATTCTGAGAAGAGGCCCTTGCCCAGCAGTGGGACATTAAATAGGCTAGATTTATTTATTTATATAGAGTGCCTCTTATGTATTTGAAAGTAGGTTTGGGATACAGCGTGTTGTTTCTATTTCTAGGACCTTAAATAGGTAGGAGAATTTTATTCAACCCAATGTGCTCATTGTTTATTTATTTTATTTTATTCAGAAAAAACCAACAGCGCTTCTAGCAAATATGATACAGAATATGGTGTATTATAGTATTGTATAGTGAATAATAGGTCTAGGATAAGTATAAAACATGCGAACGGACTGCAAAGAATGATTTAAATTAAAAATATACAACAGGATTAAAAAAAGAAAAGAAAATGCTGATTATTAAGAGTTTAATTGCTTATCATCTGCCTTCACTTATGGTTTTTGTAATAATGCAATATTGTGTATATTTAACCTACATTATTGATTAACAAATAACTGTAGCAGAGCTTTTAAATTGGTTAAAAAATAAAATAAAAATGAAGAAACAGCTTTTTAAAATTTCAGAAATTTCGAAGAGCATTTTAATAACTTTCGCCTAAAAAGTTGAATCGAATGGTTATTGTATGAAAACCAAACCGAGTGTTATTATGTATAATGTTACATTACATTAATGTAATTCAGAAAGTTAGTATGGGCTACACAGAGAAAGTGAGTTCGTTGAACTGATTGACATTACACGAAATATTATCGAGGTTATATCATACATTGAAGATGTTACTTAAGTTATGATGAGATAAGGAACAATACCAATGATCGCCAATCTGTTTCAATAGAGCAAGTGTGGGGTAACGTTTTTTAAAAAAAGAAAGAAAGAATATTGAGTCATCATTCATCTGTAGGATATACTCATAGTAGATAATAAGTCTATGGATATACTATCTCCATGTCTGATCTAAATTATTTCAGAACTAGTTTCAAAATAGGGATGTAATTTTTCTGCCAAATTTCGAATAATTATTTTAGTCGATTATGTTTATAGCTATCACTTCAACTCCAGTGATATAAGTACATTCTCATAATATATTGACATACAAACTTGATTCAAGTAATAAATACATTATTAATCGATACATATTTCTGATCAACATCTCAGCACGTCTGCGTTCATTACAATCGTGATTCCCCGCAAAAATAACAGGCATAATAACTATAACTACGTGACTCTGTGGTTGCGGTTATTTTGCAAGCGTTCGCAGGCTTACAGTTACGCGACTTACAGACAACCGCATAACTGTATCTTTTTTTCTTTTTGTTATTGTTGCGTAAAGAAAGCAAAATAGAGGTGAAAGAAGATGAATCGTATCATTGGGGATTTTCTCTGACCTCTACAGAGATTGCTGGTCGAACGAAATAATCTCATGACTCAGTTATCAGGGCGTTTATGAAGTATTGACAATAAAGATCGATAAAGATGCTTAAAGGCTGGTGTACGAATACAGGAAGAGTCCCCAAGTAAATAAGGTTAAGACATGAGACACAGAAGTGAAGAATTAATATATTGATCAAAAATTATATCTGAATGCATTTAAATAAATTATGTTATCTGAACACAATCTAAGAATTCATTGTATAATTCTACAAGCCGTCAATTAAAATCAAAAGTTTTATTCTCTCACGTTTTTTACTAACACTTCTAAGCACGTTTATATGCATAATCAATAACAAAACTTATATAACACGACCTATGTTTAACATATTCCAATTCTACAGGAAGATTTACTCAGAGCATATTAGTGACGGGCGTCAAATCACTTGTACACAAACAGTCGAGCCTTGCTCTTGACACGCGGTCACTCGCTACGCATATTAATAGACTAAGTGATTCACAATTCACATCACTTTAGTTCAACCATTTACTCTACGAGTCGAACGCGAGGTATGACTAGGAACGCTCGTCTTTTGTCTCCAAATCATAATTCGAAAAATAAATTCAAAAGTCGAATACGATGTAGCGATTCGCGCGTTCTAGTGATGTGATTGATGTGTTTTGTGATAAATGTCGAGTCGGCGAAGACTAGGCAAGTAATATCGATTCTTGATTTAATTTAAATATTATAGTAATTAATGTACTTGCAATTTGATAAAGGAAGCATTGTATGCGAGCTATACTTGACAATATGGTGCCAATTGGTCTTTGCTTAATTTAAGTAGTAATATCGAATGGGTTCATTGTTTTGCCTATCAGTTGTCTCAGTGCAGAATTAGCTACACAGATATCTTTGTTTTCCGTTCTTCATCACATCCTTTATCATCTCCACAGACTGGAAAATCAAACAGATCTGTACGGAATTTTTTCATAACCAACAAGTTGACAGTGTTGACATTTGTAAATTGGTAACCCCAACTAAGTAATTTTGGTTTACTTCACCTCTACTTTACTTGTGCCATGTTTGTGTTGCTCTTGATTGATTTGGTGATGTCCTTTTATGTCATTTCATTGCTAATACATTGTACTTACGTTTCTTGTAAACCTACTACTGGACCACTACTGACTGATAAATAATGATATATGAATCTTTATTTTAGCACAGAACATAGTGAACCTTGGTAGACGGTGTATAAGTTTAATTTTAAATCTTCCGGCTTGAAACCTTATTGGCTCTACACAAAAATTCCACAACGCTCACGCAATATCCTAAAAAAGTAAACTTCGACCTATTCAAAATTCGAATAGCTAATTCTTATTGATACATCGAATAAAAAAGGTTATCTTAAAATGCAGTCGTGTTGTTATTATCTGTTCTAATCATAAAAGCGACTAGTTATGCCCGTCGGCATTCCTCGGATGCCGAGCGGTATCACGAATCAGTTGCCATTACATATAAGGAACCGGTTCCACATCCTTTGAGGCCGTGTCTTTGTTTGTATGTTTTGTATGGAATACTTTTGCCGGTTTGTGAAAGCTCGTATTTGATTTGATTTTTCTTTTTAACCTGTATGTTGTGTTGCCTTTGCCTAAAGCTGTGCCGCTGTGCCTAAAGTCCGGAGAACTGACAGTATGTCGCGTCGGACAGGAAAGTGGAAACATTTGACTCCATTTTTCCAGGAAATGTTTGAATATAATATTTTTATTGTGTGCCACTCTTGTCCTACAAAACAGGAAATGATTTAGCAATTCAAATAAATATGATCGAATTATTTCCTTCTTCCGGTAAGATGTTCTTGTAGAAGTTTAGACCTTTAAAGTGAAGTCTGATGAATACTAATAGGTACTTATAATAACTGACCAAACGAGTCGACAAAATGACCTAGACCGTAAAAAAGATTTGTTCAACTTTCTTCGAGTAAAAAGTTTGTTTATAATTTGAAGTAGGTCATAGTAAAACATTCACATGGCATGTGAATGTTTTATTTTATTCTATAGATTCAATTTGGTTTCTTTCGGTCTAAATTTTTTTGTCCACTGGGCGTGACTTGGCTGTGGGTGTGTTTAAACGCACGAGTGACACGAACAAACAGAGTAAACAGTAGAAATCCAAGTGTGGAGCAAAGTGTAAATAAACAAAAACAAATATCAGTAGGCAATGCAAAACATATTTTCCGATGCTGGAATCGAACCAGCGACCTCGAATTCAAAAGGTGCACTTGAGCCGGAATCAGCTTTGTGTTGATCACGTACAATTATTTATTGCCTTGAGTTTAAAGATTAGTGCATATTATGCATGCGGTAATGACACATCGGTAATACCACATAATTATCTAAAACAGCTTTAGAATAAAAATTCACATGACATCTTCATACTCAGGCTCAGATTTTACGTTGTTTTAAATATTCTACAATACTGCACAGTGGTGTAGTTTTTACATTGATTTCACCTTTAAAGTCGAGCCTGCTGCGAAATTACTGACTCCATTAAGGTCGCTTTGACCAATTTTGGTAACGCACCGACCACTAACAGGATCTTAAAGTGTCCATGTCCATGATTTGCTGCCAAATAGGAATGGATTTTTATAGACCAAGAAAAAACAGACGCTTTTGTACCGATTTATGCATGAATGTTGTTTCTACACATTAGGTTTAGTAAACGACCAAAGTGCTTACTAAACACTCTCTTTTGCAATTCGTTCCGGTATTTGATCGATGTTCTATAACAAGTTTTAGGCACATGCATTATACGTACTATGTGTACATACTTAATTGAAAGTGTACTATTCTTAATCAAAGTTAAAACTGCATGAAAACAATGTTGTTGTAAATAATATCGGCTTGAAATTTATGACGATGCTTGTCGAGTTGCTAGCAACTAGTTGCTGGCTAGTTGCAACTTAATATTCATAAGCAATAGTCATAATAAATGCTCATTGAACTCGCGTTGACTGAGCTCTAGACGCGTTGACGTTCTAATGATAAATTATTCAAACCGCGGCGATTTCTCAACGAATTCCTGAACGCAGCTGCAACCGTCATCCTTGATTGGTTGCGGCTTGCGTTCGATTTTCAAATCGTACCGCCTTTTTTGTCATGGCTGTTAGAGAGTTCCATGTACTTTAATTACAGTGGAGAAGTGATGAATGGTTACGATTATTGTGACAAAGAGTACAATTATACTTTTTACTGGGATTATAGAAATTATAATTAAGAAGCTTGACCACCACCGTGTCTCCGTTAAATCCATTAAACTAAAGGCAATGTTTATTCAATAAATTTTAATATCTTCACTCACTAACACAACCTCCAAAGTATATCCCTTGATTCATATTCATTTAAGCAGTCAATAATCTGTGGAATATGACAATATAACTCTTGCAAAGAGCCAGTTATAATGCTAGATTACGTGGTTACTTCGGCATGCACAAATTTGACAGATGTTATGATTGATATATTGGTATTGAATCGAACAAACTTCCTGATACATACACAAACGCGGATGCGAATACAACACTCGCTTTGTTCACTCGACAATTTGTTAGCGAAATATGATCACTCAATCAACATGAGTAATTACGAAATTTTCCTTCGCAATAATTGAGTTGTCTATGATGGACATTGGATGGATATTGGAACATTATTACGAGTACCTACATTGATCGATTACTAGCAACTAGGACTGAAACGAACAACGTTGACTAAAATGAAGTTATGAAGCTAATTTCCTAATCATTATTTATCATATACCTACATAAACACATATATTATAAACATGTGTATATTTAAACAGGGCATCTGCTTTAAGGGGTTAATTGTACTCATCATTATGAACAACTTTTACTAAGGGACCAAACCTTAAAATTGCGAAAAAATTATCACCTGTTCCATACATTTAATATTGAAGTATTTGTATGGAACAGCAGATTTTTCAGTATTGGTCCCATAGTACAAGTTGTTCATAATGAGGAATACAATAACCTCTTATAGTAGGTATCCTGTTTAAATACAGCGTGTATCAGAAATGCGTGGTCATATTTAAGGGTGTAGATCAGACCATCAAACTGAAGAAACTCTAACCTTCCTATTGCAAAAGACGGTTTAAACCAAGTCTTTTAAAACTTAGGTTTTCAGATAGCCCCGTCTCTTTTTTTCATATGACGTTAGAAAGTGACGGATATATTTAAAGCCTTGGTTTTACTAGACTTGGTTTAAACCATCTTTTGTAATAAGGGGGTATGGGATTTGCCTTTTGCTTACAAAAAGGTAATAAAAAACACGAAAACGCGCGATTCTGCTGAACCTAGCTAGTGTGTGATGGCCCTAAGCGGATGCTATAACACCATACATAATATGTAGACCCTAGGGAAATCGAATCATAAATATAAATGCGTAAGTGTGATTTACTACTGAGAAAAAGTGGTCAAAGAAGCTCGTTAACACTCCGCATGCTATTAAGTAACCTGTACTGGCATGGCGAATCGCATGGGAATGTTATGGACCCACGTACTACACAGCTTCTTGATTGCACCCATTTATATCACAAGTGCTCTGGTGGCTATCATTTGATTTATTGGCTGATCGACTGTTTTAATTACTATGAGAACAACATCCACCTTATACATCATTAAGGTCTTAGCTTTGTGCACTCCTTCTACATAATATAATTTTTAACTATGCCAAATCTCATACTGCTCTAACCCCTTAGCATCAGGTGGACCGTCTTATTTGCCACCTTAGTAGTATTATGTTTACCAATCAAGTAAAAAAATCCAATTGTCTCAAGTGCGAATGCTGAGCGTGACATCCTGGGTTTGATTCTCGGGTCGAGCAAAGTATTATTGTTATCTGTATGAAATTTTTAACTTGTACCCGGTTGAGGGTGATATACTCGCCCCCTATTACATGGAACTCAATAACGGCTTCGGCAAAGTACTGCTCCTCTGCCTAACCTTTCGGGAAATACGGACGTGATGCTATGCTAAGCGTCGAAAAGTTTACGTAATTTTCTGAGAACGCAAATGTTCCTTATTTGTTGTAACTCGAGCTTCGTAGTGCAACGGTTATGATTAGATATTATTGAAATATTGCGAGAGGCGCAAAGTTATCTTTGGGTCGAATCGAGTACGCAACTTCGCATTTCCTAGTGGTGCAACATGGCAGATTAGGGTTAAAGGTTATGAGGTACATCACTACACCTGCCTGAGGAAGATTGAGAAGTATTCAGTCACTTTAACTAGCAGAAAAATCGTTATTACCTAAAGGATAATTACGAAAAATTTAGAGCAAATGGCAAAATGCATATAAATAGAAACTTTGGCAGTTTATTTCGTGCAAATTAATGGTTAAACTGGTGACACTGCATCTCTGCAAATAATTATTCTTGGGCAATTTTTATTTCGCATTCGTAGGTATGTGCAATATCCGGATCCATTCAGTATTTAATGTCAGTATGACAGCTTGCACGACATTAAAATCATGAAACGACAGAAAAAATAAACAGCCTGTTCCAAATTATAACCCAATTATTTCAGAAACGAATTTCAAATTCTTTATTTAAAAACATATCGTACAGTGAAAATACTTAATACAATTAAAATTCTTTGCAATTGGAATCGATTATCTACAGTGAATTAAAATTACATCAATCAATTGCATCGTGACATTTTACATTCATGCAATATCTATTTAAATGCGATTATCGTCCATAAAGATGCAATATTCTTCAATTACTTACTCATTTACCCATGTCGTCAATAGATCAAGGAATAAACCACATAAGTAGGTATATTCTATAATAATCTATGCAATATTTACAGTGATATGTTGCCAAGCTGTACATCAAAATAGCAGAACTACGTTTTATCGATAGAAACGGCATGAATCAAAACAATTCGCGTCACGAAATGGCCGACAATTAAACTGTTTGACGTATTTATCACGAGCAACTTACATTCGCGCACCCGACTGACTTACTGATCGATTCAAGGTGAATACAATTCGACTGGAGTCACGTGATAGTGCAAGATGAAAATGATTTACAATCATTTTTAGTCTTTGAAATTTTCTGCCAGGATGATGACCATGTTTTTACCCGACTACGGAGAGGGTTATATGTTTGACCGGTATTATCTATTTATTATTGTCCTCGTCTCATCATCGCACCTTATAATGTCCTCAAGTATTGGGTGGTCTAATAATCGTCGAGACCACACAACACTGAAGAAATGCATACCTATACATAATTTAAAAAAACAAACAAACAAAAGAACATAATTATTTTTTCTCACAAAGAAAAAATATCCTACTATCGCATACAAAGTTAATGATCATAACATTAATAACAAACTAATGCGAAAAAAAGCTTTTCTAGAACTAGGCTTGTTAACCCAGCGAATGCGGCCGGATGCGGAATGTAAAAAGCCATAACCTTTTGCGCTCATTCGAACACCCCGTCGGGTTACCGCAAACCGCTCCCGACCATGACCGTGTAGCGGTCGGTCACTGAGACCGGTAAAAAGTCACGGAATGAGTGTTAAGATCAAGTTATCATACTGTAGATGATTCCAGACTTATAGTTCATTACGAAAGAGCAAACGCTTAATAAGGTCTAATTCATTCAATCACGTGCGTCAATTTTGAATAAGTAATAAATAACACGCACTGAATTTTTATGTCCTAATTTCATCAGTTTTGTTTTACTTTTTTAAACAGGACACGTGGATTCCTTTGAATTTGCAGAGTATATTTTTATGCTAAGTATCATGCTTGAATATGCCCAAATTATCAGTAGGTACCTATGTGTCGTATTTTGAAACGAACACAGCAGGTTTTTAAAATACCTTAGATCCGCATAAAAATCTTTCAGCATCGCTGATCTAATCCATGTTTCGCGAAAGTGCCAATTATCATTATTATTTCCTTTATTCATTTAATATATAAAATAACATAATAATATATTATAAAATACACATTTAAAAATATGGAAACAAGATGAAAAGAAAACCGAGTATCCTTTATCAAAAAATTATAACATGCAGTCCGAAGCACCTAGGATGTAGGTAACGAACGCCGTAAAACATGCCTCCGACTGCATGTTATAATTTTTGATAAAGGATACTCGGTTTTCTTTTCATCTTGTTTCCATCTTTTTAATTTTAGACAAAAAAAAATTGCAGTTGGATTTTTTGCTATTTTTTTGTACTAGTCAGTGTTGCCTCACTGCAGGGCAAAGGCCTCCCTACTCTCTTTATACTTCTCTCAAGTGGAAAGAGAATTGAGTGGCAAGAGCCAAATGCTGCAAAAAATCTCGAAATCGTAATAATTTATAGAAACTGCAGAGATTACAAATAAGGCATACAATCTGCGAAGATGTGATGGGTGCATTGACTCCAGCACAACAATCTTTGGTCATCGTTCACTTTCGATTTTGAAACTTAGCAATAAGAAGTGATGCTTGATGATATACAGGATATTTTTTTATGTAGTGTGCATAATTTGTAGTGATTTAGTCTGTTCCTAAATGCAACCGCAGTATTGGGATACACTTTAAAACAAAATGAAAATTCGACTTAGTATAACACGCATAATTTACTGGCAAATTTTTATTTTTATTTTGGAGTGAATTTTTTACTGCAGTTGCATTTGGAAACGGACACTGAATCACTCTGAAATTTTTTTGCACTACATAAAAAATATCTTGTTTAAAACTGTAATTCAAAGTTTATATGGCATAAAAATTTAAAGCCAAAAACAATTGCAAAATTGATCCACTGCGAAAACACTTATTTTCTAACTTTTGCCGAAAATCATACTTTTTGCCTGCAAATAAGTCCAACTCAGCTAAAAACCCTTCCTAAAATCTTCTTCCTCGTTAATAAATTCCTACACTAAAATGATGATTCAGAGCCAAAAATAAATTATTTGAGGAATGCATTCAAATGCTTGGAATTCTCACAACAAAAGGTGCGCTCGATCATGTTTTGGAAGAGGGAAGCTATAAAAAACTCTCACAACTTAATAAACTCCAACGTTTGTATGTAGGTTAAGGGATATTTCGTAATAGTTTTCTTGGCAGACGTAAGCAGACTCGGAGTTCCGTGTTTGTTTTAGTTGTAATAGCTGGTATCTACAACTAAACGAAATCCTTCGTAAGATTACATTACTTGTATTACATTACATTACATAGGGAACATGCATCTATATTCTAATGAGAAATAACGTTAAAAAAAAAAGTTATTGTGAAAAGTGCAAAGATAAAAATAATACCTTTTTTATATTATAAATTATCTATATTTCTATATTAATACGTGAAGAGAAAACTTTGTACCCCTTTCGCGGACGGAGGAGTATGAGATTTGGCATAGTTAAAGATTATATGGAGAAGGAGTGCACTAACGTAACATACCACCACTATAGCCGACCACTACTTAAAATAAGACCTTAATAATATTATGTATAAAGAGAAGGATTGCAGGAAGTTTTTTTTTTATTAGATACGGTCGTATTCTGACCACTGGGCGACTGCTAGTTTTAATTATTAGCCTATTTTAAAAAATCGCATGATCTGATCTCTCCGCCAGGGCAGCTAGTGAAACAAAAAGCTATGTACAGAACCCTTACTTGACTTGTCAGATAAAACGAATATCGCCATAATTTCCCATGTTTTTGAATCTTCCGTACTATGGTTTTAAATAACCGACGTGTTGATGTTGTAAGCAACAATTTTGTGAGAGATAGTCATCTACTGGGCCGACGTTTTTATACTCTTTTATTATGATTCTTCTATTTTTAACGTTTTAATGGATATGTACACACTACACACGCTCATCGTGGAAGTAATTATATTATTTTTTGTTAAATGTCTGCATTACAACAGATATCACTAATAACCTAACCGTCAAAAACCCCCTATTCCAACTAGAATAAGAACACTCTCGATTAAAGACAGTTTTTAAACGATTTTTTAAAAATCAAAATCCGTTCATCCTTACAATAAGAATAAGAATATTTATTTGCTGGAAACATGGGTTTATGGATGTTACATTGGTTTAGTGCAGCATGTCTCACCGAACAATCGGCAATATCGGCATGCAAAACTTACAAAATATTTATGCCTTTGAAGAAAGCTCATTCAGCAGTTAAGATGCCACAGACAGACACACAGATACACACTACAAACTTATAACACCCCTCTTTTTCGTTGGGGGTTAAAAATTGCTTATGTTTGGCGAGTCTTGTATGTTTTTTTTTACTCTCTTAATGGAGATTTGATCAATACAATTATTTAGTTATGTCCTTATGAATAATATATATATTTTTATATGGCTAATGCACACAAGGATTCATCAACAAACTTTTTTAAATTCTTTTTTTGAGCCATGTATTCCCCTTATAGCGCACCACACAACACAATAATTATCATCTAACAGATATAGGACTATAAAGATGTCAAATATTCCGTTGGTCACACTAGAAAAGCATTTCAAATTTCGTGATTTGCTGTGATTTTCACATTCTATCATAAACATATTATAATAGTAGTATAATAAGTTTATGCATTCGATATTCTGCATTCCATTCCATCTGTCGCACTTCCGTAGGTTCGCCCATTCATTATGTTCTCAATTTAAAAGCTTTAACGATATGGAGCATTAAAATAACACCTAAGCTTATTAAATTTATCCCAATATCCCCTACTTACTATGCATTTCTATTCCTGCTTAGGAAGTAGATAGCTATATTAATCCTTGGTCTCGTGCCAATTTCTTCCCCGTTTCCCCGTAGGCACAGTTACATATTATAATAAAGTACTATTATTTATACTTCCTCTTATAATATTGTAAGGCGCAAAAGGGCGCTGTTCGCGTTATGAACTCATGAGGTTTGCAGAGAATCGTAACGGAAACTTTAATGAGTTGTTAGTCGATTCGTCTCGAGAGATGAAAATATTAATTTTTAGTTAATATTATTCTGTTGTAGTCAATTAGTCTAGAAACACTTATGTTCTACCGAACGTATATAATATGAGAATGTCAGAATGATAAAATTGTGATAGCACCAATAATTTTAAATTCATATTCTTTATTTAGCTTAAAATATTTACAGGCAGACGTCTTGAAGCCTCAATGCAATTTTATACAAAATTATAATAAAGAATAATGAAATAAAATTAATAAAAACAAATTATTTACAACATTTGGCTTTTTTTATAAACTTTCAAAATTTAAATTAAGAACGGATTCCAACATATTATACAGACAAACCCCAAAAAATCTGTGAATTTTATGATATATTTCGTCCTCTCTATATGGATGTTACCGTCATCGTTTTCATCGAGTATTAGCAATAGTAATAAGAAACTATCGATCGTGCAACCGTCCGTATAACTAATCGTAACTATTCGTAACACGCGGACATCCGACCGGTTGATCTATATCCACGGATCATGTACGGCAACCATCATGTCGTAATAAACATTACAACATTGTTCCGTGTAGAATCGGTGTTGAACATTATAATTATAATAATTGTGGTAGCTTATTTACGTAATTCTTTCTGACTTGATGTATTTAAAGAATTAAGAATTGGCGAACTACCCAGGCGATAGGCGGTTAGACGGCTTGACGCTGACGTTAGTCCGTAAGGATGCTTCAGCTTGAAGCGGGAAATTAAAAAACCGGTCACTTCCGAACTGAGTGCGACAAGACCAATGTTGTGAATGTAGGTGAATGTTTATTATAGTACATCGATGTAACTTCTTAGTTGTGTCGTTATACCTACCTGTACTGTATAATTTATATTAGAATTCTGACTCGTATTGCCATAATTATTAAGTTGGTTTTACATGTAAAGAGTGTACATATGTTGAGTTGCGCCCGCTCAACCGTAGTTCGCGCGTACGCCCTTATGATAAAGCCACGACTTTTGACTTAGCGGCGCGGCGCCGGCGTGCCGTACTGCGAGCGGCGCGGGGTCTGCAGGCGGAGCGTTTTTAACATGGTTTTATCATATCATAATGATACCTATAATTATTTTGTTAAGAACATTCTATCCTTTAGTCAAGCAAATAAATTATTTTATCTTTATACCTACAGTATTAAAAACTGTACCTACCACCCATGTCATCAAAACCTCACTTCGTTAGTTCGTCAAAGGGCCTGACAGTTCTCCTAGGTACAAACCTACCAATAATAAATACATATAACGGTGCCAACAACGTGTATTGGCATAGGTTTAATTGATTCAGTCCTTGTGTTGGCATCACCGCGGCCTTTGTTTAACGGTAACAAAGTAAAAACAATACGAGTACACCTGTTCGAATGCTTCACTATATACTATGCCGTCTGATCTCCGGCCACCTACCCTCATGCCAGCGTGACTACGGGTATTTTCTTCCCTTCTTAGGATTAGGTTCAGTTTACATTGCGGCGGAAGAGAAGGGAAGGGAAGCGTTCGCCTCGATGCACCAGAAGGCGCGTGACGACACGATAATTCTCGTGCACGTACAATACACACGCCTATGGCCCATCAATCAGGCATAATTCAACTCTGGGATGCTACAGAGAATTTCCATATCGAAAAACGCATTAACATTTCGCCCGATCCAGGAATCGAACTCAGGACCTCACGCTAAGCACTCATTTTTTAAGAGCCTTTAAAATATCCGTGTTCCTATATCTTGAAACAAACTTATTGCAAAAGTATCAATATAGGTACGGTTAGCGAATTAACTTTCGGAGGCTACGAATCTGTACCTCGTAGGAAGCGTAGGGAGCGTAGCGTTACGTAGTAAACACTTCTAAGCTACGCTCATTTTATTACATTACGAGCTACTTCGTAGCATTGCGTAGTAGATCCTACTACGCTACGCTACAAGGACACTACGCGTAAATGCGGTTAAATTTGTAAATGGGTAAATGCAGCGGTAAATTTTTAAAGACATATAAGATTCGTATCTTTAATCAATATTCTTCAGTTAAATTGGCATGATCTATCACATGGGAATCACACATGCCGTTGTGGAAAAATTCACGGATGTAGGAACCGGATTTCTTTAAGGTAAACATATCGCCATCTCCAAATCCATCTGCGAAAGGTTATGTTAAAATCAATGCTCATGAAATATCGTCTATCTATATGGCAGACTTCTAGCTCAGTATTTGAACTTTAAACAATTTTTATGCCCTGTAGAACCCCTGATTTTAATCGATTTTCTTCTCACGCTTCTTCTAGGTCAACCGGTAAAATGATATAAAATCAGGTTGTAATCATATTCCACATTAATAATTACTAGTTATGCTCTGCATTGTACATTGTTCATCAACAATACTTAGTGGGTTGAGACCTGTTTACAATGTGGGTCATTGTACAAAAGAAGTGGATAAAGGTCGTCGATAACTTAGTGTTACACAGAATATCGCACATTTATTTGCAGCATAAATGCAAGTTTATTTGCATATTCATATTTAATGCCCTATTTAAAATGTTTTGCTCGATTTCTTGGACATATGTTAATAAACCAGTCTATCTATTGAAGATAGAAGATTAATTTAGGTATTACTAATATATACCATCTTGAAAATGCTTGTATTTCGATAACATGGCGGTAAATTAACAATTTTCACATCTTAACTCAGATTCAGATTTTTATTGTATGTAAATAATTACATAAAGTCACATAATACAGGCATACCTAATAATAAAATATAAACAACATTAACATAGCATTTCATTAGGTAATAAAGATTAAAAATAATTAATTATATATACTTAATTGATTAATAATAATAATTTTAAAATAGCTTCACTGAAATAACAATAGTACCTACGTACCACAATCACTCGGTGTAATTTTTCAATCTTTTTCGCCATGCCACCAAATTCAGAAGATGACCAATTCTGTGGTGCCAATGCCAATGTAAGAAAGGGTCATAAATGTAGACTTTTTACTATAAAAAAGAAAAAAAACTTCTTTAATTTTATTACATTAAAGTCATACAATTAAAAATCCTTAATAACTCATAGAACACAACTCCAACACTCAAAATGACTCAAGGTGACTCAAAATTATCAGATCTGCACTTGCATTATACCTACTATGTGCCAGGTACCTTAGGCGTGGCTTGTTAGTCAATTTACCACCAAGCAGTGGGCTAACTCAGGCACAATAGTAAAACAAAACGGAATAGGTCAACATAATTATTATAATTTAAGGCTCTGCCCAGTGCCTCTTCGAGAGGTGTAAGTTCGTGTATTTTGCACACGGAATCCACGACACTTGGCAGAAGTTTAACGTCATCGATGAGCTGTGGGTGTATGCTTAACCCTCCTGGAATCGTAGGCGTGAAGAAGTTATGTCTACGTGAACATAATACTACATAAGTTTTTAAACTGTCATGGTCACTAAGTAAAGTATTGTAAAGTATATATGACAAGATATAAACATGGTAAATACCCCGTTTTGAACTCTAATACTAATGTATTAGAGTTCAAAACGGGGTATTTACCATGTTTATATCTTGTCAAATACTTTTAGTTTATCCGTGAACATGACGCTTGCAACAGTGCCGAAATATCGAGAACTCAAAACAAGATATAAACATGGTAAATAACCCGTTTTGAACTCATAATACTACACTTGAACTGCCTCATTGGTATGGTCACAGAACACAGAAAGAGGTCTGGGGTGTGTTCACTTCTTTTCTGTGTTTTGTGGGTATAGTGCGGTGGTTCCCAATAGGTGTCCACCGGTTGGATTGAGAATTGAGATTTTTGTCTCATTTCGGTGACATTTTTTATTTTTAACCCCCGACAAAATAGAGGGGTGTTATAAGTTTGTAGTGTATATCTGTGTATCCGACCGATTTCAATGCAGGTTTTTTATGCTTCTTAGCTATGTTTCATGAAAATAGACGTTCAAAAGTTACAGCTATTTTTCTAGAGTCGGGGGTTTTTGACGGTTAGGAATTAGGATAATTGCACCAGTGAAGTATTCCAATTAAAAACTCACAAGTTCAAGCAAAACCAACACACGAAAAAAAATACTTTGTAGGTTCCATCCGAACCAAGTTAATCGATTGTAAATAGCAATAACTTGTTTATTTTTAGCTGTTACGTTTTATTTCAGTGTATTTTTGACAAATAACAAAGTTCTTTATTGACATACATAAATATAAGGTACCTAAAGGAGGTAATATTGATATACCTATGTTTGTTGGTAGATAAAGTATTAACATTGACGTCATATAAGCCGAATGGCGCGATATCCCAATCTTTGTTATCTTTCATACAAACATGATTAATTCGGAGAAAATACATGGATATCAAAATTTCGCAGACATTTATTTGCAATTAATGACTAGATATGTAAAAGGCGTAAATTAGCCTAGGGGTAAATTAGCCTAAATTCCTGATACCCCCGATCAGGAATTTACAATCGTACTTAGGCCTATGCATGTAACCAGCTAAATGTATGGGAGGCAGGCTCGTGGCAGGCCACGTCTAGGGGGCAGCTGCCCGCTCTGACTCTATTACCCTGGGTACGGTACATCCAAGGTGTACCTATTATGTAATATAATAAATAGATAATAATAATATTTACTGAAGCAATAAGGTTACATTCTTGGAGAATTTACACGTCATTTTGAGCTTATTTTAGCTTGGTTTCAACATAAATGTTTGTATAATTAACTTCTTTGAGACAAAATAATTTTTAATTAGTTATATTCTATTTTATTTCAAAGTTTTCTTCAATGACATGTTTTTAATAAATAATATTTTTGTTTTTATTCATATTAATTTGCATGCCGGGCATATTGTTTCTTTCGACGAAGTATATGTTTACCAACCTATAATATATAAACTTATATATGTACACTAATTATTTTTAAATAAATAAAACTCAAGTAAAATAAAATAAATACAAATATAAAACTGAGCACTGAGTCAAAGTACTCCTCCTCATCGCTGTCAATTGGTAGCGTGCCCAGAAGACTGGCAGCATTGCCACGTTGGCAATCCAACCTATCTGTACCCAATGTAGGTACCATACTTCAGAGTTCAGGCAAAGGCAAATAAATTTTATTTTACTTAATTGACATTTTATTGTGAAACATCCGCCGTTTTTCAGATTGGATGCTATCATAGTAAAGAAGTTTTATTCACATGGGAGTGGGACAGACATGATGTAATTACGTAGATACGATTACCTACGATTATTGCGGCGTCTATGATTAGTAACTATTACCGTAAACTAGACATGTCTGTCTGTTATCGTGGGTGCCTTGGACTTTATCAGTCTGAAGTGTGCTATATTTTATCCCTCAAATATGAAGGATTGCCCTATAGCTAGCGCAACAAAGTCCAAGCGGAAATTATTAACCTATATATTATTATATTATCAGCCTACAGTATCCCACTGCAGGGCAAAGGCCTCCCTCCCCTTTCCACATTTCCCTGATTGCTGCTTTTAGGGGCCAAATTAAAAATTAAATTTAAAAAAGCAGCGGACATTAACAAAAAATAAAATTACCCTTCATAGCAATGTAGGGTATTTTTTTGTTGAAAGGAGTACCTTATAACTTCAGCTATCTGCCAGTAAAAGTCCCGTCAAAATTGGTCCAGCCGTTTCGGAGATTAACCGGAACAAACAGAAAGAAAGACAAAAATGTTTTTTTTTTTGTTATAATTACAGGATTTATACTTTCATAAGCATTTCGTAAAAACCTGTTATTTTGACATTACAAACAGACACTTAAATTTTATTTGTTTGTATAGATTAAAAACACTAAGGGCCATATGATAGCCCACTCGATTCTCCTAGCGACGGCGTCTAGCGATTGTCAAATTACTAGCGTGTATTGTTATTGTGAAAAACCGTTATTTTCCTGTATAGTATTTGATCACTATCCTTTAGAACACCATGTCATCGATGTCGATGAACTATAACTAAGCCCGGACTAAAGAACGAATCGGAATAACAAACAAATGAACCGTAGATACATAATGAAAAACCGGTTTTTATCATGTCGACGGAATAATTTGGTGTAACTAGGCCTTATCCGTTTTACTATCGTTTAATTATTTAGTTGAATTAGATAAGGTGTATTAGCTTTAAAGTGTTATCATTTAATTTCGATTTTGAAATGTTCTCTTCGCACGGGTGGACCTTTATTTATAAGTAGCTTCTGCCAGCGGCTTCGCCCACGTGATATCTTTATAAATTATAGCCTGTGTTACTCAGTGATAATGTATAGCATTCCACTGGTGAAAGAATTTTTAAAATCGGTCTAGTAGTTTTTGAGTTTATCCATTACAAACAAACAAACATACCAAAAATCAAATCTTTTCTCTTTATAATATTAGTTTAGATAAACATTTTGTGAACCTTGGGTTACATTATTAGAGTTTCCGTAGAGATCTTGTTTGTTTTTTAAATAAAATTTAAATAAATAATAGATTACAATCTTTATCAGTACAATGTTGTTATAATTAGGTACTATTCGCTTCATAAATACAGTGTTCTAAATACAAAATTCCAGCACAAAATATTGCACAGAATCTATCAACCGCGACTGGCAACACAAAGATTTACCCACTTTCAGCCCGATTATGTCCATCAAGCAATTTGCCGGCATTCGGTACGGTATTACGGATTCCACACGCAACGTGCTCAGAATCGAACCCTGATCGAGGGCCAACCGTTAGAACATGTGTCCGTCAGGTGCGCGGGACCCAGTACACGTTTGACCTACAGTGTAAGCTGACCCTAAGTTGTGTGACAGCTACCCATAGGTTGCGCGCACTGAATTGTAAATGGGCATTTTTGATAATCATTACCTATCTGTAGGAAAAGGTTTTAAAATATTGATAAGTAACTACTGTATTGTTTGTAACCGACTTTAAAAAGGAGGAGGTTCTCATTCGTGTATCTACCTATTTGTTTCCTTTTTAACACGCTTTTATTAGCTTCACTTGTAACTAACTATCTATGTAAGAAAATCTTGGAAGTTAAATTTGACCCACTTCCCGGTTTCCGATTGAGCTGAAATTTTGCACACACGTTCAGTTTGGATGACTAAAACGTGTTCTAAAGTTTTTTTAAACTATAATATTTTATTAGTTTACATTTGCTGATAAACCTAATCATTTCCTTGTACAAGAACAGGTAGCAGTCGCCCTTTTTAAATTTAATATTATTATGTAAAATTCGCTAGAATGTAAAATGTATTCAATAATATGACTTTCGGTAGAATGTTCATGACAAGTGAATGCTCAAGTTTATCAGCTCCTTGTTAAAGTCAAGAGCGTCTCAAAACCATAGAGACAATATATAGTACTTGTACTATTTCTATGCTCAAAACCAGTTTGTTATGTCAAAACCACTCAACCGCGCCAAACATAAACAATGAAACATCTTTTTCTCTCAAAAATATATAGTAGGGATTTATCAATGTTTTTTATCTATTTAATTTAACACTATTGCCAACTTAAGAAAAATGTATTTTCTGTCTATGCATCTGTCCTCTTCTTATTACATAGCATGTCTTGTTATGTGGCAAATAAATGATTTCCTATTTCTTTTCTTTTTGACCGACTTCTAAAAAGGAGGAGGTTCTATGTTCGACTGTAAGTAATTCTTTATGCCATATATCCCACACCATCATCTGCCTGGCCTTTATCCCAACTACGTTGGGGTCGGCTCCCAGTCTAACCAGATGCGGCTGAGTAACAGTATTTTATGCAGAGGGACTGCCATCTGACCTTTATGTCTTTATGTCCCCACATGAATATGAATAAAATGCAGTTTTCTCAAACGTCACATACTTGTTACTTTTTTAAATGTAGGCAGGTACTACCTAGTACCTACGTGTGCGTTTTATCATAAAGTAAACATAATTTTAACGCCACGCGATTGCATTATGAATTGGATTTCTAGGCGTAGGTATTTATTTGTTAGTAGGTACCTGCATTCACAATCTTGATAGCTTGCCATGCATTCAACTATTCTTGCATAATTCAGTAACAAGTGCACCTACCTTGATCGTTGTAATTTCGTATTTACGACCAATTAAAAGTAGGTAGGTATTCGATTTTGGCATCATACTTGCTTAGGTAGGTAGGTCAACAAAATATTAGATTTAAGTAAAAGTTTAAATAGGTTAGAACCTTTTTTTGTTATGGTGTTTTATTAAAAATAAAAAATAAAAAAACATATATAATTAGTCCTTATCCCTAACTATCCCTAAACGTCCACTGCTACTGTGGTATACGACAGTACCAGTAGACGTCTAGGACCAAGAACGCCGAAGAAAATAGATGTTTTGGCAAGGCATTGGTAGTATCTGGGTAGGTACCTAAATAATATAATTTCAGCGTTGTTTACTGTCCATTGACATGCTTATTATGAAATACATAATGTACAAAACAAAAAGTAATCATAAATATGCGTACTAACTAAACGTAATCTAGGTTACATAAAACATCTCGTTTGGCTACTTTATGCTAAATGGCGCCATTTGAGCTACCTACTAACAACTGGTGACCACGCATGCGCAGTTCCGTGCCCGCGGTCAGCTGAGCGCCACCTGCCGGCCATTCACCCCGACATATTGTGTTGCCAGCTTCATTACAAAAAAAATCATTAGTATTGTCAAAAAATTACTGGCCCTACTAATTGTCATTTTTAACAAAAAGAGTTAACATTATTTGTTTAATTTTTACAAGACTTACAGTGAATATCATCAGTCATTTAACAAAATTAACTACAAACATCGTTTTGGTAGGTATTAAGGCCCAAATTCACCGACAACATAACAGACCATTAGAGAAAAATCTGCCGTTTAAACATGAATTTTTGTGTGGTAATCGGCCGATTTTATTTTAATCAACTGACAAATTGTCGTTGAACATGGCCCTTAGTATGTTTACATAACATAATAACAAAGTATTCCAAAAAATCTTTTAATTTGGTTCAAAGCGATTTATTTCTTATCTTCTATTTTGGAATAATTAAAAACCTGGCAACATCATTATCTAAGATTGTTAACAAGCGATATCTTTTATCAGGTTATGTGCACAGTGCTACGTAATATTTAACACTTCAACATTGCCTAAATGATCTTGACCTTCACGATAATCACGTAATTTCATTCAACGATAATTTGAATCCATAGAAAACATATGTAATTTACGTATGCATCCTTCTTCCAAATTAAAGATGCACGAACGAAATTACAATTCTACGCATGGTCATTACAACACGCTTATAATGCCCAAAGAGTGAGGGTCAGCTTAAGGAATATATTTTTTTTAACTTTGCCCCTTACTCTTACTTGTCCTGCATTGTGGGTACAGTATACAAACATACATGTCACATGCACACACCCAGACCCGAAACAACTATCTGTAGGCCTTACATATTATGTGCTCCGTGCGGGGATCAAACCCACGGCACGTAGCGCAGAAAGCCTATAGCTTAGCCACTGCGTCAACCGTGCTGAATCATACCTGTACCGGTAAAACTGCCCAACTTTGCCAAGACTCTTAATTTTTGCCTAGTACAACACCGGTAAATCTGCGCCTCAGAGTAAGGAGTCACTTTGCCTTGTACTTAATACCAATAACATTTCTGGACTAAGCGATGCCAGTATTATGATAAGTACCTAAGTAATTGAAGGTTTTCTATCCCAGGCAAAGTTAGTACTCTAGGCAAAGTTGGACAGTTTTTCGGTACCTCTAGACAAGTGTACAATCGCTAGAGAAAAGAATCGCCAGAATTACCTAACCGTCAAAAACCCCCGACTCCAACTAGAAAAAGAGCTGTAACTTTTGAACGGCTGAACAGATTTTTATGAAAGATAGCTAAGATGATTCCCGATTAAACTAGCTTTCAATAAAAAAACTGCATTGAAATCGGTCCATCCGTTTTTGAGCTACGATGCTAGAGACAGACACAGGAACAGATACGCACTACAAACTTATAGCACCCCTCTTTTTTGCCGGGGGTTAAAAATGTATAAAAATATAAATAATGGCCGGATTTACATAAATAAAATTATCATTTTAATTCGACGTATTCTGCACAAAAAGCTTAATGTGATGAGATGAGAATGAATACTGTTTATTAAGCCATATTTCCGACCACCAGAGGAACAGAGGTTGTATGCAAAGGTGGTCAGAAGTCAAACAAAAACAGGTTATTAAAACATAACAAAGGTTTTACTTTTTGTTTGATATTTGAGTTAATTTATTTATCCTCAAGCCAATGCTAATACTTGCTCTTTTTATGACCATGATCTCATGAAGATTTCCGTTTCTTTGAAGTTTTGTGGCTCTTGCATACGCACTGACCCAAGTTAAAGATTCTTCGACGTCCACAGGTGGAAAAATTAATTACTGATACACTACATATTTAAATTTTTAAACATTCATGGTCACTAACTTTAGTATTAGAGTTCAAAACGGGTTATTTATGTTTAACGTAACAGAAGGAGGGTAGACCGTTTTGTCTGCCAATAACATCCACCCGCAAATACATTTACTTTATCCGTGACCCTACATGCTGGGAGGAGCTCGCTTCGCAAAGGTCGTCTTGGCGTTCTACCATCTACAAAAAGGTAAAGACGTTCGAGGAAAGTCGACTCGTGGGTCTTGACGATAGACATAAAACACTCAAGGAGAGACCTAAGCCCTCCTATACATACACCTATAACTCTGCGGGCCAACTATATTGCCTGTCTTGTGATCGGGTTTTTAAAACTAAGTTTGGTCTAGCGAGCCATATTAGGGCTCACGCTAGAAAATAATTTATAGCAGGGTCGCCGGCATCGAAACCGATGAGGAGGACTATATATATATATATATATATATATACTTACAACAGTGCCGAATCGGGAACTCGAAACAATATATAAACATGGTAAATACCCCGTTTTGAACTCAAATATTAAAACGTGAAGAGAAAACTTTGTGGGGTACAAAGTTTTCTCTTCACGTTTTAATATTTTTAGGCATATTGCGCGCACGGAGGAATGTAGGATTTGACATACCTAGTTAAAGTTTATACGGAGAAAGAGTGCAGAAAGCTGAAGTTACGGTCGAGTTTTGACCACTGGGCGACTATTAATATAAATTAAAGTTAAAAGATATTGCTACTATAAATGTTACAGAGCTTAATTAATATGAAAGTAAACGAATACTCTGATATTAAAAAGAATCCGTTAACCGTTGCAATAAAGAATGCTACTAACCCGCTAACTGCTTCAATTACTTTTTACAACAAAACCGATTCGCTAGACTCCACCTAGACAATTGTCTGAGCTCTTTCGCGAATAGCTTTTACGTTATCTGATTTAGTTACTTACTTGTATACAATAGCTAAATCGCTTTTCAGTAGCCTTTGAGCTTTTGTTTAGATAATGCTCCTTTCAGAGTTCTGTCAATTGATTTAAGTAAAGAAATAGAGACAGTTGTTCATTTGTTTTTAATCCCCGACAAAAAAGAGGAGTGTTATTAGGTATCTGTGTATCTGTCTGTGGCATTGTAGCTCCAAAACGGATGGACCGATTTCAATGCAGTTTTCTAAATTGAAAGCTAGTTTAATCGAGTATCATCTTAGCTATGTTTGTGTATGTATCTATGTTTCATGAATATCCATTCAGCCGTTCAAAAGTTACAGCTCTTTTTCTAGTTGGAGTCGGGGGTTTTTGACGGTTAGGTTATGCTTATTTATAAGCTCTCTTCGTTAATACGTTTATAAACATGATGGTTGGTTAGGTACTAAACTTTTACTAAACTAGACGCATCTGTTACTTTTCTTTTTCTATTAAAATAGACACACCCTTAGTTTAGTTTAGTTCTGCCAAAGTACACAACAAAATCGACGCCAGTATCTTATTTTTAATTATTTCCTCAAGGTTAGTTTTTGTTTATAGATATATTTGGGTTTTCCCTTCTGGGGTTTAGTGGACCGAGATTATCTTGTTTGGTAATTTGGTAATGTCGTTTAAATCATGTCCTATGTACGTCTGTGCACTAGATACCAAATCAATGAAACCGCAAAAAGTCATTCCTTCGTAAAGAAACACTTAGATACACCGAGAAAAAAAATTCGTAATTACAAAAAAGTTTTATGCTAAAGATATGTGACAACAAGAAGCATTTAGTAAACATTACCTTGTAGTTGTAATAAATAATGAAACAAAAAAATAAGTTAACGCAAAGTACCTATTATATAAATAATAGTTATTTGTTATACAAGAGTGCAAAGTTGCTTTTTAACCGCGTGTTCAATTTTGATGACC
Organism: Allophyes oxyacanthae; assembly: GCA_932294325.1. Taxonomy (NCBI): domain Eukaryota; kingdom Metazoa; phylum Arthropoda; class Insecta; order Lepidoptera; family Noctuidae; genus Allophyes; species Allophyes oxyacanthae. Next base: position 14,971,230 of record OW028611.1, read on the forward strand.
GAGCAAGCGAAGGATTCTAAAATTGAATCACGAGCGCAGCGAGTGATTCAAAATTAGAATCCTGAGCGTTAGCGAGGGAATCAAAAGAGCACGAGGTGAAAAATCTTTGCACTCGAGTGCAACACGTAACTTTTCATTCCACCTCAGCGAGGAAATGACTAAATGCAAAAAAAAAACGTTTAATTCACAAACTTAGTGCACACGATGTTCTAAATTCAATTTACTTTATCCTCTAGAGAATAAAAACGGCTTTTCCACTCAGATATTGAAGATTAAAAATACTCTTTCCGAGATGGTGGGATGAAAATTTACTTTATCCTCTAGAGAATAAAAACGGCTTTTCCACTCAGATATTGAAGATTAAAAATACTCTTTCCGAGATGGTGGGATGAAAAAACATTTATTCGGACTAAACATGGCAACACAGTGCACAAACATAAAAAAGTAAAAAATAATAAAATTAGCAATTAAAAAAATCAATGTGCTGTCGGTATGTCAGTACCAAATTGGTTGCCAACTCAGCATTTGCTGGGCATAGGAGCAGCATTTAGTTGATGCAACTTACTAAGCGACTGGTCTTGTTAGCACAATATTTTTCTCCGTGTATATCACTTTATCTTCAACTTTATATCTCAAGTGATTAGATGGATATACAAGTATCATAGATTAGCGTATCAGAACGCTACTACATGTTTAAGAATCTTATCAACATAGTTACATCACCCAATGAGGCAACGAGAGAAAGTTCCATTGTCGTTGAAAACTTAAATTCTACTTACTATTATAATATTATGCGAGAAATTAAATATGATAGTTAAAGTGTGGGTGTAATTGTGGTTCGTAACAGTCATTTAAGAAACCGGGAAAAAAAATTTCGGTAGCGAAAGAATTGAATGACAAGAGTTAGAGCATGAATGATTGAAAATCAATTGGATTGTTGGTTCAGCCGTGAGACTGATCCGGATAGGCAAGCAGACTACAAAAAATCTAGGGTTTAATTAATAATGCAGACTTCAAATTAGGTAGGTAACTTTAATTCAAATTATAAGCACTATGGGTAGGCTATAGCATCATGATTTTAAATTTTCATCTAGGTATACATTAAAACTTTATTGTAAAGTAAAAACTGTATATGTAGATACGTAGTTATGCATGATAATGATGATATATCGAAGCTACTCAATTGTAAAACACTGCACTCCAAAACGCAAATGACTGACGTAGCTCAAAAAGCCGCTAAACAAAAGTGGGATTGGGCTGGCCACGTCTGCTATATGCCGTCTCAACTGTGGGTCAAAATAACTACGCAGTGGAGCCCTGACACAGCAAAACGGCGACGCGGCAGACTGCAAAAGAGATGACGGGACGAACTAAACATCATCGGCACATGATCGAACAGCATGAAAATCAACGGGGAAGGCCTTTGCCTAGCAGTGGGATGATACAGGCTAACAATATCAGTAACAAAACTAATATTAATTTAAAGATAGCCCAAGCATTTTGGAATTTGCCAGAAATTGTTTCCCAAAGGTGGTAAACCTTACTAAACCATAAAGTTAAAATATTTTATAAGTATTTAAAAAATATATCAAAATGTGATAAAATAAGTAGGTAAGGTAGAGGTACTCTATTATGAATGCTGATAAAGTGAGTTTTATACAACGGTATCGCTGTTTGACTTGAGCAGAATTGAATTGGAGCATGAAAACGCTCTACATACCTAGGTAAGGTATGAAATAAAACTCACGAAACAATGACAATGAACAGTTAATGTGTTTTCCTATATTAATTTAGAGCACTGTCTTATAGCGTAATGGCGTTCTAATCGACATCACGAAAGAAATTGACAAGAACTAAAACTTTTATTGTGCACAGCGCCATCTAGTATCGAATAGCACAAGTAAAAATGTAACAAATTTATTTATTATTTTGTTAAATATTTTATTCTTTTTTCATCAGGTGACAATGGCAGCACTCACGCTTTATACCTCGAAACGATAGTCGAGGAAACGAGCGATGACTTGCGATCCGAACGTTCCTCTGCCGCAACATGGCTCTCAGATTCAGATGCAGACTCTGTCATCCATGTCCGGGGAGCTCCAGGTAATTGAAATAAATAATTATTTTTCCGCTTAAGTTCAACGCCATCTAGCGGGTAGTAGCGGTACTTTACATAACTACGTGTTTTAAATTTTATTAAAGTTACATACAATTACAAATAGATGGCGTTGTTTAAAATAAACAAAAGTAAATTCACATTATAAAGTGGGGTACTTTTACATCAACATTTTAACATGTTGGAATCCTTCATTGTGTCTAGCATATACATATTAATCTATGGTGTCTAGACCGGCTTTGGCAACTACATTGAATGTTATCCTACATATCTTTTGGACTAAGTCCAACTAATATAAAGAATACTGATTCGAATTCGGTGTCATTGTCATTGTCGTTGTCTGGACGCGGCGATGTAACGTGCCGCGCGTCGGGAAGTTTTCGGATTCACATGTGCAGTTCCTGACGGAGTTTCTTTTCGTCAGGGTCGGAGTGCGACAGCGAGTCGGAACGCGAGTGGGCGTGTCCGGCGAAGAGGAGGCGGCGCGAGCGCGCCACTTCGCCGGCCAGCTCGGGATCCCTCTCGCGCTCCTCCAGCCTCGCGCAGTTCGAGTCACTCGAGCGCTCCTGCGCAGCTCCCGCCTCACCGAGCCTCTCGCCCGATTCCCTGGAGTCTCCACCACCGTCCCCACCGCCTACACGTGTTCCCGCGCCACGCACCCACCTGTCAGCAGAGAACCTCAGCGAAGACAGCGGCTACAGCGAGCGGTCGCGGCGGCCGCCCCCGCCCTCGGTGTGCCGCCCGCCCGAAATAGCGCACCGGTCGGCCGCCGGCAGCGCGCCCTGCCTCGTCGGCTCGCCCAGTGCCGAGCGCCGCCCGCCCCGCGCCGCGCGCGCTCTATCGCTCCCCGCCGAGCTCGACGTGTGCGCCGAACCACGACGTCACGCCGCGCACCGTGCACGCTTCCGACAGACCTTCGAAGTCAGCGACAGCCTCACCGTCAGCGTGGCCGACCTCACCGCGCTTGACTATCGGGGCGGCCCGAGGCGCCCGCGCCTGCCGCCCCCACCGCCTCCCCCAAGAGCGCCAAAAAATGTTCCACCGCCACCACCCCCCGTAGAGGTGGTCGTCCGGCAACCCACCGAGTCCCCGGTGCGGGAACCTAGTGCCGGTAGCGATTCTACCACCGAGTCAGAACGTGCTTTCGCTCGAGAAATGGAAGCCACAGCGCGCCGACTGGACGAGACAGCGAGGCGAGCGCTCGCTGAAAGTGAAAATTACGACCGCGAACTGTCAGTGATGACAGCGAGGCGACTACACGACTCGTGGGGCGCCTGGGATGACGTGCTCGACGAGCTGCGGCGCCGCATAGACCCTCCGTCACCATCCCCCTCCCCGCCGCGGACGCCCTCGCCCGATCCTATCAGAGAACCAGTGTTTACATCTACGCCGCTCAGATCATCGTGCGACGCTCGAGTTAGATCGACGCCGGAGTTGCGTGCGCGAGCTATTACCCCACACCGCGAAACGCCGGAGGAATTGCGCGCATCGCTACAACTAGTGGCGCCGCCTCCACCCTGCACAGCGCCGCCAGTGCGCTCTGTATCCACAGGCTCTAAGGGAGTGACGTTCTCGCCCGTAGTCGCAGAAGTCAGCTGGCGAGAGACAAGCACGAGCACCACAGAGAGCGAAACGACCGCGAGCGACGACGCGGACGACGCAGAGGTGGTAGTGGTGGAGGGGGGAGGCGAGGTGGCGCGCGCGCCGGCCGCAGAGCGCGCTGCCGCTATGACGGAAACGGGCGCGCGCGCGCCGCGCAGCCGCATCGCCGGCTTCCTCTCGCGATTCGCAAACTTCCGATTCTCGGGACGTAAAGAAAAAAAAACAAGGGGCGCAGGCGCGAATGTGCGACCCTCTGCGAACGGTCCGGCGACAGCGGCAGACGCGGGGCAGGGACCGCGCGGTGCGGCCGGCGGGCCGCAGTATGTGCGCATCCCGCTGAAGGAGGAGGGTGTGTCGCGGGCGGCGGCACCCCCGGTGGCGGGCGGCGTGGCGCACAAGCCGCCGCGGCCGCGCCCGCCACCCGCGCCGCCGGCCGGCGTGCTGGAGACCGATGTGGACACGCAACGCACCGTGCTGCATGCGCGCTCGCTGCTCGCGCTCGCGCCCCCCGACCAGCGCACTCCTAGACCGCACAAGTCCATGGAGTTCCTGCTCGACAAGGACAACGTGCAGATAGTACAGGTGAGTCCGCACAACCAACACTTGATACCCGTCAGCTTATCTTTTTCACGACGAATCGGGCTGCAATGTTTACAAACAGCGCGATCGATGCCGGGCGACGACCGGCGCGGCGCGTCCCCGCCTCCCCGGCGAAATACCATATGATATCTTTATGCACATAATTTACGCCTCTGTCGGCACACTGTTTGATATCACCAGCGAAAGCGTAGATAGTGTCACGTGCCATGTCTGTACGTGCTTCTGAAACCGCAACTATGTAGGCCGGAGTGAGCTTAGAAACCTTGCTCGAAAATCCATTCAAAGTCGCTAACAAAAAGAAGACTCTACTCGGCTAAGCGACATAATAAGCACAATGCATCAAGTCCGTTAACTGCGTAATAAATTACCGGCGGCCCCGCGCCGTCCCCAGAGGGACATTACGACACTATGCGGGTCGTATTCACACGATCCATTTGAACAGGGCGGAGGTGAAAGTGCGCACATCTGCACACAGTCACCAGGCATTATGTTCGCACTCCATATCCGCCGCAATAACAACGGTGGGCGTACGATGTACATTTATCAAACTATGACACGCGCTGATGGTACATATCCGTAGCGTAGCGCTCACTAATCGATTCTCGTCCATCAATAATTCCTCATCTGCATGCCCTTCCGCCATCCATCACTATACCGCCAAGTTAGTGACGCAAAGTAGATGGTTATATAAAGCTCCGGGGGTTTAATAGCTTCAGATAAGATAACAAAAGGAACAAAGGGAGCGGATAACAGCGACTTTGGTACTTCTATTCTGCCGCAGAATCAAAACTTAGACCAAGTCTTGTTACGTAACTAGCAACATAAATAAGAATCAAAGATAACGGTGTTGAAGATCGCATTCATGTATTCTAAGTAAAAAGGTCTTGTCTCAGCTATTTGGCGTAACACAGCTCGTAACACCGACTTAAATGGAAAAAGTTGCGTCTACCGCTAAGCATTCAATTACTCCTACGCCAGCGTTTTGTTCCACACCCTGTAACGTAAGAAACAGACGTAGTGTAACTTTAGACATGGGCAAAGTTTTTCTTAAATCTTTCTATTCTTCCAATTCTATCTCCACTACCGCATAGAACACAATACTACGGAGAGCATTACATTCAACAAACTATTGTACATGCTTCTCACGGCAATCAGCGGTAATTTCGTGTCACTTTATAACACGCGTGACATAATCGTCACGACTAGATATTTCAACGAAGAATTGACACTTGCATAGTTGGAAAACGGCGCGTACACATGCACCGTTGCACTATTTGCTTTATCTATTCTGTGTGTGTTATTTGTTGAAACACTTAGGTAATTTCTGCCCATGACATACTAATCGACTGTACATGATGTCACTGTTCGCTGCTGTGAATAATTTGTCGTACATTATAACGCTTTATTTCCTTAAGGTTATACAAGATGTCTCGAGAGACGTAAGTGTTGTAGTGCCTGCTATTATGCTGGTTCTTGTTTGTGTTGTTAATTCAAGAGACGTACCTTGATATAATACGCAGTAAAGATGAAGGAAGGCCTGTCTCACAATAACAACACAAACCATGGGCCATATTCACCGACAATATAACAGATGTTTAAAATGAAATCGGCCGATTACCCATACAAGAATTCATGTTTAAACAGCAGATTTTGCTCTAATCGTCTGTTGTGTTGTTGGTGAATTTGGGCCTTTAATTCTTTATTGTACACGAAAATGAGATAAAAGACAAATACAATTGAGATGGTATCACTGAAGTATATAAGTCAATGTATGGTATGAATACAGGCGAGCTTAACCCAAATTTGAGTGTTCTACCAGTAAACCATAATGATGTACAGTATTTGCTGCTCATATACGGAGCGCACAGTCTTAGGAATTATACTATAAATAATAGTCTATGTAGGTTACAAGACTTTTAAATATTGCTGATGGTACTAAATGTACGGCTTGCCCGTATACTATTCGGTATTGCAACACACCTAAATTGTAATACTCCAATTAAACCCAAACAAGTCACACAGTGCACGGCTAAAAAAAGAAACTTGTCATTGTTTCTCACCGAAAACCATAAACACCAAGGACCACTAACATTCTAGGCCATTTATGAGAATTTCAAACAAATCTCTCTTTTAACCTCGACTCGACTTCGACTTGACCAAATTTGACCTCGCAAACGCTTGTGATAAATTGAATTGTAAATACTTAACTAAGCAAGTTTTAACTAAGCTGCGGATAGACAACTTGGATAAGAAACTCCTAAACTAAAAAGGAAAAAATTACATTATAGTATAATGTTACTTACGTAAATTATTACATAATTTAAGGATAATGCAGTGCAATATCCTGCCTACTTACGGATTACAAACAGTTTTGATTTATGCGTCATTCATGACACCTTGTGACTTCATTATGATTGATTTAATAAGTTATTAGCTACCAGCCACTAATCAACTCAACCTAATACTGTTTACTGCTTGACATATACCTATGTCTAAGTTCCACTACTCCATACTGGCTTCCACTGCCAGCGGAGCGGGCTCCATACAGACTCCTTTTGACTCGCAACGGTAAACTTCATAGAAGTGCTTCCACCAACAAAGAGTTTACCGGAGAGGACTGAACAAGTAAAAATAGTTAGTAACGAACTCTTTCTACATTTCTCTTTTGCAGTGGAAGGCAATTGTCAAAAATCTTTCTTTATGGAAGATAAAACCAATTTTGGCTAGTTGGGGTCCGTTCCGTCCAGCTATTACTTGCTCATTATCCTTTCGCAGTGGAAGACCGGCTTTCCGAAATCCCTACGAATAGGTAAATATAAATGTGTAAGTAACTATATCTCCGTTTGTTACGTTGAAATAATAATATGATACATATAATATCTATGTCCTGACATATAATAGATAATTTTTGTTATCAAAAATCGATGGTTTCACGTTCCCCGCACACTATAAGACAAACGGACATTCCAATAAAATGTAAACCAACCTAGGATAGACAAAATTATAAAAACCACTATCCCTAACCACTCACCGACCACATAAATTTTATTCCCCAGGCAATATTGTACTCCCTCCGTCTTTCAGGCATATTGCATGTTTCGATATGACCATATTACCTATATGAAAGGTTGTACCTACTTTATGATATTACTTAGAGAACAGCTCAAGAAAAATGAGAATTGCAAATGCAGCAATTGATCCCGGAATCCGCGTTATGAAAAACTACAAAATACCTATTTGGAATCTGTTAATACTATACGCGTTCGGCGTTCCTCCAAAATTAAAAGCTCCTCAGAGAGAATCGATAAAGACTGAAGGAGTGTTATCTGACTCTAAAAAAACGTGCATTTTTACAACATTGATGTCGTTGTGTAACTCGCGAGCGAGTGATGTAAAAAGATGTAAATGTATCTTTCCCAAAGAGTGTATATCCGTCGATCACTCACTTAATTTCAAACGATATCTTCAGAGATAAGGTTCAATTCCGTTTATTGCGTACAGTACTACTACTTTTACATAAAAGTTAGTTACATCGACAATATTCGGTAGCGCAGAAAGGAGTAATCTTACGCCGCGCGCCCGCCGCCGACTCAAGGCGTGACCCTCCTTTTGGGCTTCGCCGCAATCGGGCAAAAACGATTGTAAGTTTTTAGTCGGCCGGCGTTAGGTTATAGCTCGCCCACGTACTTCTTTTTGTAGGTCCGATAATCGCAGTGAGTTTTTCGGCGTTTTGTTAATGAGCAGCTTTTCGTAGCACTTGAGCGTTTCAGTATTGAACTCTGGGACCTTACTACGAACTCTTATAGCAGGGCTGAAATTGAACTGCCCAGACATTTCCAGTATGAGCTGACCTCGCATTGTATAGGCTTTTCGTACAATGAAAGGTCAGCTTATTCTGGAAATTTTTGGGCAGTTCAGTTTCAGCCCTGCTATAAGAGCTCGTAGTAAGCCCCCTGAACGTTTTATATTCGGCGACAAAATATTCGTTCAGTGATTGTAGCTCGTGGGCAAGCAGTTTATTTCTTTCTGCGCTAACGAATTATGGTGTCAATTCTACTGCGCACTTTGACAGGACTAAACTAAACTAAGGTCGTTTGTCTCTTTCTGTTTCAATAGAAAAATAAAGTGACATACATTTTAGTTTATAAATGCGCAACAGAATCGACACCATTGTCGATGTAACTTATAAAAATGGTAGTACCATAAACTCATTATATAAAGTGGTTAGTATAATAAGTTTATGGGTAGTACTACAGTACGTCACTGTGCAATTATATTATTTATATCACAAGTGAGCTACTGATATACAACAAAAGTGATATAAATAATCTTGAGCCATAAATATATTCACAACTATTCATTTCAGTGATATATTTTGCGCAACTCTAAATTGAAGACTTCTTCTTCAAAAGAATCAGGTCGTTGCTTCATTCGAATACAGCTCATAAAAGCGAGTCAAAAATGGTCCTTATGAATCTCTCCTTTAAAATGATTACCATCCTTTTGTGGCGCAATTGAACGCATTCCTCAGGACACAACGGCCTGATTTATCTCCAAGCTTGTTATATATGTCGACAGCTGGGCCACACAGGATAAGACGATCCATTACAACCGGTTGTGTCACATCAGCGTTTTATTTGCGACCTTGTTGCAACTGCACGACAACCGTGAGATTTTGCCGATAGCTCTCAGCTGTTGCAATCATTGTGGTAGCAGAAACAATAGAGCACGTAATGCTATTATTAACTGACATTTGATTTAATGAGATTGGATGTCAAATTATGAAGTGTATTGTAAAATAATATATTATGTTCTACAATCTCTGCAAGTATGGCAGAAAAGTTAAGTTCAAGAAACGTATAATTAAGTAGGTAATATAGAAATATTAGCCCATATTTCGAAATATTTGCCACAGCAATGGAGTAAAAAGCATTCTCATATCCCAACTTCTTTCTTTAATTTCTTTTCAATTACAACACTGAAATGTTTAGTTGAAGAAACGTTCGCTACTGTCCTAGAAATACTGGATATTATTTTTGAAATTTCAACTGCAGCAACGGTATGACAATTATTGTTCTAATTTGTGTCTCATACTATTTGAATTGTTCCCAATATCACGATTAACCAAATACCTCTAACTGTTAACTATTATCTAAACATCTCTAACAAACTGCAAACTGCGTATTCCTCTCAACAAAAAATGGTACACTACAGAGCCACTTACAAACGTCAAAAAACAACGGAACAAAAAACGCTCCCGTCAAAGGTCAGCAATGCCGTCATCCGTCATGTGCACGCGCACACTCGAAGCAATATGTATGTATGTTAGCCATGCATTCGGAATACTAACGCCTGCGCACCGGGTTCGACGCGTGATCTTATAAGTCCCACCAGCTGGGCTAATTAAAGAATCCGAAATTTGTGGTGCACTTTGTATGTAAAATAATAAGGTCAATGGACGACGCCCAAAATAAAAAGTCTCGCATATTTTTCAGCCACATCTGGTTACACTGAAATCCGACCCCAACATCTGGCCCAAAGATAGAATTGTTCTTATAATTCACAACAGCCATCTGATGCACTGAAAATAATATCAACAAGGTATCCCCTTTGTGGTTGGCATAAAATGTTTGGCATAAAGTTTTTTCGCATAATTATTATTGCCATAATTGTTCGAGAGCTTAATGCAGGTTTCATTGAAACGAAATACTGTTACAGTAGGTTAAGGTACGGTTGGGGTAGCCCACGGGCCGCCCAATGTTGCAAACATATACACTCAAAATAATTTTCGTTAAACGCGAACACTGTCATTATGTCTAATTAGGTTATGCGGATAGACATTATGCGAAATGACGAGCGTCATACTCGAGTAAAGTTAAGCGACTGCAAAATATGACTTCCAATAATATGCAAGTCAATATGGAACCTCTCAACCCTTCTCTATTCATGAATGTTGTAATAAACACTATCACCAATCTTGCAAAGCGAGTTACTTATTTTTTTTTTTTTTTTAAACATTGCCCCTCACTAGGATTTCTTCTGTATCGAGGGTACAGTTTACAAACATACATGTCACATGCACACACAACCAGACCCGAAACAACTATCTGTAGATCATATAAATATTTGTTCCGTGCGGGGATCGAACCCGCGGCACGTAGCGCAGAAAGCTAATCGCTTAGCCACTGCGCCAACCGTGTCGTCAACGACTATATACTTCTACTGTTTATTGTTACGTTAAGTGGGAGCCATTTACAGCAGAAATAATATGAGCAGATGTGATGAGAAGTAAATAGACATACATACGAGTAGCTGCAGCAGTAAACCTAAATAGATTTAAAGTGAATATGACTAAACTCTAGAGTCTAGAGCCAAATAATAAGCACCTGTTTCATTTATTGTTATTAAAACAAGGCGTATGCTTTGTTATTTCGCTATAAATAAAGAATAAAATTAAGAACAGGTTCTCAGAATTAATAGAAATGTTTGTTTGATAACACAAGCTATCTAGGTTTCTGAATATTAATTTGACCCAGTTTTTTGAAATATACAAACGGGATGGATTTGATAGCTGGAAGCTGACTTAAATGAAAAATTCTTTGTTAATAACAACATTACCGTTAGGATTTTAACACAGTTTTGTAAAATAATAACAAATGTTATTATTGATTACTTGTTTTATGATATTGAACTAGACTGTTTATGATATTTGTACTATCATAAACAGTCTAGTTCAATATCATAAAACAAGTAATCAAACAATAAAGAAATCAGCAGAAAAATCTATCTTTTCAATGTAATCTCAGCAGCGATATTAAAAATGAGAACGAAAGTTTCTGTCTTTACTTTTCTCATATTATCTGCCCTAAGCACCCGATATCCATACGTTACATAGATTTCCATCCCAATAGAGGTGGCCCCCGCATTAGTACGGATATGTCCGAGCATAGGGCGGATATCCGACTACCTGCCCGGACGGTGGCGGTTAAATTAAATTCACTGTATCCTGCGCTCTGCACTGACTTGTACAGACCTAGTGATGTGATGGGATACACATAAAATATCGGCGATTCGGCGCAAGGAGGAAATATTATTGAATAGAATTTGAATAGAGTTCATTGACATGTGATTTGAAAGGAAACGGATATATTATTTGAATAAGTAAACAGACTGGTTGACCCAATTCATGCCAGTATTAGGTAATGTCAACAGAATTGGAATTATTTTCAAAGATTTGGCTTATTTGAGTAAGCTGCGTACTGTTTGTACAGCTAATTACGAGGTCACTCCAAAGTAGCGTTGCCGGATCAGATTTTCCAAAACAAGGGAAACGAAAAAAAATGTGGGTCTGGGACGAAAATATCGGAACGAAGAAAAATGCATGATAATGCATCTTTTAATACAAGATCACGTACTTTAATGAGATCAATCACTATTCCTACCGCGCTAAATTGACTACAGGTACTTACATGAAAAATATTACTCTCCTGCGGATAAAAATCGGGAATTTGGGCATCTTGCTCTGTGTCCTCGCTGACGGGACTCTCCCTGAGAGTGCTGAAAAACGCGACGTTCTGACAAAAGCAGAATATCTGGCAAAATTATTCCAAAGCTATTTGTAGCGTGTAGCCTGTGGGCTTATTATACGCAGAGATCTTTCAGCGCCCTACGTGTCCAGTATAATAATGCGTTCAGGGCGCTGTTGGGGTTGCCGCGCTGGTGCAGTGCGTCGGGTATGTTTGCGGACGCACATGTCGACGGCTTCCATGCCGTGCTCCGCAAGCGGTGTGCCTCGACGCTCTGCAGGCTGCGCGCCAGCACCAACAGCATCCTGTCCGTTATAGCGGATAGGCTGGACACCAGGTATGTCCAGCATTGGGTTAATACCCATATTAGGATTAGATAAATAAAAACTGTACACTAACATTAGATTATAAGTTTTCCTTGTACTAACACTATGGACTGTAAGGTCTGAAATAAAAGATTTTTTTTTTTTTTTTTTTTTATTTTTTTTATTTAAACTTTGAAGCGAAATAATCTGCGGTATTAAATACTAAGATATTTCTAGACCCACTTATTGTATGTAGAGCAAAAGATCTAAACTAAATTTTTGTTTCGTGCTGTTAACTAAGACCAACACCAGTTAGATCTCTTATCAGAATTTAATATTGACACACGAAGTAATTAAAGACTTCCTAATTACTCCATCTGCGCATACAGCTGTATTTTATAACGTTGTACTTGTATGTAATTTGCAAAGACAGAGAACTGCCACATGTTGGTAACAAACGGGATACAGAGTTACAGACTACAGTCGCTGACTCACAGACCGCATCATCCAGAACCACATAAACACTGAGTCATTGCGGCCCGACTATAAAAGTGTAGAAATGTTTGTGGCTCTTGGTGTTACTGTAGTCCCGCTTATTACTGTAAGTATAGAGTAACACTCACGGGACATATTACCTACCATCATCGATGAACTATGAGTGTGCCGCAGTAAGTGCTTATGCTTTCAGGAATTCATCATTTATATTAATGTAAGTTGATTCATCTCAAAAAATTCCGAAAATATTAAAATTCTAAAGTATTCTCTTGCAATTCATCATGATGCGAAAAGTTGCTGGCAAAAGGATATGGAAAAATGGTCGCAGGAAAAATGGTTGCGAGACCTCCGAAAATGGATTCGCGAATACCGCAAAACTATTTTTCCTCATGAGAAAATAAGAAAAATATGCAGAGCTGACTGCCTACCTCCGCCAGTTTGACTGGCACTACAAGAGGAACGAAAATATTCGGGAGAAATTGGGACTTGCATCACGCCTGTATTCCCCAAAGGGTTAGGCAAAGGTGTACATTGTACACCCACATTTCCTCGAAGCCGTCATTAAGTCTATATTAATAAGGGTTGATTGCCATCCACAGCGTACAAATCCAATCTCCGGACAGTTACTGAGAATTTCTTAATAAAAAATAACACTTTGCCCGATCTTTGAATCTAATCCGCTCACCAGTGGCTCAGTAGCAGTATAATTAAATCTCTTCTCCTTCATTACACTCTTGACAAAGCGGTCTTGGTCGTCATGTAGTACCACTGCCAGGGGCAGATGTGGGTCGCCTCACGATATCTCGCCATCATTTCCTGTTAGTACCAGTAGCGAAGGGTGATAGTTTTAAAAGGGAAGCCGTCCCAAAAATGCCCTCTAAAAATTGCTGCAAGAGAAAAATCCATACCGTCTCTTGTAATCTATACCTATATAGTCATGTCTGCAAGAGCTCGACCTAACTGAATAACAAGCCATTTTTTTGTCAGTTGGATGAGTAAATAATATAATATTACGTTGGTCTATGCACTAACCAATTCCTAAAGGGAAGCCAATGGGAATCTTATATATGGACTCTTCGCCACTGGTTGGTACACATTCTGGTGTACTCATGCAAGGTCCCGTCCACACAGGATTTGATTTCGTCGATCCATCGTATGGGTGACCTTCCACGCGGTCTGGTGCCTTCCACCTTGCCTTGCACTACAAGACGGTCTATCATGTCATACCCCCGCCTTGAAACGTAAGCACCCAAAAAATTTCAGAATGCGCCGATTGATGCCGAGTTCTTGGAGTATGGAGAAGGAACTCTAATAATTAAAAAGGCCTCTTAAAAACCTGACAAAACGTGCATAAGCGCTCGTGAACTTTCTGCTAATTTGAAAGGGTTAACGTCAACAAAATACCCATTTCACGGACTAATTAAAGAGCAATCCAATTAACCCTTGGATTTTATAGTGTTAAATTAAAATGGTCATAATAGGAATCCGCGTCCTACTTCCAGAGCACAATCCGGGTCGGTCCATTCAGCTGGTCATCCGGACCTACTTATCAACCAATATCTGTGTAAGCTCATCTCTACTACAATAGATAAGTATTGTAAAGTTCCGGCCTTATTATCAGAGCTGTTTTGTGTTTTATTATATTATATTTGTTTGTTTTTCTGTTACTTATTGTTCATTTTTATAATCGGATCCACACCACATATGACCACGCATTTTTTATACATTTTTATAACATACCTATGTAATAGCGTAGACTTGTCTTATGTGACGTTTCTGTCACTTTCAAACATGGGTAACGTGACGTCACGTGAACTGCAAAACCTTCTGTAACACATATAATTTGTTTATACTTAGCGCATAACTTCAACATTTCAAAGCTCCGAACAATTTCTATTTTTGAGCACAGACATGTAAACAATCTGAGCATTTGTGCTTATTACTCTTTATCCTTGGATTCCAAGGAATGCTGTTTGATAAGTATGTTCAACGAAACGTAAACTTTATAGAGAATTTGTTTTTTTAAATATTCTTTGTACTTAACTCGTTGCTATTTGTGCATTTATAATAATATTAATTTAGCCCATTACTTCAGGTCCGGCCCGCTTTACAGAATGAGAAGGGAGGAGGGTTAGGCCTTAGTCCACCACGCTGGCATGGTGCGGGTGTTGGATTATACATAATATCAAGATCTTTTGAAGAGCTCTCAGGTGTGCAGATTCCTCATGATGATTTTCTTCACAGTTTGTAAAAAAAAAAAAAAAAAACTGTATGCAAGATAACGGCTAAATATTTAACAATAAATAGAGACGCACCCACGTCATCCTGAAGTTCTAAGTTCTTAAGGATATCGTGGGCATTTCCTAATAAAATACTTGTTGTTGGCCCATAAATATCGTTTCAAAGGAGCGTGGGAAGTCTTTTGAAAGCTCAATTGCCTGTGCTTCATTGTAATTCAAAACCCGAGAAGCAATATTACGCCATAAATATCGATAAGGACTTGCTTTACGTGTTACTTCCACCTCTATCGACATACTTCAATTCATGTCTTTTCTACAGAATTTAGACGTCGAATATACAAATTGCCTACCTCGCCATTCGATATTAAACTTTATAACCAATAAGAATTGTGTCTATTTTAACATACATCTAGGTTACGTATGCTATTGAACTGTAAATGTTTTCCGCTTGTTCACGATTACGCTCGATGTTGTGACGTGTAGTTTGACAGCTAATAATAATGGCGGGAAACAGATCGTCACCTGTCAATTTGTCGCCAATCGAGCCAATTTCCTGTTACTTTACGATCTTGAATGTGGCCAATAATGGTAATTTCGCTATTGTGATCAACACAAGTATTTTGATATGTTTTTCCTTTATATTTTCCATATTAAACCAACGGTTTATATTACTATGTATTATTCTGTAAATGTTAGCTTTGAAACCTAATTTATCGTGACCATCATTATTTTATTATCGAATTTATAATGGAGCCATTGGTGTATTAATCAATTTCTAAAAGTGCCTCTCTTTTGACATCAGTTTAAATTACATTTATAATTTATTCTACCTATTAATTATGTCAGAGCCTTTTAACAAGGCATGCGTGGTGCGTGCACCGTGATACCTCCTATACCCTCACGATCTTCAATTTAAACTTTGAAGGCCACACCAAATTACTCACGACAACTCCGAGTGTGTTTCGAGAAAGTTATGATTACACCATGATGAGATTAATATTAAAACGTATATACAGATTTGTTGGTACAGTGCGATTGTTTGAAATAATTGAATTGAAACGTTTGATAGATCAGACATTAATTTTGGGATGTACAGAAATAAAATTGATACAGCTTGATCCTGTTTATAACAGACAGAATATTTCTATACAAGAATATAATAAACCTCTATGGATTATTACGCTGTTTAAAAATTACTTTCATCACAATAAGTATGGGTTACTTCACTAGCGGAATGTCGGCTGCCATATTCGGTAACGTTGGCGGAAGCTTGGTTTAAATTTGGAATAACATCGTATCCATGCAGACGATCGTCGAATGCTAATTCTACAACTATTCCATTTGAATTCGGAACGTTCCCGTTGAGTGATACTTTTTGAACGACGAATGATGCAAAAGGCTTACCATAAATTCGAAGGATGGAACTGTTTGTCTACTCTTTTTGCTACTCTCATTTTCCTATACATTAGTTTTACTATTTTGTGTGCACAGAAACGAAACTAAAGTTATAGTTATAGTTCTCGCAAATCTTTATGAGCCCTGAACTGAGCTCTGAACTCTGTGGCTCTCTCCCTCTAGCACCTATTAATAAGCGTACTATTATAGGTGCTAGAGGGAGAGAGTTCAGAGGGCTCACAAAGATTTGCGCGTACTATAGTTAGCAGATATTTGAATGGCTTTTTTAATTATAAATTTGAGTTCGTTTGGATGCCGCCGAGGATGCCAGCCTACTTTAGCGTTTAAGAGTGTTGCTGCCATGGAATTTTTCATATTTTATTCAACTTTAGTGAATGTTAATGAAAGACTGCTATTTGCCATTGAAACAAATGGTAAAATAATAGAAATGATGTAGTTGTAAGTAACGGAACTGTAGCTAGCTAAGAAGTAGTCACGCATGCCACATTAGTTTTAAGCTTCTCGAAGACACAGAAAATATTTAAAAAATACTCAACTTGACTACAAATTCAACGCAGTCGGTTACCAACCTGTCGTTAATATTTAAAATTCAAATTCAATCACTTATTTCATTACAGTAAACATTTAACTACACTTACAAACAGCTACCGTTAAACCACATCGATGGTTAAACCATTCTACTTAAAATTTAATCTAATGGTTTTGACGTGTAATGGAAATTACCAATAAATTGATTTATGATTTATGACTTGATTTAAGATTACCATTAAATTAACTCTTTGATGCTGCAAAGCTTTGTTGACAATTTTATACATATTAATATCTCCAATAATATGGCCACAGAGGCAGACGGAAGCCATTTTTCAATTTAGTCGCCGTCCACTTCAAATTGCATTAACAATAGTCGTATCATGGACGGCCAAGTGGGATCCAGTTACAGTATTAAGTGATGTGGACTCTTAATCCCGTAGAAACTGACGCTAATCTAATTCTATCTTGTAGTCTTCCTTTGCGAAAGTCATCTCTTTATGCTAATAAGGAAACGGAATTAACGAAATGAAGGCAGCTTGTGTGGATGCACCAAAGAGTTGGTAAAACGAGATTTACATGAAGATTCCAAGTTTGATGTTGATATAAAGGAGTTCTACATAGATAAAAGAAAGAATAAATTATTCCTCTATGGAGTTCTATTATTAAAAATTTAAAAATGTAATATAATAGCAGACAACATTTTGCTTTTTGTTTCATTCTATTTAGAATACTACTAAAAACTATACTACTATTTAAAAACTTTGATTCGTATTTACGAATCAAAGTTTTTAAATTTCGAACATTTAGCGACATGGTTTAGCGACTACATCTCTATTTAATTTTGGCCTCCTTTCAAAAATGATATTGATTATGTTAACAGGCAGTTGATGTTTCCAGATATTTCTTATTTCCATCCTTAGTTTCCATCACAGGCTTTAGCTAGCCACAGACAATAAAAAATATTGCAGTCTGCTTCAGACTTGCCTCAGATGAAGAACCCGCTTACGCCAGTCTGCCAAAACTTCTGATTCATATCGAACTCCCTGTACAGTCTGCGCAAATCTCAAGTCAGCTGTTTCACGCAGCGATAAAAAAGTAACGATCACTCATCGCTCTCCAGCATATTTTAATCGCCGAGATTATTCTTCTAACGTCATAAAAATGCTATTAAAGCTTTTTAATCTACAAACAGGAGCAGGTAAACATTTATAGAGCGTTGTGTCATTTAAGACGAACCTTTGAGCGTGTAATTTGATAGAGAGCGGTACCTACGCTTTGAAATTTTAAGTTGTTCGTCAACGTGTTTGAGTTTTATAACAAAGGGCTAAAGGGTTCATGAGTTATAAATAAAGAAATAGGACTAATATGACTATTTTGATCAAAAAATCTAGTCTGTTCTTAAATAGAAAACGTAAGATAAGACCACCTTTGTACATTGTACATGAAGCATTTTAAATAAATAAAACTAAAATGGAGAGAGAGAAAAATCGGGGACAAAACCATCTCTTTACAGTTTTCCCTCTCGATTTTTCATTTTGTCTTCTGTCAAGGAGAAAAGGTGGAGAAAACAGGTTAGTCGAAAGAGAAATCAGGGAGAAAACCATCTCTTTAAGTCTTTACCTACCGTTTTGTCTCTCGAAGTCTCGATTGTTTGTTTTTTGTTTTTTTGTTTTGTCTGTCAGAGAGACAAAAGGTGGAGAAAACGGGTGTGCCCACGCACCGCGCCAACTAAGCTGAAACTCTTTTCACTATCTGTTTCACTGCATTTGACTGCTTATAACAAATCTGTAAGCTATAATAGCCTTTTACAATTCTTGTTATAAAATCTCACATATTACAATTCTGAAAACAAGTTATTTTGAACATAGAATCTCATAAAGGGACCTGCGTGACGTCGGAAAAAATTATTCCAATATACGTACATCAAACAACCTTTTTCATATCAGAGTTCGTATTTGTTTTTAGGTCACCTTGTTTTCCGACAGGAATATTCACTTACAACAGAGCTAAAGCGAATTCCATAACTGTAGATAAAAGTTTGACGTGCATCGTGGAATGGAACGTAGCTAGGGAAATAGAACTGTTATTTTTTGTTTGTTTGCAAAACTAAGCTTGATTGCGTTTTCAGGAATGTTACAAAGAAAACTTTGGTTTTGAGAAATGGTTTCGGCCTGATCATAAATTTCGTTATATTTTTGGAGAATAACCCACTTGTGTTTCGTTGGCAGACTAAATATTATAATTATCTACTACTAACTATTGCCCACGACATCGTCTGTTTGGATATCTTGATCCAGCATCCATGGCCTTTGTGCCAAAATTCATTCAAATTCGTTCATATTGAGTAACAAACTTTCACATTTTATAATACCTATTAGTAAGATTTTTTACTCAATTTATATCTACCCATACAAATCGATAAAATAATTTCGACAATTAAAAACATCGAACACGAAGTTTTCAAAAAGGTTAGTCACGAATCTAATGAAGGCTGTTAAAAGTGCTCGATTCGATGCTCCGTCCGAATTTTGGCAATCTACCAAATAGGAAATTTGGATTCGGCGACGAGTGCTCTCCAATGCATTTTCAGTTCCAATTTTCCACTTCTAAACATTCTGCCCGCCGCGCCGCGCGCCGCCACGCCGCCCGCCTGTAAGCTTAGCGTTCCCGTCTGTAGCGTGCTCGAGTAATAAGCAGAAATAAATGGTTTATGACAGGCTGTATACCAGTGGCGAGCACATACATTTCTTACAGGGTTGGCAAAAACAACTTAGGGCTATGTTCACCGACAATATAACAGCTGTTTAAGATTAAATCGTCCATAACCCATACAAAAAAATTTGTTTAATCGACAGATTTTGCCCTAATCATCTGTTGTTGTTGGTGAACTTGGGCCTTAGTGTTGTATTTTCAAGTTAAATGGGATTTGTGATTGGCCATCTCACCCTAGGACTTAAATTAACTGATATTACAGATATATTCACGTTTTTATTATTTAGTACTTAATTTATTGGCGTAGGCAGTGTCTTTTTGTTTTTATGGAATGCATGCCACTGATGTATACACGAAAATTTTATACCAAATCAGACTACAGACTACAGTGCCAGATTTATATCAAAAGAATATGGCGCCAGTGAACGCCTTAACAAGTTTTTTTAATATTAAATTACAAAACTTAATAAATCTGACACTGTAGCACAAATTGTAGGATACTGAAGTCGCTAGATTTATGCTGACTCCGAAGAAGCGTAGACTCAAGAAATAAGCGCGATCCAACAATTATGTCCTATATTGTGGATACATAATATTATGCACGACTCAGCTATGTTTAGAGATAGATGCATATTCTTACTTGGTTGTCATTTAAAGTAATATGTTTAGCAAATATTATTTCAAACGCTCATAAATTTTACAGTGTAGCTATGTTAAAATTAACGTTTCACGTTGCGTAATAGCGAAAGAGTCTAATTAAAATGCTGCGAACATTCCAGACTAAGGATACGTCAGTGATAATGATAGGTACCTATTTTATGCATAGAAATAATAAGTAGGGCTCCCCCCTACAACTAGAACAAGCAATAAGCAAAATATCGCAAAGAAAAACAGACCTTATCACAATCGCCTAAGAATTGTATTTGAAGTAAAAGGAGACGAGACCCTCTAGAAAGAGCGACCACGGAGCTGTGTGTCTCGTTTTAACAATTGCCAGGATAGAAGTTGGTACATTTTAGTAGATTTGGTACGAAGATTGGAATCGTACACAAAAATTATTAAAATAATGAATTTACTATCTTGCTAGATGTACAATGTTTTTTTAAATTTAAATATAAACAAATTTATCATCATAATTTTTTTTCGTAATCTTATTATTTTAAAAACTAAACCTCCGTACTTTTATGATAGATTTTATTAGTGTATTATGACAACTTCAAAAAAAGCTCGTGTCATTCAATTTGTGACAGGTTGACGGTACTAAATTAATATTTAATATGTATTTAATCGTATTTTAATATTTTATTTACAAAAATGGTGAATGTGATGCGTGAAAGGTTGTGGAATTGCAACATATTCTGGCTGTAATAATATCCTTCCACGGGTAACCTTGAGTATAATGAAATTTTACAAAATTTGTCTAAGTTGCTGATAGGGTGACAATATTTACATATTACTGTCGGACTTTGGGTTTGTACTAGTGCTACGATTTCACTATATTAATTAAATTAATGACAAATTTTAAAATATAATTATTAATTATAATTAGTTCGCTATTTCGGCATCCTAAAAATTTTGATTACTATAAAATTTGGGAAAAATTCGGTGGCGATGCCAGTCATCATTTTAAGCCAGATGACTTCAACAAGTCATGTTCACGAAAGACATTAACTAATGTACCGACCCGACTGCAGTGCCTAATTAATAGCTACGAAATAATACTGTTTATGTTAACCTGTCTTTTTAGCACGCTTTTATTAGCTTCACCTGTAAGTAACTAACTAACATGTAAGAAAATCTTGGAAGTTAAATTTGACCCACTTCCCGGTTTCCGATTGAGCTGAAATTTTACATACACGTTTAGTTTAGATGACAATGCATGGTTAGCTAAGTTACGTCATTCTAAATCCAATATGGCAGGCTCCCAAAGATGGCGGACTAGTTAATTAATAAGCACTCCCATGATATAAGTATCAAATGAAAGGGTTTGCTGAGAAGAATACGAAAAATCGAAGTCAAGGTCAAAGTCGACGACAAAGTGCAATTCGAAGTCAAAGTCAAAGCCGATGCCGAGGCCGAAGCCGAAGCCAAAGTTGAGGACGAAGCCGAAGGTTTTTATTTCAACTGGGCCTTTGCAGGCACCTTCAGAAGCGTGTTTTTTGTTTTTTTTAAACTTTATTGTATAGTTGCGTTAAAAGTTTTTTTTCGTTTTTATATTTTTATTTTACTATCCTGTGTCCTTTGTGCAAAAAAATAATTTATTTTCTTTCTTTCTATTACATAGGACTTACATAACAACGGTATCGGCGGAATGTGGATGTACAATAGTATTACATTTCTGCCTAAACTTTCGGGGAATACATAGACGTGATGCTATGTATGAGATGTTATTTAATATCGTGTGTAGAAACGAAATGTAGCAAGTACCTACCTGCCAGTGGCGTGCACAGACATTTCTTACGGTGTAGGTAAAAATAGCTTACTTGTTGTATTGTCAAGTTAAATGATTTTTTATGATTGGCCACCTTACTCTAAGACTTAAATTAACTGATATTATACACAATTAATGTAATTATTATAATATTATTCAATACTATTTTTTTTAAGGTAGGCAGGTTAGTAGGCAGGCAGGTGTCTTTTTTCTTCACGGAGTGCACGCCACTGCTACCTGCATGTTTTATATTATATTCATTTCATGTTTCGCATACCTTATTGGTATTGGCGGTGATAGTGCAATGCTGTGAAACTATTAGGTACCACTTTAAATAAAACCATCCGTCCGTCCCTTGCATCCGTGGGCAAATAAAATAGACCTATCATTATTAGATAAATGGTCCAAGATTTTCTATCCTTGGTAAAACGGAATTTTATTGATATCTAAGTTTGTAGAAATCAAGGAAGATTAAGAAAACTGTTTAATTAGAAAATTGATTCTACATAATTATTGTTTACGATATGGGTACTAAATGCGGTGCGGAGTGGATATATTTAACTATATTTACAAGTGTAGTTACATGTAATTAAACAATGACAGACCGGGCCCACCCCGATAATTCCAAAATTCATCGATTTTTTTAAAGGTGTCTGCGTAACTTATTTTTCAAATTCAGTCACACACAAGTCATTACATCACAATTCATCCCAGGAAAATTAAAAATGACAACGTCTCACTCGATGCACAAAATGATGGTCACTCTAATAGAGCAAGATAAAATTACTCTGTGGTAACTATCTCAGGTGGCTCGCTGTTTTAGCAGAGTGCACAGTCCTGTTACTTAGATAATAAGTCTATGATTTTATGTCATTTGAAAAAACAATCATGGCGCCCGTCTAGTGATGCGAATGGCATTTTGATTTTCGAATACTGGAATAACCGAAATTATTTTTAGATAATGTATAATTCTTTTATCCAGAATATTCTGAAATTGCGTTTCGTTTCATGTTCTTTTTTTTATGCTTTTCCGTAGTCACCCATTCTCGGATATCAAGCCAAAAGTTCAAAGTGTCCAATAAAAAGCAAAAAAAAACACGCAGAGCAAAATACCAAACATTTGTAAGTGTAGGTAAAACTGTGTAAAATATCTTTTTAAGTGGAATTAGCCCTTGAACGTACATTCTGCACCCTACCTATGTTACCTTTACCCCTTGAGTCTCGAGCCCCTTCGCATTGAGTTGTACTTATGAAGTGAAAGTGACGTAATAAACAAGGGAGGAATGCGGGTTGGGACACTTTGCGTCAGACAGGATATATTTATTTTCACAATTACTGCCTCGTGTAAGGGGAGAGTAGGATTACGAGTCAGATAAAAATAGCAAAGGTATTCTGTTAATCATAATCAAATACCTACTTCATAAAATAACCTTCAAATTAGTTCAAATACCCCCGACTTCAACTAGAAAAAGAGCTGTAACATTTGAACGACTAAACAGATTTTCATAGAACATAGCTAATATGATAAGGATAACCGATTAAACTAGCTTTCGATTAAAAAAAACTGCATAGAAATCAGTCCATCCGTTTTGGAGCTACGATGCCTCATACATATTGACAGATACACAGATACACACTACAAACTTATAACACCCCTCTTTTTTATCGAGGGTTAAAAATGTTTACAATGTTATGCGAAAAACACAATGTTACTTTATCTCCGAAATTCACATGTGTGTAAAATATTGCGTGCTTTGTAGACTTTTTTTGTCTATGGCCCACTGCGCGCCAAGATTGAATTTCGAATTTACAGATTGATTCGTACAACCAAGAATATTAGATAGACCTGGATTTTGCGTCTAGAAGAAAACAGTGAAAACCAAATAAATGGCCTTGAAATAAATCGAGTTATTTTTTGCATCTCTTTCATCAGGGTGACCAAGTTTTGAAGTGAAACTTCCATATACATAGACGGGGAGTATTAGGATTTTTCTGTCACAAAAAAGCGTTACGGCCGCGTGGAGGGGGTACACGATATATTGTCCGTTGAAGTTTCACTTCTACTATGTGTCCCAGGTCCTAGCACACATTTTTTTTATTTGCGTTGGGATATTATTAGGAATTAAGCAAATTTATAGAAATTATTCATAATTGAGCACGTATTTCTTTGCTAATAAAGATAGAACTGGATATTGCATCTAGAAGAAATAACTGAAGGGGAGTTCATTCACCTTTAGGTATGTTTTCCATCTCACTCATACTATAATAACAAGATGAGATCAAAAAGACGACCGATATACAAACTGCATTAACCACTTATTATGCCTATGCTCACGCGTGGCTCAGCTACGGCGTAATCATGTGGGGAAACAGTACCGATGCTCCTACACTATTTATTTTGTAAAAGAAATTAATCGTATACTCACAAACATAAATCAGACTGATAGCTGCAAACCTTTCTTCATAAAACATAAAATACTCACCCTTCCATGCATATACATTTTTAAAATTTGTTAGGAAATAGGTATAAATCATTCTTTACAAGACGCGAAGATAAACATACTGGCCGATCATTAAGGCATAAAAATATGCTAATGCTACCATCTTCCCGCATAACGCTACACTCCAACAGCCCCTATGTAATGTGTATAAAAAATTATAATAAAATACCAGAATCAATAAAAACAGAAAACAGCGGAACAATATTTACAAACAAAATAAAACAAATACTTATTAAAAAAGCCTATTACACGATTAATGAATATATAAACGATAAACAAACATTTCCAATTAAATTAAATGAATAATACTATAAATAATACAACAGTAATAATAAAACGAAATAAATGAATAGATATAAAAAATAAAATAAAAATACATTAAATTCCATAACTATTAGTTAATAATAATTTATAATAAACTAAATACATATTAGGAAATATTATTAATAAATTAAAAATTATAATATGCTATCCATATTTATTCATAAATTAAAGCAATAAGTAAACATAAGTACCATCTTCCTATATATACAACAGTAGTAAACATAAGTATCATATTCCTCTCCCATATTTTGCTGTGCCCTACAGGGTCCATGATTGTAACCTACCAAATTTTATTTTTACCACCTTTTGTACATTGTGGAATGCAAATAAAGAATATGATTATGAATATATAATTTGCAAGTTACCAGAGTAAAGTAAAAGTTTTCAAGATAGTTGTGCACAAATAGATAGGAATGTTTATGTTGAGGGCCATTTGGTATCCAGAAACTATTTTATAAGCTTCTAGTATTTTTAAAGTCATCTTTAATTTTTTCTGCCTATAAAAAGGCTGTGTTGATTGAAATAATTATTTTATGATATTTAAGTTTACCCCAATTTTATGAATGCATTCCTAGGCTGGTAAGACTGATGGTCTGTAAAAATAATAATTTCAATGACATAAATGACATGTCAACATTGTCAACTTTCTTCCACTTCGAGTGTTTGCTAGGCGATTTCTGAGGATATACTAATTATTTAACAGTGCTCAATCATGCATCGTATATTTAAAGATTGTGGAAGTGTTTGGAACCCAACATCAAACGTTATTTTTCATGGGTAAGTACGCTGATGCCATATTAAAAATTACGCCAATTTGTACATATTTTTACGCAGTTTTAGAAAGATCTGCCTATATTTTTATTTAAAACTGTTTGAAAAACGTTTCTCTCATTGTGAAATGTCACCATTTAGTTATTTATGTGGTTATATCGCATATAACTAAGGAAACAGTCGCATTATTAGATTGGTCGTCAAGATAAAATGTTAGTAAATAAAGAAGAGTAGAGTGACCATAAATGATTGCTTGAGGCGGAATTTAACGTGATATGATTTTTCGTGGTTGTGTAATGAGCTACAAACTCCAACTGGAATTCAAAATCTTCAGAAGTTTTCTTGGTCAAACCTGATCATTGATTGCTAACATCAGTGGACTTTCTTAGATGATTGAAAACACGATTGCATTTGTTTCAGTTTTCCAAGCGATCCAGAGAAAAGGCGTAGATGGTGGTATGGCGGTCCAACATACCTTTGAAAGGAAACTTCTATAAATCTGCAAAAAATTGTTGCCTACACTATAAAGCGGAGCACTATGACATAAGGCTAAACCGACTAAAATTTGGTGAAGATCTGATGAAGACTTTCGGAGAAAGACGATGGAACTCCTCAATGGATATCAGCAAATTAGTCGCGATTACTGTAGTTGCATATTTATGTATTATTTATGCCACTCAAAATAGAAAAATAAAATAAACTGCTAAAAAGTATAAAATATTTTCTTTAAAAACTTAACAGCTTCTGAAGTAGGGACCTTTAATCCTTCAATGCACCTTAGCTAGGCACTTATTAGTTTTATGAAGTTAGTTTTTACTTATTTTAAAGTTTAATTTATCCATAAATCAACCCGCAACTTTGGACCAAGTGATGACACGTTAAATCTTCACCATGGGTTCACCAGAATTTAGTACCTACCTATTTGGTACTTATGGTTATTGTTTTGGTACCTAACTATTAGCAAACAAATACGTGCTCAATTATGAATAATTTCTACTTGCTTAATTCCTAATAATATCCCAACGCAAATAAAAATCTTTGTCACCCTGATGAAAGAGATGCAAAAAATAACTGATTTATTTCAAGGCCATTTATTTGGTTTTCACTGTTTTCTTCTACACGCAACGTCCAGTTCTATGTATAAGGTTCTTGCGTACAACGATCAATTTGAAACTGCTGTCAAAAATATACGACAAAAAGAAAGCAGTTAATCAAATACTGCTACAAAGATAGCAATCAATCATTTAATTATGAACTTGTTACCTGGCGGGCTTCCAGTTCAAATTAATAATATATTGGCTAACGAACAGGCCGCCATTGTATAACATTAAGCTTTCATCAACGTTGCCTGTTCGTTTTAATGAGCTCTATTGAGGATCTCAACCTTTTTGTTTCTTTTACTATGTAGCCTATTGAATTTTAGGCTGAAAATGAACTCTTGACCGCTGTTAGCAACAGCAAACAGTTCAATGTTTTTAGTTCGTAAATTAAATTACGCAAGAGGAGTTTATTTCAAATAATATTATAAGAAGTACTTCTTCACTATTATTTATTTATACAAAATCATTTTTAGTATATTATGCCGAAAGCCGAAGGGGACCGAACCCGAAATCGCGTTAATACAATAGGCTGTTTCATACAAATAATTCAATATTACTCCACAAAATGTAGGAAAAGCAGTTTTTTTCTGCTCCCATAGTAAAAGTTGTTCATAATGAAGAGCATATTAAACCCTTTTCGGCTTTAGCATATACTATGAATAATGTTGTATAAACTATTACGAATTAAAAATGAGCCGGTTTTTATCAACTAAAAGTAATATTAAAACAGTAGATAGGTTTTGTAATTTAATTAATTGTAAAAGAAACGTTACTTCACACACCGTCGTTGTGAATTGTTGTGTGTGTTGTGTAGTGTCGCAAACGTTCATGTAAAATCGTAATTAACTAAAGTCTTAATAGTCATTCATAAATAGGTTTTCTAGCTATAGTAATAAACTTTTTCACTAACTGCAAATTTTCTACACATTTAACAGCTTCGGTAGCTGTGAAAATAATAATTACTCGTAACCATTTGCGCACGCATTACCTTTTATTACAAATTCAATGTGTTCATGTTGTATGTTCATACCCTTGTGTTGTAGTTTTATTAAATGTTTAATTATTTGTTGCGCAATTAAAATGTTAGCCGTTCGTTTATTTATGAAAATGGGGAAATATTTTATACCCAAAACCAATAAAATATCTTTCCTTATTTTAATAATTATGATAAAGTATCTTTGTTATGGTTTTTCCATAGCTTCACGCAGTCAATTATTTATCAATGAGTACCTATGTTTGAATTGTGATTATTCTTATGTCTTGGCAATAACGTAGTTCGGTTTGTAATAAATTCTGCATTATTAACTTTGAGGTGACGGTAATGACGTACATAATTGTTTTTTTGGAAAATCACTCTAATACGGTAAACCATCCATGTCTGTAAATGGATTCCGTACATCGATGTTTATAGACATTACATCAGTTCCTTTGACAGCAGTTGCGTGTCTTCCTTTTAACGGTAAAATTAAATAGAACATCAACAGATTACATCTTACTAAACAGTCCGGCCTAGTTTCCCACAAATGCAATAAAAACGTGATAAATTCGACATAACAATTCCACGCTACCATAGATTCCAAACAGTGCAGTTCCGTGTTCGTCCTAAAATAGTTTAAACGTTGGATCGCTCGCATTCCAACACTAGCCGCCTGTTTGCCCGCCATATTAACATAGGCATTTCCGAACGTGAGGTAGGTGTTAGATGCGCGCTTTAAATTAAATGTAAATGAAGGAGCTTTTGTGTTGCAATTAGACCGACGCTTTCAAATTTGGAAAAAACCCGCTTTTGGGCTCATACGCATGAAAATAACGATATAACTGAAATCTATCTAGGGGGGAAAATCAGCCCCTAGATAGATTTCAGTTATATCGTTATTCGCCAGATAACTTTATCCGAGGGAATAAATTTTAATTTATGACATCTTTTCTATACAAAATCTATCAAGTGTCAAATTTATTCGTTGGATAAAAAAAAATCTGGCGGTTGAAACATCAGCCCTAAGAAGAATTTTCTTATTGTTTCCATAAAATATTCTATGAATTAAGCTCAACAAGCAATTATTTAAGGCCTAATTGAGACATTATTCATATAATTTAATTAACAGGAAAATAAAGTATCAAAACATATCCAATGACTTATGTGAAACTTCAAAATCTCGTAAACATTTCGATAGTCCTCCAAAAATATTCCTTAACGATTACGAGTCCAAAATGTCATTGGATCAGAAATAGTCGGCTATTTACGGGATATAAGAAGAAACGCTAATGGCTTTCGTGAAGCGTCCACTCGGCTGGGCTTCGGAGCCATCCGGTGGAATTGCCCGCACATGCGTAAACTCTTTTGATGTGGAGCCGATGAGCAGTGGAGTATGGGTCGACAATGCAGAGCTTTGCAGTGGAAGTGTACTTGGAAATTAGCTAACAAGCTTGAAACCTGTGATAGCAATGGTCTGATATAGCAATGTTTTTTATTGATTTGCCCATTAAGGTCCCACTGCACGGGCCTGTTTTCATAATGAGAAGGGTTAAGGCCCTTGTCCACAAGTACAACAATATAATTCAGAAAAATACGTAGCTTCTTGTAACTTGGTTCATATTAAGACCTTCAAATGTAAACTATAGGCCCTCAATATATCATGAGTCCATAAGCATCCACTTTAGAAATAAAACTGTAGGGAGTAAAGGTAACACAAATATTTGTCAAAATCAAACCCGAATGCCTATTGTCAATAGTAAAATGCATATAAATAAAGGTGCCATAAAATCAAAAATAATTGTTCAGTCCATTAAAATGTATTGAATAATTAATTTTGCATTACCTATATTAGTAATCATTATGTTCGATTTTCGAATAATTTACGTAAAACCACAAACAAAATTGACATTCCAAATTGAAATAATATGCGTTTGGTTTATAAAACGGTTTTTACCCGAGTTGTTGACATGTTGAATGACGAATTCAATATGTCGATGGCTATTAAATTAATTTTCGCATGTGACTGTGTTTTAATTAAAAGTGTTGGTTAGTATTCATTTTGGATATTGTAAATTCTCCAAAGACATTTTGAATCCGTTACAAAGATAGAAGTCTGACTTATTGACAAAACTCTTTACAATGCGTAATGAATCAATTGAGCCTATAGTAGTCCAATGCTGGACATAGGCCTCTCACAATACATCCAAGCTTTACCAAAAGTAAGCTTCTTAGAACGAAAGAAAGACCACAGATTGTAAATTCATTATTTTATGTTCAATTCGCCAAGCCATTTTCCAGGCAATTTCTTTCTATTAACCCAAGCTATCGGAGTAAAGCAAAGGTAATTGAATTCCATCGCCACCGCGTCTAGACCTTTTGTTTACAGCCAGTATTTGTGGAGAAAGCCGCAGCGTTTATGGTCGGCCGTTTCTTTTGAAGGTAGCTTTTACGGTGCTTGGCCATAGACAAACATGCGCTTCAAAATTGAACTGGTATAGCGGAGCGCTTTCAATTCATTGGTTAGTTCAATTTAGTTAGTGGTCTTTTGCTAGGATTGTCTTAGGGCATTGAATGAATTGTTTGGTATTTTTTCTTTCTCTTGTTTCTTGTTCTTTTTTTTCTTTTGTATGAGTGATGTTCTCTATAGTTTATGTTGGTTTTAACGTTAAATAAGTGCTTTGGATGAAAAGTAAGATATTTAAAATACCTATATAAATTAATATTGATCATGATATTACTATCTACGAGTATATCACAGAATTTCAATGACTCCAAATTTAGTAATCAAACAGCAGCTTCTTCGACTATCAAGAATTTTAGAATAGCGATAAAGTTTAGCAATTTATTGTTGGTATATAGGAGTTTATATAACGGATCAATCAATAAATCTCTGACTATAGGATGCTGGCGTGAATAACAACATGCCTAAAACGATAAACAATATTATAAGACCAGTTGCCAAAGGCTCAACCTTCGTTGCAATACCGGGAAACTCCATCAAAATTTTCCTATTGTTAACCCCCGACATAAAAGAGGTGTTATAAGTTTGTAGTGTGTATCTGTCTGTGGTATCGTAGCTCCAAAACGTAGGACCTATTTCAATGCAGTTTTTTTAATTGAAAACTAGTTTAAACCGTTCAAAAGTTACAGCTCTTTTTCTAGTTGGAGTCGGGGGTTTTTGACGGTTAGGTTATTTTACATTACGCATGCGTAGACTGTTATACATCTGCGAATACACTTTACTAAAATTCTAATTAATAGTATCCATAATTCCACATACTAAGCCCATTTTAATAAACGTTGATTAAACATATGTGAACTAGATCGTCATTGCCTCTATTCATTGGCATATAAATGACAAGGACAGGTATAATTTAATGACTTTAAAAATTACACGTTTTTAGTAAGGGGATCATAATTATTATAAATGCCGAAAAGTAACTCTGTTTGTTCCAGTCCGGGCAATGGGCTCCCTGATCCAACTGTGAGAGAAATTTACCAATTTTATTCAAAAAATGTTTGTTTTTGAAGTGAAACTTCTATATAGACGGGGGGTATTAGGATTTTTCCGTCACGAAAAAGAGCGTTACGGCCGCGTGGAGCCCAGACGATATATCCGTTGAAGTTTCACTTCTACTATCCCAGCACACATTTCGTTTTTTTTTCTTTCACGACTAAACTGCTAAATCGATCATGATGAAAATTTGAGATGGAAATATTAAGCGTCACGCGAGGAAGGACATTAGGTACCTATTTTTTATTTTTAAATACTAGTTGCAGCTTCCAATTTCCACCTTGAAGGAGTCGCGGGTACAGCTAGTTAATAATAATTATGCTATATACGTTTAGAACACTGCAAGACTATTTCATACAAGTCACAGTTTTTATTATTTAATAACATTAGTTATTCTGAAATACTGGTAAATATAAAATAACCTCAACAACCTCTATGCCAGTCCCAATGTCACTCAATAATGACGTGTAGTTTTTGTAATTCATTAAATGCAGAATTGTTTGCATATGCAACAAAAACCCCATGATCTAACCACATAATAATCATCAGCCATGATTTACACATTGAAAAAAATAACAAAGTTTATCTCTTCATTTCTTACGTCTTTGTAGCTTTTTTGATAGACAGAAAGGCTATTTGAAAACATTGAACTAACAGTCGTACTATATCAAATTAATTAGAAAAAAAAGTATTACCAGTGACAGCCCTGTATAAAAAAAAGCCATCATACCTTGAGACCTATCCGTGAGCTGCAAACTCTTGTGGATCGCCTCAGGTATCGGCGAGGGTGTAGGCAGATGAGCGCCCTCCGCGCGAAAGCCGTTCTTTATTTACTACGTACTAGAGGAGACACTGCATTTTATTACGTTGTCCCATTCAATGGCTTTCGTTTTGTGCTCACCAGTTGGCACCACTGTCGAGTAAGGTCCTGAAGTATAGCTGTCAATGTTTGTTATTACGGGCATGAAAACAAAGTTTACATTTAAATCATATTAAATAGGCTTATAAATCTGTAAAACTGTTTGTAAACAGTAAACAAACTAACCTTTGAATTAGCTGTTCTTTCAGTCCGCTTAATTTTGCACCTCATTTTCTTACCTCCGCTTTCAAAGCATTGACATTGAGCCGTAACGTCACTCATATTTGCCATAAGTAATCTCAGGTATTGCAAAATATTCACAACATTATTCTAACTAGAAATAAATCGGCGTAGCCCACCCACAAACAGTGACATATTGACATTTCGGAGACCTCACGCTACATTAGCGCCTCTAGCGGCGAATTCATACGCGATAGTCCCTTTGATAGCCCTCATTGCAGCTATATCGCCGCACTTCATGCATCTGTTTCACCCCGCCACACTCCTTCCCGCGTGTGGCGCATGACGTTTATTTGTCGTGTCGCCTTCAAGTACATAATAACTCAATACTTGAAAACCGGATAACGTATTACTTATATGAAAAGTCTATAATACCAGATAATAAAGAACCTTCCGAGCGGGAAGTACCATCGAAATAGCTAATATAAGGTTCATTGTTTTAAGCCCTTTACCAAACTTCAAGTTTTATTGAAAGCTAAGGATGTACTAAAGTGAAAAAAGAAAATACATCTAAACGCACCCGTTCATTCATAAAATTCAATTCAGAATTTCTAAATTTAAATGCAACATATTCAAATCCATTCAGCATACAATAATGTTGATATAGAACTTGCCAAAGTTTCGGCCTTCATTCGATGGCCACCTTGATCGCGAGTTCATCTATTTGCGGCCAGCACGCTCTCTCTCGATTAATGATTGAATACCATTCAATCGAATAGTTTCTGTTTTGAAATTCGAAATTGCTTATTTATGGACAGGTGTGGTTGGACATAATATTATCTTTTTGTGTTCCTCTATCGAAATGTCGCGTATGGTTTGCTAGTTTTATTGTTGATAGGTACTACTTATTTCAGTACACAATACACATATACATCCACTCATATCGATCATTTTATAATTCGTTTCATGTGACGTTGTCATAGTTAATAATGCTTGCTGCCTGAAGTCAAAAAGGTGAAGGATAACATCAATTAAAATAATAATATTCATTTGTTTTTGTGTCATAAATGTGTGTAATAGTCATTAGGTAGGTATAATGAGCTGTAGGTAATATAATAATGACAAAACGATTTATAGTTTAGGTGCTGATACAACATAAAAAAAAATCCGGGCGTGGTTGAATAACAGATTAATTATTTGTTTATGAAATTATCATACGAAATATTTTGATTTTGTAATGATGACTCTTTTATTTTTAAACTTTAGATGATTCGTTTTTTGCGTTTTGAGTGATCATTGGTAAACTGTTTAGTTATCTGAGTCAAAACAATACCTAACAGGGTAATTAAGAAATACCTATACATTTAAAATAGCGACCCGTCCCGAATTCGCACGGGTGGACAAATAGTAGATAATTATTAAACATTTAGTGAAAAAAAAAGTACGCAGGAGTAAAACTATCTCTATGCTAAATTTCAATCTTTTTTTAATTAATATGTTCTATAAAACTGTAGTACATTATTTTGTTCTATCATCAATAGTTTACGTAGCGCACGCGATGTGAGAAATTTTATAAGTAATTTTTTTACACCTTGTGTTGCAATATTGGAGATTTCGTATGGGATTTTTTTGAAAATAAATTTTAGCCTTTGTCTCTCAGTGATAATATATAGCATTCTACTGGACTACTGAAAGAATTTAAAATTGGTCCTATAGTTTGAGTTTATTCATTACAAACAAACATACAAAAAATCTAATCTTTTGTCTTTATAATTAGTTTAGATTATAATTATAATATAGCGTAGAAGTACTTGTAAAGTATTTTGAAACACCCAATTAAAAATTACAAGCAAACATATAGGTACCTACCTACTCATTATAATAACTAGGTACTGTCACGATAGATGTGAAATTTCAAGTAAACAATAGATTCATGTATTGTCCGAGTACCTATTTTGGGTTAACCTTCAACATTAACAATGGGCATTTTATTCGTTATTTATTATAGCTTCGAGGCGAATTAATTAAAGTTAATGTATCATATTTCTTTAATTATTGTCTCATTGTCAATTATACGAGGATAAAGTACAATATCTAGACAAGGACAGATCAACATGATAAATATTTTTAAGTTATACTAAAGGTCTTGTTTGTATCTCTCTAATTGCAATTTTTAACAATAGATGTACCAAAACAAAAAGAGACATTACCTAAGCTATGGAGCTTATGTCAATTTTTTTATTCGTAACTGCAGATATGGATTAATAATGTCACATTCCTAAATCTAGGAGGACAAACTGTTGACAGATACCAGTTACGAATAAAAAAATTACATAAGTACACAAATATCCTCAGAAACTAGCTTACAGAATGTGGTATTATGTAGAGAGCTTTCCTAAATTCCCAAACTTTCCTCGAATTCAACATACTTCTGCACAACACATTAAAAGCAAATGCACAATCTAGCTTCTAGGAAAACATTTCAATGCATGTAAAGACAACACTATTTGGTATAGCGAAGTGTTGTGTGACCCACATGAGATCACACGTGTGCGCAAGTATTTATAGCCGGCGCCGGCGATGATCTGCGGTTTCCGCCTAAACGTTCCAACTGCATGATTTACGCGCTTTCGGATATAGCGTGGATTTTAACGATAAAATACCAGCATAGTACTCCAGTTCGTGACAACTTATGATGTTTAAAAAAAACTGTTTTAAAATTAAAAATAAAAGAAAAAGGAAAGGTTGAGACTGAAAAAAGAATGGTTTTACAAAGCAACGATTGCTCTCAGCGACCGAAGGCATGTACGTACTTAATTAAAGGTACCTACTTTTGCGCAAAGAAATGGTGTGCATTGAAATGTTTTCTTAAAATTTTATTTGTAAAATTACGAATCTACTTATATATTATATTTTTTGTATGTTTGTTTGTTTGTAATGGATAAACTTAAAAACTACAAGACCGATTTTATAAATTCTTTCACCAGCATATTGCTATATTAACAAAGGCTAAAATTTATAAAGATATCACGCGGAAAATACCGCTGGCGGTAGCTAATATATAATATAATATAATGTATATTATATGTTTTATTTCCTCATACTCATATTTTACGTACCAATTTATCTAAATTTAGAGAAGCGATTACTTACCGGAAAAGCAATATACGTTTCGATTCAGCCCAGTGTTTGATGTTTGACTACCTATTAGCCCTAGAACATTCTTCACCGCGTTTTGTTTCCACTGTTTTGTGTTTCGCGGATTTAGGACACGCACAGCACACGTCCAGCTTTTGTTTGGATTGTCTGCTTTTGTTTGTCGGTTGATAGCATTTTCTAGGCTATGAATTATACTGAAAAGAAACATTTCATAATTATCTACAATAAACATTTGTTTACAAACACTTTTAGTCAGCGTTAGGTTACCTTTCTATCGCTAAAGAATATTGTCGATGTAACTTATAAAACAGGTAGTACTGTACATACTAGCGTAAAAACTATGATAGGGTTTTTAGTTATATTAATTTAATAAATTAGTGTACCTTTCTCAGTATATATAGATGAATACGGCAAAAGGTAGACAAAATAAAATTATAAAAGGCATTAACGAGTTCACGGTAATCTAATGAACCAGAGTTCTGATTAGTTCACGAAATAATCTTTCTGATCGGACATGACTAGGAAATATAGATACTTATCGTAATTTCTGTTCACAACTCCGAGACATTCTACTCAAATTCAAACACACTTACGTTAACCCTTAGTTATTGACATGAAATATAACAGTGTAAAGGACACAGCTATATTTCATGTCAATACTTTTGGTATTCAAAGGTCATCCCAAAAATTGTAATAGATTTGTAAGCAAAATCCCTTTCAGCTAAGGACCAAATAGAAAGGTGTTTCCCAAAGGACCGGTGGCAACGTCGAACTTGGAAAAGGGTATTCAAAAGTTCGACAAAAGCTTACTATCATATTTTGCAGAATTTTACTCGTGTGACATTTTGTACTAAAGCTGAAAGGTTCGCTGTTTATTTTAATATATAAACCTGGCGTTTCCAGGCTTTTTATATAGTCAAACACACCTTTTTAGACGCGTTCTCCTTTTATAAAATCCAGGTTTACATTGCTCGATATTTCAAGCTTTACATCACCTATGGAAAGAGATCTTAAGATAGTAAAAAAATCAAGACTCTATGAAACAATTACTTACTATACAATACAATTACTTAGATATAATTTAGTTCTCCTATACAATTCAGTGCAGAACAGTCGCTGCGGATTTTTTTATAAGGGCTTTGACAAAATATCCTGATACACGAATCACGATTAAAATTAGATAATGAATTCGTTAAAAACGTGCCATTTTTTATTATTATTTATAAATACCCTCCTTTCCGTCGCGCAGTCGTGTAAAAATTGCCATAGGTACACACCTTATTTTTATATTTTCACTTACATTGTCAGCATCACCTACAGAAATAATTATCTTTACAAAATATAATCTAATATCCAGTACATTTTAATCTTACAATTACTTTACAATTAAATCGTCCGCATAGCACTTAATCCGAGTACAAAATCTTGGCTCTCTCGCAAGACCTCCCATGCTCTTATCATTGCGTTCCGCTGGATTAGATTCTCCGTGCATATCGGTGACGTAGCCAGCTGGCATTGCTACATGCCATGCTGGCATGCTATTACATGACACAGAGAGGTCAATAGATAACAAAATCAAGATATAATTAAATAAATTTTTTTTTTTTTTTTTTTTTTTTTTTTTTTAATAAAAACGTATACAAAAAAAGTTAATACTACTACTACTGAACTGAATTACTTTCAACCTGACATTGACGACGTCAGTGTATAAATTCGATTGGAGTGGAGACATAGGGGTGTCCTTGCTGTGTGTCTAAGACAAAGGGTAAAAGCAAAGGGTAAAGGAACCCCACAGAAACCTAACCCTCTTGATATTCTATAGTCCAACGACTAACTTTTTTATACTACTAAGGTGGCATACAAGCATACCTACCGCCCACCGCTTACCGTCAGGTCAACCATGTGGACGCTTGCAACACCAGGGGCTTAACCAGGGTTGCCAACTGTAGAAATTTTTTCCTCGTATATGTACACCAAAAAATCTCGTACTTTGGCTTTGCAACCTCGTATATTCCCCTCAAGCATATAAAATGCCAAAAAACGTGGACAAGCGTGTCTAAGTTTCATTTAGTACACCCATTGTAGGCAAAACAGTGAAAACCCATCATAAATGTCGTATATCAAAAATCTCGTACAAAATTGTACGAGGCTCATTGTGTCCTCGTACCTCGTACAGCAGACCACAAATCTCGTATTTGTACGAGAAACCTCGTACGTTTGGCAACCCTGGGCTTAACTCACCCGTTGCCGACCCTGTAAAAATCTTTACTTGAGGTACGCTAAACCAAATCAGAAATGACGATATACAGGGCTGAATTTTGATGACAATAGCGAGTTCCTTACGATATTTCCTCAAAATGCACTATATTTTTATCCGTGTAGAGCACAGCTTGTGTTGCACACATCTCAGTGTTCAAATGGATTTCTAACAACATTGATTGACTGCTGTTTACAAATGCATTAAGCCGAGGTATTGAAAGTTTTTGGCAGCAGGGATTTCAATTTTTCTCAGCAATTACAAAACATTCTGAACTGATATTTATGTATATCATACCTTTGCCATCATTTTGGTAATTTCTATACATGATTGGTTAACTTTTACAACAGAGAAAAAATATAAAAAACTGTTTTTTAAAAACAGAGATACTTATTCATTTTATTATTATAAGGAGACCGATTTATGTCTCAAAAATTTCTAAATATATTTAATATGGTAATTGGATTTTATAAAATGAATAGTCTTATTCTAAACGACAAAGTACTGTTTTGAACTCTTGACACCCACTCACAAGCTAGTTCGTGCACATTTTTGTATGCAACCGATTTTGTTTACCACTGTGTCCCCTAATCGTTGTCAAAATAGAACATTTTGAAGAACTACTTTATCACCATTAATTGTCCGAGAATTTAGGTAAACGTATCTAGTATTGAATTTTACATGCAAAACGTTCATAACAGTGAACAATGTAAAATTAGAAGTCTATTTCGGTCTAAAACTATTGCAATATTAAGTCTTTAGTGTAGCTATGCATGTCGCATATTAAAACGCTTTTATTAGCTTCACCTGTTACTATGTAAAAAAATCTTGGAAGTTAAATTTGACCCACTGCCCGGTTTCCGATTGAGATGAAATTTTGCATACACGTTTAGTTTGGAAGACAAAAGCGTTTTCTTTATTAATTTTTTTATTCTATAATATTATTTTTTTAATCATTTCTCCTTTGTTTTTATTATAGACACGGAAACGTTAGCTGCTAACGTTAAACATTTTTTTGTTCTTCGCCAAAAATTAAAAAGGTAATGCGAATGTTATCTATTTTTTTAATGTCACCGTCTTTATCGCTTGACATTCTAAGTCGTCTATTGTAATAATTTTCTATTGTTTATAGTTTTTTACCAGTAATAAAAGGAGATAACGACACAATGTAACTGGAAATAGCAAGGTCTAATTTTATTATAGTTCTTGTACAATATAATGTAGCCATTACACTCCATTACATTAAAAGGGTTTACGAAGCAACGAGCTCGCTCTAATCAAGTAACAAGAAAATTGTCCAAAACGTGAAACTATGTCTGACGTCTAATTTAATATGGAACGGATTAAAAACATAATATTACATAAACAAAAATAATAATTAATTACTAAATATAAATATTTTCCTATTTTTAAGTATGGCATGGGGTACAATGGCTATGTACCTATATTTTGAAACATCTATACCAATTACTTAATTTCTTTAGGAAGTTTATTGGTATGTATTCGTCAAATTAGGCAATGAAAGCACACAGGAGCTCGTAGCTACCTGATCCTACCTAGCCGATCGATTATACCTAGCTGATCGACAGATCTGCGAGGTTAAGCTGCGGTTGCCGCGGTCAGTCCTTGGATGGTTGACCGTTACTTCGAACATCAAGACCCCCTGCGCCTCGGAAAGCACGTTAAGCCGATCCCGGTTATCATACGAATACCTACGACAGTCGTTACGGGAGTCAGCAGCCCAACAAATCTAACAATCAGTCTAGCCTTCAGCCATAAGGTATGATCAGTGTCTCCCAGCAACTGGGTGGCGGAGGTCAAGTCAGATGGCAATCGCTCCGTGTAAAATAGTATATATCCGCATCTGGGTGGACTGGGAGTTGACCCCAACGTATTTGGGAAAAAAGACTACACAAGTGGTATGTATAGCAATGTAATTAGCCAAATATAATTACCCAAAGTTCAAATGTCATCAGTGCTGTTCAATAAGTAAAAAATTATGAATTCTATGCATTCCTGTCATAAGAACAACGTGATCATTCAAACGCTTATCACATAAATTTAATTGAAGTTTATATTAAGTATTGGCGAATCAAGATTGTTAATTTGTTGTGAGCTAATTCTTAAAGCAAAACTTACTCTGGCAATAAGCCAACAACACGATAAGATTGAGTAGATAAATTAAACATGGCTTTTAAATCAATCAGTCAATTAAAGCACGTGTCAGTGTTACAAAACTGAGCAGAATTCGATTTTCTGTAAAATAACGAATATCCCAAACTATCCAACATGAAACTGATTGATTAATGCCGTATTCTGTTTCACTAGTTAGCAATGCGATACGATAGTGTACCAATTTATCTGAATCTGATAATATCGGTGGATTTGCATTTACATCGGTGTAAATAGCCGTCGTAAATCTCTGGGAGTAGGCGCTGCTACTGCATAATCAGACAGTAAAGCCAAGTTACATGTGTAGGATGTCTTAGGAGTTGGTATAGCCAAGTTAGCTATGTTACATGTCTTATTGTTAGAATTTACATAGATTCTGCCGATAAAGTAAAAACTAGCGATGAACCTTCTTTTAGCAGATCAGATTTTGATAATTACTTGCGTTAACGGTGAACTATTAAAGTCTTAAACCCTTCACATTCTTAGAACACTAAAGAGAACTACTTACTTTTTGATGGTTTTCCTAATAAATAAGTTTGAGTAGAGTTCCCTGCAATATGGTTGAGTTTAGCGATGCTGATACATGCGTCATACTCACAACGGGTGCCGTCTGTGGGGACTGGTCAGCTCATAGCTGCCATGGCAGTCTTATCAATAATTTCTCATTAATTTTGTAATCAGGCTTGTTTAGTTTAGACTTTGTCCTACATTGTCAACACATAACTTTTCGAGGACAGTGTACTTTTATAAAATATTGTTTTGTGAATTTAACCCCGCACGAGTTCCGAGGAATCGGGGGCTGAGAAAGCGGGCACTTTGCGCTGCACCCGACCGTCGCTCATACCCGCACTCTCGTTCTTCGTTCTTCTTTATGGAAGTCTACACTTTGAAACGAGGGCACCTTGAGTCTGACTATTCTTAAGTACCTGTATATGATCTACATTAATAAAAACATATCTTAAGTATATTTGGCAGGGATAAGGCTTTAAGCACAGCGTCACTTCCCACGTCGATCGCCTGCATAGCTAGCCAATAATAAACTATTTCGCAAGTACGCCATATGGTGCGCTCATTCAACGTTGCTATGCACATTATAAATTAATACCATATGGAATATGATATATTGGATAGATTATTATTCAATTTATGCTTCTTGATATTCCGGCAGATGTTATATGTTTTGCACTGTGCATCATTACTAATGCAGATGTGTCCTAAATAAAGCACGTCATAGTTAAAATGTCATAAGTCGGTCAAAGGTTTAGGTCCCCACTTTCGACTTTATTGTGTCGTCTTAATTAAGGCATAGATATTTAAAGCAAAGATCAAAATTCCTCGACGTCTAATGTCTGAGACACTATTTTCAATGGGCTCTTATTATGTCAGTAGCATACTATCATCGTCTTATAATAGCCCTAATTGTACCTTTAAAATAGCATGGACTCATGGGTTATAAGTTTAGTTATAACACTTATAACATCAAATAATTTAGAAGACTTCCTGACTAAACGCAATAAATTTCTCTCTTTACGGGCATGGTAGAGACAAATGAACATTGAAAGCAGGCGCCGGTTGCTGATGAATTAATTAAGACAAAAAGGGCGGACAGGAGGCATCTGTCCGTAGCTTTAGCAAAGTGACAAAACTATGTGTTAATTGACGGAGACACCGCTTACTGATTGGAAAAGTGTCTTAATGGATGCCAACGTTTCTCTTTAGCTTTTCTATTTTGCTACGTTTTATTGCGAAGCAGTGTTTTTGTTTAAAAATAACTTTGAAAGTAAAGTCAAACAATTAAGGCCTTCACAATTTTTCCCTTTTCTCTTTTTTGGTATCCTACCAAGTTTTGATATCCTACTAAGTTTTGGTATCCTACTAAGTTTTGGTATCCTACTAAGTCCATTATTCTCTAGCAAAATACTGGACATATTAATTTATCCAGAAAAGGACAGAATAATGGCCGCCATATTTGATTAATAGAGTAATACTACGGAATGTCAATTCGCATCTACTTTGTATTTCAAAGGTCGGTCTTGGAAACTTTAAACCCAGTTCTATTGTATAAAACGAGTTTCTGGATAGATGGATCACTGCGGATAATGATAATAAACCATTTATATTGTAGGGTAGATAAATTCAGTGCCTTGATAGTGAGCTTATCTTGGACTTGCAAATAGTTAGAAACGTTGTATGGCTCGCAAACTATAGATCTATAACTATGGTACTCGATCAAACTTGCTCCAGGGAGGCAATTCTCGTTTCCTGCGAGATCATCTCGGAATCGAGGCACTTCGAGTGCTTTTTAACGATTATGATGGTTCGAATTTGAAATCTGTATCAAACGGTACTGACCACTCGAGTCAATTTAAGCGACTTTCCTTCGAGAAATTTCGGTCTCGAATTTTCCAGAATACCTCGATTTAATTACCACTCGCGAGAAAAGTTCAAATTAGAACTTTTCGCGGATTCGAGATTATTTCGATTGCACGGAGAATTGGAATAAAATACTTAAGGGCGAAAGGGGTTATTGTACGCACGCCTACATATCAAGCTATACATTTTCAGTATAAAATGACCTCTCATCTTACGTAACGACTATACAGTGCGAGGTCAGCTTATACTGGAAATGTACCTACATGTAACCTACCCATCACTTTCAGCAACTTTTATTATGGAACCAACACTGAAATCGCAAAAAAACTGGTATTCCATACAAATATTTCAATATTAAATAAGTCTTCTCGACTAAATGTATGGATCCGATGATTTTCTTTGCCATTTCAAGTTCGGTTCCATAATAAAAGTTCAACGATACAAAATCCTCCTTTCGGCTTCATAAACTCTTCCGACTAACCGTGAGTATATAAATTCTTCTACTCTCGTGTAGTGCAAAGATTAGCTAGTCCAGTTCGTAACGGGGCTAACCACCCAGGGTGCGCCAGACGTATTAAAGGTGCTTCTCCACCTGGTCGATCGGCCTAGATCAGCGTGTCCAATCGAGACGGTATATCGGGCGATCTTGCGTCAGTTCTACACTCAATCAATCGGGTACAATCTGTTTTATT
Organism: Allophyes oxyacanthae; assembly: GCA_932294325.1. Taxonomy (NCBI): domain Eukaryota; kingdom Metazoa; phylum Arthropoda; class Insecta; order Lepidoptera; family Noctuidae; genus Allophyes; species Allophyes oxyacanthae. The sequence goes on from OW028611.1 coordinate 15,014,082, forward strand.
ATACCATCAGTATCGATCGAGTGCGCATTGCTACTCTAAATTGCCATAGACAAACGGCTATGAAAGGCCGATCGATCAGGTGGAGAACCAACTTTAGGTCATCCCCAAATTTTAAATTCTGTAAGCAATGGAAATGTCTAAAGCCCGGCAAATTTTAAGCGGATATTCCAATAAATTATCATCAGAAAATTTTACAAGCAACCTATTCAAGTAACAACGTACGTAGTTATAACCATCATAACTCATTAGCAGAGTAGCAAATGATCCGTCGAGAAAGGAAGTATTCGGTTACTTTGCTAGCTTCAACGCGCTCCAGTCTGCTCTATACCTGCTTTGATCTTGTATTTCCTCATTCTTTAACTCTTTTATGTTGTCTATGATTGAATCTATCTGGGGTATATTGATTCTGCTGTTATTAAAAATATTTAAATGTGGTCTATAATATTCGTTAATAATTATTATCATTGAAAACAATATGGCGTCATGTTTTAGGAAATCAAATCATTTATAGTCATAAATGTATTCTTTGACAGTTTTTGTGTATAATGAAAAGATTCGAAATTATTTTAATTACGGCCAACAAATATCTCAAGTTTTATGAAAAGTATTTGAGTCATAGTAATGTTCAATTTTTGTTTGTTCCAGGTAAACACAATGCATCTTCCATTAGCGCTCTGCATCCAACAGCGCAGGTTAATTTTTTCTAATTCACCAGTCACAGAGCATACCTGAGTAATTGAATTAGCTCATTATTGAGTGCTCTTTAACTCGATTAAGTACGCACGCAGGAAACAGGTAATAGTGTAACATCAAATTTATACCTTTTACGGGAACCGAACGACAGATTTATGCAAAATTGAATTACACTTCAGCGTAAATGAACTTACGGTGGATACGACTTCGTATCGTGGATAATTTTGTTACAGATTCAATTTACGCGTCGCTTATTCCGAGACGTAAATACTCTTGATAAAGTTTCCCAATTTATGTGAAAAAATATGAGGAAAATGGGGTACTTGGAACGTCGGAGGCGTAATGAAATTTTTCTTATTTCTTGCTGAATTAATAATATTGTTCAAGTATTCTTTCTATACCGAAAATATACAACTGGCGTCAGAAAAGCGTGGTCATATAGGGTGTGGATCAGACCATCAAACTGAACAACTTTCTCTATGGGAACAACATCGTAATCGCGAAAAAAGTAATCAGCTATCCCATACAAAACTTCATACTTACTCGACTCAAACGTATGGGACAGCTAATTATTTTTTCGCGATTACGATGTTGGTCCCATCGAGAAAGTGGTTCAGTTAGACAATCGGATCCACATCCTTAAATATGACCACGCATTTCTGATAAACTTCTGTTTTCTATTTTTGTGTTACCTACGTGAAAGCAAAAAATTTCGGATTCATAGATATATTTTTAATATTCAAATTGAGGCCAACTCAGTTGAAATCACCCACGTACAAATTGTGCAATACAGTTGCAGCGATTTGCTTGAACGCACAAATCCGCAAAATTATCCCGTCGAGTTATATTTGAAGCGAAAAGGAGGTCACTAACACTTCAGACTGATGATATCCCTGTATCTTGAAGCGATGCACCTAGGGTTACCATGCGCTGTTTCCAGAACTAATATTTATCATTGCAAACGTGTCTGAGGTATTTAGAGATTGTTCGTTTAACTGTAAAAGTCCTATCAATTTCGAGACCAAGTTTTCCACCAAAAAAAGACAATCAAATCATTAACCAATAGTAAACTGGTGAAAGCCATCTCAAGGCTAAGTCTAGGTTAAGTCTAGTTACGCTTTAAAGCAAATAGTTCATTTATATGTATGTGTAAATACAAATGACAAAAACCTGCACCTGCATTTCAAAGCCTACATTTCACGGCATGACAACCCTATGCTACCCATTCATCGGAGTGAAGCATTACCATTCAGCAGCGTTCATTTCATCGCTCTTTCAGTCCTCAGCCAAAGGCAGGCTGCTTTGAAAGGATATGCTTTTCAATCCGCCTCCTGCGCTGCCATACGAGGAATAAAGCCTTCATACGAGCCTGCGGGAAGGCGACAGCTGTATAATAGTTATTGTTACCAGTTAATCTGCTTTTATTCCTTTAACGGTTATTTCGAAGCAGCGTTTGCGCCTTGGGTGATATAAACTGAACAAAGGGATACGTGCGAGCTATTGTGATTGTAATGTATAAGTATAATAAAATTTACATTAAAATTACTTCATCTGATAGTTAGTGCCCTGTAAAATTATCTTTTCTTACTGAAGGCTAGGAAAATCACGTTTGTGTGTTAACATAAAAAATATATACCGGGATAATAATCCCGATATATATTTTTTTCTGCGTGTCTAGTGTTTATCCAAATTAATAAAAAAGTCATAACCATCTTTGTTAATATTGTTCTTAAGTTTATAAAGGAAAAAAGCACTGTTATCAACCAATTTATTTTATATTGTTAATTTAAACCAAGAGAATAACATTTTTAATTTTGTTTTATAATATTATCAAAGCAACTTAAAACAATTTTGCTAACAAAAGCACTTTCATAAAAATGTTTTGTTGGCATAATGGCGCACGACAGTCATTTTAAGAGATACATGTTATAAGCAAAAGCAACATTAATACTATATTTGTGTATAATTAAAACTAACATTTTAATTATTCGGCGAGTGGCTTTTGGCAGGCTAGCGTGCCAAAGTGTGCATTTCGCCCAGAAATAACACGTTCCGTTTTATATGTTCAGATAATTTCATCCGTCGAGATATATCCGTGGAGGTGTACCGGTACATTATCAACTTTATGTGAAGTAAATGCGTTGTCCAAGAATAATACAATATTATTAAAAGTCAACAAGCTACTTATTAATCTAAATTTATTTTAAGCAAAGCATGTCTGCCGAGCTATTTAATGATTGTGTAGTTAGGTTAGGCTTTCATTTGAAATGGGCACACCTCTGATAATTAAAATACCATTTATTTTATTTAAATTATGGCTGAAAATACTGAAATACCAAATAAACTATAGAAAATGTTTGAAATAATTAAAAGAATGACCTTAACAAGCAATTTTAGAGTGGTATTCAGGATTTTGCAACGAATCCTGAAAATTTAAATACCTAAGCCGCGAAATAATCCATAAAATATTATATTTCAAAAGAAACCAGATATCCAGCCATATCAAAATTTATTACTCGTTCAGAAACTTAGAAGATAATGCTCCGTCTTTCCCGCTATTTTTAACAAAGACATAGTCGCCGTGTTTGCCGTAACTTTTAACAACTTCATAAGAGTGTTGTTGCGATGACAGATGATTATGTTAATGGCCGCTGGAGGGGAACTTATTTATTTACAAGCTTTTTATTTATAACTAGAGTTCAGGTTATGGGCCACGTAACATCAAAACATAATAATATGTATTATGTGGTAGGTTCTTGTTGTGTTCATTGTATTTTTTTTTCTCAATATCATCACTATCATTAACATTCCATAGTATAAAATAAAGTCGCTAACTATTTATTAATAATTATACAACGGATTTTGATGCGGTTTTAACCATCATTTTGAGCATTTGTTCCGGAAGCTTTATATGTATAATACAGAGTGACTGGTAAATCGAGGGAATCGTTGAAGGAGGGTGTTCTACTCATCATTATAAACAACTTTTTCTATGGGACCGAAACTGAAATCGCGAAAATAAAATCAGCTGTTCCATACAAATAATTCAATATTAATCGACAAAATGTATGGAACAGCTGATTTTTTTTCGCGATTTCCGCTTTGGTCCCATAGTAAAAGTTGTTCATAATGATGAGTACCATACCCTCCTTCAATGATTCCCTCGATTTACCAGTCACCCTGTATAGTAGAGAAATTGCACCCGTCCGAAGCGGGCGGGTCGTCAGTTTATTATAATTCACTAGCGGCCCGCCCCCAGCTTCGCAGGCACACATTTTATATAATATCTATTTATAGTAGGAAATGTATATTAAATTTTCTACTATGTATGTACTGATACTAACTTTAAGATAATAACTCTTTTAAGATAAGTACAAAAGCTCTAACCCCTTTATTACAAAATATAGTTTAATACAAGTAAAACCTAGGTTTAAAATATACCCGTCACTTTCAAACGTCATACAACAAAAAAAAGACGGAGCTCCCTGAAAACCATATTTTCTAATAAGACTATTTTAGTTCCAAACCAAAATCTACACATAAGAACTCAAGCGTTTGAAACTTATAGAGACTAGAGACAAAGCAGTTGTAAATTAAAAATATTGAATTCTTCAATAACTTTTTTATTAATAGAACCAACGAAGGGGCTCCGAGAACCCTTTACCATACGGGCGAGAGAATCATCTCCATCCATACCAGCATCGTCGATCAAGAGCGAATCTATTCGAAAGAATTCATCTGAATGGGCATCGCTCATCATTACTGTCGCGGGGAATTTAGTTAACAAATTGTTAGGTTCTATAGCCAGCGGTCAATTTGATCCAATTCAAGCGATCGCCACGCCACCACTTAGCTAGATTGGCTCCGACAGATAGCAGGATATGTGTGGATTAGGTGTCTATGTTTTTGTATTCTAGTTAGTATTTATAGACTGGGATGTAGGCAAAGATTTCGTTATTCGATTCACAATTGGTTAGATTAATTGTCAGATATAAAGCCGCGAGTTCTACTTTTATCAAAATAAAATATAGCCTATGTCGCTCAGGGATAGTGTAGCTTTCCATTAGTGAAAGAACTTTTAGAATCTGTTCAGTAGTTCCCAGGATTACTCCCTACATAAAACAAACAATCGATTTTATTTATTAGTAGTATGGAATACTAAAAAACCTATATAAATAAGTAGTGGCCTGTAACAGTTAGTTTCTACAAGTAAATACATCACGATTCATTTTGTTAGGGCCAGAGCACATACGGTATTTTTAGCATTAGCGATCAGTAAGTCGCTTTTCGGAAGCTCGATACAGCGACTGAACGCATTCTGCACACATTCGGATGCCAGTCGCAGAGATTTAGTCTAGTGAGGCTTTGGCATCTGCTGAATACGGCTCGGTGTTGCACTAGATCTTGACGAAGCTACACCATTACTATGGATTCTGATGAAGCTACACTACTTCTTGCTTTATTGATAAAGCGAAAGTATCAATCGCGCCGAAGGCGGTATTGGTTACATCCAATTACTAGTTCAAATACCACACTCAAACTATAAGTATCAATGCAATCGCAAAAACGCGAGGTTTTGATACCGCGATTCAACACTAAGTGTCGCCAAAGTGCGATGCAGCATCGATTCAGTCGCAAAATCGCTAGTCGCTGATGCTAAAAGTATCAAGTATGCTATGGCCCTTAGACGTCTTGGTCCACGTTTTCTCCCTTACATTGGCTTTTATAGAGCGGTAGTCTAATTTTCTTGGCTATGGTCTGCACAGGCGTTTACAGTAGACTACAATTTAGAAATAATGGTAGATAATCAGAAATTAATCTCTACGTTCTGTGTTAGATAACGATACAATCTCTTTCGCCGCCAATGACAGGATAGCGTGTCGTGAAAAGTAATACTACTTTCTTCATTCATTTTGCCTCTTAAAAGCCGCCTATGTTCCGACTTCGTTGCGTTCTCAACACATGCTTGAATGGCACAGGAAAGCGTGAGGATATGGGCTTGTCCTTGAACTAAAACTTCAAGACTTGTGACACCAACGAGTACGCGTGATGGATTACAAGTACGGCTCAGTTTTTCTCCCAGAGAGGAGGCGGATGTTTCTTAAAGGAATATTCAATAACATGCATAATATTACGAAATGCGTCGGTTAATTTATGTTACGATTAAATCGTTAAATACAATCGCATTCGTTCATTATTTCCATGTACGGCTCTTTTGTTCTCTTATCGTACTTCCAAACATTTCTGTTGCAACATATTTGAAGTTGATAACCTTAAAATACAGTGTTTTATTTTATAAAGAATTTAGCCGCTCGTCTGCCATTTACTTTCTTAAAAGCTTTTTTGAAAAATGGCCTGCCCCTTTCTCTATGCTTCGCGCTGCGGACTGACGATCGAAATTGTGAGTTCGAATCCCACCTGTATTAATTTATCGTGAAGCCAACACAGCACGATCATAATAATATTTAGCTTAGTTGGCGGGATTTACAGGAATAGTTGTGGTAGCAATATGAGTTGCTTAACTCATGTTGTTAGCTTTCATTTAAAAACCCTTAACTTTCCGGTAGAGATTACTCCAAACTCACACACTAACGAGAAGACAGTCAGATTTTTGTTTTCAGTATGATGTGGTGTGTGATGTGTTACTGTCAGTATAGTAGTATAAAATAAATAACGAAATAGTTTCTTATCCAAAATAGGTAGCGAACACGAATGATGTTAACGGTCTACGAGGATTTGCAAGGATGTAGCAAGGTGCTACGAATTACGTAGCGCCTTTACTACGAGGTGAATTATCTCAATATAATGAAGTGTCCATTTTTTTTTAGTAAAAGCCTGATGATATCTCTGCATATAAGTTCTAGCTCGACGTTTTTATGTTTAAACAAAGCCATATCGAACGAATAAAAACGGCCATGTGTGAAGACTTATTACTCGAAATATAACCCCTTTTTGTAGCTTAACAGGTATTGTTACAAAACCCAGATTTTAAGATAGCCCCGTCTCTTTTTGTTACATGACGTTAGAAAGTGACGAATATATTTAAAACCTGGGTTTTACTAGACTTGCTTTAAATCATCTTTTGTTTAAGTAAGTGTTTTTGTTAAATAACTACCTATTAGATTTTAATTTATTTCGGTCGAGATAAATTTTAGACCTTTTAATTAAAACGAATCCTACATTATTACACCTAATTTTTCTTATAATTTCCCAGACGCAATATAATACCGTATCTTAATTCAAACTATTTAATTTGTCTACTCAGGTGAATAAACTTCATGTTGTGTATATAAAATAAAATCGGTCATTGAACCCTTAATTGAAACAATAGCCGGTTTTCGTTATTGCATTTAATTCAACTTTATTCGTGCCTCAATGGATAGCGTGTGATAAGCTAAAACATTACACGGCTTTTAAAGTTTACTGCGGAACGATATACGATGTAGATAGAGTAAAATTACCCATAGCGGGCAACCGTTTTGTTGGCTTTTTGTTATAGATAAACCCTTTTAAATGATAGTTTGTTCTCAACACACTTTGTACCCACTCATTTACTGATTACCTCAATTATTTATTTGTTGAACTTTTATAATCTGAGATCAGTGTAGTTTACAATTATTATACATGGTTATAAAGCAAGTTTCGCATCTTTAAAGGAAAACAAGATGACTCAAACATATCTATTATCCACCTAAACGTCATGCACACAATACCTATCTGTTATTGGATATTTATTAATGTTATTATGAATAATTTAGTTCACATATGAGTCATATTAGGCATAATATGCAATATAGCTTACGCTAGCGGCTTCGCCCGCGTGATATCTTTAAAAATTATAGCCTATGTTACTCAGTGATAATATAGCATCCCGCTGGTGAAAGAATTTTTTAAATCAGTGATTAGTTTTTGAGTTTATCCATTACAAACAAACAAACATACAAAATATCAAATCTTTTCTCTTTATAATATTCCTGCCTTCACTATAGGTATTTCTCATTTCTTTCTTCTTCTGTGGTTAGCATAAACATTGCATCAACGTTAAACAATTCGCGCCAGCTCATAGGTAACTGACGAAAATAAAACAAAAAACTATTCGAAAAATAAAAAACATGGTCAAATTTCAAATATAGAATAAAATATTACCGATCCCATTCATCTTCCACGCATAGACAAGCCGTCGCGGTCGGTATGAATAAATATAAATAAAGAAAAGTGCACGAGTAACGTTGGCATACAGCCAGCGCATTCGAATGGAGGAAAATGAAAATTACCGTTACGAGGGGCTAGATAAAAATAAATATTTGTTGTTTACATACAAGGCGCCAAGCTTGGCTAGTTGACAGATTGATTGGTAAACAAATAAGCATGCTCACGACATTCTACGTTTTTTTTTTTAACTCACGTACGAGTGCCTCAATTTGTGAAAAGTATGATATAATTTTTCATTTGTTCTCCCTTTAATTTACTAGAATATATGACATAATAAACTATATTTTTTATCTACTAACGTGCATAACTTTCAATCATTTCCATCCTCGGAACTTCCTCATGATAGAATTTAGACGATCTAAAAAACCGCACTAGCGCCATCTATTATCGGTCGGCAACACTAACTCTCGTGTGTGCTTGAATTTACAGATTATTATGATTTATATTTTTTATTTGCATATTATAGGTACTTACAAAATAATGATGTTCAAATATAATAAATTATAATCATCACCATATTAAGGGTCGCGCCTATCAAAATTGTTTTGGTGAATTTTATTTTTTATATCACTTATTTTAAATCTCTCTTATAGCAAAGAATACTAACTATTACTACGCTTCTAGTCAGTTATGTTCATACAACTACCTATCTATGTTAAAATCTAACACCAGGAATATACCTATTTTAACTCAGCAACTTGCGCAGTTGTAACACAAAATATTATAATCGTTCAATTTTCATAGGAACGTTGATGTGAAGATAAATTACTTAATAAATGCAACGTAAATCATATTTGTTCATTATTCAATTTCCTACGGTTCTTTTAGTACGTCTATTTATTACTTCACAACGCAGTAAATATTCTTAAGAATTTTTCTAAATAATGAAACACAGACATGACAGCGAGATATTTCCACTTAGTTCAATAATGTCTTCCGTAGCACTGCAATCGCATGGATATTATTTATCTGAATTTATGTACGTATATTTTGACACAAATCTTTCAAAGTTGGTCGGTCTCATATAGCAGTGTTGCCACACCAAACCATTGTGGTAAGCCTCATTCCGACACTAATACCACTAGCAGTGTTCAAACTTTTGCTAAAACCTAATCAAGTTTATATTAAAATCAAGTTAGTGCTTTTAGTCAACGAATTATGTTAATGTTAGAAATATTGATGGTTGTCAAGTGATTTAACAATGTGAAGTTTGTTGATAAACAATCTAATTGTTTATTAATTAACTTCCAATGGTACGTGTCGTGGCTTTGATTCCCGCACGGAACAAATCATTCTATGGCAATGGCGTGCAGGGCATAAAGACAAAAAGACACTGCTTACCCTAATAAATGAATTATTAAGTAATACAAACGATAATAATTATGTCACTGGCTATAATATCAGTTGATTTAAGTCTTAAGGTGAGGTGGTCAATCAAGAGATTTGTCTATTCTTGGAAGAATAGAAATAGAAATGGTCATGTTACGGGTGCAGGTTATGTCACTCGTGGAGCCTCATCCTTTGCAACCTACTGCATTTTCTTTAAAAAAATGTTTTAATCTTGGTCCGCCATCTCTTGATCTTCAACTTGACTTTTATATTGACTATTTAGATATGCCTAACCTTTATCAAAACGAGATTTAATATAAGATGGCTTTTGGAAAAGGTCTGGATGAGGAAAGTTACCGTTTAATTTCATTTTTTCAAAGGTCAAATTCAGTATTCGCATTTCTCCTCCTCCGCTCCGCCTACTCCACTTCTCTTCGACAGCACGTCTTGACCTTTGCTTTTAGTAACCCGTCTTGTAAAACGTAAGTGACGTTTTATTAGTTCATAAGGTTGAGATACCTATTTGTTTTTTAATCATGAACCAATTTTTAACAAGATAGCTCGAAGTTTACTCTCTCGCTATTGAAATTATTACCAGAGTCGAAGTTAATTATAATTTTACTTACGCAGTAGACCTGTCTTATACTCGTACCTAAAAGATTTTATCAATAGGTAAAAATTCTATATGCTTTTTTGACTTTTTCGGCTTGGCCAAAATTAAATTTTCTATGGGACCAAAACTTAAATCGCGAAAATAACTGCTATTTCATACAAATAATTCAATACTAAATATAAGGAACAGCTGAAAATTTTTTCACGATTTCAGGGTTGGTCCCATAGTAAAAGTTGTTCATAATGATGAGTACAATTATACCCTTAAAGGGATCGGGACTAGAAAGGTAAGCCTTGTATACTTATAACACACACGTAAGCGCAACACAGTCACTAATACGGATCTGCAGCCACAATATGGCTGCAATTAAATGCTTTTAGACAGAACTCCTGTGTGTGGAACGTCCTTTGATGTGTCTTCCGTAAGATACTGAACAGCAAAGGAACGTATCTTACGAGATAATGGTTCCCGCAATATCTGCATCTTAGTTGAGTCATCGCGTTTTATACAGCCGCTTTCTGAAATGAAAATTTTAGGATGATCTTAGTTTAAGTTGTGTTTAAGTATGGTTTGACCAAAAAATCCAAAAATATGTTTCTGAATTGAGTTTTGTTTGGATTTAAGTTTCCATTTGTGGGAATTCTCAAACTCTCATCAAAAACAGGTTGTCCAGTTAAAACCTTTGCGGTTCACATCACATTTGACAACGCTCAAATTCTACTTAAGTCGGATATGAGTGAAGCATATGACTACATAAACTCTACTATGTATAGTTATAACATGTTTGAAAATTATTTCTTTCTTTTTCAAAATTATTTGGTACTTGAAGTAAAGAAACCCAAAAATCAACGCCAAGCTATGAGGCGTCTTTTGAGCTTAAAATAAATAAAAAAATCTAAGATTTCCTCACTTTGAGACTTTCGAACACGTTTCTAATTTTTCTGCTCTCACGTTTAGAAATCTAAGGTTAAACAAGTTAAAATATGTGATGTAACAATTCTTGATACTATGTATAATTAATATAAAAAGAGAAAATTAAAAAAAATAGAAATTAATCTCTTTAGAGTGACAAGTTTTAAACCTCAATGACTTAATTAATCTTTTTTAATTAGATATACGAGTATATTGCAAAGCGTGATGCACATATTATTATTATGTATGTGGAATTTCGATATACGGTCAATATTATTCCCAATTTTGTTTATTTTCGCAGTAACAATCTTCATGTTTCTTCCATCTTTTATATCCTACGCTGCACGCGGCTTCACCCGCCATTTAATTATTTTTTCTTTTTGCTCGGCTCCTAAGGGTTGTAACGTGATATTGAATTTCCTATAACCTTCTTCAAGAATTCGGTTATCAAATGCAAAAATATTTTTTAAATCCTATTAGTAGTTCCAGAGGTAAGCGCCTGCAAACAAAAAACAAACAAACTCTTCAGCTATATTAGTATAGATTTACTCATAAACTTAGAATATTTTCGCAAATCTCGTACTTTGATGCAAGCGGTCTTTCCTTGTATTGTATAGAATTCAGTAGAGCGATTTAAGATAAGCCACGCCAGCGTGTGACGTCATTCAGAACGTGCTTATTTGCCCATGCAGACGCTCTGTTTATTAAGTTCTCTTCCGTTAGTAAGATCTGGAGCTTAAATAACTGAAACTGAACAGTGTATTAATTAATTTAATAAGGTTTATATTTAATAAGGTCCCACAGCTTGTGTGTTTAGTAGGTTACTTACTATGTTATCTATACATTAATACGTGAGTAAAACTTTGTACTTACCCCTTTTTAAGCATAATGCGCGCACAGAGGTGTGTGTGATTTGGCATAGTTACAGTTTATAAATAATTATGGAGGAGTGCAGAAAGTATTAAAGTCGAATTTCGACCACTGGGCGACTAGTAGTCATAATTAATGGTTTAATTAAACATACTAGCTAATTATAGGCTAACAAGCCTTCATAAAAGTTGAGGCAATAAAAAATTTCAATACCTATGTAAAATAATATTAAACTGCTAATTAATAACATATTGATAAATTGATTCTGCTACGATATGAGGTCCTATATTTCTAGTCCCGAACCCTTTGTTGATCCCATAGTAAAAATTGTTCATAATGATGAAGGGATTGGGACTTAAATTTTGGACCTTGTATAAAGCATTTGCCAGGCTACGGGCTCAAAACTTAATAAAAACGAGCCTACGTCAACTTACCGAAAAAATAATTAACCCCCATGTTACCAAAACATTTTGGGCACAACCCTATATGTCATACAATGGACAATTGGACATGGGCCGTCGCTTTGTGATTAGCAACGGCACCCCCGAGACAAGACAAACCCCAAAGCAATTTTCCACTAATCCGATATCTGTCCGAACCTGACCTAATTCTTTGCATTCATACGGAGACGCTAATATACGAGGTGACTGACGAGGTGTGACTGCCAATTAGGAGCCACAGTGTAGCTATTAGCGGGAGGAAGACGCAAATGTACCGCCATTAACACGTATACAGAATGCGATAAATGCCTCAGCTGTCTGCTGTATATGCATAATATGACTATGTTTATGGAAATTGCCACAGTAAATCTTGAGGTCATGCATTTAAATTAGCAGCTGATATAACTCGCGCTTAGTATTATGTTGATATTTGTCTGTTCGATATTTGAACTTGACATTCGTATTCTTACTTTAATTTTTTTAAAGAATGTTTTTTTTTTACCTAGTAAAAACTTAAAAATTAAGAATCTTATTCGTTTAATTGTACAGTTTATTATCTCGTAATTTACAATTTCACACGTTTTTGTTTCTGTATTTTTCGCGTGTTATTCTTAAAAACTTGTTTGTCAGTAAAAAAATACATCAAATTACCTAATGGCAGGCCTGTATTCGGATAGAAACAAAGTCTTTAAGTAATTAAAACACGTAAACACTCATTAGCAAATGGTAACGTAAATAATAATTTTACTATAAATTAACCGCCCTTACGCGTCTCATTCAATTTAAAATAAAAATACCGGAATTAAATAAAACGATAGGTAATTATCAGCCACAACAAACAAATTTGTGGAACATTAAAGTGTAAATTTCAAGTCACGCACGCTGAACATTATTATTTATATGTCCAATTCGACCTCAGCCATTCGACTACTGTTCATGTCACGTTATCAAGGAGGTCATCCGAAAACAGTAACCTACCTTTTATTTCAAAATGGCGTTTATGTCAAATTATAATTCGAATTACAAATTTCAAACCATTCGTTCCAAACGGTTGAAAAGGAAAAATAAAAATAGCTCTTCAATTCAGTGTTCCTGCACATCCTCTGCATGAACTGAAGGAAACTGCCTTCCTATGCACTTATACCGAGACGTACATAAGACACGTACTTCAAACTAATGGGCTACATCCATGATCCATCCACCTTGCTTGGAATATCCTGCACGCCCTATCATACAGCTAGCTACTTACTCGCATTCCTATGTATACGTTGTATTTTTCTCATAACCCTTCCGAGTAGGCTTGCCAACCGTAGTGCACGGATTTACGGGACATTTGCAATCAACATGCGGGACATGGCTAAAAAACCGGGACCCAGCTGACGAGTATAGGAAGGCGAGAAATACAATTAGAATTAATCAAATTTAGCTTTCACATCAGATTCTTGGAGATTTCTTGCAGATTATATTCATTTACAAGTTATACTGACACATTAATTTTTATTTTTCGCATGCTAACAGGGAAGATGGTTGATCTTGATTTATTAATTATACCACCATGTACCTACTGTACCCATATTTGAAATATAATTATTTTTATCCTTATTGTAAGTTGGGGGTGAGAGGGCGTATCGAACAAGCGAGCGGTGTTCGTTCGACGACCGCTCGCTCTCTATTTCTGCCCGAAAGTTTAACCATATCATAAAACGGGACAATTGGCGTCCCGCACACATCTTTCGCGGGACGAGCCTTCAGAGACGACAGAAACGAGTCTAAGCGTGAACTCACGCTTCCATATGTCAATTTTACGAACAAATTTTGACAGATGGAAGCGTAAGTTCACGCTTAGACTCGTTTCTGTCGTCTCTGAATGTCAGCCTAAGGCTTTAGAAACGGGATGTCCCGGCTCTCGCGGGACGGTTGGCAAGCCTACTTCCGAGATACGAAATTTCGTCCTATTAACCTCCCCTTCTTACGTAAGGTCCTACGTGTCCTAAATTTGGGTCACGGTTACGTCTCTGGGTTGCACATTTTTATGAGCAATATTAAACTTTTGCTAATCTAACTTCTGGTATGCGTATCATGAGGGATATGACGCATCAACATCAATCATATCGCTTATTACAGCTTTCTGTAAACTATAGCAGCTTTTTGGAAACTTTTTCTAAAGTTTCTCTTTAATGCGTGACTGGAATTTGAACGAAAGCTTTTAATCGATTTTTGTTACAATATTTTTCGTGTACAGGCAATAAGGTCATGAAATTAACTCATTATTGTAATGTGTTTCGAGTAAGCTCTTGGGTACACAATCAACTAATCGAACCTCTAATTTGGTACGAGCTAGGGCTGTTTTTAGTTCATCTAATTTGTTGACAAGTTAAATAGAAATAGTTTTACATTCGAGCATAGAAATAATAAGTAGGGCTCCCCTATAATAAGTCTATGCGTTCGAGCTACACTTGACGTCTATTAGTAACGAGAACCAACCTGCTGTCACGTTCTGCCACACCCACATCCAAACAAATGCTCCACTTCAACGAGCTCCGAACAAGTGAACATCAGCTGTTTTCCATCCTCGAGCCTATCGACAAGAACGACTTCCATCGCTCCTTTGAAATCAAATAAATCAAACGAATTACTCCAAAAATAAGCAATGTATTTCAAACCCTTGAAGATTCAAACGAAAGTAAAAGTCATGCTTACAATAAAATTTTGCATCTCAGTAAGCGAAACTCGAATAGAGCGAAGAAGAAATGTGTCATCGTAACGAAATTATTGTTGAAGCCACTAGAATCTGATAGTAAGGGTGTGTGAACGGAGCATGCGCGGTGGCCAAGGACACGCACCGCGCCTCAGTCTGGCGGGAGGCAGCGCCGCGGCCGCCTGCCCTCTCGGACACCACCTCTATGTCCCACGATGCGGAGTGCCGCAGTGGCCGACGCGTAAGTCCGACCCGAACACCGCATGCCAGACCCAGCCCCAGACCCGGCACCGGCCCGCAGAGCGACCTTAAGCTCGGAAGCCCCGCGGTCGCTCCGATTCAGTCTTGTAATTGGATTTTGTCGTTCGATAAGCAACGTTATTCTGATTTGATTGGCGAACGCTTTCCGCTTCGATATTGCAGCTTGCTTCTTTCACTTCTTCCGAGAGTCTCTCGTAGCTTTATGTGTACCCGCTTTATATGTATCGAAACAATTTGTTTCATGTCGAATGTGATATGACGACTTACGTAACTTAGTACTACGGAGTCACTGGTGCATCACGATGCGATTATAAGATCGGCACACGAGTGTAGAGTTGAGCGGACGCTGGACGTGAGTGGAACAGTTAGTGGACATGACTTGCTGGGAAAGCGTAGGACTGCTGGGCCCATGTGCGCTACTCGCTTCGTCAGATGTCCGGGTGAGTTCCGTACCCCAAGGAAATCATCATCCCCAAACATTCTACTTCCGTGGATTATTTAAATCCGATTTATCCATTGTAAACTTCCACAACAACATATCCTTTAATAAAAGTTACGGATCAAAAGCTCAACTGACCCTTGAAATTGTGCTAGTATGTAATTTTCTAAATCAATGAACCATCCCTTTTACAAAAGTTTGTGATAGAGCGCGGTGTTAGTAAAGATTTATTCAAAAGTCATTACAATTTTTAATGGTAAACATATTTTTGCGGTACATAATTATACAAATTTCACAGTGATTAACTAATTAGGGGCATGTTTTTAAAAACAATTGTTTACTAAACAAATGTCATTAACGACAAATAATAGTTTTCTTAATGAGAATTATCTATAAGAAATCCCAGTTATATGCAGACTCGCGTCTTGTGAAGTGTTCAGTGAAAATGGTGTCGATAGTGCTTCTAACAACCGAAGAGGTCCTACAAAGAAATCGATTTTGGTCCTGCTTGGATACAGTGTGGATTACTGAAGAAATGGAACCGTTTGAAGAAGTTAAACAAGAGCATATGTTCATAAAGCCGCTGTCAAGAGACTTCTATTACACAAAATACCCTGATATACCTAGAAGTGAATCGGATGACGAGAATTCTTTAAGTTTAAACGGGTTTAGAAGCAAACACCAAGAGTGGAAATCTAAGATCTGCATAAGAAGATTGGAAGCGCGACGACGTAATTCACATCAATCGCATTCAAGTTGTAATGATGTCAGATTAACTGGCAGTGGCTCGCTTAATAATTTAACTAGAAGAGCTATTTCTCTAACAGAAAATCAATCCAAAGACATTCTACTTTCTGCAAATAATGAAAATAAAATCACCAAAGCAAATCTGCCTTCAAAAAGTCACGACAAGAAAGTACAAGATTTTTTCAAGCGCTTACTAGAAAGTGTGCCTCCACCACCATTAGAAGATTTGCAAGATTCAATAGCAGATATTAACTTCTGTTCAATCGTAGAACCGCCGCAAGCCAGCACTGATTTTAATGACATCGAAGTACCTGGATATGCAGACTTTGAAAGTAATAAAATCCACCAAATTGAGAATGAAAGAAACTTATTACCAGCAACTTCTACACTAAAGAAATCCCAACGAAAAGTCAGCTTTAATTTAAACACTGAATTCGAAAGTAATGAGTCATGGTATGATTCTATCTACGGTATATCTGATATGATTATGTCGACTTCTGATGAAAACATTAACGTAGATTTAGAAGAGCCTAATAATACTCACAACGATCCTGACGATCAAGATTTTTATCCATCTTGGTCTGAAATACTGAACGAATGCAAAATAAATGATAGTATAGTACGAAGCAAAGAATCTTTGGTATCAACTGAGAAGGTCATAAGCCAATCACATTGTATTGATGCTTCAATTCAAGATTTCGAAACTGACGAAATAAACGACGATGAGGCTGGATATGCAAGATTTGCTATTTATAAAATACATCAAACTTTGAAAATTCAAGGAAACATGATAGATTCTTCAACGATGCAAGACTTGGGTACAAGCGACTGCAATTTTGTTAATGAAACGCAAAACGATCCTTCATTTTTCGGGACAGTGTATCGTTTAGCTCCTAATGCCCTTGAAGATATTCAAGAATCGGTAAAAAGTGTACAATCAAGTAGGTAAACACAAATAATGTGTTTTTATGAATTCAAATTAATTATAATTATAAATAAATGTATGTTCTAAATATTAAAGCGGCTCTTATTTCGTACTCTCGTTATCTAAAAATAATACATTAATTATAGAACTAGGCCTTTGTGAGATACTGCGCTTTTTCAAATTTAAGTATTATTTTTCTTTCTACTCTGATTAATTCAACAGTGCCTGTGCGTGACAAGAGTTCTGATTTAATTTTATTTGTTGCAGCCTCCAGAGAACGAACTGCAGAAGAATTCAGACCGCGTGCTTTCTGAGCACGAATTGCGAGTCCAGAGATCGTTGCAGAAGCTCAATGTGCCGGAATGGTGAGTGTAGAACTCATTGATATTTCCAATCTGACATATAGGCCAGTCTATAGGTTATCGAAAGGGCAATCAACATCTAGTCGCGCTATGTAGGGTAATGACAAATATAATCTGCACTTAGAGGTTATAACTACTAGATTAGTTACCAGCTCACGGCTTTCTAACGACTAGTATAAAATGTACTTGATGTACTCTGTTATAAAATGCCCACGTATTTTTTGCTATATTACATAAATATTTGGCTAACGATCTTGAATACATCTAATCTAATCCGGCAATTATTATGATTTTAATTAGGACACAATTTCCACTATTAGATTATATTAAAAAATTAAAAAATAGAAAGACTACTTTTCTAGAATATTATATTTAAGTAGGTATTATGAGCATTAGACCTACAGGTACGTCTCGCTTCACTCACAATCATGCCAAGGTTTTAGGAAAGGCGTTCGATGAATTATATCACGACTTTATCCGAGCTACTTTAATTAGCTTCTGATATATGTTAGTGCTCATGTTAGTATTTTAGATATTCTAAAATAATAACTTAAATAAACCTGTTCACCACAGATCCGGGTTAAAAGCTTAAATCGGTGTCCATGTAATTCGCATTTGCTATGCTACAAGGTACCAATTTAGGTCCCTAACTTTTTATACGAGACAAAAAGTTTCCTTAACTAATAGATTTTTAGTTATTGTTCCTTTTTCTTTGTCTACGATTGTTTTTGTCTGGGAAAGAGTTATGCGATAGTCGATTTTTGCGTTCAAATATAATCAAAAAATGAATTTTCGCAACGTAAGTTACATTTCCTTACTCAAATGTTTTCACGTTTAATTTTACGAAACGTGAGCATAGTATTATAAAGGTTACGTGATAATACGCAGTTTACATGCTTAATTCTCATAACTGTCTCCCAGGGTAATGAACTGCTGGTCGGTCTTTATTGTAATTAACGTTGCCCTAATTGCATCTTGTCTAGCTGGACTTCACGTGACCTAAGCTAACCTTTTAGGAGAAGCTTATTTGTAGTAATCGGCTATATGCGCTTACTTACGAGTATCTCATGGCCGTTATCTTGTATTTATGGCAAATATGACTTCAAAATCCGGTTCCGTTACGCTTACGGTACGGCACAACTCTATGAAAATATACTTGTTTCGAAATGAAAGAAAATCAAAACTTCCCAGACGCTGTGGCGGGTTTGCAAGGGCTCCGGGCGATCAAGTTTTAAGCGAGGCCTTTTACAAAAGAAAATTAGGTAGGACTCCGTCTTGTCTCTCGCGATAGCTTGGATGATTGCCCGTACTTACGTTGCTTCTAAAAGGAGGATCGTTAGCAGTTTATTGGCCTTGAAAAAAAATGTTTACGCGGTCTTTCTCATAAAATGACATAAAAGGACCTTGAAAACGAGCATATTGTCTTCCAAACAGAAAACGATCGACTTCACAATTAAGTGGTTTCACGTTTGGATAGTCAAGTCAGTCCTGAAAATTACACACAACACGTATAACCTAGTATGCGTTATCAAGTCAGTTTTCATTTATATTTTACAGTTACTTTTAATTTTTAATACATTTCGAGACTTTAATGTCATTCACATTTCTGTCTGTCGTTTGCGCAGCTAAACATTATCATCAAGCCGGTTTCTGTCAATTAATTACGTCGTAATTAACCTATTGACTTCTTTCCATAATTCAAAGGTTTTAATTGTTCATTTGGAAACGTGTTTATGTTTATTAACTTATATACTAGTTAATTAACTTTATAACATATTATGTTAGCCAGTGGCGAAGAGTCCATACAACCCGATTCCCATCGGCTTCCCTTTAGAAATTGGTTAATGCATAGACCAACAGACTGTGGGGTAGATGAGCGGTTTTAGTGGTAGGTAGCTGAAATCTTAATGGTTTGTCGGCAGTGTTATGACAAATTATACATTTATTGGTGAGTGTTTGGGGGGGGGGGGGGGGGGTATATTTGCGACGGTTTCCCCTTTGAAAATTTTCACCCTTCGCCACTGATGTTTGCCTATTTAACAATAATGGTTTTTCATTTACTAATGTTTGATACAGTACGTTCACTTTTAAATCATATTGAGATCTACTTCTTCGGTATCTGCGTCAAGAAAACGCCGTTTGGTTTTTCCGCGTAATCAATTTTTCCATTATGTCATATTTCCAGTGAAGGAAATTATATTTCCTCGGCTTGATGAGCTAATATCAACGATATTTCCATATTGGCCACATTTTTCATCATCACTTACTTTAGGTAGGTACTTATAGGTTCTACTAAAGAAGAGAAGGGTGTTTTTAAAATAATGCTAGGCATCGATGTCAATTACAGAGGCGGCTTATCCTCCCATACAATACAATGATATTTACTACAACTAGATATAGTTGTAGTAAATATCATTGTATTGTTTTGTATTGTCAACAATACCAGCATCGTATCGCAGTTGACGACATGAACATTGTTATAGTAGGCATCGATGCCTAAAATAATGATGCTGATATCGGATGCCGCATCTATGAAAGCGATTCGCATTGATGACAAAAATATCCAAAAACGCCCAAGTCTACTATACTTAGTACAATGTTGGTACTATACATCATACATACAGGCAACAAGTGGTTTTATTCACTACCGGATATTTCTAAATTCTTTCTTCTCTACAGGTACAAAAATGCACCAGCGCCCCGCGAGGGTTTCCTTCTCCGCAAA
The DNA here is from genome assembly GCA_932294325.1 of Allophyes oxyacanthae. NCBI lineage: Eukaryota > Metazoa > Arthropoda > Insecta > Lepidoptera > Noctuidae > Allophyes > Allophyes oxyacanthae. Next base: position 15,034,308 of record OW028611.1, read on the forward strand.
CGACTGTCTGACGCGTCCGCTTCGGCGACGCGCTGGAGCGGGCTCAATTCGAAGACCACATCGCTGGGTAGCCTCGGTGGCAACCAGCAGCCGCCTCCGCCACAGCTTTCCCCCCACACCACCAGCTTCGGCAGGTGGTCGACTAGCCGCCTCAATTCTAATCAAGTAAGTTTTAGTTGAAGGCTTAACTATTAGATTATAATTTAGTTTATCGTGTTTTAGTTAGCATTTCTTTGTAGACTCATGGTTTATATTTTCCTAATGACAATTATTTACGAGTAAGATTTTCCCTTCTTTCTTTGCATCCTCTATTCATAGTTTAAATGACAAGCTATGGCTTGTCATTTAAACTATTGCAAAATTATTATTTGCTAATAGTATTTTGAGTAGCGATGTATCGTATGCGATACATCGCTACTCAAAATACTATTAGCAAATTCAAGAAGCATAAAAAATATAATATAATCATTAAAAGCATCGTTATTAAGTTCAGCCACCTATATCCAGCGTAATCTACTAGGTAGCTATTACCTCGTACCTCGTACATACTACACTCGTTTCTTCGAAGTGCTCGCTACCTTCATACGGCTTCTCTCGTCATTTCCTTGGTAACGGTTCATTCACCGATTTATTCGTGTTATGTAAACGAGTCTATTGTACTGATACTTGATTGTGTTGTTTGAATTTTAATGGTGACTGGCCAATCAACCATAAAATGACCAGTAGTTAAATCTATGGGTTTTTTTTAACGTAATGAAGCATGACGACTCTACACTTCCTTACTGAGACAATGAAATTCATTGAGAGGTAATGAACGAGACACGTTTTTTATCGATGTCGATCAAATCAAAAAGAACGACCAAATTATAAGTAATAGTTCAAAATTTTACGAGTATGTAGTATGTTATAATGTTTCTAAAAAGACCTTACCGTAGATGAAAATATTCTATAATAACTGCTGGTTTAATATGATCGTTCATCGCGCAGACGTCACCGTGCTCATCGACACGCAGCAGTATCAGGGGCGCCAGCCCGCTGTGCTCGCCATCTGCGCGGTCATCGTTCAGCGCGCGACAGCCCTACCTCGGCTGGCGGAGTCAGGAGCGACTGAACAGCACCCCGCGAACGCCACATGAGAGGTAAGAGCTTAAAATAACAATAATACTATACGAGATCTTGATCACAATTCGCTCCGCTATAAAAGAAAAGCTGGCATTTTGTAAGAAGAATCACAACTTGCGTGTGGCTGACGGGCAATGTAAGCTCTTATTTAGCCTCAGATCATATCAATTACAAATATAGATCCCTTGTTAAAAGCGTTTTCTGTAAATCTATTAATTATACAAAACTTATCATTTATATTTTACATAAAATGTTCCAGGCTAGCATCTTCCCTACTCCAGTCTACACCGAAATCAGAAGCATCTGAGGCGTCAAAAGCGTCGGAGGAGATCCAAACATCGATCAAGGAAGTGACGTCAGCGATAGTACACTACGTGTCTGGGTTGGAGCCTGCTAACGGCGACATCGACCAGCAAGCGTCACCGAGGTCCAGTCAGAAGCTGTACTGGCTTGAAAGCTCCTTTGTTGGTTAGTTAAATTTCATTTCATTATCACTTGCATTAACGGTGAAGGAAAACATCGTGAGGAAACCTGCACACCTGAGCATCATAAAGTCCAAAGTAAAGAATGGTGTGTGTAGTCCGCCAACCCGCACTAGGCCAGCGTCGTGGACTAAGGGCTAACCCATCTCATTCCGAGAAGAGACCCGTGCCCAGCAGTGGGACAGTAATGGGCTAGACTTTTTTCTTTCTGTCTCTTTAACGGCCAAGGAAAAGATCGTCTGAGAGGATTACAAAAAATTCTCGATGGTGGGTGTATTCCACCAACCTGCACCAGGCCAGCACGAAGGCTATTGCTGAGATTAAATAGAGCGTACTAAGACTTTGCTCAGACTTTGTTTTAGAATTAGGTACTTTCTTTATTGACTCTGTTGGACTTTAGACTTTTTTATTGGCTTCATCGGACTTAACGTATGCTCACTTCAATTTCAGCGTGTTATGACTATAACTTCTTAATCAAAGTACAAGCTAAGCATATAAATAAGCTTAGCAAAGTCTAAGTAGGTACGCTCTGTAGATCTCAGCCTACGACCTAAACCCTTCTCATTCTGAGAAGAGGCCCGTGTCTTGCAAAGGGACAGTAATGAACTGAATGATTTTAATTTATTTAAGATAGCTATTGACTTAGATACTTTGTAGTAATAGGTCAATGACGGTAACGAAGAAAGCTTACCTTTCGTGAGCAGTTCAGATTAGTCCATACTTATAGCAACGGCAACTCAACCTTCAAACGATTTTATAGATTGGCAATGAGGACTTATCGTTCGATTCTATCAAGTGATCTTGACATTATGCTTCGTTGACACGATTTCTACAGACTGAGGGATTGATCATTGACTTGACTTATCATATCGGGTTTAGCATTATAACAATTTATGTCATAATGTACTATTATGTTAATATGATTGGTTTTTTGTTCAGGAAATGGTTTATCCGTATCCGGGAAAGAACTGCCAATTTTTGCCTTATGTCGTAAGGCAAAAATTGGCAGTTCTTTCATCAAATAAATTGGACTCTGCTAATCTTTGTGGATAACATATCAAGCTATACATTTTCAGTATAAGCTGACCTCTCATTGTACGTAAAGTCGAGGTCAGCTCATACTGGCAATGTTTAGCAAAATATGTTGTCGTGTGTACAAGGATAATATACCTTCCATGTTATCCCTTCTGCCCTTTGCTTATGTAGTCTGTTAACATTTTCCAGGTACGAAGCCGCTGGAGTCTCCGCAGACGCCGCTGGTGGTGTCGGAGGCGCTGCCCCCCCCGCACCCGCGCCCCCCGTCGTCGCTGCGCCTCGACCACCGCGCGGCGCCCGGTGAGCGAGCGTGACCTCTCCACGAATACACTGCAGGTTTCGCTACATCATCAAACGACACATTCCCGTGTAAAAGCAGCATTGCACATGCTAGCATCGAAAATTTCGACACGACGAACGCAACGCGTGATTTTTAAAGCCATTGGGCTCGCCCAATAATTTTGGACTTCAAAGTTCTTTCAATACAGAAATTTTGATAGTTGCGAAAAATCATGAAATTTGCATTTATGTTTTAAGAGTCTGAACCTGCAGTGTCCACACTTCGTTAATTTTTATGTTACGTTAATACTCCGTGCGTTAATTTTTGTGCTGTTCTGTGTATTTAGTTATTTGTGAAATGAACTCTTTCAGCTTTTAGGAGCTGAAGGAATTCATTTTGTGAAAACCTATGTGTAATAGAGCTTTATAGACTGTGTGTAAGACTCAGGACCATTATTATATTATATTATTAATTATTATTTGTGTCAATATTGCACTATTTTTGGACTCCCGATAAATATATTGTGTACAAGTGTTTTAATTTTTTGCATTGTGGAAAAGCACTGGCTTGTAGACGCTTTATTATAATTTTATTTATGTGTTTGTCACACGCAGCTTTGTATTTAATTTCAACTTGGCGGTGAGTCAACCTTTGAAATTGAGAGTGAAAAAATTCCAGTTTACAATTATTGGCATGTTTGATGTACGAAGACAATCCCCGCCAAGTTTATTTTTTATACCATGAACATAAAAATAATGAAAGGTACATTATTATAATGCAATGTTTATTGCAATGTTGTTTGTTGTGTTTGTGTTTGTTTATTTCTGTTAAGAAGTTTCATTCTATTAATTTTTATCATTGTTACGGAAATAGTTTCCCTAAAAATCTGGTAACTAAATCAAATATATATGATTATAAATGAAATAGTCATAGTTAAGATATTTTTTTGTTTTAGATATTGCCATAATTATAATTTCAATAGTAATCTGACACGAACCAGTAATATCTTTTAGTAATAATTTCGTCCGATGTACAGATTAAATTATTTTTGTTTGTGTGTTTATTTTAATGCAAAATCTCTAGTAATTAGTTTAATGGCTAGTTAATATAAATAGATTTGTAAATAAAATATTATGTTGCTATGTTTTATTTTAGGTGCTAATTCAATTTTTACCTGCTTCAAAACTTTGACACATTTCAGTTCTAAATTCGTAAAAACAGGCTTTAATAAATGTCACAAAATATTTGAATAACGAAGAGAAAGTTCTACGTTGTTCACATAATATTTTATAAATATTTTTTTAACAATACCAACAGTTATCAGAACCATAATGAAGTGGTGGTGAGAAGTGACGGTATTAGTCTGAAATCTAGAAAATTTCAAGTTCCTTCTACGTAAATCACCTCGTAATTTATGTTGGGGCAACTGCTCCTAAGTAAATTATACAGGTTCTGATTAGGTTAGAATTAATACTAATTAATTTTGCGTTCAAAATTATTCGCTCTGCCGAACTACGAAAGCGTCACGAAATATAGACGACTATGTTTAAAAAAAATTGTCTATGACAATATGTAATGGCCGCCTAGATAATAGCGCCAAATATCAGTACATTTAGCTTTTATTGCAGCTCTCTAAAATCTAATTTATTCCAAATATACAGTACCTAAAAGAAAATGTAATATCAATACGTAGTTATAGGCTATATATTATAATATTTGTATGTTAGAATCTCGGTACCTTGTTCATGTTTAAAAGAAGACTACAGGATATTGTCTTCATTATCATTTCAATATTGTACTTTTAGTTACGTTTTAATCATAATGATTATTGAATATATTCATTTTTATTTTATATATTTTGTTTTATTTTTATTTCTGTGAATGTGTGTTATGTTTATTATTGCTTTGAGAAAAGTCAAGCGACAACTATTGGCAATATTCACGCGCTTTCCGTAACTAAATGCAGCACATAATAGTTTAATTTTTTTATTATTATTTTGCTTGTATGCAACTGAGACTCTACTAGGAAAAAATAAAGGGAGGCCTATATATTCAAATATCTAAACCAAAACAAAAACTCACTTATTTCTCTGTGTATTCCCCGAGTCTCCAAACTTCGTATTCCCGATATAGGTACTCTATAACTGCATGTTATAGCAGGTATAATCATAAGGTAAGTTATAATAATGTTACACACTCAATTTAAAACACATAGGTTTTATTTCGTCCAAGTCAATTTCAAAATATAAATCTATTAGAAGTCATAGAACATCTAAGTAACTCCCGAACAACTGAAAAAATTCAACCACACTATACAAAACTACGTCACAAAGCGTCCCTTTCTTTTCTAATCGATCATTGAATACCGACTTCCAGACTGGCAAGATTCCTCACGTTCCCTCAACTTAGGTATCTCGAGGCCGTCTCCAGGCTCCACCACTCTGGAAGACGTGCTGGACTCGCTCTTGGGGTTGCCGTCGCAGCCGGCGAGGATACCCACGCCTCAGCCCAGCCCTAGGAAGGCTTCCAGCCCCTATTATTTGATGGGCGGCAAGGTATATAGGTTTCTTTACTTATCCATGTAATATTAAGTACTTTAAATTCTCATTGGAGATTGTTTATACGTAGGTAGACTTGATTTAAACAGATACAAATTAGTTACTCTAATTTTTTAACTGCTGATTATTAAGATATTAACCGGATACTTCATACTATAGGTAATTGGAGTTAGGCGAGAATAAACAGTTGATGCGGAGATATGAATCTATCTCTACATAGTATAAAATAAAGACGCTTTCCGCGTCTGTCTGTCTGTATATCCGCTAACTCCTCCTAAACCACGCAACGAATTTTGATGGGGTTTTCACCATCATATTGAGCATTTCTTCTGGAAGGTTTATATGTATAATACTTTCATATTTAATTTATGTATAGTAGAGAAATTGCACCCGAGCGAAATGGAAGGCGGGTCGCTAGTAAGAAATTTTTGTGACAATACACATTACACACTCGAACAGTTGCGAGAAAAAAATTGAATTCAAGCCAAATAACATCCCAAGCTGTTCCTACCAGTCCTAAATATCCGTCCTCAGAGTCCCCGGTACGAACAACTGGCTAGTAGCGGGCACAGCAGCGCTTCCCCCGCCTCGAGGTTCCTGGGCACGCCCAGCGACGGGCACAGCTCTATCACCGACAGCCCTGACCACGACCGATCAGGTAGGAACGATATGTAAGTCTGAGCCGTTCCAATTTTTCTATTTCATTACCTCACACACCAATGATCAGGTCGAGCTTTAGCGTACTACACTAGCACTAGCTATTGATTTTTTTTTGCTTGTTAGCCATATATCTGTTACGCTGACGGATGCATCAGGCCTAGGTATAGTAGTGTAAAATTGGTTCCTTTTCAAATTACCTTTCCGTTTACTGATTACGCAGCATGAACTGTCCTCCGTGGCATGGTTGGTTATTTGATTTCCTGGTGTTCCTTTTAATGTTGGTTCTGGGTCTTACTAAATTATTCGATGTTTAATTCATTAGTTTCACTCGGTAAATTAAATAAATTTCTGAACCGAAATAATCGATGTCCTCCACTATTTCAGGCAAGGATACAGTTGATAATCCTGCCGCGATGCAAGAGTCGAGACGGCCGCGCTCGGCGCAGGGCGACCACTCCCGTCGGAGAAGTGAGCCCTTTGCCCAAACAAGTGTTTCCCTCGACCGCCGCACCAGCCTCGATGCCGCAGCCCTACGCCCTACTGATGGTCACCTAACTCACCATGATTCCCGAGCTTCCCTATTATCTCTGCAAACAGAAAACAGCACAGACGATGCGTTCGTCAAGTGCAAATATCCAAAATGTCCCTCCCGAGCGCCTCTAGCTGATGCCAAACGTCACTACAAAAACTGCCACAATTGCACCACGATGTATTGCTCAAAAGAATGCCGAAGGGCTCACTGGGAAAAACATAGAAAAGTCTGCTTGCACACCCGAGCAAGTACTCTGTGTAGACAGATCATATCAGCGGCTAAGGAAGACCTGGATGCCTTGCATCAAATTAGCACCATAGGTCATAAGGGCTACTTGGCTCTCGGAAGAGGCGTCGTTAAAGTATTCTTCACTAGTCCTGAAGCGGCCGAAAAGTTTACCACACACGGCTTCCAATATTTAAGTGAGCCAGAATACATGAAGTGGACATCTCTTCAGCCCAACGAAATGGGTGTAGAATTGTACACGGAAGTCGTCAAACTTTGTAAAGCTTACAATCCTGAGACGAGGGTAATTTTATACGTGGCTGTGTGTATTATCAGTGAAGTGCCGACAAAAGGTGCCGTTAAATGGGAAAGGCAGATGGTGTCGAGATGCGCAAAACTACGTCTCAGTAAAACGGTAACCGTTGTAATACAAGAACAGAATAGAAGGCGACACAGAAGAGATAGCAAGTCTACACCAGAGGACAGAGAAACTCTAATTCTGACTTCTAAATTAGGAAACGCAGGTGAGAAGAACGCAGCTACAGCGCACAAGTTCAGACAAATATGTTTCCAAAACATATCGAAAGAGCTCGAAAATAGAGGCGTGAATTTAAAAAAGCATTTTCCTGAAGTCTTATCGAGGTTGGGAGCATACGTTGATGGTACAAGTGATAGGTTCATTCCTATGACCATATATCCGAAAGATGTGACGAGTGGGAAGTCGTTTATGTGTGTGATCATGCCAGACAGTGAAGTGGAGAGTGGTACGCCGGTGGACGGTAAGGTAACAACAGTAGACGTAGGCGTAGATCGGTCACGACACCAGCTGTCTACTCCCATGTGAGAGTGTTATATAAAATGTAGGTGGTTAGAATTAGCCACTCGGGTTAGCAGATAACGTCTACCAAAAATGGTAGTAGTGTAAAAGACATTGTGGTTATTGGTGATGATGTATTATCCAATTCCAATCCTTATTATTATTTAAATTTTAATCTCCGAATATGAATCTCGTGTGTGAAATGAAAATAATGTTAAATGTGCCCTTAAATATTATATATTACATTATTTTAGATACTTACTAATGCTAATGCTAGCTACATATTATGTGCGTTATGAAACCGCATGTTCTTTGAATATATTGATATTACCTATATCATCTCTTATATCTATGTTGAGCATTTCTTACATCATTGAATGCCCAATCTCATGTTATCTACTTATCTATTACGCTTGTAAACTGAACATCGAATTATACAAGGTTTCTCGGAAAGGGGGCAATTGTTGGTACCTACCTACTCATTGTTGATCATAATAATTGTTCATCATAATGAACCATCGATGTCTATAGATATGCTTAGTGAACTCAAAAAGTGAGACGTGTCAGATACTCCATTTTCAGAAAAATGGAGTGGTTGATCACCAGTCAAATGCCGTTTACAAACATAATTATTAATTTGTATATTGAATAAAAAATATATAATAACTGTAGCTATTCCATTAGTGCATGTATCGCTGTTCTATTTAAATATAATTCGAACATTGTCCAATTTAGAATTTGACGTTTTCAAAAAATACGTCTCATTTTTTTAGCTTCCCTTTGTATGACAGAGCGTATCTATAGACATTGATGTAATGAACAACTTTTACTGTGGGACCAACCCTGGAATCGCGAAAATAAAATCTGCTATTCTATAAATTTTGGACTGATTTTTCAATGGCAATATAAAATTATCTAGCTGTCAACTTGAAAATGGAATAATTTTTGTACTAAATTATCAGAATAACTTATCATAATATTGATTTTTTTGTATGCAACAGCTGATTTTATTTTCGCGATTTCAGGGTTGCTCCTATTAAAAGTTGTGCATAATGATAAGTAAAATTATCGGCTTTATATAGGTACCCTTTCCGAGTAACCCTGTATACAAGATTTATCTCACTTTGTACAAAAAATAGGTTGAAAACTAAAACACATAAAGTTAATGGATCCCATCAGCCTATATTTCTATATAACTATTTCAAAGGTCAATAAAGACAATAGATTTTTTGAACAAAGTTACCAAAAACTGACGTACTTATTAACTACAATACATAATAATCTACTAAGGCCCATTTTCACCGACAAACTATCAGATGTTTCAAATGAAATCGGCCGATTACCCATACAACAATTCATGTGTAAACGGCTGCTTTGCTCTAATCGATTGTTATGTTGTCGCTGAACTTGAGCCTAAGCGTACCGTGAGTGAGTAGCCTTATATACTTGTTACTTTCCCTGTTACTATGAATGTGCACTTATGTTAGATAAAATATTAATTTAAGAGAAATATTAAGACGTTGTGACGTGTGTTATAAAAGTACATTTTTTATTCTAAGGATTTAGAACTTGTTTCTGCAATTTGACAATAGTTTAAATTTAAAATGATATTTATTGCAAAGCCTTTATTGGCACAGAGGGATGTATTTAAGATTTTTTTTAAAGAGATGGTGTATGCTTTTATTATTCAGAAGTGATTTTTATACAAAACGTAAGCTTATAAATGCATGCGAGCGATTAGTAAGAAATGCAAAATAAAACAATTCTAGTGTTTTGTCTTTAGATAGATGATTCAATTAAGATTTTTTTTAAAGAAAAGTTTACACATTTAGATATTTGTAGAAACCGTTTTTGTGAATGAGTCAGGTTGTTTCAGACATATGGCTCACTTCACGTGATGTGACGTTAATCGAACCTACTGTAATAAGATACCATGGTTATCCATTGCCCTAAAAGTATTACAGGTGAATTATCATACTTATGATATTGTTCATATTATGACTTCAAATTCAAGTCGTGGTTAGAGGTTTTTGAGGAGGAATTACCACAATTTCGCCAATGTCGCGTGATAGTTATAGACCATCGAACGCTGGAGTTTTGTTCCACAAAGTAGGTACCTAACTCTAGTTCGGTGGGTTGAGCTCACCATGTTTATAAACTTTATCAACAGACATATTGTACTCCACAGATCATAAGGTACCTATAATTAATGCCTAATATGTGATTGTCATAATTATGTCAAAACTTTCAAGAAACATCCAGTTACATATCCTCCAGCGGAACGGTGTTCAAGAACCTCGTAATGACGCTGATTACTGCTCAATCAAAGTGAATTTTAAAGTTATTATTATAATAATCATATTCTATGGTTCCCTACGTCACATCACAATCTTAGAATTTTACTCATCGGCTAGAGCGGGAATCTTTGGGGAACGGACAGTATGAATATGCAAGTGTCAAATATTCCTAATGCTTTACATTCCTCAAACAGTTTGAACTGGCACAAAAAATAAATAGTTTTGTAATTAAATAATATGGTGCCAACAAAACTAGAAACTTAAGTATCTTCCGGTAATTCCAGAAAAATACTAAACCATAATTTAAAATACTGGAGAAAAAACGTGTGTTGTACGAAAGTTAAAATTTAGCAGCATGATTTTTTCAGTCGGGATGGTCAGTTTGTTTTGTCTCATTATCATCTTTACAGGACATAGCCAGCGACTTTTATAGCGGCTACACGAAGTATAGATCCATCAATAATTACCAAAAATAAAAAATAAATTGCATTGTTAATTCAAATATTCCGAATCGCAAGTTCGATTCGAATCAAATATTTTTAATAAGGCCTATATTGTTCCGAATTTGACCTACATATATTGTCAAGAATCATTACAACTAAGATTAAAATTTTGTCTCAACTCAAAACACAAGTGAAGGGAAAATGAACTTTATTGGTTTAAAAACAATAAAATTAAAACTTTCGTACATGCACACGCTTCATTTTCCTCAGCTGCGGCTCTGCGCTGGCAACATATTTCTTCCATAAAGACATTCTCTGTGGTAACCAAGCTGTATTGTTTAATTATTTCTATCGTTGTTACGTAACTTAAATACAAGAATATGTAATTAGTTGTTTTGGGTTCTGGGGAGCTATTCTGTAAGAACATCTTTCATTTCGATTCGAATCTCACTCATAATGTCAGTTGATATTTATTTTGTCGAATTTACATACGATAATAAAAGTGTATTGCTTTTACCTAATTATGAGGAGCTGTGAACATGACTAGAGGATATTCACAGCTCCGTTATAAAGTTATCGTATTCAATTCGTCAAATATAACCCGACTATATGAGTGAGCTTCGAATAGATGCGAGATGTTCTTACAGAATAGCTATGCTGCTTCATTTTGTGAAGGTACCGTCAATCTGCCCAACTTTGCCTAGACTCTTAACTTTGCCTGGGATATAAAGCTGTCATAATAATTTATTTATTTATTTATTGGCAACACTTAGTCCAGAAATGTTTTGGGCTTAGAGTACTAGTCTTTACTTTATGGTTGTAGGTAAGTACAAGGATACGTAGTATCTCTCAGTAGTCTGTGGTACAAGGCAAAGTGACTCCTTACCTTACAGAGGTGCGCAGATTTACTGATGTTGTACTTAGCAAAATTAGGAGTCTAGGCAAAGTTGAGAAGTTTTATCGGTACCTACATTGTAACTAAGTAAAAGATCGAATGTACGACGGTTAAGGCCGGCTATAAAAGAAGGAATAATAGGTAGATACCCGATCTTTAGGACGTTAAAAGGCCAGACCACACGCTGCGGAGCGACGGAAAAGGCCAAATATTGTTTATTGAAATCTTGTCACGCCGCGCCGTGAAGTTCCGCTGCCGTGAAGTGCGTTCTATCTCTTAAAGTTTCATTTATGCAATTTTGGCCGCGTCACTCCGCTGCAGGGCAGTTCCACTCAATGCGGTCTGGCCATAAGTACCCACCTACCTACCTAGTTGCCCCTTTTAGCGCAAATTGAAGCAGCCAGCCCTTAAATTAATAATTAATAGAACCTATACCATTTTGTTGACTGTATCTTATCCCTAAACTGTCGATATTATAAATGCCTCATCCTTTTATGATTGGCTCTTTAACGCATTTCTCACAGTTGAAAAAAATCGAACCTCTGTTCTCAATAACGTTCCTTCAAAAAAAACTATTTTCAGGTCAAATAAATTAATATTTTTTTATATTATCAATGCCTGAGAAAATGTGTTGAAGAAACAATTTCATATTTTAGTATCATCTAGAAAAAAATATGGCCCATGATGCGAAATTAATTAATGTCTTATCCTGTGTATGTATAAAAATTATCGCTCATTAACATTTTTCTATATAATTCTATAATAAATTATAATTTAGTCATTAATTAAAACTAATCTATTATGACTACTATACTACCTACTTGTAAACGCCTATAAAGATTTTCATACATTATTATATTCATAATGTTGCCATATCAATTGTTTTTCATAGTCTGGAATCCAGATTTTTTATCTAGTTGTCCCTTATGTATTTAAAATAAACGGCCCAGCTAATAATTTTCTTTTATTACATTATGTATATACCTTCAGTTATCGATCCTTCAATAGCTATAACTTCAACCTTTCCATATTGTAACTAAAATAATGGTGAGAACTCGGTGGCCCTAGTGTCAGTTTATTTTAACGATCTCGATTTTACATATCGCCCGTGTTCTGCGTCCCGATTGGTCCGCTCCGAACTCTTCACCAATCGGAGCGTCGAATGCGGTCGTTGCGTAAAATCGAGATTCTAAATATTTAATTCTTATAACAAAAAAAAAGTTTATAATGAAATTAACAAATTACTTTGCGAAAATATCGAAGCAAATAACACAAGTAACATTATTATTTTATAGTCACAACAAATGTTACCAAATACTTTCAATGTTAACGTCATTAGTTTAAGTAAGTAAGTAAATGTTTATTTTCTCATCATCACATTATAGATACAGTCACAGTAATTAACATTTAAATGAGATGGTTAAAATCTAAGTTTAAATAAACTTCAGAACCCTCTTACGCGGGATGGGTTGGACTTTCCCAATCGAGTCAGACCATCTTTAAGTATTTAACACTCAATTTACAATTACGTAAGTAATATAAAATCCATCATCAACACAACATTGTCAGTCATATATTGTTCTTTGTTTTGTATTTGGCGCTATTGCGTGATTTAGCGCCGCCCAGGGCACAGGCATAGAGGAAAATTATATATGCACAGGGTACCCAACCAATAGACATCGACGCCCAAAGGCGCCAATCTAAGAGCAATATATTTGCTCTTAGGCGCCAATAATTTATTCAGCTCAGCGGTGGCGCCATCGCGCCAAAACAAAGGCATATAGAGGATTCTTTGGTCATTGCGCCAAAAGAATACTGGCAACCCAGTGAACTGTGAATATTACGAATTCTATTCTCGATAATATAACTCATTAGGTTACAAAAGTTATTTATTTATTTTAAAAAGTTAAACAAATAAGGTGATAAAAATAGAAACAAGATTTATTGAGAAATCTCTGAAATTACGGAATCTTCACAGAAAATCAAACAAAGTTACATTAAAATCAACAGTTTCAAAGCCTGTTATATTATCGAGAATGTCGTTGTCGCAAAAATTATCAGCTTCTTGAATACATTTCCGAACGCACGAAGTCTTTGACCTTTGACCGAGTGACATTATTATGACATCTAGTAAAATACGGACACGGTCGGGTAGTAAGCCGTGTAATTTAGAAGCGCATTATAGTGAATTATCACGAAATTATAGTATTTTTGGGCTGATAAAATACATATAAATTTTTCATAATCATGGTGTCGTCTAATGTGATGTATGCGGCAGTGCCAATATCAGTTATAGTGGCACTAGGGTTGATTCGTAAATGGAGGGCTAGGAACTGGGCGAAGTGTGTCAGCAATACGTGTTTGAGAGGGAAGACGTTCCTTATCACGGGCGCGAACAGTGGCATAGGGCTGGAGACGGCCAAGGCGCTGGTGAAGAGGAAGGGACGGGTGATATTCGCTTGTAGAGACGTCGGTAAAGCTAAGGAGGCTATTGCTTTAATTCGGAAGGATCAGCCCAATGGGGGTGAAATGGTAAGTAAAAAAAACAAATAAGAAAATGAAAAATAAAATTTAAAACAATAAAATAAAATTGTTATTATAACTCTTCAGCAGTTATTTATAACTATGATAGTCACAGAGATAAAAATATTGTATCAGGCTGTAATAAATGTTTGTTTACAGCTGCACATTGCTTGTATACGATATAATATGTAGGTAGGTATATTCAGTTTGTTCACAGCATGTGACAACCGAGTGCTATTTATGTAATAATGACAGCATAGTTCAATGATGACTGCTGAGATATTCATATAATATATTAAACAAATAAAACACACATACAAGACCTATGAGATAAAAGAAAGATTCCATTTCAATATCACAGTGGTCTAAGAATAAAGAAGTATATTTTATTACTAGCGAATAATAATGATGACTTTATCTTAATGTTCTTATCTTCGTTAATATAATATTTTATAGTTTGTTTGTAAATCAACAGGTTATCAACATTAAAAAATGTATGTACCTATGTATGACACAGAATAAACCTATAATATGTGTTTCAATGTTAGGTTATCTTGAGACAATAATAAATCTACAATAAAAAAAATTCAATGATTATGTGATCATAAATAACAAACTTAGATATTTTCGTGTTTTGAAATTTTATTTTAAATACCTCCCAACAATCAAATTGTATGTACTGCTCATGGCAGATATTTTATAGCATTTTTTGATAAAATACAGGTCCTGCCTTTCTAGGCCTGATCCCTTTAAGGGGTTAAGTGTACTCATCTTTACAAACAACTTTTACTATAGGACAAACCCTGAAATCGCGAAAAAACAGCTGTTCCCTACAAATAATTCAATATTACTCTACTAAATGTATGGAACAACAGATTTTTCTTTTGCAATTTCAGGATCGGTCCCATAGTAAAAGCTTTTCATAATTATGTGTGCAATAACCGCTTATACGGATTGGGACTAGAAAAGTAGGACCTCCTTATATGTATAACCTTTTCAAACACCATAAAATGAGAAAGCACTACTTACTATAGTTACTCCAATGATATTTTACAAATAGACGGGCCATACACCAACATTAATGCACTAAAAAATGGCGTAAACTTTACTATAGCTACATAGTAGTACATATAATTATACAGTGCATGAAGAAAGGAAAAGAAAATGAAAGCCACAATACGCCATGTTGGTTGTTAAAAAAAGATGAATATAAACGTTTCGTTATATGGCATTAGCTGCTGCATGCTCATTCTCTCAGTCGGTGCAAGGCATTTACCTAGCATTTATCTTGCCAATATAGAGCGCGGGCAACGCGTCTATTTGTAAAATGTCATTGGGGTACTCTGTTTTATCTTACACATGACATGTCTTATTTAGTAAACAATCTTTACACAACCGATTAATAAAAGAGTCATTTATAAAATACTACAAATCATTTATTACATGTAGAATTTGTAAAATTTGATTCCTTATCAAAGACAGTTAAATTTAACATTTTTTAATAATGTTATTTGTTCAAAAGACCATGTGAAAATTGTTTAGCAAATAAGACAAATAAGAAAATAATATAAAAAATATAAATTACTTGGTTGGTCTGTATATTTGTTTGAGATGGACCATAAACGAAAGATGATTTAAAATGTGCCATCAACGTGATAGAACATGAAGCAGCAAAACAATGCTAATGATGCTAATCTAATTTACCCATTCCAGATCCCCATGCAACTGGACCTATCATCATTTGAGTCCATAGAAAACTTTGTAGAAGTAATAAAGGCGGGCTTCCACAAGATTGATGTACTGATCAACAATGCAGGCGTTGTTGTGCCATTGAGCCAAGACCTTAAAACTAAGGAAGGATTTGAAATTCACTTCGGTGTGAACCATTTGGGTCATTTCTACCTTACTAATTTACTGTTAGACCATTTGAAAAGGGCTACACCAAGCAGGTATGTTGAAAATTCATTATCATGTATCAGGCAGTCAATTAACAAAACCTTTGTCTAAGAAGCTCTAATTCGGAAGTTTAGTGTGAAGTTTAATTGCATTTGGTCAAGTAATTAAGTTAGTTTTTTTTTTATGAGCTCACCATTATTTATAGGAGAGTCATTGTTAAAGTATGGGCACAATGAATTATAAATAATATTCATTGTTGATCTCACAAATTAATAATTGTTCTATGACATATTGTCATTGTTATATTTTATGTAGTGTCCGACCGAAACAGGTTTTTCAGCCGAAACCGAAACCGAAACCGAACCTTCGGCCTTGCTCTCAGTTTCGGCCGAAACCGAAACTTACGTAAACATATTTAAAATTTCTATTGTATACTGAAATCTAGTGAAGTATACAATAAAAATTTTAATTAAAGAATAAATATTGGGCAAATAAATATGAATTATGAATTGAATTTCAAATAGAAAAAAATACTCGTACTAAGTATCTATCTAGTACCTATCTAGAGTTGAAAACTGCGGAAAGTTTTCGAAACTTTGGAAGTTTTCCGGAAATATTCCCGAAAACTTCCAAAACTTCGGAAGTTTTGGAAGTATTCAGAAATTATTTTTTACTTATAAAAACAGTAATTGGGGATACTTTGTACTTAAAATATGTTACATTTAGCTAGATTTTAAATATTCGAATACAGCGAGCACAGGACGGGATGCGGGGTAGGGTACATTTGTTAAAAATAAATATATTTCCAAAACTTCCGTCATACCGCTCTGTGTTTACATTATGCCCGTTGCCTTCGTATGATTTATTATATATTGAATAAAAACCGTTATTTCATCAATTTGCTTCAATAGGTATCATAAATAATTTAAATGTAATTTATGACAAAACAACTGATCAGTGTACTGCACTGTGTGTTTGCACGCCTACCGGTAAAACATGGCTGAGCCCAAAATTTTATATTCCACCATGCTTTGTGTATAAACCATGTTTGCAAATAAAAATATCTTTATCTTTAAAATAATAAAAGAAAATAGAACTAAATTAAAGGATCATTTTCATTTGACGTTACTGATTCTGAGTAATCCCAAAGCAACGAATTTGTTTCTTTCATAAATAGAAAAACATAATTTGAAAACTTCCAAAGTTCCGGAAGTTTTGGAAGTTTTCAGGAAACTTTCCTGGAAGTTTTCAACTCTATACCTATCCAAACTAGCTAGGCACCAAGCGCGATAAACAGGAAAGGACGAGGTGAGATGACTGACTAGGATTACCTACGCGTAGGTACATCTCATCTTATGCGAATTATCGCATGAGATGAGATATACCTACGCGTACTCTCATAGTTAAAATTAAATAAATAAAGGTCACACAGTAAAATCTATGATTTTACATCTGATTTTGCATCTACTTAAATGTTAAAATAAGGATACAGAATGTAATCCAACAACAATTACCTATGAACACGCAAATCCAAGTAAAATCTAAATCAAATATAACCTCTTTTATTTGTCGCTTAAAATAAAACTCAACAGAATGAAGCTCAATACCTAATAATTGCCACTGAGATAAAATAAATAATAATTAACAACAGAAGTACAAGTAAAAACATTAGAAATACTTACCTAAAATCATTTATGTGCAAAACACAACCTCAACTCCATGCGATTAACAATGGACGGCGGCGTTACGATGAGTTAGCCGCGGAGTTCGCAGACCGACGCACGATTATCCGCGAAAGAATTCAAGTTTCGGTGCGGCCGAAGGTTTGGGCATTTTTTTGGCCGAAACCGAAACTTAGGCCGAAACTAGATTTTTTGGCCGAAACTGGCCGAAACCGAAACCGAAACCGAACCTTCGGTCGGTCACTAATTTTATGGCATGTCTGAAATAATCTTTAGAAAAAGCATGTTATTCACAGTAAAAAAAAATTGTATGTGGAAATAATTGAGGAAGACTTTGTTTTGAAGTGCAAGAAACCAAGACTTATAGCATAAAGGATTAACAGTGCTGCTGGCGACCTTCACGCGCCCCATAATAATGTCAAACGTGATACTGTAGACAGTTAGATATGAAGGTTAATCTTCACTAGTCACCCATATATAATTACGCCTGTACCTATTTCCCGAAGCATTAGGCCACAAAAAGTGTACTGATTGGCAACTAAAATTATAGTTGTATATGTGTATTATGTCTAATCAAAATGACGAAAATGATGATTTATTTATTTATTATTTATGTACACACATACACATGACAAAGAAAATAAGTAAAGATATCAAGTACAAAGGTACTGCTTATGATGTGTGTGTGAGAAAACTATGACGTGTCTCCTTTACAGAAGACAAAACGAAAAAACGAGAGAGAAAAGAGATGTTTTGTCCCCGATTTATCTCTCTCTCACGTTCTTTTATTTCCGTGCTATCCCCAGCATGTCTACTGTGAGATTTCGCTGTTATTACGAGGCTAGAGTATCTTACTAAACCAACAGTTCTTGTTAGTTAATAATAAACAAACTTGTACTATTTTAACTAGGCCAGGTGGCTCCAATGTATAAACAATAGATACACATGTTTTATGTCTTGTAAAAATTCAATATACTCTGTACATTATGAGATTATAAATAACATGTACCTCGGTCAAGTCAATGAACCTTAACTGAAAGATAAAATAAATACATACCGGTCAAACATATAACCCTCTCCGTAGTCGGGTAAAAAACGTATATACGGTGTAATCTAAAACACCGACATACAAGGCCGCATATAAAATATAGTATTAATGTCAAAAATTACTTATCATGTTTTCTGTTAGAGAATCGAATGCCGCGTTTTATCAATGTTTCAATGGTATTGTTTATGTAATATCTATTTAAATTACTCTTATACACTTTTTACATGTTTAAAAAATAAGAGGAAAAACATCCATTGTAGTAGTACTTTGACTATGATTACGTAATTGTATGTGTTTATAACATATTTGTTTCCACACAAACTGAATAACAATAAACTATTTAATATTCATTACAGAATAGTAGTTCTATCCTCAACGCTGCACGAGCGCGGGAATATCGACTTTGATGACTTGAACATAAGGCAACAAGTGGAACTGGCAAAGAAGACCGGTGCCAGCGCCCGTCATAATCCTGGGTACTGCAACTCGAAGCTGATGAATGCGTACTTCGCGAGGGCGCTAGCGTGCAACCTGAGTGGTTCTGGCGTCGATGTTAACTTGTGTTGTCCTGGCTTCTGTGCTACTAATTTGTTCAGGTAACATTTTTTATAATATTTTCCAAAGTTTATTAAAATAATTGATGTTTCCGTTTGCATTAAACCGTTATTCCTCTATGATTATGAATGGCACTAAGGTCATGAACTTGATCACATGACCTGGCGGGCTCGGCTACTCTGACACACACAAGCCTATCGTCGCCGCGCCGCCCGATCTTTAAATTCCTACATAATTTATGAATCAACTGCAGCTTTAATTTGATATTCCATTCATAGATAGGAGCTTTAAAATATTTTTCGTTATTAAAATAACACCTTATATAAATTTGCATTTGCATGAATGTGTTTAAACATTCTTGGGTGAGTAGAAAATTAGAAACGTTATTTTTTATTTCAGATATTCAATAAAATGGTACCACTACATTCTCATGGCACCAGTGATGCTATTCTTCATGAGAACTGCCAAGCAAGTGAGTATGATTTATAATAATTTAAAAAAAAAAGTAGGTACGTAATAATTAAAAAAAAATATGTTTGGTATTCACAAATCACACGCACGATATTTTTAGTGTAATTTGTGCTGCAGAATAAAAAGTCAGTTTATATAGTTGGTTAAAAAATTAAATCATTCATTTACACACAATGAAACATACATTAAATTATATTTAAATGTTGACGTACATTGAACGTCATTTGCTTATTTTGTTGCTATGTAATACAAAAATCTGATAAGCTGTTTCCAAGTTTTCAGATAAACAAGATCATTTATCTTGGTATGACGAATGCAAATCTCTTTACACAAAATAAAAATACATTGAAGTGTACATTTTATAATCCCTACATGCAGAATACTGTGTAATATGAAAAGCTTTTCGTCTATAAAAAATATTATAGGTGACATTTTTAAGATTTCCCATTAAAATTAATTAACTTGGAAGTTAAATTAAACTTAAAATTACCACATGACGATTGTGAAACACTAACGGTCTTATTAAAAAATATTATGGCTTAAAGCAAGTCTTGTAAAACCCAGGTTTTAAGATAGCCCCGTCTCATATATGAGTGTAGATAAAGAATATTTCTATTCTATTCTAATTAATTGATAAACCAAAATTCCAGGGCTCCGAAACAGTTGTCTTCTGCGCTACAGACCACAGCATCGAAGGTAAAACCGGAAAATTCTACCGGAACTGTGAGGAGTATTCCTCCAAATACCTCTTCGACAAAGACGTGGAGACCAAGCTGTGGAACGTCAGCGAAGAGCTGGTGAAGGCCAGGAAACCACTTTGAAGACCTGGGAGCTGCTATAGGCTTAGTCATAGATGTGTCTAGTGCCATTGCCGTACGGTGAATGAGTTAGGTGGTATGTTTATACATACCTGCGTCTATGTAGATTAACTGAATATTTAAATAGGTAGACTTTTTACAATAGATTTTGGCCTAAAGAAACGAAGGAAGGAAGGTTTTTGAACAGAGTATCTTCTCCAGGACCAACTTACCTGGAACCGTGCACCTAGAATCACGACGTTTTAAAAATGCCTACAAAGGCCCGGTTGAAATAAAAGACTGGCTTTGAGGGAGAATTGTATAACAAAAAAATGTATATGTGTATGGCTATAAAGGCCGCTTTAGATGAATCACAATATGACATTTGTAATATGAATCATATTACAAATGTCAAAACATCTACTTAATTGACAACTCTTAATGTCATGCAAATAAGGTTGATATTCAGTAATCATCTGTTTGACAGTTCCTATGCAGATCAGTAGATGAATTGCTCTTTGTGGCCTTTTTAGGCCGCCTGAACGTAGTAAACGAAAAGGACTGCATCAATGAAGAATTACGATGTAAACTTGTTCGAATCCAAACAGGCGCGCAGGACAGGAAAGCATGTATGATAGGACGCATGCGCGTAAGACACGCACCCGCCGCCTGATTACGTATGTTAAATATGACAGTTGCTGTCGCAAATAAAGGTACCATCCGGTGGCTGTGGCTGTCAGATTTTTCTTACTTAATCAAGGCGCCCGCGTCTGTCGCGAATCCCCGACTCCAACTAGAAAAAGAACTATAACTTTTGAACGGCTGAGCAGTTTTTCTTGAAACAGCTAAGAACACTCTCGATTAAGACACCTTTCAAACGAAACAAACTTAATCAAAATCGGTTCATCCGTTCAGTTGCTATGATGCCAACAGACATACAGATACACACTTATAACCTCTTTTTCGCCGGGGGTTAAAATAGGCCCCTAGTATAACCAACACTTCCGAGTTATTTTGAGGTCAAGTTTTAACTTATATGATAGTCTACCTATTTAATTGAATCCTCCACTTTACTTTAATTTTGTTAACGCACATCAGATGCAGGTGTGAATGTAGCCAAAGCTATATTTATGTTGTTACAATTAAGTTTTCCATATACCTACGTATATTTCTTCCATAAACCGTTATTACAAGTAGCAGAACAGTTATAATATTTTGAGTTCCTAAAATAGTTTCAAATATGTTTGTTATAGTATATTTTTCCATTATAAAAATGGCAGCAAAATTTGTTTGAATGATTGTTTGTACAATAAAGCATAATATTAGTGATGTACAATATTAGTTGTAATCTTTCCGTGTAGGTTAG
The DNA here is from genome assembly GCA_932294325.1 of Allophyes oxyacanthae. Taxonomy (NCBI): domain Eukaryota; kingdom Metazoa; phylum Arthropoda; class Insecta; order Lepidoptera; family Noctuidae; genus Allophyes; species Allophyes oxyacanthae. Next base: position 15,055,992 of record OW028611.1, read on the forward strand.
TTCTCCAACGAATGTGGATATTTGTATATTATTTATTACACTTTATAATGGGTACTTCTTTATTTATTTATTTTATTTTAGGCCCTCTAATAATCTCCCAATTAAGCAACTAAGGCCCAAGTTCACCGACTATATAACAGACGGTTAGGACACTAATCAACCGTTTGACAGGAACTTTTGTATGGGTAAACGGTCTTTTTCGTTATAAACGTCTGTTATATGGCCCTTAGTTTTTTTATTGCTATATGTACCATCGGCAATTTTTACGGTCGACCATTTTTCGTTTTATTCGATTCGGTCGATTTTAGTCTTTAAGGCTAAAATCGTTTGTGCCCGGCGTCCAAACGCAGAGTTACTAACTCTAAGCGGGCCAAAGTCGTTAGAAGCATTTTGTTTGCGAATTGTATTACTGCGAAGTATCGTGACTATTAGTACAGTCACGAGTTATAATATTTTTCGTTAGGGCAAGTCGTTTTGGCGATGTTGCTATTGTACCGTTGAACCAGTAGTGGATTTATACATTTGCCGCCAGTAGACTATTCAAATTTTACCGCCCTTACCGACCTCTTACATCAATACGACTATATATTATGATTTGTAAAATGTCACTAGTTTGTTGGGTATATTTCTGGGGTACATACTCAGCCTGCTGGTAAAGCCGCCACTGCGTTGAACAATACCATTAATTAAAATGTAGCTCAATCCTAGAAAATAATGAAATAATAAAAACATTCTTGTTTCAAATCTTTTATTAGGTACCATGACTGTAAAATACCAAGCTTCTATTAAACTTTACATTTTGTGAATCCAAATTATTAAGGCGCATGTCACACTTCTATGAGATTAATTGCAAACCATTTAAATAAATAATGGCTCCTATCTCAATATACAATGGTCCACGTTGATACATAATGTAAGTATTGCTGTTAACTCTTCTAAGAGCCATTTGCACCGACAATATAACAGATTTTTTATTTTAAATCGGCAGATTACTTATAGAAAAATTCATGCTTAAACGGCTAACCTTGCACTAATTGTCTGTTATGTCGCCGTTGAACTTAGGCCTAACTGGGTTAAATTATTTTGCTAGGAATGTGTTCGCGACCTCTCGATCAACAAATCGACGCCTAATGCCGCTTAACATTATGATTAGAAACAAATCCGAGTAACTGGAGTTAGGTAATGCATAGAGAGAATACCAGAACCATTGTACTTGGACAGAAACCGCGAGATAAACAATAAGGTTCATGTTCCCCAACAATATAACGGATGTTTAAAATAAAAACAGCCGTTTACTCATAAAAAAGATCCTGTAAAACGGCTGATTTTGTCTTAAACGTCTGTTATATTGTCGGTGAACTTGGGCCTTAATCCCTTACTAATAAACAACTTAAATCTATTGCCATCTCTATTCATTGGCATACAAATAAATAGGGCAGGTATAATTTAATCAGTGTTTTAAAAATTACAAGTATTTATTAGTAAGGGAATTAAGCTTTCATAAACTTCAACAATAAACATTGAGGTAGTTTCGAGACGACAACGTATTGAACAGGAATTACATGCGCCTATTATCTACCCATACTAAATTTAAATAAAAATATATTAATAATACAAAGGGTGCATATTAAAATGAGAAAAAATCGGAGACAAAACCATCACGTTACCATTTTCTTTCTCGATTTTTTGTTTCCTCTCCTATCAAGGAGCCACGAGTGTGGAGAAAACTGGTTTGTCCACCCACCGTGCTGGCTCTGCAGTGTTACATATCACAACCTTGTCACCGGATATTTAGTTTTAATCTTTTAAGAATTTGATTGATATTTCTCATATCGCCTGTCGTGTGGAAGACGCTTAATGATATTCTTCTGATCGAGTCATTGTTACAAAAAAATCTAGTTCATAACCGCTTAACAATAATTATGGTAACCACGAAGCTAGGCACTTAGTGAGAATCAGCATTACAATTACTCGTACCTATGTAAAGCTATTTATTTTCTAATATAAATAGTAACAATTTATACTAGAACGGAGTAAAGGCATTTTCACGTGATATTTTTTGTACAGTATCAACTACAGCGACATTACAAAAAAAAACAATTTTAGATCTAATAATAACACAAAAGCGACCTATTGCAGTTGATTTTCTACAAAGCGTACCAAGCATAAAATTGCACCTGAGTTTGACCCTAAATTCCAATATAATCTTAGAGTTCCGAATAAATCTATGAGACAAAGAAAATAATTTATGATACAACCATCAAATTTTTCATAAAAATATAGGTATATTTACATAAAACTTTTTAACAAAATTCACAACGCGATTTAGTTTGTTGCAAACATCGAATATTACGATTTATTTTATTGCAAAATAGGACCACATTTTAATGGCAATTTTATTTATTAATGTCTTTGGATATTTGGATATGCATTTAATGTGCCCTTCATTTATCAAATATTTCTTATATTGTGTTAAGAATAGAAGAATAATTAATAATCTATGAATAAGATGATACATTTTTAATAATGTAACAATTTTACTCGAGGTCACAGCAAGAGTAATCAAGTAACAACAAAATGAGATATACGTGTCCTGAAAGACGATAATCTAATATTATTACCTTTTACGGCCCTAGGACATGAGGTTTGTGTTAATGTGAGTGCACCACAACATGATTTCGACCAATCAGATTAAAGCGGAAGCTGCCCACCGTCCACCATGCTTATTTCTGCAATTCTGCGCCTACTCACACGGAGGCAAATAACTCTGTATGTTGGTGCTACGACTAATTATCATTATTATAACATAGACACACCGCAACAATTAGTATCAAGCAAATAAATAAATTTGAAATATTAGGTAATAGTAATAAAATAATGTATCAAACAATAAATTAATATTTATATCACACAACACAAAAAAGGACGGCAACTATATCTGTTAGTTTATTTCATAGAAATACAATAAGGCTCAATTCACATCAAGATGGCACCGGCCGGCACGGCAGGGATCAACAGCTAGCCGCGGAGCCTAGCGTTTGTGAATTGGTACAGAAATGGGCAACGCAGTGGGTGGATGGCAGAAGTCAGGCGGCTGCCGTTTTCTTTTGACAGATCGCTTGTGGCATCTTGACGACCAACGGCGCCGCGGGCGGTCTCGCAACCCTTTCGTACCTCTCAAGCGATACTATGACTTTTAGTAATGAAGATAAGGTTTAAAATACTGAAAACTTTTTGGCACTAGAACTGCTCGCCGCTTCGCTGCTAGCCGCTGCCATCTCGATGTAAATTGAGATTAAATTTCACAGATTACTTCGCAGTATATTAAATTTTTTTTACTTGTAAGTTGGCAATGGAAATATTTCTGGGAGAGCTCGAAGTAACCTGAAAATCCTTTCAATGTATTTACGTAACTTCCAGATATTTATCACTATATACAAAAGTTTAGGCCGAGTATTCAAACTTTTTAAATCAGTGAATTGCAATTTCAAGGGTCAAATGACAACCTCTTTTGTAGATCTTTGGCTTACAACAAGAACTATATATAGTATGTTAACATAATTATATAACAATATGGTTAAATATATATCAAAAGGTATAAAAATAAGTTACAGCCGGTAACATTAATATATCGATACACTCCCTGTAGTTATACAAGGTCCTACATTTCTAGTTCCGATCCCTTTAAGGCGTTATTGTAGTCATCATTATGAACAACTTTTAAAATAAGAACAAACCTGAAATCGCTAAAAAAAATACAACCGTCCCATACAAATAATTCAATATTACTCAACTAAGGGCCATGTTCACCGACGAAATAAGAAACGTTTAAAATCAGCCATTTACTAGTACAAAAATTCATTGTAAACGACTGATTTTGTCTTAATCGTCTGTTATATTTTCGGTGAAAATAACAGATGTATAAATGAAATCGGCCGATTACCCATACAACATTTTATGTTTAAACGGCAGATTTTGCTCTAATCGTCTGAACTTACCTAAATGTATCGAACAGCAGATAATTTTTTTACGAATTCTGGTTTGGTCTCATAGGAAAAAGTTGTTCATAATGATGACTAGACTAGAAAGGTAAAACCTTGTATTTAACCTTCAAGTACTTATGTACCTTTTAATTCGACCTTAAAATATGGAATGTAATATTCGTATAATAAAATGCCCACGATCTAAGATCTAATCACAAAAATTGCAAATTATTGGAACATTTAAAATGTACCTGTTACTTTTTTACATACTATACTATATGTATAGTATATTTAAATACACGTAAATCTATGCAATATTACGATTTTTACAATACGCTCTACATTAGTAGGTACCTATTTTAATCTAAGTGATATTGTCCCGCAAATTCAGAGGTAATAAATTGCCAATCTGTAGAAACAGGCGTACATTCTATTATTTTACTTTTATAATCAAACTTTTTAAGTAGATTAACGTGTGATTAAAATAACCTTCGTGTGCCAACTAAACTAAGTTTAAACATTGGTGCGTTTTTTTCCTAATTAGATTTCTACAAAACTTCCATATTTCCATGGAAAAGGTACATACGAATTTTAGAATAGATAATTTGTTAGTATCACATTTCATGACAACAAATAAAATTACGAGTGTTCGTAAATTCTTATTTCGAGGGTGGAGCAGAGGTTTGATAATAAAGTACAAGGTATATAAAAGAGATTCCAGCTGTCTGAAGCTAATTAAAATTAATTATTTTGGAATGTTTATCTCGCATAGTTTATCTTCAACATATAACATAATAAACGCAAGTGCTGAAATTACTTTGTTCAAAGTTGACTATTGAATTCATTTCAGTAATTTACAATGTAGGGTTTTTTCTTAAAAGAAGTATAATTTTCGCCAAATTGACTGTCGTTTGAGCCAAAGAAAATTTAATCTTATTTCAAAGCAATAAGACTCAATTTTAAATGCGGTAAATAATGCAAAACGAAAGTTTTGATTATTGTATTATGCTATTAACTTAATATTCTAATTGGGGTTCTTGCGTTAATTAAGTTACACATTTTATAGAACACAAGCAAAAAACGCCTGTACTCGCATAAACTAAAAGAAATTTCAGACCACAAACGTAGGTTTAAGATGAGTACCTAGTCATCTTACAGAAATTGATGTGGATTCTGCAGCGCACTTTGACAGAATAACTGAACAAAGGGACGTTTGTCTCTTTCTGTTTCAATGGAAAAAGAAAGTGACAGATGAGTTTAGTCAGTGGCGTGCACTCCATAAAGACACTGCCTACCCTAATAAATTAAGTATTAAGTAATACAAACGTTTAATCTGTAATATCAGTTAATTTAAGTCTAGGTGAGGTGGCCAATCACAAACATTGTTAACTTGACAATACAACAAGTTATTTATGTCTAACCCGTAAGAAATGTCTGTGCACGTCAACTGCGTTTAGTCTAGTTTAGATTTAACAAAGTGCGCAACAGAATCGATACCATAGTTAATATGAAGTTGCTAACCACACAAACTTATTACCTTGTCCATTTTAACATACCTCTGTCATATATAAACCGTTAACCTGACGGTAGAGCCAGTGGCTCACGCGTCGGTGAACCGGGAGCAGCAGGTGGCTCTGATGCTGGATGGTGTGCTGGACCCGTGGAGGGTCACCATGTCGGGGTGATGCAGCATGCCTAACTCTTTCTCCGCCCTCTGCTCTAGTTCCACCCATCTGGAAGAATAGTCCTAATTAGTCAATATATAGCTGTGCCTGGGACACCGTCCGCGTGGACGCTGCGAATATTTAATTTAAATAAAAATTGCCTTCTTTCCTCATGAATCATGTTGCACACTATTTCCTTGTCAAATGTCATCAAGTGATCTTGATGAAATTTTACAAGGAAATAAGGTGCGAGTAGGAATAGTGGGCCGTTTATTCGTGAAAAGGTAACAAGCACACAGAGAGATGGTTTCATTTGCATTTATAATATTAGTAAGGATATCTGAGTTTGCTGCACAATGAGCAATGCGACGATGGGATGGTTGATTTGCAGAGCCTCTAGGGACGATACCCACGTACGCACGGTTAGACAATTTCAGAATAAGCTGACCTCTCATTGTAGGAAAACCCTTATACAATGCGAGGTCAACTTATACTGGAATGAAATGTAGCCGTGTTACCACCGATGCAGCGATGCCCCCTGGATAGACAGTGCTCATGGATCCACCGCGGCAGGTATGAGCAATTTCCATGACACATAATTTATATGTTATGTATAAAAGCTAGTCATACAAGTATCTTAATATCTAGCTATCTCGCTTTTATATCATATAAATTTGTGTAGTGTAATAAATTGATGGGTTTGATTTAATTTAAAGTTTATTTTCTTCTTTTTTAGAGCATATAAATAAAAGCTTGTTTTTAAAAATGTTGTTTTACTATTAATTTTTATTACCTAGTTTTAAGAGCTTTATTTTTCGAATTACATTATTTATGGACACTTTTTAATAGTTCCTGTTTTACTAGTTACCTACTTAAGTTTTTATTTGTACCTATTTAATCTGCTAAATAGTATTCGCAAAATTTATGAATAAAATAAAATATTAACGACAGTTTCCGACTTAGATGAAATGTGTTTCATATAAGTCTGTGTAACTCGTAACTCTTAATAAGTGAAACTGTTACGAAATAGGAAGTTCAAAGCCACGTTACGTAAAGTGTACATAACAATGACACATACTAGAGTAAGCTCATTAAAACAGTTTAGCAAATGTAAACAGATAAAGAACTAGCGCTGCTCTGTCGTCATCAACCCATAAATATATCGCTAAACCATAAACCGCTTTCCATGTTCGTAACTAGGTATGATCAACATGTGAGCCCTTAAATACTGCTAAACGTGAGCCTCTTAATACACCGCTTCATTTAACAGTCGTGAGTATGTGGACATAATCATGAGTTGACGTTTAGTTAGCTTGTTGGTATTCGTTGTGAAGCTACTTCATACTTTTCTGCGACTCCCTTTTCACGGTGTGTAGGTGAAGTTTAAGTTTGTGGAAGTTAGACGATCGGCACTTTAGTTATTAGATCATCCCGAATACCGCTGGAGTGATGAGGTTCAGAAAAACCTGATCCACCTACAAAGAACCGATTCACAACAAACGCAAGACAAGGACAAGTGACTGCTTTTGATGTCGAAGGCCAAGGTCTCTCATTCCTTTTGTCACTGACTAGCTGTTAAATCTCATGCTGTCACTAATGACTGTTACGAGTATCTAAGTTAGTACCTAAGTTATTAGTTCATTACCTCTGTACAGCCATTGAGAACGCCTCCACAACATTGTTATCGTTCTTAGCAGACGTCTCGATGTACGTCGCTATCTTGTTTTCTTCGCACCACTGCTTCAGCTGGTCGTACGATACCTCTCTGTCTTTTGAAGATACGTCGGACTGGAATAAATAAAACGTTGTGCGGTCAGTACTTGAATTTGGATTGGCAGACGGCGTCAATATGAATTAAAAGTCAGGATACGGTTGGCACACACTAGAATCTTTCTAAAGAGAACTCTGCTAAGGAGCAAGGAAAGAGCCTCCATGAGTGACGAAACATGCGATGGGCTGACGAAACATGCGATGGGCTGGCGCAACCTGCAGGCTAATCACGATGCAGCACTCGGACTCTTAATCGAATACAATTGATCGTACGAGTGCTCCTAAACATTCATATCACGATGGCCGGTCGTCCATAGTCGAATTCAATCCGAGCGACCGATTTCGTCTCGATGCCACAGAATACAGAAAGAGGTTGTATCCTGTGGGTTCGGCGCTGCATGCCGAGATATCAGGACTTGTCCTAATTCGGCTACAAATTGCCTAGATAAGTTTTTTTTTTTTTTTAGATTGATAACTCTTTCTACTATGATGGCATGAACGATTCTCAAGTGATAGCTTTTGCTGACTCGACAGAAGAAGCTAAGGAGTAAGAGTTGAAAGAAGGTCTCAATGACGAAGCAGTTGCTAGTTATGGGTAGTTTCTACGTCCTATTGTAGAAACGAAGTGCATAATCTAGCCTCATTTTTAATTGGGCTAAATGTATCAATTCGTATTGTAGTCTAATCACATTTTAATGATGACCCGACCTAATCTAATTTACCTGACGCGGCTTTACATACAATAACTTGGCTAACATTAGGATATTAGTATTACCTACCTACGTTTGATCTTGTCTACGTATTATACCTATTATCTGTGTCTATACTAATATAATTATGAAGCTATAACAAATATGTTATTGTTTATACTTAAGTAATTTTTTTTTTTTGAAACCATGACTTGCTATAATATGGCTCCCCAGCACCAGTAGTCCTACTGGGAATTTCCTGCATCACATTCCCTATGTTTAAGAAATCTAAGTAGCCTTCGAAAAGCTCGAGTTTAATAGCTTCCTGTAGGCTAATACACGTAACTAATGAAGTGCAGTTGCCGCGCAGTTGCAGTAAAATTTTGATCAAAAAAACACATTTGGTATTATCTTAGCTTCAGTGAGATACGATCGGCGTCACTGCAATAAGATCGGCGCGTCATAAAATTACGTGAATTAGCCCTCTGAACGTCTTAATTTGTGGACTAGTGTTGACGTAGGTTACGAGCAGAATGTATTAGTCCAAGACATTCTTCTGCTGGCTTAACGGCATAGATTACGAGACGCCGAGAAATTTGTGATTCTATTCTACTCGATTCCAAATTGGAATATGGTCTTCCAACTTACCAACCGAGCGTTGTTGACCCATAGGGCCATAGCTAATGTAGCTAGCTGTAAGCTATGACGCAAACTGTCGGGGAATTAAGCAACAACGTAACGTGATAAATAAGAAATCAGCGTCATTTCATAACCAGTTGTGTTGTGGTTTTCCCTGTACTACGTATTTGGGAGATCCCGAAGCAGAGCAAGGAAATTTCACTATAAATATATAATAAAAAATAGAAAGTTAATATCTGGAAAGTCCAATAGAAAAACATTAAAAACAAGTTTTCGGTTTGTATATTGAATAAAATAATAATTTTAGGCGAATTATTTATCAATCTACATTCAAAATTATTTGAAGATTTCGCTGTCTAACTGTGCATGTATCATTTGTCATAAATAAATAATTTAAACTAATTAATAATGCAATACTTTAGGTACTTATTACACGTTAAATACTTACTCAACACTCGGGTTACTTTTCAAAGGGTATATAGCCAAATTTTCAATGGTTCGTAAATTATGAACAAGTTTTAATACAGGAACAAACTGGAAATCGCGAAAAAAATGAACAGCTGTTCCATATATTTATTCAAGTAATTTTGTACGCCGTTGACGGCTAGATATAGCGTTCATTTTATAAAGAATAACATCTGTACTCACCTACTTTACCTATGTTCCACAAATAAAAATATTTGTATTTATTTATTTGAATTATTTGTATGGATTATCAATTACTTTTTTACGGTTTTCTGGGCTTGTCCCATAGTGAATTTTGTTCATAATTTACGTACCCCTGAAAATTTGGCTACCCTTTGAATAGTAACCCCGTATAATTATAAAACAGGGTTTAGTAATATTAGTGATACAATATTCTCGCTGATAAAGATTGGCATAACAGTGACGCAACCAATGGACGATGACCCCGATAAAGCGAACTTTTTAACGAGGAAATAATTAAGGAATTTATATGATAGATATAATAATATATGTATAATAATAATATCATAAAGAGAAAAGATTTGATTTTTTGTATACTGTGTTTTTTTAATGGATAAACTCAAAAACTACGGGACCGATTTTAAAAATTCTTTCACCAGCAGAATCCTATATTATCACTGAGTAACATAGGCTATAATTTATGAAGATATCACGCGGGCGAAGCCGCTGGCGGAAGCTAGCGATAGATATACTCATAGTTCTATATCTATAAGTACTCGGATTTTTTTATGGTAGAAGGCAAACTATCCGGTTTTCGGTACCGGTCACCTGTAGGCAAGCACTGCCGCCCATGAACATCGCCAACCTATTTACTTAGTTAGATTACGCATACGTTATTATCGACCTAAGGCTAGAGTTGGAATGCCTTGTGTTCCGGTCATTTCACTGGGTGTTCCTACCCTTCACCCGGAATACAACACGCTTACGTAAAGTTTATGGCGGGTGAAATGGGTGGGACTGTAGTACGGCCACAGTCAAACACGTAACAGTCTCCACCCTATCTTCGAAATGCTTCAACAGTAATGCGAAACTGACCTGATATTATAAAAAAGCCTTAGTCTCTACCACGCTGGCCTATTGCGGGTTGGTGGACTACATGCACCATCGAGAACTTTATGAGGCCCTCTCAAGTGTGTTTCCCCGTGATGTTTTCCTTCACCATTAATGCAAGTGATAAGTGCAAGTCAGAGGTGCGGGCCGGGTTCGAATTCAGACCCTCCTGCATGGAAGGCAAACGTTCAACCGCTAGGCTTTCACAGCTTATCTAACATCAGTCTGGTAAAAACTCCTAACATTTCGGCCCACAAGCAAAAAATCCAAATAAAAAAAAAAGTGTTAGCACTAGATTTACCACAAAGGTTCAATAATATCGCATTATATGCCCGTGACATTTGGATCAATGTTCACCACGTATTGGGGCCATTGTCAATCAGTATATCACTCGATTTATTTGAAGTTGCCCTTTTTAAATAATTACAACATTTAGAAGACCATTACCGGACATAGGCCCGTCCGAAATTCCGCCAGAACACCATGACTTTGACTGCCTTCCACGACCCAACTGCCTTCACGTAGTCGGTTTAGTCTTGAAAGACTCAGAACGAGTCAGAACTTATAAGCATATCTATCATCCATAATATTTTGAACCCCCGACAAAAAAGAAGGGTGTTAAAGTTTGTAGTCTAGTGTGAATCTGTGGATCTATGGATCTGTGTATATGTCTGTTGCCACAGAACTACAATACCTTAGATCCAAATCGGATGGACCGATTTCACTGCAGTTTTTTAAATTGAAAGCTCGTTTAATCGGGTATCATCTTAGGCTCTATGTGTGATGAAAATCTGTTTAGCCGCTCAAAAGTTACAGCTCTTTTTCTAGTTAGAGTCGAGGGTTTTTGACGGTTAGGTTATACTAGCCCATCAACAGCGACCCTTTTAAATTATTATATTTTCACTCGACACGCATTACACCCTACTGAATTATGGCAACAATAGCTTCACTGACTGTTAATTAATGCTATTTGTATTGGGGATGCAAGGAAAGAGCCTCCATGAGTGACGAAACATGAGATCATCTGAACTTTGGGTAGTCAGCCTCGATATCACGGCCGACTGCCGGTTTCCATGTATACTCGAACCAACTACAATCGGAAGTTTTTCCGGCCGACCATTCTCAAGCCGGGCGTCCACTGGCAGCGGATCGGGGTCCGTACCGACTCCGTTTAACTCGCAACAGTAATCTTATTAAAAGTGCTTCCACCAACAAAGAGTCTAGCGGAAAACGAGTAAAAATAGTTAATAACGAACTCTTTCGTTCTCTTTTGCAGTGGAAGGTAATTGTCAAAACTCTTTCTGAATGGAAGTTAAACCTATTTTAGCCAGTCGGGGTCCGTTCCGTCCAGCTATTAGTTGCTCATTAGCCTTTCGAAGTGGAAGCCCGGCTTTAAGACTAAAATCATTTGTGCCCCCGTTTCCAAACGCAGACTAAATCTAAGCGGGCCGCAGTCGTTCAAAGCATTTTGTTTGCGAAATGTATCACCAGAACATATCGTGACTGTACGTACCTTATTCCCAACCACCATGAAGGGGTATCTATCGATACCATTCTTCACTCCTGCATAATGGAGGAACTCGTTCAGCCACATCTTGATATTGTTGAAGGTGCTACGATCATCTATGGCGTAAGCTAAGATGCATATGTCAGACCCTCTGTAGAATGGCGTGCGGAGCGACTTAAACCGCTCTTGCCCTGCTGTGTCCCATACCTGGAACACAAGAATGATAATAATACTTTAATATTGAATTGATATGATTATTTTCCCATTCCCAAACTACATGATTCATCATCATTATCCTCCCGGCCCGTAAACTTCCACTGTTCATTAGCATAATCTCCATTTTTGGTCATATTAGTAATCGGAGTATATTGGGTACGTATATAGTACTAAGTATCGTGCAAGTACGTGCGGCGCACCATTTATTTTTCGTGTTGATGTTTATCGATGTTTCCTTTCGCCCTGGGGAAAGCGAAAGATTCTACCGGACTCTTTACGGGCTAAAACAGAACGGTTTTCCTCAGACGACCTTGGGCTGGGGTTACAGGATTCACTCGCGTATAATATGCGCTGAGCCCCCATCAGGTATTCGTCCATCACTTGAATTGGCGGATCTTATCCCCCTGCGCGGCCTAAGTGCCACGCAATCCTGTAGAGGCGCGCACGGATCACGACGTGCCACCTTCTCAAGCCTGTTTCTAATCGGGCGATGGAATGCCCCGAGCCCGTCGCCCGCAAGCCACAATTCATGGAGGCATGCGATCGTTCAGCGCCCTCCGACGCCCGGTGCGTCTCCTGCAGGTGGAATGAGTGATGGCTCACCCTTTTAGCCGGCTCCTTGCAGACCTCGCAAAAGGAGGCGACGGCTTCGACGCACTCTCGTGCCGGACCATGGACAGATATAATTTTCAATTAAGATTTTTTAATTTAATATTTAATTATTATTTTTTTTAGATATTTTCCGCCGAGAGCGATATGAACCTTGATGGCAGGCTAATATTTTTAACCACGGCAAGACGGAGATCCTGCCTCCACGACAGGGAAATGCTGCCCATCCTCGTGACTGGTCCAAGGGTGGCCAGGATCACTTGTTGAAAAGATTATGCGAGAATAAGTACCATCATTTACTTACATTGAAATAGTATGATAGTAATTAGTCTGCAAAGAGGAGTGATCATTTGAGTTTTATAGTGTTTTTAGTCACAGTCTGGAGTAGCAGTGAAATTACTCATGCACTAATGTCCCTCCCGACAGAGTTAGTAATTGTATGTACCTATCTTTGTAAGCTACTACATGTTGTCTTGGCAAATGTAGCATTCAGTCATGAGTCAATCAATATGATGATGATTTTCTTGAAAAAAAAAACCTTAACAAGTAAGTATATTAAAAAAAAAACCGCTGTTCCTTAGAATTTAATTCAATTATTTTATGAAATTTTATGGAAAAAAATACTTTCCTTTTTTTAGTAGGTACTCAGATGGTATAAACGAAAATAATAAAGTTAAATCTTCAAAAAGTCAAAAAAGTCAAAAGTCAAAGATTTTTATTTCAACTGGGCCCTTGCAGGCACTTTCAAAACGTCGTGATTCTAGGCGCACGGTTCCAAGTGGGTTGGTCCTGGAGAAGATACCGGCAAGAAACTCCATGGATACTCTTTTCATAAATCAAGCTTAGGTACTACACAACAAATGTGGGGCCGCAGGAGCGGCCCCGGCTAAAATTCGATCTCAATTTACACAATATTACAATAAAAAGATAAAAAAAGAACAGCAAAGATCATAAGTACCACTATAATATTATAATTATACAATACTAGTAGGTGCGTACTTAACACTCAAGTCAGTCACCCAATTAAGAATAGGTACCTACCAAAAAGGTACAAGGAAAGCGTTAAAATTTGTGTGTGAAGACAGGAAGCAGTGGGTCACCAGGGAAGCCGCATGTACCGCTTCAACCAAACAATGTAATATAAAACTGAAAAACCTTGACAAGATGAATGTTATCTGATATTTCTTATCATTATTATTATAATGCACCAATTACAAATCCTACACCAGTTCACCTTGCTAGATTTCTCTTGATATTAATTTATACATAATTATGTATCCTGATTCCCTATTTAAAAGTTATTTAAATAGCTGGAATTAACTTTGTATTAAATATAAAAATTATTTACTTTATCCATTTATAGTTTCCCATAGTAGTTTTACTTCGTCCTTATAATTTTATTTCGTTTCCTACAATTTACCCATTTTTAAATCATTAATTTAAATTGTACCTTTTTATTTGTTTATTATCATAATTTGTATTATTGTCCTTTTCCAGCATGCTCAACTGATTTCAACTCTACAAATACCGATCAATGGTCAAGTTTACAGAATATTATTATATATATTTTTAATAAGTACTTAAGACAGTGTCTTTTTCCATCTGGACACATTGGCGAAATAATTCAAATTAAGAAAAAACGAGATTCTACATTGAATAACTTAATAATAAATGTAAATTGCTAATTATTATCAGTAATATATTTAAATACTGGATTATATTCTTAATGGATTCAATTTTAATTGTAGATATTATTATGCTAATTAATCATTAATGTAAAGTTATGTATTTTTTGTATTATGGACTACTAGTTACCAGTTGTCTGAAATAAATACTTATTATTATAAATTGGAATCGGACTACCAAATACTACTTAATACCACCATACTATGTGTGTGTGTGTGTGTGTGTGTATGTGTTACTTTCCACCATGCTATGAGTAAGTTATAGATGTGATAGAAAAACATTCTCTTAACATTTTCTAGATGATGTAATTAATAAATTTATGAATAACACAGCTAAATGTTAAATAAAAAATATAATCTGATAAATATTTATGTATAATTATGATTCAAAGATTATAGATTTAATACAAATAATGTTATGCATATAGATAAGATACAAAACATGTTTAATTCAGTCATGTTATATAATAGCAATGCGCTAAGTAAGTTAGCCTTAAATAAAATAATTCACCTCTAAACTGATAATAATAATAATACAGCCTACATTTTGAAGGTAATAGTAATATTATAAATTAACGTAGGTATGTTATACTTGGTCTTCTTTATTCTTTGTGGTAAAAAGTAATTGAGAGTCTCTTTAAAAAGTCTTTTCTTGTTTTACTTTCTTCCTTGATTTTAAATGTGATAAAGTTTTTTGAAAATAATAAAATTGTGTGTACCTATCTGCTTTTCTTTGATGATTTAAAAATGTTCAAATCAAAATAATTTTTCTGCAAAAAAACATCTGGTAAAATTTACAAACTTGGTGGAAAATTAAAAGTTTAAACGTGTAACGTACTATGTTTCACCTTGCAAGGCATATAAACATATGTATATATAATTATGTTACTTCTTATAAAGAGTAAAAAATATTTAAATAGTGTTGTTTAGGTTTCTTTAATAAATCACACAATAGCAAATACCTACAGTTTATTATTTAGAAGATAAATCTGAAGGTCAGGTTCATCTAACATTATGACTTTGAGTATAATCTGACCTTTACAATCAGTTCAACCCACATCTGTAAGCAATTCTCTTGTGATAGCTTATTCCATCTAACCAGAAGAACCCACATTTCACATTTATCTTAGAGGATTTATGTGCAATACCATTGCATTAAACAAACAAAAAATAAAAAATTACAGCTTTTGTTTCTTGTTTTTATTTTTTATTAAACGCCCAGAAACGCTTACACCAATCAATCAAATCAGACTATGGCAATCAACTCATTTATCATACAATTTTAATCATTGCCTCTCAATTATTCAGAAGCAAAAACTTCCTGGCAACAGCTAAATAAAAAATGTAGAAGTATATCTATTTAATTGTTTTTTTTTTTCATTCAAGGTGAACAAGATACAGCGTACAGGAAAATATAATAATTTAGGTTCTTTGAGAAAGAAATAGCTTCATCAAAGAGCTCTTATGTACAATTTAAGTGATTGTTTGTAGGGCCTATACATCAAAAACTTTGTAAATAAACCTCAGAATAAGGCTAATACACTTATTTATGTAACAAAAGGATTGCTTTGTTAGTTTCCATTACATTTTACAGAATACTTATTTGTAAAAACATTATAAATACCTGCAATGTGTACTGTTTGCCGTTTACTTCAATAGTCTTGTTCATGAACTCGACGCCGATAGTGTGGAAACTGTGATCATCGAAGTGGTTGGATATGAACCTGCTCATCAAACATGACTTCCCAACACCACCTTCTCCCAATATCACAATCTTCAACAATGTGCTCTTGTTAGCAGTTCTGCCATAACCACGGTCATTATCTTCCACCATTATGTCGAACTGCACATTATATTCACTAAAACGATTCTTTATTACTGCAGCCTTGAGTTGAGCACAAAATAACACTGTTTAATTAGTGACTCATTTACAATTGGATTAATTGTTATTGCTAAACCTCTGTCACTATTAAGTAACTAATAATGCTAGTTTTAAAATGAGAAGAGCAATTAGTTTTTATAATTATTGCGAATTATTTATATAATTAGCTTGACTGACAATTGTACACAGCTGTTTCTCGACGAGTGACGATTTGATTTGACGAAAAAAATAATCAAATGGCAATATTGTCAATGTCAACATCTAACTAAATCAGTGCAACACAAATGTTA
The DNA here is from genome assembly GCA_932294325.1 of Allophyes oxyacanthae. Classification (NCBI taxonomy): domain Eukaryota; kingdom Metazoa; phylum Arthropoda; class Insecta; order Lepidoptera; family Noctuidae; genus Allophyes; species Allophyes oxyacanthae. The sequence continues at coordinate 15,072,462 of OW028611.1, forward strand.
CTGTTACTAAGAAACTTTTAGTAGATTTTATTCCATAATGATTGTTCTAAATCAAAAAAAAATGTCCTTTCAGTCTGACTTTTCATTTCACAAGAACTATAAAAAATCAATCGAATATATCAAATCGAATATATAAAAAATCAAGTATCTTTATTTGATAAATTAAACATCCTAATCCTATCCTTTTACCTCCTAGGTATTCAGAACTAGACTAGATAACGGTACGCGAAGGCGAGATGACTTTTTAGTCGATTGATGATTCGATTGTTTAAGCTCGATGCGATTATGCACGTTGGCAATGTCACAATGGACTCGGTTATGCTACGCTATGATGGTGAAAACCGCTTATTTGACAATATTCATCGCGTAGTTGAAAAGTAGTTGACGAACAAACAGACACAAATAGCGACTTTGTTTTATACTATTTATAAATTAGAGATGAGTTTATAGATTTAAAAAAGAAAAAAAAACTATTGTTAAATTTTTGGATGTGGTGTTTACCTAGTCAAATTGTACACTCAGGTCGTAATTACTACAAATGTAGTTTGTATACTCAACCTTTGTATGTATTTGTGTGTAACAATTGTTGGTGAACCAAATAAATAAATAAATCGTCCCAGGTTAAATAACAACAAAAAAACAATGTAAATTAAAAGCTAAGTAAGGACTAAGTTTATACTAAGATGAAAATGCAATCAAAATTAATTGTAATGTATTGTTGAAATCGATCAGAGTGTTATAATGGTTGATTATTAATCGATGTTCTGTACAAAATATATACGATTATATCAATCAAAATAAATAACTAATCGCACCATCACTAGTCAAAGCTAGGAACTGACATAATCACCATGACAATGAAAGGTATTGCCAGAAAAAAAAGATACCTAGCTAACTTCTAGACAATAACAATGACTAAAGATAAGAATCCTCTTTAAAGACATTATATTTCGAATATATCTTGCAAAAATGCAAGCATTGACTGTGCTTGCAAAAAAAAGGAATTTTGCTACTATTAGTGCCATCTATTAGCGACAAAAAACAAAATTAGATCTTGTAATAATCAAAGTTTTTCTAAGTTTTTTTTCCTATATAATTTTTATGCCATCATGGGCATTCATTCATCGATCTACCAGAAATATAATTAATTTCAAATTGTGCATATAAATTGCCTAACGTTTATTGATATTTTAGTATTTATTTTATTCAAGATTTTTCTCAACGAGTCTTTATTTTAGTTATAGCTAGCGCCATCTAGTAAAAGCAAGTAAAAGTATATAAGCAATACCTACATGATTATTTACAAAGCTTGTGTGAAACTGGAAACAACCATTGTGTTCAGTGACCGCCAGGTGTCGATAATATTTACCTTTTGTTTTGACGACCTCGACTCGCGACTAGTCGCGAGATGTCATGCTCACTCTGCCGTACGAGCTCAACTTTATTCCGCTTTGTTTTGCGGAGGTGAGAGGACATGGTGTAGCTGCCGCTCGAGTTTGTGCGTTGTGTTCAATGTTTTTCTTGTTTAAAAGTATTTATTGAGTGAATAGACACTATAATTTTGAACGAAAAGTGTTTTTATTATCGAACAAAGACTGTGCATGTGTTCGAGCAGTTGAAAATCACAAGGTACATTTGCGCAATCGTTGGTGAGACTCGATGTCAATAAACTTGTCGGTTGTATTTTATGGGAAAGGTGTGCCGCGTCGCACTTGTACCTGTTCTCGGCGGATGGGTGCTCGAGGCCAGGGTGGTGGCTGGTAGGTTGGCAGCGGTCGGCTCGTCAGTGCTATGGAGTCGTAGATAGGATTGAGGTGAGTAGTGTAGTTTGGTGGTTTTCGGTGGGGCGGCGGGTAAGGGGCGCGGGGCGTGCGGTAGCGTGCATTCACCTCTGACCCGCGCGCGGGGCGAGCGCCGCTCAAGGTCGGTGCGCCGCCTGAAGGTCGCTCGTCACGTGACGCGGAGGGTGCTCACCCCCGCCCCTCGCGCCTGCCGCCCTTACCGTGTGTTTGTATTGACAGTCGCGTACTCAAGTGTCGATTTTATTTTTCACTTTGCTCTTGATTACGTTAGAATTACTTATTTAACGTAGTAAATAAGTGAGCAACTAAAGCTTTTATCTAATTTCATTCAAGTTCCTATTAATTGTAACATGTTTTATAAATTATAAATGACTCCTAGGTATAATATGATAGGTAGGTAGTGGTACCTATGTTTATGTACCTATGTCTATAAAACATGTTGCTAACCGACAACCTAATAAAAAAAAATTGCTGATTATTATTAGTTTCAAGGTTCGCACCTAGTTTTCTTACTTCCTAATTTCCTATTAGAATCCATTCAGAAATAATTTTAATAAAAAAATTGGCGGCTAGCATACATGTACTTAGATAACGGACATGCTAACGAAATGACAAATAGGCACGGCTTGTCTCTATTTTTAAATCGCATTGTCTCATGCGCCGGTAACACATGCATTCAACTAACGGGTTAAAATGTAGAAACGTAGCTATGTCTATTATTATTATGTGATGAACCTACGTTTTGGTATGCCACTATACTACAATAATGATTAAATGTACCTACCTATCTAGCTCTTGGTTTTGTAAACACAATTTGGTCGGAGACATCTGTTACAGATGTGTCGTTACATTTTGCAATATAATAATAATATTTGGTAATATGAAACTATAGTAGATTCATATTACAAAGTGCAAAATGTAACGTGTGACGCGTCATGAACGATAAAGATAATAAAGGTAAGGTACCTACCTAATATCTAGGTATTACCTACCTTGTAAGTTCCTACATTTTATCATTGATTTTATCTGTTATTTGATTTCCATTACTGATGGATAAATAACTTCTAGTTGTATAAAAATATTGATATTTCTAAAATCTGCAGCTTGCTTTTACATTGTAAGTATACCTACTTACCATTTATTTACTTATTTATTTAATAACATAATTTTTTAACTTATTTGATAGCCTATATTTACTTAGGCAGAAGTAATCTGGTATATTTAGAAAAAAAATGTAATTAGTAGTTAGTGGTTGGTAGTAGTATTGTTGTATTAGTAATTTTTCCGAGGCGAGAAATGCAAATGGGACTGAAGTCCCATTTGCATTTCTCGCCTATCATACGAATAACCTTCACCGAGGCAACATTCACTGAATCCAAACTTCCTGAAGCATTTTATTAACACGCAAAAATCTTTTCTCTGTCTGGCTCTCGTAAAAATCCGAAATGACTAATTTTATAGCGCATTCCAGGAGATTTAGAATGCATTTTGTATTTTTTAACAGTCATAATTTTTTATCGTTGTTTCGTCTACCGATGAAATTTTTAAAGTTTAAGATGACCTTGCGGCCTGCTATAATTGTGTACCGACCGACGTTTACAATAACTGTATCTTTTCGTAAAGCATCTCTGTAACAATCTGGACTCGATCGTGATCTACGAATGCCACATAAGCGGGCCCCACAACCACGACACGACACCCGACAAAAACAGCTTGATAGGTATTATAAATTCGACGCCAGACGTTCGAATCTAATGAATAATTTGGTTTTATGTTTCTGTTCTAAAAGTGTTAATTCTGAGAATGAAATTATTGATAACAAAATAGGTATAGGTACCTACTTACCTATACATACTGACTGATTGCAAACAATGTTCTGAATACGAGCATGTTGATTTAATTGTAACTTTCTTAAGTAACCTAACAAAGTTAAAAATGGTGAATGTTTTTAATGAATCCAAGTGAAACAATAGCCTTGTTAATTAAAACATTTATTAACAAAGAACTTTATTCGGAAACGCAGCGTTGGTAGTTACACTACGTCCTACTAGATTACTACGTATTACGTATTTTTTGTGGTATGTTATCAAGTGCCTTAATAAAAAATCTAAATATAAATGACACCGCGATTTGATACGGTGCATAAGTAACTAGCTGTTGCCCGCGGTTTCACCCGCGTGTTTTATTTTATCAAAATCAAATATAGCCTATATCATTCAAGGATAGTGTAGCTTTCTATTAGTGAAAGAATTTTTACAATCAGTTCAGTAGTTTCAGAGATTACACTCTACCTAGTTGTCATAGAGTTTCATGACGGTTCTTCTCCATGACCTACTATTTGGAACCGCTCACCTAGAGTCTCGACATTTCATAAGTACCTGTATCTGGTAATAAAGATCTAGATATTATATTCATAATTAGTCCGAGGTAGATCAACTTTGTAGTACGGTCTTCTCTTGCTCTTCATCACCCTACCTCGGACTAATCACTTCATATAATTAGGATAGAACTTCACTTAAGGTAAGTTCGTTGTATCCTATCATTATATTCCTATATACAAACAAACAAATTTCACTTCTTTATAATAGTCTAGTCTAGATACCTGTAGATAGACATGCCTAATTACGTTTTATCATATGCATTTGCTGTGTCTACCTTGAAAGTGTATATGACACGCCTTCCTTCACTAATGATTTCGTCATAGCGGTCTGTGGGTGGTAGGTAGAGCTAATAGTATTGGCGATTGGTATCGGATTAAGTAAATATTATACTGTTAGATTTACATTTAATTAATACAACGGTACACGGTCGAACGTTGAGCAACTGTCTGCATATAAATTAGTTATTGGTATTTCATTCGACTCTGTATCAATGTAAATAAGTAACATAGTATTGGAAACCGGAAAGTATACTTTCAAGCAAACCAAAGTGATTGACGAAGAATATGAAGTTTATTCAAAGCCACCTTTGTAATTATGAACTTTAAACTAAGCACTTCAGTAATTGAAGATTCCATGGTGATGTGATGGGCATGTGAAGACAAAACAAATAAGTAGTTAATACACTTCTAATTTGTTGGTGTAATGTCTGGCATTGATGTAGGTACCTATACTACACAAACAATGTCTGTCTAATTGGCATTTTATATCTATTATGTAAACATCCCTTACAAACAATGTAGCAACAGAAAATAGGTTTAATTTGCATTAAAGATAGGTATAGAACCATAGACAAGTATATAAATTATGTAAAACATTATAATTCATTACAAACGATGTTATTATTATGGTAATGTTCATAAATTGTGTTCCTGCTGCTTTGGCAACAGTTATTGTTATCGTGTCTGTATCTTGGACCGTTCTCCGACAAAGCTGCCTGTTTAATTGCAAAATGAATGACGAAATAGGATCTTAGCTAGCTCATTGTTGGTATAAGCCGGATGGAATTGATTAAACGTAGAACTACTGCAGTAATTAACCATTAACTTTACAGTAAGCGGTTAGACCGAGTTATTCATAATGTTATTGACTTTTGGCCAATGCACAGCTGTAAACCAGACAAACAACTTTAAAATAGAAAATTGAACTGTGCTGTTGAAAATAGCTACATTTCATTGTCCGGAAAATACATTCATATGCACTACAAATTTTTTCAGACTTTACAATGTTTATAATGCAGTGGCGAAGCGTGAAAATTTTCATACGGGAAGCCGTCCCAAAAAAGCCCTCCAAAAAAAAGCACTATCACCAATTAATGCTGCAAGACATCCAAAATCCATACCATCTCTTGTAATCTATATAGAAGAAGAGCTCGACCTTACTGCATAACATGGCTTTTTTAACAGTAGGATGAGTTAATAATATAATATTACGTTGGTCTATGCATTAACCAATTCCTAAAGGGAAGCCGACGGGAATCGGTTTGTATGGACTTTCCCCACTGCTATAATGTAGGTAACGCATTATCTAAACTGCAAAGATACCTCCCTAAACTATTTGCAATTGCAGATCACGTTACTGACGTTACGTTGTTTCACCAAAAATCTACTTGTTTTTAACATCCTCGTTTCTTATTCCATCAACATGTTTTGATGATACGTCGTTGGCAATGGCTGAATAAAAAATGACTGCATAATAATTATTTATGGTTGAATTAGACTAGAAACATCTTAGCTGTTGCATAAAAAGACGGATATCTTTTAAGGTTTGCTTTTAGGTAATAAAAATATTACTTACCTATGTGGTTTAATTTTGAAGAATTCTTGAGATGTAGGTACCTATTTATCTGCCTATGTAGGTATGACGCATCTATTTCCATGTTTGTTTTCTATTTTAAAATTAGATACACTATCTTGTTAGGATTTGTTATAGCTGTAGTCAAAGGTCAAATTTGTTAGCATCACATTTGGCACAAAGCGAACAAAAAAATAAAACTAAATGACGCGTTTGTTTGCGAGTGTACTCTCACTACTTTCACGTACCGTTGTGTGAGTGTGGTTGGTAGTGTGCGTCTCGGCCGGTGACCTTGCTATCAGGCGGAAGCGCGCGGCCGCGTGAGTCAGCGCGCGTCTGCCGAGGGAGCAGAGACCTTCGCGTAACGTCTATACTACCATGTTCCATTGAGTACCTACCTAAGTACCTACCAAGGTGATGTATTTTTTCGGCCCCCTTGCCTTTGTTCGAAATCAAAGTTGGAAGGTATCAAAATCGTACAAGTGTACGTACCATGCTTTGTGTTGTGACGTCATCAATAGATACTTAGTAAGTACTTATTTACTATTTTATAATAATTTTGAATGTATGGTTTACCCGGTTTACCCTACAGAACAATAAGAAATTGCTCTCCATGTTCTGTGGTTTACCTCCCATGTTTTGTGAGGTATGTCAATTAAGGTCAATCGTTGACTTTTTAAAAACATGGTTTGGTAAATACGAGCGTCGTATAACAGCCCACCGCATGTTCCATTGTGTACCAAAAAGAGGTTCTCTTTGTTCCATTTTTTTTTATTTGTCGGGGGGAATGTTGTTTTGTTTTATCAGGCTGTTTCTCTTTAGACATCCTCTGTCATGTCGTTAGCATTTAAATATCCTTGTTTTATAATTAGTTTTTCTTTAGAATGGATTTACCGATTTACCATCGAGTTATACGAGTATTTAGACCTCCATTCTCCTATCTTTCTCGAAGTGGCAAAGGTAACTACCCAGTACAGCCTATAAAATATGTTTCGAATTTGCGATTTCCCATGCTCGAAATTTAAATTTCCTCCTCCGCAGCCATTTTGTTTAGTGACGTCACCGAGGCAACCGTCGCACTTCTTTCTTCCAATATTGTAAGTGCCTATTGTACATGCCTTTAGCCTTGATAAGTAGTAACCATGACGTGTTATATGGAAATTAAGTTATAATAACCTCGGATGGACTTTATGCGTTCAAAATCATTATTATTATCTAAATATGACTTCGTATGATAGTGATACATTACATTGTGTAATTTGTAATAGAATAATGACTGTGAGGTGTTAGGTGTAGTACTTATTAGATAACAAAACAAAGGTACAAGTGTGTATTGAAATTACTCATAGTCGGCTGTTGAATATGAAACAGGTTTATCTGGACCATAGACTAGAAGAAGGATCTTAGAAAAAAGAAATATTAATATATTTGATAGCTGAAGCGAGACACCACAGTAAATAATAAAAAAAACCCCAAAAAATAAAATACACTATAATGCATAGATTTAGGGAAGCGAAAATATTCTAAGTAGGTATAATGTGTGTGTGTCTGCTGAATTGTCTGATCAGATATAGGACTGCAATTTGGACTTCTAAGTTCCATAGCAATTCTAATAATACAGAACACACCTATGTTCTGGTACAGGTCTGTTCTGTATTCAAAGAATCTGAATAGGGTTTTGGAACTACTAGATTCTTCTTGAGTCTAGCTGGGCTAGGACGGCGGGTAGACAAACCCGGTTTCTTCACCCTTGACCCTTTGTCTCCTTAACAGAAGACAAAACGAAAAATTTAGAGAAATAACGGTAAAGAAATGATTTTGTCTCCGGTTTTTCTCTCTCTTTTTTTACTGTGCTAGTCCTCCTGTAATTATAGTTACTTATTGACTCACTTGAAACTATCTAACAGTCACCCCCGACTCCAACTAGAAAAAAGAGCTGTAACTTTTGAACGACTGAACACATTTGCATGTAACATAGCTAAGATGATTCCTGATTAAACTAGTTTCAATTTAAAAAAAATGCATTGAAATCGGTTGATCCGTTTTGGAGCTACGATGCCACAGACAGATACACACTATAAACTTATAAATTACACCCCTCTTTTTTGTCGACGGTTAATAAAATGATTGTGCAGGTAGGTAGGTAGTATAGTGATGTTTAACAACTTTTACGCAAATGAGATAAAACTGGGTACCTACAAGAAAATAAAAACTTTTATCATATTCATAATCTTTCAAACTTATTATGCATCTCAAGTTTAAAATGACTTCGGAGACAACCAAAGGCAGTCTCACGCGCTTAATAGAGCACATCACTATGACCCTAGCGGTAGTGCTGTGACACAGTTCCCGTACGCGACATAGAAATATCCGAGATCATACGATATTTCGCTTCCCGAACCGTTACACGATACTCTTGATTATCTTATCGATATTATATTTATGGATGATGGAAATTAATTTTCATGGTTAATTATTCTTGTACCATTTTGATCTGATAAGGTACAAGTGCCACAAGTTGCAATCTACAATTCTCCCACGGTCTCGGGTACTGAAATAGTTGTAGACATGAAATAGTACAAATGTTCCTTAAAAGTTCCTCGTATCTGACTGCAAAAAGCTTACAAGTTTTTAGTTCTAGCCGACTAAACCTAGGTGAAGCCGGTTTGAACTAGGTGTAGTCGAGCGTACGACCAAAACTGCATATCTATACGGTTTTCCTCGTTCGAGTTGTTAAAAAAGACTTGAGCCATCAAACAGTCAGTCCTTTATACGGAATTCATCAACGTACAAACGACATAAGCGCCATCATAGCTTATTTATTTATTTTTATAGATAATTTATCGCTAACAGTTTAAGTCCATGCATAATAATAGATTACAATAATTTAATTTTAAAAACAAATAAGTAGGTACATTAGATAATTATTTAAAACAATTTACATTCATGTCAAAAAAAAATTGATTTTATCAACCCGTCGCTTTACCCGTCACCGTGCTAGCTGAAAAAAGAGAAAACGGGACAGCGATGATTTTTTTTCTCCCTTTTTTTGTCGTGCTAGCTCTGCTGGAGCTATAATTTAACAAAAAGCCAACACTATTATTCTAAACAGTCACAAGTGTCATAATACAGTACCACTTGTGTAGTTGACTCCACATCACCCTAATGTTAGGGATGTTTCTATTTCTAGTTTAGAAGAGATGGTTCTTCCCTAACGTCTAGTTTTAACTGAACTAGTTTAACTTACATGCTGTAACGTAAGTAATCTTATCACGTTTGAAAGTTCATGTTCACTGTGACAGGTGGTTGGTTCTGTCTGTAGTTCTCAGGACCGAATTCGTGACATCACAAGATTGCGATTCAATGCAGGCATACTATGCCCCACGCGTCAAGGTTACCCTTCCAAATACCACTAGGTATGTTATCTTGATAAATTGTTCAACGAATTGGAAGTGTGAACTGCCGCGATAAAGTGGAAGGAATTTAAAATAATTGTCTGAACTAAGAATTAAATTCTTAATTTAAAAAAAAGAACATTTTGTGGACTAATAATAAAAAGAATTCTAAAAGGTATAGAAACATGAATCTCGCCTTCATAAAATAAAATATTTCGTAGTATACATATCTATAACACAAAGGCGACATACCTTAATTTCCAATAGGCAGATTTTTTTTCTTTTTTTTATTCTTGTTCATTACCGGTCTACTATTTAATTTAAACAACTTGGTGGATTGTTGTTCGACTTATACCTCTAATAATGTTGATACAATGACCCATGTTTTCATTCATAGTTTTTCAATACCATGAAGAAAAAAAACAGTAACTATTTTACCGCCACAGCATCAAAAGTTACAATATTTACAAAATGTTAAAACCAACTTGCAGGTGATTCGTAGCATTTGAATTTGAACCGTTCGCAGCACAGACTTGACCCCGGGACGCGTATGTCGCAACAAAAGTAAAAGGCTTGGGATGCATGGCCGACCGGCGAACGGTGAACATTTTTAAAATGAATGTATCCGTATGTATAAACTTACTCATTTCCACGACCTGAGTACCTATGAGAACACCAATCGAACAAAGAGATAAGTAGACAGTAGATGTCACCGTCAAGTCGTTGTCGCTGTGCAGATTCAAACATCGAGTATCGACATCGAAGTATAAATACTGCAGTATTTTTAGCAGTACTTTATTTTAAACAGACTTTAAAAAGAATTAGGATCATCAGGAGGATTGGATTTTTGCTTGTGTAACATCTTTTATTGTTCTTCTAGTCAATGACGAGTATTATCCTTTCCAGCCGGGCTAACATGCGCGCCGCGACATAATTTTGTCGTCGCATTATCTCGTTCGGAAACAGGTTTTTAGAGGCATTATCTTCTCTTGTCATGACGACAAACTTTTGTCGCGGTGCACATTTAAGCCTAGCAGATCGTCAAATTGTTGCTAGAACTACGAAGCTAGGACAGTTTTGTGCAGATATCTTGTTTCTACGTTATTGAATCATTGTCTGTGACTGCAAAAATTTGATGTAGAGATAGAGATAAAGGCAGCGAATGAGGCGCCTAAGTTTTATTCGTCATCGTCAATGACTCACCAATGACACCTTACTTCTCGCATAACATCTCTATTTGATCGCTTCGGAAACGATCTTAAATCGCCGGCGACCCGCGGGTCTACCGCGTAACTAAAATTGTAATGAACATCGACTCTGGCAATAAACTTCAATACGATCGTGAGACACTAAACTGCGAGCTACCTTCATACCTTGTATATTTTCAACCGATTATAAAGTTGGGAGTCCCGTCTTCATGATTGTTATAATTTTTACAAGTTAGCTCAAAGGTTAGTTTCTCAAGATCGTGTTGAAGTTTATTACCAGAGTCTGATGTCCATTACCATTTTGTTACGCGGTAGACCCGCTTTATCTATCGAAAAGCCACCTACCTACATTGTCATTGCAAAGCGAATAAACTTGTAAATAATTAATTGTTTAAAGTATGTAGTTATACTAGTTATTCATTTGAGAGCTTGATAAAATGTATTATTATATTCCAATAAATTATAACTGCGCCATTATTGTCATCGTTACATTTTATGACGTCCGAAATTTATCTCTGCAAGTTCCAAGTTCGGTTTTACCGTAAGCCGTAAGCAACAATGGCGATTTCGACGGCCGTAAGGGACAACTTTGCGACACAAAACTTGTTACTAATTATGCGCAGTTGTCTACGAAGTACGAACGACGTGATTAGTAAAATTTGAAGCCTCATATAGCTACACATACGATGCTTCAAAAGATACACTTTATTCGTCAGCAATTTTAGAAATCACTTCGGTGAGATTCGAGCGTGTTTCAATAGAATTTTCGGCTATGTCTTGGTAATTTCAGTCAGACTCTTCAATCTCTTTAAAATGGACATAACCTCGAACTTTCTCCAGTGTATCTCAGTTCCCACGTAAGTGATTGCGCGCCGAAACCATGAGACATCCTTGCAGGTTTCGCAACTCGCCTCGATTCAGAATGCTTCTGAGAATCCATTACTGCGTGAGTCAGCGCAGGGTTCTGTCTGGAACGGGTCTTAACGATACTCCGCTTAGGTAGCTTTGACTCATTGGCCAACTGTTTTTGTAGATTTTATAATTCGCTCGCAAATTTAAATTTTGCGAGAGAGGGAGAAAGAGTCTACTCATTAGCGCACGGGTTAGAAACGGTAGATATCTTTCTGTGACTCCATTTCAATACTTGCATAACAGGTTCATATATCTAAGTTCATTACACTGAGGCGTCAATGGATCACATCTTCAGCTAAATCTCACAGAATGACTACATGAGGCATCACATAGTAATTTCCGGAGTATGTTTTTTCTTGTTCGAGCGTCAATTAAGTTTCTTTAATTTTGGCACCGGAAAACTTCCAGTGACGGTTGAACCGGTCCGACTAGACGCATTTGTTGCGAAGGATATTTTTTACGTTCACAAGTATATTTGGCCTTCTTTGGCGGTTGGTCTGTATTGAAAGTCACTGGCAAAGCAGGTGAACTTTGTTACGTTAGGCAGTAACGTGACTAATCCAAACATTTCATCTTTTATAGCTTTATTATTAAGATAGCTATACATCCCCCTGCTGGGCTACAAAACAAACCTTAAAGAATTAGCTTTAAATCTACAAATGCATACTCCGGCCAGTGCATACGGCATCTCAAAATCAAAATTAGCAGCATTGCAAAGATTTCAGTCCAAAGTCTTCAGGCTTATCACAAAAGCTCCATGATACTTATGTCACCAACAATGTTTGTCACAGGTACCTCAAAGTGACAATAATTGAAGAAGTCATCAGGTAAATAAAGAGATACCAACAAAGGCTACTCAACCACCCAAACGTTCTAATTAAACCACTAATGTCCAGAAAATGCCACAAGACATAAAAACAGCGAGTAAACTCTAGGAAAGGGTGCATCACTGGATGCATATACCCCTCTAACCACAGAACATAGAAAGTTTTTGTGTTCTGTGAATATACCCTACCCAGCAAACCTACTGACAAGAACCAAAAGTACAGCTGATTGTCGTCTATTAAGGACAGATTGGAGTAACAAGGGATATAAAAACGAAAAAATAATTATTTGGATTTATAATTAAGGAGTTTCTTGCCGGTTTTTCTCCATAGGGTCTGCTATTTGGAACCGTGCACCTAGTCTCGACATTTCATAAGTGCCTGTATCTGGTTTACATGAAATAAAGATCTATTCTACTATTCTATTCTATAGATGCAACTTTATAACAAGCGGGCAACATCAGACTTACAAACTTCATCCTATTGACAAAGCTTTTTAAAATGGAACCACCGATATCCCAACGCACTCAATCAGCAAGCCATTCCTTGACCATTAATTATGCGTTGCTTGTATACCTTTGAATTTAAACTCTCAAACTGTTAGTTCAACTTACAGACATCTTAGCCCTAAGTTGTACAGACAACTTAGGGCTAAGTTGTCTGTAAACACAGGTTTCAACTCTAAAACTTACTTTAATCCGACGTTTTCCGCAAACACCATCACTGAGCTCTGCTTTCCTGTGAAATGTCAACCGCCACGGAATGCGGCTGCGGCGACCCATTTACCCCCCCTCCAACCCTCGCCTCCCGACCAGTGGTGGGTGGGTACCGGTCCTGCGTGCCCTCGATGCGTTGATTCCGCGTTGCGAAACTCTCGTGTGAAGTAAGTTTTGCTTTGATGCCGTTGTAAACTTGCTGACGATTGTGAACTGTGAACTGGTAGTGAACTAGTAGTATACTACCTAGCTTTTAGGCTCTCGTACGCGGATTTGCTAGTGCATCTGCATACTAGTTGTATTGGACAGTTGGACTTAGGCTTGGCAACCGTACTATAATAATTATTATATTTCGAGTCTGCGTACTGTATAGTATACTGTTGAAGAAATATGTACCTAGTATGCAAAAATACTATATATATTTTTAACACCGAAATCCAACAAACAAATATTTCAATAAATCAAATTATATATTTGTTTATTTTTGGCTTTTTCCATAAAATACTACATTTTTTTATAGCTTATTTTGAAAAATACTATATTTCCCCGAAAAAATGTTGGCATCCCTACTGGAATTGACAACGCAACGGTTTAAATATTTTATACAAGGCCCTACCTTTCTAGTCCCAATCCCTTAAGGGGTTATTGGACTCATAATTATGAACAACTTTTACTATGGGACTAACACTGAAATCGCGAAAAAAAAAAATGCTTTGCTACACATCGTCACACACATAGTCGAGTAATATTGAATTATTTGTATGGAACAGTAGATTTTTTTTCATGTATTCCTAGAAAGGTAGGATCATTATTATTCTTCCCGTAGTGTAGAGATTAGTCAGCCAGCAATGGATGTATCAAGGGTGACTGCCCAGGGACACACGATGTCAGGTATCGTCAATCGTGTAGGCTCTTTCCAACCACCACATATTTATGTATACTGGTGGTCGCTTCGTGGTCGAAATTCGACTGTAATTTTAGCTTTCTGCACTCCTTCTCCCTTTAAACTTTAAACCTGCCAAATCTCACACTCTTCCGTGCGCACAAGATGCTGATTAAAAAGGGGTACAAAACTTTTTCTTCACGTATAAATATACAGGGTTATTTGTAAAACATCGGCAATGCTTTAAGGGGTGAAACTACTCATCAATATGAACAACTTTTACTTTGGGACAAACCATGAAATCACGAAAAGAAAATCAAACTTTTCATACAAAAGATTAACCTTGCTCCATCAAATGTATGAGAATTTTGATTTTTTTTCATGGTTGGTCAAAGTTGTTCATATTGATGAGTAGTTTCACCCCTTAAAGCATTGCCGGTGTTTTACAAATAACTCTGTATAGCTATAATAGACAGTGGTTTAGCAGTTGGTATAGGTAAAGTAGGCTAGACTTTGTAGTGCAGTGTCGCAACTTCGCAAGCCTAACTTGCGTGCTATTGCAACGTTCAAGCATTCACACGTATTCACATAAAAATCCGTAGATCGTTCTAATCAACTGATTAATTTTGGATTTGACATGCCTGCGCTCGGTTGGTCACGCATCCTTCAGGACTACACTCAATCAAGAGATTCGTGATCAATCAATAGAGCGTGATTACATTTCTGACTAGTCTTGGGAATGAGTGGTTAATTGATTTTGCGCTATCGTGTTGCCAGTATCACAAAATAGATAAAATTGTAATTTTTTACCCGACTGCGCCAGAAGGGGGGCTGTTTTTCGAGTGTATGTATAAAAGAAATATACATAGTAGTAGTAGAACTCTAGAAATATAAGGAAAAAATCTGAATGCTACCTACTATGTATTTGGAGCAACATTTAATCAAGATTATTTATGACATGATATTTACATACAAATCAATTTAAATTAATTACAATATTTAAGATGATGTGTCGGTCACGAAATTGTATGTATGACATTGAAGGCTGTATTGCGCGTTTGCCACTCCGAATTTTATTACCAGGTTTATCAAATATCGATACTCATTCTGAGAACCTATTCTGTAAGAACATCTCGTATCTCAATTCGAATCTCACTCGATATAGTACCTACCAATATATCAATTGACATACGATAATAAACGTGTACATAACTTAACTAGTGATCGCCCTGTGGTAGAAATTTTACCGTAATTTTAGCTTTCTGCACTCCTTCTCCATATAAACTTTAACTAAACCAAATCTCACACTCCTCCGTGCGCGCAATAATATATGCTTAAAAAGAGATAGGT
Organism: Allophyes oxyacanthae; assembly: GCA_932294325.1. Lineage (NCBI taxonomy): Eukaryota > Metazoa > Arthropoda > Insecta > Lepidoptera > Noctuidae > Allophyes > Allophyes oxyacanthae. Next base: position 15,087,784 of record OW028611.1, read on the forward strand.
ACAAAGTTTTCTCTTTACGTATTAATATATAGAAGATCAGCATATACATTTATTATAAACCGACGATAACCCCCTAAATGCAGGTGTTTTAAATAAAACAAGTTAAATCCATAAATAGATCAATCAATATCATTGGCCATTTAAAATAGGAATTGCATAAAAACTATTTTATTTTTTAAATGCCTCGATAGTGTAACGGCTTAAGGAACTATGCTAAGAATTTCCATTCTCCGCGATTATAATTATCTGAGCGGTATCGACAAGGTTACTTGCTGTCAACGCGATTCATGCTTAAACTTCAGATTGATTAAATCAATATTTTGAACCACTATTTATTTTTAAATTATCGTGTGACGGTAGCGGTAGCGATGAATCATGGGAAGAAGAAACGTAAATTTTAATAATGTACTTGTTCAAGTATATTTAAATGCTAAATGATAAAACGTTTCCTTTTTTTATTGTGAAAGGCTCTTTAAGCGGTACTTGTCTGCACGTGCAGTAAGTCATTACCGCTCTAGTACCCACTGACAGACCCATTTCTAACGTGTGAATAGGACCCATAAAATCTTTACAAAAGGAAATCTTCACTAGTCTTTCCTCCAAAGACAATTTCCTCGACGTTTCTTACAGTTATGCATTATTGTTTCTGTTGTAACAGTTGACTATAAATACTTCAGACAAATTCAATGTACAAAAGACATGACAACGTATTGCTCACGGAATCGGCGTGAAGCTAAAAATATCGTAAAAAAAATATTTGCTACGTTACGCACGTAGTATCTACCATTTGAACAATCTAATTGTTGACTCACGGCTAGGCCATAACACCTGTCGTAGGTAATGGACTCTGTGGGCCGAGCAAAAATGTTTTAACGTAACGTAAGCAAATATTGTATCAAAATTACTCGTTTAATCCATGATATTTTTTGAAAATACACGCAGTATTTTTACATTATCATGAAACCATGCTGCGTAAAATTAAACAAAAATGCTATAGAACATTGTATTTTTTCATTAAAAATTTGCTAACGTTAACGTTACGATACGTCAAAAACATTCGTGCTCGGTCCTTTGTCTTTAAATGTGAATTTGAAATCGTTGATGTGGTTCTTAATTTTATAGATTGCCTGAGACAAGCAATTACAGATTGCTGAAACAGAACATTTCTATAAGTAGGTATTTTTGATGTAATTTGTCAGCAATGAACGTGCAACCCTTTGATACGTTAGTGTTGCCAACATAAGCCATTGTGTTTCAAACACTTAAGATTGCTTTGTATTATTTCAAAAAATCCCAACAAAGATGGACATTGGACATAGGACTTTGTAAATTATTGGATTTTTGTTCAAAAACCGTATTGTTCCGAAATTTGGGAAACCCTAGCCAAACAAGTAAAATGCAAAATTATGAAATAAATTTAATACGATAGCCAGTGATAGAACATCGAGGTCGCTGGCTCCAGATATTTGCGTACGCCCAGACGAACAGACCTTGGCCTTATTGAGTGAATGTCGCGAGAAATTATGACGTTTTAAAATTGGAGCATTACTGAATACGACCTTATTCGTCTGCGATAATCGTGTTGGAGGCAGCATTCTTCTTACTTGTTTTATTTAAGCAAGGAATAAAAAATATTGAAAAAGGAGCTTTCGTCATTCTATTTGACAAATTCAACGCTCTTTTATAAGTACCTACATACCAGCAAAAAAATCCACTGTACTGATTGTAGTTCTATTTTGATAATGTATTTTAAATTCACACATAATCAGCTTTACCGGAATTTGTGTTCCAGATGGCGCTAAATCAGAATGACTAAGGCAACGCAAAATAATACTGACAAAAACATAGCTTTTAATTCACGGCTTAATTTTACAAATGTATTTTGTAAATAAAATCAACATTACAGACTTTGAGTTGAGTTACAAATCTGTGCGACCGCAATAACATAACTCGTAGTTAGTATCAAGGTGTACAACGTTTACTTGCGCGCGCGCCGCCTCGCCGCCAACATTATTATCGCATTACTTAACTAGCGTTGCTCCACGGAAAATTGTCTAGGATCTAAATATTTCTCAGGTATTTAGGTACAGTTAAGATTGTTCTAGATTTTATCTGCTTTCGAGCCGGTATGTCTTAGTGCTTGAGCGGCTAGAATTCAGCGGCTCAGATTCCTTCCTTATGAAAATCTATGGAAGTTGTTATTATCTTGTGGGTACAGCGCTTTTCGCAAACTTATACTCATTCTGGCACAAGGATATTTTAATAATTTGTATGGTGTGTCTTGATGGGATTCTTGCTTGTGAAAAGTCTAGTCTAGTTATCGTCAGCGTCTATTTCATGTTCTTGTATCTTGTAGATTTTACGCAAAATTATGGAAATGCTTTCTATGGTTTGGGAGAAGCTTTTTTCTATCCCTATGTAAGGGATCATGAATGACGCTCCACCTGGGGAAGGCGTAGGGTTATGTCGAACTTCTACTGACTAAAACTCCACGGTGGCCGAATTCTGCATGTGTAGGGGTGCTTGGATCTCCAGTGGAATGAGCCGAGCTACGTCAAATAAGCACGTGTTGGGGTGCAAAAATTGATTCCAACGTTATCTTGTTATCATCTCTGAATTCGCTTAATGGACACCCATAACCCCTATTCAGAACGATAACGATTCCAAAAACCCTAGTCCGTAGATAGGAGTGCGACCTCTAGCTTCAAGCAATACTTCTATTAAGCACTCGCAAAGATATAGAGGGAAAATTTAATATTCGTATATGCAAATAAATTCCCAGTAAATTGTAACCATGCCATTAGTTCATTAGCTAACAAGAGACAATAGGTACTAGATAGGCTGTCGGCGTTCACTTTATTTACGGCCCAGCCTCCTCATTATACGGTAACTCGTCGAAGCTGCGGTAATTCTAGATTTACCGTTTAATTTAATTACTGGCAACACTTTAACAATTTATGAATGATACATTGTGGTTTGTTGGCAAGTGTTAAAGAAAAAGTTAAGCATTTTTCTTTAGAAAGAAAGAAAATTTAGATTGATTCAGCACGGCTGCAGCAGTATTCGTTTTATGAGAGGTAAAGCATAGCGGGACGCTCCGCTTAAAATCGGAGCTGCCCGACTACAGGATGTACCTTGCAGAATATCGTAGCCAAATAACACTACTCTTTTGCAGCGTTGTGTTCCTCGGTGAGCAAGGTCACCAGGGCTCCTTGGGAAAGCGTCATGTTGGCAGCAGGGATTCTTTGGTGTTGCAAGCGTCCATAGGTTACGGTAACTTTTTACCATAAGGAGGACTATATGCAAGTTTGCCACCTTAGTGTTATAAAAAAAAAACAAAGAAAAAAAGTATCTTTCTACTATGGTGTTACCAATATACCATACCAGTATACAATGAATGTAAGCTAAAGTTTGATGGATTACTGTATCTTTTTGACAAGCAATAGTTTACAAATGACTGTCGTTAACATGCTAGAATGTATGTATACTTATTACGGCGAAAAAGAATCGTATTTGCGTTTAATAAATCTCACCTATTATTATTGTCATTATTTCATAAAAGATTTTTGAATTAAAGAGTATGAAGTATGAGGAAGTAATAGAACGGATAATGTACTAAACTTACTGAAGTTACCTATACGTAAGTTGTACATTGTGCAACTTCCGGGTTCGAGCAATTCTTTCATCTCAGGCTAGCCCGAAGATATACATTTCACTGTGACTTGCCCTCTTCTTGCCTAGACATGAATGGCAAACTCAACTAGTTTACTATTTCTGCTGCTTATTATTCCAAAACGTTTTTCGTTTATTTATGAGAAAAGATTGAAAAGATTGTCGATCTTATGAAAGTTCAACGAGATGCCACATTTGGCATCAACGTCATTATAGTTACAACTCATTAGTTGATACTTCTAAATCATATTTTAGCTATCATTATTATTATAATTAGCTACCATTATCATTTTTGAGAATTTGATTATCACTTGCGTTAACGGTGAAGGAAAACATCGCGAGGAAACCTGCACACCTGAGAAGGCGTTATAAAGTTCGCGGTGGTATGTTTACTAGTCCGCCAACCCGCACCAGGCCAGTATGTGGGTGGACTAAGGTCTCATTCTGAGAAGAGGCTCGTGCTCAGCAGTGGGACAGTAATGGGCTGGATTTATTATTATTTTAAGCTATGTTACTGCATTATTCGATCCTAAGTGGTAAGTGGCAAATAAAGTAACTTGGACATAAATAACATGGACATTTATTAACTATAACTAGACCATATTGTATTTGAACGTGTGGTTTGGACAGCTACCGTGTGACGTAGAATTTTTGAAAATATACAAATTGGCTCATTATCGTCCGCTTGTGAACATCGACCTCTTGATCCACGCCATCGGCATAAGTATAACAAATAGTTACTCGTACGTATTATTCTTATTATGCCATCGCCACAATGAATGGTGTCTGGATGTCCGAATACTGCCATATGCCATGGCCATGCTTGGCAAACAAGTTGAAGATCGCGTTACGGTAGATATTATAACCGAGGATGAGGATGTTGTTGCCTTTCGGCATGGGCATCTTGACAGCATACCTATATATTTTATGATGATTTTTTTCTTTTAATTTTGTTCTCTCATGTGTGTTTTTTTTTGTTTAAAGATTTATGTTATCTTTTATTTTATTTTATCCTCGTGTGTTGTCACTGTTTATGCTGAATAAATATATTTTCTTTCTTTATCAACATTTTTTTCCTCTTATTATTTTCTATCTGTAGTCAGCCTGTCGGCCACTTGGCCAGAATCAGATGTTTGGTAGTAATTTTGGTTTTTGACGGCTGATACTTCATTAAGAACCATTGCCTTACTTCATCATTATCTTTTGTCTGGGTGCAGGATGTGCCATCTTGTAAGGCGCTACTAATAGTTTGATCAACATGACAAAAAAAATAAAAATTGGAAACGTTGTATTAAGTTGAAGAACGAGTAGTGTTGACCCATCGGTGAATAAATTCATTATTTTTCATCGGAATGTGGTTTTTATCGCCAATATAATAGGTATTCAGAACAAGGGTTCTTGGACCTGCCAACAATGCCTTCTACTGTTAAGATTGAGTACGTAAGCCCTATCCGAGCAAATACCTGAGGTTTGACTAATTTACTATGGTAAAATAAACTTTTTTTGATTATTTTTGGCAACACCTCGACTGATGGTAAGTGACGATGCCGCCGAGGATGGATCAAGCAAGCTCAAATAATGCCTATTCTCTCTCACCTTGGTCATTATCAGACTATGTTCCCACAGTTCGCACTGCTGGGACTTCATGTCATGTCATGGAAGACAGAACCTGTGACGAATAATGATACAAATATGCATCCTGTATGTACCTAGATCCTAAATAGTTTTAAATGTGATTAGCAGAGCGCTCTCGAACAAATACATTAGGTAGATAGTCGAAAAACTTGTTTCATAATAGGTATATTGTTTACAGTTCCAAAACTTAATGATGATAATTGATAATACTAGATAATAAATAAAATATATTGACAGTTTGTTTTTATGAAATTACTTTATCGTAACAGAAGTAATAAAATAAACTAGTGGTCGCCCCGTGGTCGAAATTCGACCGTAATTTTAGCTTTCTGCACTTCTTCTCCTTATCAACTTTAACTATGCCAAGTCCCACACTCCTCCGTGCGCGCAATATGTTCAAAAGGGGATACAAAGTTTTCTCTTCATGTAATAATATATACAAAATGTAAACAAACATGATAAATATGGAAACATAATAGACCTTCCTTCTGAAGGTCTTATTTGAAGAGATTTATAAATAGCTTTATTTCAATGTAAACATTTTACTTTCAAATCTACTCGTGGTTATATGAAAACAATGGCTGATACATACATACATACTTCAAAGGAAAAATCTGAGATCGGAAGTAATCGGAATAGACAGTATATTTTTAAGGAAGTAATCTCACACAAATGACACACACACACACATGATGTGACATGCATGTTTGTAACCTACCCTCGATAAGGAAAAATCATAGTGAGGGGCAAAGTATACTAAAAAAAAATTTTTGTTAACGGTCGTGCTCGGTCCACTGATAATAAATACCTACCCTCACGTTTTGAACGGACGAAACGGACTAATTTAAGTTTCCGAATTGTTTTTGTTATACCCTTGGCAGAGGGTGGTGATCAGCAAACCAGTGGTCGAAGGTCGTAGCTTGATTTATAGTCTCTCGCATTCTCTACATCTGCTGCTTTCAGCTTTTCTCCAAAATCTTATACATTAACCCTCTTACTAAACAACGTTAACCTTATTTAACTTAACTAGCTCGTAAGTCTATTGCCATCTCTATTAATTGGCATATTCCTCTCGCATTTCATTTCTCTAACTGCTGCTTTCAGTCTAAACTCTTATAGGTACCTACCTTAACTAATTATTGTTTTTTGTATAACCATTTCCTAATAATATTAAAATACTTTAAAAATAAATTATGTGCATACTACACGGGGGTCCATAGCCATATTAACGTAAAGGAATATGAGCCGCGCGGCTAGTGACTCATCCACAGGACCCGCGGCCTCCGCCGGTTCGTCCGTACATATGTCGAATGTTTTAAATGCTCACCAATGAATAATTAAGGCTTTGAATAAAAATCTAAAAGAAGAGAAGAATCTAGAAATCGGCTTGCATGTTGAAGAGATGCAAGAATGTGGAAAAGAAAAAGGCAAAAGATTTTTTGTTTGCTGTGATCTGAGGGTTAAACGAATAAACATATATTTACTATATAAGATACGTAGGTACTACGTATACCTTAAAGTACTACGGTAGTACCCCTAAACACGACAGACAACGACGACAGACGGAAACGTTAAATATCAATTCGGCGGTTGTACGTCCAGCCACCTGTTTGCATGGCATCAGACGAGGTCATGAACTTTGTCTTCAATCAATAACCACCCGCCATATTTTAGTGTAACTGACGTGCCGACGTGGTCTCAAGTTGTGCATTGTGGTACAATATGCATGTTCTAGATAAACCATGAGTATAGTTTTGATATAACTTCAAAACCTGATTTGATAAAATAATGTTGACAACATATATAAATTGTAAGATACTATGGTGTTATTGATCAAGATCATTCCTGCATCTTCTCTACTACGTAAAACAATGGATATATATAGGTATTTTAGAAATTATAAAAAATCTTCCATTTTTGATCGACATCCATCGATTCGCGAGAAAGATTACTTGAGGGAAGCGAAAGATTCTAGTAAATACCAAAAAACAGGCATGGTATGGTAGTATGGTATCATTCTATCGCAGGTGATTCTAAGGCAATCTATTATGTTATTGGTTCAATATAAGGCATAAACTGCTAAATTCCTTACCATCATTAGCTTTGTTATAATTGGTTAAAGTACCAACAATACGACAAGCCTAATTAAGTATTATAATGTGCTAAAATGTACCTAACATCTCATTAATTTCACGTTTATAATATTAGGTAACGAATGACACTTCCACTTGTTGGCATGTCACCAGGAGTAGGGTCGTTGGCACACCCAAAGGTAACCACCAAGCTATTCACCTAAAACCATTTCTTATCGACTTCGCTACTCCATGTCACGCAAGGCGCCAAACACCAAACAATCATAATTTAAAAAAATGTGATTTATGAAAGCTTCCAGAGAATGAGTGATCTATGCTTGGCTTTACTTGCCATTTCGTCATCCTTACGGGGTCGGAGACAAGAGACTTGGTTTCATTTTTCCTTTGAGTATCTAGAACATTTTTCAAAATGTTTTTGTTTCGATTAGTGATGTCCTAAACACTCATAGTCCATATCGATATCGACTAATTTATTTCTTGATATCGTTATTGCCGAAACTGAAGTGATTAATATAAACTGAGGAGTGTACATAAGTCCACTGCTGAACATTGGCCTCTTCATAGAGGCTTATAATTCGTGATGAATTACTACCACCATGTTTGTCAATAGATTGGTGGTCACAGTATTTTGATTGTTATTAGAGCAAATGTGACGCTTCTGCCCATTCTCTTGAAAATATCACTTATTATTATTGATACGACTCCAACGGAAAGGGAGGAATGGAATCCTTTGTTGTGAACCGCTCGGTCAATAGTATATTCACCCGCAAACCTACAGTGGCGGAAAGATTTACATCTCAATGAATATAGGGGCGAATCAATCGTCATTGATGTTTCAATGTTCATGTGATATTGACAATCTCGGGTAAGTAGCCAGCCAATATATCTGTAAGTCACTCAGAATGTACCTAGTTTATATACGATATTTCGAGTTATTGTGGCTGACACCTGGGAATAGTTTTACAAACATCATAATTGCATATTTTGACAGATTTACCAAACAAAATCTGTCAAAATGTGCAATTATTATGTCATTGTGAAACTATTATAACACAACTGAAATAGCAGACTTGGGACCCTGTTGGCATGTTAACCAGGTAAGGCCGTTGGTACACGACCGTAAGATCAGACATTCACCTCCGTTACTTTCTTCTATGACTAACGCAGTCACGTTTTTCAGTCTAGACTCTTGTATTTACCTAGTTAATGAATAATGGATTGAAAAGCTGTGTTCGGGTAAGTGAATAAATGTGTTAATATTTTTGTTTTTCTTTTTATAAGCAATTTAAACTTTAGGTGACAGACGTTGCGGATCGAAGTGCGATTTCAGAAAAGTTATTTGATTGATAGGAATAAAAGCATTGAACGTTTTAAACTATAATTTCTATTGAACCAGACATTTATAATTTTATATATTTATGTAGTTAAAGCGTGTGAGCAACGTGTAAACAAAGATTTTAAAATATTTTTCCTAAATATTCTAAGGCCAGTACCAAATCATGTTTATGATTATTTATTACCATGCTCATTCATTTTCATGGAAAATTTGTAAAAATGACATCTTTCCATTCCAAGTCTAAGTATACGTATTCCCCTACGTATTTTCCTTTTCCAAGATCTACTGGCAGATCAAAAAAATACTTATATTCCAGTAAGTTTTTGAAGCCACTGAATGCACGGTGTGTGACAATTACCATTATTAAATCATGTTTCATTAAGAATTCATAATCATAAGTACCGTCACATCTACACCCTGTACTTCTTTGTTCACAATAGAGCGTGCTAGGGGGTATTAACCTCTTCTATTTCAGTCTTCGTGGGCGATAGGGTGCGTCGCCCTCGAAGACGACCTCGCCTCATCGGGGTCAAGGATGTAGGAAATTAACGCTCACAATTTTTCCTCAACGGTATTCGTAAATCGTAACGTCATTCGTATTGCTTTGTCACGATTTGCTCTTCTTTTAGCTGTGTTTTTTTTTGTACTGGGTGAAAAGATTTGGGTTTTATGTATATTGCAATTTTGCAAGTTTGAGGGGCGAACAATCAAGAATTTTATCAAGTTAAAAATGATAAAAAAACAAAAAACTGTTTCCGTGAAAGTTAGAATAACTGATTAAGCGATTGTATGATAATTTTTATTTCATTTTGTTTTAGAGTAAGCAGAAATTAAAGTACTGTGCAGACTGCAGAACATAAATTTTTATCAATTGTAGATTATGTGGAAATGTTATTATTGAAATAAACGTACACCTGTATCGTCCCATCCATCACTATCACAATGCATGGCATTAGTTTACGTCACAGATAGTGCTGTGACCTTAAGATAATTATCGGTCGACGCCTCGTCTCACGTAGCCTTATCGATAACTTACTACAACAATGCAAGGACATCACTTGCCGAGCCTATAAATACCATTTTGTGTAATCTGATGCGAAACAGTTTTTCCTCGATACTTAAGTATTTCAGCAACCACTAACTGTCTCGTGTTGGGCACCATGTCCGTTTATACAGCCGCGATAAATACCTGCATATTTCTGTCAAAGTATTATCATTATCTCAACTTGGTGCATGATATCTTTGGTTGCTTATGCAACGTTACAAAACTCGTTCAGCGCAAATGTATTTAGTGAACATTTCAAACCGGTCTGGACGCGGAAAATCCTGGTTAAGATATTATGAAAAACACACTTTTTCTATCGCAATTTTTAATAAATGTATTACGGTATCTATATCGATGCATTGTATAACATTACCGGTAATATTTTAGAACAAAATATATTTATTGAACCGTGTAAAAATCTCTTAAGTGCCACGTTGCATTGAAAAGATAATCCACAAATAGGAGGCAGACAAAGCAGCTCGTCTGGCGTATCGTACAAATGACCGCTCGGCCTTGTCTAGGCCACGGTGACGCCATCTTGCGTGCGGATGAACTCCTTTTATTAGGACACCAAATTTATACTCGCCTCGCTCTGAAATACTATTTGACTATCCAAAAGAAAGAGATGGACGTTTTCGATCGCAACCGAATTTAACTATAGATAAAGATAGACGTCAAACGCTTATAGACTAGGATAAAGACGACTTTTTTGAAATTTGTGTTTTCTTTGTCTCGGGTTATATAAATTATAGTAGTCACAGTAACAAAAGCTGATAATATTTTCTTATAAATCTAAGGTAAATATTAATCAGGTATAAATAATAATAAAGTGGTATGTATGGCACTAACTGTTTCTAAAGACTACGGTAATGGTGCAACCTAGACAAGTCATACATTGTGTAATTGTAATTGGCAGTTAATTGCGTTGCTAAGGCAACTGCACCGCTGTCTGAATGCCTGATAGCGATAACTGAGAAATGTCTGGGGGCAAGGGACTTTATTGGACGCTAATTGGCCCGCCAGACGGTAGTGACTGATATCTATCCCTACATTATATATGTGTGTGTATCAATATCAAATAAACGTTTCGACATTCATTACGAATAATTGATGAAGTTGAATGGCTAGTAAACACTGCAGTATTGAGCTGACTTTCAACGGTAAATTGTGACTCATGTTTGTCTGTATTGCCTTCGCATGCAATAGGTTTCGTATTTAATTACTCAACTTGGTACATAATACACTCATCTCGCACATTATCGAGTGTGTTGCCGTGGCTCGGTATTGGGAGCGGCGGACCAGTCCTGCGCGCGAAAGGCGAAATGCTCGCGGCCGGCCGGTCGCTACAACCGGCTCCATGAAGGCCGAACGACGCCCCTCCCCCACTACCTTCTTTGAATTATGCTAGTGACTGGTTTTATCGATAACGAACCGAGTAATCCGCACAGTTGTGGCAGGCCGCAGGTTTTTGATACTGATAAAATACGTGTATTTCCTATATTTTGATAATGATAAGCCGCAGTCAATTACGGATACTTCACTTTTCCATTAGCTCATTAGAATCTTTATAGAATTCCGGAACAAAGCTCACCTATAAACTTACCAAAAAATAAACGTCTACAACGGAAATTCATTCAATAAGTGGGTATGACGCGTTTCGTCGCTATCGTGACCGAGCTTCGCCCGCGTAAACAGAATGCCAATGACACGAGGGGTCGAGTGGGGTATCGATAATAATACCGCACGTTATCGCGCAGCACTGGGTGCGCTCGCAAGGCCGCGCGACGCGTCTACGTCTCGTGCGTGTACACAAACACACTGTTTCGAAACGTCCGACACTTTATTCCAAATTCGAACTGAGCGTGGAATAGAGCTTCGTCGTTTTGGCATCGATTTTATTTTTTATTTTATAAATTCTTTAAAGCCTATTCTCTATATTGCATTTTTAATTTAATGATGTGTGTTTAGATTTAAAATTGATACTGAATTTTATTGTTTACCTTGGGTCAGTGTTAATAATTTTTTAAGTTCACCGTTAGAGACTAATAAAAACAATAGGTATTAACTCGTGTTTATTTTTGTTTCAGGTTACCCAAGATGCTGGTTTTATCATCTGGCCGTAATCCTCCGCATCCCTATCTGGTTCTAAAGCGAACACCTTGGTCTTTCAAAGAATATTCAGTAAAGAAAATATGTAAAAGGAACACAGACATTGCAAGACTGAATCAAAAAGTTGCCTTAAAAATGAGTGGCGACGCAAGATGATGAAACGTTTAGAAATATTTTTATACTGAGACATTATGCGGAAAAGACAAATTACAAAATAGTTTTTGAAAAATTTCGAACAGTATTTTTCTATGAATTTATCATAGAGGAACTTATTTTTTTGTGTGGTGCTAATAGTGTAGTGAAGTGAAATCGATTAGGACAAAATATCGATACTTAGTGTGGTGATGGTGTGAGGGTTGGATGGTGATGAGCACCGCGATGAGCAGTGAGGGCGACGCGGTGAAGGTGGAGGGGGGACACGTATCGGTCACCACTATCAGCATGTCAGGCCCGGAGACAAGCAACGGTAAGGTTCTTGACTTTTTGCATGGAATATGCACTTTTTGCTGGCTTTTGTTTGATAACTGCTCTCAGTATTATAAATCCAGTTGTTTACTGTCCCACTGTTAGACACGGGCATCTTCTCAGAATGAGGCTGGTTAGACCTTAGTCCTCGGAATTGGGTAAACGTATCGGCCAAATAATTCACAGTCATTATCAAATCCGTGTTAGTTGCATTTCAGTATCAGTGAGTATGAAATTGGTAATGAGGTTACCTTTATGGAGGCTTGTTCTGTTAGGGATTGTTGATTCATATGTTTGCAAAATTAATTTATAGTTTTAATAAAAGTAATAGGTAATAATTTTATTATAAATAGATACCAAATACTCGTCTATAAAAATTATTATATGTTTTACGTAACACACAAGTACTTCTTTATCATGTAGGTAAATTATGCCGATTATTTCTAAATATTACTTATGTACGAGTTTCACATAAAAACGTAATTAATGTTGTCAAAATCCAGATGTTATTGCCTGATATTTTTTTTATTGCAAATAGTAAATAGAGTTCAGGATTTTTTGTAAATTCCGAATAATCCATTGACTTATGATGCTGACTGTACTTATCAGCTGTTAAATTCCGTTTCAATTTTATAACTACTGAAATATAATTTAATTAACTATGGTTATATCTTAAAATTCTCTAGCGCTTATATTTAAGCTATATTCAATTTAATTTACTGCTATGCCTTCCCAAGACGGCTAAAGGGTGTTAGTACATATTTACATAAATTATAAGGGTGGCATAAACCTCATGTGCGCTTAAAACATTAATAAAATTTGTAACTGTTTATTAAAAGACTGGCCCATGTTAAGCAGCTGTTGATGTTCACGGGTTAATTATAATTAAAATTATTTTATTTCCCACGATCGACTGTGAATGTCAACTGGATTAAATACTAAATAGTGATCTAATCTATTGTCCTGTCCTGAGAAATCTAAATAAATGAGGCATAGTGTTATTAGGGTAAAGGGAAAGAACCTTTTTTTATTTCGTTCTGAAATCCACCCCTTTGAAGGCGAAGGGATATTATACTCGGCGCGCTAAAACATACGGTGTTCCTCGGACGACCTATAGCTAAGGGTACAGGGTTCACTCGCGTACGCGCCGAGCTCCCAGCAGACCTTGGTCCGTCACTTGCATTGGCAGACCTCGTCTCCCTGTGCGACCTAAATGCCGCGTAATCCTTTAGAGAGGCGCGCGCGAAACACGACGTGCCACCTTCACATGCCTGTCTGTAATCGGGCGACGGACTGTCCCGAGCCCGTCGCCCGCAGGCCGCAACTCATGGAGGCCGGAGATCGGTCAGCGCCCTCCGACGCCCGGTGCGTCTCCTGCGGGTGGGATGAGAGGTGGTTATCTCGAGTGACGACACCTATGTACATCCGGAGAAGCTTGGGCAAAATGGGCAATCATCCCCATTAGGAACCTATCATCCCACTACGAGAAGTGCATTCCTCATGTGAAAGCTCATGCGAAAACGGTAGAAGAATTTAGTTAAATTATATTTATTTCTATGGTGACATAATACTACTTACCAAATAATTAGGCTGTGTAAAAAAAAATTATACATATAGATAATTATAATAATTCTTCCATTATGTATGTAACTATTATTATTATTTAATTATCAATAGTTTAAAGTTTAGTTTAGTTAGTTTTTCTTTCTTTCTTTTTCTTTTTTATGTCATAAACAAAAAATTGGCGTTGGTTTGCGCAAGTTCCTATGTTTTTGTTTCTCGTGTAGTCACGTACCGCTTGGGGTACTGTTTACATCATACATGATAAGCGAGTGCGTGTCTTGCGTAAATAGAGATATCACGATTACATTCTAAAAATAATAATTTAATTATCAATAAATAATACAACCCTATGTTGAAAGTAAAGAGCGTCTTTAAAAAAAAAGTATTTTTTCCAAAAAACTTATTTGTAATAAAAATAATGAATAATTTATAAACTATTTACAGAATTTAGGTATTTTAAACTTAGCCCTTAATAAAACATTTAACTCAGTTGTTTTAAACTGTGGAATGTGATTCCAAGAAAAATCGTTTGATTGAGTTTTTCAAGTTATTTTTCCTGTATTTCCCGAACACGAACGTAGCTGCGCAATATTTAAATATGATTCACGTCACGCAATAAAATTATAATAAAAGTGGTGATAGAGGGGTCAGTGAACCCGCTACGGGGCCGCAGGGGCCTGAACTCTGTTTATGTCCAAATGCTATGAGCATGTATCTAATGATGCTAAACTATATTATAAACTGTTATAAAATTAAGTATAAGATTACCATAAATAAAATAAAACTTTTCTTAATTTGTGCTTAGTTAGTACCTACCTAGTTATGAATGACGAAATGATATTTTGTTTTTTTTAAAGGCTCCTCAAAATCGCTATTATGTTTACGGATAAGTTATTGTTATAAATCCCCTAAAATCAAGCATAATATTAAAAAGAAAAACCTTTTGCAATGCAATTTTCTCACTAAACTAATAGATCTTCGGATAAACAGGTTCGGTGTCAACATCAATGGGAAAAAACACTGACTCCTGTTACACAGGTCTAGTTTGCTCCTAGCTCAGGAGTCAGGGACTTCAAACAGACTTATTAGCTTTAAATTCTAATAACATTTATTTATTTTATTTAAAATGCTTCATGTACAATGTACAAAAGCGGTCTTAATGCCGTAGGCATTCTCTACCAGACAACCTTAGGGTGATGCAGAGACAATGAAGGTAGATGCACCAAAAAACAAACTTAAATGAGAGGTATAACTATTATACTTAAAAGCAACTATATAAACTTACATAAACATTACCAACATAATTATATATAAATAAATATGTAATATATGCTAACTAAACTAATTACACATATATAAATAATAACATTTTAGGGCCCATCCACACTTGATACTTTTAGCAGCAGAATGGCGCGTTTCCGCGTTCTTTATTCACTTTTTGTAATCAAAAGGCAGCTGACGGTTGCGAAAACGCGCGATTCTGCTGCTAAAATTATCGAGTGTGAACGAACGCTTAAAAAGATTTCTTTGAATATTTTTAAATACATTTACAGTCAAAGTCAATAGCAGAAGAGTTCTACGATTTAAAACTGGCTAATTATATTATTTATAATAAATTATAATACTCATCCCGGACTAGCGTGGTGGTCAAAATGATAAGGGGCCCGTGTCCAGCACTGGGACGTGATAATTAGCTGAAATATAATAATTAAATAACTGAATAGCTTTTCTGAATTACTATTTAAGTATAAATATCTCGCGTGATTCCAGACGGATAAAACACTAAATTAAGTTCTATGTACCCACTTCATAATTTACTCTATTTTCTACCTCATTCGTTGAATCACTGCCAGCCGCAACTTTTTCTTAAATTTTTCCCGTTTTCTAGCTCCGCATTAGCCGGAAATCCGGCCTCAAGCTATTTTGCTATAATGCTATTTTCAAATTATTAGTTTTCAAATGGGATTTGCGGTGGCATAATAAAGTTGTCCCAATATTTTTTCATGCCAAGAGTTAAATCTTTTCATGCAAAAAAAATATTTTGAAATTTTAATATTGATTAGATGGTAACAATAAGATTGGATTTAGGCGTATTGGATTATCTAGGTCATACCATGACACAAGTAGTCAACAGCTCCAAACTGTTGAGAAATCCAAATCATAAGGCTATTTTCAAATATATATGGCTTGATGCTTAGGAGGTTCTGTTATGCAAGAGTCGTTACAATTAGATATTTGCAGCGCAATCACCAAACGGGCACCCCTTTCCTATCGTACAACGTACAATCAAGGACTTTGGCGGTTGTACACCTTACCGACAAAATTATTTGCACAGCTCCCGATAAGCAAGCCACGCCCACATTTTGCTTCCGCCAATTAGGGCCACTTAGCCTTAGAATTTTGTTGGCAACGTGTACAACCGCCAAATTCCTTGATCCTTGCCTTGGCCTTAAATTTGAACCTCGTGTTCCAGGTCAATTCTCGTACAGTTCGAGCGGCGTGCGCATCAGTGTGTCTTCAGTGCCCCATGACGAAGACTCCACTGACGCCGAGATCTCCAAGATCGACTTCACACAACATCAGTACGAGGTAACTCAAACTATAAAAAAAACCAGCCCATTACTGTCCCACTGCTGGGCACGGGCCTCCTCTCGGAATGAGAAGGGTTAGGCCTTAGTCCACCACGCTGGCCTAGTGCGGGTTGGCGGACTACACACATCATCGAGGACTTTATGAGGCCCTCTCAGATGTGCCGGTTTCCTCACGATGTTTTTTCTTCACCGTTATCGCAATTGATAATCAAATTCTAATCCGCACATGAATCCGAAAACTCAGAGGTGCAGGCCGGGTTTGAACTTAGACCCTCCTGCATGGAAAGCAAGCATTCAACCGCTAGGCTATCACTGCCTGTCTGAAACTATAATTTAGTTAAATTTCTTCATTTGATCAAGTTGGAAGGAATATTTGATCATTATGATCCGTCATCAAGCTCGTAGGACCAGTACTCATACACTTTGAAAACTTTGTACCTCTTTTTAAGCATATTGCGGGCAAGTTTGCGTATTTCATTTTCCCCTCTGCCCGCAATATTATGAAGAGGAAGGATTTACTCGTTGCCAATGTTAAATATTATATAGGTAGTACCTCAGACTTCCGACGGATACACTCAGTCAGACTTCGCATTAAGTAAGCGATGTTAACATGCTATGCGGGACATGTATTTTCACTAAGTAATTCAATTACGGACGATACTTGCTTTGAGATCAATTCACATAAGAAAAAGGTTCTGAAATAACTACTAGAGGTATTTGAACTGTATTGTTGACTTGGCTATAAGTAGATCTAAAGGGATATAAGTACGAGAATATATCATACTGTATTTAAGAACAATTATTTGAGAACATACCGTAAGTTTCCACCCACAGTGCAAGTGGACGAAATTTTGACCGACTGACCAATCAAATAGCCATATTCTTCACTTTCCGTTCACTGAGTAAACAAATATAATCTAAGGGATGTTCTTGAATGTAATACGCGTCTCCCAACATAATACAAAACCGAACCAAAGAAGGAACCGGGGGTTGTGGCGTAACTTGACAAAGACCAATGTCCAGCAGTAGACAGTCATGGGCTCAAGTTTTGACGACACGATTCCCCAGTCGCTATAGCGAATGGCTTGTTCGATCTCCGCACGCAACCTAGCTACGCTTATTAATAAGTACTAGTAAAAAAAAAAAAAAAAAAAAACTAGTGACTATTGACTAGTGTAGACTAGTGGTCGCCCAGTGGTCAAAATTCAACCGTAATCTTCTTTATCTTCTTCTTTATGCCAAATATCACACTGTTCCATGCGCGCAATATGCTTAAAAAGGAGTACAAAGTTTTCTCTTCAGGTATTAATATAGACTAGTGGTCGCCCCGTGGTCGAAATTCAACCGTAATTTTAGCTTTCTGCACTCCTTCTCCATATAAACATTAACTATGCTAAATCTCCACTCCTCCGTGCGCGCAATGTGGTTAAAGGGGTACAAAGTTTTCTCTTCACGTATTAATATATGGATTCTCTGTTGTTTCGACCTTTCCAGCTGTCAATAACTATGATAATCTTTATTCCAGGTGAATATGCGTAACAAGAAGAAGCGTCCATCCAGCGGCGCGCACTGCGAGATGACGAGTAATGAGCGCGAACGACCCATGTCTTGGGAGGGAGAGCTCTCCGACTCCGAGATGGTGATAGATACCAGTGTTAATAATGGTCAGTAGTTTGTCAAGTAATGCACTTATTGACCGAATGAATAAGTGAACGCCGAAGGGTGATTCTCCAAAAAACCTTCATCGTTCATCGATAAATCATACCATCCTTCCTTCGTTTGGTTTTAATTATCACATTTATGTTTGTATTATAATTATTCTTATGTCATGGCGGTAACGTACTTCGGTTTTTCATAAAACCATTATGTGATTTAAACTTCTGCATTGTTATCTTTGAGGTGAGGTTAATAGATTTTTTGGATAGTCACCCCAAAGCATACGTAACGTTAGGAAAATCTATATTGCCAAAAGTATAAACAATATCTGGCAGAAGAGAAGCAATAAGAAAATCTACCAGATTCTCCAGAGATCTGTGCGCCGAGCACGAATGCTTTGACGTATCGTAACGTAAACGTAAGCAAATTTAGAAAAAAAATACACGTTTAATCCATGATATTTTTTGAAAATACATGCAGTATTTTTACATTTTCATGAAACAAGTGTGTATGTTGCTTAAAATTTAACAAAAATGCGATAGATTCATTGTAATCAAAATTTGCTTACGTTAACGTTCGTGCTCGCAGCTCTGTTCTCTCCAGAATGAATGAGGACAAACTTATTATTTTTTTAACTACTTATTGTCTTTTGCAGATGAAAACAGCAGCTCTCTAGATCTCCAATCGTCCAGAGATTCGATCGACACTCTTCGCAACGTGAGCATCAAGGCGGAGCCCCTCAAAAACGAGAGTTTCCAGAGCGTAGACGAGCAGCGGGTCCTTGACCTTAAGTACAGCGCGCCGCTACAGCCGCACCAGAGGAGCCTCAGTATGAACAGGGTCAGTAATTCTTAAGGAGATACTCCTACAAAAGTTCTTTTTAACCCCCGACAAAAAAGAGGGGTGCTATAAGTTTGTTTTGTGAATCTGTGTATTTGTCTGTGGCTTGATAGCTCCAAAACGGATAGTCCGATTTCAATGTAGTTTTTTTTAATTGACAGCTAGTTTAATCGGAAATCATCATAGCTATGTTTCATGAAAATCTGTTCAGCCGTTCAAAAGTTACAGATCTTTTTCTAGTTGGAGTCAGGGGTTTTTGACGGTTAGGATTTATGGAGCGCTCTTAGGTGTGTAGCTTACCTCACGATGTTTTCTTTGACTTTTAAACTTAAACTTACTATACATAGGCCTATTGATTTGGTAGCTGCTTTATGCCTAGCCACCCCAGGCTGATAAAATTTAAGTTTTTCCTATAGTTATAGGTATTTGGTTGTATAAGGGGTTCCTTAACAAACAAGCAACAATGTACTACCGGAGAAATCGTTAGATCAAAGATCATTGTTATTCAACAGTAACAATGCTCAACAGCATCCATACTATGAGTACCTATTCCGCTTTGCCTGTATCAATAAGATAACTTAACCGTCAAAAACCCCGACTCCAACTAGAAAAAGATCTGTAACTTTTGAACGAGAGAACAGATTTTCATGAAACTTAGCTAATATGATACCCGATTAAACTAGCTTACAAATAAAAAAAATTTGCATTGTAATCGGTTCATCCGTTTTGAAAGAAAGAAAGAAAGAAAAATCATCTATTTGCCACAGAAACAAGACACACTAGAATGATAGACATAGATAATAAGAAGAGGACAGGTGCATAGACAGAGAATACATGTTTTTAGATGAACAGTGTAAAATTGAGTAGAAAAAAAAAAAAAAAAAAAAATTTTTGGAGCTACGATACAGACATATAATCAGATACACACTACAAACTTATAACACCCCTCTTTTTTGTCGTGGGTTAAAGAAGGACACTCACACAATTGAAGGTACAAATATTTACGTTCCCTTTTTGTGCTTGTAGATATCGGTACTAACAGACGGCTCGTCGCTATCCCTAGCGCGCCGGCCCTCGTCTCCGACCAGCAGTGCCAAATCGCTGGCGCTGAGCGACCAGGGCAGCGCGCCCCTGCCGCACACGGGGCTGGACCAAGTACACAACTTGACCATCAAGAAGGAGACGCAGCTCTCTGGTGAGTTATATTACTGGTAACTTATTCCCCCCTTATTACAGAATTTGGTTTAAAGCAAGTCCAGTAAAACCAAGGTTTTAATTAATATATCCGTCACTTTCTAACGTCATACTCATACAACAAAAAGAGAGGGGGCTACCTTGAAACCGGGGTTTTACAAAATATATTTATATTTTTTTAAAAATAAATAAAAAAATTAAATAAAAAAGTTTAAAAACTTTTTTTAAATACGACGGATTATGTTTTAAAGGCACTACATCTAGCTTACCCTTTTTTAACCCCCGACAAAAAAGGAGGGTGTTATAAGTTTGTAGTGTGTATCTGTGTGTCTGTCTGTGTCATCTTAGCTTCAAAACGGATGAACAGATTCCAATGCAGGTTTTTTAATTGTTAACACGGGACCACTAGTTAATTTAATTAAGTTTAGCAGAACAATGATTTATTTTTAAGTGGTCTGCTTTGGTGTAAAGTTTTAGTTAGGTTTCGTGCGTCATATTGGGCGTAAAAATAAAAACACTCCCTTCTTCTTTCTTTCTTTCCATGCTAAAAAAAAACAATAATAATTATGGTCGTTTCTCCTCAGAGTTAAAATGCGAGCAATCAGTAGGCATGGACAAACTGATCGGCGCGCTACACGGCTCTCCACTCCTGGGAAGACTACCACGCGTGCAGTCCAGTGCCAGTACCGATTCCGCCGTCCACTCCATGTACACTCACAGGTAAGCACTAGGTCCATAAGATATGCGATTTAACAGCTTGGGTATTATGGCTGTGAGACGCGCAACAGTTGATAGCTCTCAAGTAAAAAGGGCGCATCTAAATGCCAAGTTTATGTCACATGCGCCCTTTGGTTCAGAATAGCTGGTCAATGTGTATTACTTATAATATTATTACTTATCACAAGGGCCGTATGCTCGTTTGCCACCTTAGTAGTATAAAAATATCAATGAACATACACAAAAAAAAAAAAAACATACTCGACGAACATAGTACCTCCTTCTTTTTGGAAGTCGGTAATAATGCCTGTTTATTTTAACAGCCTATTGTGTGTCCCATTGTTGGACGAATGCCTACCCTTTTCCTAAAAACCTATACGATATGAAAAGCCTTTGGACATTGTAGCCAGCTATCAGGGAGTAAAACACGGCTCATGTAAACAGTTGTCATCATGTCTTCTCCCGCGCACTGTTCCCAATAAGACGCTGAGCAGACGATGGACTTTTTGGTCGGCGGACTGCCGCAGAAGAATGACCGTGGTTGGTAGTTCTTGCCAGTGAGGACACTAGAGTTCTAACGACAACTGTGAACAAAATGACAGTCGTATGTTGAGTCCGTGCCGAATTTTATTGCCCGCGGCAATTTTTGGTCGTAAAAATTCTAGTCCGCGGAAATTTTTTGTCGCAAATTTTTTATTTGCGACAGTTCGCCGGACAAAAAGCCCATCGCCTGCTCAGCCTAATTGGAAGGTTAGATTTGTTTTTTTTTTTAATAATTTCTACTTGCATTTTATTCTAATCATGACGTATCTGTTCACAGTGTATACAGCAGCCCATCAGCAAGTCCGCGCGCATCGCGTCACTACACGCCGTCGTTATCTCGCAACAACAGCGACGCCTCACACTCCTCCTGCTACTCGTACAGCTCCGAGTTCTCGCCCACACACTCCCCAGTACAGGTACTGTGTGCATATTCTGAGTTTTCCTCGGCATCGACTAGCTAGAGTACCTATTTTGGCTTTGATTTTTTATTAACGTGGTGAGCACCCTTCATAAGCTATCATTCAGCAGGGGGCGGGGGGTAGTGCCGGTCTCCTATCGGCCAAACTCACCACGGTGGTCCGCTTTCGGCATCTGGGGAGCTATTCTGTAATTGTTGTTATTAAGTTGTCGTATGTCAAATCGTCAAATCAACCGACATGTGTGAGTTCAAATCGAGATGCGAAATTTTCTTACAGAAAAGCTTCCCTCATGGTGGACTTTGGGAACTCGGTACCACGCCGGCCCGAACTCCACCAAAGCGGAGATGAGATGTGTCGTAACCACCAATAAGATTTTGTTATTGATGCTAAACAGAGAGGAGATGTATCTATAAATAACGATACACCATTGGTTGTTAAGACATATCTACGCTCCTCTCCGCTTTGATGGAGTCTGGGCCTTAGACTTACTAATCTCAGAATACAGAAGAGTACGATATTAAAAATTATAGAAGGAAAATGTTTTAACATAATATTCCTAACACTAGTATTTGTACAGAGTCGCCATCCACAAGTGTTGTACCGCGAGGCAGCGGCCGCGTACGACGGAACACACGACGACGAGCCCGACGCGCCCGACGACAGGCTGCACCACCACCAGGGCATCAGCAGGCAACAGCTGATCAACAGGTAAAAGATTTTTTTTTTTTTTTTTTTAAACGTTTCCCCTCCCTAGGATTTCTCCTGTATCGAGGGTACAGTTTACAAACATACATGTCACATGCACACAACCAGACCCGAAACAACTATTTGTAGATCATACAAATATTTGTTCCGTGCGGGGATTGAAACCGCGGCACGTAGCGCAGAAAGCTAATTTCTTAGCCACTGCGCCAACCGTGTCGTCACCTTACATACTCGTAGTAGCAATAAAGATCTAAGTAATTTCCAAGCATTTTTTCAACCTGTTCCCAGAAAACCTTTGATACTCACCGCGAACACGTTTAGTGTATTGGACCCAAATGTAATTATCTATAACCTAACCGCCAAAAATCCCCGACTCCAACTAGAAAAAGAGCTGTAACTTTTGAACGGCTGAACAGATTTTCATGGAACATAGCTAAGATGATACACGAATAAACAAGATTTCAATAAATAAAATATTATAGTTTAAAAAAAAAGCTATAGAACACGCTTTTGTCATCCAAACTGAACGTGTATGCAAAATTTCAGCTCAATCGGAAACCGGGAAGTGCCACAATTTAACTTCCAAGATTTTCTTACATAGTTACAGATGAAGCTAATAAAAGCGTGTTAAAAAAAACTGCATTGAAATCGGTATATCCGTTTAGAAGCTACGATGCCACAAACAGATACACAGATAAACACTACATACTTATAACACCCCTCTTTTTGTCGGGGGTTAAAAGTGGAAAAATTTCTTATCTAACGATCGATCTATCCTCAGGGAAGATATAGTTAGATTTCTGAAGACGACGACGGTAGCTTCTAAAAATATTTAGATTAAATGTCTTTAGTATTGAAATAATAAATATTATAGTTTAAAAAAAAACTAAAGAAAACGCTTTTGTCATCCAACCTAAACGTGTATGCCAAATTTCAGCTCAATCGGAAACCGGGAAGTGAGTGAAATTTAACTTCCAAGATTTTTTTACATAGTTAGTTACAGGTGAAGCTAATAAAAGCGTTTTAAAAATACCTTGTTGTGTTTTCCAACAGTCCATGTCCTATCTGCGGCGACAAGATCAGCGGGTTCCACTATGGGATATTCTCGTGCGAATCGTGCAAGGGTTTCTTCAAGCGCACCGTGCAGAACAGGAAGAACTACATGTGTTTGAGGGGGGGCAACTGTCCAGTGACCGTCACCACCAGGAAGAAGTGCCCCGCGTGCCGGTTCGACAAGTGCCTCGGGTGCGGGATGAAGCTTGAAGGTATGAACATTACACACTTTTACTACCACCTCAATGTTCACGATGTCCTTAGCAATGCCGGGTCAACGCGTGGCTGGCATTGCATATAATATATGACATGTTTTTTAGTCATGTATATAATGGGTCAGTAGGTACCCACGCCACTTTATGAAAGCTTATCAAGTAATTAAAGTAAACTGTAATGTTCAATAGAAAAAGTAGGTTAATTTCTGAAATATAACTCTAAGCGTCAGGCGATAAACGTATCGGATCTGGAAAAAATTTAGAACGTTGCTTCGTTGGCGGCAGAGAAAGTATAACAATATTTTAAACTAGAATTGTATACTAGAAGTAGATTAAAAAATATCAAGGAAAAATATAGCAAAATATTCTTTTAGGCTTCGCTTACACATGATGAAGAAAAAAGGTGCTATAATAAATAGCTGTTTCCTGCGGTTTGACCCGCGTGTTTTATTATTGTCAAAATAAAATATAGCCAAGGAATAGTATAGTTTTCTATTAGTGAGAGAATTATTTGTATTTGAACAGTAGTTCCGTGGATTATCCCCTACATACAAACAAACAAATTTCACATCCTCCTACTATTAGGTGATTGTAATAAACATTGACTGTGGAAAATATTATAGAAGACTACGAAGGTTCCCAGGAGTACAGTGTGTACACTTACCTAACCATTGTAGGTTTCTAAATGTAGGTCCCGTAGATATCTCGTAATACCTAATTAATAATCACCATTTTCCTCCAGCTATTCGAGAAGATAGGACCCGGGGAGGTCGATCAACGTACCAGTGCTCATACACACTATCAGGTGCAGCGTCCACCGGTTCATTACTGTCTGCGCACGCGCCTACTACGCTACGGCATGCCTCCAGCCTTACCTGTGTAAGTTAAACAACATTATAATATATATTATTTTAAATAACTTCGATTCTGAGCCTGGTATATGGTCCTTCCAGTGGCATAGATATTCGCTTCAACTACATAAAAACTAATATAATGAAGTGGAAATGTAATATTGCATTTGTCCAAGTCAGGTGTTTGTAGATCCATAAACTTGTTCTTATTGAGATATGGTTACTATAAATGTGATGTTTTCAGGTAAACGGCCCAGGATCATACAGCAGCCGAGGAGAGTCCAGTAACAGCCAAGTTACTCCAGATATACCACCATTATTACAGGTAAATAGAGATACTGCAATTACGAAAAATGCATATAAAAATTATTCAATGTATAACTTAATTAACGCAAGACCTTATACACCCCAATTGGTACCTATATGTTAAAAGCATAATACAATAATCAAAACTTAAGAATTTTAAACCTAACTATTATTATTTACTGCATTTAAAATTGAATCTTTCACACTTTGAAATAAGATTTGCTTTTCTTTGACTCAATCGACCGTCAATTTGGCGAAATTAATAATTTGAAAAAAAAACCTGCTTTAAAATTTCTGAAATCGTTTCAATTGTCAATTATAAACAAACTTATTTCAAGACATGCATTTATTTTGTTACATGTTGTATATAAAAAAGTGTTTTTATATGTATACAATATTTACACATAACCACAGCCCTTGGAATTTATATAAAGTCCTACCTTTCTAATCCCGATCCCTTTAAGGGGTTATAGTACTCATAATTATGAACCACTTATGGGAAGCTATTGGAAATCGCAAAAAAATCTGCTGTTCCATACAAATAATTCAGTATTACTCGACTATAATGTATGGAGCAGCTGATGTTTTTTCGCGATTTCAGGGTTGACCCTATAGTAAAAGTTGTACAATAACCCCATAAAGGGGTCGGGATTAGAAAGACATACACAAATAGTAGATTCTATAAACGCATAACTATCGCTACTATGAATACTTTATAAAAACTTACGCATCTCAATTCCTCAGGAAATAATGGACGTGGAACATCTCTGGCAGTACAACGAGTCTGAACTGAGCAGGCTTGGCAAGTCGACCGGCAGTCCCTCTGCCAACCCTCTGCTAGCTGCCAGCGGGATCACCGCACACAACTCCAGCCCCGACTTCCTCGCAGACCTGTGCAACATCGCCGACCACCGGTTATACAAGATCGTTAAGTGGTGCAAAAGTTTGCCGCTCTTTAAAAATATTTCGGTAAGAAATTTTCATATACATACCTATTAACTCTGAATATACCGCGGTCAGTAAATCTTTGTTGGCTGCGAGCGGTATCACAGCTCACAATTCCAGCCCCGAAAAGATATTTAGAAAAACAAGATGGATAGGTAATTTATAAACCAAGCAATTTGAAGTAAGAGCTTGTTACTCTTCAAATATTAGGTCTAATTTTAATAATGCAAATTACCTTAAAGCTAGGCTCTAGGAATAGTATAGAATTAATTCGAAATATCAAATTAAAGCTGCAGTAGATTAAAAAATGTAGTACAGCGCGGCGACGCGATGCGTGTGTGTGTCAGAGTAGGTGAGCCCGCCAGTTCATGAGATCGAGTTCGTGACCTTAGTGCCATTCATAATCATAGAGGAATATATATTTTATGCAAATGGAAACATCAATTATTTTAATTAATTTTGAAAACGTACAAAAAAATGTTTTGTTTTGCTAAAGAGTCGTTGGAACCCATAGATTTACCTCCCAAAATATTTTGGATTATTAAAATAAGACGTTATATTAAAGATACTTGTCCTGTATGCCCTCAGGAGTCAGTATATTAGCTTTTGTCGGCTTCTACATCTTGGTTAATTCTTTACTAATGCATGGCTTTCCACTGCAAAGGGCAGCCAGTTGCATCTCAATACTCGGTCTTTCGTCTTTCGCATCCAGTCCAAACTTGTTTTTGGTGTGAAAGAACCCTTTATAATTATGTACCCGTTCTCCGAGGAAGACAATCAGTTCATGCCCGACTCCCACGATATTCTTTCTCGCGCCTTTGGGTGATGCTGTCGCTCTCGCATTCTTCAGATTTAATCAATCCACACTAACTACCACCATATTCAAGTGGTCGGTCCAACGCTAAATAGTTTTTGATTATTAATATTAATAATATTTACAGATCGACGACCAGATCTGCCTGCTGATCAACAGCTGGTGCGAGTTGCTGGTGCTGTCGTGTTGTTACCGCGGCGTGAGCACGCCGGGCGAGGTGCGGGTGGGAGGGGGGCGGGGCATCACGCTGCAACAGAGCGCCAAGTGAGTATTACTGGTACCAGTAACAACAAGCGGCCAAAATAATGTGCTGTCGTGTTGTTTTTAATCCCCGACAAAAAAGACGGGTGTTATAAGTTTGTAGTATCTGTGGATCATGTCTGTGGCACCGTAGCTACAAAACGGATGGACCTATTTCAATACAGTTTTTTTTAAATTGAAAGCTAATTTAATCGGGTATCATCTTAGCTATGTTTCATGAAAATCTGTTCAGCCGTTAAAAAGTTACAGGTCTTTTTCTAGTTGGAGTCGGGGGTTTTTGACGGTTAGGTTATATAGCTTCATGTAAAGATACACTGCTATTAAATAGGCCGGCAAGTTCATCAGTGAGACTCCCATGGTCCGCGGGCGACGGGGGACGGGTAAACAACAAATGCCGCGCGGCACGACTGACACTCGGGCCAGGCGACCCGCACAAGACAAGTGGCAAGAAGTGTGCGGGTGCACACTTCTTGCCACTTGTCTTCATGAACAAACTTCGCCAATAATAAACCAAATCAAACGATAACTTGACAGAACTAGTACAGCAATCGTTTCAGTATCTGTACTATGTGTCACGGTTACGATCTTCGCGCGGAAGAATCTTTTTATAACCGATATAAGTACTTAGATAGTTGTTTCCGGGTCACAATGTTTTATAAAAAATAGGGAAGGAAGAAAGAAAGAAAGAAAAGTCATTTATTTGGTTGCAAAATTAAGGCACAACATGGAATAAAAAAAATATATATTCACATATATATTTAAAGTATGTAGGCCTCACGGCTGCACCAAAAACGTTCAGTTCAGCGTATGCCAGACATCAACGCCCGGCGCTGATTTCCAACTGAACCCGTTTGTGACTCACGGATATCAATTCGAACATAATAGGCAATCATTATATCGAGGGTTCACGGGCTATTTGTATTAAGCGACATTTATTTCTGGTAATAACAGCTTTATAAAAAGACTAGATTAAAGAAGAACTAGACTAAATTGTGCGGATTTTGTAAAGGAAAAACACACATAGGTCACTTTTTCGTAAAAATGTTGATACCTTTTTTAAAATGATAATTATTATTTCCGAAAAATGAAACTTTGAAATGTTCTCCTGTAAGTTCCAAAAATGTCGCTTAATGCAAATAGCCCGTGAACCCTCGATATAATCTTTGTCATTGGCTTATGTTCTGTCAAGGGATGCTATTGCGAGATCTTCTGTTTCATTACCTATTTCTGTTTTGTTACCAGGTTGGGTTTGACGCCGTGTATAGAACGCATGCTGAGCTTCACCGACCATCTGAGAAGGCTGCGGGTGGACCGATACGAATACGTAGCGCTCAAAGTCATCGTACTACTCACTTCAGGTTAGTTTAGTGTTCTTTAATCCCCGAGAAAAAAGATAGGTGTTATAAGTTTGTAGTATGTATTTGTGGCATCTTAGCTCCAAAACGGATGGACCGATTTCAATAAAGTTTTTTTATTGAAAGCTAGTTTAATTGGGAATAATCTTAGCTATGTTTCATGAAAATCTGTTCACCCTTTCAAAAGTTATAGCTCTTTTTCTAGTTGGAGTCGGGGGTTTTTGACGGTTAAGTTATTACACTCTGTATAATTTTTTTGTATGACCTTACACAGATGCGCCGGATCTGCGCGAAGTGGAGAAAGTACGAGCATCCCAAGAAAAAGCGTTAGCGGCACTTCAAGCATACATTGCGACACATTCGCCCGGCACACCTGCCAAGTTTGGAGAGTTGCTCCTGCGCATACCCGAACTGCAGAGAACTTGCCAGGTGAGAATAGACTTTAGAATATTTAAAATAAGATTCAAAGTCATATAGGAAATGTATTTGGAGAGCATCATACATAATCCGTAATGTGCAATTGCGGATTTGCCAGATGAGAACCAACCCAATGAATATTAGAATAAGGACTATAGTTCACAGTCGGTACCCTGTCCAGTTTGGAGAGCTATTGTTAAGCATACCCAAACTGCAGAGAATGAAAGATGGTCCTGCAATGCGAGTATAAACTTTGTATAGACGGAATAAGGTTCAAAGTTTAACAAATCAATTATTTTTCTTTCGCAGTTCTTCATGCAAGTCGGCAAAGAAATGCTAAACCCAGCGAACAAAAGTAAAGATGGCGACGGACCAAGCTTCAACCTGCTCATGGAACTGTTGCGCGGCGATCACTGACGTTGACACCTCACCTTGACCTTCAAGGTCACCTCATAATGAACTTCAAGGTCATAAGAACTTCGTACATTGCTCAAGAATTAATTAAGTGAATTCTCTCTACAATGACATAATAAGGGATTGAGTTTATTTCAATCCTCTATTTTTTATTCTCATTAAGTTTCATCGGTCATTCAATGAAGTTACTAGTCTGTGTGTTTAATCATTGACCGTCATTCATTAAAAAAATAAATCTAAATGTAAATTTTTAAATTTTGAATGGTCATCAATTATCTTTTACTAAAGCTATTTTTTTATCATCAAAATCATTACTCTTTTTGGCCTTAAATAAATGAAAAGACTGCATTCGATAAAGTCATTGTCATCATTCTAATAAAATTGTATAGAAACATAAATATTTTTATCGAATTGACAAAATAAGAACAAATGAGCTAACTACTATTTGATCAATTTATTAATATTTTTTAATAAATTGTTTTTATTCATTCGCTTCATAAATGTCATTTTGTATCAAAAAGTGCCAACATAGCTTTTATTATTAATGCATTTATTTTAATATCAGTCTGTGCTCTCACAATGAAAATGATGTACTCAAAAACTTTTATTAAATATAAACAATTATAGTTACAATATTATATGTATGTTCGGAGCAACACTTATTTCGAACAAGACAGATAGTTTATCTATGGGCCCCTTAAGATCAATTTATTTATGACTAGCGGCCCGCCCCAGCTTCGCACGGGTGGACATTTATTTAAATTAATTTTTGTGATAAAAAAGTAGACAGGAGTAAAGCTATCTCTATGCTAAATTACATAAAAACTCTCGCATTGTATTAATAGTAGAATTATTTCTATCATTTGTGTACCTAATATACATGTGAGGATAAGTATAAGATTAAGGTGAGAATAAGTGCTACTGCGTAGGGAACTGGGGGCTAAAAAGGCCGCTTTAGATGAATCACAATATGATTCATATTACAAATGTCAAAATATCTACTTAATTGACAACTTAATGTCATCTGCATAAGGTTCATATTCAGTAATCATCTGTTCGACAGTTACTGTGTGCAGATTAATAGATGAACTGCTCAATGTGGCCTTTTTAGGCCACATTCCGAGTTATGGGTCTTGATAACGTTTTTTAATTTATGATATCTTTTGAATGGAATGTCCGATTTGAATAATTCAAAAAGTAACATACAGGTACTGAAACAGCCTTGAATACGAAGTGATTTATTAGGATAAGGATGAATACCCAGGTACGAATAACGTGGTCTAGTTTCTACCGGCATTCCTATTATATATTTAAACATAAAAAGTAGTTATAGTGACATAACTATAATAGGTAGATAGACATGGATATCGCGAATCTTTTTGTAGAAATGAATGTGTTCTCTAAAACTGTGGTACATTATTTTGTTCTATCTTCAATAGATTTCGCAGCGCAACCGATGTAAGGAATTTTATAGGTAACATTTTTACACCTTGGGTTACTTTACTGGAGTTTTCGTAGGACTCCTTAATTTTTTTGAAAATAAACTATTGCCTATGTTTCTCAGTGATAATATAGCTTACTTATTGGTGAAAGAATTTTTTAAATCGGTCCTGTCGTTTTTGAGTTTAATCATTAAAATAAAAATACAAAGATCCAAATCTTTTCTCTTTATAATATTAGTGTAGTGTAGACAACAACAAAAAACAATCTCATCATCAAGTGTTGCCCGACACATAAATTATAATGAATGCTATTCAATGACATACCATTATAATAACGTAAGAAATTTACACTGCCACGAAATGCTTTTATACATGTATTTATTTATCATTTACTGTTATATAAGGCCAAGGGAACTATGGTTACATAAGAAACTGAAGATAATCTAAATAAAATTAAGACAACTGTGAATGGGCCATCATGTTTCTGTGAATGGCAAGGCAATTTTGAATTCTGGCTGATTCACTATGTAATGGCACCTGTACTTCTGTGAAAATACCACAGTGCTTTATTGTAATATATATACGGAGTCTTTAAACAATTTTATAGTACCTACATAATTATTATCAACAGACGTTTGAATCTACCTAACATGAGCCTACAGGGGCCATTAATAATTCTGTTAATCTATGGTTGGTAACCGACTCTTGCCTTTGCATTTAAGACTTCGTGGATGATGAATATTTTTTGATTGGACTATGCCAAGCGAATATTATTAGGTAGAAGAAAAATTAAGTAAAATTACAACGATTACTTACTATTTTGGTATCTATACCTTATTCAACTGAGCGAAAGACAAAGTATAAACAATCTTACTATGTCCATTTGTGGTGAAATAAGAAACTAGACAATGAAAAATTCGAAATATCAAAAAGAAGTGTTTCAAGTAGATTAACATCATACTAAAAAATTATTTTAGTTAGAATTTTTTTTTATGAAATATTTTATCGAAAATCTTTTTATAAAGAGTATTCTAAATATTGTTTATATTTTGTTTTTTGTTCCTTGAATAAGGTATTTATTTTTGTGCGAGCAAATTGGGATAAGTCGACTATTTCATTGAAACTAGTTGTTTCATATTATTTAATTTATTGAGAATTAAAGAATCCGTTTCGTTAGGGATGTCTTGTAATCATTGCCATTTTGATTTATTTACTTAACGTTAGTGTATAGTGTTGTTCATATGTGCAGCTTAGAATTTAGTGATGTATACATTTTTGAGAATTTTCTGAGGGTAAAACCTTCAGGAAATAATTTTAACTATACAGTTTTTATAAAAAACTCAATATTAAGTTAAAAAGGTTTGTTTATCAAACTCGTATTATTTGTTTGATTTATTTACTTCGCTTTTTTGATAAGGTGTTGGTGCAATACTTAGCATAAAGTGTCTTGCTGTTTTCCAATTTTAAATTCTTTTCTACCTTTATGCTATGTCTATGCACGTTCTTTTTTAAACAAAGCTGTCAAATTACAGCTTTGTAAACCAGTCATTCACTGCCGATTTGTAAAATAAGACGTTGCTATGAGCAAAACTGTCTCTATAATGCAATACTTATTATTTTTATAAAGAAAATATTCTCATTTAAGTATATTTTAGGTATAGTATTAAAGTTTAGTACGTAATGTTTATAATAAAGCTTAGAGTTGCCTTAACGTTGGTTAAATAAATAAAGTTAATAAAAAAAAGCGATAAGGCGCGCTTAATATCTTTAGATTTCATTTGTTTTTTCAAAAACGTTTAAAATTTTCAATCAGAATCAGAATAATTACTATGTATTATCGTTTAAAGTTCCATTAATGTTGATAAATGGATTAGAATTCATTACGATTATCGTGTGATTTGACGTAGATAAGTACTACATTCCATGCAAACATGTTACATCAATCTGCAGTTGCCATCTGTTTTGATGTATTTTAGTGGAGACATTTTATCGTGCCGCGTACTAAATCCAATTTACAGTGCCACAAACTTATCTGACCCGGTGACCAAAATTGGAAAATTGGAACTAAGCGGTCATCCATAAAGTACGTCACACTAATTTCGTGATTTTTTTACCCCTCCCCCGTCTTTCTTCTTTCTTTTTTTTAAAAACATTGCCACTCACTAGGATTTCTCCTGTATCGTGCATGTGACATGTATGTTTGTAAAATGTACCCTCATTTTACAAACATACATGTCACATGCACACACAACTAGACCTGAAACAACTATCTGTAGATCACACAAATATTTGTTCCGTGCGGGGATCGAACCCGCGGCACGTAGCGCAGAACGCTAATCGCTTAGCCACTGCGCCAACCGTGATGTCGTGTCGTGTCGTGTCGTTCTTTGTCACAGTTGATCATATATTTTGCAATTTTACATCTAGAAATTATTAAATTAAAACAGCAGTTCTGAAATTAGTTTTATTTCCATTTAAATTAAGGTTTGATATAATATAATAAATCAATTGCCATACAAATAGAGTTGACATTGGTAAAAGCGACGGCAGCGACGTCATGACCGGGTCAGATAAGTTTATGGCACTATGCACCGGTTCATAGTGATTTTCGTTGACCACAGAGGTCAGTTTTGAAGGTAGCTGCGTAACTGCGTAACTGCGTTTACGGTTATTTTTCAATAGATTATGAATAAAAAAAACGCAAAGAAGTCTAAACTTCCCAAACAATGTACTTTCGAGCCTTAGTTCTACATTCATTCATAAAGTAACCCATCAAAGTGATGAAATACGCAACAATAACCATAAACGACCAGCTATATTTCAGGAGGTAACATTCGAAGTCGATTTTCAATTTTTAGATTTCGACCTATGTTCGTTGGGGAATGTTGTCCAGTTTCATTGACCTGATGACCTTTTAAAATATGGCTGGTCATTTTTAATTCACGCTGTATAAGGGCCAAGCACACTAGCTAGGTACTTTATGCATCAAAATCGTGTGTTTTCATAATTCACTTTTTGTAAGTAAAAGGCAGCCATCAAACGCGAAAACGCGCGGTTCTGCAAAGAGTATACAGTGCTAAGGACCTCACTCATGAAAATGAAAGACGTTAAACAAAGATTATTAAGCATAGTTATAAATTGTAGGTATCTATATCAGATGGGCACAAGTACTTCAGTTATCCTAGTTTAGTTAATGTATCGGAGCTCATACTTTATATTTGAATTATTTTCATAATGTGCCACATGCTGTAATTAAAATTTTTCATTGAGATTTTTATGTGATTGTATTTTCTTCGTGTTTAAATTTTGCCAATAATTATGGTTATAAAAGTTAGTGGCATCTATTTATAGTTGTATAAACTCTTTACTGAACTGATAAATTTAAGAAGTTAGTACCTTAGATATATTTTTATATTCAGTAAAGTAGCAGGTGTGTGTAGCGTTGAAGAGAAGATGATGTGAGTGTGAGGTCCAAATAATTTTTATATTAAAAATTACAAGGAGCGTAAGAGTGGTATGGCGTCCATGTTTTACTGTTATTATTTTATACATAAGTATTATAGTGATATTGTATTCTTTTTTATTTTGTAGAATTATAAAGATTTTTTTATATATAGCGCAAAATGAATAAATATGATTTTGATTTAAACTGCTTTTCTTTTAACATCATCCGGACGGCCCACGCAGCGACGATGCTTACTGAATGGTTAATCAATTTCCCGTGTATTTATGTGTCAACTGCGCAGGTACATCGATAAACCTAAAGCTAAGCATATAAATTGTGCCGTACTGTACCTACATAGCCTAGGGTAAGTGCTCCAGTGAATGAACACACCCCAGTGAATGCACAAAACGCAGTTTTTTCCAAAAAATAAGAAATTATGATATTTCTACCCAACGCAGTATTTTTTATCGTATTTGCAGTTCATTTTCCTATTATAGTGGCATGATCCAATTCTTATACCACTATTTCTTTTTAAATAGCGAGCGTCTAAAGTTGTCAGTGTGGGATAACTGTGTATTTGTTCGGATAAGAGTTTACGACGCGAGTAAGACGCAACATTTTTGATATCACATTGTAGCCGTAATTGATGTATTTGCTAAAAGTTATTGAATAATTCGAATAAAGGATAGATAAACTAAATGTCTTGAATCGATTTCGTTGCCATTTTAACCTGTTTTAATTAAATTATTAGGTGTCCCAGCATTGGAACTAAAAATCGTTAAAAATCCAGTGAATGAACGACCGTTCATTCACTGGATAAACAGCAATTTCATATTTTTATAAAAAAAAAAATTTACGCTTATGCCATAAGATTCATGTTTTGGGAGTAATTTTAAAAATAGATTTCTGATCTTTAGGCCAGTATTGGGACAGGTGAATGTTCATTTATTGGTTCACAAAATCTGGTAAGAATCTAGTGAATGAACTAACATTTTCATCATGTTCCAATATTAGCTTTCGTCATGAACTCATGAAGATGTAACCAATAAATGAACACAACGTTTTGAGCTAGATTTCATCCTTTTAAGACCTGGATTTTAGTATTATATTACTGCCCCTTTATATTACCATGAATTCCAATAAAAGTAAATACGAACGGTTTCGATATACCCAAGAAATATTGGAAGGAGTCTAGTTCCTTTAGATAGTTCATAACTGACACAAACGGAGAGGTGTCTCAAGAAAGTATTGAATCCGAATGTAATTCCAACATAGTTAAAGAGAATGCAAATAATCGAAATAATGATGTAGTACATAATACTCAAGATTTTGATTTAACAGTTCCTACTGCAACTAATTTTAATAATTTATTAATACGTGAAGAGAAAACTTTGTACCCCTTTTTAAGCATAATATTGCGCGCACGGACGAGTGCGAGATTTGGCATAGATTATTTTCGTTTATTTAGTTGATTGTTGGACTGCATTTGGTATAATAATAAGCGTTTTTCTGTATTATTAATTAAACAGAAATTGTGTTCATTCACTGGTTTTATTCAGTTCATTTACTAGAAAATTTCGTTCATTCACTGGGGTTTTGGGGTATTTTTCAATATATTGCTAAATATCTAAGAAAGTAAACAGGTTATGCCGTAAAAAGATCTTAAAAACTATTTTTGAATATAATCTTAATACCAAAATATAGCTTTGGAGCGTAGGTATACCTTAGAGGCAACATAATTATTGTAATAATTTTTTGAATTTCGAAGATCGCTTAAGTGTTCATTCACTGGAGCACTTACCCTAGACCACATCTCTACATAATAATATCATCATCATCATTGACATTGTTTCTACCCACTGCTGAGTATAGGCCTCCTCCTTTTCATGCCATATTTCCCTGATCTGTGCCAATCGCATCCAGGTCTTTCCCGCTATTCTTTGCAGGTCATCTGTCCATCTGGCCGCCGGTCTTACATATAGGTATTTTAATATAAATTAAAGTCAATTTCCGCGTCTGTCTGTATATTCGCTAACTCCTAAAACACGCAACGGATATTGATGCGGTTTTCACCATCAGTTAGATAATTTTTCACGGAAGGTCTTTAAGTACAATACTTTGATATATAATATATAATGTAAGGATAGTAGAGGAATAGCACCCGCGCGAAGCCGGGGACGGGTCGCTAGTATTAAATATAATTTAGTCAACGCGCAGGTGCCAGTTCTAGTAGGTACCTAGTCACCGCCTGAAATAGAGAACGTAGTAGTAGATACCTACTGTCAAAGAGAGAGTTAGGGAACCAGGGTCATCAAGAACATAACAAAGTTCATAAACTAAAACCCTACTAAAAAAGTATGAAACAAGAAAATATTACTAGGTACATATTCATAGTGATGTTCAGAGGATAGCCGTGGTCGTATGCCACTTTGCCCCAGTGTTGCCAGTGGGCTCTAGTCAACGGTGGGTGTAAGTTAACTGGATGAGCCTAAAAAGTAACATTTCTTAGAGAAAAGTAAAATTAGTAGTAGTTAAGTAACGTTAAATGTTACATGCTGGCAACGCTGCTTTGCCCTAAAGCTTATAGAATAGAATAGAATAGAATAGTTATTTATTGTTTGTCATAAGTAAATACAATAAAAAAAAAGTAAAAACCGACTTCAAAAAAACTAAAAGGTATAAAATAATTTTCTTAAAAAACTTTTCAGCTTCTGAAGTCGGTGCCACTATCAAGCTAGGTGCATTGAAGAATTAAAGGCCCCGACTTCAGAAGCTGAAAAGTTTTTTAAGAAAATTATTTTATACCTTTTAGTTTTTTTGAAGTCGGTTTTTACTTTTTTTTTAAAGTTTATTTTATTTTTCAATTTTGAGTGGCATAAACAATACATAAACATGAGATTACAGCAATCGCGAGTGATGTGCTGTTATTCATTCAAGAGTTCCATTGTCTATCTCCGAAGATCTTCATCAGATCCTCACTAAATTTAAATGGGAACACTTCGGAGGTATACCCTTTCAAACAAAAAAAGAATCATCGAAATCAGTTGGCGTGATATTGAGTTATTCGACCATTTGTCGCGCACATACTTAATGTAAATTTAAGACTTATATGGTTTTCTCATGGATCCCATGGTCAGAACTGGACCAAATAAAAATGGGACCATTCGGGAAGCACCAGCTTTCGAATAAAAAAAGAATCATCAAAATCGGCTCACGCAGTCCAGAGTTATGAGGTAAGAAACATAAAAAAAAAAAAAAAAAAACATACGCGTCGAATTGAGAACCTCCTCCTTTTTTTTGAAGTCGGTTAAAAAAGATTTATGATCGCTTATTACTGTTAGAATGTATTGTTTTGTTATGGTAGGTGGCATACGACCACGGCTATCCTCCGAGCATCACTATGAATGTGTAGTAATATTTTCTTTTTTCATACTTTTTCAGTACCTACTCGTGTTTAAGTTTTTGAACTTACATTTAGAAATTATGATGGATGCTTACATATAAAGTTTTACATTTTTGCTCAAGTATGTCAAATAATTAAAGAATAAGTTACTGGAATACATAAATATTTTCCTGCGAAAACGCTAGAAGTGGACTGCGATAAGTTGAGGTAGATACCTCATTATCTAAATGGTCGCCCTATGGTCAAAATTCGACCGTAATTTTAGCTTTCTGCACTCCTTCTTCATATAAACTTTAACTACCTATGCCAAATGTCACACTCTTCCGTGCGCGCAATATGCTTAAAAAGGGGTACAAAGATTCTCTATACAGTCTATCAATTGCCATTTTTCCTTGGACTTACATCTAGCAATATTAGATCGATCGCGTGAAACGACACAGGTGTCGAGTTTTGAAAGTAAGTAGGTACCTACAATTTTTTATAAGGATCGATATGAAAGTGACTCATTAACCGGATTAAAATATAATTCGGTATACAATCACAATAATAATCTGTTTTCATTAGAGATGTGCCGACTATGAATTTGGCCGACTAGCTGACTAGCCGATTAGTCGGTCATAAAGAGACCGACTAGTCGGCCGATTAGTCAGCCGAGCCATCATGGTTTCGGGGGTATTCGGAAATTTCCGTGATGCTTAGTTTACAGCTGATTCGCGCGCAAGTCGCAACTGCCACCTGCGAACATCTTGGAACATGTTTTGTTTACTTCGCATTGTTTCTTGATTTTTGCTTTTGCACTGGTCAGAGCGGTGGTTATGTGTGAAAAAATAAAGACAATATTTTATTGTTCATTAAAGTGAAAGAGCTCAATTAAAATTTAATCATGTCAAAAAGAAAGTCTCGTGTATGATTGTTTATTGTGAAATACATACAAAGTAAGAAGCCGGATAGTCGGCGCTCTTTACCGAATAGTCGCCGGCTACAAAAGTGGCCGGATAGTCGGCTTTACCGACTAGTCGGAACATCTCTAATTTTCATTGTTTGTGTTCAAACTTGTGAGGGTACGGTAACTTCACTAGGTAGGTAGGTACCTACCTAACAAAAAAGGTAATCTTAGATAGATAAATCCGATAAATCAATAATAATTAAACAGAGGTGATGATTCAACAATGTCGAAATCTATTCTATATCTTCTATCTATACCTATATCTTCTATCTATATCTATATACTTATAATAAAATCGTAACGAGGCTAAATCTGTATATTGAATATTTTTAGAAAAAAGTAAGTGCTACGTATACTAGGAACGATACAGAAGCCGAAATATACGTTGTCTGTTTGTTGGTAAACTTTAAAATTACTGGACAGATTTAGTTGAAATTTTGCAGTAACATCCGCCTAAGGGCTGGTCAACATAAATAGGCTATAAATTATCACGCGATTGTCTAATGGGGATGAGCTGAAATGCATTATGTCAGTTTACTAGTAGGTAGGTGCTACCACTTCATTATTACTTGATGAATCTTTATGAAATATTATATTAAGTATATTTGTATACTTCATAGGTTTGGTCACAATGTGTAATATAAATCATCACGCTATTCCTCTAGGGCAGGGGTCGGCAACCTGCGGCTCGCGACTTCGCGAGCCACATGCGGCTCTTTGGATATGAAGCTACGGCTCTTTAGTTCCTGTGTTAATTAGTTGCATGGTATTCTCACTTGATCCAGTCTTTTTTTCATTGAATGGTATATACAGGCTGGCGCATCATTTTGGGGCATTAAGGGTGGCTAGGGCTACTCTTACTGTTATAGTTAAAGAAGTTCTGGTCTTAAAAAACTTGAGGTGAATTTTGTAGATATTAAATATCTACCCTGTTATTAGTTTTTTGAAAAAAGGTACGGTCAGCGAGAAAGTTGACATTTCTCAAAAAACTTAAGTGGGGGCTCAATCGATTCTATTTCCCAACAGGAATGTTTCTTCCAAACAACCGACGAAATCGTACTTACCGAATTTGAGAAAAAATACAAAAAACTATTTCCCTTACATTTTCTATGAAAGCATAGCATACCTTCGTATGAACGTAATCTAAAATCACTGTATTTTACACTGATCGATTAATTTTATTGTTTTACAAACAAATACAAATACAAATTACTATAGAAAAATACAATTATGGATCACGTGCGCGTGCGTGGCGGGGTGCGGGAATTATACAATGTTATGCATTAAAAACATCTTTTTTTTTATAAACTAAGTGCCTTTGTTACGTGATACGATACGACCGAGTTTGTTATATTTACAGAAGGATTGTATTTATCGATAGAAGTAATCAGAACCCTAAGCAGGGATTTTTAATCGTAGTAGGATTTTCAAAGCCATAATTGGCGGTATTCAAATGACGTGTGCTGGCTGTTTACTGCTAATATTGCAGAGTTCAGGGCTAAATGCGTTTGCATTCCAGACAATAGCGTTACGTAAGAATAGACTGCTGCCCGTGGGCCGCAGCCCAGCAGCAGAACATTCATTGACTTGAGGGTGAAAAGAATAAAGTGTCGACAACCAATGTCAGTGACAATAAAGTAGGTATACGACATAACTTTAACCTATTCTAATGGCGTGTGCTAACTGTTTACTGCTAATATTGCAGTGTTCAGGGCTAAACACGTTTGCATTCCAGAAAACAGCAAGTTTGTTAGAACTTAGAACAGCCTTTTATTCCATCGTAGTCTCTTGCCTATGGGCAGCGGCCCAGCAGTAGAACATTCATTGACTTGATGGTGAATAGAATGAACTGTCAGCAACCAACGTCATTAACAATCATTTATTATTGTTGTAAGCGTCTGTTAAGTCTTATAGTTATGAGTTTATTATAATATTTTGTATCTTTTTAAGTTTAACTTCAGTTTCCCTACATGGCGTTGGGATCCAGAATCCTTTTTTTTTTTGCTCTTATTGAGGTATGTTTCATTTCCATCGGTTGAGTAGATATACCCCTTTATTGTAAGCAGCAGTTCTGTAAGAAGCAGTGGTCACGATTCATTGGTTAGATGGACCGATTTTGATGAGACTTTCATTGCAGTGAGTGATACTTAGGGGCGAGGGCTTTCAGTAAATATAAGAAATCGACCTTTTAAAGTAAACATGTATAATCACGCTATCGCTCATAGGAACTAAACAGTGCTACATATTTTTTTGTGAATCTACTATGGTCGGTATTTGTGAAACAGGTTTAATTAGCATTTATGATAGAAAACATCACGCTGTACGACTATAATCTAAAGGGAACTAAATATATTTTTCGTACCACTTGCTCAAAAAAGTGACATTCTATGCCACAAAAAGCGAACATAACAATAGTCATTTTTAATCTGTTAAAAACAGGGAAAGAAAATTGTACTGAATTTCATTCATCCTCTAGGGGGAGAATGTGATTTAAATTTGGAATACTTACCGAAATGTATACTGAACTACATCTGTGTTTACACCATTGAGTTTGTATAAAGCATTATACATCTTTTTGAAAAAGGAATACGCATTTTACTTTTGATTGTCATTATTTTTAATAAATGCTTATCTCATATTATTATTGTGTTAATTTTTTCGCAAATGGTACGAAAAGTAGAGTATTTTCCTCAGTGATAAAGCTGTCTTAGTCTTGGGTGAACTTAAATCCCTCGCTACACTCAGGACTCGTCTTAAATCCCTCGCTTCGCTCGTGATTTAAGTTTTTAACACCCTCGCTACGCTCGGGAGTAAACCTCGAGTCCTTCGTTACGCTCGCGATTTAAATCGTCACCCGCGACAGAAGACACTGCTTTATCCCCTTGGTTAATAATCTACTATTCCACATTAGAGACGGTTATTTGCACACATATCGCGACTAACCACGCAGGCTAGCGCTAAATGGTAGGATAGAAACTGACAGCTATATCAGGTTCGAATCCGGTCCTATCACAATAACTTATTGTATTTAAATATTGTATTTTTATTATTATATAAAAAATCGAGCATCCGAACTCCACACGTACGAAGTCGCGGGCACTGCTGGTTATTAATAGATATAATTGAGCAATAATTTTCCCAACTAACATGCAAAATAATTGATTAGATCTTATTAACTAATCCTTAATGTTTATTGATTAGGTACGTTTGAAGTACTTATCTTAGTGATCATAAGGATAATGAGTAATTCGGTCATATAAAAGACTGATGCTCCTTGAATATTTCAACGATCAAAATGTGGTCTACATTGGTGTTAGTGTCAATAATCGGCTATGTGGTGGCGGGGCCGCCTGTCAGCAGGTCCAGGGAAGATATTGAATCTTTCAAGACATTCCTGGAGAAATGCAGAACAGGTATGCGTTGATAGAAAAGTTGAATGGATGTGAATTGCGTAACTTTCAGAAAACAGAAAACAGATTATTTATTGAAAGAAGAATGATTATAATAATTTAATATTGCAATCTTGCAATTGCATTTTGCAAATGCCATTTAATTTTATAATAATTCTTCTTTCTGAAAATAATCTGTTCTCATGATGATACATTCAAAGTTCGCATGTTCATACTTCAAGTTGCAGAAGTAGGTAATTTTTAGAGATCTTCCGACTAGTCGGCTTTTAGTCGGTAAAAAAACCATACACGAGACTTTCTTTTTGACATGATTAAATTTTAATTGAGCTCTTTCACTTTAATATACAATAACAGTATTGTCTTTATTTTTTCATACAAAAACACCGCTCTGACCAGTGCAAAAGCAAAAATCAAGAAACAATGCGAAGTAAACAAAACATGTTCTGAGTTTTGGCATGCTCGCTCAGCGGCTGCGACTTGCGCGCGAATAAGCTGTAAACGAAGCGTCACGGAAATTTTCGAACGTTCCCGAAACCGTAATCGGCTCGGCCGACTAGTCGGTCTCTTTAAAACCGACTAATCGGCTAGTCGGCCAAAGTCAAGTCAAACTTAGTTTTGTCAATCGTCAGCGTGGGCAGGGGCCACAGTAGGTACCTATTTGTAATAAATAGAATCCGGGCGCAGTAACATGCGTTTTAATACATTTTATCACCCGAGTACCTATGTCAAATGTCCAGAGAAATCTATAACTGCCATTAATTAGCTTTATTTATCTTATTTGTATACCTTTTGCTTTTATTCCTTTTAGAATGTAAGATGATCATATTGTATCCTCAGCATATATTTATTTACTGATATAGAGAAACTTGATACATAAATAAGATTTTCGAATTACTATCGTTCAAAGTCATAAAATACCTGCATACCTACTACATAATTTGAAGTAATAACAGAAATCTCCACAGGAGACTGGAAAGATCTGATATTCTGATTCTTGATTATTTTAGTTCGTATTTTCAGAATTATATTTGAATGTTTTTCCAACAGATGACGGCATTCGTTTGGAATCCCGCATGCTCGCCAACCCTAAAGCGAGCCCATGGGAGAACAGCGGCAAGTACCAGGGCGATATGCTACTGAACGATTATCAGGCGGAGCTCTTGCTGCAGCAGTACTCACAGGGGAGGAACGCGTACATTTTGCCTAACACCAAGTGGCCCGGGAATACTATCGTGTACCAGTTCAACAATGAATTTAGTGAGTATTTTTTAGTTTTTTTTTTTTAAAGAACG
Source organism: Allophyes oxyacanthae (assembly GCA_932294325.1). Taxonomy (NCBI): domain Eukaryota; kingdom Metazoa; phylum Arthropoda; class Insecta; order Lepidoptera; family Noctuidae; genus Allophyes; species Allophyes oxyacanthae. The sequence continues at coordinate 15,130,936 of OW028611.1, forward strand.
TTGTCCCTCATTTTTATTTCTCCTGTCTCGAGGATACAGTTTACAAACACACGTCTCACATGCACATACACCCAGACTGGAAACAGCTATCTACAGATCATACTGTAAATATATTTTTCATATCTCATGCTCGGAAAGTAGTGTTTGTTTGATAGCGCGTGGAAAACGCTGCTTCCCACCGTTGGACGGAAAAGACAGTAGTAATTAGTTTCCACCCTAGAGCCGGAATGAATTTTAAAAATAGAACTAACTTGGGTTAGGAAGTAGACTATGAAAATGACGGAAAAGGCTCACAGCAGTAATTACGTTCCACACAAGGGCCGGAATGAATTTAAAAAATAAAACTAAATTGGGTTAGGAAATAAGCTATGAAAATTTTGACATCATTAAAAAAGAAATATCGATTAAAAAAACATGCTGCGGTACTATGTATGTATGTATGCGGTCTATAAACAGCCAATGTGAAACAAAAAAAAAATACCTATGAAGCGGGAGGGACCGCGGTCACGGTGGCGGCGGTGACTCGGTGTGTTCCATATTTAAAATTTTAAAAAGACAAATAAAATATACACAACACAATATAATAATTAAAATGAGAGAATTTGATGGGGTACTAACTCTGTAAGCTGTACCGAAACCAGCGCTGTCGGGCTGCTCGCAGCGCGTCAGCTTAAGCTGAGCGGAAGCCTTTTTGACACAGCTGCGACGTACAACCCATTTGTTATTTAAGATAAATATTTTTTTCTTTTACATGTTTTATTCTTTTATTTTTTGTTACTTTATCTTTAAAATTGTTTTTGTGCTGTGTCAAATAAATACTTTTTTCTTTCTTTCTTTCTTACCGAAATATTTGATTAAAAATGAGTTCAAGCGATTCTGAAACCTTGACCCCAGATTTGGTTAAAGACGGCAAGTATCATATCATATCAATCGAAAATCTTTTGCCAGAAATTTCAAAGGAAAGATACTAAATACATACAAAGATTTTATGAAGTGAGCAAACAAGAAAATATAAATATTTAAAAAAACTACTATTTTTTACTTTCCTTATATTCGAAATGAAAAGTAGAGTGTTTAACACGGGTGAAAGTCACCAATTCCTAATCGGACTATAGCCGCCCTCGCTGCGCTCGGGTGTATAAATACCTCATATTATGTGAATTGATTCCTTTCCACCGTTGTATAACAATATACTATATCCGTGTGGGGATCGAACCCGCGGCAGGTAGTGTAGAAAGTTAAAAGCAGAAGTATTTATAATTTTATAAACATAATTCAGCATAGCAGAATAGAATAATATTTAAGTATTTGGTGGCCCAAAAAATTAAGATCTTATTATTTAAAATTATAGTTATAAGCACTTGAAAATTTAAATTATCCCTTATCCTCCCTCTTCGCAGTCATCAGTCACCATGAGAACTTTTTGAAACTAGTATTATTATTGCTTAATTAATGAATCAAAAAACCCGACTGCTTAAAAAGTGAACTTTAAATATAAACTGAAAAGAAAAAAACAAGTCCAGTGTAATTCTAATGCGGAACATACTTACTTGAGGAATCCTAAAAAATATTTTCCTTTGTGTTATTTCAGCCACGGGGCAAATAAATGCCATGCTTGCTGCGATGAGGGAAATAGAGGAGAATACCTGTATCAGGTTCCGTCAAAGGCAGTGGTGGGACACTGTTTACGTCTTGGTTACTGTAAGTATCTACATTTATAATTTTGCAAAGTGCACGGCTTATTATTCATTTATTTATATGTTCTTTATTGTACACCAGTAAAACAAATATACACATAAAACTTGCACGAACATGGGTATATTGTACAATGCCTTATCGCAAACGGCGATTTCTTCCAGACAACCTTTGGACGGACAAGAGTGAAGTGAAAACGCTCATATTTTATGATGCTACGATGGCTTCATTCGCATATAAAGATTTTAGGCGCACAGGTGCGTTATATTGTATCGGTCGATAATATCGCAATGCGTTATATGCGCTAAATGTTTTACTTCTATCCCACCGTTAATATCGCAGCAGGGTGTAAGATTGTATGCGTCGTAATACAAAATGTACCAGCTAAAAACAGGGGCTCAATTATGGAGACGCGGAAAGTCGCGCGGAGAGCAACGCGGTGAAAGTCGTGTATCTCCGTTCATGGAGAGCGAGCGAGAGAGCGGCGCGCCGGCGCACGGTTGGATGGATTGAAAATTTTGGGACATGCCTTGAAATTTTGTAATCAGATTCTGCTAGTCAATATAATACGAATATGTTCCCAATTTTTTATTTTGATATAGTCTATATTTAGTACTCGAAAAACATCCCTTTTTATGGAATTGTAATGACGGCATCGAATTGTACTCATCAATATAAACTAATATTTTCGATTAAACAAGTATTTTCAGAGTTATGACGATTTGTATTTCTTTTTTTGTATGGAGACCAAGACAAATTTGAGTACAACGCGCGTACCACACAAAAAATAATTTACGAAACTCGTGTTGCAGTATTTTCGAAAATTCTACCCCTAAGGAGGTAAAATAGCAGATAAAAATTTGTTTAAAATTCTGTCATATTTTAACAAAATCCATATAAAACCCCTTTACCGTAAAAACTATTTAGGCTTTCGGTTAAAAACTACTCCACCCCTAAAGGGAAAAATTAAAAATGGAAACAAACGAGTGTTGTTAGTATTTAATTGCAATTTAAAAAATATTTTAAGCAATTTTTCAAAGCACCTAGTGTCGTATTTTCATGCACACACAATGTAACATCGATATCTATACTTCTTCTATATCTATATCTATATCTTCTTTATAGAAAGAAAGAAATAGATTTTATTTGACACAGCACAAATACGATTTTAAAGATAACAGAAAAAAAAATGTAAAACAAAAGTAATAATATTTATCTTAAATAAAATGGATTGTACGTCGCAGCTGTGTCAAAAAGGCTTCCGCTCAGCATATGCTGTTTATTATAAGTATATATCTATACTTAAAATAAAATCGTAACGAGGCCAAATCTGTACATTGAATATTTTTGGAAAAAAGTAAGTGCTACGTATACTAGGAACGTTACAGAAGCCGAAACATACATTTTGAGAATTTTTCTCTGTTTGTCGGTTTGTTTGTTACGGGTAAACTTTAAAACTATTGGACAGATTTAGTTGAAATTTTGCAGTAACATCCGCCTAAGGGCGGGTCAACATTACAGGTTATAAATTATCACGATGATATATATATCAGGTTCGAATCCGGTCCCAGCACTATAACTTATTATAGTTCCGAACTCCACATGGACGAAGTCGCGGGCACTGCTAGTATATTAATAAATTTTAATTTAAATGTAGAATAATTTGCGGAATGCGGATGACGTCACCAGATTTGTGTGGCTAGCACCCGCGCCGCCCGCACTTTACGTGATGAATTTCAAGACGTGGTGTAATCGGTATAGGTACTGCATTTTACTGAAATGTGGCACGCACGGCGTGGTTAGGTGCGCGAGGTTGCGTATAATTTCATACAAATAATACTAAAACTCAATTCTAAAATTTAATCGAAAGCCCAAACACAGTTTTATGCTGCCAAGTATAAAATTAAATTTAATATAAGTAAATGAAATTATTATCATTACCTGAATACCCACTTGGGTCATAATTCTCCTATTTCAATCATGTCTCAACCGTGTCAGAATGGTCTCAAAATTGTTGGTTTTTACAATGTCGTTCAACCGATTTTGAATTCTATTGCGTCCTTCTTGGTTAAGTTGTTGGCACTCATGTCGACTTTCACAACATCTAGCCAGCGCTTTTGTCACTAACCGCGAGGTCTCACTCAATGATCTAGTCCTCAATTAAAAATTCCCCATCTATTCTCAGGGCAGGGATGATGGCTGCTATGCGAACGTGGGCTACTGGGCACCCATGGGCGTCAACACGCTAAACCTGGCTCTCGCTACCCCTGGCCGTGGCTGCTTCACGCACAACGTCATCATCCACGAATGGCTCCATATCGTCGGCTTCTTCCACATGCAGTCTACGCATAATAGGGACGACTATGTGCGAATCTTGTGGGAAAACATTTGGCCAGGTTAATCAGAGTTACAAAAGATAAACGATTTATGCGAGAGATATCCATAATATGAATAGGAGACACAACTATAAAAAAATGATAAATAAATCAACTATTGGCTGTTTGGAATCAATGACGAATTGACTGCGTTATTTTATAAAGCAAAACTCAATGAGAATTACGTAGATTTATATGTTTTGATATGATTTTTTATAGTTCAAAGACTTAAAAGAAAAGCAGACAACAATAGTTGGTATTATGGAATTATGTCAGTCATATTAATGTAGATTATGGGATTTAATATTAATCAGCGGATTGTTTAGAAGATAATTTTTAGGGCAATAAATTTAACTGTAGAACTTAATGAAAGTTTTTCCATATCTTTGTGCATTTATTACAACTACAATGCATTATAAAATTTATTTAGATACCTATAGCAATTCGTGATAGATTCTTTTATCAGAATAAACTGTTACTGCTGATCAACTATCACACGTAAAGGCAGGAAGTGTCTTATGTTACGCTGGATGCTTATTTAACATCAATAGGTGGTTTGCTAATAATTGAGAAAGATATTATTATACTATAGATAGACATAAATTCCATAAAAATAATTTGCCTATCAGGCATTTTTTACTCTAGTGAGGCAACCCTCCGAATAGACTAGAATTGGGGAGGCCGTTTGCAGTAACCCTGAGATTATGGAGTCAGATTTAGGTACCGAAGTTATACATCAGTTCCATACAAATAATTCCATATTACTCGACTAAATAAATGTATGGAGCAGTTGTTGTTATTTTTCGCGATTTCATTGTTGGTGCCCTAGTAAAAGGTATTCATAATTATGAGTACAATAACCCCTTAAAAAAACCTCCGCTAGTAAAGTAGAACCTTAATTAATTATTTTTACAGACATGGAACACAACTTCGAAATATTAGGGAGTCACGAAGTCGACAACTTGGGACTCCCGTACGAATACCACAGCAACATGCACTACGACAGGTACGCCATGAGTAGGGATTGCAAATATTCGATGTTTTTCGGTATTCGAATATTCGAATGATTTTTCAGCCCTATTCGAACTATTCGAATAATATTCGAATATTTCAGTAAAATTAAATATTTATATAATTTGTCACATTTTTATAGCCTTACAAACTGGTATCATATTTTAATGTAAGTTCGCCTAACATCCCCAATCATTACCAATATTTTAAACATCAAACTTGTAATCAAATGAAATAATTTTAACAAATTCTTAATACAAATGTTCGTCCTGTGAAGTTTTCTCTTCACGTATTAATAGTTAGAAGTAATATGAACTTCGACCATAACCATAAAATCAAAATTTCACAAATAAAATCAAATAAACATAAGGGAATAATATGATTTTGTTGCCGGAAAGAGAACTCGTGAGCAACTATTGAATGTCTGCATTCTCATCGAGAAATGTCGTGAATTTAACGTACCACTGGCCCTGTGCTTTATAAATTACGGAAAGGCATTTGACTACGCACAATGGCAAACTATTTTCGATGTGCTTATTGAGATGGGCGTCCCCACGCACCTTACTTTCCTGATTCAGTATTTCTACCTTGATGGCACCAGCATTGTGAAACTGGAAAACCAAGAATCTAAGTCTTTCCACACGGAACGAGGCGTGCGTCAAGGATGTATACTGTCGCCAAAGTTATTTAACCTATTTGGGGAACATATTATGCGAAAAGCAAATAGAATAGAAAATAAATTAGTATAGGCAGTGAAAGACTCACAAACCTAAAGTACGCGGATAATATCACTATAATTGTGTCTAGTGTAGAAGAGATGGCGAACCTGCTAAAGCATATACGGGAACACAGTTTCCACGTTCTAATCTACTTGACGGGTACGAGAAAGTCAGCGAGTTCGTGTATCTTGGGTCACTGATAACTAGTGAGGGCAGCTGCCGTAGATCCGGTATGGCTAAGAGTGCAATTGCAAAACTCGACAAAATTTGAAAGACACGTGGTATTCACCTTATGAGCAAAGTGCGATTGATGCGTCCTCTGGTCTTCTCAATATATTTATATGGCGCGGAAACGTGGTGCATAGAAAGTCGTGATAGCAGTAAGATCGATGCTTTTGAGATGTGGTGTTGACGCAGATTGCTTCATATACCCTGGACTGCTATGAGAACTAATGAATCCATTCTGTAGGAGCTCAACATCGTCAAGCGACTTTCCACAGTTTGCCGGGAGTGTGCCCTCGGTTTTTTTGGACATATCATGCGGTCTTCTAAGCATTGTCTGGAAAAACCTTATAATAGTGGGCCGGCTGGAAGGGAAACCCACTCAAGGCAGAGCGCCGGTAAGATGGTCGGATGCAATAAGGAGGGCTGGTGGAGGCAGCATGCACAAAGCGGTCCACACAACGAAAGACCGCATGGTTTGGAGGCGCGTTGTATGTGGTCGCGATTCTCATCAGTGAGGGAACGATGAAGAAGAGGGGGACCTGTGTCATATAGAGCCATCCGCATTTTTATTGATGTTTCTAGATCATGATGTTCGCAAGTGACATCGTTGATAGGTCTAATGGCCGTCAATCTGAGCAGTGCCGTACTATTCGAAGATTTGACGACCACGCGTTAGATGTCGCGTTAATAATCAACAAATAATGCTGTAACCTTAATTGTTGTGGTAATATTCGAATGTTCGAATATTTTATAATTTACTATTCGAATATGAATTTCAAAAAGATATTCGAATAATTCGAATATTCGAATATCGAATTGCAATCCCTAGCCATGAGCGTCAACGGTCTCCCCACTATGTTACCAATATGGGTAAGTTATCATTTATGACGAAAAGTGCTACAGTACTACAATTAAAGTTATGCGCGTCGGCAATCTTTGTGTTTCCTAATGTACGAATATGCAACTAGGGCTTGCAATATCCGTTCATTTTTGCTATCCGGATAATATGGATAGTAAGATTTGTGCTATCCGGATTATCCGGATATTTCGGATAATACGGATATTTTTTTTAATACTTTTGCTCTACCCGACTACTGAAAAGGTATGAAACAAGACAATATTAATAGATACATATTCATAGTGATGTTCAGAGGATAGCCGTGGTCGTATGCCACTTTGCCCTAAAGCTTATGATCGCTTACTACTGTTAGACTGTATTGTTTTAATAGGGTAGCTGTAGGTGCAGGGACCGGATTACCGATATTTATTTATACCGATATAAAAATATCGATATAATACCGATATACTGGTATTTTTTTATCGATATCGGTACCGATATTTAATTTCAGTACATAAATATCGATACTTTAATTTGTCTATATTTGTATCAATACCGATATTAAAATCGGTATTGAGTATCGATATAAATATCGATACCTTAATACCGGTACTTAATATAGCGATATTTTGTATCGATATTTTACCGATACTTGAATATACCGATATATTTGTAAAATATCGGTACTTTACAGCCGAATATCGATATTTCTAAAATATCGGTATCCGTCCCTGTGTAGGTGGCATACGACCACGGCTATCCTCTGAACATCACTATGAATATGTATCTATTAATATTGTCTTGTTTCGTACCTTTTCAGTAGTCGGGTTTTAGTTTTTGAACTTAATTTTTTTTAGCCGCATATTATTGTAAACTTGATTTATGGAAAGAGTATCCATGGATTTTCTTGCCGGTATCTTCTCCAGGATCAACCCACTTGGAACCGTGCACCTAGAATCACGACGTTTTGAAAGTGCCTGCAAAGGCCCAGTTGAAATAAAAAACTGTGTTAACAGATGAACATACATACATACATACCGGTCAAATATATAACCCTCTCCGTAGTTGGGTAAAAATTCGACATGAATTTACACAATACTACAAAAAAAAACTCAATTCTCCTTGGCGGCAACAGTTGCGTTTAGCCAATATTCGTTAATTACTAAAGTAGGAATTCCCCATTTTTAATTGTTTCATATACATATCTTATAATATAAATTTTCCAGAATGACCACGGCTTGATGGGTCAGCTGGACTTCATATCGGACCTGGATTGGCTGAGGGCCAACAGACACTACAACTGTCCTGGGGCCTGGAGCACCCCTGTCCTAGACAAAGATAGTATGCCTGTAGAAGAACAAAACCTGCTGGAATCGTCTCAAGAGGAACAAATATACCCGGAATCGCATTGATTTACTTAATAATGAATATTTTTTTATCATCTGAAATATATTTCTTTGAAATGTAAACGGTTTTTTATTTACACTTTAAAAGCAGACTGATCCTGCAGCCAGAATGATTTAGGAAAGTATAAGAATTATTATTTTGCTTTTAATTTATGAAATCGATAATCATCTTACTTATTCCTAAATACTAAAGGTATCTAGTAGATACCTTTTTGATACGCAATTTAAGTCAAATAGAGGACGTAGCAATGACATTTTTTTTATTTATGCAAAATGTCATTTGTTAAATGTCTTGCTGTTTTCCAATCTTAAGTTCTAAATCTCTATAGGTAAGCAGGTAAATGTTCCGGAAGGGGGGGGGGGGGGGAGTTTATTTCTCACTTCTTAGAATTTTTCCTTCAGTATTATTAAAAAAATAAAGAATATTTCCTTATCTTGGCTGAGATAAGAAGGAAATAGAATATCTTTTTACTCACTCTAATATCACTAGATCATTCTGTAGTATCTTCTAATATGGATAAAAATACTTGAGATGAGCATTTGAGCAACAGATTTTTCTCTATGGGTGTATGGTACGGCCTCAGCTAGATGAAGATTGTTGGTGGTTGTATTGTTTGTGAGGTGGATGGACCTGGTAGCACTGTTTGCATTCTTTGAAATTAACAAACATGAATTTCCTCTTGCATTTCATTGCTTTAGCCGCATATGCTGTGGTAGCTTCACAGTTTCTTAGGATAAAAATACAGAAATTCAGTCCTCTTAATTTCTTTGAAACTTAATTGTACAACGCTTTGTCCAGAAAAGGGTGAATAAGTCTAATTTATAGATTGGTTTACTAGACAACTAGATTCGACAACAGACAGGTGCTATTCCAAGCATTTTAATATCATAGTCTTGTTATTATCTTTATTGCACATTTCATCAGGAGACCTACTTACTATTTCTATGCATTTCATCTATTACTTGATAGATAGTGTCTATAGCTAACCTCCAAGTCTGGCTGACAACCCCCCATCAGGCTATTCCTGGTTATTGCCGAGGCACAGAGGAATCCTTTTATATCACAATTAAGTTTTGGGGCAGCAAATAATTGCATTGCATGCTTAGGGATTAGTTAGTGAAGGTTGCCTCTTTGGTTCTATATAAGAAAATGAATCAGAATGTTTTCTATTATTAAAAAATAATGTTTGGGTGTATTTAATTGCTATTATCCTCTTCAGCACCTATTACTTTCCCCCAGGTATAAAATAATCTTACCGGGTAATTCATAATTGAATACATTATTTTAATTTATACTATAGTATACACTTTCAGCCACATTAGAGTTGTACATATTTATACTCTTCTCCACACTCTACCTGACCATCAGCCAAAGAATAATGATTATTCTACACAACGGGATTTTCTGGCTCTGGCGCTAGAGAGTAAAAGTTATAGAATTTAATTTTTTTATTTAATTACAGGGTGGTGTGAATTCTATCTAGGTATAAGTAGACAGTATTCATGTTAATGCCCCCTTCTGTTTAGAGCCTTGAATGTCAGATTGAAATTAACCCTATTTTCTCCCCTAACAGGGGAAGTGCACAACTGACACTCAGTATTGATTGGAATTGAGATCAATTATCTCCCAACCCAGCATATCACTTGTACAATGCTCTCCCCACGGGAGAGTTGCATATCGACACTCAAATATGCAGATTATTGTTTAGGTGTTTGGTCTGGTCCCAAGCTGCGATCGCCTGCGGAAAGGCCGGTGGCCGGTCGAGCGAGCGTCACGTGCCTCCACATGTGTGTCAAAATTATTGTTGCCGCAATTACCTCTTCCACGCGAAAGGCGTATAATGTTACACATAATACTTACTAGTATTTTGTTTATAGCCTCTTAGGCAGATGGCCGGTCAAGCGCGCGACTTATGCCTACTTGTGGCATGGTAAATGTCGTCGGAATAACCTTCTCCATGAGAAGGGGGTAAAATGTAACACATAATACCACTATTTGCTTTATTACCTGCTAGGCAGATGGCCGACCGAGCGAGCGACTTGTGCCTCGGTGTGTGTTGTATTACTGGCTACTATGCCATTAATCTAATCTCCTTTCACTGACATTCTTTATTTAAGTTTATAATTTTATAATACTCTTGTTTTCTTTTGAAATACGTCACTCCTTGAATATACGTCTATGCAGAAGTACGACTTTAATTTATTTCAGTTCAAAAACCTTAAATCTTTATATTCCCAACATTCGTTATCAGCACGAAGAAGAAATATTTTTAAAGTTATATCTAGAAATATTTTGTGAAAGTGAATTTCATGAATTCTAGAGATATGACTGCGACGAATTCTGGAGTCAGTTCTGCAGTTCAATATAAAGGTACCTCGATTCCAACGTTCAGTTTGCATAATAGAGATGGTTATTCTTCAAGGAAATTTAAGATGCGTAATTATCTTATCCACGAGGATCTATGGGAATCAATAGGAGGTTATCCAGTAGGTGATGCCACGCCCGAACCCATCAAAGCAAAGAACGACAGTAAGGCTCTTGCAAAAATATGCTTAACCTTAGATAGATGGTGCAGCTATTACTCACGTGAGATGTGCGAAAACAGCATTTGAAGCGTGGAAACTTTTGCAAAATGCATATGAGGACAGAAGTATGGGACGCAGATTGTCATTAGAAAGGAAACTGTACCGATTAAGTCTTAGTGATTTTGACAACCTAGGGGCATATATCAATGCTGTTTTATCTACTGCACAAGACTTAGCAGATATAGGTAAAGTTATTGAAGGTCCTGTTGCCGCTATCTTATTAGGAGGGCTCACTATCCTGAATCAATCGCTATCCGAGAAAATAGTGTTGTACAGGTAATGACTGATTTAGTCAAGATAAAGCTACTAAATGAAATGTCAAAATGCTAAATTGATACCACAGAGAGTAATTCAGCTTTTGGATCTAAGCATAAGCAACCTAAACCAAAGGAGAAGATACCTGTTTGCTATGACTGTCATGCACAAGGACATAAGCGACCAGATTGTCCCTTACGAAAGAGAAATAATACTAAGAAGAAGGCAAAAGATGATTCCGGTAATAATGTATCTGAATCAGTTACCTTCACATGTCTAAGTACTTCTAATAGCTCAGTATCGGATACATGGTTTGTAGATTCTGGTGCTAGTCAGCACATGACTTCTAGATTAGATTGGTTTGAAAATATTAGAACTTTAAATAATGGAAAGGTTACTGTTGCAAATGGTACTCAAATAGATTGTCGTGGGATAGGTGATATTTCAAATAATACTTCCTGTAACAATAATACTATTAAGGATGTGTCTTACGTACCAGACTTAAAAGCTAATTTAATATCTGTACAGAAAGTAGTTAATAATGGTTTTAATCAAGTTGAAAATTTGGATTATACTGAAACTTTTGCACCTGTGATCCGTCATTCTTCCTTTCGCACTCTATTTGCACTAGCTGCAGCATTAGACCAAAAAATGAGGCATATGGATGTCGATACAGCCTTTTTAAATGGGGACCTGGAGGAAGCAGTTTATATACATCAACCCCATGGCTTCGTAGTGGAAGGCCAGGAAGACAAAGTGTGCCTGTTGCGAAAGTTCTTATATGGACTAAAGCAAGCACCGAGAGCTTGGAATCTTAAGTTGGATAAAACGCTTTCCAAAATAGGTTTTATCAAAACTCCTTCAGAACCATGTGTATATACCAAACTTTTGGTCAAGAAATTATTATACTGGCTATGTCGATGACATAATTGTCTTTTATCAAAATGACATCACTTTTGAAAATGCCAAGACTGACTTGTCGACATATTTTTCACTAAAAGATCTTGGAGAATTAAATTATTATCTAGGTCTTAATATTAGTAGAAGTGGAAAGGAAATAAAAATGAATCAGAAAACTTATATTAATAATTTACTTGAAAAGTTTCAAATGGTTTCCTGTAAAGCTGTGAGTACACCATTGAGTAAAACGAAGTTTGTTGTTGATGGACACTCTTGGAAAGCATTTCCTTACTACCTTATAGGTTCATTAATGTTTCTTGCGGTCAATACTAGACCTGATATAGCGTTTGCTACTAGCTACTTGAGCCAGTTTTCAACTCACCTCACTTATATCATAATGTACTATTTTGTGACTTAATAACGTAAATTTTTAGTTAATTATGTAATAATTTGATCTAATTAATTTATAACTAAAATTGAAAAATATTTGTACGCCTTGTATGGCAGAACATATTGGAAACTTCACACCATTAATTGAAAGACCTATTTATGTACCTATGTTTTCACAAAAAAAGATTAGATATTCAATTCTATTCTATTCTAACATAACATGTAACAAAAAGTTCATAAACTAAAACCCTACTAAAAAGTATGAAACAAGAAAATAGATAATATTACATATTCATAGTGATGTTCAGAGGATAGCGATGGTCGTATGCCACTTTGCGCCAGTGTTGCCAGTGGGCTCTAGTCAAAAGTTAACTGGATGAGCCTAAAAAGTAACATTTCTTAGAGAAGGAAGTGTCATGGCGGGGTCAAAAGTAACGTAAAATGTTACAAAAGTTACATTCTGGCAACGCTGCTTTGCCCTAAAGCTTATGATCGCTTATTAAGTACTGTTAGAATGTATTGTTTTGTTAGGGTAGGTAGCATACGACCACGGCAATCCACTGAGCATCACTATGAATGTGTAGTAATATTTTCTTGTTTCATACTTTTTCAGTACCTACTCGGGTTTACGTTTTTGAACTTACTTTTTGAAATTATGATGGATGTTTACAAATAAAGTTTTACATTTTTGCTCAAGTATGTCAATTAATTAAAGAATAAGTTACTGGAATACATAAATAATTTCCTGCGAAAACGCTAGAAGTGGACTGCGATAAGTTGAGGCAGGTACTTAGTTATCTAAATGGTCGCCCTATGGTCGAAAGTCGACCGTAATTTTAGCTTTCTGCACTCCTTCTTCATATCTTCATATCTCACACTCTTCCGTGGGCACAATATGCATAAAAAGGGGTACAAAGTTTTCTCTATACAGTCTATCAATTGCCATTAATTTTCCTTGGACTTACATCTAGCAATATTAAATCGATCGCGTGAAACGACACAGGTGTCGAGTTTTGAAAATAAGTAGGTACAATTTTTTATAAGGATCGATATGAAAGTGACTCATTAACCGGATTAAAATATAATTCGGTATACAATCACATTATTAATCTATTTTCATTAGAGATGTGCCGACTATGACTTTGGCCGACTAGCTGACTAGCCGATTAGTCGGTCGTAAAGACACCTACTAGTCGGCCGAACCGATCATGGTTTCGGGAATATTCGGAAATTTCCGTGACGCTTAGTTTACAGCTGATTCGCGCGCAAGTCGCAACTGCCACCTGCGAACATCTTGGAACATGTTTTGTTTACTTCGCATTGTTTCTTGATTTTTGCTTTTGCACTGGTCAGAGCGGTGTTTTTGTGTGAAAAAATAAAGACAATATTTTATTGTTCATTAAAGTGAAAGAGCTCAATTAAAATTTAATCATGTCAAAAAGAAAGTCTCGTGTATGATTGTTTATTGTGAAATACATACAAAGTAAGAAGCCGGATAGTCGGCGCTCTTTACCGAATAGTCGCCGGCTACAAAAGTGGCCGGATAGTGGGCTTTACCGACTAGTCGGATCATCTCTAATTTTCATTGTTTGTGTTCAAACTTGTGAGGGTACGGTAACTTCACTAGGTAGGTAGGTACATACCTACCTAACAAAAAAGGTAATCTTAGATAGATAAATCCGATAAATCAATAATAATTAAACAGAGGTGATGATTCAACAATGTCGAAATCTATTCTATATCTTCTATCTATACCTATATCTTCTATCTATATCTATATACTTATAATAAAATCGTAACGAGGCTAAATCTGTATATTGAATATTTTTAGAAAAAAAAAAATAAGTTCAAAAACTAAAACCCGACTACTGAAAAGGTATGAAACAAGAAAATATTAACACATATTCATAGTGATGTTCAGAGGATAGCCGTGGTCGTATGCCACTTTGCCCTAAACTGTACTGTTTTAATAGGGTAGCTAAACAGACACTGGACACTGGGTACTGGACAGATTTAGTTGAAATTTTGCAGTAACATCCGCCTAAGGGCTGGTCAACATAAATAGGCTATAAATTATCACGCGATTGTCTAATGGGGATGAGCTGAAATGCATTATGTCAGTTTACTAGTAGGTAGGTGCTACCACTTCATTATTATATGTATACTTCATAGGTTTGGTCACAATGTGTGATCTAAATCATCACGCTATTCCTCTAGGGCAGGGGTCGGCAACCTGCGGCTCGCGACTTCGCGAGCCACATGCGGCTCTTTGGATATGAAGCTGCGGCTCTTTAGTTCCTGTGTTAATTAGTTGAATGGTATTCTCACTTGATCCAGTCTTTATTTCATTGAATGGTATATACAGGCTGGCGCATCATTTTGGGGCATTAAGGGTGGCTAGGGCTACTCTTACTGTTATAGTTTGAGAAGTTCTGGTCTTAAAAAACTTGAGGTGAATTTTGTAGATATTAAATACCCTGTTATTAGTTTTTTGAAAAAAGGTACGGTCAGCGAGAAAGTTGACATTTCTCAAAAAACTTAAGTGGGGGCTCAATCGATTCTATTTCCCAACAGGAATGTTTCTTCCAAACAACCGACGAAATCGTACTTACCGAATTTGAGAAAAATACAAAAAACTATTTCCCGTACATTTTCTTTTCATAGAATACCTTGCATAGCATACCTTCGTATGAACGTAATCTAAAATCACTGTATTTTACACTGATCGATTAAGTTTATTGTTTTACAAACAAATACAAATTCTAATAAAAGAAATAAATAATCTATTGAAAATAATAATCGAAAAAGAAAGTATTAGAGACTATAGAAAAATACAATTATGGATCACGTGCGCGTGCGTGGCGGGGTGCGGGAATTATACAGTGTGCATTAAAAACAACTTTTTTTTTATAAACTAAGTGCCTTTGTTACGTGATATGATACGACCGAGTTTGTTATATTTACAGAAGGATTGTATTTATCGATAGAAGTAATCAGAAACCTAAGCAGGGATTTTTAATCGTAGTAGGATTTTCAAAGCCATAATTGGCGGTATTCAAATGACGTGTGCTGGCTGTTTACTGCTAATATTGCAGAGTTCAGGGCTAAATGCGTTTGCATTCCAGACAATAGCGTCACGTAAGAATAGACTGCTGCCCGTGGGCCGCAGCCCAGCAGCAGAACATTCATTGACTTGAGGGTGAATAGAATGAAGTGTCGACAACCAATGTCAGTGACAATAAAGTAGGTATACGACATAACTTTAACCTTTTCTAATGGCGTGTGCTAACTGTTTACTGCTAATATTGCAGTGTTCAGGGCTAAACACGTTTGCATTCCAGAAAACAGCAAGTTTGTTAGAACTTAGAACAGCCTTTTATTCCATCGTAGTCTCTTGCCTATGGGCAGCGGCTCAGCAGTAGAACATTCATTGACTTGAGGGTGAATAGAATGAACTGTCAGCAACCAACGTCATTAACAATAATTTATTATTGTTGTAAGCGTCTGTTCAGTCTTATAGTTATGAGTTTATTATAATATTTTGTATCTTTTTAAGTTTAACTTCAGTTTCCCTACATGGCGTTGGGATCCAGAATCCTTTTTTTTTGCTCTTATTGAGGTATGTTTCATTTCCATCGGTTGAGTAGATATACCCCTTTATTGTAAGCAGCAGTTCTGTAAGAAGCAGTGGTCACGATTCATTGGTTAGATGGACCGATTTTGATGAGACTTTCATTGCAGTGAGTGATACTTAGGGGTCGAGGGCTTTCAGTAAATATAAGAAATCGACCTTTTAAAGTAAACATGTAGATATTATCACGCTATTGCTCATGGGAACTAAACAGTGCTACATATTTTTTTCCGAATCTACTATGGTCGGTATTTGTGAAACAGGTTTAATTAGCATTTATGATAGAAAACATCACGCTGTACGACTATAATCTAAAGGGAACTAAATATATTTTCCACATTAGAGACGGTTATTTGCACACATATCGCGACTAACCACGCAGGCTAGCGCTAAATGGTAGGATAGAAACTGACAGCTATATCAGGTTCGAATCCGGTCCTATCACAATAACTTATTTTATTTAAATATTGTATTTTTATTATTATATAAAAAATCGAGCATCCGAACTCCACGAGTACGAAGTCGCGGGCACTCCTAGTTATTAATAGATATAATTGAGCAATAATTTTCCCAACTAACATGCAAAATAATTGATTAGATCTTATTAACTAATCCTCAATGTTTATTGATTAGGTACGTTTGAAGTACTTATCTTAGTGATCATAAGGATAATGAGTAATTCGGTCATATAAAAGACTGATGCTCCTTGAATATTTCAACGATCAAAATGTGGTCTACATTGGTGTTAGTGTCAATAATCGGCTATGTGGTGGCGGGGCCGCCTGTCAGCAGGTCCAGGGAAGATATTGAATCTTTCAAGACATTCCTGGAGAAATGCAGAACAGGTATGCGTTGATAGAAAAGTTGAATGGATGTGAATTGCGTAACTTTCAGAAAACAGAAAACAGAATTATTTATTGAAAGAAGAATGATTATATTAATTTAATATTGCAATCTTGCAATTGCATTTTGCAAATGCCATTTAATTTTATAATAATTCTTCTTTCTGAAAATAATCTGTTCTCATGATGATACATTCAAAGTTCGCATGTTCATACTTCAAGTTGCAGAAGTAGGTAATTTTTTAGAGATCTTCTGACTAGTCGGCTTTTAGTCGGTAAAAAAACCATACACGAGACTTTCTTTTTGACATGATTAAATTTTAATTGAGCTCTTTCACTTTAAAATACAATAACAGTATTGTCTTTATTTTTTCATACAAAAACACCGCTCTGACCAGTGCAAAAGCAAAAATCAAGAAACAATGCGAAGTAAACAAAACACGTTCTGAGTTCTGACATGCTCGCACACCGGCTGCGACTTGCGCGCGAAAAAGCTGTAAACGAAGCGTCACGGAAATTTTCGAACATCCCCGAAACCGTAATCGGCTCGGCCGACTAGTCGGTCTCTTTAAAACCGACTAATCGGCTAGTCGGCCAAAGTCAAGTCAAACTTAGTTTTGTCAATCGTCAGCGTGGGCAGGGGCCACAGTAGGTACCTATTTGTAATAAATAGAATCCGGGCGCAGTAACATGCGTTTTAATACATTTTATCACCCGAGTACCTATGTCAAATGTCCAGAGAAATCTATAACTGCCATTAATTAGCTTTATTTATCTTATTTGTATACCTATTGCTTTTATTCCTTTTAGAATGTAAGAAAGATGATCATATTGTATCCTCAGCATATATTTATTTACTGATATAGAGAAACTTGATACATAAATAAGATTTTCGAATTACTATCGTTCAAAGTCATAAAATACCTGCATACCTACTACATAATTTGAAGTAATAACAGAAATCTCCACAGGAGACTGGAAAGATCTGATATTCTGATTCTTGATTATTTTAGTTCGTATTTTCAGAATTATATTTGAATGTTTTTCCGACAGATGACGGCATTCGTTTGGAATCCCGCATGCTCGCCAACCCTAAAGCGAGCCCATGGGAGAACAGCGGCAAGTACCAGGGCGATATGCTACTGAACGATTATCAGGCGGAGCTCTTGCTGCAGCAGTACTCACAGGGGAGGAACGCGTACATTTTGCCTAACACCAAGTGGCCCGGGAATACTATCGTGTACCAGTTCAACAATGAATTTAGTGAGTAGTTTTTTGTTTTTTTTTTAAAGAACATTGTCCCTCATTTTTATTTTTCCTGTTTCGAGGATACAGTTTACAAACACACGTCTCAAATGCACATACACCCAGACTGGAAACAGCTATCTACAGATCATACTGTAAATATATTTTTCATATCTCATGCTCGGAAAGTAGTGTTTGTTTGATAGCGCGTGGAAAACGCTGCTTCCCACCGTTGGACGGAAAAGACAGTAGTAATTAGTTTCCACCCTAGAGCCGGAATGAATTTTAAAAATAGAACTAACTTGGGTTAGGAAGTAGACTATGAAAATGACGGAAAAGGCTCACAGCAGTAATTACGTTCCACACAAGGGCCGGAATGAATTTTAAAAATAAAACTAAATTGGGTTAGGAAATAAGCTATGAAAATTTTGACATCATTAAAAAAGAAATATCGATTAAAAAAAGCATGCTGCGGTACTATGTATTATGTATGCGGTCTATAAACAGCCAATGTGAAATAAAAAAAAAATACCTATGAAGCGGGAGGGACCGCGGTCGGTGGCGCATGGCGGGGCGGTGACTCGGTGTGTTCCATATTTAAAATTTTAAAAAGACAATTATAATATACACAACACAATACAATAATTAGAATGAGAGAATTTGATGGGGTACTAACTCTAAGCTGTACCGAAATATTTGATTAAAAATGAGTTCAAGCGATTCTGAAATCTTGACCCCAGATTTGGTTAAAGACGGCAAGTATCATATCATATCAATCGAAAATCTTTTGCCAGAAATTTCAAAGGAAAGATACTAAATACATACAAAGATTTTATGAAGTGAGCAAACAAGAAAATATAAATATTTAAAAAAACTACTATTTTTTACTTTCCTTATATTCGAAATGAAAAGTAGAGTGTTTAACACGGGTGAAAGTCACCAATTCTTAATTGGTCTAAATACCTCATATGGTAATTGATTCCTTTCCACCGTTGTATAACAATATACTATATCCGTGTGGAGATCGAACCCGCGGCACGTAGTGTAGAAAGTTAAAAGCAGAAGTATTTATAATTTTATAAACATAATTCAGCATAGCAGAATAGAATAATATTTAAGTATTTGGTGGCCCAAAAAATTAAGATCTTATTATTTAAAATTATAGTTATAAGCACTTGAAAATTTAAATTATCCCTTATCCTCCCTCTTCGCAGTCATCAGTCACCATGAGAACTTCTTGAAACTAGTATTATTATTGCTTAATTAATAAATCAAAAAACCCGACTGCTTAAAAAGTGAACTTTAAATATAAACTAAAAAGAAAAAAAGAAGTCCAGTAAAATTCTTATGCGGAACATACTTACTTGAGGATTCCTAAAAAATATTTTCCTTTGTGTTATTTCAGCCTCGGGGCAAATAAATGCCATGCTTGCTGCGATGAGGGAAATAGAGGAGAGGACCTGTATCAGGTTCCGTCAAAGGCAGTGGTGGGACACTGTTTACGTCTTGGTTACTGTAAGTATCTACATTTATAATTTTGCAAAGTGCACGGCTTATTATTCATATTCATATTATTATATATTCATATTATTGTGTTGTTAGTATTTAATTGCAATTTAAAAAATATTTTAAGCAATTTTTCAAAGCACCTAGTGTCGTATTTTCATGAACACACAATGTAACATCGATATCTATACTTCTTCTATATCTATATCTTCTATATAGAAAGAAAGAAATAGATTTTATTTGACACAGCACAAATACGATTTTAAAGATAACAGAAAAAAAAATGTAAAACAAAAGTAATAATATTTATCTTAAATAAAATGGATTGTACGTCGCAGCTGTGTCAAAAAGGCTTCCGCTCAGCATATGCTGTTTATTATAAGTATATATCTATACTTAAAATAAAATCGTAACGAGGCCAAATCTGTACATTGAATATTTTTGGAAAAAAGTAAGTGCTACGTATACTAGGAACGATACAGAAGCCGAAACATACATTTTTAGAATTTTTCTCTGTTTGTCGGTTTGTTTGTTACGGGTAAACTTTAAAACTATTGGACAGATTTAGTTGAAATTTTGCAGTAACATCCGCTTATGGGCTGGTCAACATTACAGGCTATAAATTATCACGATGATATATATCAGGTTCGAATCCGGTCCCAGCACTATAACTTATTATAGTTCCGAACTCCACATGGACGAAGTCGCGGGCACTGCTAGTATATTAATAAATTTTAATTTTAATGTAGAATAATTTGCGGAATGCGGATGACGTCACCAGATTTGTGTGGCTAGCACCCGCGCCGCCCGCACTTTACGTGATGAATTTCAAGACGTGGTGTAATCGGTATAGGTACTGCATTTTACTGAAATGTGGCACGCACGGCGTGGTTAGGTGCGCGAGGTTGCGTATAATTTCATACAAATAATACTAAAACTCAATTCTAAAATTTAATCGAAAGCCCAAACACAGTTTTATGCTGCCAAGTATAAAATTAAATTTAATATAAGTAAATGAAATTATTATCATTACCTGAATACCCACTTGGGTCATAATTCTCCTATTTCAATCATGTCTCAACCGTGTCAGAATGGTCTCAAAATTGTTGGTCTTTACAATGTCGTTCAACCGATTTTGAATTCTATTGCGTCCTTCTTGGTTAAGTTGTTGGCACTCATGTCGACTTTCACAACATCTAGCCAGCGCTTTTGTCACTAACCGCGAGGTCTCACTCAATGATCTAGTCCTCAATTAAAAATTCCCCATCTATTCTCAGGGCAGGGTGGATGGCTGCTTTGCGGACCTGGGCTACTGGGCACCCATGGGTGTCCACACGCTAAACCTGGCTCTCGATACCCCTGGCCGTGGCTGCTTCACGCACGCTGTCATCATCCACGAATGGCTCCATATCGTCGGCTTCTTCCACATGCAGTCTACCTACAATAGGGACGACTATGTGCGAATCTTGTGGGATAACATTTGGCCAGGTTAATGTTAATAGATTTACAAGTGTTAAGATAAACGGTGCATTGCGAGAAATATCCATATGAATAGGAGGATAACTATAAAAAAAAATGATAAATAAATCAACTATTGGCTGTTTACAACCAATGATGAATAGACTGCGTTATTTTATACAGCAAAATTAAATGAGATTTGTTTTGATATGATTTTATATATTTCAAAGACTTAAAAGAAAAGCCGCAGACAACAAAAGTATTATGGAATTATGTCATTCATATTAATGTAGATTATGGGATTTAATATTAATCAGCAGATTGTTTTAAAGATAATTTTTAGGACGGTGTGTCATAAATTTAACTGCAGCAACTTAATGAACGTTTCTCCGTATATTTGTGCATTTATTATAACCACAATGCATTATAAAATTCAATTAAATAGATACCCATAGTAATTTGAGAAAGATTTTTTTATCAGAATAAACTGTTACTGCTGATCAAGTATCACCTGTTAAGGCAGAAAGTGTCTTATCTTACGCTGGATACTAATTTAACATGAATAGGTGGTTTGCTAGTAATAGAGACAGAAGTACATAAATTCCATAAAAATAATTTAGTTATCAGGCATTTTTTATTCTAGTGAGGCAAAACTCCGAATAGACTACTTATTGGGGAGGCCGTTTGCAGTAACCCTGAGATTATGGAGTCAGATTTAGGTATCTAAGTTAAACATCAGTTCCATATTACTCGACTGTAAAAATTATTATCAAATGTATGGAACAGTTGATTTATTTTTCGCGATTTCATTGTTTGTTTCCTAGTTAAAGTCGTGCATAATGATGAGAAAATAACCTCCTAAAAAGCACAAAATAATTTTCTTAAAAAACTTAACAGCTTCTGAAGTCGGTGCCACTGCCATTGAAGAATTATAGGCCCTGACTTCAGTAGTCAAGTCGGTTTTAATATTTTTTATAGTTTATTTTATTTTTCTATTTTGAGTGGCATAAACAATACATAAACATGCGATTACAGTAATCGCTAGTGATATTCTGTTATTCATTCAAGAGTTCCATTGTATATCTCCGATATTTTTCACTTTCAATGAGACCACCTCGGGAGGATACCCTTACGAACTAAAAAAGATTTTTTTAAATCGGTTCACAATTGGCGAAAATATCCATGAACATACACAAAAAATACCTCCTCCTTTTTGGAAGTCGGTTAAAAAATTCCTCCGCTATTAAAGTAGAACTTTATATTATTTAATTATTTTTCTCAGGCATGGAACACAATTTCGAAAAATTAGAGACGGACGAAGTCCACAACATGGGACTCCCATACGAATACCAGAGCACCATGCACTACGGCAGGAACTTTTTCAGCAACGACGGTCAACCCACTATGTTACCAATTTGGGTAAGTTATCATTTATGAAGAACTAGCGGCCCGTCCCCGGCTTCGCACGGATGCAATTTCTCTACTATCTTTACATTAAATATAAAAGTATTATACATATAAACCTTCCTCTTGAATCACTCTATCTATTAAAAAAAACCGCATCAAAATCCGTTGCGTAGTTTTAAAGATTTAAGCATACATAGGAACAGACAGCGGGAAGCGACTTTGTTTTATACTATGTAGTGATGAAGGTGGCTACTACGATTATAGTTATGCGCGTCGGCAATCTTCGTGTTTACGAATGATGAGTATGAATATGCAACCCATGTCCCACCCTATTGGTTGGTTTAAAAGTTCCGCCACTGTGTCGGCCTCGCGTGCTATATATGTGTAAATATAGTAAATAAACAATTTTGAGCAACTTTTACTTCTTGCTCCCGCTGTCCGCTATAAATAATAAACAACCGTATTACATAATAAATAATTTTCCTCGGCGCAAACAGTTGCGTGGAGCCACTATTCGTCAATTACTAAAGTATTCCCCATTTTTTATTGTTTTCTATACTTTATAATATAATTTTCCAGGAAGACCACGGCCTGATGGGTCAGCAGGACTTCGTAACGGACTGGGATTACCTCAGGGTCAACAGGCACTACAACTGTCCTGGGGCCTGGAGTACCCCTGTCCTAGACGAAGATGGTATGCCTGTAGAAGAACAAAACCTGCTGGAATCGTCTCAGAAGGAACAAATACACCCGGAATCGCCTCAAGAGGAAGAAACGCATCTAGCTTGATTTACATAATAAAGAATAACTTTTTATCATCTAAAATTTTCATTTTTATTTTCTGTTAAACTTATATTCTAATATCTAATTCATACTATGATTTATTAGAATATACTATTTATTAATAAATGTATCCATTTATGATAAATATAATGCTATTTATTATCTACCTATATATTTACAAATTGACGACTAAAAAATTAACTAAATATTAAAACTATAAAAAATTAAATCTATTACTAAACAGCGTGGTGGATTAAGGCCTAACCCTTCTCATTCTGAGAAGAGGCCCGTGCCCAGCAGTGGGACAGTAATGGGCTGGATTTATTTTTTATTTATTACTAAACAAATATAACTATAAACTATAAATAAAAAATCTCTTCTAGCGCACCACTGCGGGGCATAGTGTCTAGGAGGCTGGCAGCGTTACCTCGTTGGATGGCTAAACTTATTCGCTGGCCGAGGTAGCTGCCGGCTCTCTTGTCGGCTGTGGCGTCAATAAGGCGCGACGAAAGTTCTTTAAACAATTGTGGCGCCTCTGGCCCCCACGGACCCATGGTCTCAACGCCAAACGGTACAAACATGAAACCCTCGCCGAGGGCCGCATATTTGCGCCGCTTGGCGCTTTCCGCCGAAGCCGCCGCTGCACCCTTACAATTGGAGGTGGAGTTGATGTGGGATGGGGCAAGTGTGTCGACACAAGTTGCATCTCACACCAATGATCTTCCACAGCGAAATGCGCGAAATGGCGTAGTTTTACAGCAAGTACCGCGCGGTCCGCCACATCAAATGCTTTCGATAAGTTACAACAAATTAGCGCTACTTGCTGCTTGCTTTCCCGAGCATAAAGATTAAAGATATATATAAGCCCGATTCAGCATGGCAGAATAGAATAATATTTTAATATAATAGTGCCTAGTGCGTAAAAACTTGGCATATAAAATTAAGATCTTGCTGATGCATATTTTTTTAACATCAGCGGATGCTGATGTTTTATCATTGACATTTAATTATTTTATTAAAAAAGCAGGGAAAAAAGTTCAGTTAATTTTAAAAAATCAAAAGACCCGCTGCCGAATTCGCTGTATCTGGACAGATTTTTTAAGTCAACAATATAGTGTGCAATGTTTTCGTTATTCATTTGTCTCCGCTGTCTGAAGCGAAAACGTTCTGCCAGAATAGACGGCCGTGGTTGCAAATGTGAGCTAACAATACTCACTAACTCATCTTAAGTACAGCCACTAGGTTTTTTAGGGCTCACTAAGTTCACCATAAGCTCATAAACATGCTCACCCGCTAACGAAATTAATGTAATGCCGTAAGGTAGAATGTAGTGGAACTTACCTATTTATGTACAACATCTTAATTCTTATACCTGTACCTACATTGAAGGCAAATAAAATGATTCTGATTCTGATTCTGTAGGTAATTTCAATTCCTCTTTGATTCCATTCCTTCACAATATAAAGTCCAGTTTCCATTGTGAACATCAAATTCCTTTATTTTTCCAATCGACATTATTTTCGTTGTTATTTTTTTATCCTCGTCGCCACTGCAGTGTATTTATTTATTAATATAATAATAAAACATTATAAATAACAACCACATTTTATTAGGTAAAATGCATGACAAAGAATTAAACAAAAAAGAAACAAAAAGTAACAATTGTGAGTGGCCATTAACATTTTAATACCATGTAGGCATTCAACCTACATGATACCACAGTTGCAAAACTAAATGTCGAAATATTGAACTTTTATTTTTGGTATAAATTAACTCCTTGATAATTGGCATAAAAGTAGTTCATTCCTGGAAAAACCGCTAATTTACTCTCGAGTAAGCTTTACCTACTCAATCTTGGTGAAATTAGGTCTGACATACAAGTTGAATATTATTGACATAAATTCGGAGGCAGTTTTAACGCTTTTGTTAAAAGATGCTATCCTAACAATTACATCATTATATTACCACAAACAGACCCAACTGTTTTTCAGTAAACGTTATTTTAGGGACTATACATTTAGTACCTATTGCTCAGTGGCCCAACTTTTTATCTCTGCCAACTCCGAAGAGTATAAATCAGTGAGATCGCTGCAGAAATTCTCGTAAGAATGTCCGCCAGACGGTTCACAAGATTCAAGTCATATTAAGAACAAAGCCCTTATAGGCCTTACCAACTTCAGCGACAGTTACGATGCTGCTCCATCGAAACTCCTTGGACAGCACTTTGATGTAGATACACCAACTTTCAGCACCGTTGTCGCTTATTACTTGGATTGAAGACCTGGCATGGCAGTACCACGACGGTACCGGAGCGGCAGGAAACCCTCAAGAAGTGTAGGATCCATTCTCTGAAACTTACACACGTTTGTATTAGAATAGGCACTTGAGCCACCCCACTTCTGATGTTAGATTGGAGGTTATTTTGTATAAAAATGTTAATAATACTTTATCATGAAATCTAGCTAATCTTTAATTTACCTTTCATAAATATCATTAACATATTACTTGAGGGTAGATAAATAAAAGTATACAGTAAGTTTCATAACTTTTACTCTTCATAAATTATCATCGTCGATGTAATTTCAATTAAATACATAAGACACAATGGTTCTTATGAATAGTCAGATTCTAGGTGCCACGTTCCAAAGGGTGGATTTCCTATGGAGAAGAACGGGCAATAAACTCCATGGTTACTCTTTTAAATTATTCACATATATCAAAATCAACACATACAGTAATTTGATATTTGATATAAACAGTAAAAGAAACAAAGGTATACAATGAAATAATCTCATACCTTAACACCTTGCTGGTCCAGAGCAGACTGCCTACTTACACTGAGCTGAGAGCTCTTTTATAGCCAACAACATAACAAAAGAAACAAACATGACGGTAGTCATGATAATATTTCAACATGACATTTAATAAATTACCCACTACTTTAAAATGATAAAGAAATACAATATATCAAGTCAATCAATACATCTATAAGTTACTAATGAATAGTAAACAAAGTCTAGATCGACTTTAGTCTGTAAAAATATCATAATCATGTTATTTCACATAAAACCAATATCTGTAGGTATCACTGATATTATAATAACAGTAAAATCAACCTAAAATAATAAATAATCTATCACGCGCGCATCAGCCCTTTTTTTTAAGCAAAGGCATAAAAACAGCCAGTATTACTAATAAAGTAAATTAACATTTTTTTGTGTTTGTTACAGATAAATGGTTGTAATTTATTGTCAAAATTAATTAAATTAAAGAATATTAAACGTTTATTTTTTATATTTTATCTCACAAAGTTAATTTTATTCATAAAATGTTGACCACTTTTCTGACATAAAAACTCTTTGCTAAGATTTAAAAAAGTACCGTCCGTTTTAGAAGGTTTTAGACGGTGCATCTTGATAAACATGAGTAATGAGTAATGAGATACATTACGATATTGGAATTGGTGAAATAAGAGACCCTTTACGAGCAAATGTGTTATAAAAGCTATTACAGTATTGCTGAATTTCAGAATGACATAACAGTACAATAGGGGTCTGAACTGTAACAAAAACATTAAAATAAGTATTATAATGTTGTGATTGAATTAAGGAATAATTTTACTTAATTGAATTGTGGAATATTATTGATAATAAATTTTAGAAATATTGTAATTAAATTGTAAAATTTTTGACATAAGGAAATAATTACACGGACCCTATATGTATTATTATTTTTTATAACACATTTGCTCGTAAAGGGTCTCTTATTTCACCAATTTCAATATCGTAATGTATATCATTACTCATTACTCATGTTTATCAAGATGAACCGTCTAAAACGGACGGTACTTTTTTAAATCTTTGCAAAGAGTTTTTATGTCAGAAAAGTGGTCAACATTTTATGAATAAAATTAACTTTGGGAGATAAAATATAAAAAATAAACGTTTAATTCTTTAATTTAATTAATTTTGACAATAAATTACAACCATTTATCCGTCTTAACAAAAACAAAAAAAGATTAATTTACTTTATTAGTAATACTGGCTGTTTTTATGCCTTTGCCTTAAAAAAAGGGCTCATGTGCGCGCATCGCTAATTTGTGAACAAGTATTATTCAATTTCACAAATTGTTCAAATTTCTCTAACTGCTTTAACAAGTGATTAAAGATTTATTCGTAGAAAGTCCGAGTTGTATTTATTTCCTCGCAAATATATTATAAAACCGAAAACGTCGTATGACATACGTGCGCTTTGATAATTACAGCCTCTGCTTTCTTGTAGCCCTCGCCATGTAATTTTCAACTCACCGCACTTATATCATAATGTACTATTTTGTGACTTAATAACGTAATTTTTTAGTTAATTATGTAATAATTTGATCTAATTGTAATACTAATTAATTTATACCTAAAATTGAAAAATATTTGTACGCCTTGTATGGCAGAACATATTGGAAATTTCACACCATTAATGGAAAGACCTATTTATGTACCTATGTTTTCACAAAAAAAGATTAGATATTCAGTTCAATTCTATTCTAACATAACATGTAACAAAAAGTTCATAAACTAAAACCCTACTAAAAAGTATGAAACAAGAAAATAGGTAATATTACATATTCATAGTGATGTTCAGAGGATAGCGATGGTCGTATGCCACTTTGCGCCAGTGTTGCCAGTGGGCTCTAGTCAAAAGTTAACTGGATGAGCCTAAAAAGTAAAATTTCTTAGAGAAGGAAGTGACATGGCGGGGTCAAAAGTAACGTAAAATGTTACAAAAGTTACATTCTGGCAACGCTGCTTTGCCCTAAAGCTTATGATCGCTTATTAAGTACTGTTAGAATGTATTGTTTTGTTAGGGTAGGTAGCATACGACCGGTTCCCCGGATCGAGAGGGTAGTGGGTGCTCTGCACAGACTGCTGCCCAATCTCGGGGGGCCTCGGGAGGAGGTTCGCCGCCTCTACGGGGGGGTCGTGCGGTCCGTGGCCCTTTACGGGGCGCCTGTATGGTCAGCTAGACTATCAGGCGTCCGGCGCTGCAGGACCAAGATTCATGGTCTGCAGCGCAAAGTGGCCATCCGGATCGCACGAGGATACCGTACGGTATCGTTCGAGGCGGCGACTCTTCTGGCGCGATTTCCGCCGTTTGACATCCTGGCGGACACGGACGCGAAGGTGTATCACCGGATCCGCGCCATCCGCCAGGGCGGCGAGATCGCGCCGCGGCAGCGGCGTTCGAAAGGCTCAAGCGGCGGGCATGTAGACACGCGCTCGAGCTGTGGCGCGAGCGGCTTTCACAGCATCAGCTCGCGCACAAGCGCGTTGTCGAAGCCATTCTGCCGCACTTCGAAGCCTGGCTCAGGAGGAGCGAGCGCGTCACCTTCCGCCTTACCCAGGTGTTCACCGGGCGAGGTTGCTTCGGTGAATACCTGAATAGGATCGGACGCGAGGCCACGGCAAATTGCCACCACTGTGGAGGTGGCCAGGATTCTGCACAGCACACGCTCGAGGCGTGCCCTGCGTGGGACGCGGAGCGGCAGATCCTGGTCGACCAGATCGGGCAAGATCTCCGTCTGCCAGCCATAGTATCGGCTATGCTGGCAGACCAGGAAAATTGGAGGGCAGTGGTCTCTTTCTGTGAAGCCGTTATGCTCCAGAAAGAGACCGCAGAGCGAGATCGAGAGAGGGCCGATCCCGCTCGGAGAAGAAGGCGCCGAGGAGCAACCGCCTCGGCGCGTACGCCTTAACCCCCCGCCGGACATAACCTGGCGGGGGGCCTCCGGGATCGCGGGCCCACAGAGTGGGGACTCTGTGGCGCTCTCACCGAAGCGACCCCCGAGAAGACGGCGCGCACTGGTCGGTCCTGCGCGCCGTGCACCGCACAGCGAGGATACCGGGGGGACCACTTTATAGCCTCCCCCGGGACGTGCCTGGGAGGGGGACCTAATAGGCGTGGCACCGAGGTGGGCTTCGGTGCGGTCTTTTAAGAGTACCCGAGGCCCACCTGTAGGTGCCGAAGTGGACCACCGTGGTGAGTTTAGCCGGTAGGAGTCCGGCACACCCCTTCGCCCCCCCCAGGCGGAGGACAGCCCATGATGGGTTATCACCACGTAAAACAAAAAAAAAAAAAAACAAAAAAAAAAAGGTAGCATACGACCACGGCAATCCACTGAGCATCACTATGAATGTGTAGTAATATTTTCTTGTTTCATACTTTTTCAGTACCTACTCGGGTTTACGTTTTTGAACTTACTTTTTGAAATTATGATGGATGTTTACAAATAATGTTTTACATTTTTGCTCAAGTATGTCAATTAATTAAAGAATAAGTTACTGGAATACATAAATAATTTCCTACGAAAACGCTAGAAGTGGACTGCGATAAGTTGAGGCAGGTACTTAGTTATCTAAATGGTCGCCCTATGGTCGAAAGTCGACCGTAATTTTAGCTTTCTGCACTCCTTCTTCATATCTTCATATCTCACACTCTTCCGTGGGCACAATATGCATAAAAAGGGGTACAAAGTTTTCTCTATACAGTCTATCAATTGCCATTAATTTTCCTTGGACTTACATCTAGCAATATTAAATCGATCGCGTGAAACGACACAGGTGTCGAGTTTTGAAAATAAGTAGGTACAATTTTTTATAAGGATCGATATGAAAGTGACTCATTAACCGGATTAAAATATAATTCGGTATACAATCACATTATTAATCTATTTTCATTAGAGATGTGCCGACTATGACTTTGGCCGACTAGCTGACTAGCCGATTAGTCGGTCGTAAAGAGACCTACTAGTCGGCCGATTAGTCGGCCGAACCGATCATGGTTTCGGGAATATTCGGAAATTTCCGTGACGCTTAGTTTACAGCTGATTCGCGCGCAAGTCGCAATTGCCACCTGCGAACATCTTGGAACATGTTTTGTTTACTTCGCATTGTTTATTGATTTTTGCTTTTGCACTGGTCAGAGTGTTTTTGTGTGAAAAAATAAAGACAATATTTTATTGTTCATTAAAGTGAAAGAGCTCAATTAAAATTTAATCATGTCAAAAAGAAAGTCTCGTGTATGATTGTTTATTGTGAAATACATACAAAGTAAGAAGCCGGATAGTCGGCGCTCTTTACCGAATAGTCGCCGGCTACGAAAGTGGCCGGATAGTCGGCTTTACCGACTAGTCGGAACATCTCTAATTTTCATTGTTTGTGTTCAAACTTGTGAGGGTACGGTAACTTCACTAGGTAGGTAGGTACCTACCTAACAAAAAAGGTAATCTTAGATAGATAAATCCGATAAATCAATAATAATTAAACAGAGGTGATGATTCAACGATGATTGATTCTATATCTTCTATCTATACCTACGAGTATATCTTCTATCTATACCTATATCTTCTATCTATATCTATCTATACCTATATCTTCTATCTATATCTATATATACCTATAATAAAATCGTAACGAGGCTAAATCTGTATATTGAATATTTTTAGAAAAAAAAATAAGTTCAAAATTAAAACCCGACTACTGAAAAGGTATGAAACAAGAAAATATTAACACATATTCATAGTGATGTTCAGAGGATAGCCGTGGTCGTATGCCACTTTGCCCTAAACTGTATTGTTTTAATAGGGTAGCTGTAGGTGGCATACGACCACGGCTATCCTCTGAACATCACTATGAATATGTGTTAATATTTTCTTGTTTCATACCTTTTCAGTAGTCGGATTTTAGTTTATGAACTTATTTTTTTTTTCGGAGCCGCCAGCATCTGCCCTCAATATATATTTAATTGAAATGTGCTAATTAAGCCCTTTCATTTGATACCCAACACGAAAAGATCAAACAAAAAAAAAAATTGTTCGTTAGTTTATATCTTCTAGAGGGCACCATATTAAATTTAATGTGACGTCACATAGCCTATAACCAGCGGACCATTAAAACGCTTCCAACGATACCTCATTTGTCGAATTACGATAAGTAGCTTAGAAGGTATGAGGGAACAGATGAACATACATACATACCGGTCAAACATATAACCCTCTCCGTAGTCGGCTAAAAAGTAAGTGCTACGTATACTAGGAACGATACAGAAGCCGAAATATACGTTGTCTGTTTGTCTGTTTGTTGGTAAACTTTAAAATTACTGGACAGATTTAGTTGAAATTTTGCAGTAACATCCGCCTAAGGGCTGGTCAACATAAATAGGCTATAAATTATCACGCGATTGTCTAATGGGGCTGTAATGTAAATAGCTGAAATGCATTATGTCAGTTTACTAGTAGGTAGGTGCTACCGTAGTGATTACATACTCTTTGGGTGCTACCACTTCATTATTACTTGATGAATCTTTATGAAATATTATATTATATTTGTATACTTCATAGGATTGGTCACAATGTGTAATATAAATCATCACGCTATTCCTCTAGGGCAGGGGTCGGCAACCTGCGGCTCGCGACTTCGCGAGCCACATGCGGCTCTTTGGATATGAAGCTACGGCTCTTTAGTTCCCGTGTTAATTAGTTGAATGGTATTCTCACTTGATCCAGTCTTTATTTCATTGAATGGTATATACAGGCTGGCGCATCATTTTGGGGCATTAAGGGTGGCTAGGGCTACTCTTACTGTTATAGTTAGAGAAGTTCTGGTCTTAAAAAACTTGAGGTGAATTTTGTAGATATTTTTTGAAAAAAGGTACGGTCAGCGAGAAAGTTGACATTTCTAAAAAAACTTAAGTGGGGGCTCAATCGATTCTATTTCCCAACAGGAATGTTTCTTCCAAACAACCGACGAAATCGTACTTACCGAATTTGAGAAAAATACAAAAAACTATTTCCCGTACATTTTCTATGAAAGCATAGCATACCTTCGTATGAACGTAATCTAAAATCACTGTATTTTACACTGATCGATTAAGTTTATTGTTTTACAAACAAATACAAATTCTAATAAAAGAAATAAATAATCTATTGAAAATAATAATCGAAAAAGAAAGTATTACTATAGAAAAATACAATTATGGATCACGTGCGCGTGCGTGGCGGGGTGCGGGAATTATACAATGTTATGAATTAAAAACAACTTTTTTTTATAAACTTTGCCTTTGTTACGTGATACTATACGACCGAGTTTGTTATATTTACAGAAGGATTGTATTTATCGATAGAAGTAATCAGAAACCTAAGCAGGGATTTTTAATCGTAGTAGGATTTTCAAAGCCATAATTGGCGGTATTCAAATGACGTGTGCTGGCTGTTTACTGCTAATATTGCAGAGTTCAGGGCTAAATGCGTTTGCATTCCAGACAATAGCGTTACGTAAGAATAGACTGCTGCCCGTGGGCCGCAGCCCAGCAGCAGAACATTCATTGACTTGAGGGTGAAAAGAATGAAGTGTCGATAACCAATGTCAGTGACAATAAAGTAGGTATACGACATAACTTTAACCTATTCTAATGGCGTGTGCTAACTGTTTACTGCTAATATTGCAGTGTTCAGGGCTAAACACGTTTGCATTCCAGAAAACAGCCAGTTTGTTAGAACTTAGAACAGCCTTTTATTCCATCGTAGTCTCTTGCCTATGGGCAGCGGCCCAGCAGTAGAACATTCATTGACTTGAGGGTGAATAGAATGAACTGTCAGCAACCAACGTCATTAACAATAATTTATTATTGTTGTAAGCGTCTGTTAAGTCTTATAGTTATGAGTTTATTATAATATTTTGTATCTTTTTAAGTTTAACTTCAGTTTCCCTACATGGCGTTGGGATCCAGAATCCTTTTTTTTTTGCTCTTATTGAGGTATGTTTCATTTCCATCGGTTGAGTAGATATACCCCTTTATTGTAAGCAGCAGTTCCGTAAGAAGCAGTGGTCACGATTCATTGGTTAGATGGACCGATTTCGATGAGACTTTCATTGCAGTGAGTGATACTTAGGGGTCGAGGGCTTTCAGTAAATATAAGAAATCGACCTTTTAAAGTAAACATGTATTATCACGCTATTGCTCATAGGAACTAAACAGTGCTACATATTTTTTTGTGAATCTACTATGGTCGGTATTTGTGAAACAGGTTTAATTAGCATTTATGATAGAAAACATCACGCTGTACGACTATAATCTAAAGGGAACTAAGCTATATATTTTCCACATTAGAGACGGTTATTTGCACACAGATCGCGACTAACCACGCAGGCTAGCGCTAAATGGTAGGATAGAAACTGACAGCTATATCAGGTTCGAATCCGGTCCTAGCACAATAACTTATTGTATTTAAATATCGTATTTTTATTATTATATAAAAAATCGAGCATCCGAACTCCACACGTACGAAGTCGCGGGCACTGCTAGTTATTAATAGATATAATTGAGCAATAATTTTCCCAACTAACATGCAAAATAATTGATTAGATCTTATTAACTAATCCTCAATGTTTATTGATTAGGTACGTTTGAAGTACTTATCTTAGTGATCATAAGGATAATGAGTAATTCGTTCATATATAAGACTGATGCTCCTTGAATATTTCAACGATCAAAATGTGGTCTACATTGGTGTTAGTGTCAATAATCGGCTATGTGGTGGCGGGGCCGCCTGTCAGCAGGTCCAGGGAAGATATTGAATCTTTCAAGACATTCCTGGAGAAATGCAGAACAGGTATGCGTTGATAGAAAATTTGAATGGATGTGAATTGCGTAACTTTCAGAAAACAGAAAACAGATTATTTATTGAAAGAAGAATGATTATAATAATTTAATATTGCAATCTTGCAATTGCATTTTGCAAATGCCATTTAATTTTATAATAATTCTTCTTTCTGAAAATAATCTGTTCTCATGATGATACATTCAAAGTTCGCATGTTCATATTGTTCATACTTCAAGTTGCAGAAGTAGGTAATTTTTAGAGATCTTCTGACTAGTCGGCTTTTAGTCGGTAAAAAAACCATACACGAGACTTTCTTTTTGACATGATTAAATTTTAATTGAGCTCTTTCACTTTAATATACAAAACAGTATTGTCTTTATTTTTTCATACAAAAACACCGCTCTGACCAGTGCAAAAGCAAAAATCAAGAAACAATGCGAAGGAAACAAAACATGTTCTGAGTTCTGACATGCTCGCACAGCGGCTGCGACTTGCGCGCGAATAAGCTGTAAACGAAGCGTCACGGAAATTTTCGAACATCCCCGAAACCGTAATCGGCTCGGCCGACTAGTCGGTCTGTTTAAAACCGACTAATCGGCTAGTCGGCCAAAGTCAAGTCAAACTTAGTTTTGTCAATCGTCAGCGTGGGCAGGGGCCACAGTAGGTACCTATTTGTAATAAATAGAATCCGGGCGCAGTAACATGCGTTTTAATACATTTTATCACCCGAGTACCTATGTCAAATGTCCAGAGAAATCTATAACTGCCATTAATTAGCTTTATTTATCTTATTTGTATACCTATTGCTTTTATTCCTTTTAGAATGTAAGATGATCATATTGTATCCTCAGCATATATTTATTTACTGATATAGAGAAACTTGATACATAAATAAGATTTTCGAATTACTATCGTTCAAAGTCATAAAATGCCTGCATACCTACTACATAATTTGAAGTAATAACAGAAATCTCCACAGGAGACTGGAAAGATTTGATATTCTGATTCTTGATTATTTTAGTTCGTATTTTCAGAATTATATTTGAATGTTTTTCCGACAGATGACGGCATTCGTTTGGAATCCCGCATGCTCGCCAACCCTAAAGCGAGCCCATGGGAGAACAGCGGCAAGTACCAGGGCGATATGCTGCTGAACGATAATCAGGCGGAGCTCTTGCTGCAGCAGTACTCAGAGGGGAGGAACGCGTACATCTGGCCCTTCACCAAGTGGCCCGGGAATACTGTCGTGTACGAGTTCAGCAATGAATTTAGTGAGTATTTTTTTCTTTTCTTTTTTTTTTAAAGAATTTTGACCCTCTTTTTTATTTCTCCTGTATAGGATACAGTTTACAAACGCACAGCTCACATGACATACACCCAGATTAGAAACAGCTATCTGTAGATCATACTGTAACAGTGGCGAAGGGTGAAAATTTTCAAAGGGGAAACCGTCACAAATATACACCCCCCCCCCCCCCCCCCAAACACTCACCAATAAATGTATAATTTGTCATAACACTGCCGACAAACCATTAAGATTTCGGCTACCTACCACTAAAACCGCTCATCTACCCCACTGTCTGTTGGTCTATGCATTAACCAATTTCTAAAGGGAAGCCGATGGGAATCGGGTTGTATGGACTCTTCGCCACTGTACTGTAAATATATTACGGGGATCAAATCCGCGGCACTGCCAACCGTGCCGTTTTTATGAAGCAGAAGTATTAATAATTTAATAAGCCCAATTCAGCATAGCAGAATAGAATAATATTTAAGTATTTAAGTCCTAAGCACTTGAAAATTTAAATTATCCCTTATCCTTCCTCTTCGCATTTTAAGAGTCCTCAGTCACCATGAGAACTTCTTGAAACTAATAGTAGTACCTATTATGGCTTAAAAATTGTAAACGATATACCATGAAGCCCCCTCCATTCTCGTGTATACCTAATACCTATACAAGTTAGTTAAAAGGTTACATCAAGAAGATACGAGCTCACATCATTGTTTGCGATATAAAGGTTAATATTCTGTGCGGTCATCAATAGGGAACGTGCATGTATTTTAATTTTTAGTTTATCGTAAATATTCAAGGCTTAATAATATACATAGTAAAAAAAAGGAAAAAAATATGCGCAAATAACTGAAATATCCCAAATAAAAATAATTATGACTTTCAAAATGTGCGCGCCAAAACAGAGTCACGTGACATGACGTCACACGAAGGTGTGGTAACACGAAGGAGTGACGTCATAAACTCGATGATGGTGTTTGTAATAGCGTTCCGTTTTGCATAATTTATAATAAAGGTAATTATTGTTTGTTATTGTAAAATAAGGTATTATTTTAGAATAAATATTTCATTAGAGCACTTTTCTCAACTTTTATTATTAATTTAATAACATAATTTTTAATTATTATCTTTGATCCAAGTTACGTTAGCCGATACGGTGATCAGTATGTTATCAGTTCTTCACAAACATTAACTTCTAGGTTCATGTTCTGCAGTGGATGCTGTTTCACGTATGCCATCTTTGACACTGAGGATAAATAATTGAAAGTTTTCTCATAAATTGGGTTAAATGCTACTTTACTAGAGGATTCCTTGAAAATATTTTCCTTTGTATTATTTCAGCCAGGAGGCAAATCAATGCCATGCTTGCTGCAATGAGGGAAATAGAGCAGAAGACCTGCATCAGGTTCCGTAAAAGGCAGAGTTCGGAGACTGTCTACGTCTTGGTTACTGTAAGTACCTACCTACATTTATAATTTTGCAAACGGCTTCTTCCGCAAGTAAAGATTTTAGGCGCATAGGTGCGATATTATATTGTATCGGTCGATAATATAGCTCGTAATTCAAAAGAAACAAAATCAAAATCTCGTACTTGCCGTCCCACAGCAAGTGGCACTACGGGATGCAGGGACTTTAATTATCCATTAAACCTGTTTTAATACAAATAAACCTCTAAAGTCCACACATCTATACATGTACCACACAAAAAATACGAAATATATTTATATTTTAAGTCTCCATCACCATTCAGGAAAGTTAGGAAATCGCCGTCTGTGTGCCGAAATTCGTGTTTCGACTGGTTTCAACTTTCGATTTTTTTGTCTTTCTATATCGTAGTGTGAAGGTATTGTTATGATTAAATCTCGTAGATAATGAAACAAATATTGTAAAATAGTCGTTTATGAAACTGTTGCATAATAGGGGGTATTAAAACACGAGTGCGTGTTTAAAAATCGAGCCAAAGGCGAGATTTTTAATAGTATCACACGAGTGTTTTAATACCTAGTTATGTGCAGTTTCATACACTACCACTTTATTTATACTCATGCAATAGGTAGGTAGTTATCACAACAATAATGTAAATTGTAAATATACAAAATGGCGCCGGAACTTAACGCGCATGCGCTCGAGCGCGCCGCGCACGCGCCTTAGCCGCGCCGCGCCACCATAAATAATGTGCGGCTGCCGGCTGCTATAAAAATTGAATTGAAATGATCCTTGGTGGAAACGAAGTGTACTTTATTAGAAAAAAATATATTTTATAGCATTGTTTTGTTAGGAAAACTGTATCATAATGTACTACAGTATTTTACACCTTAAAAACGTCTACATAAATATCCGCGATGGTATGTGTCTATCTCTTAGGGATAACCCACAATAACCATTTTTTATCCTTTACTTTTTAAATGGCTTATTTACGAAGCGATTTTAAGCAATAAGTACAGCATCCTTATCCAATTAAGTACCTTAAATACATTGTGCATGTAATATATGTAGATCAATATGGCCCTTTACAGCATGTAATTTAAATTAATATTTTCGAAGATATTACTGATTTAAAATGCAGGGACATGGCGGTTGTGGCGGTACCGGCCGCGGGCGGCGCGTGCCTTTAAATATAGTATATATTATACATAGTTACACACACAGTGATATTATAGACATTATCAGTGAGTAACATAGGCTATAATTTATAAAGATAGCGCGCGGAAGCTAGTGTAGAATAATTTGTGGAATGCGGATGATGTCATTAGATTCGAGAGGCTAGCGCCACCCGCACTTTACGCAATGAATTTCAACGCGTGGTGTAATCGGTATACGTACTGCATTTTACTGAAATGTGGCACGCACGGCGTGGTTAGGTGCGCGAGGTTGCGTATAATTTCATACAAATAATACTAAAACTCAATTCTAAAATTTAATCGAAAGTCCAAAACCAATTTTTATGGAGTAAACAGGGCGTGCCAAGTATAAAATGAAATTTAATATAAGTAAATGAAATTATTATCATTATCTGAATACCCGCCTGGGTCCTAATTCTGCTATTTCAATCGTCAATGTCGTTTAACCGATTTTGACATCTATTGCGTACATGATAGAAGTCAAAATCTATAGAACGACACTTAATAACTGGGAGTAACCGACTTTTACTTCTATATTAACGCAATAGAAATTAAAATCGGTTGAACGATATTGTAAAAACCCACAATTACTAGACCATTCTGACACGATTGAGCCACGATTGAAATAGCAGAATTAGGGCCCTGCTTCCTGGTTAAGTTGTTGGCACTCATGTCGACGATCACGACATCTAGCCAGCACTTTTGAGACTTACCGCGAGGTCTCACTCAATGATCTAGTCCTCAATTAATAATTCCCCATCTATTCTCAGGGCAAGGCTGATGGCTGCTATGCGAACGTGGGCCGCTGGGCACCCAAGGGCGTCCACACGCTAAACCTGGCTCGCGATTTCCCTGGCCGTGGCTGCTTCAAGCACACCGTCATCATCCACGAATGGCTTCACATCGTCGGCTTCTTCCACATGCAGTCTACCTACAATAGGGACGACTATGTGAAAATCTTGTGGGAAAACATTTGGCCAGGTTAATGTTAATAGATTTACAAATGTTAAGATAAACGGTGTATGCGAGAGATATCCATATAAATAGGAGTGACAACAATTAAAAAATTATAAATATATCAACTATTGGCTATTTACAATCAATGACGAATTGACTGCGTCATTTTATAAAGCAAAATTTAATGAGAATTAGGTAGGTACGTAGATTTATGTGTTTCATTGATATGATTTTTTATATTTCAAAGACTTAAAAGAAAAGCCGTAGACAATAAAAGTAAGTATTATGGAATTATGTCATTCATATTAATGTAGATTATGGGATTCCATATTAATCAGCGGATTGTTTTAATACCTAGTTATTTGTTATGCAAGGCTGCAAAGTTGTTATTTGGTGCGAGTGCTTGTATTGAATACCGAGCAAACGAAGGACTTTTCCAGTAGCCCTGAGATTATGGAGTCAGATTTAGGTACCCAAGTTAAACATCAGTTCCATACAAATAATTCCATATTACTCGACTAAATAAATATATGGAACAGTTGATTTATTTTTCGCGATTTCATTGCTGGTCCCCTAGTAAAAGGTGTCCATAATGATGAGTACGATAACCCCTTAAAAAGACCTCCGCTAGTAAAGTAGAACCTTAGATATATTAATTAATTATTTCTCTCAGGCGCGGAACACAACTTCGTAAAAATAGGGAGGTTCGAAGTCCACAACATGGGACTGCCATACGAATACGAGAGCAACATGCACTACGGCAGGTACGGCTTCAGCGCCAACGGTCAACCCACTATGTTACCAATTCGGGTAAGTTATCATTTATGAAGAAAAGTGCTACAGTACTACGATTCACGTTATGCGCGTCAGCAATCTTCGTGTTTCCGAATGATTAGTACGAATATGCAACCAATGTCCTTCTCTATTCTTTATA
The DNA here is from genome assembly GCA_932294325.1 of Allophyes oxyacanthae. Classification (NCBI taxonomy): domain Eukaryota; kingdom Metazoa; phylum Arthropoda; class Insecta; order Lepidoptera; family Noctuidae; genus Allophyes; species Allophyes oxyacanthae. The sequence continues at coordinate 15,170,662 of OW028611.1, forward strand.
ATTATTAATTAATAGTTATATATTAAATGAGCAGCAGTGATGGGCTGGATTTATTTTATTTTATATATTATATCATCAGATAGACGAAGGTTGCTGACCGCATAACTACTACTAGTTCTTCATTCTGTACTATTCATTGAAGTTGATGCAACACATGATTTACCAGTTTTTCCATGCGACCGTTCATCACGTACTGTTGATGTTGGCTGTACAATTTATGGATTCTGCCAAAACTTTGTTAAAGGTTATAGAGAGATTGGCGTAGAGTCCCTTAATGATTACCATTTGTCACAATTCTATAAAGAACACTTTACTGGTATCTCTAGATTTTGTCGTGTTTCCAATGTGGACGGGGAGGACAATTATTTTCCGATTTCATCCTTATAAAAATTCGTATCTTCATGTTAACCTGGTTTGGTGATAACCAGTGATTGGAATAGGCTAATTTCACCTAAACTTCAAGGCACAGAGACAAAAAGTGGAGACTTCCTTACGACAACATTTTTTTCTGGGACAGAAATATATTATTATATGTATTCCCCATTTTTTATTGTTTTATATACCTACATACCTAAATATATAAATTTTCCAGAATGACCACGGCCTGATGGGTCAGCAGGACTTCGTAACGCACATGGATTGGCAAAGGGCTAACAGGCACTACAACTGTCCTGGGGCCTGGAGCACCCCTGTCATAGACGAAAATGGTATGCCTGTAGAAGAACAAAACCTGCTGGAATCGTCTCAAGAGGAACAAACTCGTCTAGATTGATTTAATGAATATTTTTTTATCATATAAAATATATTTTATTTGAAATATAAACGGTTTTTTCTTTACAAATTAAAAGCAGGCTGATCCTACAGCCTCAGTAGGTAAGGTATATAATTTTGAATACGTTAAGAATGATTTAGGAAAGTATAAGAATTATTATTTTGCTTTAAATTTATGAAACCTATAATCATCTTACTTTTTCCTAGATACTAGAGGTATCTAGTCTATAAGTCTATACCTTTTTGATACGTAATTTAAACATAGAGATAATATATAGTACCCATAGAAATAATAAGTAGGGCTCCCCCTATGATAGTACCTATAACACTATTTCTATCAATTTAAATCAAATAATGACGTAAAGCAATGAAATTTTACTTTTTTTTGGTAAAATGTCATTGGTTGAATGTCTTGCTGTTTTCCAATTTTAAATTATGTCTAACCGACTATAAATAACCAGAAATAAGCGAATGAAAAAATAAATTCTTAGCAGTATATGGATGGTCGGATATAAGTAAATTAAGAAAAATCAAGCACTCAGTAAAAATTCCGGTGGGGGAGGGGGGGGGGATAAATATACGTTTTATATTGTTTTTTTATGATTGGTGGCTGAAATATACATCCTATCGAAAAAAGTTTAGTGTAAAAGACGTAGATAAATTAAGAAATCTAAAACTTTTGTATTGATCATTTCTCAACATAACCTTAAAATTATCGAAGAGTTAGAAGATGAACCCGAAGAAAACGAAAGCTGCGTTAATTAGTTCTGATGATGAAGAGCGACCTAAAAAGACATGTTTGAAAAATGGCTACTAATAATAATAATAAAATAAATAATAATAATGGTAGCTACCTTACAAATAGGCAACAGCATGTTGAAATTAACGGCCTAAATAATAAAAATTAAGAAATTGCAATAAAGTCTTCCTATATTAAAAACAAAGTGGGTGTTCCACAGGGAAGCATTTTAGGACCTTTACTTTTAAAAATATATAGTGTTAGGAATATTGTACGAGGAGGCGGGGCCTAGCTGTGAGTCACGGTTAGGTGATAACCGACGCGACATCGGGCGACGGCTGCGCATCGCACATTCACTTCTGGATCGGCATTCGAACGCGGCGGACATCTCTAGTTGCTCAATATTCATTCCATGGTGTGACTGCTGGAGGCAACATCGCTCAAGGGCCGTGAGACTTATTTTCCTAATGTTAACTTGTTCCTTAAAAGTTATGTTACGGTTGTAATAATCTGAAATTGTGTAATTGAAATAAACTAATTGTAATGGTAATTCCTTGTGTCGAGTTTACTTTCAATTTCCGCTTCTGATTGCTAATAATAGGTATTAATGACCTCCCTGACAGTATAAATCATCCTGCACTATTTGCTATTTTTGCTAATGATATTTCAGATAAACCTTTCATACGTACGTACATACTCGTACATACGTTTTATAGTTAGTTATAATGTTTCAGTTTGTGACTAACTGAAATTTATAACTCACTATAAAACGTATGTATGATAAAAGACCCTATGATAAATTATAATGATGAAATTAATCGTAGGTACCTAGGTACAGTTGAAAAATAATTCAATGGATGGAAAACAATAATTTATAAGCAAATATTGATAAAACTAAATACTTATGTAGAGTTCTTTTAGACATAAAATAAAATGTATTTTAATTATTGTATACGAAGATGAAACACGAACTGAAATCAATGATATTGCTTTTCTAGGTTTACAACAACATTCAATGTTCATGGAGGATTCATACTGACAAAGTCACCACTAAAATAAATAAATTTGTGTATGCACTATGGCGACTTACGCGAATGTGTAATAAAAAGATTGCTCTCCAATCAACCACGGGTATATCGCCTCTCAACTACGATATGCTATACTTCTATGGGGCAGTATTCAGTTAGGTCGAGCTCTTCCAGACATGACTATACAATTACAAGAGACGGTATGGATTTTTGTCTTGCAGCATTAATTGCAACAATTATTAGAGGGCATTTTTGGGACGGCTTCCCCTTTTAAAACTGTCACCCTTCGCCACTGATATCTAATATTCAATTTTCTTTGTGTACAAACTTGTAAAGTCACAGTAGTAGGTACTATTACATCAGACGATATGTAACGGTTTGATAGATAAATAACACCAATATCAATCTTGAAGAAAATCAAATGATTTCCCAACTAACACGCAAAATAATTGATTAGATCACATTAGCTAATTCTTAATCTTTGATTACGTTTGAAGTAATCTTAGTGATTATAGGGATAATGAGTTATTCGATCATATAAAAGCCTGGTACTCCTTAAATATTTCGACGATCAAAATGTGGTCTACATTGGTGTTAGTGTCAATAATCGGCTATGTGGTGGCCGAACCGCCTGTCAGCAGGTCCAGGGAAGATATTGAATCTTTCAAGACATTCCTGGAGAAATGCAGAACAGGTATGTGTTGATAGAAAAGTTGAATAGATGTGAATCGCTAACTTTCAGAAAATAAGAAACAGATTATTTTCCGAAAGAAGAATTATTATAATAATTATTATATTGCAGTTTTTTTGCATTAGGTAGGTATGAGTCATCTTGTTTTATAAAAAGAGAGAAAATTTAAGAAGTGCTATCTGTAGCTCTTCTCGTTCACGGGGATTCAAGAAACGAGGAGACCCACATGTTCCATATAAATATTATAATAATTCTTTTTTTTTTTAATAATCTGTTCATGATGATACACTGAGGTAGCTCTTCTCGTTGACGGGGATTCTTCCTCTCTATTTTTAAGAAACGAGGAGATGGCATATTATATTGTAAAAATATGGCAAATGCCATTTGATTTTATGATAATTCTTTTTTCTGAAAATAATCTGTTCTCATGACACTCAAAGTTCGCATGTCCATATTTCTAGTTGCAGAAGTAGGCAATTTTGAATTTTCAAACTTAGTTATGTCAATCGCCAGCGTGGGCAGGGCCCACAGTAGTTATTTATAATAATCGGAATCCGGGTGCAGTAACATGCGTTACATAATACATTTAATCACCTGAGTATCTAAGATTATAAGGCAATGTCCAGATAAATCTATAAATGCCATTTATTAGCTTTATTTATTTGTATACCTATTGCTTTCATTCCTTTTAATAATAATGTAAGATGATCATGTATCATCAGCTTATTTTATTTACTGAAAATAGGGAAACTTGATACATAAATAAGATCTTCGAATTAATATCGTTTACATATTATAATTTGGTGTAATAACAGAAATCTGGACAGGAGACTGAAAGGTCTGACTCTTGATTATTTCAGTTGGTATTTTCAGATTTATATTTGAATGTTTTTCCAACAGATGATGGCATTCGGTTGGAATCCCGCATGCTCGCCAACCCTAAAGCGAGCCCATGGGAGAACAGTGGCAAGTACCAGGGCGATATGCTGCTGAACGATAATCAGGCAGAGCTCTTGCTGCAGCAGTACTCACAGGGGAGGAACGCGTACATCTGGCCCAACACCAAGTGGCCCGGGAATACTATCGTGTACGACTTCAACAATGAATTTAGTGAGTACTTTTTTCGTTTCTTTTTTTGAAAGAACGTTGACCATCATTTTTATTTCTCCTATATCGAGGATACAGTTTATAAACACACATCTCACATGCACATACTCCCCCAGACCGGAAACAGCTTTCTTTACATCATACTGTAAATATTTTTTTCCGTGTGGGGATCGAACCCGCGGCACGTAGTGTAGAAAGTTAAAAGCAGAAGTATTTTTAAGAAGCCCAATTCAGCATAGCAGAGTAGAATAAAAACGCAAAAACAATGCAATAGCGTAAAAACGTGGGCCATTAAAATTATAGTTATAAGCCCTTATAAATTTAAATTATGCCTTATCCTTCCTCTTCGCATCTCAAGAGTCATCACTCATCAGTCACCATGAGAACTTCTTGAAACTAATAGTAGTATTATGACTTAAAAAGTTTAAACGCAAACACTATGAAGCCACACCTCCATTCTCGTGGATATACGATATACAACAAGAAGATGGGAACTCACATCATTCTTTGCGATGGACAATATTCTGCGGTCACCAATATGAACGTGCATTGTATCTTTATTTGTAACGCAAGTTTCCTATTCGTTAGCTGATGCGGTGATGAGGTATGTTAATAGTCCTTCACAAACATCAACTTCTAGGTTCATGTTCTGCAGTGGATGCTGTTTCACGTATTCGTCATCTTTGACACTGCGGATAAATAATTGAAAGTTTTCTCATAAAATGGCTTAAATGCTACTTACTTGAGGATTCCTAAAAAATATTTTCCTTTGTGTTATTTCAGCCACGGCGCAAATCAATGCCGTGCTTGCTGCGATGAGGGAAATAGAACAGAGGACGTGCATCAGGTTCCGTCAAAGGCAGTGGTGGGAGACTGTCTACGTTTTGGTTACTGTAAGTACCTACATTTATAATTTTGCATAGTGCACTGAAAGAAAGAAAGAAAGAAAGAAAAACAATTTATTTTTTACACAAATTACGACACACATAAAAAGTAAAAAAACAAATAAAAAAAGAAGCAAAAAATGAAGACAAAAAATTAAAAGTAAAAAATTAAAAACACGATCCAAAACGAATATAAAAATAACAATTTTTAATAATAAAAGTCTGTGGACTCAATGAGTAGGGATTCTTGTATTCATTCGTCCACGCTTTGAACTCATAATGCGTCGCATTTGTGCAAAAAAAAAAAATAGGTCGTCGTTCAGCATATTGCTGAGGTATTGGAACGCGACTGGCGCGTTCCAACGCCCCAGCGCTGTTTTTCGAGGATGACCTGTGTGACGCATTGACGCCCACTTCAGGTGAGAGTCAAAATAGTGATAAAGCTAAGTGATAAAGCACTGCTTATTTATTTATTTATATATTCTTTATTGTACACCAGTAAAACAAATATACACATAAAACTTGCACAAACATGGGTAAATTGTACAATGGGCGGCCTTATCGCACACGGCGATTTCTTCCAGGCAACCTTTACGTAATAGAAATCAAAATCGGTTGAACGACATTAAAAAAACCGACAATTCTGACACGATTGAAATAGCAAAATTAGGGCCCTGCTTCCTGGTTAAGTTGTTGGCACTCATGTCGACGATCACGACATCTAGCCAGCGCTTTTGCGACTTACCGCGAGGTCTCACTCAATGATCTAGTCCTCAATTAAAAATTCCTCATCTATTCTCAGGGCAGGGCTGATGGCTGCTATGCAAATGTGGGCTACTGGGCACCCATGGGCGTCCATACGCTTAACTTGGCTCGCGATACCCCTGGCCGTGGCTGCTTCACGCACACCGTCATCATCCACGAATGGCTTCACATCGTCGGCTTCTTCCACATGCAGTCTACGTACAATAGGGACAACTATGTGCGAATCTTGTGGGAAAACATTTGGCCAGGTTAATGTTAATAGATTTACAAGCGTTAAGATAAACGGTGCATTGCGAGAAATATCCATATAAGTAGGAGTCTCAACCACAGTCACAACTATTGAAAAATGATAAATAAATCATCTATTGGCTGTTTACAACCAATGACGGACTGCGTCATTGTATAAAGCAAAATTCAATGAGAATTACGTAGGTTTATGCGTTTTGATATGATTTTATATATTTCAGAGACTTAAAAGAAAAGCCGTAGACAACAAAAGAATTATGTCATTCATATTAAAGTAGATTATGGGATTTAATATTATTCAGCAGATTGTTTTAAAGATATTTTTTAGGGCGGTGTGTCATGAATTTAACTGTAGTAACTCAATTAACGTTTTTCCATATCTTTGTGCATTTATTACAATTACAATGTTTTATAAAATTCATTTAAATACCTATAGCAATTCGAGAAAGATATTTTTGTCAAAATAAACTGTTACTGCAGATCAAGTGTCACCTGTAAAGGCAGGAAGTATCTTATCTTACGCTGGATGCTTATTTAACATCAATAGGTGGTTTGCTAGTAATAGAGATAGAAATACATAAATTCCATAAAAATAATTTGCCTATCAGGCATTTTCTACTCCAGTGAGGCAACCCTCCGAGTAGACTACTTATTGGGGAGGCCGTTTGCAGTAGCTCTGAGATTATGGAGTCAGATTTAGGTACCCAAGTTAAACATCAGTTCCATACAAATAATTCCATATTACTCGACTAAATAAATATATGGAACAGTTGATTTATTTTTCCCGATTTCATTGTTGGTCTCCAAGTTAAAGTTGTGCTAGTAAAGTAGAACCTTATATTAATTAATTATTTCACTCAGGCATGGAACACAACTTCGAAAAATTAGGGACGAACGTAGTCCACAACATGGGACTCCCATACGAATACGAGAGCAATATGCACTACGGCAGATACGGCTTCAGCACCAACGGTCAACCCACTATGGTACCAATTTGGGTAAGTTATCATTTATGAAGAAAGGTGCTACGATTAAATCTACTACTAATTAAATAAACGATTAAATACTACGATTAAAGTAGCCAATCTTCGTGTTTACGAATGATTAGTACGAATATGCAACTAGTGGTGAAGCTTATTAATCGTCACAGATAAAAATAACAGATATTTAAAGATAACAGTTAACAATATTGTTCCTGCCAATGCCTATTATCTGTTATAAAAAATAACAGACACTTTCATTCGCAGCAAACCCTGTTTGTTATTTGTTAACTAACAGTTTTGCTCTCATTCTTACTAACTGGATTGACGCTTGCTAGAAAGAGAGACACGTCACACGTAGTATTTCATACATTAAACAGGGATAAGTAATTAGTTGGTGGGTTATAGTGTGGTAGTATGAAAATAACAGGCTGTCATTTAGTAGCAGATATTTCATACTGTTATTTTCCATTGTTATTCCCATGTCCCTCCCTATTCTTTAAATTATTAATTAATCGCTATATAATGTTTGCGCTGTTGGCCAGGCAAGACATGTTCCGCCACTGTGTCGGCCTCGCGTGCTATAGGTGTAAATATACCAAATAATCAATTTAATATGTGAGTAAATGAAAAAAGAGTGTGTTTGTTTGTGTATGTCAATTGGGCAAGTTTTACTTCTTGCTCCCGCTGTCCGCTATAAATAATAAAAACCGTATTACATAATAAATCAGTCTCCTTGGTGCAAACAGTTGCGTTTAGCCACTTTTCGTCAATTACCCAAGTATTCCCCATTTTTTATTGTTTTCTATACTTTATAATGTAATTTTCCAGAATGACCACGGCCTGATGGGTCAGCAGGTCTTCGTAACGCACCGGGATTGGCACAGGGCCAACAGGCACTACAACTGTCCTGGGGCATGGAGCACCCCTGTCATAGATGAAGATGGTATGCCTGTAGAGGAACAAAACCTGCTGGAATCATCTCAAGAGGAAGAAACTCATCTAGCTTGATTTACATGATAAAGAATATTTTTTTATCATCTAAAATATATTTTAGTTGAAATATAAACGGTTTTTTATTTACAAATTAAAAGCAGCCTGATCCTACAGCCTCAGTAGGTATATAGACCAGGGCCAAAACCAAAACGATTTCAAATACCCGAATTAAAAAGAAAATCGTAGCAGTAAGGGTAAATTATAAGTGAATTAAGAAAAATCAAGCAGCCTCGGTAAAAGTTCCGGAAGGGTGGGGGGCTAAATATACGTTTTGAGGGTTTTATATTGGTTTTTTACGGTTTGTGGTTGAAATATGCATCCTATCGAAAAAAGTTTAATGTTAGGTATAAAGATGTAGATAATTAAGACCTCTTTTGAATTGATAATTTTTCAACGTATCCTCAATATTATCGAGAAAAACGCTAAAAACCGATTTTTTTGTTTTTTATTTTTTTAACCTGCAATTTTTCATTTTTTTATTTTACTCCTTGAAAACTTTCCTTTTTATGTTTTAAATAAGCGGTAATTTTTTTAAAGCAAAATATTTAGTTTTTGATTTTATACAAATTAAAATAAAATAAAACAGTCTAATTTTCAATCGAAAATGTTGGTAATGAAATTTTCAATTTTTTAGGTACTTATTGTCTTCGTTGAAAACTCTACTCTAAGATAGAATGAAAAAAAAATTGTCCGTATGGAAAAATATCGTTAAAAATGCAAAAAAAAAACAAAAAACTACTTTTTCATAAACGTTCTTTCAGTTAACTGATTATGAGACTTTTGAATTTTGAATTTGAAATATTCGTTGAAATAGTTTTCATGAGATATAATTTCATTTGCCCATTGATTAACTGTTAATGGTTTTGAATTTCCGCCTACGTTAAGAATGATTTAAGAAAGTCTAAGTATAAGAATTATTATTTTGCTTTTCATGTATGTAATTGACAATCATCTTACTTATTTCTGGATATCTTTTGAATACGCAATTTAAATCAAATAGAGGGCGTAAATTTAGTTAAAAGTAATTAGATTAGAATTAGAATTTTCCTTTATTGGAGTACTTAACCAAGACTCAACAAGATTATTAGTAAAACTTACAACTATGTTAGTAAGCACAAACACTGAACAAAAACAAGGAAAAATAAACACAGAAGTCATGGTTGATCACTGTTGCGACATCCCATGGGAGACGGCACAACAGTGACCCACCTACGTACACACAGTCCAGGCGACTCGCAACCATGCTTAAAACACTTAAAGGTACTTAAAAGTAATGACGTTTTACATTTTTTTTTGTAAAATGTAAATGTCTTCCTGTTTGTTATTTTAAATTATTCTCTACCTAGGTATACCTAGCCTGGTATAGCTTATAAGCTATGTCTGCACCTATGGACTGCACACTCTTTTTAGGAATCCGGACCCACAGGGTAAAACGGGACCCTATTACTAAGACTCCGCTGTCCGTCCGTCTGTCTGTCTGTCTGTCCGTCACGCGTCGTTACAACCGTAACATAACTTATAAGGAACAAATTAAGGGTCCCTATCAGTTTCGGGGTCGAAAAACAGAAAAATCGACTTTTTCAGTGCAAATTTCTCAATAAGAAATCTAGTTTTTTTTATGGCATAGTTATTATATCACCTATTTATTTATCAAATAAGTCTATGAATTTTAACTTTTAAAACAACTGGTGCGATTCTTCAGCTTAAAAGACAATATTTAGATGTTTTATTACAACTAAATAAGTAGTCAGACATAAAATGTAATAATTGAATTTGGTAGATAAACACCTCAAATTTTAAAATATAGTAATTTTCAATCAATTCTTACGCGTAGACGTCGGTTTTGTACATGGTTTTATTAGGATTTTTCAAAGCGGACCACATTTTTTTTAAAGTACTTATCAATAAACTTTAAAAATTAAATTGTAGGTTGCATAATAGGTATACTATATGTCCAGTACTTATGATTTTTTTCAGATTGTTATTCGTTACCAGTAAGCTAAACAAGCGATCGAAAAACCTGGTCTTTTGTGCTTACGTAAAAACGTGTCTTTGATTTTTATATTTCCTAATTTATATTGAGTTGTTATCAAAATTCCAATTTGTACACTGCATAGACAAGAAGATGATGTGTAACTATGGCTTAAAAAAAAAACAGATATCTTATGGTTGTTGAAAAATTTGCGCTGAAAAAGAAGTAATTTTCTGTTTTTAGACTGTAAAATTGATAGGGACCCTTAACATTAGGAATAGTAGATTGTTATACAAGGGTCGAAAGGAATCAATTCCCATACGAGGTATTTAGACGCCCGAGCGCAGCGAGGGCGGCTATAGTCCGAGTAGGAATTGGTGACTTTAACCCGTGTTAAACACTCTACCTACTTTTCATTTCGAGTTTAAGGAAAGTAAAAAATTGTAGTTTTTCTAAAATAAAATAAAACGGAGTTAGTATCCCGTCAAATTCTCTCATTCTAATTTATTGTGTTGTGTATATTAAAATTGTCTTTTTAAAATTTTAAATATGGAACACACCGAGTCCCCGCCCCGCCATGCGCCACCGCGGTCCCTCCCGAGAGAGGCTTCTTTGGTCATTGCTCCCGCTTCATAGGTAATTTTTTTAATACACCCTCATGGCTGTTTATACACTCACAGTATCGCAGCATGTTGTTTTTTAAAATCGATATTTAAAAAAAAATAAAGTATGTCAAAATTTTCAGCCTACTTCCTAACCCAATTTAGTTCTATTTTTATTTATTAAATTCATTCCGGCCCTTGTGTGGGAAGTAATTACTATGAGTCTTTTCCGTCCGTGTGAAGCAGCGTTTTCGACCGCTACTCAGATCAAACAAACACTACTTTCCGAGCATGAGATATGAAAAAATAAGTCTTACTGCGCTTGAGCGATGTTGCCTCCAGCAGTGACACCAAGGAATTAATGTCGAACCAGAAGTGAATGTACGATGCACAATGTCGCGCCGGTTATCACCTCATCATGAATGCATGACGCACAGCTAGGCCCCGCCTCCTCGTACGATATTGCTAATTTCTTTTTACCCGACTGCGCGACGCAAAGGATGGTAATGTGTTTATCAGCCTATGTATGTAGGTATGTATGTTTGTTCCTTTGTGGCAGTCTAGAGACCAAACGCGTGGGCCGATTTTAATGATTCTTACGTCAATCGATTTTTCTTAATCTCGCGAGTGTAACTAAAGACATGACAGTAATCAAAAACACAAACAATATTGATCCAAAAATTACTTCAGTATACACTTAATTTTTAGGTTGCCACTTTCCGTTCCGTTCGAGTGTAGAGTGAACCTGAAAGCGCGCGGCAGTTTCAAATTATTATTTTGTTAGACTTTCCGAAAAGTTATTTGTCTGGAGATTGAGTTTTGTCGGGAGTCATATGAAATGTCGGGAAAATCCAGACGAATCCCGACCATCTGGCAACCGTAGCTACAGCCTGCTGGTAAATCCACCACTGTGGTTAGGTTAGGTTAGTAGGCTAAGACGGGAGCGAAGCGCATCGAAGCTGCGTGGTTACTTTTTTAAGGCTTGAAAAACTTTCTGTGCCGCATCCAAAGGTGGGGGGAGGGGCTGTTTCTTCCTTTGTCCTTTTACTAGTCACCCTCATCTCTTCCTCTCAAATCGACGTCAGAACAAGAAAATTCGAAAATTAGGTGAGAATATTAAAAAAAAACATGTATCAACAAGGCTCCACAAATTTTCCTCCACAGGGGTGGGGGGGATCTACACCACCCCCTTAAATCGACGGCAGCTAAAGTACATTCCTACAAATTTCTTGGTAGTTCTTTTCCATAGGACCTACTATTTGGAACCGCGCACCTAGAGTCTCCACATTTCTCAAGTGCCTGTATCTGGTTTACATGAAATAAAGATCTATTCTATAGCATCACAATAATAATCTATTTTCTTTGTTTGTGTACAAACTTGTATAGTCACAGTAGTAGGTACTATTACATCAGACGATAGGTAACGGTTTGATAGAAAACAAGAAATCAAACAAATCTTTGGCTCATCAATCTTCAAGAAATTTATCAATAATTTCCCAACTGACATGCAAACTGATTGATTTGATCGCATTAACCGATTCTTAATCTTTGATTGATTACGTTTGAAGTACTTATCTTAGTGATCATAGGGATAATGAGTTATTCGTTCATATAAAAGACCGATGCTCCTTGAAAATTTCGACGATCAAAATGTGGTCCACATTGGTGTTAGTGTCATTAATCGGCTATGTGGTGGCGGGGCCGCCTGTCAGTAGGTCCAGGGAAGATATTGAATCTTTCAAGACATTCCTGGAGAAATGCAGAACAGGTATGTGATGATAGAAAAGTTGAATGGATGTGAATCTCGTAACTTTCAGAAAATAGTAAACAGATTATTTTCCGAAAGAAGAATTATTATAATATTAATTATTATATTTCAGACGACGGCATTCGGTTGGATTCCCGCATGCTCGCCAACCCTAAAGCGAGCCCATGGGAGAACAGTGGCAAGTACCAGGGCGATATGCTGCTGAACGATGATCAGGCGGAGCTCTTGCTGCAGCAGTACTCACAGGGGAGGAAGGCGTACATCTGGCCCAACACCAAGTGGCCCGGGAATACTGTCGTGTACGAGTTCAGCAATGAATTTAGTGAGTATTTTTTCTTTCTTTCTTTTCTTTAGTTTACAAACACACAACTCATACAGTCATATACCCAAACTCGAAACAATTATCTGTAGATCATACAAATATTAGTTCCGTACCAGGAACGAACCCGCAGCACGTAGTGTAGAAAGTTAATCGCTTAGCCACTATGCCAACCGTGTCATTTTTCTGATTAAGTGAAAAGCAAAAGTACCCGTAAAAACGTGGCGTGGCACAAAAAATTAAGATTTCATTAATTAAAATTATAGTTATACGCACTTGAAAATTAAAATTATCCCATAACCTTCATCAGGCACCATGAGAACTTCTTGAAACCAATGGCAAAAACACTAAAAACTGCTTAAAAACTGTAATCGTAACCCTATCATGAAGTCGCCCCATTCTCTTGAGTGTCATACATACAAGTTAATTTAATAGGTTACGTTAGACAATAGGAGCTCGTATCTTTGCGATATAAAGGACAATATTTTGCGGTCATCAACGGGGAAGGTGCATGTATTTTTATTTGTTGTTGTAAATAATAATATGCACACTACCAAACCACACAAACACTACCAACTAAAATATCACCAATAAAATATGACTTTCAAATGTTCGCGCTAAAACAGTCACGTGACATGTCGTCATTGCATCGCTCGTTTATAGCGTGTAAATATGGTTAACAAGGTAACATGAAGGAGTGACGTCATAAACTCGATGATGGTGTTTGTAATAACGTTCCGTTTTACATAATTTATAATAAAGATAGGTACTTATTGTTCGTTATTGTAATAAAGGTATAATTTTAGAATAAATCTTCAATAAAAGCACTTTTCACAACTTTTATTATTGATTTATTAACATAAACTTTAATTGTATCTTTGATACAAGTTTCCTATTCGTTAGCTGATGCGGTTAGAGGTAGGATAACAGTACTTCACAAATATCAACTTCTAGGTTCATGTTCTGCAGTGGATGCTGTTTCACGTATTCGCCATCTTTGACACTGCAGATAAATAATTGAAAGTTTTCTCATAATATGGCTTATATGCTACTTACTTGAAGATTCCTAAAAAATATTTTCCTTTGTGTTATTTCAGACCAGGCGCAACTCAATGCCATCATTAATGGGATGAGGGATATAACGCTGAGGACCTGCATCAGGTTCCGTCCAAGGCAGCCGTGGGAGACTGTCTACGTCAGGGTTACTGTAAGTATCTACAATTATAATTTTTGCAAAGCGCACGGCTTCATGCGCATGTATAGATTTTAAGCGCACACGTGCGTTATATTGTATTGGTCGATAATATCGCAATGCGTTATATACATGCGATAAATACTTTCTCTCTTTCTTTTCTTTCTTCTTTCTTACTTCTACCCCGTCGTTACTATTTATAGCAGAAATTAGCAGACTTGAGGTAAAAAAAAATTGGAAATCACGATTCTGCTACTATTACCTACTTATTTATTTTGCTCGGTAGGCGGATTGTGTTCACAAAATGTTATCAATTAATTTCTGAAGATATAATTTAGTGGCTGTGGTGGTAATTAAATGATTACTCACGATTCCGATGGTGTGATATAAGCTCCGTATATTTGATGCGAGACCAATGATCTTCTTCTTGTTTCTTGCCAGGATCCGGCAGATTTTTCTCCAATACAATATAATATCTTTATTTGTTTGAATACAGGTCTTATAATTTAAAATAAGTAACTGAAATTATTAACATTATCTGAATACCCGCTTGGTCTTCAGCATCCTTCAAGGTTAAGTTGTTGGTGGTTGTTGGCACTCATGTCGACTTTCACAACATCCAGCCGGAAATTTTGTGTTCTCAATCAAAAATTCCCCATCTATTTTCAGGGCAGGGCTACTGGCTGCTATGCGAACGTGGGCTACTGGCAACCCATGGGCGTCCACACGCTAAACCTGGCTCGCGCTAACCCTGGCCAAGGCTGCCTCGGGCACGCCATCATCATCCATGAATGGCTTCACATCATCGGCTTCTTCCACATGCAGTCTACCTACACTAGGGACAGATACGTGCGAATCTATCACCAAAATATTCAGCGAGGTGAGTGTTAATACCTTTACAAATGTAAAGTTATACGGTGTATGCGAGAAATATCCAACCTGCTGTAACACGTGCATGAAATATATGCACGTGTTGCGGCCTACTAATGGCCGCCGATATTAAGGGCCTTTGCAGACCATAATCAAGACCGCTCTATTTAAACATTGAAGATGCGCATACTTCCAACGAGACGGCCATCAATAATAGACTAAAATGCGTATCGTCTTCACGTGCTCTCTTTACGCAACTGTATTAAGCGGGTATGTGGCAGATAACCATCTGACATGCCAGGACGAATACATAATAGGTTCGACAAGACTGGCATTGAGGTCATGAGGCCAGCACATGAGCACAGGCAACCGCCCAATGCATGACTAGGGGCTTCCTTATTGGGGGAGGCTTATGTCTAGCAGTCGACTAGGCGAAAGGCTGAGTATTGTCCTCTGAAATGAACCTCTATTTATATATTATATGACTCGATAGAAGAAGACTTAATATTTTCCTATTTTTATGCGCAGTGTAGGCTATTTTCTATACTGTAATATTACTGTAGAGAGGTAAAATTTGTTTGTTGGTATGTAGGGGTAGTTTCTAGAACTACTATACTGATTCTAAAAATTCTTTCACAAATAGAAATCTGAGTGGCTATACTTTATTTTGATAAAATTAAACACGCGGGTGAAACTGCGGACAACAGCTAGTTATATAGTAGTATATATTTTGGATGGACGAGTGAATAGAAATTAAATACTTGAATAGTAAATAGGAGTCACAACTATTGAAAAATTAAAAATAATTCAACTATTGGCTGTTTACAACCAATGACGAATTGACCGCGTTATTTTATAAAGCAAAATTCTATGAGAATTGCGTATTATAGGGTTTGATATGTTTTTATATTCTTCAAAGACTTAAAAGAAAAGCCGCAGACAGCAAAAGTATTATGGAATTGTGTCATTCATATTAATGTAGATTATGGGATTTAATAGATATTAATCAGCAGATTGTAGTAAGATAATTTTTAGGACGGTGTGTCATAAATTTAACTGTAGCAACTCAATGAACGATTTTCCATATCTTTGGGCATTTATTACAAATACAATGCATTATAAAATTCATTTAGATACCTATAGCAATTCGAGAAAGATTTTTTTATCAGATTAAACTTTTACTGCTGATCAACTATCACATGTAAAGGCAGGACGTGTCTTAACTTACGTTGGATGCTAATTTAACATCAATAGGTGGTTTGCTAATAATAGAGATAGAAATACATAAATTCCATAAAAATATTTTGCCTATCAGGCATATTTTACTCTAGCGAGGCAACCCTCCGAGTAGATTATTGGGGAGGCCGATTGCAGTAGCTCTGAGATTATGGAGTCAGATTTGGGTATCCAAGTTAAACATCAGTTCCATACAAATAATTCCATGTTACTCTACTAAATAAATAAGTTACATAACAGTTGATTTATTGTTCGCGTTTTCATTGTTGGTCCCCTAGTAAAAGGTGTCCATAATGATGAGTACAATAATCCTTTAAAAAGACCTCCGCTAGTAAAGTAGAACCTTATAATAATTAATTATTTCACTCAGGTGCGGAACACAATTTCGAAAAATTGGGGACGAACGTAGTCCACAACATGGGACTCCCATACGAATACGAGAGCAACATGCACTACGGCAGGTACGCCTTCAGCAACAACGGTCGAGCAACTATGGTACCAATTTGGGTAAGTTATCATTTATAAAGAAAGGTGCTACAGTACTACGATAAAGTTATGCGCGTCGCCAATGCGGGTTTCCGAATGATTAGTACGAATATGCAACCAATGTATTTTCATTCATGTTCTGTACATTATTAATTTATCAATGAGCAACAGTAATAGCCTAGCGGTTAAACGCTCGCCTTACATGCAGAAGAGACCGAGTTCAAATCCAGCCCATATCTCTGACTTTAACGATAACGGATCATAATTATTATAATTATGGTTTCAAACGGGAACAAAACCACATTAAATAATAAAAATCATTCTGCTTGGCGCAAACAGTTGCGTGGAGCCCCTATTCGTCAATTACTAAAGTATTCCCCATTTTTTATTGTTTTCTATACTTTATAATATAATTTTCCAGAATGACCACGGCCTGATGGGTCAACAGGTCTTCGTAACGCACCGGGATTACCACAGGGCCAACAGGCACTACAACTGTCCTGGGGCCTGGAGCACCCCTGTCGAAGACGAAGATGGTATGCCTGTAGAAGAACAAAACCTGCTGGAATCGTCTCAAGAGGATCAAATATACCCGGAATCACTTCAAGAGGAACAAATATACCCGGAATCACTTCAAGAGGATCAAATAAACCCGGAATCACCTCAAGAGGAACAAATAAACCCGGAATCACCTCAAGAGGAACAAATATACCCGGAATCGCTTCAAGAGGAAGAAACGTATCTGGATTGATTTACATAATAAAGAATATTTTTTTATCATCTAATATATATTTTATTTGAATTATAAACGGTTTTTTATTTACAAATTAAAAGCAGCCTCAGAAGGTATATAATTTTGAATACGTTAAGAATGATTCGGTAAGTATAAGAATTATTATTTTGCTGTTCTTTTATGAAATCGACGATCATCATACTCATTCGTAGATACCCTTTGAGCTCCAATTCTGAGAAATCTATTATATTCGCAATTTAATCGGACATTAATCGAGCGGAGAGGTCACGTGAACGGTGAAATGGAGGACGTAAAAGTAAAAAAAAAAAATGTCTTGCTGTTTTCCAATTTTAAATTATTTTCTACCTTGATGCTTTGTCTGCACCTATGGTCTGCACATTTTTTTTAAACAAAGCTTTCAAATTATAGCTTTGTAAACCAGTCATTCACTGCCGATTTGTAAAATAAGACATAGCTATGAGCAACACGAGCAAAACTGTCTTTATATAGCAATTCTTATTATTTTTAAGTAAACACTTCCGGAAGTATACACTTCCGAGGTGGTCCCATTTAAATTTGGTGAAGATCAGATGAAGACCTTCGGAGATATACAATGGAACGCTTGATTGGGCCTATAACTCTTCAATGCACCTAGCTTGGCAGTGGCACCTACATAAGTAGCTGCAAAGTTTAAAAAAAAAAACATTTTTTTTGTTTTTTGAAGTCGGTTTTTACTTTTTTTAAAGTTAATTTTATTACTTTATCCAAGTCGAACTATGTATTTTGTAAAATAGCTAGATTATTTGATTAATTTTGCCCCAATAATCACTATATCTAAATTGGGTAGATATTTTTTTTGTAAATGTAGGCAGTTACTAATATGCGGTAATAATAAAACTAAATGGAGGCAATGCGCATAATTTGTAGTGTGATACAGTCTATGTTCCTAAATGCAAGCGCAGTATTGGGATAGATACACTTTAAAACAAAACGAAAATTCATATTTAGTATGGGGGACACGTATAATTTACTAGCGCAAGCACAGAACACAGAATGCAAGCCATACAAACTCAATTTTTTATTTTGTTTTGGAGTGAATTTAATACTGCGGTCTACATAAAAAAATAACCTGTAAACTATACCACAGAACACAGAAAGACCTAGGTACTTCTTTTCTGTGTTCTGTGAGCTATACTGTCAAATAGAGAAATAGGGGAACCAGGGTCACCAAGTAACATGTAACATAATAAATGCACACCCTGAAAGTAGTTTGTTAATAATCGGCTATAGAATCGATATCAGTAACTTACCATATGATAGAAGCAAAACTTTCGGTTGATTGAGCAAAAAAAATTAAATCTTATTAAAAGACAGTAAAACTCAATTTTAAATGCAGTAGGTAGGTACTTAATGCCAATATAATATTCTTAAAAATAATAGCTTTAATAATCATAAGCTTTGGTTATTGTAATATTTGCTCTATTGGAGTGTATGTGGTTGTGCGATAATTATGTTACAATTTGTAGATGTATTTTCTAAAGAAATTATGATGGATGAATTTACACGCGCATATGGAAGCGCGCACGCAGCGAACGCAGTCACGCAAAAATGAGCTCCGTGTTTAAAAAATAATTAAAATTGGTTCTAGACATTTTTTAATGTTGTATTAAGTGAAAAGTGAAGAAATATAGTCAATCTCTCGCTGTGAACATTAAATAATATCAATTGTATACTTTTGTCTTTTAAGTTATGAATATAAATAAAAAATTACGCTAAACTTAAACAAAATAATCACAATAAAAACGATTAATAAATTGTCACAAAACCTGAACAATGTTATCCAGTGTTAAAATAATAGACTAAGTGATAAAATACTCTAAAAAGTTCAAACATTATCAACAGATGGAACAAAGTGCAAAGTGTGATTCATAGCGCGTGAGTGATCGAAGCATTACCTTAAATGGTAATAACTTGTAGCATGCAGAATACATCACTAATGAGTGCAAACACAAACCACAAACAGGTGCATAAATTTGACGTCTCAGTGTATCGCTCTCAGAGCACTTCGACCAGCCGTTACGGTTTGTGTTCGCCATAGACATAGGACAACTAGACGGATAACTTACGTGGCTACGTCAATGTGTCTCGCTTTAACAATGTGTGTTGCCATCAAAATACTATTTCCACTACATTAGGGTAAATTCAGCCATATTCTCATCTTTATTTTGAAACCGATACTAAATGATATTTTCACGAAATTGAGTTATTAATTTGTTATACGCCATCTCCTATATATTCGATATTTAATTTCGTTTAGAACTGGTTTCGAAATAAACATGCGAATATAGAAGTTCTTCTCTATCCACTAAAAACTTGGAATTCACAATAATGAAACATGTTAGGTTTAAATTAAAAGTGTATATTTAAAAAAAACTGTTATTATTATTAATTAAAAATTCTATAAAATTCGAATCATTACCTAAGCAGAAATGAGATCAATTTTACAACAGTAATTTATATCCAGTTATTCAATGACCTTTATATAAGATGAGAAATTTGTTTTTGTTTTTCCAGCAACAACAAAGCAAAATAATAGATACTTATAGAATCTATGTTTTACTAAAAATAAATAAATCCAGCCCATTACTGTCCCACTGCTGCCACTGTCCACTGCACGGGTCTCTTCTCAGAATGATAGGGGTTAGACATTAGTCCACCACGCTGGCCTGGTGCGGGTTGGCGGACTACACACAGCATCGAGAAACTTATGAGGCCCTCTAAAATGTGCAGGTTTCCTCAAAATGTTTTTCCTTCATCATTATCACAAGTGATAATAAAATTCTAATCCGCACATGAATCCGAAAACTCAGACCCTTCTGCATGGAAGGTAAGCGTTCAACCGCTAGGCTATCACTACTTACTAAAAGTCCGCGGTTATTGTTTTACTAAAGCTCCTCCAATTTTTTTTCTTGTATATATATTGTCGTACATTAGCTGATTGGAATCTCGACCTACAACAATTTATGAGGCGACAGACTAAGATGACATCATAAATTAATATGCAAAAAAACTAACTAAATTTACAAACTTACTAACTAACTTTTGTTTCTTCACCGGCGCGCGTGGCGGTGGAATATTTTAATTTTTGGGTGTATGTTTTTTTGTTTGATTTAGAATTTGTCGACTGTTCCGCTTCCAAATCATTCTTTAGCAATTCTGTTATGTATAAATATAATCCACGTATTTGGTTGGTACAGCGAGTGGCTTCAGATAAATATATTTTTTCTTGGTAGCAGCCGATTCTGACGTCCGGTAGCATCAATCTACCTTCTTCGTAAACTAGGGTCAGATGGAAACCTGTAGAATGTACATCATTACTTAGTGGGAATTTTTTTAAATTATCTGGCAACACTATTTTCTTTTGTCGTTAGGTTTGTTTGGGTTTGATAAGATATTTTATGACGAAATTGGTATAGAACGACCTTAAAGGCCATGTACTAACCAAAGTGGGTAATAAATGTATAAGAATGGAAATTCTCAGCATAATCAAAGGGTGAAAAAATACGTAAATGTTTACTTACGAGTTGAAATTGTATTCCATCTTCTTTTCTTTCACTATGCCTATCACAGCCTAAAATGCTACAACCACCCATTATCAACACACTTTTGTCTTTTTTCTCTAACGAGTTCTCACAAAATACGGCACTGTTTAACTTATAAAACCACACGAAAACATGAACTATTCAATATGATCTTTTGTTTGGCAGACATTTTGACAGTTATCAATCTCCGCCAGCAAAAAAGTGAATACGCCGATAAGGACAGAAAAAAGTATCTGTATCATTTTCGCACTCGTACCATAGCGTATCTACCCATCTTATTCTAACAATACTGTTGCTAGTCTTATAGTTATTAGTCTATGGTGTTCGCTATCGACCACGTTCACATCTCACAAAACGCTTGACTTTTTGTTGATTTTCTACAATATTCTACAACCGTACGTGCCTAGAGATGGAAGAATCTCGTAATAATATAACTTTAAGGGCGACTTGCACCAAAGCTATTTAAATCATATTTATGCTAAACACGTTTAGCCATCAGTCTGTCACTATCTCACAGTATACAAATAGAAAGGGAGAGAAATATATCCAAACGTGTTTAGCTTAAATAACTTTGGTGCAAGTCGCCCTAAGAAAATACCAAATTATGCAAAGATCTAACTCTCTCAATTCAATACCGAATAATGGCTCCCTAAATTCAACTTTATCAGAAAATGAAATCGCAAGGAGTCTTGATTTATCGACGAACATGTACTTGCAACACATGGATGACATGAAAACAGAAATAACGCAACTAAGAGGAAATCTCGTAAGCACCCAAAATGAGCTAGACAACATGATTTTGGATAACAATGAATTAAAAAATACAATTTTAGAGCTTAATCAAGAAATAAAAATTCTTAAGCAATTATGCACTAGTCCCTCTACTTCGCTTCGTAGACACAATACAGTCAGCAAGAAAACGACCGCCAGACGTCGACTTACAGACAGTTTTAGAGATAGTCCGCTCTGCTTTCCCAAGAATATGACTGCTACTGCATCCATTGAGCCTGCGCAAAAGGAAGCGCTATACAACCAAACAGAGAACGAACCTCAGACTGACTGTTTAAGTACTGTTACATTTCCGGCTCAAGGAGCAATTTTTGAAGAAAATGCGCCACATCCAGTTCAAAAACCTAATGAATCACAGACTGAAAACTCAAATACCATGACCTGTGCACCTAGTAGGCATAGAGACAAGAAAAGGGCGTTCATATTTGGAGGACAACAATGTTCGGGATTAACAAAACATCTTCTCAATTCAAGAATTCACAATCCCTATCACAATTACCAGTTTATATCCTTTATCAAGCCACATGCCACCACGGAAGAAATATTAATCAGTGCTAGGCTGTTCGATATAACTGAACTGGATCGGGTTATAGTGTTTATTGGACAAAATGATTCAAATCCGTTTCATATACAATCTGAATTGTGTACCTTTCTCAAGTCGATCAAAAGCCATATCTTAGTATTTAAAGTACGTAATAATCGGTTTTTGAATGAGCAAAAGTTAAATAGTATGTTAAGTATGGTATGCAAACAATATGTGAACTGTACCTACGTTGATATTGATTATGATAATTGTTTTAATTTCTACCACAACTTATGTAATAGAATCAATTCTACCTTGGATCAAATCGATTATAATCAAAAATACTTATATTTTGCAAGCAAGGCTGTTAATGGGTTGTACAATAGGTTACGTAAAATTGACCGAATCAGCGATTTAAATAACTTTGATTCAGTTTCAAACAAAACGAGTGCTCAGCCTAAAGATCAAAGCACCCAAACTGAAACTGAAACTGTTGTATCTCAGAAGGAGTTTTTTCGGATCGATTAGGGCCAGGGTTGGGTACGTGCATTAGAGTGTTTCACCAGAATATAGCCGGTCTATTTAGTAAGAGCCGCTTGTTAGAAATCCATTTGTCCGAACTATTAGATAAAAATAAAGAACCTGACCTCATATGTCTTTCTGAAACGTTTATACAAAGAGGTCATGAACAGATGGTCCATATATCAGGGTATTACCTAGCAGCAAGTTACTGTAGAAATACAAAACAAAAAAGGGGAGGTGTATGTATTTTAATTAAACAAGGGCTACAATATAAACAGGTTACCTTTTGCAATGAATACTGTGTAGATAAACACTTTGAATGTTTTGCAATTGAGTTGACTACTCAAAATATGTTTATTATCTGCCTATATCGTACACCTAATTCCAACTGCAACTTGTTTATTACCAATCTCGAAGCCTTGTTGCATAAACTTACTTACTATCACAATAAGCGAATTGTTTTAGCTGGTGATTTAAACATCAACACGATTCATTCAAAAACGAAACAAGCTAGTTGTCTGATAGACCTTACAAAAAACTTTAATTTACATCTACACATAAAAGAACCTACCCGAAAACAATCTTGCATCGATCACATCATAAGCAACATCGCGTTTGCTTCAGGTGAGTTATTGTATTTGGATATTTCGGACCATAATACCGCACAATTACTTAATATTCCAACGACAACTAAGGAAGTACCTTTGCAGGAATATTTCATCTATAAAAGAGACTATCACATAGACTATTTGAACAAATTTAAAGAATGCCTGAATAGCCTATCGTTCGATCAGGTGTATAACAAAGATAGACTTGATTCAGCATTTGAAATCTTTCATGAAACTATTACATTGTTCTATAACTTGTGTTTTCCGAAAATTAGAATAAAAATGTCTAACAGAGTCCGTAAATCTAAGTGGATAACGAAAGGAATAAAGGTTAGTTGCAAAACAAAGCGTTCTCTGCGGTACAAATATTATACAGACAATAGTACAGTCTCTAAAACCAAATACAAGAAATATTCAAAACTTCTTCGTAACTGCATCGAGCGATCAATACGAAATCATAATTTTAAAATAATTGGTCATTCTAAAAATGTTTGTAAGACTTCTTGGGAATTGATAAAACATGAATCAGGAGTCCGTAAACATATAGAGCTCATAACTAATATTAAAAAAGGTAATACTACATTATGTGACGACTCACAGGAAGTAGCAGAAGCATTTAATGAGTATTTTATTAATTCCACGAACGCGACAAACGTTGTTCATAACACTTGTGAGACAAACTTATGTGGTAGTATTTTCTTAAAGCCATTGAACCTTGAGGAAACCTACAAAATCATTATGTCCTTAAACGACACTAATGCGGAAGGTTATGACGAAATGACGACAAAAGTTATAAAAGCATGTTCGCTAGAACTTGCCCCGATATTGACACATTTAATAAATTTATCTTTCACTGATGGTACCTTTCCTAATGCGCTTAAATTTTCCATAGTTAAGCCATTATTTAAAAAAG
Organism: Allophyes oxyacanthae; assembly: GCA_932294325.1. Lineage (NCBI taxonomy): Eukaryota > Metazoa > Arthropoda > Insecta > Lepidoptera > Noctuidae > Allophyes > Allophyes oxyacanthae. Next base: position 15,195,004 of record OW028611.1, read on the forward strand.
GAGATAGGTCAAATCTAGGCAATTATAGACCTATAACCCTCATACCAATCCTATCAAAAGTTTTTGAATCAGCAATGCATACACGTTTGATAAGTTTCATTCAGAAACATGATATATTAAGACGGGAACAATATGGGTTTCAAAAAGGTAAATCCACCACGTCAGCGTGCTTCGATCTTGTGAGTAAAGTTACGGAGAACGTAGATGCTGGTAAATTAGTTACTGTAATATTCTTCGATATGTCTAAGGCTTTCGATTTTGTATCTCATAAACTTCTATTGGAAAAACTTAACAATCATGGTATTCGAGGTCTAGCATTAAAATGGTTGCAGACATACCTAGAAAGTAGAAAGCAATGTGTCGAAGTTAAAAATATTAACGAAAATAAAGAGCTTCAGGCCTATAGGTCCAATTTTTTAGATAATGCTTTTGGTGTTCCACAAGGTAGCGTCCTGGGTCCTCTATTGTTCTTATTATATATAAACGACCTTCCAAATGTAACGTTGAATCCCTGTATTCTATTTGCTGACGATATCTCCTTAATCATGACATCTGATAATAACATTGACATTGATAAATATTCCACTGACATAAATAATTCCATACAATCTATTATAAAATGGCTTCATTATAATAATCTGCAAGTAAATTTATCTAAGACAAATTTTATCCAATTTAGCACATATAATAGAATCCATAAAGATTTAAACATTAATTATAAAGACGAGCGGATACATGAAGTAGACAAAACAACATTTCTAGGCATTACCCTGGATAGATACCTAAATTGGAAGGCGCACATCGATAACGTCTGTAGTAAAATTAATAAGTATGTTTATGTGCTTTACAAGCTACGGAAAACTTCGACTCAAAATACAGTCCTAGCAGCATATCATGGGTATGTTTCTTCTGTGCTTAACTATGGTCTAATATTGTGGGGCAACTCTACTGATGTACAGAGAGCCTTTCTTGCACAAAAAAAAAAGTGTCAGAGCAATCGCTGGTATACCGCCATGGGAATCATGTAAGCCGCTATTTATAAAATTTAGAATTCTTACCTTACCCTGTATGTACATCCTAGAAGCAGCTAAGTTTGTTAAATTACATCCCAACATATTTAAAAGGGCTAGAGATATATTTCCTAGAAGCACGAGAGATCCAAATAGAATTGTTTTGAGCAAAGCTCCAAAGACAACTATGTACCTAAAAAGTGGTTTTGTTATGTGTGGGCGCATTTATAATAGTATTCCTGATGACATTAAAATGTTGCCAGCGAGTCGATTTAGTAAAAAGCTCAAATTGTGGCTGGTAGAGAAGTCGTTCTATTCAGTATCAGAATTTCTAAATTAATTTACTTTATATAAGATTGTTTATTGATTTTTTTATTATTTTATTTATGACTGCTTTATGGGCTTACGAATTATTGACATTTTAATGTTTGTTTTTATATTTTTAAAAATTCTATTCTTTATGATCATTATTGTTACTGATTAATAAAATTTGCCTGATTTGAAATGTTTATTCAAAACTAAATTGTAAAAATAATATTTGCACGTCGCAGTGCGGCAAAATGTATCTGGGTCTTTAATAAGTTACTGTACCATCTATTATAATACCTACATTTTAAGCAAATAAATCTATTCTATTCTATTCTATTCTATTCTATACAAATAAAGTTTTTAATTTAATTTTTTTTAATTTCCTGCGAAAATGCTAGATGTGGACTGCGATAAGTTGATTGGTAATTATCTAAATACAGTCTATTAATTGTAATTTTTCCTTTGCTAGCAATATTCGATCGCGCGAAACGACGCAGCAGCTGCTGAATTTTGTAAATAAGCACAATTTTTTTATATGGATCTATGAAATTGAATCATTAACCAGATTATAATTATAATTACTAGTGGTCGCCCAGTTGTCGATTAATTGATTGATTGTAAGGTCGATTGACCGTAATTAATTAGATAACTTTTTAACATTGAACGTATCTAATTGATGTTCTTTTGTCAAAGAGCCTCTATAATCATAAAAAATTGAATATTAGTAATAGTTGAATAGAACACAATTACAACTTGTATTCGTATTTTAACTGTTACTAACATTAAATTTTAGCTTTCTGCATTCCTTCTCCATATAAACTTTAACTATGCCAAATCTCACACTCCTCTGTGCGCGCTATTGCATAAAACGGGGTAAAACTTTTCTCTTGGCTAAACAGGGGGCTTATATATATATATATATATATAACATTTATTTCAGGCAACTTGGCCCATACAATAAAATACAAAAATATACACAAATTTATAACAATAACAATACATTAATAAACTAATACATATTATTTAATAACAATAAATTTTAAACTACTGCTGCACAGTAGATGACGGCGTCACGTTTCGCTGACTGGTGTCGCGCAGCCGGCCGCGAAACCGACGATACACGACACCCTTCGGCCAAAACTCTTCTTTGAGGCAGGTCTCGAGATGAAGATTTGGAACCCGCACCACGAACGACTTGAAATTTGTGTTGTGGCGCGACTCCAACTTCACGACTCTCAAAGTCAAGTTGGTCTTCACACGAACATACTGCACGATCTCCTCAACCTTCGTAGTGTGATGTAGTCTGGACACGTACAGCTGCGTCGTAGGTATTGCTGGACGCAGCAGCATATTGGGTCCAACCAGCGCGGTGCCGCACTGATTCTGACAAGGAGGCGTCCTCTTTTTCTTCTTCTCCACTCTGATGAAGCCATCCTTGTCACACTTGTCCTCACCCGGACCCCGCTGTTTCAAGTCTTTCACAGCGGCTCGGTTTACCTCCAGTTGTTCTACTTTCCGCTTTGTTTGCGACACAGTAGGTTTCTTGGCGACAACTGCACCGTAGGCACATTTTGGGGTCGACGTACCTACGCGAGTTACTACCTCTACCGGTGACGATACAGGGACGGCCGCGGAACACGATGCAACGCATGCGATTCCGGCAACGGGTGACGCAATTGAGCTCACCGACTCAAAACTGCCAATGGAAGCATTTTGTAGCCCACTACGTGCGTTCACATTAGAGGCGCCTGTTGACCTACTTACCGAAACAGCATTGCGCAACAACACTACTTCGGCACGCAGTTCACCTATGGTGTTATTCGACACCTCCAACTTGCACATCGGCCAGACTTGCTTTCAATGATGTGATATCCTTCAACAGCCTGGTGACGTCGACGTGGTCGAACGTGACGGGGGGCAGCTTATGCAGCTCCTTCGCCACAAAATCAGGCACATCATCCGGGTCGGTCTCCTTCATCAGGGTGATGATGTCTTGAAGACTCTTCTGGGTTCCATCTCTCCGTCGGGAAGGCATCTGGTCTAATTTACCCAGCGTCTGAAACAGCAGCAACTTGCCACTGCTTATCTCATCCTCCTTGTAGGAGGACTTGCAGATCTGCATAATGCTGACCTCGTCCATGTAGTCGATGGCATGCTTGATGAATGCCAACAGCTCGTTGGCTATGAGTGGTTGCGAACTCATAGCTACGACACGGGCAGTAGCTGCCGCCACGCGATACGCTAATAAAATACACGTACCGAGCAGCGCAAACACGTCCGTACCGGGCCGCGCATCGCGACTGTGTCTTAGTACGAGCTCTTATAGCAAGGCAGAAATTAAACTGTCTAGACATTTCCAGTATAAGCTGACCTTTCATTGTACGAAAAGCCTATATAGTCTACACCAGTGCTTCCCAAACGATGGGTCGCGAGTCGCGACCCACTGGTGGGTCGCAGACGAATATTGGGTGAGTCCTGAACAAGAAACATAAATTCATCTACGGCGAAGAAAGCACCGAAGAAAATTAATGTTTTATACTTTGGGGAAGAAATGAAGAAGTTAGACACACAGTACTGAGAACATGCATGAGGACATGACTACACTACATCGAAGTAAAAGTTTTATATTTCAACTGGGGCTTTGCAGGCACTTTCAAAACGTCGTGATTCTAGGTGCACGGTTCCAAGTGGGTTGGTCCTGGAGAAGATACCACGACACGACAAGACATTGTTTTTTTATTTACGTAGGACGTAGCGTGGGTCCTTAACTTTGGCATATTTTTCAAGTGAGTCGCGGTTCGTATGACTTTGGGAACCACTGGTCTACACCTATCTTGATTGGTTATTACATAATGCAAGCGTCACAGACGCCGCCCCATATTTTTCATGAATCCTCAAATGCTACTTGCATTTAAGCTATTAGGTATAAGAGAAATTTTTCAATTATTTATCCTCAGTGTCAAAGATAGCAAATACGTGAAACAGCATCCACTGCAGAACATGAACCTAGAAGTTGATGGTTGTGAAGGACTGTTATTATACCTACCTAATCACCGCGTCGGCTAACGAATACGAACTTGCATCAAAGATATAATTAAAAATTATGTTAATAAATCAATAATAAAAGTTGTGAAAAGCGCTCTAATGAAATATTTATTCTAAAATTATACCTTTTTTTACAATAAAAAACAATAGATAATTATCTTTATTATTTATGTAAAACGGAACGTTATTACAAACACCATCATCGAGTTTATGACGTCACTGCTTCGTGTTGTCTTGGTAACCATATTCACACGCTATAAACGAGCGATGCAATGACGTCATGTCACGTGACTCTGTTTTAGCGCGAACATTTGAAAGTCATATTTTTATTTGTGATATTTCAGTTATTTGCGCATATTTTGATTTCACTCCGTGTCATCCGTTAGGCCACCATCCGTGTGGAAAGTATATTCCTACCAATATATTTGATATTTATTCTCCAGGACCTACTATTTGGAACCGCGCACCTAGTCTCCACATTTTTTAAGTGCCTGTATCTGGTTTACATGAAATAAAGACCTATTCTATAGAATCACAATAATAATCTATTTTCTTTGTTTGTGTACACAACTTGTATACCTAGTCACAGTAGTAGGTACTATTACATCAGACGATAGGTAACGGTTTGATAGTTAAATAACAATAATATCAATGGCTCATCAATCATGAAGTAATTAATCAATAATTTCCCAATTGACATGCAAAATGATTAATTAGATCACATTAATTGATTCTTAATCTTTGATTGATTACGTTTGAAGTACTTATCTTAGTGATTATTGGGATAATGAGTTATTAGTTCATATAAAAGACTGGTACTCCTTGAATATTTCGACGATCAAAATGTGGTCCACATTGGTGTTAGTGTCAATAATCGGCTATGTGGTGGCCGAGCCGCCTGTCAGCAGGTCCAGGGAAGATATTGAATCTTTCAAGACATTCCTGGAGAAATGCAGAACAGGTACCTATGTGTTGATAGAAAAGTTGTATGGATGTGAATCTCTTAACTTTCAGAAAATAGAAAACAATATTTTCCGAATTATGAATTATTATAATATTAATTATATTTCAGACGATGGTATTCGGTTGGAATCCCGCATGCTCGCCAACCCTAAAGCGAGCCCATGGGAGAACAGCGGCAAGTACCAGGGCGATATGCTGCTGAACGATAATCAGGCGGATCTCTTGCTGCAGCAGTACTCACAGGGGAGGAAGGCGTACATCTGGCCCAACACCAAGTGGCCCGGGAATACTATCGTGTACGAGTTCAGCAATGAATTTAGTGAGTATAAATTTTTTCTTTTCTTTAGTTTAGAAACACACAACTCGTATGCACATATAACCAGACTCGAAACAATTATCTGTAGATCATTCAAATATTAGTTCCGTGCGGGGATCGAACCCGCAGCACGTAGTGTAGAAAGTTAATCGCTTAGCCACTCCGACCACCGTGTCATTTTTCTGATTAAGTGGAAAGCAGAATTTATAATTTATTATATTTATTTATATATTTACTTTATTTATAATTTAATAAGCCCAATTCAGCATGGTAGAATAGAATAATATTTAAGTACATGGATGGACCGTTTTCAATGCAGTTTTTTTTAATCGAAAGCTAGTTTAGTCGGGTATTATCTTAGCTATGCTTTATGGAAATCTGTTCAGCCGTTCAAAGGTTACAGTTCTTTTTCTATTTGGAGTCGGGAGATTTTGACGGTTAGGTTAGGTACTTATTTGCCTTAAAACGTGGCATAAAAAATTAAAATCTTATTAATTAAAATTATAGTTAAACGCACTTGAAAATTAAAATTATCCCATAACATTCTTCTTCGCATCTCAAGAGTCATCAGTCACCATGAGAACTTCTAGAAACCAATGGCAGCATTACTGCTTCAAAACTAATCGTAACCCTAAGTTGCCCCATTCTCTTGATTGTCATACAAGATAATTTAAAAAGTTACGTAAAAAAAATAGGAGCTCGTATCTTTGCGGTATAAAAGACAATATTTTGCAGTCATCAACAGGGAAAGTGCATGTATTTTTAATTTCAGTTTATCGTAAAGATTGAAGGTGTATTAATAAACATAATAAAAACAAAAAAAAATATAATGCACAAATAAAATATGACTTTCAAATGTTCGCGCTAAAACAGAGTCTCTTGACATGTCGTCATAGAGGTACGATGGTACGAGGACTGTTTCCTTCACAAATATCAACTTCTAGGTTCATGTTCTGCAGTGGATGCTGTTTCATGTATTCGTCATCTTTGACACTGCGGATAAATAATTGAAAGTTTTCTTATAAAATGGCTTAAATGCTACTTACTTGAAGATTCCTAAAACATTTTTTCCTTTGTTATTCAGACCAGGCGCAAATCAATGCCATCCGAAATGCGATGAGGGAAATAACGCAGAGAACCTGCGTCAGGTTCCGTGCAAGGCAGTGGTGGGAGACTGTCTACGTGAGGGTTACTGTAAGTACCTACATTAATAATTTTGCAAAGCGCCTTAAATAGTATCGGTCGATAATATTGCAATGCGTTACGATAAATGTTCTACTTCTACCCCGTCGTTATTATTTATAGCCGAAATTAGCAGACTTGAGGCCCTGGGCCCTAATTCTGCTATTTCAATCGTGTCAGAATAGTCTCGTAATTGTTGGGTTTTTCCAGTGTCGTTCAACCTATTTTGACTTCTATTGTGTAGGTAATAGTAGTCAAAATCTATAGAACGACATTTAATTACTGGCAAATAACCGACTTATCTTCTATTACCTTACGGTAATTTAAAATAAGTAATTGAAATTATTAACATTATCTGAATACCCGCCTGGACTTCAGCATCCTTCACGGTTAAGTTGTTGGTGGTTGTTGGCATTCATGTCGACTTTCACAACATCCAGCCAGCGCTTTTGTGTTCTCAATTAAAAATTCCCCATCTATTCTCAGGGCAGGGCTACTGGCTGCTATGCGAACGTGGGCTACTGGCAACCCATGGGCGTCCACACGCTAAACCTGGCTCGCGCTAACCCTGGCCAAGGCTGCTTCACGCACACCATCATCATCCACGAATGGCTTCACATCGTCGGCTTCTTCCACATGCAGTCTACCTACACTAGGGACAGATACGTGCGAATCTATTGGGAAAATATTTTACGAGGTGAATGATAGCTTTACAAATGTTAAGTTATATGGTGTATGCGAGAAATATCCAACCTGCAGCTACTAAGGCCGCCGATATTAAGGACCTTTGTAGACCATAATCAAGACTGTCTACCGCTCTATTTAAACATTGAAAATGCGCGTACTTCGAACGAAGTGTCTAATGATAGACCAAAATTACATTAGACAAAGTCGTTTTCGGTTGGCTAGTCTAACTAGCAGTCTAGACTTCGGTGAGCACACAGCCGAAAGTGAACGAGATTAACATCAGTTGCCAGGATATACTACATACTACTACTGTATATACAGGATAATTATACCATAATACATATGGGTTCGACAAGACTGGCACTGAGGTCATGAGGCCAGCACATGAGCATAGGTAGCCGCCCAGTGCATGACTAGGGGCTTCCTTATTGGGAGAGGCTTATGTCTAGCAGTCGACTAGGCGAAAGGCTGAGTATTGTCCTCTGAAATTAACTTCTATTTATTTATAGATATGATTCGATAGAAGAAAAATTCATGTTTTCCTATTTTCATGCGCAATGGAGGCTTATCATTTAGATACCTATAGCAATTCGAGAAAGATTATTTTTTTATCAGAATAAACTGTTACTGCTGATCAGATGTCGCCTGTAAAGGCAGGAAGTGTCTTATCTGACACTGGATGCAAATTTTACATCAATAGGTGGTTTGCTAACATAGACTATACATAAATTCTATAAAAATAATTTTCCTATCAGGCATTTTTTACGGAGGCCGTTTGCAGCAGCCCTGAGATTATCGAGTCAGATTTAGGTAATCAAGTTAAACGTCAGTTCCATACAAATAATTCAATATTACTCGACTAAATAAATATATGGAACAGTTGATTTATTTCTTGCGATTTCATTGTTGGTCCGCTCCCTAGTAAAAGGTGTTCATAATGATGAGTAAAATAACCCTTTAAAAAGACCTCCGCTAGTAATGTAGAACCTTATATTAATTAATTATTTCACTCAGGCATGGAACACAACTTCGAAAAATTAGGGACGAACGTAGTCCACAACATGGGACTCCCATACGAATACGAGAGCAACATGCACTACGGCAGGTACGGCTTCAGTACCAACGGTCGAGCAACTATGGTACCAATTTGGGTAAGTTATCATTTATGAAGAAAGGTGCTACAGTACTACGATTAAAGTTATGCGCGTCGGCAATTTTCGTGTTTCCGAATGATTAGTACGATTATGCAACCAATGTCTTTTCATTCATGTTCTTTGTATTAGGTATTAATTTATCGCTATTTGTTAAATGAGCAGCTGTGATAGCCTAGCGGTTATACGCTCGCCTTCCATACAGAAGGGTCCGAGTTCAAATCCGGCCCACATCTCTGACTTTAACGATAACGGATCATAATTATTATAAATATGGTTTCGAACGGGAACAAAACCACATTAAATAATTAATCATTCTACTTGGCGCAAACAGTTGCGTGGAGCCACTATTCGTCAATTACTAAAGTATTTCCCATTGTTTATTGTTTTCTATACTTTGTAATATAATTTTCCAGAATGACCACGGCCTGATGGGTCAGCAGGTCTTCGTAACGCACCGGGATTGGCACAGGGTTAACAGACACTACAACTGTCCTGGGGCCTGGAGTACCCCTGTCGTAGACGAAAATGGTAAGCCTGTAGAAGAACAAAACCTGCTGGAATCGTCTCAAGATGAACAAATAAACCCAGAATCACTTCAAGAGGAACAAATAAACCCGGAATCGCCTCAAGAGGAACAAATAAACCCGGAATCACTTCAAGAGGAACAAATATACCCGGAATCGCTTCAAGATGAACAAATACACTCGGAATCGCTTCAAGAGGAACAAATATACCCGGAATCGCTTCAAGAGGAACAAATATACCCGGAATCGCTTCAAGAGGAACAAATGCACCCGGAATCGCTTTAAGAGGAAGAAACGCTTCTGGATTGACTTACATAATGAAGAATAATTTTTTATCATAAATATATTTTATTTGAAAAATAAACGGTTTTTTTTTTACAAATTAAAAGCAGAACCTGCATCCTCAGTATAATTTCGAATACTTAAGGAATTTTAAATGATTTAGATAAGTATAAGAATTATTATTTGGCTTTACTTCTATGAAATCGACAATCATCTTGCTTATTCCTAGATACCTTTTTGATAGGCAATTTAAATGATATAGAGGACGTAATATGGTTTTAGAATTTTAGCAGCTATATTATCATCATCTTTCTCTGACTTCACCCACTGCTGGGCATAGGCCCCTCTTTGATTGTGCCAGTCTCCATGTTCCTGTGCCGGTCTTAAGTAGCTATAGTTCAAATCGATTTGCTAAGTGCGTGTCTGGCTCTGCATCAAGTAAGCTTCTGCCACAGATTAATTAATTATTCCAAATATCACACTCCTCTGTGCGCGCAATATGCTTAAAAAGGGGTACAAAGTTTTCACTTAATAGTTACTACGTCATTTCTGCAGTCATTTTAATTCCTACTGAACAAAATTTACCAACAAGAAACAAAGTTATTTGTTTTGTCACATACCTAAGTTTTGTTGTTGTTTTTGTTTGTATATTTTCCCAAACTTTTCAATAACAGTATATTCTTATTATTATTATAAAGTAGTAAAGTTTTGTTTGTGAGTCCGAGGTAAACTCAAGCAGTACAAAATAGATTAAAAAAAATAATTTAATCATACCTAGGTTATAGTATCAGTAGTTACTGCTACATTTTATTTCGATAATCAACCCTTAATTAAGAGGTACAATGCGATTTTGAAGTAGTATGTATGAAAAAAATCCGGATTCCACGTGAATGAAGTGGTGGGCAAAAGCGATTTTCAAAAATAAGGTGAACTTATGACAGATATAACCTAAATTAATTCAAGGCCATTGATTTATGAGGGGGCAAGAATGGAGCCTTGGAGGACACCCATTTTAGTTAGGGTTCTGAAAAAGTAGTAGCGATAAAACCCACATTTTGTTGTTTGAATTCGGCTCTTCTAGGGACTCAACTTGGACCGCCTGATTTCACCTAGGTACAGTACACGGTCAAGGGGAAAGAATTTTGTCATAACTACTAGAAACCAAGTGGATTTGTGATCACAATATGTAGTACAGGATGGACAGTAGCGTTCTCCGTATTCTAGACCTTAGCCGTATCTTATGACACCCATGGGAGTTGGAGGTGGCCTATTCTTTGCTGGGAAGCCAAGTGCAAGCGATTCAATTTTAGATTCAATCATTGTGATCGTTTATGGTCATCGTCCGGCGTTTCCAGGATTCGAAGATACGATTTCCTAGTTCATTCCCGCTCATGGTTCGTACTATTTGTGAAGTCAACATTCGATAATGCAGCACTGCGTTTAAATTCAAAAAGATGAGATAATCTCATCTATTAGATACTGGAGCCAATAAAGATTAATTCTTACAGCATGATTTGAAAATCTGTAATGCACTATGTGATCAGAGAATGTAGACCGTACCTACTGCTATCTATATTTACATAGGTTCAACGTAAATACGGATTCAGAGCAAAAGACTGACTTATACACCGTCTTCTCTTGTGATAATGACCATCATTATTTATCCAGTGACACACTAATACTTTGTAAAGATTGAAATGCATACAAAAATAAACATGTTGACATAGTTCGATATTAATCAAGATCTATGATTAGTTTATTTGTATTAAAAACAAAACAAACAGATATATAAAAATTCATCTTTTTTATGACATTGCCGGCTGACTGCAAATAACAAAACACATACCAAGATAGGTAACTAATTGTATACTTACATTACTTACCTACAAGTCTGAAATTCTAAAAATAAACATGAAACTTATTTCTAAACAAAACAAAATAAACAGGCGCTGGATAAAATGCAATAAAAGTAAGCATTAGGTATAATAAGTAGAACTAGTAAGATATTTCAATTATTGCGTTTTCAGACACTGCAATAGCCCAGGGTTGGAATTACCAACCGAGAGGATGAAAGTTCAGCCCATTAAAACCACTATAACTGACTTGAAACCGTTCCCATCACAACCATTTTATCATAGTTAGTTTAGCTTAGCAAAGTGTAACGGCTCTCCCGATGGCTTTCCATTTTATTAAAGACAACAATATAATGTACCTATATTATAAAAATAATTATCATTAGATATTATGTAGTAGGTATATTCGTGCATACCCGCCGCCCCGCAAACCATCGGGAGGGCTGCGCCTACTGGGCCGCGAAGGGCGCGCTTGTCAGCGGTCGGCCTTCCTTAGTACGGTCTAAGTTTTAAAAAAGCGCACTTGAATTTAATTTTTTTAACAATATTATTTATTGAGGAGTATAACATATACTTGATTGGTACAGCAAGATCAGAGCGAACTCTTATTAAAATTATAATGAAACTCATTAATCGATGTGGGATACGATTGTTTGAACAGAATTCCGTTATAATCTCTTGCGGACAAAAGTCTTAGGTAGGTACCCGGAAATGTAACAAAAAGAAAACAATTACACATACCGACTTAAGCAGAAACAATAAATAATAAATACCTAATCGTCAAACAATAGATTTTATTGCAGTTCAAATCCGAATCACCTAATAGTTGAGTTATAAACTGATACTGTTTTTATCTATATAGTTGCAGATAATTGTTTGCATATAAGGCTAACTAAAAAGGGTTGTTTATACACAAGTCAAATGAAAAATGTTGAGTACTGTGGTAATTTTTGCACTTTTGGGCTTGGTAGCGGCTGGCCCAGCGGTTGTGAGGAGCAGGAAGGACATTGAAGCTTTCAGACAGTTTCTAGATAGGACACGGACTGGTGAGTGGCATTTGAGATATTTTTTTACTAACCGACCTTACAAATGTAGGGTTTACAAATGTACCTGGTTAAATTTTGGCCATGTTTAGGTGTGTTTTTGAATAAAATATTGCCCCACGCTAGATTTTCTTCTGTATCGTGGGAACAGTTTACAAACATACTCATCGGGCATTTAATTTTAACGGAATTTTCGGTGAGACCTGAAGGGCCTCTGACCTATTTAAAATAACTGAATTTAAGCGTGACGCAGCTAAGAGCGGCCCCTAGTGGGACACGGGCCTCGGCTTAGGGCGACGCTGATGGGGCAACAAGAGAGGGCTTGCTGTGTCTTTGTTGAATTATTATGTTTAGGGACGGTTAGGTCTACTCAGCACGGACTGGCGCGAGCGAGGGTTGGGGAGGAGAAACATCTTACGGGCAGGATAGTCAAATATAGATATATATTAGCGTCCCGACCTCGGCTTCGCACGGTTGCAATTCCCTTTACTATTCTTACGAAGTAAATACATATAAACCTTCCGGAACAAATACTCAAAATGATGGTGACAACCACATCAAAATCTGTTGTATAGTTAAGAAGTAGAGCGAACAAACAGACAGACGCGACGGGCGACTTTATTTTATACTATGTAAGGTAAGATATAGAAGGTCTTCTTTTACTAGAGCAAAGGCCCAAGCAATTTACGCACTTTAAACTGTATGATTAAAATCCAATCTATATCTTTGCAGGCAACGGAAATGGCGAGCAATTCCAAGGAAGAAAGATGTCCTTCCCATCTACCAATGAAGAGGAAGTGAGCGGCCGGTTCCAGGGCGACATAGTCCTCGACGATGTGGATTACGAGACAATGCTTCAAGAGTATGCTGTAGGCCGTAATGCGTACAGTGCATCTTCCATCACCGTCTGGCCGAATAATACGGTCGTGTGGGAGTTTGGAGATGGCGAGTTTGGTAAGTTACAATGTTTTTCTTTCATCGTTATCTTAGAATTTGTTGCCTATTGCCAGTATTATCTATGCCTAAAGGAAAGGTACATTAGTATGCGCACGATCAAGTTCTAAACCCGCAATATTTATGTCGTGAACAAGAAACGATGCAAGGATAAAATATACAATACAATATTATTCTTAGCTTATGCGAAAACCGAAAGGGTTTATTGTACTCATCACTATGATTTTTTTTTACTATGGGACCAAAATTATAATAGCGAAAATAAAAATCTGCTGTTCCATAGAAATAATTCAATATTACTCGACTTAAATATATGGAATAGCAGATTTTATTTTCGCGATTTCCTGTTTGCTCCCACTACAATAAACCCCTTTCGGTTTTCGCATAACCTAAAAATAATGTTGTACTATATCATCAATGAATACAAAATATCTGGAGACTCCAAGCTAATTTTAATTGTGTCTCAGATTTTTTCATCGTAATTAAATAATCATCATTTATCATTTTGGCATAATTTTATTGGAGATGTGATTAATTTGTCGGATCCTCTAATATAAAATCGCGTGTAGTTCATATAGTATTTACCTACCTATATTCAGATACGTTGTATGTATGCGTAATTTTAATTATTTATTTATTTAATGCTTTTCATAAAAATATATACCTACAAAGGCATTCTTTGCCAGAGAACCTTAGGGTGATGCAGAGACAAAAACATGGTAGATGCACTAGTCATTATTATTATTCGGTGAGGTTATTATACGTAGAACATCTTGTAATTCGATATACATAATTATCTTATCATTTAAAAATTAGGCACAATCTTCAATTTTAGTAGGTTTAAACTGAAATAGAAAAATCTTGATTTCTTTTTGCAGGATTTTGTTTATCTTATATTTTTTATGTCTATTTTATCGTTAGATAAGTATTGTTGATCAATATCAATAATGACCGTCGACTTCAGTTTTTTAACATTTAATTTTGTTTTTATGAAAGTTGTAGTACGGTTCTAAACAATATGGTGGAAACTAAAAAGTCAAGATTTCACAAAAAATAAGAAGACCAACGTGCTTCATAGCCATTTTTTTTCTCAGATCGATATTGATCAACATTGTGTTTAGTCTACAAAACGTTTATTGCACACAGAACACTATAAACTCATAATTTTTTTCAGTGAAAATCTTATCGAAAGCAATCATTGTTGATTATAATCATAGCGGTGTTTTAAAAGTGTAAAAATTATTACAACCTAGATAAAATTGGCATATTTATGCCTGCAATTAGAGATAAACGACTATGATTTGGTATAGAGACTAATCCCTTTATGATTCTGACGCAGTCTTTTTTAGAATCAAAATATTGTTAAAAACTTTTTTTAATCATAAAAGCATAAAATAATATTATAAAAAAAAAGTACAAATTTTTTATTAGTGATACCTACACGATAAGAGGTACCTAGGCACTAGGATTCTAATATTGAGGAATTGATATATCAGATCGTTATTTTTTATATGAAACGCACTGTAGCATGAATCGTGATATTTTTATTACTATCATAGGATTCGGCTCTATTAATGTTTATTGTGTCTAAAATAAGTAAACTATAATAGTGATAAGACTTTTTTTTTAACTGTCATGGTCACTAACTAGTGATCAGAGATGTATACCGAACACATAGGTATCAAGAATACATAAGAGCTACTTTATATCGGTGGTGATGCTTGCAGATGATCTACAGAAAGAAGCAATCTGGGAAGCCATTAGAGATATTGAGGCACAGAGCTGCGTCAAGTTCCGCTACAAAGAACCTTCAGACTCTGTCTACGTAAAACTAACCGTAAGTAAAACTAATTTCGTGTTTCAAATAAGAAAACAGATGGACAAGTGTCACATTCATTTTATTGAAACGCGTACCTAGTACCTACACTTAAATTCGTCAGCAATTCCTCAAAAGTTGATAGTCATAATACAATATTGAATATAACATAATCTTCATAATCCAAGCTTAGTATGATATTTATGAGTTGTTCGTGAATCAGATGGTATTCATTACACGATCCTAATCGATATAAATCAGCCGTAATAAATTAATTTCACCAAAATATTAAATTGATTTACGAGTAATATTTAAAGCAGAAATATGAAGTAAACCCAAACGAAAGAGTTCGAAGATTTTCCTTTAAATTAAATGAATTACTGACTTTCCAGGGTGAATCCAGTGGATGCTACGCGCACATAGGCTACAGGAGGTCTCGTGGGGCTCACCAGATGAACTTAGCCCGTAACACCGTCGGCTCAGGGTGCTTCCGACACGCAACCATCGTTCACGAGTGGATGCATATCCTCGGCTTCCTTCATATGCACGCCACGTACGATAGAGACCAGTATGTCAAGATTAATGAGGAGAACATCGCATCAGGTGAGTCTGTCCATCTGAATACTATAAATGAATGCTTAAAAAGCATCAAGGTTTTAAGAAATCATTGTCTTTCGATAGTGAACCTACCTTTTAAAGAGTTTAAGTAGCAAAGTTTGCGGCCAATTTTAAAGCAACAGATGAAATAGGTGACAATAGCAACGTCCATATCCACCGATATCTGATATCCAAATTTTATGGGGTGTTTTTTTTTTGTTAAATCAAATAATTTTATTTCCAGGCAGTGAACACAACTTCATTATTTACGCCTCCTCCAATGTCAACAACTACGGCATAGAGTACGACTATGCTAGCTGCATGCACTACGGACCATATGCATTCACAGGCAACGGGGCACCGACCATTGAGGCTTTGCAGGTGTGTATCATTTTTGCCTATAATTGCATCTACAAAATATTCTGCCATTGCAACAAGTAAACACTGACTTGACAGTGCTGTAGTTTTTTCTGTTATTTATTAATTTATTCTATTTCATTGTTTATTGGATTTTAAATTATTATTCACTAGTGGTCGTTCAGTGGTCGAAATTCGACCGTAATTCATTATATTTTTTAAGTTTGAACGTTATTGAGGTTCTTTTGTCAAAGAGTTGCGTCTATAAATATGATATTTTTTAATTTTTGTCTATTACGTCTGCTACTTGCGTGTACGTCCTTAGCGTGTGTTGTTTACCTCAATTCCCTGCAATACCTATAAAATTTTATGTTAGCAGCAGTTGAACAAAATTCAATTATAGCTTGTATTCATGTTTTTTTAACTGTTCTCCATATAAACTTTAATTATGTCAAATCTCACAATCCTCTGTGCGCGCAATATGATTAAAAAGAGGTACCAAGTTTTATCTTCACGTATTAATATTATATATGTATAGATATATTCATAATCAATATTCATATTATTCACGTTTCTTTTTTCTACAGAGAACGAACGCCGATATGGGTCAGCGTTTATACGTTTCCGATATGGACTGGCTTCGCATCAACCGACATTATGACTGCCCAGGCGCTTGGGCTTGACCTAACTTGATGAACTTTTACTAACCAACTATGAATATATTGTAGAAATATACGCATTTTTTATAAAACTACTTAAGTATTTTATTTGATGATATTTTACTTTAAAAACTACGATACCCAAAAAGAAAATGTTAAAAAAATACCTAGCTGTAGTTGCAAAATGTAGAAATTATGGAGTTTATTAGCTACTGAATAAAAAGTGCACTAAAATGTCAGTGTTGCCGTCCGTGAGACGGATACAAGCAAAAGAAACGCAAAGACCAATAAGATATTATTTACAAAACATACAAGCTAACTTTTTGTAAGTGCTCCCGAGGGGCTACGGCGACCTACATGTTGTCAGGAACACATGATGGTGCGTCTAAAGCTTTGATCTCAACGAATAATGCGCTTGCGCCGCGCGTACACTGTCGCAGTAAATTTTGTCAGGACAAATTTCGACTCTTTGAAATTGTTGAGATTTAAACGCAACGGGTTTTAACTACAGGAATGAATTAGTGCCGAAATGTGCTATAACGTTGGTGTTTTGATAGCTATGTAAATTGCTGGAGACGGCAGTTATTGTTGATATAGCGTTTGCATCAAAAAAGTAGGTACAAAATACAGAACCCTTAAGGTGAGCTTTCTTTGTAATGTCAGTACATTTTTTTAAAACGTCTACCTTTTTGGCTGCTTCTTTCATTTATTTGAGCTTAACGAAGTAGGTATCTCAGCAAATGCTATCATCAGTAAGTTCGTAGTTGATAACGATTTTATGTTTTATAGTCTAAAAGCTACCATGCTTATCACATCCTATCTTGGTTGCGTCTTTTACGTGTCGCATTGTTCACCCAAAAATGGATTAAAGTTTAATTTGGTATTTGTGAATATAGATAGATCGCACTAAGTGCTAATATATGTAGCATTATATTCTTCAGATTCGTTCCTTCGTTACGGTCAAAAAGATCATGGGCAGAATTAAAAAGTGAACTGTACAAACAAGAGAAGGATCACAAACTTTGACAGGTCACGGTCTGGTGACGCGACTGTTGACAGCTGTAATGCCGACAGTCATGATGCGCAGGAGCTATGTAACTGATACTCGGCGATACCGCCACCGGCGGCGACGGCCGGCGGCGCAGGCGCGTCGGTGGTCGCTATTTACGAAATTTCGCGGAAATTCGACGAAACATGCCGAAGGTATATTGGGTTACCAAGATGTATCATGTAGGTGCTCTTCGTTTTCGAATTGTGCACAATTGATCCTCTCTTTAAACTATTTTTTTTTTCAGCTCTTCTTAGGCTCATTTTGCTTTGTTTAGGTTATTTATGTACCTATATTTATAAAATGTCAGTAAAATTACTGCCACTAAGTATATAATAAAAACTCAATTCAATTCAAAGTCAAAGATTTTTATTTCAACTGGGCCTTTGCAGGCACGTTCAAAACATCGTGATTCTAGGTGCACAGTTCTAAGTGGGTTGGTCCTAGAGAAGATACCGGCAACCTGAATTTACAACTAAAAATAGTCTTTAGACATCCTTGTCGATTTTACAACTATTTTAAGTTTTATCTAACCACAACAAAAAATTGCTAAGCAGGAGTTGCCAAAAAAGGGCATGTCAATAATGAAAATGACTTAAAACCCCGAGAGATCCAATTCGGCGTAGAACAGACGGTTGCGTCAAATCTCTACGAAATCTTGACTCTGACAGCCACTTAAGCTTTTGGTAAAAAACTATAAAAGTTTGTTTGTAAAAAAGTGTCAAAGTTTAACGACATTATCGACGTAAAAAAGTTAAAAGCCGCCAAAGAAAGTTCTATTTATGTACGAATGTTTCTAATTAAAATTATTATAGTTACGAGCACAAATTACAAATTTCCTGAGGAAATATCTAATTATCTATTATTTTTATCTTGAAAATTATTTGTAAGTTTACGAGCTCTTCGGCACTGATCAGTTATTATTTTATTGACAGCTCTCTCTTCAAAAACCTATGGGCCAGGTTGAAACTTGAAAGAATACTTACATGATCTTTTTATATTGTAATGAAACAGGCCGAATAGACGATTCCGGTTACACTTGATTATTATATAATATAGTTATTTGACAAATAAATTATAATTTTGTTACCCTACAGTTGTAGTAGGTATTTTTTGTTATAATACCGTCATCAAGTACGATAGATAAACATCAATATTTGCAACAGTACCTAAACGGGAAAGATTTAAATAATTCAAATTCTTCAAAGCTTTAGCCGTACTCAATTAGTTTGTTACATTACACGAAACATATTTGCATATACAACATGTATCAGAAATGAGTGGTCATATTAAAATTATGGGTATGGATCATACCATCAAACTGAACAACTTTCTCTATGGGACCAATATCGTAATCGCGCAAAATTATCAGCTATCCGATACGTTTGGGTCGAGTAACCTATTGAAGTTTTGTATGGGTCAGGTGATTATTTTTTCACGATTACGTTGTTGGTCCCATAGAGAAAGTTGTTCAGTTTCGATGGTCTGATCGACACCCTTATATATGCGCATTTCTCATACACATTGTATAATAACTATGAACGATATTTATTCAAATATGAGACTTTTTTCAGCGGCGGCGCCTACCTCTCCGTCGGTGGCATCCTTCCGGATGCGCTTGGGCCGCGAATCGCACGACTCGTTAGCTCCGAAGCCCATTAATTTAGCAAACACGTCAACACAAGAGTGGTCGGTGATGAGCCGCAACCGATAATTTTGTTTCGGTGATAAATTATCATTATGCTAAATATTTTTTTAATTTTCAGAATCAGTTTATGGTATGTTAACTAAACATAGAAAAAATTGAGAGTTCTTCTAACGGTTCTGCTAATTTCTTACTTTTTTAAACCCATGGTGCATGGTGGCGTAGACTTTTTTCTAGAGGATATGTAGCTGAGTTTTGGTTAAGAAACGGTCGGAAGGCAAAACAGATAAAACTTATTTTTTAAATCAAACATGCCGTTAATTCTCATCCCATGGAGCGGCTTCATCCACAGAAAACAAGACTACCAGAAATACATGCTAGTGCTGTACTCGCTACATCTATTCCGAGGGACCAAGATATATTATTATGTAGGTAATGTTATCGATTTTGTTGCACAATTTGACAGGACTGAACTAAACTCAAAGTCTAAGTTTTTATTTCAACTGGGCCTTTGCAGGCAATTTCAAAACGTCGTAATTCTAGGTGCGCTAAGGGAGATTGTCTCTTTCTGTTTCAATAGAAAAAGAAGGTGATAAATACGTTTTGTTCAGTATATACCAATATCGAGTTCCGACCAAATAATTCTAGCTTCTTCTGTAGAACAACTGAAATCTACAAATACAGAGTTAATTTTCCCAATTCCATGTTTCATGTACTTAAAATAACTCAAAATGTTGTTTTTTAGCAAATTTTAGTCTTGCGTTCAAATCTGAATGATAATCCATCATCAATTACAGTTTCTATTTGCGTATAACATTTAATTGTTTTAGTATTTTTCGTGTAAGTGCTAAAATTGTATCGTTAATTAATCGTTGGGACCAACTGTTGCGTGGATGCGACGTGAGTAATGGCTCTACTGATTTGAGGTAATTGTCATGCGCGGGCGCATTGCGCTCGCCATATTTCGCTGAAGATTTGGGATGTTTTTGTTTGGTAGCAAAGGTTTTGATAAAGGGAGTTCCTTTTAAAAATAGTTTTTTTTTTCTTTTTAGAAAATTACAATTGTATACACAGCATACAAGATCATTTATTAAATTAGCATGAAATCATAAATGTAGATAAATTTAACAATATAGAGCTTATCTGCAATATTCATATTTCCAGCTCAAAATAAGAATAAAACTACATAAATAAAAAATTGTTATGCCACAAAACCAAAAAGTTCCTCAAGTATATTTGGGGAGGTCTTACTTTTTTCGTTAAGTATTCTCACAACATCGATATCCATGGCCACCATACCGGATGATGTGGTGACAAATGGTTATGTTCACGGGTTATTGAGTCGCCATCCCTTCGAAATGAACACGTATACGTCAACTTAGACTACACCGTGTCCAAATTAATTGTTATGAGTTTATACTTTCGCTTCCAGAAATGTTAGAATTTTATGAATTATGATTTAAGTATTAGCATTGCGAGCTAATTTGTGTTCAGTTTGGGTTTGCTTCAATCGGTGCGAAACGAAACAAAGGGTTATAGCTTAGAATTAAAAACAACAATATACAACCCGATACGAAACGAAACGTCATTATCATCATCATTCACAGCTTTTGTCAACCCACTGTAGGACCCTTTTACGCCATTCTTCTTGAGCTAGTATATCACCCGCGTCGCGACAGGATTTAGTCGTCATGACAAGACGAGACGTGCGAGATAATGAGACGACAAAATTATGTCGCGGTATTCATGTTAGCCTGGCAGGACTTTTCCGACAAGCTTATGTCATCACTCTTTTTTACCCCACGAAGAAAAAGAGGGGTGTTATAAGTTTGTAGTCTGTATCTATGTGTCTGTCTGTGCCATCGTAGCTCCAAAACAGATGGACCGATTTCAACGCAGTTTTTAATTGAAAGCTAGTTCAATCGGGAACCATTTTAGCTATATTTCATGAAAATCTGTGCAGCAGTTCAAAAGTTACAGCTCTTGTTCTAATTGGTGTCAGGAGTTTTTGACGGTTTGGTTATTTGCCATGGGTCTTCTTACACTCCGTGTACCGACTGTCGATCGCCATTCGGTCAAGGCCTTACTCCATGTGACGTCACCACATCTAGTCAGATAACCTGCCTAACGCCACTTGAGTTTTGTTACCTCAGACGTGAAAGGCGACGATTAAAACATTGTTATACAAATACCTGCCCATCCCTTTCAATCGAATCCAGTTGAACATGCAGCTTTCTTCAGAGAATTGCCCGTCCTTGACTAGCGACTGCTCTTCAACAATGCTTGGGTGATCCGCCAATTGATTTGAAGGCAAAACAAATAAAGCATAAGTATATCATTCAACAATTCATAGGTTTGAAAAAAATTAATAGGTAAAGTGGCTCGAAAGCGCTGGACTATTTATCTCAGATTGCTCAACGAACTTGCACAGCCGCTGTTTGAAAAGGAACAACCTTATTTTAGGACATCTAGCAATATTTGTCCGAGAAATCTGGTCCAAGATAAAGGGACGTTGATACCTTTAAAAGTTTGCTGTGTATAATGAAGATTGTGCGTCAGTGAAAACTGAAACAAAATCTTGTCACTTCACGAAATTCTAGCAGCACAATAATAGTATTGGCAATATTTAAATCTTAAATTAAATTATGTTTCTCTTTAATGTGGATCGTTTTATATTATTACTGAAGAACAAGACGAGATTAGTACGGTCTCGTTATGCTCAGCCGCAAACGAGCTGTCTTTCGACCGAGCCGCGCGCGTTCCCGCCGACAACTGTCATCCCCAATTATGGCCGCCATGACACCTTGGCGCGCTTGCATTTGAATATAGAACGTTTGCTTCAAAGGAATCCACATTTTAATATTTCGTTTTTTATTTCAGAATGTGTATTCCTTGTAAATAATCAATTAAATATGTCCTCAAATTGTAAACATTTCAACAGGTTCAAAGAAATCGTAAACTATCATTAAATTAATAATTTTATTACCTATTTTCGAAATAAATGTATGAAACGTACCTAACTGTTTTAAATTATGTGGAAAGTTAGAAATATAAATGTGTTCATACTACATATATTCACGCAACTTAATTTAAATTGTTTCTTGTGTACCTACCTATGTCTAAAGAAGGAGTCATCATTACCATTTTAGGTAGTTTAATTTTATCCATTGCTGAGTGTAAGTCATCCTTAATTCCTTATAGGTACACCATTTCTTGTTCTGGAGGCTTACTACGAATTCTTATAGCAGGACTGAAATTGACCTGCCCAGACATTTTCAGTATGAGCTGACCTCTCACTGTATAGGCTTTTCGTACAATGAAAGGTCAGCTTATTCTGGAATTTTCAGGGCAGTTCAATTTCTGCCCAGCTAGGTATAAGATGTCGTAGTAAGCTCCCTGTACGCTTTCCTTTGGAAGTGCTCCTTCTAGGTACCGACTTCTTTCATCCTTTCTATCAACGCACAAGTCACCACTGATAAATTTTTTACCGACTCTAGGGAACTTTTCCCTTCTAATTGAGTTTTATGGGGTACAAGGTAAGAGCCTCCACGAGTGACGAAACATAAGATCGTCTCAGGCGCTGCCTAGGCAGTCACCATTGCTGACTGGCTAATATTTCCACTACGGCATGAGCGATTCCATAGGTGGTGGGCAATCGACCGAAGAATCGAGCTATATTCAATATTCATCTGCTATCAGCCTTTCTATATCTATTCTATTATATATTGTTGGGAACGGAACGCGAGGTGACGTCATAGACAAGTCAGGCGATCAGCTGTCAACTAATGAAAAGTATAAAATGAGGCGCACGGTACGGCAACAGGCACTTCTGGATCGGCATTGGAACGTAGCGGACGTCTCTAGTTGCTCAATATTCATTCCTTGGTGTGACTGCTGGAGGCAACATCGCTCAAGGGCTGTGACACTTATTTTCCTGATGTTAACTTGTTCCTTAAAAGTTGTGTTACGGTTGTAATAATTCGAACTTGTGTATTTGGAATAAACTGATTGTAATGGTAATTCCTTGTGTCGAGTTTATTTTTCAATATCCGCTTCTGATTGCTAATATCAGAAGTGGGATAAAGAACTTAAAAATGCCCACTAAACTTAAACATTTAAGGAACAAAATAACCGTTACTTTTACCTTCAATTTTGTATTTTCGTGATTGTGTGTTTTTGTGCGAACCTGTTGTTAGACATACCTAGAAGGTCTAACCACCGTCGTATTGGAAGCAGAACACATGATAATGGTTCAAGAAACGACTCGTGATAATAATAGATGGAGGTATGTTGCTATTCCGTGCAGCCACAAGTTTTAGATAGTTGTGCTGTCATAGACACCGATCTTTGCGAGTGACTATTACGACCGTTTGTGTTTGACCGTCGAAAGCGGCTTACACAATACGTGTTATGTTTTAACGTTTACATTTTTGCAAAATTAACAAATGTACGAGTAAATTCTTGTTCTGTTTTGATGTCACTCTTCGCTTCAGTCATAGCTAGTTAAGGGATGGTTTCGCTAGTTAAATGGTGGTTAAGTACTCGTGGAGTATCACTGTTCATTAAGTAATGTTGCAAATTCTTAATAAGTCAATGCCTCATTACTTTACTGTGAAAATTGTGATTATTGATAATGCGATAGTTTGATGAGTTTTGAATGATCCCTTTAGTGCTATTTGATAGCCAGTTTGGCTTTTCTTGAAGGCTTTGTAATTCTTAAGATTACGCTGACGTGTACTATGATTCTGAAGTATCATCAGGATTGTTGAGTGGTCAGATGTGGCCGAGTGGTGCTGTGCTGTTTATAGTTTAAAGGTCGACGGAGAGCCTGTGAGATTGGTTTCGCTGCTGGACCCAGGTGGCAACCGAGCACCTAGCCGCGAGTGCAGCCGCGAGTGCAGCCGCGAGTGCAGCCGCGAGTGCAGCCGCGAGAGCAGCCGCGAGAGCAGCCGCGAGAGCAGCCGCGAGAGCAGACGCGAGAGCAGACGCGAGTGCAGACGCGAGTGCAGACGCGAGTGCAGACGCGAGCGCAGACGCGAGTGCAGGCGCGAGTGCAGACGCGGGTGCAGCTGCGAGAGTGTTGGAGTCCTGGACCATGGCCGCTATGAGCTGCAACTACTGGTTGGTGCCTATTGGAAGACCACCATATGCTGCTGCATAGTTCATGGAACCCTGGAGGGGTTAGTGGACTCCTAGAGACATGTGCTACATGTTTGAAGGCAAGTAGTGTTCTGAAGTCTGTGTGATACGCTAACAACGTGCCTATGTCTACAGCCACTGGGAGGTATGCAAACTTGGAGCCTATGCCTACAGTGTTCGTACAAGTCTGTGTGATACGCTAACAACGTGCCTATGTCTACAGCCACTGGGAGGTATGCAAACTTGGAGCCTATGCCTACAGTGTTATGTCTACAGCCACTGGGA
Source organism: Allophyes oxyacanthae (assembly GCA_932294325.1). Classification (NCBI taxonomy): domain Eukaryota; kingdom Metazoa; phylum Arthropoda; class Insecta; order Lepidoptera; family Noctuidae; genus Allophyes; species Allophyes oxyacanthae. Next base: position 15,219,872 of record OW028611.1, read on the forward strand.
GGTATGCAAACTGGGAGCCTATGCCTACAGTGTTTGTAGAAGTCTGGGCGGTATGCTAACTAGGTGCCTATGCCGACAGCCACTTTGAGACACGCTGGCTAAGTGCCTCCGTCTACAGTGCGACCAAGTAGCATGTCATGATGTTTTACGTGTAATGCGCTTTACCTCTTATATATCAGACTAGTTTTTGCTTCTATATCTGTTCTTTTTATGTACGATTGTCTGATTCAAGGAGAAAGCGAAGACTCCAGGATCTTATTGGAAGGTACTGCTACAGACCAGGCGGGACCATCTTCTGGACCTGACGAGGACGTCAGAGCATCAGGAGAGGCCGTGTTGGGAACGGAACGCGAGGTGACGTCATAGACAAGTCAGGCGATCAGCTGTCAACTAATGAAAAGTATAAAATGAGGCGCACGGTACGGCAACAGGCACTTCTGGATCGGCATTGGAACGTAGCGGACGTCTCTAGTTGCTCAATATTCATTCCTTGGTGTGACTGCTGGAGGCAACATCGCTCAAGGGCTGTGACACTTATTTTCCTGATGTTAACTTGTTCCTTAAAAGTTGTGTTACGGTTGTAATAATTCGAACTTGTGTATTTGGAATAAACTGATTGTAATGGTAATTCCTTGTGTCGAGTTTATTTTTCAATATCCGCTTCTGATTGCTAATAATATATTATTCTATTTCTATATATATATTTCTTTGTTATTGCCTTTCGATATGGGCGTGCAGCGTGCTCGTCAGTGCAGTGAAATCTCCTGTTTATTTTTTATTCGTGTTTGTTAGATATTATTTTTTGTTTCTTTGTGAACACTGTGCTTCAATTTTTTTTTTTTTTTTTACTGACAATGTATGTCCTGTATCGAATAAATGCAGTTAATTATAAGCTATCATAAGTTTCTAATACACTATGCATTCTTTGTCTCCGAATTTTTAATTTTTAATTATTATTTCCTTTGTTCAATTTTTATATCATTCTTTTTAACCCCCGATAAAAAAGAGGATGTTTTATGTTTGTAGTGTGTGTCTGTGTATCGACTTCAATGCAGTTTTTGTTATTGAAAGGAAATAATCTTAGCTATGTTTCATGAAAATCTCTTCAGCCGTTCAAAAGTTACAGCTCTTTTTCTAGTTGGAGTCGGGGGTAATTGACGGTTAGGTTATATTATTATTATTTGCAAATCGTACCAAAACTACCGCTCTTGTTCTCTAGGGGTCGCGGTACTAAAAAGATTGAGAAATAATGCTTTCTTTCTAAACTGGACTGTAATCAAACTTCCTATATCTTCAACTAAATAAATGCTGTAACTACTCTATGCCATCTGGCATCGTATGAGCGTTACGGTACGCTTCAGGCGTTTTTCAACATTTCACACTAATTCGATGCGACGGGTCGCCGGTTCTATTCCGGGCAGACGGGAAGGTACGGCGGGATGCCGAAGAAATTAAACACGAATTTAGAACAACAAATGCATACTTATTTAAATAATTTTAATTTATTATTTGATAGAAAATGTTGAGATGATAGATTTATTTATTTGGGTAAATTAAAGAATTGTTTTTCGTACAGTATTGATTGATTTCCTAGCTTTTTCTTTTTAAAGAATACCTATGATTACGAAAATAGCTTGCTTAAAAATAACTTATCTCTATAAGTAATCATTTAATGTAGATAATTATTATTATTGGACGTAGATTCAGCCTTACAACGTTAACTACGTGAAAGGACGTTGGTTGGTTCAATCGCTTAACACTTTTGTTTCTTTTATTAAACAATAAAATAAAACCTTGAAACGTCAAAATAGGTAAAATAAAGTAGTTTCACGTACTTTGCCCTAAATAAAATAAATAAAGTTAGAAGTAGGTAGGTACCTACTTTTGCCCAAAAAAATATTATAGTTTAAAAAAAAACTATAGAACACGCTTTAGTCATCCAAACTGAACGTGTATGCAAAATTTCAGCTCAATCGGAAACCGGGAAGTGGTGACATATTTAACTTCTAAGATTTTCTTACATAGTTAGTTAGGTACAGGTGAAGCTAATAAAAGCGTGTTAATAACGTACAATACTTTATTAGGTATAAAAGATGGGTGGCAACCCTAGAACCACTAACACTAGATACAAAATGATTCCTTCAAATTCTAGCTGGAAGGGGTAGCAAAACAAACGCAATCTTCAAGAACAAAATCACGGGCGGAAATTACTTATACTTAGTTCCTAATCAAGTATTAAATACTAAATTAAAAATTAAATGCATCCAACTCTTGCTGACCGTCGCTATTATGTCTAACATTGTTGTCTTGTTCGATATAACAGTGAATGACAAACGGATAACAGCAAATGATGCCAGCAGCACCAGCCAAGATCCTGTCTGTTACAATCATCATGTCACGATGATGAGGCTGGCAAAACCTGCTACGTGGAAAAGTAGTAAAATAAAAACCGGCTAAGTGCGAGTCGGACTCGCGCACCAAGGGTTCTGTACCATTATCTATAAAAACAGCAAATTCATGGTTGTTGTATGGGAGCCCTTAAATACTTATTTTATTCTGTTTTTTAGTATTTCTTGTTATAGCGGCAACAGAAATACATCATCTGTAAAAAAATCATCTGTCTAACTATCACGGTTCATGAGATACAGCCTGGTGACAGACGGACAGACGGACGGACAGCGCAGCGAAGTCTTAGTAATAGTGTCCCGTTTTCAAAATAGTAATAATAACTTTATGCAAAATACATTCCATAATACTTATTTCGCAGTGGTGTGCACATACATATTTCCTTACAGGGCAGGCAAAAACAACTTACATATGTATTGTCAAGTCAAATGATGTTTGTGATTGGCCACCTCACCCTGACTTAATCACCTAACTGATATTACAGACATATTAACGTTTGTATTGAGGTGCATGTCTTTTTGTCTTTATGAAGTGCACGCTACTGCTATTTCACCTAAAGAACCCTTGTGGTCATGATCCGTCGTTTCAGAATTGACACTGAGCTAAACGACGCATCGATATCGTATGTTATTGGATCGTGATGATAATCGTCTCGTATATTTTGGGGTTTTTATCTATCCCACTTACCTATCCTTTTTAACCCCGGACAAAAAAAGGGGTGTTATAAGTTTGTAGTGTGCATCTGTGTAACTGTGTATCTGTCTATGGCATCGTAGCTCCAAAACGGATGGACCGATTTCAATAGTGTTTTTTATTTGAAAGCTAGTTTAATCGAGTACCATCTTAGCTATGTTTAGGGGGCTTTTGACGGTTAGGTTATAATTCTAAAGAACAAAGGAATCGAAATATAATATCTCTTTATTAGTACTAAACTAGACTAAACGCATCTGTCTATGCATCTGTCCATTTCTTTTTCTATTGAAACAGAAAGAGATAATCGCCCTTTAGTTTAGTTTAGTCTTCTCAAAGTGCTCAACAGAATCGACACCTATACCTATCCAATGAAAATATTTAAAATGGCGCCACTTACCTACCTCATCAGCACCTGCCTCTTTTATAATAAAAACCAGATTTTCACATCCGCACCGCAAGATTTCAACAACATAAACTTATCACATCCAATTACTTGAAAACTTTATGTTCATTTTCTCCCGAACGCTATAAATAATATTGTTGACGTGTCAATTATTGCCTGAATGGTTTCCCGGTCAAAATATTAAGTTTTTTTTTAATCATAGGCGGGCCAATGTAAACCACGCCTCGCGGCCTTTGAAATAAATTCAAAATTAGAACTTGTGAAACTCCCACTATTAGTAGCCAATACAAAACTAATCTTGATGCTGTTATTATAAAGTGTTATTTTCTTTTACCAAATATAATAGGTTCGATATTTGAAATCTATCCCTGTGAATATAGAGTCGAAATTAACGTTTTCTTGTAAAATCATTGGGTGTGTTCAGACAGGGGACGTTTTCAAAGTATTTTTTGCACCAACACACATGTTGTTTTTGAGATGAAGTAGCAAAGCAGCCAGATCGCGGCACAGACTCCATTAGTTCGCACATTAGTATGAGTTAGTCGAATTATTTAATTAAATAAAGTAATTCAATAAGCGGGCGAATTAATAACAATTATTCGGTTTGGCCGCGTTCGATCGGCGCCGGAGTGGACTCGCAGGGATTTTATACAAAATCAAAGTGACAGTGCTTACGAAATATTTGAGTAAATTAATTTAGATTTCGATTTTTCAAATCGTTTGGTGTGCCAAAAACAGGTGTATTATGGAGCAAAATAAAGGTAGGTCATTCTACATAAGTAATAAACTTAAATTAATTAATCAGTCAGTCGTGGATGTGTTTTTAATAAATTATTTCAAATAAACCAGATATTATGGCACTTTTAAACATGCACGTTTCCAAAAAGATTTGTCATATCTATGGAGAAGAAGCTGTAAGATTCACGGATATACTTTATAATAAAATTGTTACAATTTTTTTTATGACATCTTTATGGAATAAAGTATGGTGAGATAAATACAAAAAAAAACAATTAATGGCAATAGACTTATGAGCTAGTTTAGTTTAATAACGTTTAATCATCGATTATACATGCGAAAGTAAGTAACTCTGTTTGTTACTTTTTACGACTAAACAGCTGAATCGATCTTGATGAATTTTGACAAGGAAATAGTGTGAAACATGAGGAAGAAAATATTTTTTTTTTATTTTCAATAATCGCTGTAAGTATCTTATTTTCACCCGGACGTAAATTTCGCGGGGACAGCTAGTATTATATCTTCCCAAAAAATTTGGTACGCATGTACATAAGCTAGAACGAAATTATATTAATCGGGATATTATGGGAGAGTGATGCAGAAAAAATTAAATTTAATATTATTTGGTATCTGGGATTAACATTAAATAAATACAGCCCATTACTGTTCCACTGCTGGGCACGGGCCTCTTCTCCGAACGAGATTGGTCGGTTAGGCCTTAGTGTGCCTTAGTCCACCACGTTAGCCTGGTGCGGGTTGGCGGACTACACGGTCAAACAACATAGAGAACTTTTTGAGGCCCTCTCAGATGTGCAGGTTTCCTCACGATGTTTTCCTTCACTGTTATTGCAAGTGATAATCAAATTGCAATCCGCACATAAATTCGAAAAGTCAGAAGTGCGGGGTTCAAACTCAGACCCTCCTGTGTGGAAAGCAAGCGTTTAAGCGCTAGGCTATCATTGCTCTTTTTTACATTACTTAATATAAAACTTACGTTTGAGATTATTAGGTTCTTCAACAATCTGTTTTAGTCAGGCAGTCCGTTTTTCCCAGGCAGAGGGAGCGGTATACATTTGGAATTTAGTTACATACAAAGCACCCTCATCCTATGAACTATTTCAATGTACATTTGTTCCACCTCCCCTTTTTCTTTTCTTTGACTAGCGATTTAAGAGGTGATCAGCAGTGGATATTTACGAGCAAATGGTAACTTAATACTGTGGTAATACTTATGCTGATTGAGGCACATTTTTTTTGTTGCCAATTTTAAACCCCTTATTGGTAATCCATCTCTGGGGTTTCGACTCGCATAGATTAGAAAACACATGGTGTTCCTTCTCGCGCTTTGGGCCCTTCAGGGACTTTTTGCATTCGTTCGCTGCCAACGTAACCTTCGTAAGTTCAGAGGAGCATGAGCAACAGTTTCCACGTGAGCGGTGTAACCGATAGGGCTGCGCGTACGCCGACTGCGAATGCGCATCAACGGTCTACAGATGGTGGCCGCCGGTGCGTGTGCGATCTGTAGAACAAACGAGCTTTTGTGTAGTGCTTGATTTGTTTTGGTGTTATTTTGATGCGAATCAATTCGGGGTAGGTCTTACTCAAAAAGTGACTCTTCTAAACGGAATAGCAATCACTCAACGGTGATTACTATTCTTGTTTATCAGCAACCACATTTTTAACCGGTGCGCGGCAGTTACCCTTTCTAAAATTGCAAGCGGCCACATGAGGGTTGAACCATAAACGTACTAGTAATAATAAGTTTATGGGTTGAACAATAGGTACTAATCTCTGCGTTTCGTCATTTGATGCGATTACAAGAAGATAGGTAATAAGTATGAAAAGTACAAAATGCTGACTGAAAAAATAAAGACATTTAGTGACAAAAACAGAGTTTCTGGTAGTGTGTGTACCTACCCAAGTGTTATAAATTCACTTTCGGAAACAGAATACCCAACAACTCTTAGAAGATTTTTTAAATATAATATTTTCGATACAATTTTAGGTAGTTAGCGCCTAGCTATGAATAAGCTTCTGCAGGTACTGTGGTAATCACTAAAACCAAACTATTCTGATTTAAATATTTCATTCACAGATATTTCCAACACACGCCAGCCTATCACGAAAAACTATGACCCGAAAGCCCAGAACTCTCCCAACTACAACGTGAGCCCTGGCAACTACTCAGAGAACAACCACAATCTCTTCCAAATGATCAAGTGCCACGAGGACAGCCTTCTAAGACTTCACCACTTGACAGCAGGCCGGCAAATCAACAGCACTTATGAACCAACCTACCAGAACGATATGACGTGGTACCCAAAAGACTTACAACGACCTTACATCAAACCTGTCGATTATCTAGCCTACGAGGACATGAGACGAAAATACGAAGATAAAGGTGCGAAAGAGATAGAGAATCAAAAAGAATCTGAGGAAGAGAGAGACGTGAAATCTGATGACAGAAAGAAGCCTAGGAGGAATAGGACCACGTTCACAAGTCAGCAGCTGGCTGCGTTAGAGAAGGTGTTCGAAAAGACGCATTATCCAGACGCTTTTGTTAGGGAGGACCTTGCTGCGAGGGTCAATCTGACCGAGGCTAGAGTACAGGTAAGCGACAGAATAAGTTATCCCCAAGTGTGATCGAAGATATGCAGGGATTCCCGGAAAGCTAGGCAGAGTTTTAGACCCCGTGTCACCTATGTGACCCTATGTGAGGTTCTCGATCTCATGTTACTAATTAACCTTGTTTAAAAAAGGTTCCCATTCTGTTAATTTTCTTGATGTTTTTATTACTCATTACTACTGTCTAAAGGAAATTGTTTTCCTTTTTCCGAACATTTTTCTAAGTACCTACCTATTTTCATTTCTCTACCAGGTCTGGTTCCAAAACCGTCGAGCAAAATTCCGAAGAAACGAAAGGTCAGCACTATCGACACACAGAAGTTCAGTCAGCCACAGTTCGCCAGAGCCCATTGCCGTCCCAATCGGAATTCCTCATCAAACAGACCCGAGACATGACTTCGCTAGAAATTCCAAAGAACCATGGCTGCATCATTTTCAAACAAATAATTTGAATTTAAACCTCGGTATTCCTTTATCGAACACGGGACTGTACCAAAACGATTACTCCCTAATGATGCAGAATGTGGGCAATAGACAATACGTTCCAAATTCGAACACTCTGATGGGACAAAGTGTGGTAGGTTACGGTAGTACTGGGGACAATGGCTATGGGTCTTGCGGACTTATTGGCGGTTATGGTGGGTCTTTGCAGCCGGCACATCATAGCTCCTACAATTTAAACTTACGGTTGAGACCTCATGATTTTAGTATAAATAATATAACATTATGAGATGTTGTCATGTCGTATGTTTGTAAATAAATATTATTACTTTGTAAAATAAACTAAAAATATTTTGCGTTAATTTTTTATTTTATTTTAGATACATAAATGTTTTTTTTAATGCTGAATCGCCCTATTTAGTTTGTTAGGGGGATAAATACGTGTCCACTGGCTAGGATTGGATGGGATAGTTTGGGTAGAAATTGAAACATAACCTATGTATCGCATTTTCGATGGGGAAGGCCTAGATAGTTAGATAGTTAATATGTTTCTAAAAAGTTCTACTACTTATAGTAGTAGATAGTAGTTTTAAAAGGAATAGAAAAATGCTAATTAGTGTCAAAAAAATATTGTTATTAATAAGGTAAAAACCAGTAAACGATTTAGCCAGTGAGCTATGCACGCGTACTTTAGTATAATTTATAAAGAAAGTCTTTTTATACCTACGTATAGATTAGTTATCTATCTATAATATCTAACTATAATAGTTAGTTATTACTAGAACTTTTAACAAAAAATGCCACTTGCCGTCGGTAAGTTTGTCTAGAAAATCAAATATCAGTTAATTAGTTCTAACTAAATTCTAAATAAATTAATAGACAGACCAGACAATAGATAATCTAATTTAGAACTAATCTTTAATGGTACCTACTGAATTATTTATCAAGGCTTCATTTGACTTATTTAGGATCTTAAGCTGACATTCAGAGACGACAGAAACGAGTCTAAGCGTGAACTTACGCTTCCATTTGTCAAAATTTGTTCGTATGTTTGACAGATGGAAGCGTAAGTTCACACTTAGACTCGTTTCTGTCGTCTCTGAATGTCAGCCTTAGTTTCTCTACAGACAACTCCCGTGACCAGATACAAAATTCAGGGGCTTTCCCGCCTATCTGGCCATAAACTAAAGTGTATATTGTATCTGGCAACCCTACGATACACTACACGTTGATTGTCTTCCAACAGAGTTTAGTATTCCACCCATAAACTTATTATACTTACTAGTAATAATAAGTTTATGATTCCACCTGTTCCACCATCACTGTGACTAAATCACTAAAATCCAGATCACCTAATTAAAAATGTAAAACATTCAGAGCGGGAACTTTGACAAATTGGTAGTGACTGTCAATGTCAAAACGTCAACATTCTCGTGTGAATTATTGAAATTGTTTAAAAATATTGAATTTGATATTGGATGTAAGAAAACCTCAACGCAAACATGTCGTTTCGAAAAAGTATAAGCTCGGTATTAAGTGTTCTTTAATATAAATTATTTGAAAATAACACGAAACAATGTCTTTAAAAAGTTGCAGCAAAACTTTGTTCTTATTGTTATCATTTGCGTTCGTTACGCGTGCAACATACAATTACTTTACGAAAAAGAAAAAAGAAGAAAAATGTAAGAATAAAGAAATTCAAGAAGTTATAATGCTTTCCTATAGAGTCGAAGAAATGAAAAAGAGTAAATATTCTCGCTGTATGATATCAAAAAGTATGGACAGAATACTGTACCATTTGAACCAGCCTCGTTATAATTTGGATATATGCATGTACGTATGGACTAATATGGATATCACTAACGCCATACTAAAGTTACATTATCGAGGTGTGAAGATTCGGGTAATAATTGATGCTGATATGGCATTTTTAGGGGGATCAGCAATAAAGAGGATAGAAAAGCAACATATACCAGTACGTTGGATGAAGTCGACGAACCTGATGCACCATAAGTTTTGTTTGGCTGATACATTGAGTGAAAACCCTCTATTAACACCATTTGTGATGACAGGCTCATTAAATTGGACTAATCAAGCATTGTGCGGTAACTTTGAAAATTGTCTGGTGACTTCACAGAAGGAGCTGGTGGCGCAATACCAAAAAGAATTTGAGAGGCTCTGGGTTCTATTTAAACCAATCATAGATTGAGGTTTATAAGTTGGACTGAAATGTTACACCATTAGGTTGCACATCCATGGAACAAAACCAGCACAAGTTGGCCTCACATACTATTGAAACTACTTACTATGCTAGGGCAACTCAAAAGTTTTTCCACAGATGTGCCACTTAAGACAGCAAATAAGCAATAATTTTATTTTTTAAGATAGATATCTAGCAGATTTCTTTTATTTTATTTTTAATAAGTGCTTACATACTTCTTGTTTTTAATATAGAAACAAAGAATTTATAAAAATTATGCTCTATTTAAAATTGTGAAATTAAGTGATTCTTTATTCTAAGTATTAATAAGAGAAAAGAAAATACATTTATAGATTTGAGAGAGTAGCACTATATTTTTTATGGATTGAAAATCTCAATTTTATCTAACTTTGTTATTATATAAAAAAGATGCTGTCATTTATAAAAAAACTTAAGTACAAACTCTGGGAAGCCGCAATGAAAAAATGCAATTTTTTAATTGATGGCAACTGCAGTATATTATAGAAAAGAATAGATCTTTATTTCATGTAAACCCAATACAGGCACTTATGAAATGTCGAGACTAGGCAGTTCCAAATAGTAGGTCCTATGGAGAAGAACCGGCAAGAAACTACGGGGAAACTCTTTTAAAATAATAGATTACAATCTTGTTTCAGTGATTAAATTCTTATGGGTCCTCACCTTAATAATGGTGTCATGTTTTAGAATTATAAAAACCCTGTAAAGCCCCATTTATATAATGGCTCCAGTTTCAGTAAAGTGAAAGTCTAATTTAGTGACGAGAAACATGTTTAAGATATGTATAAAAACAAATATATTTTTAACTCATTTCTGTCTGTACTTACATTATCTATTTAGTAATCTGTGCCTGCTAATACTTACTAATTACTAGAGTGGCCGTTTTCTGGTTCAAGACAGAAAATAGAATGTTATATACATACATGCTAATTTAAGTACCTATATTGTTTGGTTAATATAAGTGTTGTTTAGTTATCTAAAACAATGCATTTAGCTCTATCTTGTAACTATTATGATAAAAAATGTGTGATAAATGTTGGCAGAGACCCATTTTAAATGCTCATAATTTTTAAATACCTATAGGTATTATGTACGAGTTTTTTTTACCTTATTTCTGTGATTTTGGTTTTTTGAGTTAATAAGAATTAATGCCTGAAAAATAATCTTTTTCTTTTTACATGTTTCTCTTACAAGTTTAAAATTGGTTAAAGTACATGGTCAAGCTAGAACCCCATCACCTTTGAGTACCTCTACCTATCTGATAGGTTCCCTGCGGTCCAAATTGCGATAAAAGTGATAATATCGCGAATCCGACCAAATTGAATTGTCACAAAATATAAGGGCTATTGAGTATTATTATATTTATTATTACCTACTTGTGACTTTGGTCGGATTCGCGATATTAGGGCATTATTTCAGCGGAATTCGGACCCATAGATTAATATTGGGTATTCAGACCGCAATCTAAGTATATATTGTACTCTTTGACCGCAATGCCGCAGGGGTAGGTACTCAAAGCGACAAAGCCTATCACCAAGAACCATAACTATAATATCTAATATTCTTGCCTATCACCATAGACTAATAACTATAAGACTAGCAACTGCTTGTTCCTAGCTAGCAACGGTATTGTTAGAATAAGATGGGTAGATACGCTATGGTACGAGTGCAAAAATGATACAGATACTTTTTTCTGTCCATATCGGCGTCTAGGAACAAGCATACCAATGGAAGTATTATTTTTAAAACGAAGAAATAACTGTCATACTTTTCGTTTTATCTTATGACAATTTTCTCTGTAAAAGAAAGTGACAGCAACATAACTTCAACGTCATCTTGAAAGACAAAGTGTCAGTTGTTGAGTCGGCTTGGTATCCGCTCGGCTACCACTTCAGGTTCACAATAATTGCAATTTGCTAAGTTTCAGTGCTTTATTGTGCGGAATATAATATAAATTCGATTTCCTAATTTAACATGGCTTGTGTAGCCCTTGGTTGCAAAGGCCGAATGGGCGTATTATGTGAAAGCAACAATAGGACATCTTTCCATCGGTAAGTATTGATTTGATTATTTAAGTTTTTACTTGTAGTTTGTTGTCAATTTTGCCGTAGGGATAAAGTAAATACAATATTATAACAGTTCGATAAAGTCATTTAGAGATTATTATCATAATATTTTTATAATTCGCCTAAATCGTAGTAACCTATGAGAAAATGACATTTGATATACTATTTTGATGGCACTTAGTTACGTACACTGTTGTCGATAGTTCGATTTTATCGATGTATTGTCGGGTTATAAATTTGTTGTTAAAACATGGATTTACCCTTGTTTTAATCAAATAAATACAAATTGTTAATTTGAAAGAAGAAGCTCATGTTCAGCATTGGATGATATATTTGATTAGCAACAAAAATTCTTAATATTTATATTATATTTTTGAACGCATCAATGGTATAATTTCGACTAAATTATTATACTTTTTCAAACAACTTACAGAAATAACTCATTTATGTAATCGCAGGTCCCTCCAAATTATTTTAAAAAGATTCTGTTTGAGAGACTTTAATAGAATTTTCCTGTATCTTACAGTCAAACAATTAAATTATTAACCAAAATAAAAATTATTAACACACATATTGTTCATTTCTAGGTTTCCAAAAGATCCAGAGTTAAAGGAGAAATGGTTAAGAAACCTGAAAGACATGAATGGGCACTACTCAAAGTCCTCGTAATGATAATTGGACATAATTATGATAAAGCATAGATCTAACCAACTTCTCTGTGCTAGCTGCCACTAAAATGCATGTATTTTGCATAACATGTACACCATCATCATCATCTGTGTAACATGTTACCCTTCACCCTAATTATTGCTTTGAACTTTATCATAATTTGATATAAACATGTCTTTTCAACATAATTATTTTCCTTTCATATTTCCCGTGTACTCAGTGTTTCCTCTAATAAATTACCGATGCAAAAGCTACATTCTTGTTTTATTTATAGATATTTCAATAAAGTAACAACAAGCCTGTAAAATTATATAAATTGCCAGCATAAATCTAACTGAAATTCAACATTGTTGGACCACTTCATAGTAGTGCATTTTGCTAGCGTTTGTTATAACGAACACCATTTTCCGACTTTCCCTTAAGAGTAAGATTTTTTTTTTAATATTTTTATTATTTACAATAGATCAAATATAAATCATATTATAAATTACATAAAGATCGGAGCAATTCAGAGGTTTCAGCAATATCTGGGTTAAGATGTTGAACAAATTGCTCACTATTTTAAAATCATAATTATATCGATACGTAAATTCCCATCTCTAGTTTGGATATATACAATAACTATTGGAAATATATCACACTGGCCACATTTGTATTAAAATGTAACCGGAGGAAATATATTCATCTCTTTTTTTCTTATGTCATAATCTCTTAGAGCGAGAAGTCAAACCGGTGCTAAAATTTCGTCTAAAATATGCTACTTCCATTGGTATGCTTGTTCCTAGATCGGCGTATTCACTTTTTTGCTGGCGGAGATTGATAACTGTCAAAATGTCTGCCAAACAAAAGATCATATTGAATAGTTCATGTTTTCGTGTGGTTTTATAAGTTAAACAGTGCCGTATTTTGTGAGAACTCGTTAGAGAAAAAAGACAAAAGTGTGTTGATAATGGGTGGTTGTAGCATTTTAGGCTGTGATAGGCATAGTGAAAGAAAAGAAGATGGAATACAATTTCAACTCGTAAGTAAACATTTACGTATTTTTTCACCCTTTGATTATGCTGAGAATTTCCATTCTTATACATTTATTACCCACTTTGGTTAGTACATGGCCTACAAGGTCGTTCTATACCAATTTCGGCATAAAATATCATATCGAACCCAAACAAACCTAAGGACAAAAGAAAATAGTGTTGCCAGATAATTTAAAAAAAATCCCACTAAGTAATGATGTACATTCTACAGGTTTCCATCTGACCCTAGTTTACGAAGAAGGTAGATTGATGCTACCGGACGTCAGAATCGGCTGCTACCAAGAAAAAATATATTTATCTGAAGCCATTCGCTGTACCAACCAAATACGTGGATTATATTTATACATATCGGAATTGCTAAAGAATGATTTGGAAGCGGAACAGTCGACAAATTCTAAATCAAACAAAAAAACATACACCCAAAAATTAAAATATTCCACCGCCACGCGCGCCGGTGAAGAAACAAAAGTTAGTTAGTAAGTTTGTACTTTTTTTGCATATTAATTTATGATGTCATCTTAGTATGTCGCCTCATAAATTGTTGCAGGTCGAGATTCCAATCAGCTAATGTACGACAATATATATACAAGAAAAAAAATTGGAGGAGCTTTAGCTTTTAGGAGGTTTAGCTTTACATTAACCGCGGACTTTTAGTAAGTAGTGATAGCCTAGCGGTTGAACGCTTACCTTCCATGCAGAAGGGTCTGAGTTTTCGGATTCATGTGCGGATTAGAATTTTATTATCACTTGTGATAATGATGAAGGAAAAACATCTTGAGGAAACCTGCACATTTTAGAGGGCCTCATAAGTTTCTCGATGCTGTGTGTAGTCCGCCAACCCGCACCAGGCCAGCGTGGTGGACTAATGCCTAACCCCTATCATTCTGAGAAGAGACCCGTGCCCAGCAGTGGGACAGTAATGGACTGGATTTATTTATTTTTAGTAAAACATAGATTCTTTATGTATCTATTATTTTGCTTTGTTGTTGCTGGAAAAACAAAAACAAATTTATCATCTTATATAAAGGTCATTGAATAACTGGATATAAATTACTGTTGTAAAATTGATCTCATTTCTGCTTATTGATTCGATTTTTATAGAATTTTTAATTACTAATAATAACAGGTTTTTTTAATATACACTTTTAATTTAAATCTAACATGTTTCATATGTCTACATGTCTAACATGTTTTTAGTGGATAGAGAAGAACTTCTATATTCGCATGTTTATTTCGAAACCAGTTCTAAACGAAATTAAATATCGAATATATAGGAGATGGCGTATAACAAATTAATAACTCAATTTCGTGAAAATATCATTTAGTATCGGTTTCAAAATAAAGATGAGAATATGGCTGAATTTACCCTAATGTAATGGAAATAGTATTTTGATGGCAACACACATTGTTAAAGCGAGACACATTGACGTAGCCACGTAAGTTATCCGTCTAGTTGTCCTATGTCTATGCCTATCACCGATATTTGATATTTACGTTTCCGAAGGTTTCCGAACGCATAACCAAATGTCACATTGATCTATATCTGGGTTGCCAAACGTACGAGGTTCCTCGTACAAATACGAGATTTATGGTGTGCTGTATGAGGTACGAAGACGCAATGAGGCTCGTACAATTTTGTACAAGATTTTCGATATAGGAAGTTTTTTAATGGGTTCTCACAGTTTGGTCTACTCTACATTGAGTATGCTAAAATAAATTATACACGGTGACATTTAAATCACTGTTTTGCTAGAACAAACGTTGTTCAGACCATGGTCTACTACCATTCTACACCATCCAATAAAAAAAATAACTTAATTGGTTTTTGAAAAAACACAAAAAAGACAAAGTTGAAAAAGTCGGGATTATCGTAAGTCCCTACAACAAAGACACCGCGCTCGCGCATCAAAATAGGTAGTTGCGGCGCGGCGACGAAGGCGCGACGCGGCAAGGTGACTGACCTCTATTTTTATCATTTCGTTCTATGTGCGAACTTACCGTAGGTAGGTACTAAGGCTGACATTCAGAGACGACAGAAACGAGTCTAAGCGTGAACTTACGCTTCCATCTGTCAAAATCAACAGCTTGCGCTCATATTTGTATTCAGAGACGTTCGGAACACGACTTAAACTTAACGTAAACTAAGATAAGCCAAGTAGTGAATATTGACTACTTAAGACGACACTAGCGCCGCCAAGTGGGCTAAGGTGGAGTTAATTTCGACAATTTGAGATTTTCAAGTCTGACTAACCTTATGACTTAATTAAATAGGTTTATGTCTCAGATATTTTGTTTCGCTCACTCCAATTGCATTTTGTATATATTGCTATCCTGTTTTAATTTTTATATACGCCTGCTTACACATTTTCATAAAAACCGTAACTTACCGATAAACATTTTGCTATTAAAAATGGCCATAGAGAATCCTGTCTTAGCTAAGCTTACACTGCGTCTCTGAATACGAATTTTGAAGATGCGCTTAGCGACGACTTTGCTTAGAGCGGTCTTCGCCCGTCTTAAGGTCATGTCTCTGAATGTCAGCCTAAGACATGGTTTTAAGTCTTTCGTGTAGGCACTAGGTACCGGTACCTATTGTATCAAACGTGAGATTATTATTATTTATTTAAAGGGATACTAAAGGACAAAAACAAAACTTATACCACAAAACCGGGTTAGCTCCGTGTGCATCAATACAACATTGACTCCAATTTTCCCTTCATACTTATCGGGCTTAGGACCGTCAGAAATTCTAGCTGAAGTTAATTAATTTTGGTGAGTAAAGTAGGTACTTACCCACTTAGCTTTTTACACCACAGTTCAAAATGTAGGTACTTACAAAATTGACAGCGAGTATTCAAGATCCCTCGCCTGCGCAGCGCCGCTAAATGATCTGGCTGGCAGTACAGGCGCCTAGCTTCCGCCAGACTGTCACCAGCAATTGCGTAAAAACGCACCATATCCAACCACTCCACATTTGAATAATTAGCACTCATTTTAAACACATACACAAACACAAACTGCCTTTATTTACATAAAATTTATTATTATTATTTTCAGAAAACTCGCGATACGTGCCTTTTACGTAGGTACATCGGATGCGTACGCGTTCCCGCTCGAGAGATTTCGGAAAACTGACGAGCGACAGGGCGGCCCGCGGCATTCAACAAAAGAAATGGGCGGGACCGTAATTGGCGCGGTTGCATGTTATTGGCTAATGATTTATTTGCAATTCAGCCCACATTGGCTGGACATCCTTGTAGTCCACGTGGACACCTTATAAGGGCTCAATTATGGAGGGGCGTGCAAATCGGAGTGTCGCTCTCTCGCTCGCTCTCCATGAACGGAGATACGCGCCGTTCCCCGCGTTGCACGCCGCTTTGCGCTCTGCCATGCCATATTGCTACCGCGATGAGTACTTTAACGTTACGGTTAATGTTTGAACACGTTTGAGCAACATAAGACTTATTTGAAAACGCCTAGTTTAGTTTGTTTTAATAACATATTTGGTGTTATAGAATGGTAGAAGACCATGGTCTGAACAACGTTTGTTCTAGCAAAACAGTGATTTAAATGTCACCGTGTATGTAGATACACTGGGCCACCGGCCAGTCAGCTCTTTGAGAAAACGTACGCCGCGCCGCGCCGCGTCGGTCGGTCTTTTTTTAGACGTTCACAGTCAATTCATATGTCTTATTTCGTGTTTTGATATTTCATTTCATATGCTTGAGGAATGTACGAGGTTGTAAAGTCAAAGTACGAGATTTTTTGGTGTATATTAGGTACGAGGAAAGAGTCCTGTGGTTGGCAACCCTGATCTAAATTTACCCTGCGGTCCGAATTGCGATAAAAGTGATAATATCGTGAAACTTTTAGCGCAATTCGGACCGCAGAGCAGTACTTTACTTCTGTACTTCCATCAAATTACAAATAGGTATAGGTAGTGAATTCTGATATAAACCAATAAACTCTTTGACATTGATAACATAGAACTGATAAGACTACGGTAAAGTTCAAAGTCAAACTTTTTAAATTCCACTGTGCCATGTGCATTCGACGGATACTACTTGGACGGGTACTTTAATTAGTAAATTTTAATAGAAAACCTACAGAAATGGTGTCAGGATTAGTTGCAGGAAGACTCGCATTAGTAACCGGTAAGTTAAATAAACCCTTTGGATATAATAGCCATAGAATATAAAGTACCTATGTAGGTTAAAAGATAGGTTTAATTAACATTTTAAGTCAGGATAATCGATTTTTATGTCATAAATCAACCAGTATTCGTTATTTAGTAATGTTCTTATTTTACATTTCAGTTTAACTTCATTTGTTTGTGATTTCTGCGATTTGTCGTATCAATTCACATCTTTATTGCCCTAAGTCCTGCAATGCATATAGGGGTTACAAGTATAATGCCATTTCTAGTGACTTGAGTTGAATACAGTTATACTGCAGTCTTGTCCATATTATACATGTAGCTGCTGGCTGTACTCACATAATAAATAAATTATTTTTTGCTATTATTTAAAATTATTCCATATCTAGCTGTGACCGTGACTTTATCTGCATGGAATTAAACAAAATTAATTTTCTTTCAATTTAAAGTAAAAGTAGCCTTTAAAGTAACTCCATAAAACATAGAGCTATCTGCCAATGAGAGTCCCATCAAAAAATGGTCTAGTCGTTTTGAAAATTAGCGGGAACCAACAAAAACTATTTTTTGTTATTAGGTAGTACCATTTATATAATTTCATATGCATTTAGTAAAAAGCTGTTATTTGGCATTACAAACGGACACTTTAATTTTATTTATTTGTATAGATAAGTCACCCGATTAGTGTTCGGGAAATGTCAGTGAGTTAGGGAATTAATATTATTATCGAAACCAGTGGCTACCAGCTAGTACCACTAGAGAGGATATTTTGATATTATGAGTTTCTTCTATGATATAAATAGTAACCTACTAGTTATATTGCATTCTCAGGAGCTGGCTCTGGTATTGGTCGTGCAGCATGCCAGGTGCTGTCCAGAGAGGGTGCCATTGTCATAGCAGCAGACAAGCACTATGATGCAGCTGTAGAAACTATCAAGACTCACACAGCGTTAGCTTCTGGTGCTAATAGTAAGTGATAAATTGCTTGACTCATCTGTCTAGATTTTTCTTTTAATAGTTATCCTTTCTCGATATTCCATCACTCCATACGTTCCATTACTGTCCCACTGCTGGGCACTGGCCTCTTCTCCAAACTAGAAGGGTTATGCCTTAGTCCACCTCACTGGCCTGATACGGGTTGGCAGACTAGAATTTAACGTTAGAGCAGTGCTGACAAATAATCAGACCCCTTAGTGCGCTCCTGGATATGAACCCACGATCTTGTAATGTCCTGGATTTAACCACTGGTCCATTACCTATCATTATGGTTACCTAATGACAGTTTTTCTCAATATTTCAGATGGTGATCACATAGCAGTGGAACTAGACGTGTCTGATTCATCTGCAGTTAGAAACCTTTTGCAGACAACCCTAAAACAGTATAAGGCACCACCAACGATAGTCGTGAACTCTGCTGGCATCACCAGAGACAACTGGCTTCTCAAACTGTCTGAAGAAGATTATGATAGTGTACTTAATACTAATTTGAAGGTAACTGTTTGCTTTAGATATTCTTAACCCCCAACAAAAAAGGGGGGGTGTAATAAGTTTGTAATGTGTATCTGTGATATTGTAGCTTCAAAACGGATTAACCGATTTCTATGCAGTTTTTTTAATTGAAAGCTAGTAAAATTGGGTATCTTCTTAGCTATGTTTAGTGAAAATCTGTTCAACCATTCAGAATTTAGAGCTATTCTTCGTTTTTGACAGTTAGGTTATATGGTTGTTTAAATCTATATGGAAGGAATGTTTTGATAATGAAGACCTTTAAGTAGAGATCTTATTAATTTTAATCATCATGTCAGCATTTTGCGGCATTTGTACTTCCCTTAGATAATGACATTGAATGGTCTTTTCCGTATTACTTTAATATAATTATAAGGTCCTACCTTTCTAGTCCCGTTAGTTAAGGGGTTATTGCACTCATCATTTACTACCCATCAACACTTATCGTAAAAATGCATGTATTTCAGATCTATCTTTGACTTTAATTCCAGGGTACTTTTCTAGTCATGCAAACATTCGCAAAAGCGATGACGGAAGCTGGAGTGTCTGGTTCAATTATAAATATTTCTAGCATCGTGGGAAAATATGGAAATATGGGTTAGTAACATTATTTTCAGATACATTCTTTTGAACTTTTAAACATAAAGGCCGACAGACACTAACAGAGCGACGCGACGCGCGACATGCAGTGCCGCTGCCGCGTAGTGCGGTCTATCTCATACGGTTTCATACAGGATGGATTTAATAATACCCCTGCAATTTGTTTAAGGTCAATCAAACTATGCTAGCAGCAAAGCTGGAGTAGTTGGTATGACACAGTCTGCTGCTAAGGAGTTAGGAAAGTTTAATATAAGGTAAGAAAATGATTCCTTAATTACCGCATTGTAAGGCCATATTTTTAGAAATAATTAAACATTTACTTTACTTTAATTAACTGAGTTAAAGCTGTCAATGAATTTCACCTATGCATTTTAATTTTATGAAAATAAAATAGAGCCTATAGTGGCGTAGCTAGGTAACCATAGACCCTGGTGCAAAAATAAATAAATTTGGGCAATATCTAAACTGGTTAGGTTTTATCAACTAAAAAGGATAAATATTTATGTAGTGCGCAAAATTTGCAGAGTGATTTCCCAAATGCTACCGCAGTATAAGAATTCACTCCAAATAAAAATAAAAATTTGAGAGGACTTTCTATTAGTAAAAGATTTTCTAGAATTGGTTTAGTTGTTTCACAGATTACTCCCTGCATACAAACAATCAAAAGAAAGAAAGAAAGAAAAAACATTTATTCGAACTAGACATCAGACAACACAATGCACAAACATAAAAGTACAAATGAAAAAAAAAAAATACAATAAACGAAAGACCTCTTTTCTTTGCTTTTACCTCTTTATAATATTGGTATTGATAAAAATTTGGTGGCATCATGATATAATATACTTACAAAATATTTCAGAGTCAACGCGATACTGCCAGGCTTTGTAGACACACCCATTGTGAAGACTGTTCCTGAGAAGGTGTTGCAAAGCATGTTGAAACAGGTGCCTTTAGGTCGCATGGGACTTCCTATTGGTGAGTCTGAAATACTTCAAGTATATCTATGCAATTTAAATGTTTGTTTCTAATGTCAAAATAACAGATTTTTACTTAATACATTATGAAAGTATTTATAGTACTAATAACAAAAAACTATTTATAAAAAAAATTGTAATTTCGGCAAGTACGATTTTATCGGTTGTTTGGAGGAAAGATTCCTGTTGGGAAATAGAGTTAGAGAGACACTTTTTAGCTTTTAGTACATTATCTACATCACTTTATCTGTCTTTCCAATAAAACTGTTTAACTTTATTTTTATTTTTATCATAATGTTTTATTTACTTAGCGTCATTCTCCTATCTCATGATAATAAGTATTTTGTTTAACATTTTCAGAAATAGCGGAAGTGATAGCGTTTTTGGGCTCAGACAAGAGTTCGTTCATGACTGGAGCAGCTGTTGATGTTACTGGAGGGTTCTAGGTACCTTTCTGCAACGGCTTGAGCAGTTTCCACGTGACAGCTTATGCCACACAACAGCGGAAGAAGACTTAGATGTATTTCGGCGCCCATTAGCAGAGCTTTGCTCAAGATAGGTTTTTTATTGGGGCCAGTGGCGTCGCTAGGGGGGTGCGTTGGGGGCGGTCCGCTGTGGGTGTCACCCTTTCAAAGGTATCACTCAACACCTTGTCCATACGAAGAAAAACTGTTGCATAAAAACATATAGGTAGGTAAGGTATAAAAAAAAACCATTTTTAAAAAATCATAATGGGGTGACACCTTTCTATTCACAACAATGCCACCCACTCTAGCTACGTCACTGATTGGGCCAGACAATAAGGGTGAAATCACATTTTTCAACATCTTAGCATTTAGTTGGGTTATATTGGTACACTTACACGCATTTATATACAAAAATGTGAAAGTTGAATCCATATCATAATTATAAATTTATTTATTGTAGTTTTAGAAGTTTTTTTGCTGCATATTGCTTCAATCTTTTTTACATATTTTAAAATATGGATAACTTTAGTAACAAATTAAAAAAATCAATTATTATAAATAATTACTTACTGTCAAAATAATTGGTGTAACTAATTCATTAGGATCTGGGTTGATTTTGAAACGAACACTTTGTGCTTTTCCACCTGTGATATTTTACTTACAACCAATTTATTAAAATAATAATATACATTTGAATTAAGGGTTAAATGTTTTTTAATAATACCTATTTGTACTGTTCGTGCCTTGGTTTATCTGTATATTTAGCTGTGCCCTGTGCCCGCGACTTCGTCCGCGTGGAACTTTACAAATCTAATTTTTCTTTGTTTTAGAAAATGAAAATGAAATAGGGTTACGGCATATTTCATTTTCATTTCCTAAAATAAAAGCAAGCAACGCTACCCATTCGTACCCAAATGAATTTGGCATCCGCAAATATTCCAGCGTAAGTTCCTGTCTGTGTTAGCATATTCATGCGAAATGAACCGGTATAGACCGGTTCATTTTGAGGTACCGCTACCGTGCTTGTCTGACGCTATATGTAAATAGTGTTGAATAGTGTCTTATGTATATATGGATAAGGAGTGCAGAAAGCTAAAATTACGCTCGAATTTCGACGACTGGGTTACCACTAGTAATACCTAATATAACAGGCATAAGTACCTTGTTATCCCATGAAACAACGGGGAGCGCTAAATTGGCACTTGTTTGCGCGCTAAAACTCATATGAACAAGCTATAAGATATTTTATCTTGTTGGGTAGCAGCATCCAGGATCAATATACTAAAGCCCGTCACACACGTAGCTATAATATATTATATTAATATACTGTGCTATATATTACATTATAGCAAGCCTCCACACGTGGTAGCTATACTTTATCATATTTTGATGACGTAATAGAAATATATATTATAGCTACGTGTGTGATGGGCTTTAACGCTGATAAGAGGCAAGAGCTATTCAAAAGATAAGAGATACCTACTCAATGTTTCACAAAACTCGTCACTAGATGTCACTGTGTAATGACGTCATATTTCTGAATAGCGGTGTTAAGACTTTCCGCCTTTGAACGACCCTCTCGCCATACATTAGAGAATTCATACTTACCTGGCGTAGGGGACACCGTGATCATGAAGGCGGTTCCCCCAGGGCGAGGCCTTCCCATTGCACTGCGGGCGGGTTGACCCCTGCGATTATCCCTAATGTGGATAACTCGGACGCGTAATTTTTGGTAGTGGGGACTGCGTACGCGCCGTCCCCATCAGAATTCTTACTCTCAATACAGTACAAGGTACTACCTGTTTGTAGTAGCACGTGTCGCGTCACGATCCCTCAGCAGCGACAGTTTTAGAGCACGATCTCTACTTTGCGATCGATGCGTGTGGTGATGGTCTGGTAGGCCTACGTGTATGTATCCGTAAACGGTCTGAAATTCAGACAGTTTACCGTAAAAAGAACAAAACAATATAGAAATTAATAATTTCTATATTGCAGAAAATAATAATTTGGATTTAAAATACTTATCGTGTAATGCCCCTTGGTGTGACGTCATAAATAATTTAGTTCAAGTAAAAATTGAATGAAGTTTGAAAGAACCGGGCGGCCGTATGTTACTCTATATAGAGGCTATAGTACAATAAATACATGGGACTACCCTAGTACATCTGCTTAACCATATAACATACTGCAATCAGTAATCTGCTTAAAATTGGAACAATTATTTCAGTGCTCTGAGGATCAGATTGAAACTATTGGTAAATCAGTCCCAAAAACGCCCCTAACATTGGCAAAAATATTAAAAACATGTTAGTATTTAAAACAATTATTTAATAACTATGATTTCCTCTTAGTGTTTAACTTATTTTTCTTCAAGTCAGCTTTATTCTTCTGTCTCTTGTCCCTCATGAAGGTCCTGTACTGTGTTCGTCTTTTTTCGTCCACAATTTCTTTGTATTTCTTCTTATTGTATTTCTGGAACTCAGCATCAGCTAGAAGTTCATCGACCATGGTCCTCTTTCTTTGCTTTTTGGTCAACCTGTCATTGACATGATCTAGCGGGGAGTCCATGATGCGACCAACCTGCAAATTAAATTATTTTTAGCCTTGGAAGCTGTTTAATAATCATGATAAACTTCACTATGACTATACAATTATTTAAGCATATTGCGCGCATGGAGGAGTGCGAGATTGGGCCAGGGCCGTGCCGATCCCCCACAGCGCCTGTGTGCGAAACCTATGAGCGCCTCTTTTTTTCACGAATCTTCATGTTGCAACTTATTTTTTTATATTATTTGTTAATTTTGATCGAAATAAATGTTCTCCAGTTTTATATATGTAAGTAAGTATAACAAAATTAATTTCGATGGCGGGGCCCCCCTATTGTTTTGGCGCCTGTGTGCGCTGCACACTTCGCACACAGGGGCCGCGCGGCCCTGGATTTGGCATAGTTAAATTTTATATGGAGAAGGTGTGCAGAAAGTTAATATTTATTAATTATATTTGTGATCGCATTCCGACCACATAGACACATTACAATGGTATAAAATGGTAAGTTCGTCTTCTTCATGTTGATGGTACATTGCTAAATTTCACCAGCTCTAAAGTTTGTCAGCTCTATGGCATTCATAAAAATAAACTAAAATAACTAACCTGGAAGTACTTCGGCATCACTTCCATATCATTCTTCTTGTAGAAGTGTTTGGGGTCTAGTGCAGATCTCATCTTGAGCACTTGCAGGTCATTCTTCAGCTCCTCTGTCACTTCTGGTGCTGGCAGGTTGAACCAGCCAGGGCCTTTGGTCTTCTCTCGCTCTTTCTGGAATTTTAACACATATTTTAATTACAATATTGTTACAGTATAAAAAATATGCTTATTATGGCTGAATGCTTTTGTCCTTTTTGGCTGTATCACCTTCAGAATACAGTAAAATAGAATTATAGATGTATATTGCACACCAACACAAAAAACGAACACTAAAACAGAGTCTAAATCAATGAAAGATGGGGAGTCTTATTCCTTGTAGTGATCTTACAGTACCTAAGTTATTTGTTTGAAGTCTGGAGTGTTGTGAATGTCAGATCTTTATCTATAAACATACATACAATACCAGAAATTTTAAGAGTTATACAAAAACCATTATCATTAGTTTAAAGATAACTGTGTGGTAATTTTTTGGGGTGCAGGAAAAGACTCTTTTTGAGAGAATGGTTTCTCAAGGAGGCTTGGCACACTTTGCACACTCTGGGTGGTCAGCCTCATAACAATCTTGTTAATCTTTCCACCAAAGACTGAGCAAGCAGATCAGCTTGGGCTGTGTGTAGGATATCATTGCTCATGCCGATACAACAGAAAAGAGAACAACAGAGAGAAGAGTTATTCAGTAGTAGAGATTATTAAGATAGATAGAATTCTTTATTTGCCTTAACAAATCATAAAGTAATTTCACTGTTCTTCATGTATCACGTATTTAGTTTAGCATGAAAATTTATATTGTAATTTAGTGATAATTACTTACAGTAAAAATAAAAATTATAAAAAAAAAAAAATATACTTCATATACAAAAATAGTATTATAAGGTGGACTTAATTATTCAAGTTTATATTTAATTTATCAAACGATACAAAGTAAATCTTACCCTTCTAAGTGCCTTCAGCTTGTTCTTGCTAACATCATAACTAGGCATCTCATGTTCCTTCTCAAATCCTAGCTTCAGAACACTAGACTTCATTTCTTTCTCAACATCTACACCGCCAAGGTTTGATTTTAGTTTACCAGTCTCCAAATCTAACTGATCAAAATGGAATAATCTCTTTTTCTTTTCTTTTTTTATAATGATGGATTGTGACCATCCCATTTCTTGGAAGAAGTCATCACATAAACTGTCAATCTTTAGGTTTTTTAGTTTTGTGTGTACTTCTTCACCTGCCGTCGCTTGTGTGTCTAATTCTTGCTTCTTTTTGTTGAATAATTCTAAGATAGCAGCTTCTCTGTCTTCTTTGTCTGTGAAAATTTAAATTTAGAATAATTTGGAAGTGTTCTCAAGAGTAGGAAAGGCCATTACATCTTTCCAGCGAGTTTTATTATAATTTATAGTCTTAAGGGATTGCATCAGATATTTGGCTCTTAATTGACACAGGAATTATGTTTTGCATGAAACAAGAAACTCCTCATGTTATACATAGAAATAAAGAAAAATCATTTATTCAGCACAGACATATATTGACAACATAAAAGAGAGAAGATTAAAGATTTAAAAAAATATATAAAAAAATAACCCACTTCAAAAGTAGACAAATAACACATGAAGAACTTAGTTAAATTACAAGTTACCTACTAGGTATAAGTAAAGCAACTCGGATAATCGGATATAGCAAGACTCGGTTTGGTTTATCCGCAAAATAAAAGGTACCTAGTTCTTCTTTTGAAACTTGGAGAAGTATGAACAAAAAGGTGATAGTTTACTATAGAATAAGATCTCAAAGAAAGATTGCTTCGAATACATTCTGCATGTAATATAAAAAAATATGATTTAAGGTAAAAAATAACTTATAAAAAACTAACCTATAAAATAGGGTTTCTCAGCTTCGTCAATTAATTCCGTCCTAACTTGGAGTTCCTCATCACCCACAGTATCGACAATAAAATCCATTTTGATATAACTTAGTTTTTTCTTGATGTAATCATTGAAACTTATAATAAAAATGCACTATGAAAGTTTAAAAATATAAATACGACAACCACAACAATAAACGTGGTTTTGACATTTACCAAGGAATAAAATTTACGGAATAATGTTGCCAACTGTGAACTGTATTCTGCTCATTCTGCCAAATGATGGTTCGTTTAGAAACGGTGATTATAGTAAAATATTTTTATCATTTTTAAGTACTACTAAGACAGAGAGGATCCTTTAGTCATTGGTACTGACTGATACAAAATTTAAATAAAATTCGTGTTATAACGTCGCACAAACCTGCCTTCGCTAACGCTCATAACGTCGTATAACATCGTCTACGTTTATCGTCAACATGCGAGCGCCATCTCTTGATGATGAAAGAACTAAACTGACAGTGGATGCCTACTGGAAAACTCGGGAAAACTGCTCATTCAGTAGTACCAGTAGGTAATCTTTAGTGGTGTACCAAAGAGAGGCTTCTTTGGTCATTGTGTACCAAGGTAGGCAGTTAGGCACTCAGAGTAACTTAGCACTTAGGTTCAATAGAGAAAAGTAATTTACAAAATGGAGCAAAAACACGTCGGAAATAAAATGTAGGTACACAAAATTTCTGCAAGCATCGTCGGTCACTTTTACTTTTGAGAATTAATTATTCAAGGTCTACATTCAAGGGTCTTGGTTAAGGGTGTGTTGGAGGGTCATTATTGTCGCGGAAGCGGCCTCAAGGACTCTTTACTGAGGGTACGGGCTACGGGCTGCGTAGAATTTCCAAGTTGATAGGTAATAATGTGTCCACCGACACAATTTTGTGGCTTCACGGAGATACTTTATGGAATACCTACAACCCTTTTTGTTACCTACCCATATTTTTTTAAATTCGAAGTTGGTATTTGCTTTGTACCTATATAGGTATTTTTCTTGATTTCTGATCGTATCGGTGAAAAATAATTCTTTGCCTCTATAGCAATTGAAATATTTACAATAATATTAAGCATAGTACCTAAACAAAGAAAACTAGGTATCTGGTCTAGTACGGCGGGTGGACAAACCAATTTTCTCCACCCTTCGTATCCTTGATAGAAGACAAAACAAAAAATCGAAGGAGAAAACGGTAAATGGATGTATTTGGCCTTGATTTTTCTATGGAAGACCAAGTGTTCTCCACCCTTTTTGTCACCTTATTAGAAGATAAAACGGCAAATCGAGAGTCAAAACGGTAAATAGGTAGATTGTTTTCTCCTCAATATTTCTCTGTCCTCTTTTTTGTCGTAGGTTTGTTCTTCTGTTAGGAGATGTTTATTCTATTTGGGTAGGTATCTACTGTATTTTTAACCCCCACAAAAAAGAGGGGTGTTATAAGTTTGTAGTGTGTATCTGTCTGTGGCTTCGTAGCTCCAAAACGGATGCACCGATTATAATGCAGTTTTTTAAAATTGAAAGCTAGTTTAATCGGGTATCATCTTAGCTATGATTCATGAATAACCATATGGTGGTGTGGTGGTAGTGGTGGTGGTGGTGGTGGTGGTGGTTATGGTTTTCATAGCTATGGTTCAGCCGTTCAAAAATTACAGCTCTTTTTCTAGTTAGAGTTGGGGGTTTTTGACGGTTAGGTTATATTGGACCTACGAGCTTTATTGGCGTCTCTAAAACGATGGCCGTCTATTATGTGGAAAAACGTTTACATATAAAATGTTTCAATTTAACTTTGGTGGAAGTAGCGGCAATTTGGCTCCGGGAGGGAGAGGTGTCAAAGTTACTGTGAGGTTTGGAATCTGGATCTTCCACTCTTCTTTGTTTCAGAGTTTTTGATGCCCACATACGTGCGTATGTAAACGAAATGCTATGTAAAGTATATTTTTATTGCCTGTACCTGATTTACATGAATTCAATCTATTCTATTCTATTAGGGAAGGGAAGACGAGAAGTTATGAATAACTACTATTGACTTGGCCAACCTCTCAATATAACTCTTCTATCTGTAATTCAATGTTTGTAGGTAAGTAATGCAAAACAGTACCTAATAGCGAGCCATAAAGCTAAATAACTCACGAACTTAGTGTAGTTTGCTTGTTATTGCTATATTAGATCCGGATTATGATTCCCTAGCGGGCTGTTCAAACAAAGTTAGGATTGGTAGCCAAAATATTAATTAACTAAATTAACACCACGTTTTGTACAGAATTCTCTTGAAATCACACGGGAATAATAAATAGCGTTAAATCAGAGACAGACAAAATAGGTAGCACTTTGAGGGATTCGTTTTTTTTTTCTACTGGGTTTACAACGTTCAACGTGTAACGTCAGATAATCTCTGATTTTTTACGAATTATATATATATTTATTATTTATAAATGTGTAATTAGTTTATGTAGCATATATTACATATTTATAAATGTGTAATTAGTTTATGTAGCATATATTACATATTTATTTATATATAATTATGTTGGTAATGTATATGTAAGTTTATACAGGGTGACTGGTAAATCGAGGGAATCATTGAAGGAGGGTATGGTACTCATCATTATGAACAACTTTTACTATGAGACCAAAGCGGAAATCGCGAAAAAAAAATGAGCTGTTCCATACATTTTGTCGATTAATATTGAATTATTTGTATGGAACAGCTGATTTTATTTTCGCGATTTCAGTTTCGGTCCCATAGTAAAAGTTGTTTATAATGATGAGTAGAACACCCTCCTTCAACGATTCCCTCGATTTACCAGTCACCCTGTATAGTTGTTTTTAAGTATAATAGATACCTCTCATTTAAGTTTGTTTTTTGGTGCATCTACCTTCATTGTACCTACCTACCTGCATCACCCTAAGGTTGTCTGGTAGAGAATGCCTACGGCCGCCTTTGTACATTGTACATGAAGCATTTTAAATAAATAAATCATACTGAACAACTTTCTCTATGGGACCAACATCGTGATGGAAAAAATTATCAGTTATCCCACACGTTTGGGTCGAGTAGGTATTTTTATTTTTTATGAAACAGCTGATTATTTAATTCTTATTTAGTTCTTAGAGTCGACTTTAGTCGAACTTTCTTTCAAGAATATTTTCAGCAATCTTGTAAAAATGTCGATGTGGTTCTCGAAACAACTTTGAATCATAACAAAAGCTAACATTGAATCCAGTGTTTGTTCCCGCTCTGTCAATAGACACACGTAATAATATTATTAATGTGAGTTAGCTTTTACTTCCGAACTTTCCTAATGTCGTTCTCGCTTTTGTCGACCTGATTGTTTATACGGTTGGGTTCCTTGATTAAAACGGATGTATGACGATACGGTTGAATTCTTATTTTTTGGAAAACAAGATACCACGTATGGTAATGATGTTCTCATACCCCCCTGCTCTTTGCCTGTTTGCGTTACGAGAGGATCACAAGTAAAACTAAAAACTAAAAGTACATACTCTCTCTCAAGCTATCAAAATTTTATGGGATAGTGACTACAATGTCTACTTTTATTCAAAAACTTTAAGACAGAATTTATTAGTGAAACTACATTTGTAAAGTTTACGTGTAGATCATCGATGTAATAGAGGCTCTATAATAATAGGCCTACTGTTTAACTGAGACGGTTGGTGCTTGAGCTTATAAAGAAGTTGCGCGGTGCGGGAAGGGTGAGAGTGTGTGATGCGAGATGTCAGCGGGCTCATGATACGCACCATAAAGCTTTGCTTAGCCAAAAGTAGGCGTGTGTCACACCTCCCCCCGCATCGCTCAACTACCTCAACTTTAGACATCAACCGTCTGATTAAAGCAGTTGCCTATAGTGTAAGTTTCTTTTATCTGTTTCGATTTTACGCATCGACCGCGGTTTGCGTACTGATTGGCTTTACCAATCGGAGCACCGAACACAGTCGATGTGTAAAATAGAGATGGTTAGGTACAAGAAACTTACACTAGGGCCTCAGTGTTTTTGTCGTGATAATACAGTGAGCTGCACGTCCGTGGAAACACTGACCTAGAGCTGGCCTAGCGTAGCAAGTAGTTTCAATACTATGCGAGGCCATCTTATACTGGTTTTGTTTCCATTGACGCGCGGCCTACTGTACGTTAGCTAATACCACAGTAAATATATTATTTACGTACAGTACGACACAACTTATATGGCTTACTAATGAACCTGCAAAGAATTGTCGCTGTCCCATCGACGTGACTTTTAGTCAGAGTGTGTATAATAGAAATAGACGGCATTGAAATCAATTTTTACACCTTATGAGCATTGCATAAGGTTGATTATAGATTGATTTAGCTTCGAGTGTTGTCGCAGTCGTGTGTTCATGCCTGTGCGAACGAAGATTCAGGACAAGCCTTATTTCTTGTGTCATACTGTTCTACTATTTTTGTACTGGGTAAAGGATTGGGGATAAGCCTTGTTAAGCAATTTCCCTCTGACAAAGTTTTACCCATATCACGATCTACCGTATACCGCCGCAGAACATGGTCACCCTTGAGCGTATCGACCGCGGCATTGACCCAGTTCTGCCTGCATGTGTACCGAACGTGACTAGTGCTTACCGTACAGGTAAACAGGTCTAATGAAATCGGGAATTATGGTAGGTAGGTACCTACTTGAGTGTTTGTGTGCGTTATGTACATCTTCTGGTGAGGGTAGATTAAATGTTGTGTAATTTGAGGGAAATTGATGATTTAAGTAGTTCTAATAGATTTTTTCTATTATGGCCCTCGGCTAAGAATCTATAGTATCCCCGACAAAAAAGAAGGGTGCTATAAAGTTGCAAAATCTTTTTGAATACTTTACACAACATAAGGTGAACTTTTTAAAAGAAAGAAAGACAAAGAAAATAAATTTATTTTTTGCACAAAGGACACAAAAGTAAGAAATAAAATTATAATAATATTGAATACAACTGGATACAAAGTCAGATTGACATAAAATAGAGCGAAAACAGAGTTTTCCAAGCTGGCAATTATTTGGTGAGGTGAGGAGGGGAACTCAACAAAACAATATGAGAGCACTCTTCGTGGAAAAACTGCATTGTTGCATTCAATAGTATCCAACCAATTGAAACAATGCAGATAAACACTGCAAAGATAAAGCTAAATGGAAGTGTGTGTCCCTCATGTGCAAAAAAATGTGTGTCGATTCTTTTTTATTTTTTTTTCTCTTTATTTAATATAATTTATACACACAAATTAACAAAAGAACATCACAAAAACCTAAATAGGTTTGTCTGGATGTTGAAGCACTATTGAGAAACATAGTAAGTAGGTACCCAAGTTATATAATATTTACTTAAATAGTTGATACACGTAGGTAAGATAACAATCATCAAGCACAGGTGGGTCATTTGTAACACATTATTTATTTATCTACCTTCAATCACC
Source organism: Allophyes oxyacanthae (assembly GCA_932294325.1). Classification (NCBI taxonomy): domain Eukaryota; kingdom Metazoa; phylum Arthropoda; class Insecta; order Lepidoptera; family Noctuidae; genus Allophyes; species Allophyes oxyacanthae. The sequence goes on from OW028611.1 coordinate 15,251,428, forward strand.
GAGTTGATAAAACCGGTAGTAGTTATTGCACGGCACGGCGCAAGCAGCCGGCCATAGAAACAGGATGTTACAATTTTCTACGTTAAATTAACGAATCAAAATAATGTGTGTATTTACGCTTATAATTTTTATCTGTAATTTCTGATTGAATTTTTGTTGGTATTTCATTAATGATAGTTGGTACTAAATACATATTAGTTCTTTTTCCATAATAGTTAATTCTTTAATTCTTTATTGTACACGAAAATGAGATAAAAGACAAATACAATTGAGATGGTATGTACACAGGCGAGCTTAACCCAAATTTGAAAAGCCAACCCAAGTTCGTAAATTTCGGTATTTCAAGTTTTGAATTGGCAACTTTTCGTGTAGTTATTCTATGATTTACTTTTATTTGAAGTTCTTTGTGAGAAAATTGTTCTAATAATAGTAATTTTTATATGTATTGGTAAGATTTTGCAATATTTAAATAAGGCTGTCATGTTGTTGATTAGTTTATTGTCTTTGGTATAACACCAATGATGTTGATTTTAATCGATGTCCATAAGACGAACTTATTATTGAAGAACTGTAGATTTTTTAATAAAAACCGTTCAACTACGACTATTAATTAAATAATATATTACTCGTATGCATCCACGGAGTATAAAACACAAAGGAAAGGGCAAGTAGGCGGGGCGATTGTGCCATAATTATGCGGAGTTACGCAAACTTCATAATACTTAGTTTGTTTTTAATCTTCACGTCCATCACCATTCAATTTTTTTTTAATGTGACCGCTCTTTTTAGTCGAATTAAAAAATTGCCTGTGTGAGCTGTGAATGTGGGGGAGTTGTGAATTTAGCAACACCAGTTCTTGTAGAAAGAAATCCCCCCTTGGGTACTCTTGTCTTAAATTATATTCCGTGAATGCATCCTTAATTTCCTGAGAAAACTTTATCGAAATCTGGTGACTGTATACCTTTCTCTGTTCGACTGTACCATGTGTTCTCCAGATATTGATCGATCGGCTCATCGACGAGCCGTTTGATCTACTAATAAGTGTTTACTCTGATCCATCATGGAGGGAACGGCAAATATCGCGAAACGGCTTGATTATAGAAGCCTTGGTAGATCGCAGAGCTGGGAGACTAATGTGAATTTAACTGAGATGGATCTGTCTATGAGCTGAAGGTTATAAAGGGATACAAAGTTTTCTCTTCACGTATTAATATGTATATAGATAAGAATTGTGTTCTATTCAACGCATGACTGGCTTGGACAAAATATAAGCAGTTGAGCATGCCTCGCGCTGCCAACTACTATGTTGAGTCCAAGAACTTTATGTCTTTTACCTTCTTGTATGATGTATTTCCTTCCTACCTATGTAATTTGAAAGGCAAATAAAAATATTTTATTCTATTCTATAATATTACCTGATAATATTAGGTGTAAAAAGATCTTCAACACAGCTGATAGCCACGTATTCTTCCCATAATAACGAAGATTTTTTGTGTTGGGCCATACCATGGGAACCGACTGGTTATCTAGATACAGCTATTCCATACAAATAATTCAATATTACTAGACTAAATGTATGGAACAGCAGATTTTTTTCGCCATTTCATGTTTGGTCCCATAGTAAAACTTTTTCATAATGATGAGTACATTAACCCCATAAAGGGATCGGGACTAGAAAGGTACTTATAATATATTTTATATTCTTTTAAAATTCGCAATAAAAACGAGTGTCTAGCTAAGTTTTCTACAGCTTTAATGACGTCGCGACGTGGCGGCCATATTGCAAAAGTCGTGGTGCGGAATGTAGTTGTAAAAGCCACACGTTTACTGAGCGATGCGCTCGCGCTGGGAACTTCAACTTTTAATTGCCGTGCCACTTGCTCTGTTTATATTGGGACATTGTTCTTGTTGAAATGGGTGGTGTACTACACTGTAGTTCTTGTATTAGGTACTAAGTGCAAGTATAACTAAGGCTATCAGCGCAAAAGTTGTGTAATACAAGCCACAATATGTGCTGGTTGCAGTTTTGGTGTAAACTACATTCCTTACATCGCAAATGTGGTGTAAGCCACAAATTGCCAAATTGACGACACGGTTGGCTCAGTGGCTAAGCGATTAGCTTTCTGCGCTACGTGCCGTGGGTTCGCTCCCCGCACGGAACAAATATTAGTATGACCTACAGATAGTTGTTTCGGGTCTGGTTGTATGTGCGTGTGACATGTATGTTTGTAAACTATACCCTCGTACACTCGATACAGGAGAAATCATAGTGAGAAGAAAAAAAAAACTAAAAAAAAAAAATTGGCTATGGAATACTGGAATCATTTATATTCATTAGAACTGAAATTTGACGCAAACAAATTATAATTATTTGTTTCAAAGTTCCTTCAACAAAGCGTCGAGTCAGAAAGTTATAATTGTCAAACCAAGTAGTTTGTAGTCTTCATTGTGTTTTAGCGGTGAAATAATATTGTGTGAAATATTTCCGTAAAACTTAGCAGTAATAACTTTTCATTTAGTGTTTGAATACATTGTAGATTTAAAACATTTCACTTCATCTAATATAGAAATACGTTTTTTTGTAAATAAATATATTTTTCAAAACAAGCTTTTACTAAGTACGAGTTTAGAAATCGGAACTGATTTATCAGTGGGCTGAGCACGAATGTTTTGACGTATCGTAACGTAAACGTAAGCAAATTTTGAATAAAAAATACACATATAATTAAATCTATGATATTTTTGAAAATACATGCAGTTTTTTTTAATTTTTTATGAAACAAGTGTGTATATGTTGCATAAAATTGAATAAAAGTGCGATAGATTCATTGTATTTTATTATCAAAATTTGTTTACGTTTACGTTACGATACTTCAAAAGATTCGTGCTCGGCCTACAGATCCTGTTTATTACAGAAATCTGTGTTCAAACACGAAGTTCCTAAGTGTATCCTTTACTGAGATCCAGTAACGTCCTGGAGATCATCAGACGCTTACCGTTATAATTATGGGTATAGGCTACTATTCCAAACGTACAATAAAAATATAAGTTCGATATAAGTGAAAATAAAAACTAACAACTACCAACTTACATTGCATGAAAACGACATTTTTTTATGTACAACATACTTGTCATGTAAATTGTTCCTATTTTAAAGCTCAGCATTGATAGAAAAGTATACAGTTACATCTAGACATATTTTTAATAAATAATCGATGGATCGCATCATTTTCTGTAAGAGCTAAAAAACGAAAAGAAAAAATATTTTGCTTTCAATAAGTAACCAATAATACCAAATGTCAATCGTCTTGAAAATATGTAGCATACTGAAATATGCAACATACTGAAATAATGTGAAGCTTTGCTCTGAAAACTACAAAGTTTTCAGTCATCTAATTCTACTGAGCTGGATTTATAAGATTCTGAAAATGCTATAAAACGAAGTTCTTTATCTAATGAAATTTCAGTACCCTCTCCCCCCTACTACGATAATTTAAATCGGATGATGCAGTTTCTTTTGAGCTAATATTCAACGAAACATGGAAATCTGTATTAATTTTTTGAATGTGTCTCGCTTTTGGCTCATGGAGACTTTTCTGTTTAACCGAAATTTTAGTGAGGCCTGAAGGGCTGGAGGCCCTTACATAAAAGGAACTCGGAACAGGGCATGTTTTTTTTAAGGTAACACAAATATAGCCCGCCTGCTGGTGCTAAGCGGTTATCGTAACCTATGGACGCTTGCAACACCAGAGGCACCACTCGCGCGTTGCAGACCGCGACCCTACTCAATACTTAAATATTTATTGAAATTAAATTTATACCCTACTATTAGCGTCGTGTTAGCACCCGTACTGCTAACACGACGCTTCCCCAAGGAGCACTGGTGACCTTGCTCACCGGTAGGAACATAACACTCCTAAATAGTGTTATTTGGCTATGATATTCTGCAAGGTGGAGGTACTTCCCCATTCGGGCAGCTCCACTTTTGTACGGAAAGTCCCGCTACCTAGTAGTATCTACTAGTACCTAGTACCAACCTCTCTTAAAATGATTAAATAAAATATAAATTTATATTATAAATGTAAATATAATACGTGAATAGAAAACTTTGTACCCCTTTTTAAGCATATTGCGCATACGGAGGAGTGTGAGATTTGCCATAGTTTAAGTTTATGCGGAGAAGGAGTGCAGAAGGTTAAAAATTAATAATATTACGGTCGAATTTCGACCACTAGGTGGGTGGGTGGGTGGTTTTATTTACATAATATGTAAAAATTCATAATCTATGTACCAGATTGCATTGAGTTACTTTAAAAATATACAAAAATACATAGTCTACATTTCAATTTCTCCGCTCAAGTAATTTACAATGTAGATGGATCAACGCTAGGATTTATCTGTGCGATGCATATAAACTACGGCGACTAGTGACTCAGTGTAGTAACGCTTAAGAAGGTCCTTGCTCCACAATCATCCACTTTGTCCACGGTTTCCATCTGTTTGTAATTCCTAGGACTTTTCCTAGAATTGGTCCGGGTTTAAAGATGTTTCGCTTATCTTTCCGTTCCTCTTCATTACAGGGATTTGGAAACTTCCGAGTGATGTTTATCGTGGATTTATCTTTGTAAACATAAATACGTCGTGAAGATATAGGGGGCAAACGTACATGCGGGTCACCTAGTGATGAGCGGTGGTGAGCGATCTATGCTATCCATGAAAATCTGAAATATATTATCAGAAGAGTCACTGATGCGTTGCCTACTTTTAGGGGGACAGAGGAGGAAAGTTTATGGGAAGGGTGGAGGAACGGGGAGAAGGGAGTTGAGTTTCCAGTACTTAATCATTAATTGTATTGTCGTTATTTCCTTAAATTTCTAGACTGGAGTGAAAATTCAACAGGATATTTTTTTATACAGTGCGCAAAATTTGCAGAGTGATTCAGTCTTTGTTCCTAAATGAAACCGCAGTATTGGGATACACTTGAAAACAAAACGAAAACTCGACTTAGGATGGGGGGGACACGCATAATTTACTAGCGTAAGCCATACAAAATATTTTTTTATTTTGTTTTGGATTGAATTTTAGTACTGCGATTGTATTTAGGAACAGAGACTGAATCACTCTATAAATTAAGCGCACTACATAAAAAAATATCCTGTATAATACTGATTCATCCATTTTGATCTCATCCTTGATTCAAAGTAACCCTACTCCACATGCCGTTGGACTTAGAACCTGATTCATTTGCATCTATCTCCCCACGGGGTCAGTGAGACTTTTATGAGGGCTTTGACTCGGTTCACTACTACGATTGTCTCTTTACGTAAGAGCTGCAGTTAATTTGCGGGTAGTTTAGTTGAAGAGTTTAAAACACGCTTTGTTGAAGTTTGATCTTTGACGAAATGAGTTTTTAACTTCAAGATAGTCAAGAACTTTGTAATTCAAAGACGTATTTAAGAGCATCTTAAGGCGCTGATCAACCTGAGCATGTTACATACATTTTGTATGTTACATTCTAGCGAATATTACATACAAAATTTTAAAACAGCCAATGATTTGTTATAAGAGAACGCTTAGGTTTATCAGCACCTTTACAAGTGGGTTGATATTTCCACAGCTACTTTGGACCTGACTCAGGTTATTGAAATTCGCTGCTTCGATAATAGTTTCTCAAGCAGTGCGTAACTCTTCATATAAATATTACGCGACTTAATAGCCAACTGTGCACGCATTTCTATACATTACCGAACGTTAGACCCGGCCGAGTCACACCGGAATGGCAGCGGCCGGCAGCGACGCGGCGAGCACTTTCAGTGTGAAATACTTTTACCTAAACTTTATCTACATACTTAAAAGACCAGTATCGCTTGAAAAGCTTGAAAGGGCGCGTGGCCGCCCGCGCCGACGCGAGCGGCCGCGCGCCGCGCCTCGGGCGGCTGCCCGCTCCTCACCCCTGCAACACTGAGCGCACCATTTCTCTGTAGTCAAGATGAGACTAGGCGCGTGGGGTCTGGAGGTCGCGCGAGGCCGCCAGCGACCGCCAGCGGCGACGCCGGGGGCCGCTGGCGACCGCTGGCGTCGCCGCCGGCGCCGGTCTCTGCCGGCCGCTTCTATTCCGGTGTGACTCAGCCCTTATCGTTTTTCTTTTTTTTAAAACATTGCCCCTCACTAGGATTTCTCCTGTATCGAGGGTACAGTTTACAAACGTACATGTCACATGCACACACAACCAGACCCGAAACAACTATCTGTAGATCATACAAATATTTGTTCCGTGCGGGGATCGAACCCGGCCGCGGCACGTAGCGCAGAAATCTAATTGCTTAGCCACTGCGCCAACCGTGTCGTCATCGTGGCAGTTGTTTGATCATGGCACACGGTCATTTAGCGAGATGCGCGGGGCCGACGCGACGCCGGGATATAAATAAATAGATAAATAATAGTAGATAGAGATAAATTCCGATCAACAATCAGCTTTAATCAAAGTAGGTATCTCTCCAATTTCTCAAATCGTTTAACATTGCAAATGAATATCAAATTGACAAACAAAAGGTACGTATCGTATTTTATGTTCAATCGCTTTTTAGCACCGCATTGAGCCGAACAAAACCGCAAAGGCATTAATTACGCTGTCACCGAATTCTGTGAGAGAACACGAATACACACCATAAATATTTTATTCGCTTTTGATTTGTTCGCGTAATGTGAATATTTATGTAAATAGGGGTAGAGTGCGGACACTGAAGAAGTAGAAACAGAAGGTTTACTCGATAATTATCATCAAATTACCTTTTTCATAAAGGTAGATATCAAGCAAAATCCTGCTTTAAAAGGTAACTAGATAATAGGCAAATCTATTGTCTTTGCTCTGGGTACCGATTTTATTTTGTTCGACATCTATGCGAGGTTGGATTTTAAATGCAATCGAGTAACCGGACAGATGACGCTCATGCTCATTGTGGGTCATCTGCATAGATAGCTATTCTATTCTGCTAGCTATTCTATAAGAACATCTCACATTTCGATTCGAATCTCACTCATATTATCGGTTGATATTTGACATACGATAACTTAATAACAGAGCTGTGAACATGACAAGAGCATGGTCACAGCTCCCGTTATAAAGTTACACGTTTAGTAGCTCCGCTGGCATGTAATCATTGCTGACCTTTCTGCGAGACGTTTTTTGCCACAAATACAAAAATAGAATGATAGACATAGGTATTAAGAAGAGGACAGGTGCATAGACAGAGAAGACATTTTTCTTAGGACCATCCTAAGAAAAATGTCTTCTCTGTCTATGCACCTGTAAAAAAAAGTACCTACGTTAAAGTTTTTTTCTAAAAAAGAAAAAAACTTTTTTTAGAAAAGATAAAAAAGAAAAATAATAATATATACTGCACCAACGGAGCATCACCTTGCCTTTGACTATTCGGTGTGTGATTCGAGCTTGTCGCAAATGGGTGTCCAGCTCAGCATGTGCCAGGCAACACCTGACGCTGACATTCTGCTGGATCCCGGCACATGGCTGGTGGTAATGAACACTAGACACCTATTTATTGAGAGCTATGTCTATTATCTGCTTGATTTTTGAGTGAGATAGTAGAAATTAACCTTCTGCGTATTATTTTTGGTAAGTTGACGATGAATATTGTTGTTTACCCAACCACAACGATGCTGTAATGCTGGGATTTATTTCCCACCTTGGATTGGAATGACGAGTGACGGAAATAAACTTGACGTTGCAATGTTTTGGGTTATTATAATTATGACGTATTTGAATTGGATCCTGTAGAAGTCTATTTATAGATCCAAGACTGTGGGTGAAAGTCTTGTATTTAAATGGAGAGATTATCATAAATATCTCTACATAGTATAAAATAAAGTCGCTTTCCGCGTCTGTCTGTATATCCGCTAACTCCTCCTAAAGCACGCAACGGATTTTGATGCAGTTTTCAACATAATTTTGAGAATTTCTTCCGTAAGGTTTATATAATTAATCCTTTCATATTTAATATAAGGATAGTAGAGAAATTGGCGGGAGAAGGGGGCGGGTCGATGGTTGCACATAATTTGCTCAACATAGGTGTCGGTATAACTACTAACAGTACGGTTGTGAGAGAACGTTGCCGTAAACATCACATGGCAAACGAACTGGTGATCTCATTATGTTCTCATTTTTATAGTAACAAATAGGCTGCCGTGCACGTCCTCGTATAGATGTGTATGAGGCAACACCCATTAGACCAAGGTTACTTAAAGTGGGGTCCACGGACCCCTTAGGGGTCCGTAGCATGTATATCAGGGGTCCGCAGAAGGTCAGTTTGTAAACATCGCAAATGACATGCGCCTTGCTTTGTCGAAGGCAATCCCACAATTTAACGTTCTCATTGAGGCCAAACAGGAGCACCCTTCTCATTAACTTTGTAGTAAGTGTAATGAAAGTACCAATAAAAGTATTTTTTATTAATATGAATAAGGCTTTTTTTCATTTCCAAAAATATTTTAAATAAATAGACCGTAGACGTGAAAACTAAACATAACACTAGATTCACAACTGTTCAAGCATTCTTGACGAATAAAGAGCATTATTTTATTCGTCAAGAATGCTTGAACAGTTGAACCGCGTCCTTTCGTCCTCTCAAACTATCGCGCTTTTTTGCTCCGTGTTGTGAGCATGGATCACAGAACTTAGAGAGTAATGCAGGATCGATACTTTCGTATGAGAAAGTAATTTTAGAAAACTGACATTTACATAGCTCTGAGTGCCGTAAAATGAGACAGTGTAAGAACTGGGAAATTTAATTCAGATATTGGTTGTAAGTGACAATCGTAACGAAAACTTATAGGTACCATGGATTCAGTATTCACAAAATTAGAGTAAGTCTTTTCAAAAGATTTAAGACTTTGTTCGCATTTTTTATAACTAGTTAAAAAATCTACGATATAAACTGTGAAATATGTAGGTATTTGAAAGTGCCGATGCAAAATTCTCTCGTTGAGTGGTCCAAAATCGTGTACTAAATCCATGGTATCAGTTTTCGTTACGATGTCACACCCTGTATAGATAGTTTATATACAGGTTGAAATTTTCGAAGCGTACCTGGAGGAAAAGTACTCTAAATACTGAAGACAGCAAATTTTACTCAAAGGAAACATTCCTTTATTTTTAAAAAGAAACATAACTGCGTTTAAATATTATTGAAAATATTATCAGTCATTATCTTGGTCATTGTCAACCGTATTTAATATTGGGCGTAGAATCCGCTCGCGCATTCGCTGGGTCTCGAACAGGCCAAATATTAATAGCACCTGGAGGCCTAAAAAGGCCAGATTTAGCAATTCACCTACAAATCTCCATGGTAACTGTCGAACAGATGATTGCTGAATATGAACCTTACGCGTATGATATTAAGAGTCATCAATTAAGTGGATATTTTGACATTTGTAATATGAATCACATCATGATTCATTTCAAGCGCCGTTTTAAACCCCCAGTATTTCATCCACAATTATTACACGCCAGTACATTCTTACCTAGGGAAATATAACCGTGGAACTTTCTCTTGCTTGTCAAATGGCTCAAATAAATAAAAGGCAATTGTTGGGTCAATAAGCAAGGACTCAAAGGGCAGATAACTTTATCCGAGGGCATAAATTTAAATTTTTGACAGCTTTTCTATGCAAAATCTGTCAAGCGTCAAATAAAAATATATCTGGTGATTGAAAAATCGGGCCTTTATTGAAATAAACATGAAAAGAAGTGAGAACGTTCTCAATTGCAACAGATTTCTGATTCTGACATGAATAGTTTTTATTAGGGTCTTTCAGCGTATTTCGATTAAAGTTGTGTATTTCTATCGATTTCTATGCTTGAGGAGCCAGTGACCCGCCGCTAGTAAATAATTTGTGATAATAGAAACCAATTTTATTTCAATTACAGACACAAATAAACTGATAATAATTCTGAGAATTAACGATCATAAGTTATTTTTCACATCACGCAACCGAGTTGAATTCCAAGCTATTCATTTTTATGTTATTTATCGTGATATAGCTACAGTCATATAGGTATATAAGGTCTTATTTAAAAAATATTTTAAAGCTAGGCTCTATGAATGGTATAGAACATAGTATAGAATTCATTTCAAATGTTAAATTAAAACTGCAGTAGATTAATAAAACATTTAGACATTAAGATCGGGCGGCGCGGTGACGCGATGCGTGTGTGTCAGAGTAACCGAGCCCGCCAGGTCATGTGGTTGATCTCATGACCTGAGTGCCATTCATAATCATAGAGGAATAAACGCATTAAACCGAATTGGAATTACGGACACCTCTCTTTAGTGTTATATTTAATTATAATTATCAACATCGAATACCCTTTTGTTGATTGATATCAATGCCATCTAACGCATCCCAGTAGAACTAAATTATTATTTTCGTTCTAAAACCTTCATATTTTAAAAATATTTCTTTGTGTGATTAACAATAATAACATTTATAATCTTAATAGTAGGACGTAGGATTATTTGCAAAAAGAAAAAAATAACAAAAGAAAAATGCATTTTAAAAGTCGTTTATTATGAAAATATTATAACGTTATTTGCCAGTAATCCACCCACTGAAGCAGAGATGCTTTATAACATTAATAATGCAGGATGAAAAAATATCCATAATCGAGTAGAAAGCCATTTTTACTCTGCTCGCTCCCATGAGACGAGGAGATAAATAGATGATGAAAAAATGCCTTTATGCGCTCAATCAGGGATGAATTATTTAATAAGCATAAAAATAAGCACGTTTGAGTATCGTATTCGCAATTTTCAACTTTATGATCAGGAAATAAAGTTCTTTATCAATTGGTTAGTTCAGCGTATTATTGATATTACCATACAGCTGGTAAGGAGGTGTATTTACGTTAAAAATGTGGGCTTCGTAACTTTTTGTGATCAAGAGAAATTATCATAAAAAAGTGCCTATTTTTATTTGGTTTGGTAATTATTTAACAGATCGTGTTCGAAATACTACACTGCGCTCCAAAACACAAATACTGACGTAGCTCATAAAGTTGGAAAATTAAAGTGTCTGCTGGATGCCTGATGTGGTGTTGGCCAAGGTAACCACTAAGTGGACCCCTGATATGACGAGAAGGCGACGCGGCAGACCACGAAAGAGATGGGGGGACCATAGACGTAGGAGGGAAGCGAAAATATCCTAAGTCTATGGGCGGGACGAACTTGATAAAACTAATAATGAATGGTTCACACTGGCTCTAGACCGAAAAGCCTGGAAATCATGAGGGGAGGCCTTTTTCCAGCAGTAGGATGACGCGGGTTAAGACTAACAGTAATTATTTAACAAAACTTCATGTCCATTCTATTATTTAGATTCTGAAGACTTATAAAAAACAACTTAGATAAAAATAGTCAAAGTCAAGTAAGTTGCATAGTGCGGCTTCAATTTATTACGTGTATGTTTTTTATCTGAGACCTAAAATTCAGCATTGCATTTTTGGAAAAGCCATGCCTTGCAAAAATACTGGGACAAACTTATCCCACCATTACGGGTTACTTACACTTTAATAAAAGCTTATCAGTCACTTGCAGGATGGTCGTTATTTTGTGTCTCACTATACCAATTTATTTCGTGCTTACGAGGCAATACGAGGATTTTGCCGATGCTGGCGTAGTCTCAATTTGTTCTTTTAAATTTATATAACCCTGTAATTGCCTTCCTTTCCTATTTCTATGTATAGAAAGAAGAAAGAAAGAAAATCAATTTATATTTTGCACACAGGACACCGAGCATGCACACATAACAAACATAAAAAAAACACACATATATAGGGTTTAAACAAGTGATTTTAAGGCTTCTTTGCTAAAGAACAATTATTAACAATTATTACAAGATTATTAACTTTTCTTCTTATTTTTTTATAGTATACGGTGCAAACAAGCTTGCGGTTCACCTGATGGTAAGTGATCAACACCGCCCGTTGAACATCCGCAACTGGAGGAGTCGCCGATGCGTTGCCGACCGTATGAAAATGGACAGAACAATAATTCTAGGAATCAAATCAAAATCCAATTTTGAATTGTGATCAAGCATAAATATGGATTTAATACAAGTACTTGACTCCAATGCCATTTTTAAAAGGATTTAATTCTGATTCCAACGAATACCAGTACATTTTCAATAAAAATGCCGCTGTAGTTGCTCCCGTCTGCAATTTCCATTTTCCAATTACATTCTGAGGATAATTTCGGCTCACATATTTAATTTCAATGTCACGTTAAATATTGTAATAGCTTGTATTTTTTATACCTGTTTTGATATCTCAAAAAATATTTGTTTCTTAGAAATAGCTGTTTATAGAGACTATTAATTCATTTGAAAGTTGATTAAGATCTGGCAATAGAAAACAGATCTAAGATCTTATAACTAAGTTACTAAGAAGTTATTGTTTTGTCTCGAATTGCCCCAAGTTGAGCCAAATTCATTTGAAAGCGACCTTCATTACTTGATACTAATCTAAGTCATCGTCGGCCAATTATAACTTTTCTTTTGATCTGTGCTATTGTTGTTATAATAATTATGTTGTTCCATTTTAATTTATTATTCTCTTGTTCTAACATAGTTTTTTCTACATTACTTACTTACTTTCTTACTAACATTACTATGGACTTTTGTCTGATATTAAAGATTAATTACTTATTTAAACGTTTTTAACCCCCGATAAAAAAGAGGGGTGCTATAAGTTTGTAGTGTGTATCTGTGTATCTGTCTGTGGCATCGTAGCTCCAAAACGGATAGCCCGATTTCAATGCAGTTTTATTAATTGAAAGCTAGTTTAATCGGGTGTCATCTTAGGTATGTTTCATGAAAATCTGTTCAGCCGTCCAAAAGTTACAGCTCTTTTTCTAGTTGGAGTCGGGGGTTTTTGACGGTTACGTTAAAGACCATTATATTTCAGGCTAAAAGCCAAAGACCAAAATACATCCTTTGCACCACAAAGATGAAGACGAAAAGGCAAATGAGTAAACACGTAGCGGAGCCGTTTTTGCTACGACATCGTAGCCGGAGCGCGGCGTAGCAAAGAAGTCAGCTACGCCGTAGCATCCACGAAGGCATAATAATTTTATTTCTTACAGCCGAACAATAGATGAATTAATACATACGCATTTATTTTTTAGAATATGTTGTTATTCATGGCTTTTTTAAGTTAATTTATAGGTATACCATCTGTACTTGTTTTTAAAATAAGTGTGAAAAAAATAAACTTCGATTGCGTACAATAAAACTACTTAACTGTTTTTCTTCAATTATTGGCGGTGTAGCAATGGCCACTGCTTTTTATCCTTACATCTACCTTATTTTCGACCACCGCACTCTTTTTTTATTTCTGAGAAACTTCAGGAGTTCTTTGCAACCTAAAAAGCTATCGTTCCCCGAAATCAAATCTTAGCAGAGGTATAATCATGCGGGGTCGGTTTTTAAAAGGTCAAGTACGAAAATGTAAATAGGATAGGACACACAATACAGTTATACATTCCTATACATTTCGTATTTCTAAACCTAAGTAAGTCCGGATTGATTTTGTTTCGAACCCAGAACAAGTACGGGCCGAGCACGAATGTTTTGACGTATAGTAACGTAAACGTAAGCAAATTTTGATTATAAAATACGATGAATCTATCTCATTTTTGTTCAATTTTATGCAACAAACACACTTGTTTCATGAAAATGTAAAAATATTGTATGTATTTCCATGGTATTTCCAAAAAATATCACAGACAACAATGGATCTAATATGTTAGTAATGGTAGTGTAAATGTGACAAAGGGACTGGTATACAGGGTGTCTCAAAAACCTTATTTTACTGATAACTACTGCGGCTATCTGGCCTATCACGTTTTACCGGCTTGAAGTTGATTTTTGGGACACCTGTATACATCTATACTGATATTATAAAGAGGTAAAATTTATCTGCTTTTTGAATTTTCATATAAAGCTACACTATCCCTGAGTGATAAAGGCTATATTTGATTGTGATAAAAATAAAACGCGCGGATGAAACCGCGGCAACAGCTAGTGTAGTATAAAAGCCCCGTAATTAAATAAATAAAACAAAAACAACAACAAAGAGGCTAGGAGCCTTTTAGCCTTGATACTGTCTGCCAGACTCATCAATAAGACGGACGTCGGAAAACCTCTTAGTGAAAAGCTAAAAGGCTAACCACACTCAGATCCCGAAACTAGAAGGAAATAAATTAAAAATGCTATTAAAAATTAAAAATTAGAATTATTAGAAATTAATTATTTGCTACTTATTTATAATGATTTATACTTGTAATTTTATTTTATTCTACTACTCAAATTAAATTATACTAAGTTGTTAAAATTGTTGTGCCCGACAGGGTCCATGTGAACATATATTATAATTATTATTATGAAGATCTTGTAAAACACATGTGATATGCAATAAAGAATTGAATTGAATTGAAAGTATAAAATAATTTTCCTAATAAACTTAACAACTTCTGAAGTCGGGGCCTTTAATTCTTCAATGCACCTTGGCAGTGGCACCGACTTCAGAAGCTGTCAAATTTTTTAAGACAATTATTTTATACTTTTTAGATTTTAGAGGTCGGATTTTACTTTTTTTTAAAGTTTATCTTATGTTTCACGCCCAGCTGTCCTGTAAACGCAACGTAAGAGCTCTATAGTACGAATTTTAATTTTTAACTTAGCTCAGACTTCACTTAAACTTTGCTAAACTTATTTATCTGCTTAGCTTATACTTTGATTTGAAATTCATAGAAATTGTGCTGAGTATACGCTAAGACCGACAAAGTCTAAAAGTCAATAAAGAAAGTACCTAATTCGAAAGCAAAGTCTGTACAATGTCTAAGTACGCTCTATACCTTTTCAGGAATTGTACTCATATCTCCCACATAATGCGTCTCATTTGCCGACGCCCCCGTGCCCCTCACCCCCCAACCCTTCTCGAACATCCCTGCAAACTCGGTCAAGGGTAAGAGGGTAAACTTATTATTGTATTAGTATTGGGATAACACAGGTATACGTTGTATATCTAACGGATAATTAATTTGTTTAACTGAGCGTATGTTTGTGTTCAAAAGTTTACATTTTAGGGCTTTTGCGGAAGGCCTTACATAATCGATAGTTTAGGCAAGGTGAACAGGTGCCGTCTGTCGGGCGGTTACAAACGTGTTGTGCTGTGTGTGAAAGACGAAGACTTCTATAGAATATTAAGACCAGAAGAGGGAAAATGATAGGCGACCTACGTCAGGATACCTTTATGAAAACATTATGGAAGGCAAGGTAGGAGGAAAGAGAGAAAAAGAAAGACATAATGCTACCGATAAACTCTTACGACTTTTTACCCGACTGTGCCAGAAGGAGGGTTATGTTTTTCGAGTGTAGGTATGTATATAATATTTCTTTGTGACGCTCTGTAGCCTAAACGGCTTGATGGATTTGAAAGGTGTCGTCAGATTTGTCTTAATTGTGAGAGTGACACTGGCTATATCAAAACTATAAAAAAAATTATGGCCGTATATGGCGCCATATTATGTATTTAAAAAAAAAAATCCGCATAACCTGTCGTATTTTGTATCAAAATAAAGGGTTTTATAAATAGCTTACAAAAAGATATATACAAGTTATAAGTTCCATAAACATTAAATTATTTACAACTTATAAGTTATAATATTTAAAAATATATGTTTAATGTAATTTGGAACGAGAAATGGTAACTAAAAGTGTAAAATAAAAAAGTTAATTAAAAAAAACAAAATACCCGATTGCTTAAACAGTGAACTTTAAATAAAAACTGAAGCTAATGTGGAACATAGCGACTTTAACATTCGGGATCCAATAAAAATCGACACCAGCTCAAATCTTCCAAATAATGGGTCCCCACTGTTAAAATCGCTATGTTCCACATTAGTTCTACTGGACTTGTTTTTTCTTTTCAGTTTTTATTTAAACTTCACTTTCTTAATTAAAATTTTGCATGCTCATAGGCTGAATGTGGTGGAACTAATTCATTATGTGACATCTTATGTAAACCCATATTATGCGAATAAAGAATTGAATTGAATTGAATTGAATTAAAAGTCGGGTTTTTTTTATTTTATTCATTAACTTTTTTGCAACTTGCGACAAGACCAAAGAGCAATTAATTAACACGACTTTACGGAGTGTTTAAACAACTGTATTATTAATTAAATATATTGCAAAACACGCGGCGTGGGCGCGTGTTACGCGTGGCTCTAGTAATGTAAGTCACAGTAAATATTGCTGTTGATCGGAAGGCTGCACGTGTAAGTTATATGTTAAGGAGCGATATGGATTCATAGCGATTCATATGGAGCGATATGCAGCATGAATTACTAATTAATACCTTACGTAAGTGCGACGGAATAAATCGAGAATATATTCATACTAGCTGAGCCCGCGACAGACCGCTTGGAATTAAAAAAATAATAATATTGCGCTATACCCTATTTCTTTTTTTTTCTAAAATAAAAGTAGCCTATGTTACTCCTTATAACAACAGCTATCTGCCAGTGAAAGTTCTGTCAAAATGAACATAAGTTAATGAGGAAAAAAAAAAACAGTATTAAGTATTTATAATTTTATTCATTACGTTTTTCCTAGTCTTTTTGGTTACAAAAATGCTTCGACAGAAATTTATTAGGGCGAAAGCACATTTATCATCATCGATTCGCTTTTATCCAATCCGTAGCCTTTTACTCTTTCGCATGAGAGCGTGCAAGCGATTGACGCTCAATGTGACATATTTACGCATTTCTACGCGTTTACGCATGTTTACGCTTTACGCACACGTAAGCATAATCGTTGTACTTTGTACTGATAAGCACAAATAAAAGTATTTTATAAAGTATCCAAGCTGAATGAGGGTAGACCCTGACAAGTGTATTTCCGTCCTGTACCAGTAAATGATTATTATTAGAAGCTATAAGATACACTTAAAAACATAATATGGATAAAGGTTATTATAAGATTTTTGGAAACTTTCTTCTACCTATTTACTCAAAACCGATTTACATTAACAATAGGTAACTATTAAAGGTCATACACGCGCACGCACTTGCTACTTATAATACCTGTAACGCAGACTTTTTGCAGCGACGATTGAGCTTATAGAATTCTATGGAACAATGCACACGGTGAACAAAGTCCGCCGGCAAATAAACCGCTAGTGCTCTGGCGGCGGACGACGCGACGGCAGACAATTATGTCCGCGGTCTGCGCCGCGCCTAAGCGATTCAGTACCAAACAAAGTATTGCTGACAGGTATGTATGATTTTAGCAGACAAATCAATACGCTACGCATAAGTGTATGACCACCTTAAGCTATCTAATTTAAGTCAATTTAGGGTTATTTTCACGAACAGTTTAACATAATCTATATAAGAGAAAACTTTGTACCCCTTTTTAAACATATTGCGCGCATGGAGGAGTGTGAGTTATGGTATAGTTAAAGTTCATATGGAAAAGGAGTGCAGATAGCTAAAATTATGGTCGAATTTCGACCACAGGACGGCCACTAGTATGTATAGAATGAAAACGGATGGTGTACGCTTACAAAAGTTCATGTTAAACAACAGTTTTAAAACTTAAACGTTTGTTATATTGTCGGTGAACTTAGGCCTCAGTAAAGTTTAATCAAAAATATCTATCATGGATGTTGTCTTCTGGGTTTTTTTTTTGTAACATGGCATATTTAGTGGGATATCTTGGACTGGATCCAGTCTTTGAAGGAGTAGACCCTGCTATAGACGTCGGGGTAGCCGCGAGCGCAGGGCATGCCCCAGGACACCACGCCCACAACACTGTTGCCTGCCACGAGAGGACCTCCGGAATCTCCCTGAAAAGGTGGCGAAATTAAAACCGTTAAAAAATTCATACACATTCCAATTCAAGCCTTCCAGTCCAGGAAAGTTATTCTGTATGGATATCTCGAATCTCGATTCGAATCTCACTCTTAATGTCGGTTGATATTTGACAAGTTGTCATACGATAATAAACGTTTAACCATATTTTTGTTTTTCTTTTGTTTTTTTTTTTTTTTTTTTTGTCCTTTTGTAATTTTATTTGTTTCTGGCGAGTCCAGAATAAAACTGTTTTCTTTCTTTCTTTCTTTCCATAGAAATAATAAGTAGGGCTCCCCTTAGTTAATAAGTCTATGCGTTTAACTTAATAACAGCGCCCCAAGTCTGCTATTTCAATTGTGTAAAAATGGTCTCGTAATTGTTGATTTTTGTCGTTCAACTTTTTTTGACTTCGATTGCGTAGGTAATATAGAGATTTATAAAGAGACTGACAATGTACGCGTATTTTTATCTGAAATGTATTTTCAGTTCTATTCTATTCGGCGATATTGAAAGTCGCCACATGATACTCGTGTTAATATCCGTTTGTCACATCGCCGTATTATGTTTCGACGAAATATTGGTCCCTAAAATATAAATGATTCTTTGCAGAGACCATTAGGTATATAACAAAGCGTTTTGTAAGGGGAATATACCTAACAATAAAGTAACATTTATTTTAATTATAACAAATGCAATTTAACGAAAGAGTCTCCTCCACCGTGAGATCCTCTGATTACCTATATCGTCAAAGTCAAAGAATTTATTAGTTTGAGTTTTGGTGATATTGTAGTAAGTCCTTTGAGGTCTTATTATTATTTTATGGCAACTCAAACATCTACCCATTAGCACACACTATATAACAATAATAAAGAATAAGAACAATTACATACAATTTAATAACAAAGCCACCATTGCAATGTCAATTCTGAATGGTATAGTAGCACTTGTCAAATTCGATTCAAGGAATGAGTCTCCACCATGAAATCGTCTGGCACACCCTGGGCAGTTAGCCTCGGTACCATTGCTAACTGGCAAGTCTTTCCATTACGGCATGAGAAAGAAAGAAAGAAAAAGTTTTTATATTTACGCCCAGTATGACGCACGAAACTTAACTAAACCTTTCGCCAAGACCACTTAATACTAAACCATTGTTCTGCTAAACATAATAAAATAAAATAATGAGCGATTCTTATTTGATGTTTCGTGCCGACTCAACGGAAGAAGTAGATACTAATGCGATAATTTCGTCGCCAGGGCATAATCCAAAGGATTCCTTTGGAATATGCCCCGGCCACGAAATTTTACACGGTTAGTCGGAAGGGGTATAGCCGAGATTGGGTTATGTACTCATCATTATATATGAACCGCTTTTAATAAGGGAAAAAACCTGAAATCTGTATTATTTAATTAGATATTTGTATGAAACAGCTGACCAAACCATAGGCTTAGAACTAAATCTATGGATCAAACGGTGTTAAAAATTAATCATATTAAAAGGGCCGATGTGCTGCTTTAATAGGGCAATTGCCTTCGGTGTTCAAACAACACCCGCTTGCAACCAACATATTTGATAATAGTCCGAGAGACCGATTGCAGGCCAAAAAAAGATTTATAACTATGTTTCTTTACTCACATGACAAGCTCCTTCACCAGATTTAGTGAGGGAACAGATCTGTGTGCTATAGACTGGGTTGAAGCTGTTGTAGTAGTCCTGGCATCTCTCCACGCTCAGTGACGTCAGGTTGATCATCTGCAGATGAACGGGCAGCGTGCCGGGGTACTAGAAAATAATTACTATTATAGTACATTCTTCACTATTGTTATGTGCTGAGTTGGTAACCAATTTGGTACTGGCATGCCGACAGCACATGTAATTTTTTTTTCTGTATTTGTGCATTCTGTTGTAAAATGTCTAGTCCGAATAAATGTATTGTCCTTCTCTCTTTCCTTCTTTCTATTCAGTAATCTGTAATCAAGGTGTGTTAAGTTAAATATGACCGGATTAAGTAGGACGTTGGCAACCCTGGGAAGTGAAGGGTGCTACGGGGTACTAATGACACAATTAGGGAGTCCTTCAAATGTGCCACGAATAATAATTGAAGGGTATGCTCTATGTAACTAAGCAACGCTTGTTTTGTCGAAATTATGTGGCGGTTATTTTTTATAGTAAGGATTAATTGTTGTTTATCCTAATGCCACGCAAAGCCTTATAAAACTTTGCTTTTAAATTATGGATATCACTAAAAATATACATCCAAAGCAACATTAGACGACAAAACATTTAATTATGTTTTGATTCGTATTAATTACTGTATTGATTAAAAGCACTAAAACCTCGGCATTGATCATGAATAGAAAGGTACCATTGTTTATTTTGTTTCTTGTTTGTTAACTCTCAAACACTAGTTAATACAAACAATAATAACTTTAACTCGATGAAATAGGGAGTAATTCCTTAATTATTGTGTATTCATAATACTTAATTGAAAAAATACAGGTAAGGTAATTAAATAAGGTTCATTAGACCGAATCAGGCATTTTTTATTTGAATACCACTAACAGATCGAGCCAACGAATGCGAAGGAATGCTAGCGAGCAGCAGGGTAATCACGATGCACGCTCGAAATCTAAATCGATTCAATTTTGATAGTTCAACAATGTAAAATGCGGCGTATGCTTTAAAAAATATTCTGAACGACATTTCGAATAAAACAATGTATATCCCGATTACGAGTGGGGTATCACCAATGTACCGACAACGCGCGGAGTAGTCCGAACGCGAACGAAGGCCTTCGTGTGTGGTCGCTTGCTTCCGCTGCCCCCCTCTATACGACTCCCATACATGACTTTTACCCCCCATGGCTCCTTCTGGGAGAACAATTAGGTGAAAATCCAAAATGAACACTTGTATGGCGGCCATCTTGAAAAATGGCGGAAAAAAAAATTTGATCCTGGATTATGAATCGGTGTCCCCGATAACCCCCGGACGCCAATTTTCAGCCGGCTCGGACCATATTTTTTTTGGCCGCCATTTTGAATCCGCCATCTTGGATTTTTATGACCCCCACCGGAAAGCCCCCGTCGTCCTCTAACTAATAATAATTGTTCACTCGCATTGGTTCGCTTTTTTCCACATGGTATAAAAGGAACAGAACATAATCAGGTGAAGGAATTTCCCCTTGATCGTATTGGTAACACATTTGCATTTCATTTTAAGCTAAAGAGAATTATTTTCAGCTCGTTGATTTAACTCTCGCCTGTGGATTAAAAAGGAAATAAACGCTGATTGCTTAATTTCCCGATCAAGTTTAGGCTATTTATATCTCTTTAATATTAGGATTTTACTAAATAGAATAGAATACAAAAACTCTTTATTGTACACCTGATAAAAAAGGAGTAATCAACATAAGAATTAGGTACAATTAATCATTTTAAGATTGTACAATGGGTGGTCTTATCGCAATCGGCGATTTCTTACGGACAACCTTACCTTGATTTTATTTATTTACTGTTTTGTTTTTTATATTCTCAGTTTAAATGTTATTTGTTTTCATTGCATAGCATTGTCATTCAACGTGGCAATGCTGCCAGTCTTCTGGGCACGCTACTATTTGACAGTGATGAGGAGGAGTACTATGACGCCTAAGGGCTCAGTTTCATATTTGTATTTTTATTTTATGTTTTAAATAAATAGGCTGTGTACATAGTTAAGTTTAGTCGGTAAATAAAGTTTATTTGCATTTATGAAGATAATACATATATTATTTTTAACTTACCGAAAGTCTTCCCCATCCACTCAGCATTAGTTCCTCTCCAGCTCCAGTATTGTGGTTAGGCAGCTGTATCGGCTGCACGCGGTCATTAAACTGTATGTCCCGGTTGACCCTGATGAGGCTCACGTCGTTAATGATGGAAGAGCTGTTGTAGTCCTGGCGGATGGTGATGGAGTCCACCGCGTAGCGATCACCACCGATGAGACGGTTGTTCGTGCCTACTACCACGAACATCGTGTACTTGGACTGGCTAGAAGGGAGATAGACATAAGGTAAAGCCTCGTATTCACTAGGGGACAAATGTCCCGCGACACGTGTCACTAGCGATATCGGGCGACAAGACAAGTCTGCCAATATCACGCGACTTGTGTCGACGTGTCATTTCATTTGAGAGTTTAATCTTCGTATTTACTAGGGGGACAAATGTCCCACGACACATGTTGCTAGAGATGTCAGGTGAGTCGAGTGCTTTATTGCACGTTTTAAATAAGTCTTGGTTGTATGCAGCCGAGTATTTTAACATAACATAACCTAAGAACTATACAAAAAAAAGACATTTCACAAAATAGCGAAGTAAAAAACAAAATGTTCCAAGGATTCCAAAAATTAAACAACTAAACGTGTATGAAAATAAACAGAACAAAGGTTCGAGGTCAGTACCGCAGGGATAACATACAAATACAATATTATGTAATGTTATGACTACCTCGCTCCCTCGCTAAAGGTTAAATAGAACAAGCCAGAATATCAACTATAGTTGTATGTATACCTAAAGGATGCGCACACATCCAGGCGA
Source organism: Allophyes oxyacanthae (assembly GCA_932294325.1). NCBI lineage: Eukaryota > Metazoa > Arthropoda > Insecta > Lepidoptera > Noctuidae > Allophyes > Allophyes oxyacanthae. Next base: position 15,273,927 of record OW028611.1, read on the forward strand.
AAGTTTTCGGAGCTTTCGAAAAAAATATGCATATATATTATTATCTATATATTTCTTAGTTCAGATCAGTATGTATGGACAGTTGGCCAAAGAATTGGCTTACCACGTTAAGATTTAAATTTGTTTGCATGCCATAAAAGGTTACTTTATTCTTTTTCAAAATAATGAAGTTTCAATTTTAGTGATGGATTCATTTGATAGGAAAGTCCTGTTAAAATTGATAGACTATTTTTGGTTGACCGTACATGTACAGCATACGAACACGGAGCAACCACCATCTGATCTCTTGCAATATTTTTTTAATTAGTCCTCTCCTTCTTCTTCAATCGGTCCCTCATTACTGAGGATCGTGGTCACTGGACCCCTTTAAACGGACAATCTGCCTCCATCTACTCCGGTCCGAAGTTGCCATCACCACCTGCTGAAATTTGCTTGAGGAGATAGCCTCTTTTACTTGGTCGGACCATCGTGTTGGCGATCGGCCTCGCGCTCGCTTGCCTTCTGTATTACCAACAATGACCAGCTTTTCAAGGCTGCTATCTCCTCTTCGCATTATGTGGCCGAAATAGAGTGATTCAGTGTCCGTTCCCAAATGCCACCGCTGTACTAAAATTCACACCAAAACTAAATAAAAATTTGATTTTGTATGGCTTGCACTAGTAAATTATGCGCGTCTCCCATAATAAGGCGATACTGTTGTTGCATTTAGGAACAGTGACTGAATCACTCAAAAAATTATGCGCACTACATAAAAAAATATCCTGTATTGCTTGTCCTGTAATCGGGTTGTACAATCAAGTTTGGTCTAGCAACGCAACCCATATTAGGATTCACGCTGGGAGATAATTTCATTTAGGGTCACCGTCATCGAAACAGATGAGGAGGACATTATATCCATACTTCCATACGAATATTATAATACCGAAAGTGTATGTGTTTGTTTGTTTCTTCTTGACGCTTTAACTACTGAACCGATAGTTTTTTAAAACGGTTTTATTAGCTTCACTTGTAACTAACTAACTGAGGGGCTCGTAGCTACATAGCTACCGCGCAGATCAGTCGATTGGCGAGGTTAAGCTGCGGTTGCCGCGGTCAGTCCGTGGATGGGTGACCTTTTTTTCGAACATCGAGACCCCTCCGTGCTTCGGATAGCACGTTAAGCAGTTGGTCCCGGTTGTCATACGAATACCTTTGACAGTCGTTACGGGAGTCAGCAACCCAAAAAGTCTGACAACCGGTCTAACCTTAGGGTATCAGTGTCTCCCAGTAATTGGGTGGCGGAGGTCAGATGGCAGTCGCTCCGTATAAAATACTGTTACTCAGCCGCATCTGGTTAGACTGGGAGCCGACCCCAACGTAGTTGGGATAAAGGTCAGGCAGATGATTGTAACTAACTAACTATGTAAAAAAATCTTGGAAGTTAAAGACCCACTTCCCCGGTTTCCGATTGAGCTGAAATTTTGCATACACATTTAGTTTGTGGATGGCAAAAGCGTTTTCTTTAGTTTTTTTTTATACTATAATATTTATTTAATACTTTACTTCGCGATTTACTACGCTTGTTTCATGTATACAGTGATACACCTCGGCCTGAATTAATGTATGTTTACCGTCAAGTTTACGAATCGTGAAGTTGACAAATGAGTGCCGACCTTTACGGTGCCGGTGTTAAGAGATGAAACCTTCGTAGGATATTGAATTAGCCGTCGTTCCTCTTTGCCCGTGAAAAATGACTTGCTTTTTTATTTAAGTGATTATAATTTTGATCCTATTATTTTTCTCTTGGTTACGAATAAATGACGTTATTATGTCGTCGTAAGAGGAAAGAAAGGATTTCATAATCTGAGTCATTATTTACTATGAAAACAACGAGGACGGATATGGATCCGTGCAGGTGTCGGTGTTATATCAATAAGGGCCAAATTCAATCCAGGTCAATATTTGGATAGGATATTAAGAGAGGTAGGGGCATAGTGGGACTTTTCATTCAAAATTGGAGTTGCCCGACTGGGGAATTACCTCCACCTTGCAGAATATCGTAGCCAAATAATATTGCTCTTTTGCAATGTTGTTTTCTTAACGGTGAGCAAGGTCGCCAGTGCTCTTTGCGTCGTGTTGGCAGCAGGGTGTACTGCCAACACGATGCAAGTAGTAGGGTCGGCAACGCGCGAGTGATGCCCCTAGTGTTGTAAGCATCCATAGGCTGCGGTAATCGCTTACCATCAGGCAGGCCGTATACTTGTTTGCCATTTTAGCCGTATAAAAGAAGTTTGGAAGTAATTTAACTATTTTACTGGTCTAGTGGTCGCAAGCACGTCCCAATAGCGGCTGCTGAGTGTGAGATCCTGGGACCGATTCATAAGTTGGGCCAAGTATTAAAAATTCTTAGAAGCAGCACGGAGTTTGAAATTGTGCCCGGTAGATAGCAATAGGCGTCCTTACAAGGGACCTAATAACAGCATCGGCGAAATGTGGATGTAGGACACCTTTGCCTAACCCTTTGGGGAATAAAGGTGGATGATATGTTGTGTTATGACAGAAGTTATATTAAAAACAAGCTATTTGATCTTTAGTGTTTACCCAAGAGTGCAATGAGCAGCCGTCAGCACCCATCGTTGGTTCAGGATCGATCCTCCGCAGAAGTGCGAGTTGAGGAAGGTCCTCAACGAAGCTTGGTAAGGTACTCGGCCATCTGGCGCGTCCGTCCCACCCACAATACGAGAACCAGGGAAGCTGAATACTCCAGGAAGTTCGAGTGGTGCCTGCTCCTCTATTTCAGGGACTTGTAGAATGAAACCTGAAAGAAGGTGATGATTTCAATGCTTCTTATTTTTTGATACAATCTCGTATAGGCCGCGTGGCCCATGACGTCATTTACAATTCATTTAAAATTTACATTTTTTTTTTTATTATTATTTTTTTATTACATTTATTATTAAGCCCCCGCCATTATTTGCATTTTTTTAAATCATCTGATTCGGCTATAATTTGTTTTTAGCGCGGGCCGACGGGCCTTAAGGTAAATATTAAGTAAAAATTCATGTTAACCCTTTGAGCGCCATGTCAGTCTTCAGTGATGAGATACTAGACATAAATCTATTATGTCTTGTTAGCGTTGACTGACGGGTTAAAGATATCCCAAGAGAAATTTCCTATCTTTCAAGTTGAGAAAAATGAGCCTAAATGCAAAATTAGGTACAAACATGACATGAACGCGGTGGCTGACAGATTATACTTATTTTATTGTTCACTGAACGACTTTACGTAGGCGACATATAGAAAGAAAGAAAGAAGTTTTATTCAGGACTAGCACAGGTAATAGAGGTTAGAGGGCCGAAGCCTGCCGGGGTCGCGGGACTTATCTCATTACCGTGACCCCGGAACGTAAAGGGCTATCGAAGGAACACCGTGGATTTTAGTCAGTACTAGTCTGACAGTCCCTCCCGCCCTGCCCGGGGTGGGAGGACTCATTTGATGATTTTACCACGCTAAAAAAAAAAAAAAAAAAAGCACAGGTGCAAAAAAGTACAAAAAACATCACTACAATGGTCCCATCAGAATACCAGCGCACTGACATTTTCCAAATGCCACAGCATTATGCTGAGATGGGGCAATTTTTGGTCTCATCTAGGTTGCTATAATTATTGTTTTTCTATGGAAATTTTTTTTTGTATTTTCATTTCTTCCTGGCGAGTCCAGAATAAAACTGTTTTCTTTCTTTTCTACAAAACAAAAAGAATAAAAATTAAGCAACCTGGAAGCGACCAAAAATGGCCCCATCTCCATCCACCATCCATCCATCATTCTCCATCTCATTCGCCATGTGGCGTATAAATATTTAATATTATGAAATTTTCAGAACTCTTGCCTATTATAGTTTTAGGAGCATTTTAATTAAAATTTAAATACATTTAAAATATTTAATTTCAGTTATTAATAAATAAGTTTTATGACCATTATGAATACAATATTGGTAATTTCAAATCATAATCCGTTTCATATAATTAATTATGTGTATTAATTGCAGACAGTTATTTCATGTCTGATTGTATGTGCTTGTGATATAATTGTGACAGTGAATGTACCCACAATACTCAAAAAATCAAAGCGTGAAAAGTACAAATTGCGCTTCAATGAGATTGAAATAACGAAAAGAAAAACACTCTTGACTCTGTATCCAGATGAATAGATTTTTCCATAGCAACAGTCCTTCGAAGCTTCCTCTCATAGTCACCCATTCAAGAGATAATTTATTTACAATGACGCACCGGTTTGGGGACAAACAGGACCTCATTAATATTGTTTGCAGTCAAATGGAAGGGACCAGCAAAAAGATACAACAATAGGCTCCCGTGACAATGTACTAAAATGATTATAATGATGAATGTCGGGTATTTCGTTTTGTTTATGTAGCAAGACTTTGTATAGCTATTAATTTTGCTTCACCGGCTTTGAACAAGGCTGTTTTTGATCTATACCTAACATTATTACTCATTATTACATCATGCTCAGATTTTACAAGTTTTGAATGCATTCAGGCGACAATTATTAGGCAAAACAAAATATTTAGTATACCAAAAATAACTTCCAAGTATTAAAATGAATATAGGCACTGTATAATTTAAGTTTGTAATTACATACTCAATTTAATCACTAATATAATAAATTACTCTGTCCTAATAATAATAATATAGATGCAATTAATCGCATTTTAATTATGTAAATATATACTACATACAAAATTTCAGACAGTGCCAGAGGGTCGCAGCGTGCAGAACGGAATCGTACGCCATTATCAACAAACCCGGGTAGAATTTAATTGAAAAGTTAGGTAAGCCATCCCGTCTTTTGTTTCGACTGTCGGTGGCAAAAGATATTAAATTTATAATTATGAAGTGGGTCGACACCATACACGTGTAGAGCATTCTAGGAAAACCTAGTTTCACTTATAAGGTTTCCGTGAATCACACATACTCAACAGAACGACCCACACGAATTTCATAGAAAAGATCCGCGTGCCGCGGGTTCGATCCCCGCACGGAACAAATATTTGTATGACCTACAAATAGTTGTTTCGGGTCTGGTTGTGTGTGCATGTGTGATATGTTTGTAAACTGTACCCTCGATACAGGAGAAATAATAGTGAGGGGCAATGTTTTAAAAAAAAAAGAGATAAAGAGATAGAAAAGATCAAAAATCTTACCATAAGCTTGGAAGAGCAGACAGGCGAAGATAATTTTATACATATTTATAAAACAAATACGTGTAATTTAAGTTAATTTCCCGACACGTCTGCGCTTACGCACTCAATAGCGCCCTTATATAAAACTATAACTAGATAAGCACTTATGATGATTATTTGTCTATTACAGCTATCAACGTTAACTATTGGACGGGTGTAAGAAACTTTGTTTTTCCGATACTTCACATATTTGCTGAAACACTTTAAAATTGTTATTTTTGTCTGTTTGTTTGACGCATTCAGTATAAATATTGACGACACGTGCCGCGTAAAGATACTTGAAGGTAATCATCTGAAGACTGGTTAATACCCTTTCTATTTACATTACAATTACCTATTGAAAATCTATGATTAGTAAAACAAATATTTAGACTACGGAGAGCAGAAAACTCTCGGAAGCTAAGTAGCTACAGCTAACTTTATAGGTATAGAAAAATATACATAATTTAAACTTTACTTTTTTTAACGTTACGTTAAGAAAAGTAAAAATCGACTTTTAAAATGTAAAAAATAATTTTCTTAAAAAACTTAACAGTTTCCGAAGTCGGGGCCTTTAATTCTTCAATGCACCTAGCTTGGCAGTGGCACCGACTTCAGAAGCTGTTAAGATTTTAAAGAAAATTGTTTTATACTTTTTAGTTTTTTGAAGTCGGTTTTTACTTATTTTTGAAGTTTATTTTATATTTATATTATGAGTGGCATAAACAACACAAAAACATGCGATTACAGCAATCACGAGTGATATGCTGTTATTCATTCAAGAGTTGCATTGTCTATCTCCGAAGGTCTTCATCAGATCTTCAACAAATTTAAATGGGACCACTTCGAGAGTATACCCAATCAATCAAAAATAATTTTCAAAATTACCGATTTCAATTGGCGGATTAAACGGGTAGATAATAAATATAAAAAAATATTTAAAAAAACAGTCGAATTGAGAACATATCGTTTTTTGAAGTCGGTTAAAAATATTTTTTTTCTGTTCCTTTTCCGCCTAACTGTATATTAATAAATATTGTATATCTAATTATCTCAATTATAATCATCTCATAACTTTATGATAAGTAAAGAGGTAGTCATATCTTTAAGCCGAGGGCAGATCAGATAAAGATTTTCATGTCAAGACCACTACAGTTGTGATCTTGACATGAATAACTAGAGATTATAATTAATTATATTGATTAACATTGAATTGCAAGTGCGTTCATATCATACGACTGTAGCTGTAAGTACAGCTGTAGTGTATTTTTCAACGGGGTTATTCTATGGAAAAACAATAGAACAGAGTGTGCATGTGAAATGTATATTTGTAAACTGTACCCTCGATACAGGAGGACATCTTTTGTTTTGATGCAACGAGCTGATAGTATGACAGGAATAACTTACAAGAGGTTTATCTCGCAACTGAAAAAAATGACCTCTAGCCTTTTTAAATGGCAAAAAAAAATAAGTTTCTTAATTCGACTGGATATTTTGTATGTTTGTTCAGAGATAAATCAATAAAATCGGTTTAAAATTGCCGACGATGGCAATTTTAAACCGATTTTATTGATTCTTTTGTTTGTAAGAGAATTCTCCCACGGTGGTTAATTTAGGTAAAAATCTGATGAAGACCGTAGAAGTATACGTTTTAGTTTTTTTAAGTCGGTTTTTACTTTTTAATTTGCTTCAAATACAAAAAATCCATTTTGATACTATGTTATATATTATATACAAGAAAAAAGTTACATGAATTGAACCCTGTGAATTGAACCATTTTTATTTAATCAATATAATGAATGACAGATACATGCCAAAATCCCATTTCTTCTTCTTTGTGTTATGTCTACAAAGGTTAGTATCCAATATTATAAATTGCCCATTCAAAATCGACTTTAAGTACACGAAGACCACCTTTATAACTATGCTTAGCTAAAATTATGGTGACTAAAAATCAAAATTGTTCTCATCAAATCAGTCTTCGGTCGTCAATTAACAAAGTAATTGCTTTTCTGTTGTAGCAACATTCCTGTCCTGTTGGGTTTTACGACTTACAGGGAAAGAAAAACCTACAATTAATTACGAATTTTATGACTTTCTTTTGTGTGGAAGATACATAAACTTACTTGAACAAGTATTCTGTTTTGCCAGGGGCCATACATAGAGGTTAACGACGTGCAATTTAAGTTTTAAAGGACAATAATCTTCTATTATAGAGTTTTAACGCTAACTACGTCACAGGAGAATCAAATGGACGTGTTTAGTTAGGTTATAAAAATAAACTAGCTAATATAATTTTGAGAACAGTCTAGACATTGTGCGTCATCTAAAATAAATTGTGATGTGTTTAAAAAGTTATTTTGGACGAAAAAGTATTAACAAGGGAAGTTTTGTGACAATTAAAATAGTTTTGCGTACTTTTTCTACAAAGTGATAAGTTTGTTCATTGTTATTGCAGTTCTTGCATTTTACGATGACGCAATAAAAATCATTATCATTTCATTCAGGAGTGTTACGCGTCATTGTGAAATACGACAACTATAGGTACCTATGCACCCGCTACGCGTCAGACTCGTTTAGCTATAAAATGGCAACTATCGGCACGCTTGGAATACGTAAATTATTGTCGCAAGGGTCGATACATAAAATCGAGATTGTGAAAATAAACTTAAACTAGAGCCTTTGAATATGTAAACAGTTATGTAGGGGGCTCAAAACCGTTTTGAAAACCTATTGGGAGGCCTGGGGGCTTACCACCATCTCCGACCTCCGCTCATTTTCAAGCGTCAGCGATAGCGAAGCGCTGTATTATGGTTGCAATTTTCTAATTTGCAACGTTGAGTGCGGCGATAGTGAAGATATGAGCTCTTCAGATTATTTTGATGAGGGGCCTTCACCCAGTAGCTATGAAATAGCTCCCACTCACAGGTCACAGAATGGAATGATACAGAAAGTATTTTCCACTTCTTCTTCATAATGTAGCAATGGTTGATTAAACTTATCGTTTTGGTGGCAACACGGAGGTGGCAACAACATTTGCATTGCCACAAAATTCATATAGGTAGAGAAAGACAGGCAATGAATGTTCATGAATACGGGTAATTTTGTATGAGGAAGTGTTATAATAACAGAGACTGAACCACACTACAAATTTTGCACACTACATAAAAATATCCTGTATATTGTATGGAAACAACAACTTATTTCATTCCTGCGATTAAATAAAAAATGAACGTTAGTGGGCACCACGAAAAGGGCCTCCCTGAGTGACGCTATCTACAGTAGTACGTCCAACACATTGTGATACTCAAAGTTGTGATGCGATCACAATCGCATTGTCGATCGCTGGCGAATGAGTGAATGGGAAACCGGCAGGGTAATCACGATGCACGCTCGTAATCGGAATCGACTCAATTTTGACACTACAAAAATGTTCATTGCGTTGTTTCAATTGTCGGGTGGAGTGATTTCAAAAGCATACCGCGCAATGTAGTTTGTTGGACTGTCAAAATTGAATCGATTCCGATTACGAGCGTGCATCGTGATTAGGTAGCCAGACTGAATGAGTTGTGTGAGAAACTTGGTAATTTCCGAGTGTCGAATCTTCTTGTTTCTCTTTTATTCTTGTCGAGAAAATCACGGCATGGAGCTTTTGTGTTTGCTTTTTAGTTGTGTACTTGATAAATAAATTGATTATTATTGCTGATCACGGTTATAATGACGTGATGAGTGAGTGTTCAGTGCGTGTTGATAATTCATGTGGTTTTCTTTGTATGAAAATGTTAGAGAATTTTCTCATGTGTCGTGGGTGTGTTTACATACAAAAATCTCACAAGCACATACACCCAGACAATCAACAACTTATTGTAGGCCATACAAATATGAATTGTTCCGTACAGGTCAGTGAAATGAGGTATGGTGTTCCTCCATTGAAAAGTGAGGATTTTCCGACCAGACGTGGTATATGTGCCTGGCGGGCCGTATACCGACGGTGGAATCACAAACACACAAATATCCAAACTCTCACATAATTATAATATTATGAATACCTAGTAGGATAGGATAGGCATTAAAAGCCTCAATTTTCATCCCATGGCGCTTTTTTCCCTCATTCTCATCCTCTAATCAACAGTACCTCGCACGTAAGTTAATCAAACAATTCGTATATTTGTTAACTGAGTTCACAACTCCTGCAAATGAGCTTACAACTTTCTTAACAAACCTAAATGGTAGGCAAAGTATAATTCTTTTCTCACGTACTGGATTTACCATCAGACGAAAGAAATCAATTTTATAGGTAACAGAACGTCATATATTTTCAACAAAGAGTTATTTTCGGAGCGGTTAATATCGGGGGCGTGAAATTTTGATGAACAAAGCCACATGGGACATGGGTCACACGTAATCAAAGTTTCAGGGGTTTGCGTGAAACAATGACACGTCGAAACACGTTGATGGCTGGAAAACGGTCAGGGACGGACGTGTTTGTATAGAAATTGCTGTTCAGCTTTTAATATAATATGTTTGACCTGCTTTTTAGGGATTGGTCACGTTTTAACCCTTTAAAAGTAATGTGAGAAGTTTATTTTGTTTCTTTGGTAAAGCTAAAGCTAACACATTTTTTCTGTTAAGATATTTTGAGTTATAAAGGTTGTATCACTTAGTTCTATCCGATATTGTTTTTGTTTTAAATGTTTTCGGCGCCTTGATTACGTAAGTTAAATCCATGGACATAATATATATATCTTGTAATATTTCTATGGATAAATCTGACACCCACAGCGACCAACAAACAATGCATCCCTAAAAAAAATACAAAAATACAAATGTTTTTATTTGTGGAACATAGGTAAAGTAGGTGAGTACAGATGTTATTCTTATTTATAAAATGAACGCTATGTATAGCCGTCAACGGCCTACAAATTTTCTAGTTTAACGCATTACTAATAACAAAAGAAACATGCCGATAAAATCAATTATTATCACCCTTTCACGCTTATAGACGTTTTCATAAGAGGATACGGAATAGGACGTTTATTTGCGACTGTCATATTTATCTTACGTGATCAGGCGGCCTTTGTCCTCACTTTTAGAAATGAGAGGAATGTAGTATACAAGATTATTCTAAACCAGAAAGAGACACATTCGAACTACTGTCATAGATATTCGTATCACTAGTAACGAGCTTTCGAGGTACCTGAGGACTAGGAGTTTCGATGTGTGCGCCAACAGCTACGTTGCTTAACATCGTAGATCAATCGATTTACGCCGTAGCCATTTAGCTACGAGCTACGAGTTCCAATAGTTAACAAAATCATTCGTGGGCTCAAGTGTTAGATGACGTAGAAGTCTTTCAAAATATAAGTAGGGTATTAAGTTATTAACTGGCCCAATCGGCAGTCAAAACGAAAATTTATTAGACGAAACGAAGAGTTATCTGTAGTTATAAGATTAATTTTTATTTTACATGTGTTTTTTTTCCTTATACATTTTTGTGCTGTATCAAATAACTACGTTTTCTTTTTTCTATTCTTAAAATTGATGCACGTTTCAGTATTTGGCCGTTAAGTTAGTGAAAATTAACACGATTAATGCAATGATTGTGAGTTTTTTAACTCAAGGCTGTGGGTTCATCGGGGTACCCTTTTTGACAGGTCATCGCCCAATTATCGTTACGCCTACATTTGAACATGACTGGCCGAATGGAAATTTAACCAACCTTCTTCCTTTTTACCTGCAGGATAATCGGTATTCAAAATGTGGGGTAATATTTTTGCAAAACCTTGTTGGTATTACAGCGTCGTGACTGCGACTATATCACTTTATATTTTTTAACCCCCGACAAAAAAGAAGGGTGTTATAAGTTTAACGTGTCTGTCTATGTATCTGTGTATCTGTCTGTGGTATCGTAGCTCCCAAACGGATGAACCGATTTTCGTTTAGTTTTTTTTGTGTCATAGATACTTTTATGTCGAGTGTTCTTAGTCATGTTTCATGAGAATCTGTTCAGCCGTCCCAAGTTACAGCTCTTTTTGTAGTTGGAGTCGGGGGTTTTTGACGGTTATATAATTTGACACGGTTAGCGCAGTGGGTAAGCGATTAGCTTTCTACACTACGTACCGTGGGTTTCATCCCCGCACGGTACAAACATTTGTATGATCTACAGATAGTTGTTTCGTATCTGGGTGTGTGTGCATATGAGACATATGTTTGTAAATGTACCCTCGATATAGGAGATAAAGAAATTAAAAATTATTAATTAGTGAGGGGCAATGATAAAGAAAAAAAATACAGTTTCAGTCTCGCTCTCGTAACTCTTACCACAACATTGTGTTAGTCAAGATTGTAATCTATTATTTTAATAAAAGTTTCCATGGTGTTTCTTGCCGGTTCTTCTCCATAGGACCTACTATTTGGAACCACGCACCTATAGTCTAATGTTCTTCCAAAAGTCTATTTTGAACAATAATATTTTTACTTTTAATATTATTATTTACTATTATTACTATTATAGATTTCTCAGAATTAGTGGTCCTTTTTAGAGATATTGCAAAAAGGTTGGTCGACGCTATAGAATACGTGATCCGTGGGCTGGCCTAAAGTAAAGTAAAGTAAACTTTATTGTTTACCTACCTACCAATCTTTTACCTTTACCTTTTACCTTTAATCTTTACCTATTCTCTGGTCAAAGAATAAGCATTGCCATTCTTCATTTAGTCTTCTGGGTACGCTACCAATTGACAGCGATGAGGAGTACTTTTTCTTTTTTGACGCCTAATTACTTAGTTTTATATTTGCATTTTAATTTTATGTTTTAAATAAGTACGTTGTATACTTTTAAAGATATGTATATTTTATTCTTAACCATTCATTTTCTAACGTATAAGCTGGGCATTACCTTATTTATCGTTTATGGTACCTATATAAAGTTTTCACATGACAATAGTAATTAATACCACCTGATAGGAGTGAGCATATCGCTTTTCAACGAGTTCAATTCCTATTTGCTATTAAACCAATGCCAATAAAGCGAAAATTGGATTGACACGAAGGATTACTCGCTTATTCAAATAGACAGCCTAAATTCTATATCGAATATCCAACCACGATTATACGCTGTTTCATCAAACTATTCAATGCAGAAATGCTCTCTATACACAGCAAAATAAAGTTGATTTTACCTTGACAGGATACGTCTACTGTACCTACGAGAACAGCTGTTTCATCAAACTATTCAAACTGAGAAATACACTCTATAATCTTTGTTATAAAGTTGTTTTTATCTTGACAGGTTTTCCAGTATGTTTCAATGCACCGGAGGAGCTAAGCACTGCGTTTTGAAAGATAATGGTGTCGATTCTGTTGTGCACTCTAAACTAAGGTCGTTTGTCTCTTTTTAACCCCCGACAAAAAAAAGGGGTATTTATCTGTGTATCTGTCACTGGCATCGTAGCTCCAAAACGGATGGACCGATTTCAACGCAGTTTTTTTAATCGAAAGCTAGTTAGCCAACGGTTATCATCGAAGCTATGTTTCATGAAAATCTGTTAACCGGTCCAAAGTTACAGCTCATTTTCTAGTTGGAAGCGGGGGTGTTTGACGGTTAGGTTATTATTTCAATAGTAAAAGAAAATGACAAATGCGTTTAGTCTAGTTTAGTACTGTCAAAATGCACAACAGAATCAACACCATAATATCATTTCTGCATGGCTATCATAAATGTAGTATCAATATCTCTCTAGGAGTTCTAAGCCGGAGTTTATGAAGTTTTATAGGTTTATTCGAATGCCAGATATTATTGGAAGGCAGTTTATTTGTTGAATAGGTTGGTTTGAATAAACTACAGTAGATTATTTATTTACTTTAATATCAGGTAGTATAATATGTATACTGATGATAATATCCTATTCATATTTTTTATACACGTTAAATTACATTATTTTCGCAGCTCACCACAAAAATGTCCTAAACAAGATTATAATCATGGAGTTTCCTGCCCGTTCTTCTCGATAGAACCTACTATTTGGAACCTCGCACCTAGATCCTCGACATTTCATGACTGCCTGAAATGGTTTACATGAAATAAAGATCCATTCTATTTTATCAGTCACAGTTTTGACCACTAACAGTCAGTAAGTTATGAAACCCATTTGCAGTATTAAATTCCAGATATTCGGCAATACTGTCCTCTGTATAGTCCTGACTGTGTAGTTCTCTCCACTGTACAGTCATATACCCGATGCACGAGATCGATATTCAATCAATTACGATATGGGAACACCGCACTAGCAATATAAAATTCCATATCTCCTTGGTAACCCTCAAAGTTAAAGTCAAAGCTTTTTATTTCTACTAAGCTCTTTTTACCCGATTGCACGACGTAAAGGAGGGTAATGTGTATAATAAAACTTCGTGACACGGTTCCTAGTGGGTTGGTTCTACGGAGAAGGTACTGGCAAGAAACTCCTTGGATATATTATTGTTCTCCTGCTCTTATCCATTTTATTTGGGGTCGGCGTAATATGTCTTTTTCTTCCATTCATCTCTATCAGAGTTCATTTCCAAATTCACTTCCTTCACATTCATGTCATGTTTTACACAGTCTTTTACAAGAAACTCCTTGGATACTCTTTTAAAATAATAGATTAACTTTATAGTGCCACAAACTTATCTGACCCGGTGACCAAAATTGGAACTAACGTCGGTTGGTACAGAATATAGACTTAGCCTTGACTTAGCCCGACTTAGCCCTACTTATTATTTCTATGGTACAGAACAAAATTTACTTCAAAATGTCATTATTGTAGGCAGATGACATTGGTAAAAGCGACGCCAGCGACGCCAGCGACGCCACGACCGGATAAGTTTGTGGCACTGTATTCTTGTTATACCTACCTAGTACGGAAATCTCAATTGATGTCCCACATATTGTTACCCGTTTTTGTCGACATCCCGCGCTCAATTCCGCAAGACAAGGAATTTCGAACGACGCCGACACGCGTGTTACACCGATATTATAGTTTTTGTCGGAATTTTTTGAGGACAATTTGTTGGATAAATCGTTGGGAGTATGCTGGCATTTTGTCGAATAGTTTTAGGAAGGTCTTTGTGTCATCATCGGGGTAGCCTTTGCCTAACTAATGTTGGTCGGCTTACAATTTCTTTGTAAATTTTTCTTTTCGCAGAGAAATCAGCAAGGTTTATAACGTGTAGCGACATCTAGCGCTACGGTAAGAAACTACGTAGGAACGTAGCAAGCTAACTACATTCAGCGTATACAATACGAAGTCGACCAATCAGATTACGAAGCCTGAATCACGCAAATAAAATGATCATCATATCGTATACACCAGTAATTGATTAAAAGCAAAATTTAAATATATGTACCAATTTTTTTCATAATTGAATATTGAATCAATTTCAGTAACTTTTGATAAAGGTTTTTTTTTTAGATTATGAAGCCAATCCGACGCTCGATTGAGACAAAGAAAATTAAATCTTATTTCTAGACAATAAAATTCAATTTTAAATGGAGTTAATATATATATATTTTTTTTATTCCAGTTCGATAACGTGCGACATTGGCAAATTAGCTCATTATCAGCTTGAAAATAACAGACGTTTGAAACACTGGTACTGGTGTGAAACGGCCATTTATAAATTTTAAACGCCTGTTGAATTTTTTTTATTGTTATATTGTTGTCCCGGGTCATTGCTCTACAATAAGCTTCCCGTGAACGGTAAATTAATGGACATAACTAATGGTTCTTGGTGCACAATCTTAACGAGAATAATGGACTATAAATAACAATTATACTTTTTAATAATAATACATCCTAATTAACATCCTTCTTCCTTGGACACAATGAGAAGAGTAGCAAATGGTTGCAACTTGCAACGACTTTAGAATTTATTTTCTTTTTCTACATAAGAGGTACTGATTGTTTGCGGTGCCTACATGTCGCAGTGAGCTGCTAGCCCAATTGCATGTTCCTCACACACTCTCCGCACTCAACGGCCTCTTGGAAGCCAAGCCGAAGCTTGAAGGTGAAGTATTTGTGGGTGAAGTCGCTTATGTTGGTATGCAGCGAACACCATTATACTCTTTTCTTCAATGCATGCAAGACCCCCGCTTTTTTTTGAGCCTCGAATTGGTCCTTGGGTACGGCTGAAAATCGGATTAAATTTATTTTTTAAGAATTATTGGGCGACCTCTTTCTAATACGATTTTTATACTTGACCACTGTAGAGATCTTAGATCTTTTAAAGTGATTGGTCTGCTTTGTATCCATTAACATCCTGATCCCAAGGCACGTACAGTAAACGCTCGTGAACGCTATTGCGCAACTGGTTATCTAGGTTCCCTTAAAAATTCGACCCTGCAAACTGGACGGTGTATTCAGTTCACACACATCTTTCTGCGTTTTGCGGTACAAAATTCGGTCGCTTTCGTCTTTGAAAACATAATATACATCCGTCCACATCTTGGAACTTATATTTCCGACGTATAAAAATGTCATACAAAATGTCTACGGAAGAATAAACGTCCTGACTCCTGCCCCATTCAATGAATTGTTTTGTTTATTACTTATCCTTTCTTGTCAAAATCTAAATAATATTAAATATTCACCTAACCTATTCACCTAACGTCCGCAAACTAGAGAATATTTATCAAACAAACCTTCTGTTCCAGTCACTGATTAAGCTACTAGCTATGTTTGGGTCACTATTGGACAGGTAATTAGCGGGTTCATTTGTACATATCATGCGTGGACATAACACCAAAAGCTTGGTAATGTCACTTTCGGAGAAAATCCGAATGGACGAAAAGAAGGTTACCTCGGAAAAAAAAAACTTGTAACTAACGTAAAAGCAAAATATTTGATATTTTATTTTCACGCTTCTATCTGTCCTAAAATACTTAACCTTTTTTTAAAAAAGCGAAAAGTTGCTAAGTCACTGTGTATAAGTGTTAAAAGTTCAATTTTTCTACCTCGTCCTAGAACTTTCATAAAATAACACATAGCTAGCATAATCCCTTACCTCTTGAATATGACACGAACAACCACTTACTTAAAATAACAGAAAAGAGGACAGTTCATTGACCGGTCCCAACAACAGCATCATAACACATCATAGGATCGCAATACGCTAAGTGCGAATCCTTGTAGCGAGTACAGCTAAGAATAATGTACTGGCGCGAATATAGCTCCCTGCGGGGCGCCTGACAGGGATGGAGGGGGTGCATTGATTTTGATATGCGACTTGAATACCAAGTATCAAGATTAGGTACGTCAGTGATCGAAGTTACATGTTGAGATAAGGGTACATTTAATAGCGAGCGTGGCACCGTATCTTATACTATTGGTCCAAGACTCAAGTTTAATGCGTAGCTATTTGAGACCATAATATTTTCCCAGTATATTGTGGATATCGAGGAGCATGTTATGAGAGTGCACGCTTAGCAAAAAAACGATCTGAAAAATATGACATTCAAAATAATAAATGGTAGAGATTTCGCTATTATTCTAAATAGGTATATTACTAGCAAAGTATAGAAATAAGGACCAGTTTTTTAGTTCTTAGCGCAGATTTTTAAATTACTTGGTGGATAATTTTAAGATCCTTTTTCTCTACTAATATAATCTTTTATAACATCCGATTTAAAATTGGTGTGGAGTCGAAGACCTTACAACAGAAAACAATGTTCAATAAGCACATTTGAAAAAATGGCTGACAGAAAAATGTTTCTATACCATTAAGGAATTTTCAGAATGTAAAAATAAGTAAATTTTTTAATGTTATTATTATCCTAGATCTAGTCTTCCTTCTTCTTCCTAGAGTATATCTTTAACAAAATTATTGTAACCCCAAAATGGTCTGGTTTATGTATTAAACACTAACATTAATGTATAACTGTACCTACACTACCTACTCAATCAGAAACAATAAAGTCTACTTTACTTTACTTTGTTGCATTCCATTTGTGTCTCTGCAGCTTTCAATTTGTTTTATTCCAATCAAACAGAGTTGAATATCTCTCCCTAAAATATCGAGACCTTCATAAAATGCAAGCTTTTACTACAGCCATGCTCTTTCGTGAATTGGATTGTAAATATCAATTCAGTTTTCTAGCAGAAAAAATTGAAAGTGCCCATTATTCGCCATTCCTATAGAGATTTTATGTTTTTTGATTATTTAATGGGCAAATCTTTTAGTGTTTGTTGCAGATGACATCTTTGTATCTAAGTATCTACGTTAGATAAGTGAGGGAGGGCCCTTGGGTGAGCACTTAGTTCGCTGAGCCGAGAAAAAGGGTACACAATATTTCAGAGGAGGTTTGGACGCACAAGAGGGGCAAAGGATCAAAAAACTTTTTAGAGGAAACATGTTTGCGCACCAAATCCGTCTCTGGAAACCAAAAAAGTATCACTGTCGAAGCATATTTACATTTATTCATCATTACATACATTATTTTAATGTTATCCGGGTTGTTTTCTTAGCTGGTTATCCTCCTTGAGTAATGTATCATAAATAATTATGTGTTATGTCTACTTTTCGAGTTCTATAGTGGCTCCTCAGTTCAAACTGAATTGAGGAGTCACCTTTAACGTACTAGAAATTCCAGGATCTACAAAATCGGCTAATTTGCTACTTAATAAAGATAGTATCTGCGTTTAAAAATCACATGTGGCTCCTCAATTCCTACAGACACGTTTATTGTGAAAGTTTTTATGAGGATGACAAAAATAGTCTAGAATATAAGAAAGAGCCCTCATAAAATGCAAGTCATTACTACAGCGTTGCTCTTAGGATAATATCACTTACATCCATCATCATTACATTATTCTTGCTTACCACAACATTGTACTGATCAAGATTGTAATCTATTATTTTAAAAGAGTTTTCATGGAGTTTCTTGCCGGTTCTTCTCGATAGGAGTAGGTCCTATATATTTGGAACCGCGCACCTAGAGTCTCGACATTTCATAAGTGCCTGTATCAGTTTTACATGAAATAAAGATCTATTCTATTCTAGATTATGTCGCAATTTTACTTAGAGTACATAACCTACCCTCAAAAACCCCCGACTCCAACTAGAAAAAGAGCTGTAACTTTTGAACGGCTGAACAGATTTTCATGAAACATAGCTAAGATGATAGCCGATTTAAAAAATAATTAATAATAATAATTAACTTGCTTTCAATTGATAAAACTGCATTGAAGGCGGTCCATCCGTTTTGGAGCTACGATATAACAGATATCTACATACTGCAAATTTATAATACCCCTCTTTTTTGTCGGTGGTTAAAAATAGTGTTAGAAAGAAAGAAAGAAATCAGCTTTACTTTGGAATCGTACAGAAAATAACACAAAAATATTAATAAAAATTACAATAAATATAATCATAATATTTTTGATGTTTAAACTTGGCATAACTTAATTTTACGCCGTTTATTAGTAACGTAGACATAATACAAGTCTTATTTATTTTACTGCTGTGATTACGTGACTTTACTGTTGATCTTATCACCAAAATGAGTAAAATTTTGCGTTGCTGTTCAAAGTTTTGATCTCTCCTCCCTCCGGACTCGGAAACGTGCTGGGAGATAAGAATAAGATAAATAGTTACGTAATGTAAGTACAAAGATATATTTTAACATAGTATTATGCAAGGTCCAACCTGTCTAATGCCGATCCCTTTAAGGGATATTGTACTCATCATTAGGTATGAATAACTTTTACTGTGGGACCAAACATGTAATGGCGAAAAAAAAATCAGTCCAGTCCATGAAAGTGACCATCTTTCGCCAAGGAAAATAGGTCGCAATCTGAAAACGAAAATTCAACTTTTCATACAAAAGTGAGTTACGTAACCAGTCACTTTTTATGAGAAATGGGTTTCAGTTTTGAGAATTCGACCATGTTCTTTGGGGAGAGTTTTACAGTTTCATGGACCTATAGGCTAATTCATGTAACTAAAGGAGTGCAGTTGGCGCGCAGTTGCAGTAAAATTTTGATCAAAACAACACATTTGGTATTCTCATAGCTTCAGGAGATACGCTCGCGTCAAGTTCGAGCGTCACTGCAATAAGATCGGCGCGTTATAAGATTACGTGGATTAGCCCTCTGAATGCCTTCTAAAATATGGCTAGTCATTTTTAGTACACGCTGTATAAAATTATATAGTTCAACATCGTCTATTATTTAAATGATATATTACTCGAATGTATCCATAATTTCCTGAAAAAAATTCACCTAGATCCGGTGACTATGTATACCTATACTCTCTTAGACTGTTAGCCATTGTCCGGTAATATTTAACGAACATCATAACCGGGGTTATCTCACACAACCTGTAGAACAACAATTTTTATTACGTACATCAACATATAAATAAAATATCGCCAAGATAGTAGACTCTTACGAATATCACACTCCAAACAAAATATGTAAGTGTTCCTTTCATATTTGTTTGTCCCGCCATATTTTATTTGACACGAGTGGCGCGCCTTTGCCAACTGCCAAGAGTTATTTTGTAACATATCAAAGAGATCTATTCGTACGAATTTTAACCCCCTTATAATAGAAAGAAATTAAGAGAGAAACATTTTATAAACCACAATAAAACATTGAAAAACAAACCTAAATACACAACACATTAACAACAAATAAAATTAGTAATAATATTAAAACAAATTTTTAGAACTAATATTTACCGAATTGACATACCTACAATAATAAACGAGTAACTTAAATAACAGGAGCTGTGAACATGATTAAAGCATGTTCACAGCTCCGATATTAAGTTATCATATTATGTCAATTTCACAAAGGGCCATGGAGCGTGCCATGATAGGTATCTCTTTGAGAGACAGAGTTCGGAATACAGAAATTAGAAAAGAAAGAAAGAAAGAAAAATAATTTTATTCCGTACGGGATAATGATGGCGCCACATTCACAACAGACGAAACACAATAAAAAAGAAATAGGTACACTTCTAATAAAAATAAAAAAAATGAAAACATGCCGTCGAGTATGCCCGTACCGAAAAGGTTACCAACTCAGTATATGCAAATAAAATAAAATAAAAAAATATTATTATTCCCTTTATTTAATTTTTAACATACTTTTATATATTTTTAAATAATTTTACAATTAAATAAAAAAAAGATTATAAAAAGATTTAAAAATATAAAAGAGTAGATAGGCCACCGGCATCGGGAACAGGGTCCAAGCTACCGGTGGTCAGGGCTCTAGAGAGAGAAACCTCCTTATTTTTTATTTATTTTTTTATTGTAAATTAGTCGCAGGACTAATGTCCAAGACGTCATGCAACGTGTAACAGCTCTAAAATGACGATGGGCAGGTCATTTGGCAAGACATAATGACGGTAGGTGGAGTAGAGCCCTAATAGAATGGCTACCAATAGATGGTAGAAGAAGTTTTGGAAGACCGGCAGCCAGATGGATAGATGACCTGCGCAGAATCGCGGAAAAGACCTGGAGGCGATTAGCACAGACCAGGGAAACATGGCATGAAAAGGAGGAGGCCTATACACAGCATTGGGTAGAAACAGGCTGTCAATGATTAATGATGATGATGTCAATTCCTCAAATATCAACCGACATTAAGAGTGAGATTCGAATCGAGATGCGACATGTTCTTATAGAATAGCCCCCTTGGAAACTTACCCAGAACCCAATAAAGTAAATCTGTCCCAGTTATAAAAGAGCTTTAAATGATGAAGAAGATATTTAATCTCTTTTATTAAACTGTAATTCAGAATCCTTAGAAATACACAAAGATTTATTCAGAAACAAAGCAGAATTTTCAAAGGCTTTATAATACATAGTACCTATAAAACTTGAACAAGATAACTCAGAAGGACACGTACTTCTCGGAAAGTATGAAGCGATTATGAATTTATGCCTTAAAAGTTTCTCTTTGAAGTTCCAAAATGAATTAAAACATTTTAGTCTTGAATCAATGGCGCGAGGTTGCGTCAAGTTCCTCTTGATAAGTTTCTTGGTAAAGCAAGTACTTTGACATTTGGTGTCCCTAGTGAGTGAGAGGGACGCGGATACAATCGTCGTTTCGAGAGGGACTTAGGCCCAAGTTCACAGACAACATAACAGATGATTATAACAGGCAAAATCAGCCGTTTAAACATGAATGTTTGTATGGGCCGATTTCATTTTAAACATCTGTTATATATCCTCCCACAGAATATCGACGTTAAGTAGCAGTATGCACACTGTTGCGTTTCGTTCGGTGAGTGTGGAGCGCCGGAGGCCCAATTCCTCCCTTAGTCCCCCCCCTTCCTTCTCCTTTCCCTATCTCTTTCCTAACACCCTCCTAAAACTCGGCAACGTATCGGTGACTCCTCTGGTGTTGCGGATGTTCATAGGCGGCGGTGATCACTTACCATCAGGTGAACCGCAAGATAGTTTGCCCCTAAGCTATAAAAGAAAGAAGCTTATGAAACCGACGCTGCCTTGGAAAATTTCTTCCAAAATTATTCGAAATCGTCAAATACTTTGAAAATCTTCAATCACTTTGCTTTTGATTTATTTACAAAAACAAAACACAGCTGTGTATTCTGCCCAACCCTTTGTTCAAAGTTCCAAGATTGACAGTTGGTTATTAATGTTCATGCAATAATATATTGAAGTTTCCGACTTTTCGGCAAGACGCCATTTGTTATCGTGACTTTTGACCTACTAAAGGGTTCGTTACGAACCCTTTCGGGGATTGTAATGTAACGTAGTATATCTAGTTTTGTATGTATTGGAAGTTCTGAGGACCAAGAGGATCGGGGGCAGGAGGCAGCTTCTGAATATCTAGGGGTTGATACCATCGTAAACGTAGTTACCAATAATTTTTTTGCTATAGCTGTTGCCCGCCGTTTACCCCGCGCAGTTTATTTTTATCAATATAAAATATATCCTATATCACTCAGGGATAGTGTATCTTTCTAATAGTGAAATATTTTTTAGAATCGGTTCAATATCCCTCTACATACAAACAAACAAACGTTTCTCTTCTTCATTGTCGTTTCGCTGTTAACAGAGCAGTCGTGCTTGTCATGTAGACCTAACTTGAGTAACTTGTACCTCTATAAAATATTACTATAGATTGTAAGTATTATGAATTGAAAGCAAATAGAAAATAAAGGGTGAGATACAAAAATATATAAGATAATTCATACTACAGAAAGATTAAACTATGTTTTTATAACCTCATTGGGTGATCACATCAGAAAATGTGACGTATATATTTATTGCATATTTATAAGATACATATCTATAAGGTATAAAAGGTTATAAAGATGGGTACTTATCACATTTCACGAGTCTTATTAACCTACAACACAGAATCGATAAGATTTACTTAAAATCTTTCAATACTAGATCGTTATCAATGACGAAAAACATTTAATATTAAATAACATAAATTCAAAAATCGTACACAATATTGACGTCCTGGCATTTATTAAAAATATTTTATTAAAATTCAGGTGGATTGAGGACAACAATGTTTTTGACAGAATGACCCACTTGCTGCTTTCAATAATTTATTCAAAGCAATATTTTGTAAATCTTTATATTTTATCACCTCGTTTCGTTCGTCTGCCCTTTAAGAAATCTATTGTTTTAGGTCACGTACATACAAAAAGGCCGAGAAATATAGCTGACATTATAAACTATTAGAAAAAGTAAAAACCGACTTTAAAATAATTTTCTTCAAAAACTTAACAGCTTCTGAAGTCAGTGCCACTGCCAAGGTAGAGTGCATTGAAGAATTAAAAGCCACGACTTCAGAAGCTGGTAAGTTGAAAAAAAGATATATTTTATCCTTTTTAGTTTTATGAAGTCGGTTTCAAGTTTCATCTTTTTTAAAGTTGTTTTTTTTGAGTAGCATAAACTTTGCATAAATATGCGACTACAGCAATCGTGAGTGATTTGTTGTTATCTATTGAAAAGTTTCATAGTCTATCTCCGAATAAACATGTCGCAAACAAAGTTGAAGCAGTTCGCAGGATCCGCGTTGTCGTAGCCAGATTACATAAAGGCGAGACAGTGGACTGACATTAGCATGTAAACGACCTCCTTTGAAACGGGAGCCGTGCCTGTGCTTACAGGTGCGGTAATTAGTAATTAACCGTTGAAGAACATTCTCTGTAATTATACAACTTGTTAGGACGGACGAAGTTTCACGACTGAAAAACTGAGAGATGATCTTAAGTTTGGTAAACTATTGTACCCATTTATTTTTCTGTAATGTATTCTCTGTCTATGCACCTGTCCTCTTCTTATTACCTTTGTCTATCATTCTAGTGTGTCTTGTATTTGTGGCAAATAAATGATTTTTCTTTCTTTCTTTCTTTTTCTTTCTGTTCTAGTTGTGTCCGCGACTTCGCCCGCGCGGAGTTCAGGTGCTCGAATTATAATTTTGAAAAACGTTTCTAGTATTATAAAATTAATCAATTGTGAAAATATTATTACTTAATTAAAATACAATACATAACAATACAAAAATGTTACAATCCTGGTTTGAACCTAGTATCTGGGACAGTTTTTTATGTAACTAATCAAGCATTATTACATCGAATATCGTCAATTGAGCTTTTGCTTGTATTTTACCATTTGTTAGAACGTTACATTACATGGAAATACTCTAGTGTGTACTTAATACCTTACGATTTTATTATTGGATGATAGATGATCTATCGTACCTATGTAGGTAGAGGTTATGGTGTGGGTGTGTGCGTGCGTGGCGAGAATTATTTTGATAGGTTATCGTAAGGAAATTAGCGTAGGCTTGTGTTTGTTGATGAGTTATGGTAAATTGTTGTTTCTTTTACTTACCAAATTGGTAATTTCTGCTCGAAAGTTGTTTTCCAGATTACCATCTCCGTTCGTTCTTCGTCAAACAGTTAGAATTTCTCACGTACTTCCTACTTCATATTCAGTTAAACGTCCAACTTAAATATTGTTTTAAAACTATTCACCAAGCTTCCAATGTACCTACCTACGATGTAATAATTGGTATATGTCTTTAGCGGAAGCGAATTTATAAAAGCTGTATCTATGGTAACTGAAATAAAACCATGTTATTTTTCTTTATTTTTTAATAGCGCAATATTTTCTTGTATAATATTTATGGTATTAAATGTCCAAAAAAAAATCTGCTGTTCAATACATTTAGTCAAGTAAATTGCTAAATTGGATATAACACCTAAAAAAATGCACGGATTCGGAACATTTTTTAAATATAATTAATTGTTCTCGTTTCACCCTTAAACGGTAGGTACATACCATTTTAAAGTCAGTTGATATCTTGATATCAAAATCAGTCTTGCACTGGTATTTGTATGAACAAAGATGTCCAAGCCCGTTGACGACTCTATGCGCCTTATAGAAAAACGTATTAAACAAATCTCTTTCGTTAAAATTATATAAATTTCTTTCTTCTTTCTAAATCCAAATTAACTCAATTTTTCTTTCCTTTCCGCTGTTCCTTTTAACTTGTACCTACAGTCAAACAAAGTCAGCAGCGGTCTACCGGGACTCGCCGACCGTAGCTAAAACAAACTCCATAAACGTCCCTGTGTTCCGGGAGTCGGGTCTGCCTGTTTACCCTGGCCTCGCTTTGACTAGGGTCTTAATTAGGATTTATTTTAAGAACTATTGCGTCTGCATTCTCAACTTAGATTGTTTTCTTGTAAATTAGTTTCTCCTTGTGTGAGTTGCATTGACCTGGGAGAATGGAAAAACATTGAATTTTTATATCAATACTATCTCCATACTACCCGTAAATCTCTACATAGTATAAAATCAAGTCGCTTTCCACGTCTGTCTTTCTGTATATTCGCTAACTCCTCCTAAACCATGCAACAGATTTTGATTCGGTTTTCATTATGATTTTGAGCATTTCTTGCGGAAGGTTTATGTGTACTAGTGGGAGCCCAGTGGTCGAAATTCGACCGTAATTTTAGTTTTTTGCACTTCTTCTCCATATTAACTTTGACTATGCCAAATCTCACACGCCTCCGTGCGCACAATATGCTTAAAAAGGGGTACAAAGTTTTCTCTTCACGTATTAATATATAGATAATATTTAGTAGAGAAATTGCACCCGTGCGAAGCTAGTATATTACAATAATAAAATGGACTCACTATTATTTCAGATAGAATAATTATTATATTTAGAGTTTGAAAAATATGCATATTTTTCCGAATTACATAGCCCTACAAACAACAAGAAATAACTGAAGTGTCTGTGTATCAATTATGTAAATAAAATATTATATTCTTTAATAAAAGAGACAGCGTTGCAACTGACACATTTATCTCGAAAGCCCAACATCTTGATGTCAGAAATATGGGACACTTACCTCAGTTCATATACTATAGATATTAAGTAGTATTAAGTAGATAATAGACATGTTGCGATAAACTTGAGAAAGATTTTTAAAAAGCGAAAATATTCTAAGTTTATGTTTAAAACACTGTTCGCCAAATACCCAAACACAAACCAATTTTAAACTTAAAAATGAGATTTGTTTAAGTATTCGGCAGTGAATCGTTTATTCGAAGAAGTACCTACTATGTATTTTATGCAGAAAATTCTCAATTGAATATAAAACAATTTTCTTAAGCATACATTGCTGATGGCACTCAATTTCATCTCTATTATAATTCTCATCAAAAAGCGGACGTCTTATTATGAAAATCAAATATTATTGCCGTAAAAAACGACATCTTGATAAGTTTAGCAAACCTTCCGAGATATTAAGTGAATTTCCCGAGGGCTCCATGAGAAAGTGAAATTTTTAAAGTAGGTACGGTGAAAGCCGCTATGTTGTTACAAAATTAAGGCACACTTCAGATAAGAGATCCAATTCTGATGTAATGGGATTTGTAACAGATCCGTCGTTGAGGTGG
Source organism: Allophyes oxyacanthae (assembly GCA_932294325.1). NCBI lineage: Eukaryota > Metazoa > Arthropoda > Insecta > Lepidoptera > Noctuidae > Allophyes > Allophyes oxyacanthae. The sequence goes on from OW028611.1 coordinate 15,300,098, forward strand.
AATGAATAATTTAAATGTGCCATTCTGTGTTTGTTTTGAATGAAATGTAAATGTCAACGCTCGGGGAATCACCTTTAATTAAAATTCTACAAATAATTATATCTAATAACAAAATTACTAAACGTTAGTGAACAAAGAGACATTTTTACAGCTTCATATATCAGTCAAGTTCCAAAATCTAACCCGCACGTACAGAAACAGAGTAGGAGTAAAAATCTGTATTGTTGGATGGGAATTTGAGGAGGGTCTGTCAGCTATTTAAGTCTAGTTGACATTCCATTGAGAAATGTATTTAATGTTATTGTTTTATTAAGCTACGAGATGAGTTATAAGTCTATGGCTACGAGGGTCCCGGGACCTGCAAACAACCGATTTGATATTGTGTTTATTTTACGATGATATTGAATCGTATAGCTCGGCCGTTGTAAGCGCGACCCTTCCGATTGTATGCGGGACGCGGGGCGGCGGGTGTGCATTTACACGGTATACAGTGTGATAGCGTCATCATCGTATCTTGGAAATGGCTACTTCCACTTTGAACACTACATTCAAGGCTGTAAAATGGAAGCTCCATTAAGACAGATTACCCTATCGATATCTTCTCTATGAGTTTCTTATCATACGGACGCTGCCTCATTAAACGATGCGAGCAGCGCGCATCAAGTATAACTTATCTGAAATGTCGTAATTTAAGACTACTGAAATAATGTTATTATTATTTTTTAAGCAACTCTCTATTGCTTTCTTTTTTAGGTCTCTATTATGTATTGATGTCATGGTCAATGCACACCTGCTATTCTTATTTGTATGATTGCCAATACGTCTATTTTAATTGTTAACTTTATTTGAATAGTGGTTATATTGTTGGTGTGCTTATAATAAACAAATAAATATCTTATTAATATTAATAATATTGCATAATAATAGGGTATTAAAACTCGTGTGTTTTAACCTACATATGTGCAGTTTCATACACTACTTTATCTATACTCATGCAATAGGTACCTAGTTGACACAATTTTATTGCAAATAAACAAAAATGGCGACGAAACAGCAGTTAACGCGCATGCGCTCTAGCGCGCGACGCATGCGCCCTAGCCGTGCCACAATAGAAAATGTGCGGCTGCTATAAAAATTGAATTGAAAACTCCTTGAAGCGAAAATATTCTAAGTTTAAGACTATAATAGAAAAAAAGTTATTTTATAGCATTATTTTGTTAGGGAAACTGTATCGTAATAAAACTTTTTAATTTCATTAGGATAGTTAGGTACATGTGCATAAAGTCTGTCATTATAGTACTATTTTTTAATTCAATTAGAACTTTACCATATGAGTAGTAGATAAATTAGTAAAACACATTATACTGCTGTTTTTAAAATGGAAAGCCATCGAGAGGCCTACGGCCATCGACCTTGGTCGGTGCCTACGGTTGTCGACCTATAGCTAAAAATATCAACATATTTCACTATCAGCAAGCCGTAAAGTTCAATTTTCAAGAAAATATTGGATTGCCACCATTTCTATTTCAATATTTCACACGGAGATAATAATGTTTTCTGCCTTGTGCATTTGTCACTCAAGTGTCATAAAATATAGGAAGGAGGTAAAATGTAGGTCAAGTGTGCACGTAGGATATGGAACACGAATGCTGCGAGGCCAAGGACCTGTTGTATACAAACATACATAGTAGTTATGTGCTTAACTGTATTTGAAGGGAGCGCGTATCGGCGCTTCAACAACAATAAAACCTTATCTCTTACGACTGTGATTCTGTTGCCAGATATAATAGATTACCAAGAGTTAGAACGTTTCAGCGTCTCTTACGGTTTTCTGGACGCAAGCCAAGAATATGAATAATTCTTGGTTGACTTTTGAGCTTAGCGAAGACTGGCTGAACAGGTAGTAGAAATGCTAGAAACTAATTACTTATATTTATCAGCGTTTTTCCCTACTGCTTCGGGCTCAATTGTGGAGAGGCGGAAAGTCGCGCGGCGCGGCGTGTCGCTCTCCATGAACGTCGATTTACGGCTTTCTCCGCGTTGTGCGCCGCTTTGCGCTCCGCGCGACTTCTTAATTTTTGAAGGTTATGAAAAGATAATTTCCTGCAATCAGGCAGAATTGGATAGAAATGGTGGTGGTACTTTTTGCGCTCGCATTGCGTTTATATTCGCAATTACGTGGAAACGGAAATTTATTTGCATATGGCAATCTTGTGCGATTGGCATGGCGCGCAAGTACCTATTACTTTGTTAACTATCCTGGGGGACGAGTTTAGCGAATATTGTGAAAATGTTTATTTGAAAAAAACATGTATGTTACTACAGTTCGACACAATTAAGAAGTCACATCGGTAAATCTCGCAAAAACGATCACTTTCGAACTGAGTGTCACTTCGGGACCACGAATATTTATTAGTAGGTACTGCTGTTAAACATGATATTTATGCTGACGCTATAAAATTATCTAAGCGAGCGACTGCCATTATTTGTTCGATCAGGTACATCGATATAACTTCTTAGTCAATACCTGATTATTTGGGGTAACTTACACAGATTAGAAATTATAGTTGAAATTATTGTTACTTCCTGAAGACTATACGGTACTAGCCGTAGACTGCGTCCGCGTGGACATCCTGGAAAAATCTGTTATTTACCGGGATAACAAGTATCTTATGTCCTTCTTATGTAGGTTGAATTTAAATTGTATCCCAAATTTTATTGAATTCCATTAAGCCATTAAGGCGTCATTGATTAACACCATTTATTTAAAAACCGAAACAAAATATAATTTATTAAAAAAATATCTAAAAACATAGGTATCTAACTAAAAAATGTTATTATTCAGTACAGGAATTTAAAGATGACAAACACTAGGTAATAGGTATCTGCTCAATCTCGTACAAGATAATTTAATTTAAATTTAATTTATAATATGATTTCTGAACATTAATTTTTACCAAATGGTAAAAATTAATGTTGTGTAAACATGTCTTGTAATTATGTATTTGTTATATTTTGAATACCTAGTGAATAATTTGTAATTCTTCGCACCCAGTTGCAAACGCCCTTAAAGGGGGTACATGACGTACATGTGCTTACTTGCCTACTGATTTATTAACTTTATGACCTGTTAATTTTATGTATGTACATGACTGTAATTTATAAACAATAAATATCTAATAAACCAACATTACAAATTCACAAACATCCAAAGTTTCACATAATTATTATAGTAGGATAGTAGGATTTCAAGAAACTACGAAGTTTAAATTTAATGCTAATAATTTCAAAGGATTGGCGTCATCCTTCCGCGTCAAGTCCACTGTATTTCGGGTCATCGGTTCATTAAGTAATTTGCGTATTATTAGGGTCGTATTAATAAATCTCTTTCAACGTAGCTAGTTAGAATAGCAACACTAGTAGCTGCCAATATGTAAACTTAATTTTAAAATACATTTGAACAACTTAGTAACTTCGTTTATATATATATTAAATCAACATTTCAAAAATTGACAATAATGAAGAAAATAAAATTATTCTCAGTCCTCGCCTCTGTAAAAAATGCATTCCAATTTACAAATTGGAAAAACATACATCATTAAAAAGAGCTGGTGCGAATGTAGGTATTCATTTATATTTTTGGCAATGTAATAAATGTATTTAATGTATAAGACTGGCGGCACATACGGCAAGTATGCACTGAAGCTTCAACAAAAATATTATTATATTTATATAATAATATTTTTGTTAGATATATAATATATATTATTATATATATATTTTTTTGTAATAGATTTAAGTTTCTATAGTTTTAATATTTTGATACCTCTCATTATTAGTGTACATATTTAAGTTTATATTTTATGGTTATATATAGTTATGCTTATTTGTCTATAAAAATTAATGTTTGTTTGTTTTGTTCGTCTTCTAAGCGTTTCTATACCATAAATAAATAAATATTTTTGTACACATGTTGACATTTTTTAATTGTTTTTAAACTATTAAAAAATGTCATAAGACGGGCCTCCTAAATAGGAGCGGTTTACAACATAGAGGGATGCGGCCGCCTTTTTAGGGTTCCGTACCCAAAGGGTAAAACGGGACTCTATTAATAAGACTCCGCATTCCGTCCGTCCGTCCGTCTGTCTGTCTGTCCGTTTGTCACCAGCCTGTATCTCATGTACGGAACCCTTCGTGCGCGAGTCCGACTCGCACTTGGCCGGTTTTTTAATGTACCTACTAGCGACCCGCTCCGGGCTTAAAAAGACAGTGAGACAGAGATACTTTAGTATATGTATATTATTAACTAAGCGTAGTGTGATACTGCTCATGATAGAATGCTAAAAATCCATCCATGCATTTAATAATTTTTTATTTTTTAGGTTACATTATTTAAACTATTTACAACCATAATATATTAACTTAAATATGTACACTAAATTATTGATAAATAAATAAAACATAAAATAAAATAAAATAAATACAAAAATATAAAACTGAGCACCTAGGCGCCAAAGTACTCCTCCTCATCGCTGCCAATTGGTAGCGTGCCCAGAAGACTGGCAGCATTGCCACGTTGAATGGCAATGCTTATTTTTTGACCAAAGAATAGGTCAGCCACTTTTTTATATTGCATTTTATATTATCTTTAAAATCGATTGTGTGCCGTGACAAATAAATACATTTTTCTTACTATACATTCTTTTAAAAATGACTCAGATAACATGATTTAAAATGGACTGCCATCTCCATCCTTATCTACTGAAAGGTTAACCCCTGACGTGTGTTAATTATTATTTTAACCCCTGTTAGGTTCACACCCTCTTTGACGGCAAAGGTCCTTTCATCAAGAATGTGGTTTAAAGTGACTTTAAAATTAGCTCGAATTTCATTGTTAAAATTTTTGTGGCTTTATACAAACTGTTTTAGTAAAAAGGTTTAAGTGGTGCTTAGTTTAATGTGATGCTGTTTTTGGTGAACTTTAAGCTATTTTATGGTTTTTGTGGTCGAGGCTTCTAATTTTATAGTCTAAACGTACAGAGCACAGATGTACTTAATTTTGGAATAATTAAACAGGTGATTTTTGTTTTATAAATATTAAGTCTAGACCCCAGCTTTCGCAAGTGTAAATTGGCTTGTAAATTACGTTTTTGTAATATTTTTTGTAATGGAAACTGAGATAAATGTGACGACACGGTTGGCGCAGTGGCTAAGCGATTAGCTTTCTGCGCTACGTGCCGCGGGTTCGATCTCCGCACGGAACAAATATTTGTATGATCTACATATAGTTGTTTCGGGTCTGGTTGTGTATGCATGTGACATGTATGTTTGTAAACTGTACCCTTGATACAGAAGAAATCCTAGTGAGGGGCAAGGTTTCTAAAAAAAAGAAAAAGAAAAGAATATCACAGAATTTAAAATTTCTTTTTATTCATGTAAGTAGCCAGTATTGTGAGAAAACTTCCTACTGCCTATCATGCACTGCCATTATTATAATAGATCCCAAAAGCAACAATTTTTATTATGGGGCCAGCACGGAAACCCTCTTTCGGCTTTATACAAGGTCCCGCCTTTCTAGTCCCGATCCCTATATGGGCTTATGGTACTCATCATTATGAACAACTTTTACTAGGGACCAACCAGGAAATCGCGAATATAACATCAGCTGTTCCCCATATATTTAGTCGAGTAATATTGAACTATTTGGATGAAACAGGTGATTTTTTTTTCGCGATTTTAGGAATTGTCCCATTATAAAAGTTGTTCATAATAATGAGTAAAATATTGTGTTCCGACTAAACTTATAAAAAAAGAAAAGATAAGATATTTATTCATAAACAATAATACAATTAATTGTGTTTGAAATTACGCCTTACAACTAACAACATGAGACAAAAATACCGTATTTTTTATTTTTTTATTAAATTATATAATACAGTACAAAACTATCATAGCAGCCATTTATTTCCATCAAGTACATATTAGTAGCAACGCTGTTCCAGCTACAAAAGCCTAGGACAAAATCCATTGACCAAATACTATTTCATGCAAATATGTGGTCAAATTCGCATCAATGGTTTGCGGCGTGTCGCTACACGACATTTTGTGTCAACAATGCCGCCTCATGTCGACATGTGCCGTGCCCGTCGGCAAATAATGTCATTCCGAATCGAAATGCAATATTTGGATGTAGCGAGTCGTGGTATATTGAAAGAGTCTAGCCCCTACTATCGTGAAGTGCTCGAATTTAAAATTATAAGCTACAAGGTTGTATTAGGATTAATTTTTTTTACATTTTTCTGTTATTATTGATGCTATGTTACCTTTTCGCAAGAAAAGGATAAACATCCGTGCGTTAAGTTTTACCAACAACGAGTATAACTATTATAGAAACTAGATTACAGAGTTTCACAAAAGTCATCATAAATGTGACAAATCTTTTGAAGTAACAGATGCTATTTACTTATATTTTTATATTTACATTTAATAACCTAACCGTCAAAAACCCCTGACTAAGTAGAAAAAGACTTGTAACTTTTGAAAGGCTGAACAGATTTTTATGAAACATAGCTAAGAGATAAAAAAGAAACTGCATTGAAATCGGTGGATCCGTTTGGGAGCTAGGTTGCTCCAGACAGACATAGGCTTCAAACTTAAAATACCTCTCTTTTTGTATCAGGGGGTAAAAATATTTACATTCATTAGTACTAGAGCAAGCATGCGCTGGTCGAGACTTCTTTAAGAAGTCGGCATAATTATGCTTCCTGGTAATCTTAATAGGAAAGTTTAGGTGAAATAAATCAATAAGTGTAGGAAGCAGATGAGCTATCCCAGATATCTAAACTAATATTAAAAATAGATAAGATTTATATTTTTGTATGTTTGTTTGTTTGTATATTGATAAACCAAAAACTACCGACCGGACCGATTTTAAAAATTCTTTCACCGGTAGAATGCTATATTATCACTGAGTAACATGGGCTATAATTTATAAAGATATCACGCGGGCGAAGCCGCTGGTGGAAGCTAGTACATAATATGCATATCGAATGCGTCAATGAAATATTATGATAAACAAAGATAACCTTGTGAACACTGTGTGATGACTGATGAGGTTAATAAAAGCTCCGTTTTTTATCGAAATGGATATTAATTAAAATGTGGATTTTTTTATCAACACGACCGGAAATGCAGGCTTTGTGAAACATATTACGTATTTTGCTGAGGGGTTTTTTGATCGCTAATAAATAATCTCCTGTCCCATACAAAACTTTTAAATAATACCTATTCGACTGAAGCGTATGGAACAGCCGATAATTTTTTCGTGATTACTATGTTGTTGGGTTCATAGAGAATAATACATAGGCATATAGATACCTACATTGGCCAGTCCAACATGTGTGCTGTGTTGCCCCCATGTGTGATAGTCTTATCCTTCAGAATTTTAAAAGGTTGACGACACGGTTGGCTCAGTGGCTAAGCGATTAGCCTTCTGCGCTACGTGCCGCGGGTTCGATCCCCGCACGGAACAAGTATTTGTATGATCTACAGATAGTTGTTTCGGGTCTGGGTGGTGTGTGCATGTGACATGTATGTTTGTAAACTGTACCCTCGATACAAGAGAAATCCTAGTGAGGGGCAACGTTCTTAAAAAAAAAAAAAAAAAAAAGGTATATAAAACATGACTTTGAGGGGTTTAAAGGGAAAATTGTGTATCTTATTTCAAACCGTATTCGCGAACCCATAGTAGAAACTACCTGTAATATTATGAAGTAAACGAGTCTGTATTCAAAGTGCCACACGACGCGCGTCGGTAAGCCGTGGTGCATTTGTAACGAGGCCAAAATATGCGCCTTTTGATGTTCGATACTGAGAGCAATTTATGCAAAATAACGTGCGCTGTTTGTGAATGTTTTACCGTAAATTGTGTCGTTTGCATGTTTTAAAATATGTAGTACTTTTGTGTTTATATGAGAAATATTTATCCAAACTAAAAGGTTTTTTTAGTAAGTTTAATAAGTTTTTAATCAATGAAAACTTACTTCTATTACTTTTTATTCAAATTATATAATTATTTATATTATAGAACAGCGAAACTTTATGTAATAGTGTAATTGCAATAATTATCTTCTTAGATAAATTAATTTCAAAATTACATAAAGTTCATCTACTTATGTTACTGACTGTACGTAAGTATGCCTGACCGCATCCTTTAGGCTTGGTACAGACGGTCTAACCATCGATAACCTCAGGTTGTCTAACTTTGCATTGCCAGTACATAATAGATACAAAGACGTGTAGGTACCTATATCTAGCTTAAGATAGAACCATTGTCGACTGAGACCTACGTTTCGGGTACCTGCAAAGATTATGGAAACAAAAAGATAGCTGCTGATATTCGTCATATATCTCTTCATATTTTTACAGGAAGAAATACAGCGTCAGCTCTGTAATTCAATTTAAAAAATGTCGGAGCTTTGACGTTTGATATTTCGTGTGTTGGTGTAACGTTTTGCTTTGGAGAGCTTTTTAATCCAACCCAGAATTGAAAGACCCTAAATTTTTCTTGCTGGGAAAAGTATTCCGAAAACGAAATTGAATTTTTATTGATGACAGACTGGTTCTTCGTTAATTCATCTTTTAAGTTGAAAGGTTTAAGATCTCTCTCTTCTTTTAAATTATTGGTTTCCATCTCGTCTGTACTCCAGTTAGTACGTTCAGTAAAGAATGTACATTTACATGTACGTGCCGCGGGTTCGATCCCCGCACGGAACAAATATTTGTATGATCTACAGATAGATGTTTCGGGTCTGGTTGTGTGTGAATGTGACATGTATGTTTGTAAACTGTACCCTCGATACAGGAGAAATCCTAGTGAGGGGCAACGTTTTTAATAAAAAAAAAGAGAAAAAGAGATTTAGTTTTACAGTTGAACAAGTAAGTATATTAAGTATACAGGGTTACCAGATTGTTTTTGTTTTCATATCGATAAGGTGGCAATCTAGTGTACGGCCCGCCTGATGGTAAGCGGTGACAGTAATCTATGGACGCTTGCAACACCAGGGGCATTTATTACTCACGCGGGTGAGTAGAATATATCTTTATTTTATGTAAACCAGATACAGGCACTTATGAAATGTCGACACTCTAGGTGCGCGGTTCGAAATAATAGGTTCTATGGAGAAGAACGGGCAAGAAACTCCATTGAAACTCTTTTAAAATAATAGATTACAATCTTGATTAATACAATGTTGCCCTATACCCTACTAATAACGTCAAGCATAAAGTGCTTATTGATGATAGATTAAAAAAAACTAGTGGTCTTCTAGTGGTCGATATTCGACCACAATATATTATAATGTAAATTTTAGCTTTCTGTACTCCTTCTCCATATAAAATTTAACTATACTAAATCTCATACTCCTCCGTTCGCGCAATATGCTTTAAAAGGGGCAAAAAGTTTTCTTTAATAATCATTTATTTATTTAATAATTTATTTACACATGAAAAGACACAGAAAACATTAAATACGAGAACAAAGTACAAAGGTACTGCTTATTTCACTAAAGAAATCTCTTCCAGCAGACCTGCGAGAGGTGAATTCAAAACACGAAATGTAGACAGCGTACAAGAGTAGATCAAAACTACAAATTAAATACAATACCTAATATAAATTTAAGTAAAATACTTACATGAAACAAATACACATAAATATAAAAACATAAGTACCTACAAACACAAACATAGCTAGCTACATAAAATAGATAAAAATAATAAGTAAACCTTTTAAACATGTTTCGAGTTTCATACATTTATTGTAGGTTAGCGCTACAGACGCTGTCACTTTTCAGGTCTTTTGTTTATTATTCGCTTTTGTTTCACACAAAACATAATATCACACACCTTCGTAAACTGTAACCTTTGTTCCACTTTCCCTGCACGTGAATAATCGGTGGAACATGTCACAGCCCCACCTGCGTCACGTCCTTTTACGGGATTTAGATAATAAATTACCAGATAAATGATAGCAAAAAATGACAACAATGAATTACGCACTTTAGTACCACTTATAATAGGTATATGTCGAGTCATTTTGGTTGGACTTTCTTCTTTGGTGTCATATTTTTATTATAAAAGCTTATGCTACCAAGAAGAGAGTTAAGCCATAGCGCGACTTTCCGCTGAAAATTGGAGCTGCCCGATTGGGGAAGTACCTCCACCTTGCGGAATTTCGTAGCCAGTGTTATTCACTGCTCTTTTGTAGTGCTGTGTTGTGTTTCTGACGGTGAGCAGGGTCGCCAGTGCTCCTTGGGGAAGCGTCGTGTTGGCAGTAGGCCTCCCTACAACACGACGCTCTTGGTGTTGCAAGCGTCCGTAAGTTACGGTAACCGTTTACCATCCGGCGGGCTATATACTTGTTTGCAAACTTAGTGGGAAAAGTGGCTGCCAACACGGCGTTAGTAATAGGGCCGGCAACGCGTTAGTGATGCCCCTTGTGTTGCAAACGTCCGTAGGTACCGTACAGTAACCGGTTACCATCAGAGGGGCCGTATTCTTCTTTGCCAATGAAGTGGAAAAAAAAGCGTTCAACTTTGTAGCTGGTAATGGATTGGCATTTTTATTACCAAGCAATCGACTTTTTTATGTTAAATTTATGTTTTCACTCGAATCTAAATGCTCCTAACTTTTTTTGCCCTTCAAAGGTTAGCAGCCACCAGGGAGCCGGGATGTGTGGGAATGCGTCTGACCTATGCAGTTCGCAGTAAAACCTTTTATAATTCGATTGGCCCTCCTCATAGAATATATGGATGCTGCCGTCTATCCTCCAAATTATACCTCAACATCCACCAAAGAGCTCAATTCTTGGTAAAATATGGAAGCGCTATTCTTGAAAATGGATTCCGCAAAATGTAAATTAGATAAAGAATCATATTTGGTATTTATCTCTTAATATCTGTTTATTTAATTGACTTCGTCCGTGTGTCACTGTAGGGGTGCCTATTGAAAATCAGCACTGGGTGTCCCATGCCTAGCAGCTGCACATGCTGAGTTGGTAACCTTTTTTCTATGGGCATGCTCGACACCACATATTTTTTAATTTCGGTTAATTTTATTATGACTGTTGTGCTGTCCAGAATAAAATGATTTTTCTTCCTTCCTTCTATATTTCTAGTGGGACACATCTTTAAATACAAGTAGCTAAAACTTTATACACACTCCTACACAACGTTCGATATTTCTACATAAATTCTTCATATCAACAAACCGACTTCAATCAATTCGTATCTTTATAGTTCTTCTCGGGTAGGACCGTTTCAGCTTACTTTTACCACCTATCTAGCCTTCAGACGTACGTTATCAACAGTAGTGCCTGATAACAGTCCTGCCATCTATCAACTGGAATCATAAAAAGCCGGTTAAAACGACTTTTCTGAACGGTACAGCATTCAACACTACGGTTGTAAAAAGGCTGTAAAGAAAGTCGATTGAGTTCTGTAAAGGCTGAATATGTGTTGTATTATGCTCCTATAATAAAAGAGGTGCGTAGGCCTAAAGCCGGGCTTCCACTGCGAAACGGTAATGAGTAAGTAATAGCTGAACGGAACGGACCCCAAATAGCTAAAATAAGATTTACCTTCCATTAAGAAAGAGTTTTGACAATTGCCTTCCACTGCAGAAGAGAAATGAAGAAAGAGTTCGTTATTAACTATTTTTACTCGTTCATTCCTCTCCGCTAGACTCTTTGTTGGTGGAAGCACTTCTGTGAAGTTTACCGTTGCGAATCTAACGGAGTCCGTACGGAGCCCGCTCCGCTGCCAGTGGAAGCCCGACTTAAAGGGTGCTTCCATTTTTATGCATTTTTTTATGAGAGTCTCCCTTTACATCCGCATCCTATGTAGATACATTAGGTACATAGTAGAAATAGTTCGTGATGATGAGTGCAGTACTTTTCTGTGTTCTGTGAGTGGCCTCTTTTCGAGTCCGTTAGTTCTGATATAAACTTTGTTTACAGGCTTTTTTTTCTACCACTGGAGAAGAGATGAGGAATTCTCCATGAGAGCTATAAACACGACAGGAGCTAATTTTAACTTCAGTGTTCATAATTGCAACTTAAACGAAATCACGGGCAAAACTTAACAATCAAAGACGTTGCATGTTGCTAAGTTGTGGCCGTAGTACACGAACACGGACGGTAATGCCCTTTGCACACACATGCGAAGTGGCTTACGCCAGTCCTAATAATTAGTATTCGCGGCAGCGTATCTAATCCCTCGCACTAAGAACAATGTGTTTACGTGATAAAGGATGCATAGAAATAGCTTACGCAAGCAACTTCGCATCGTCTGTAATCGGCTTTAGTAACGCCTTGAAAGCCATAAACTGTGATCGGCTCAGGCAACGTTGCTTTCTAACATAAACTATGATCCGTTTATATTCCGAGATGTACGGGAGATATAGGTACGGTTACGGACGCGTGATATCCTCACTACGTATAGCTAAGCGCCTGAAGCTTGATAACATCGCATCAAAGGGTTGAATTTCCTTCCGTATCGGATACTTCGGATAGAAACACGAAACTGTTAGGAACCGAAGTGTTGTTTACAGTGAGGTGAGTAGTTAGATTAGTGATTGTTTGACTTTGTACCAAAAACAACGGAGGATATCCAGTGACCAATTAACCGTTTTAATAAACAGTTGACCGAATAAAGACGAGGGTTATCAAGAATTCTTGTTTTTAACCCCCGACAAAAAAGAGGGTATTTTATGTAACAAAACGGATGGACCAATTTAAATACAGTTTTTTTTAATTGAAAGGTAATTTAATCGGGTTTCATTTTAGCTTTGTTTCTTGAGAATCTGTTGAGCCGTTCTAAAGTTACAGCTCTTTTTCTAGTTGGGAGTCGGGGGTTGGTCGGAAAAGGAATACCTACAGAACCAGAACCAGAATGTGATTCTCAACTAACTTGAGGGTAAACCGGTGGGTGTGAGCGCGATGCGTAATAGGTACCACATTTTGTATAATTGACTGTCGACGAATCAATGGTGTACAGAAAAACTTAATGTGGTTTATGTTAAAATGTATATTTTTGTCCAAGTATTAATAAATAAATAACCGATTCAAAAAAATCTTTCCCTAATAGAAAGCTACACTATCCTTGCGTGATATATTATATATGTATTTTATTTTGATAAAAATAAAACACGCGGGTAAAACCGCGGCTACAAGCTTAACACATATTTTGGACGCTTTTTCAAGCTCAGATATTTAGACTTATTTTACATTATTGCAAATGTGTGCAGAATGGTACTCACTGCAATCTGGAAATACCCCCGTGGTTTTTAGATTGTAAGTTTTTATATCTTTTGTAAGAATGTTTTAAAAAAATAATGCTTAAAACATAAGTTTTGCTATTTTGTCGAAATTGTCATAGTTAGGCAATAACATTTTACAAATAGCCGGGCCATACACCAACATTAATACACTACAAAATGGCGTAAACTTTACTATAGCTACATAGCAGTACCCACATATAATTATACAGTGCGCGAAGAAAGGGAAAGAAAATGAAAGCCACCATACGCCATGTCGGTTGTTAGAAAAAGATGAATAAAACGTTTAGTTACGTGGCATCAGCTGCTGCATGCTCAATCTCTCAGTCGCTGCAGGGCATTTACCTTGCATTTATCTTGCCAGTATAGAGCGCGGGCAACGCGTCTATTTGTAAAATGTCATTGTAGTTAGGTAAAACTTCTAGGTGTTATTAACATATGAATGTACGCCAACAGGTGCACTTTCCAGTTCGTTTATGACGAAAACTTTTTAAATTACGCTTTATATGAAGGTGCATCGCTAAGTTGAACAACTTTATAAATGTCTTACCTTTTTAAGCAACATGAAAATTTAAGAAAATAAAAATAGTTTTATTATTTCTGTGGATCTGTGTATCTGTCTGTGGCATCGTAGCTCCAAAAGGGATGGACCGATTACAATGCACTTTTTTTTAATGAGAGCTAGTTTAATCGAATATCATCTTAGTTAAGTTTCATGAAAATCTGTTCAGCCATTCAAAAGTTACAGCTCTTTTTTTAGTTGGGGTCGGGGGTTTTGGAAGGTTAGCTTATACTTTATTTTGAAGTAAATTGTAATAGAATCGCCCCCCATTTTATGGGACTTAATAACGCGAAATGTGGGTGTCCACTTATACAGTGTATACACTCATATTGGTCGGGGTGTGTATGCATGTGAGATGTATGTTTGCAAACTGTACCCACGATACAGAATAAATCCTGTGTGAGGCAACGTTTTTAAAAAAGAGAAACAAAATCCTTTGCGTAACCCTTGTATTATTAAATCGAATATTATAATGTCTTTATTAGCGGAGGTCCTTTTAAATGGTTATTGTACTTATATGAACAACTTTTACTATGGGATCAACCCAGAAATCATGAAAAAAAACTCTGCTGTTCCATACAAATAGTTCAATATTACTGTAAGTACTAAATGTAAATGACTTAAAGGGATCGGGACTAGAAATTATAATGAAAATAAGTCTCTATAACATAGGTACCTCGGAACTGATCTAATAAATGTTTCATTCACACAATAACGCGGTAATGGCTAAACTATTTCTAGGGACATTCCTACGTCATTATATCAAAGAACATGAAATAGCTCTCCACATTGAGGTCGAGAGTTACAATAAAATAATACAATGGGATATAACTTTCTGACATATACTCCCACTTAGGTAACGTAGCAAGGATTTAGTTCACGGGAAAACGTAGTCGTTGGGAAAATACTAACAAAGCGAAGGCGATAGAAGAAAAATGTTCTTGAAAGTAAATAAAAATGCTCTGATCGATCTATCATCACTAAACAAGCTTATTGGTAAGAATATAGTCCTGTCAGTGAAGATAGATCGATCCCAGTACAGCGTAACTTCTATATATTAATACGTGAAGAGAAATTTTGTACCCCTTTTTAAACATATTGCGCGCACGGAGGTGTGTGAGATTTGGCATAGATAAAGTTTATATGGAGAAGGAGTGCAGAAGGTTAAAATTTATGTTGGTAACAGTTAAAAAAGGTATACAAAATACCTACAAGCTGTAATTGTATTTTTCAACTGTTACTAACATTCAATTTTAAATTTAATAGATATTGCATTTAAGGCAAACAACACACGCTAATGACGTATTTGTACACAATCGAAGAAGACGAAAATGAATGACAAAAAATTATATGCTATGGTAAGTAAATGACCTCAATATTGTTCAAACTTTATTTTTTTAATGAATTACGGTCGAATTTCGACCACTGGGCAACCACTAGTCCATAATACTATTCCTTATTTTTTATTAACTATCGCATGTCGTGTCTCGCTGTAACCAAATAAATAATTTTTCATTCTTTATCCTTTTTTCTTGAAATTGTAATAGATTTATTCCACATAATATGTTTTTTTAAATGAGAAAACCCAAACCAAGAATAGCTAAACCAGTTAACCCACACACACAGTTACACAGTTAACAGCGAAGCAGTTTACCCTTCTATTTTATTAATTTTTTGCCCATAATCGTAAGCTAGGTTTGCCAGTTGAAACAGACGATCCAAATTGCCCACAAACGGGTCCAAGTACCGCAGTGTGCACTTACGCGTATCAATAGCAATGTAATCGATTGGAAGGTGGATAGCGCGCTTTATACATGGCAGACCGTCAGTAATGCCAGGTATTTAACTGGGTTCAATCACATTGCGTTACGGTTTGGGATAGTTTTGTTGACTACCACAGCAACGACAGCTAAAAGCCTAAGCATACCAGTTGCTTTTTGCATCAATAATGCTAGTCCTCGCGTTTATCGTATTTTTCTTTGAAAACAAAATCCAATCTATGATCTGAAAAAAAAGCGCGTTTCGTCCAACCATTTTCACTGACACGGCAAAATATGCATTTTTAACGATTTGTAATGACGTCTACTGTCACTCGTTGCTCTTAATATCAATATTTTTATTTTCGTAAAAATGTGGTAGGTAATTATAGACGTGTGCGCCGATGCTAAAATCTCCGGCGGCGGGCGCCGGTCAAAAATCGGCGGCGGCGGCGTGTTTTCGGCGTGATTTCGGCGCGGAGAATTTTAATAAAACTATCTAGCTTGTAGTATAGTTTTTATTAAAAAAACAGATACAATTAAAAAAATCACAAATATAAATCAATAATCAACAAAAAACAGCAAAATAAAAGTATTTTTAAGTAATGGCTGCCTTGCCGTTGGAACTTGCAAGGCAGCTTAGGCAGCCGTTACTTCGGCAGTCGTTTCCATCTTTTAAATCACTGGCATCACAAGATACTAAATATTTCAGGCATTCATTTCTTCAACTAGTTTTATGAGAGAAGAACTAGTCTTTATCATCTGCATGTGATGTAGGTACTGCAGCGGCTGGCTTGAGACTCTAGTTCACTCGCTGGCACTATTTCTTTGATACAGTTGACAAAAAATTCCACTCTTGTCGTATGGTTACTTTCCATGTATTGGTCGATTTCCTGTAATTGGTAAAACGGCAATCCCACGTTCGGTCGGCTACTGGCAACACCGACGAGTTCAATGTGACTGTAGCTTTGCATCAAGGGTCAGCTTTAAGTCCTTAACTCTTCCTGTTGATAGTGGATGCTCAGACATTGGACATACAAGAGTAGGCATCCTGGTGCATGCTGTTTTCCGATGACATTGTTCTCGTCGGTGAAGATGAATCTGAGGTCCAGGGCAGATTGGAGAAATGGCAACAAAAACTGGAAAATGTTGGCTTGAAAATCAGTCCAAAACTGAATATATGTTCTGTGATTTCGGCGGTCTCTCCAGTTTTAACGCCATATCGCTGGATGGTGTACCCTTACCAATCTGCTCTGATTTCGGTACCTCGCCTCGGTTCACTCATGTAAAGCAATGGCGAAATAGACCGGGCTGTTAAGCATAGAATTAACGCAGCATGGATGAAATGGTGGCAGGTCACCGGAACAATATGTGACTCCCGTATCCCCCTTAAACTAAAGGGGACAATTTATAAGACGATGATAAGACCTGCTGCCTTGTATGGATCGGAATGTTGGAGCACAAAAGGGACGGATGACAAGCAATTGCCTGCAGCGGAGATGCGAATGTTGAGTATGTGTGGTGTTACAAGATTGGCCAGAATAAGGAATGAGTATAATTAGAGGAAGTATGAAAGTCGCACCAGTTACAGAAAAGCTGCAAAGTAACCGATGGTCTTGGTATAGACATGTAATGCGGAGAGATGAGAATCATGTTATAAGAAGAGTGTTGTAAGTATAAATCGACACGGTTGGCGCAGTGGCTAAGCGATTAGCCTTCTACGCTACGTGCCGCGGGTTCGATCCCCGCACGGAACAAATATTTGTATGATCTACAGATAGTTGTTTCGGGTCTGGTTGTGTGTGCATGTGACATGTATGTTTGTAAACTGTACCCTCGATACAGGAGAAATCCTAGTGAGGGGCAATGTTTTTTAAAAGAAGAAGAAATGTTGATGGCTATCTGAGAAGAGGGATACCAAAGAAAAGATGGATGGACTGCGTGAAACATGACATGAATATTAAGGAAGGGAATCCGGAAATGACGTCTGATAGATATGAATGGAAGAAAAAGACATATTGCGCCGACCACAAATAAAATGGGATAAGGGCTGGAGAATGATGATGGTAACTGCTACGATAACGTTGGTAATTGAGAATCTGTGATTGAGCATTTCCGCCATATTTCTTTTCACATCGTCTAGTCTAGTCACGCCGATTTTACGCCGATACCCAAATCGGCGGCGGCGGCGTCGAAAAAATGTCGGCGGCGGCGGCGGGTCGGCGCGGCGCACACGTCTAGGTAATTAATAGATGGTACCTACATTTAAGTTGATGAATAGAAACATTTCACCTTGATAAAATAACATAGAAATTAAAATTACTAAACAGGTACCGTCAAGGTAAGAGCAAGGCAAGGCAAGAGTGACGTATCACCACCATAATATCTATATTATGGTGGTGATTTTTCACTCTTGCTCTAGTTTAATGTTCTAACATAAACTTATTATACTAGTTATCACTAGAAGGAGTGCAGAATTCTAAATACATACATACATACCGGTCAAACATATAACCCTCTCCGTAATCGGGTAATTACGGTCGATTTTCGACCACAAGGCGACCACTAGTAGGTACTAATTCTTTACTACTTCTGTTATGTTCTTTACTAATGTTTCCTCTTAGCCGTAATAAGTATCTAGCTGGTGGTGGAAAATGTAACGTTAGAATATAAATCTTCAAAAGCTTTTTGCTTTATAAATGTTAAATTTAATTTAATTACAAAAATCTCAACGGTGCTCTTTGAGTTGATAATCCAAATTTCAGGTTCCTGTCAAATTAATGATAAAAAAAACATTATAATTAGAGTCTGCCAAGAATCAAGCCATAATAAAATTAATTATCATTATAATTTTGTTTGTTTCGTAAAAACAGGTTATAAATAGGTACCGACGTACTTATTAGGTAAAACAGCTATTTTAGATATATAGGAACCACAGTTATCTTGTTTTATCTGAACCCATTAAAAGTCATTGTCACGGTTACTACACCAAAAATATTTATGTTAAGTTTATCTAAAGGTATGGTTACACTAAAAGTCACTCAGCGCGCTATGGAGCGAGCTATGTTTGGAATTTCTTTGATGGATAAGATCCGTAATGAGATCGCCTGGAGAAGAACTGAAGTCACTGAAGTAGCTTGCAGAATTTGCGATTGGAATGTCAGTGAACTGGCCATGTCCGTCGAAGGCCCGATGGGCGCCGCAGCAGATGAGTCCTTGAGTGGAGACCTCGAACGGGAATCGTAGTGTGGGACGCTGTCTACCCAGGTGGATGGATCCATGGCGACGATCTGAGGAGACAGTTGGGTAAAACTGGATGCGGAAAGCGGAGAACCGGGTATAGTGGCGCAACTTGGGAGACATAAAAAAAACATATTGTACACTTCTGCACTCGTTATGTAGTCGACTAATTACTGTCTGGTATAATGTGCTCACACCTTAATATGTTTATGTAAGTATACTCGTACTACACTTACCGAGTGTCAATCATCGATGTGACTGTTTATCGTTTATCATATTTTGACATTGTGTCTGATTGCTACACCCATAATGAAACAAGTATAATAATATAATGACATTATAAAAGTAATTACTGACATTATACATTACAAACAGCATAAGTCAGTCTCCTTCTCAGATAGGTATAGTACGCGCAAATCTTTATGAGCCCTCGAACACTCTCCCTCTCTCCCTCTAGCATCTATAATAGTACGATTACTATAGGTGTTAGAGGGAGAGAGATAGAGAGTTCAGGGCTCATAAAGATTTGCGAGTACTATACATGGTCCGCAACCGATGTTCTTCCACACTCGAGGGCCACACCGCAGCTGTCACTCTAATTACCCATAGAGGTCGTGATTATACCATTAACAAGCTCTTGAGCACACCACAAACATATTTACCTTATTTGGCATGATCAATAACAATAAAAAAAAATGGTGAATTCAGAGATACAAGAATTACAAAGCTGGCTTTTACCAGCTGCCAAGACAGGAACTGAGGCGATCCATTCGCATCCCAAAATACATGGCACTTACATGTTCAATTGTTCACGAGTAAGTTAGTCCGGAACTCTTGACACGACGTGATACGTTGTGACATGTCTGCAGAACTATTGTGTTTCGGAAATGGATACGATTTGGAGACGCCGCTTCTCGAGGTTCGTTTTAGTCCTCGAAATTTTCTGGCTTAATATATGGGGCTTCTTATATGGAGTGAATAGAAAATCCAGTGGCAGGAGTACATTGAATATATTCGGCTTTTACGTAATTTTACAAACCTATTAATGACCTTTGTAGACGACAACAGTGTATAAGTAGTTTGGGCAATAAACGCCGTCATAACGACTTCAGCTGAAGGTAATCATGTCTGGAGCCACGTGCACCGGCATTAAAAGCTAACGGTTCATAACGCGTCCACACCATCGGCTTTATATGAGCACAAAATATGTCAGTTTTACAACGATTAGTATCAATGTGTAAATGAAAAGAGAAAATATTTTCATCCATCCTTGTTTTTGTTTAGATGTATTTTTCCTTATTTCACAAATCTCGCTAACAAAAACCCAAATATGGAACAGATATTTATACAAAGATTTTAAATTTCAATGACGATATTGTTCGCAGTTTTTTTTTTTTTTTTTTTTTTATACAGAGAACATAATCGTAAAATTGGTGGAAAGACTGTCTCAGTATTCTGTTTTATGTTGAGGGGTCCAGAAGCATGTACTGAATCCATGGTATCAGCATAGCTATTGCTATTCTGTGTCTAAGTATACATATAAGTGTATAAAATCACACTGGACTATGAGCAAACAGTTTATTTTTTCTGCCCATTATTTATACAGGCTTCCTGACGCTGCCGACTTTACTTTTTACTAGAAATATTATATTTATGGAGCAAAGCTTGGCGCCAACAGATTGTGCCTATGTGACGAGACCAGGGTTGCCAACCATAGATCTTTTTTCCTCGTACATATGCACCAAAAAATCTCGTACTTTGATTTTCCAACCTCGTACATTCCTCAAGCATAAAGGTTGTCCGTCACGACGTTTGTTTTCTCAAGGAGGTAATGAGTATAATTATGATAAAGACTGGCCAATTGTCCAGTGTATCTACATTTCATTTAGTACACCCAATGTAGGCCAAACTGTGAAAACCCATATAAAATTTCCTATATCAAAAATCTCTAACAAAAGTGTACGAGCCTCACTGTATCCTCGTACCTCGTACAGCAGACCATAAATCTCGTATTTGTACGAAGATCCTCGTACGTTTGGAAACCCTGGACGTAACGTACAATCGGCAATTTTTGTGCTCGACCAAATCGTGGTCCAAACGTAGTTACTAACTCTAAGTGCGCCGTAGTCATTCAAAGCATT
Organism: Allophyes oxyacanthae; assembly: GCA_932294325.1. NCBI lineage: Eukaryota > Metazoa > Arthropoda > Insecta > Lepidoptera > Noctuidae > Allophyes > Allophyes oxyacanthae. Next base: position 15,321,130 of record OW028611.1, read on the forward strand.
TTGTTTGCGAAATATTTCATCGCAACGTATCGAGAATGAGCGTGATGTATGTATATTATGTCAACCAGTAGCTACTCGTATCAGCTTGCATTTTAAACGAAATATTATTTAGAAATCTGGTTCAGTGTCCGAAATAGATTATAAGATTCAAAACAAGGTGTTTATGAATAAAAACTTGCTCATCATTTTATGTAATTTTTGTACCTAAGTAAAAAAATATAAAACTGTAGCGTAACTTTATCGATTAAGTATAATGGTTAGTTTAAAATAATAAGTACACATTTTTAAAATGAATTCCAAACTAACTTAAAGTTTAACTCTATTCTAAACGTCGTTGGCACGACAGCATACTTTCTACAAACTTTGCACTGATTGTTAACCAGCCCTTTACATTTCTACGTCGAGATCAACTTGGAAAGTTAGAACTTGTGTAAAACTTTTTCTTTCAAGAGATAAACTTGCGCTCAATAAAGAGCTGCCAAAATATTAACTTTTTCCCTAACTTATTTTAACTTGTGGAACAAAAAGTCTTAGTTATGCATACGAGTTTTAATTTCATTGAAATGTTTTGAAATTAAAATTGTTGACCTAACACCGCCTAAAGTCAATAATGTTCCTTTACCCTTGTTACGTTTCACGAAAATACCTTATTCAGGCTGAAGAGTGTTTTCTTTTTAATATAGTCTAAGATCCCTTTAACAACGACCTTCACCGAGATGTTTATTTAATGAAACATAGTTTATATTTAATTTAATATGTCAATAAATATATTGCATATGGGTTGCCTAGCAAATTTCAGTCCAGTATATGATTAATTAATAATTTAAAAAAACATTTTTTTTAAACTTTGCACCGGTCTGCTTATTGAATAAAAATTAAATGAAAATAAAGATTATTTCATTATGAACACGGTGGTATAGGGTTGCCTGCGAAAAATCAGTCCCGAATTCCGGTTGCCGAATTTTGAAAAGTGAAAACTGATGCGAGTGAATATGTGCGACATAATTTTTTTTTCAAAGCCGCTTTTTAATCCTATTAATATATATATTTTTGAAATGTGCTAATTATGCCCTTTCATTTGATACCCTACACGACATCATTAAACATTTTTTTTTTTTAGTTCATCACTCTATGTCCTCTAGAGAGCGCCATATTAAGTTAAATGTGACGTCACATAGTCTATAACCAGCGGACAATCAAAACGCTTCCAAAGACACCTCATTTGTCGAATTATGATAAGTAGTTTAGAAGTTATGAGGGAATGGTAAAAAAAAAAAGGTTTTTTCGATTTTTTGCATTTTCTGAGAAAATTTACTATAGTAATATTTAATTTTTTTTCACCATCGGAATGTAGTCATTTCAACGAACAGAAAGCACACCAACTTTTTGAAAAAAGCTGATATTCTGACGGTGAATTTTCGATTGAAAATTAGGATACTTTTTCGATATTAATTCAAAATAAGGTGAAAAAATAAATATTTCAAATTAAATAAATTACAGCGTATTTGGCACATAAAAAAAAATAGTAGGATGAAACCCATTGGAAAAGGAGGAGAATATTATAAAAATGAAAGGAAAAATAATTTACGGGCGATCTGAGGTCGGGAAGGGGAAGAGGGGGGGGGTTAATGGTAAAAAACGGTTTTTCTCGATTTCCGGTAAAACTAAAAGTCCTATGGAAAAAAGTCAAATAGCAAAGTTGTAGGTAATAAAAAGATCTAAAACTTTTTTATTTACACTTTTTTCACATAACCTCAAAATTTATGTGAAAAATTCAAAAAAACAAGTTTTTGGTTTTTTATTTATATCTTTTACAATTTTTTATTTTTTTTTCATGAAATTTGGTGAAAACTTACCTTTTTATGTGCCAAATACGCTGTAATTCATTTGATTTGAAATATTTATTTTTTCACCTTATTTTGAATTAATATCGAAAAAGTACCCTAATTTTCAATCGAAAATTCACCGTCAAAATATCAGCTTTTTTCAAAAAGTTTGTGTGTTTTCTGTTCGTTGAAATCTCTACATTACGATGGTGAAAAAAATTAAATATTACTATAGTAAATTTTCTCAGAAAATGCAAAAAATCGAAAAAAACTTTTTTTTTACCATTCCCTCATAACTTCTAAACTACTTATCATAATTCGACAAATGAGGTGTCTTTGGAAGCGTCTTGATTGTCCGCTGATTATAAGCTATGTGACGTCACATTTAACTTAATATGGCGCCCTCTAGAGGACATAGAGTGATGAACTAAAAAAAAAAAATGTTTAATGATGTCGTGTAGGGTATCAAATGAAAGGGCATAATTAGCACATTTCAAAAATATATATATTAATAGGATTAAAAAGCGGCTTTGAAAAAAAAATTATGTCGCACATATTCACTCGCATCAGTTTTCACTTTTCAAAATTCGGCAACCGGAATTCGGGACTGATTTTTCGCAGGCAACCCTATACCACCGTGTTCATAATGAAATAATCTTTATTTTAATTTAATTTTTATTCAATAAGCAGACCGGTGCAAAGTTTAAAAAAAATGTTTTTTTAAATTATTAATTAATCATATACTGGACTGAAATTTGCTAGGCAACCCATATGCAATATATTTATTGACATATTAAATTAAATATAAAATATGTTTCATTAAATAAACATCTCGGTGAAGGTCGTTGTTAAAGGGATCCTATACTAATAAGATCACGCGATATCTCCTTATATTTCTTTGAAAGAAAATTCGATTTTCAATTACCTATCTTGCATCGAAACGAAATCACCATTCATCAAAAAGTTACAAATGGGGTTATAATGGGGCGAAACCCCAGCTGGGGTTACCCTACAAAACTTTTCTAAATTCAGAAATAATCGAAATCGAGTAGCGCGCTAGTAAGCGAGTTCTTTGCGTGAATAACTTGATTGATATTTGGTCTGACTTGATTGTTTGGTTTGAATTGAATATTGCTTTTATCATTACGATTGACAAACAGACTGGCGATAGAAGTACAATTAGCGACATAAGTAGATAATTTTTTCATACTTTTGATATTAATTATCAACGAAGATAACTAAATAAAAATGAAATTAAAGAAGAAAAATTATGATCACAGAAGATAGTTATGCTATACTTTAATAATTAATTACAAAAAGTAAATTCAAGTTTTAATTCCTAAGGAACTTACCTATAGTTATAAAAGCTACTTTTAATACTGACACTACGGTCTTCCATCCTCTTGTAATAATCTCTTAGTTACCTACCTACTTACATTTTACGATACCCATCGGAAGAGAGATGGTCGGTGGCTTTCTTGCCACCCATCAAATATACATAGATAAAGCCAGAATCACCTGTAAAATGTGTCCATTATTCATCGCTTACGAAAACCACAGGCGTAGGATAAACTGTCCAATGTATTGGGCCCTACAAATGCCCATCTGCGCGACATCATTTTACAATAAATTAAGATACTTACGATTCGATCTTAAAACCATTTTTAAACTATTTTGAACATTTGGAACAGATAGATAGGTGGCAAAAATTAAAAAAAAAAATTATGTCATCCATCAAATATACATAAATCCAGAATCATCTTGTTAAATGTGTCCTTGGTTACTCACCGCTTACGAAAACCACAGGCGTAGTTGTGTTCTTAATAACTTGAGAGTACAGAGATAAGCAGATTATACCTTGTTTGTGTTATTATCACCCTGGGACGTCTCATTATGGCGGCCTATGGAGAGTCTATGGCCATAATGGATGTCCTTGGCTGATAAAACGATGACTTGTGTTTTTATCATCTTCCTGTGTGTTGGCTATTTATGTATTTAGTTTTTCATACATTAACATAGTGCGTACAGCGTAATGTATGAAAAACTGGCAACATCGAAAATCTTCATTATAAATAACGACTGCCATTCGTTCTTCAGTTTTACGAGTAGATATATAGATGTAGATATATAGGTAGTTAGTTACAACGGCAATTTTATAAGACAGTTACAAAATCTCTCCGATCTAACTTCTAATTATGCTAATAGGTACTGTACCTGAAAACGGCTTTTCTTTTATTTTTATGATTATTAAACAAGGAAATAAGGAAATGATTTCAGTACTAATGACATCAAGAGTGTTTTACGCTCTCCGTGAAAGCCTCAACGTTGTACGCCGTTGGGTTTTCAAGTAGGAAGGAAATGCGAACGATAATAATGAGAGAATAATTACTTTGCCGCCGACAATATTACGATATTCCCAGCTTAAATATTTTTTTACACGTTTTCTTGTACAGACATGGAATGTAACTACATAGGTAGTTAAACATATTTTGGTGGATTTAATGACATGAGGAATTTCGAGCATGAGCTTATTTGTAGACTATGTACCTACAACTTATTATAACGCTATCAAAATAGCACAAGAGAATATACTTAACTAACTGTGCCCGCGACTCCGTGCGCGTAGAAAGATTTTTCATACGAACAATGAAAACCTCTTTTTAGGGGATTTGCAAATCATTAATAACTTACTCTTATATTTTATTATTCACATTAAATTACATTATTCTTGCAGCTCTTGCCACAACATTGTTCTATTCAAGATTGTATTTAAGAGTTTCCATGGAGTTTTTTGCCGGTTCTTCTCCATAGGACCTATACTACCTTGAATCTCGACATTTTATAAGTGCCTGTATCTGGTTTACATGAAATAAAGATCTATTTTTTTTTGGAAAATACTTTCTTACCTACCTATATACCTGTCAGATTTAAACTCAGGTTTCATAGTTCCTGAGTTTTCGTGAATAGTTAGTGAGTAGTGTAGGTATCTACATATTTTGCTTTTATATAGGTAGATTTTAATCGTTTTCAATGAAAAGATAATCGAATCGATTTTGAATACCTATCTGACTAAACTACCACCAGCACAATATGCATGAATAGGAAAATTATTGCAATTCCGTACCTACCTACATACAATCGATTGACATGGTTGCCCACGATTCTAGATTCTAGATTCTAGTTTAAATCCAGATTGGATTTATGCCTCATCCGATGGACTGCTTCTGACATATTCGGAACACGGACTTTATGCAAGGCTGTTAGTTCCTGTTCTAGCTTCAGACTCCGGAACATCAAAGCGTTATTAATACGGTATGTACTTTATGAACAATTTGATATCTCGGATTTAGTCAGCGTTTGAGATGGGTTCTAATCTATACATTCATTCAATTTTATAACTTTTTTTTTATAACTAACTTTTACTAGCTGTGCCCGTGTCTACGTCCGCGTGGACTTCCTGGATTACTGAGTTATTTTCCGGAATAAAAATTAAGTACTTCCCGAGGTTGTATTTAAGTTCTATGCCTTTCTTTGAAATTTGTTCAAAAGTTAAGGCGTAATTTTTTATTTTCTTTCACTAGAGATAACCATGTTCTTAGTAGTTAAATTTATAGCCTACAAGACTAATAAGTAATTTTAATTTAAATTAAACTTAAATTCAAAATTCTAATTCTAATACGTGACGTACGTGTTATACGTGACTATAATTATGTCTAAGTGTATCGTCTATTGTGTATTCCTAGAGTCTGATAATATGAAACACTTTGTTCGTGTGTTTTATTCACAGCACTATTAGTTTTATTTGTTCACTAAGTAAACTACACTACACTATCTCAGTCGTGATTGATTAACAAACATCAAAATTCACAAACATACAAACTTTCACATTTATATCTAATATTTGTGGAATAGATTGATTTCAGTATATAAGCCCACATTAAACACCTATACCGAGGGAAAGATCGTATTTTTAGAATTTCGATCCATCAAGTTGAACATTATTATTATTTATGATAATGGAAAGGTGGGTTTCAAAGATTCCATGTGTAACATCTTGATAACCTTTGAAAAAAGTTTTATTACTTACCAACATCCTACGAAGAAAAATTTTGTTCATAATCTCGGACCTTTCTTTGGTCTCTTGAAATATTTTTGTCTAAAAAACGGTCAAGGGGTCAATATAATCAAACAATGGAAAATTGTTGAAGTATATTTACAATATATACAAACACTGAAAAATATGTCGAGTTACATTTCATCTACAATTTAAATACACGTACATTTTAGAGTGCGCTATAAATATTAAATTAAAATTTCTTATTTGATAGATGAAATTATTTCTAATGCTATCTACAAAACATGACAATGAATTAACAATTTTACATCTACACTAGGTAATGAGTCGTGCAGTTTTCCGTTGAATTAACTTTAAGTAGTTTTATTTGTAATACAAAACATTATGAGCAAGGTTGCATCTTTGACTGCATTATCGAATAACATCAGAAGAGCTATTCTGTAACAAAATCTCGCATCTCGATTCGAATCTTACTCTGTCGGTTGATATTTGACTAATTGACAATTTGATATACGAAAACTTAATAACGAAGTTGTGAACATGCTCTAGTCATGTTAATGTAATATCATATCAACCAACAATAAGAGTGAGATACGAGTCGAGAAGTCAGATATTTTTACAGAATAGCTATGCAGGTGAGATAGAGGTCAAACGCAAGTCTTTGAAATAAAATGTTATTGTGTTGTCGTCAAATGGATAGTAAAATAATCATAATTTTAAATGAAAAACTGTACCAAGTTACAGAAATACATACCTAATCAAAATCATGGACCAAATCTTATTCCAACAATAAATATAAGAATTCTAGACGCTGACAAAATACACTTCTAATCTGATGAAGTTCTACTGTCTACTACCAAATCAACCTCACTAATAGACTAATTTCTTTGCACTACTTCCATTTTAATGCTTCTTCTTCTTCATCATCGTTCCCTCACTGATGAGGATCGCGACACAAGATACTAATTCAATAGGATAGTGGACTACTATTAAAAATGGGCAAATACTTTATTTTCCCGTATAGCTGGCAGATAAGGATCACCATATTTATAAATATAATTAAAATCGGTGAATAAATAAAGAAGAAGCTTTCGAGATTTCTACATGAGGCACTTCAATCCTTTCCCAAATTATCATTTTTTTATTACATAGTAGATACCAGTATACTTGCCAGATGTCAGGATCCTATTTTCGCAGCGTTCGCACTGTATATAATACCTACATAGTGTTTCAATTTCTTAGCTACGTTGTATATAGACATGATAAATGCGTCAATTCTAGTTTCTCTTCGGTTTGAAAGCTCGCTTTCGAAAGAAGCGCCAAAAGAAAAAGAAAATGATCAAACGTTTGTCCCAATAAGTATATCAAATATCTTACATAATGTATGAAAATGATATTTATTCAACGCCATTTACTTTTAGTTGGAAAGACAAAGACATCTCCAAAGAAAAAAGTACGTACGAATCTCTATTTGAAACGAATAACACGAGTTTAGATATGATTTATTTCAATTTAGATTACAGTTGGAACGCATTTTGTTTCTATAGTAAAGTAATATTCTTTAGTTAATTAATGTTTCCATTTAAAATTATGATATCTTGATACTTCTAGTTCCATTAACTATCTGGGGGTACAGCAGTACCCTCGCTAAGTCGAGTGAAAGGCGCGCCCGTATCATCTTTTCTGAAAACAACTCGAAGTTGGTTGTTTTCATTATTAAGTTCATTTTACAAGAATAGCACAATAGTTTAAAAAACAAAAGTTAATATTATAAAACAACTAAATATTTTTAAATATCCAGTTAAAGGTATTGATAAAGCAACATCAAGTTAAACGGTTGAAATAACGTCAAGAGTGAATATTTTGTTATCATTAAAATTAATGATTGACATTTAAAATTACCATTTACTCCATTACACACTGTATTTATAATGGCTTTCAAACAGTTTCAAAACATCTGCGGCCCAATAACTTTAGATACGCTTGTTTAAGTGCAATGAATGATGAAAAGCTAATTTATCTCTTGTCAGAAGACGGAGGATCGGAAAATCGAGTTCATTCACCAAAGCTGCGTTAAGTGATAGAATATTGTGAATAGCTTTGTTATAGTTTTGATAACACCGGTGAATTTTGATACCTGTCACTTGCTCAATCAAAACTTAAGTAATTTGAAGTAGATTTAATTTTAAATTAATTTGATACATTTACTTCGGACAGACCGAAATTAAATGAACCCGCTTTTTGGTCATATTACATAATTGTGGTTTAAACAATATTTAACCAAAATAGTTTCTGAATTATTGATTTTGAATATTTAACTGGTCATTGTACGAGGGTCATGATGATATAAATGATCTTAATAAATTGATTATAAAATGCGACGATATTGAGCATGCAAACAATGATAAATATTTGACTGTAAAGACGTGTATGGTGATTACACTGATTTTTTTTGCAAATCGATATCACTAATCTTATTCTAACACTACTGACATTGACTACAATTTAGTAAGCGTAATATCCATTCAGGCTTCTTGTGTCGGTGAACCGACAAGTCTTAAGTCTATCAAAAATCTTAATTAATTTTATTTTAATTAAAACGTTATTATAAAATACACTTTAAATTATCTCTTATTTAGTGACTAGATGCAATTCGATAGCTTCAGGCGATTTTCGATTGACGTCGTTCTCATTTAGTCTTCTTACGACCTTCGAAATATACCTAAGTAATGTAGTTGAAGTCAATTCAATATTTGAAATTCACGAAAACGTCATACAATTGTAAGAAAATCACGTAGGGTAGAATTGTTTGCTCTAATGTCTCATAAATATGTGTGCCTTATGCTTATATTTGTACACGAAATTGAACAATTTCTTGGATTTGTTTACTGAGTGTACATAAAATTTGCCCTCGTGAATTGCAAATACGAGAAAATAAGTATCAATATTGGGTGATTATATATTTTTATTACAATTATGGAACAAGTATGTCCTAAGCTATGACTGTCGTCTTTTATCTATACAACACACGGCTCTTTTGAGATTTTCGGCAAAACCACTTTTATGAATTTGGACCTCTCCTTTGCATTTTTCGGTTGCTGGTGTGTTCACTTGTGTGTCAGTCTTTTCACCCTGGCCTGTATTGTCTAGTTCCTCGTCGGATCACGTGTCCGAACCTGGGTATTTGACGATAAGATCCAGTTCTTCTTCATTAGGTTTTACCGTTCTTACTTCTGTTTGTCCTTCGAATTTCTTTGGTCTATCCATTTTGTTTTCGATATTTACTAAGACATCAGCAACACATCGGTGATCGTCTGGAGACTTTACTTCGGCATCATCGCCTAAGCCTGCTTCTCGGGGTCCTTCATCTCCGTTGTTGTTTTGCTTATCTCTTTCTATTTCAGCTTTGCTATCTTCATCTTCGCTGTTTTCTTTTCCTTCTAGAATCATTTTATGAGTAGCTTCTTCTGTCACGCTATCCGTAGGCGCCTCGTTGATGCATGAGTGTGTCAATGTGAAGGGCAGCTTTAGCGAGAGATCTCCACCCATCGCACTGAATGTTAACTTGACTTTGACGTAATATGACACATATATCGCAAACACATTTCTATCTTCTGGCGTATTGTTACTAAGCACAGTTGAAGCGAGACTGGCGCCCGTTTTTGAATAAGAATCTTCGAGTGCTATCCAGTTTTTGGTGATACCTGTAAATAATTTGTCCAACTTCATGTGTGGCTATGATATAATTATGGTATTTACAAACGAGGACTAGAAAGTATAAAATTTTTCATAAATTCAAAAGGTAGGTAGGTATCCATAAATATATATTTATGGATACCTACCTACCTACCTATACTGATTATACTAATAAAAGAAATGTAGAAAGGAATCTCACCTCTATGCGGCGTGAGCGTGTATGTGTCGGTGTGGGTCTGGCCTGGCAAGACGACTTCATTGCTCTTCACAAGAGCAACTACATTCTTGAACTTGCCGTTGGAGAACATACATACATCCACATGCTGTACTACCAAAGCCTGCGAAAGAAAAATGCCTTTTTGAAACCACCAAAGCCACATTATGTATTAAAGCGCTTTCTCCATATTAAGTGGATGAAATTGTCCGGTCTGGGCCTGAATGGAAATTGCACATTAAGTTCCAAATAACGCCATAATTAAACTTCGCTTCACATTAAGGGCGTCGCGATGCGGAGCGGCAAGCGAAACTAATGCACGGTGTAATTTCATTTACAAAGTGTGTATTATTTTGTAACCATGCAAACTTGTTGCGAGGCGATTGTTTGCTTTGTTTTCAACTAGTATGCTAGCTTTGCATAGAATTCCACAGAGAAGTGAACATGAGTGAAACACCCGTAAACTTTTAAATCTTGGGTCATGTTTGATTATTTTGTTCGCTACGTACGACTCAGGGAAGTAGGTATCTTTTACCCATATGCATATTTTATAGATTCTCAGAATTCGACAAAAATTAAGTAAAGTATAAGTAATCTTAGCATATTATCTATATCCTTCTTTTTCTCCTGTCTAGTACTTTGTCAAAGTCGACAGAGTGCGAATACACAGTTGCGTAGACGCGCGATTACGTGTAATTTGTTGCAAGTCGTGTCGTGTACGGTGGACGGATGCGATAAAACGTGATTTGTTTAAAATGAAGGGTCTCAGTCACCTTTGCATATCTTGCGCCTGTACCGGTCGCAACATTACTCTTGTGAGTTCAATGGCTCTAATTTTACTTTGAAGTGATAACTGGGCCAACATTACGGCTATTTTCAAAACTATCGAAAGTATTAGTAGATTTTTAGGGTTCTTTACAAATAATTGTAATTGACATAAATGAATGACAAATAAACAAACAACTAACGGTATTATTAGTCGGAAAACCCAAGCCTCTATGTAAATCTCTTGTTCATTATCAGTTCCATCAAGTTAATTATAGGATTAGAGAACGATCGAGGTAAGCTTATGATTGTCATTAATTATGTGCACAACATTTGACCACGAATATATTAATAATCACGCGTAATAATGCCTATATGTATCTATATACTTTAATTAGGGCGATAATTATAGACCCAACCCATTATAACTGGCGTATCGCCTGCGGGGCAAGAGGTGGGTGGGGGCGGATATTGGTACACATGAAGTAAATTATTTCAAGATTAATCCCGAGATAATCATCGCTGGGCACAATGCGATATGCACATTTCTCTTTATCGCACTATAAAATCTCCCGCGGACCTCTTATCCCGCAGGCGACACGCCAGTTATGCGGTCGGATTATAGTGATTAGTTACATAAATATTTGACAAAGTACCTAGATACAGCCTGACAAAGAGAGAGATATAGATACAATAATATGATTACCGGATATAGAAGCAAGTTTCAAACGAACAAAGGATTATTTTTAAATAGGGTTTTAATTAAATATATTTCAACTACGTATTATAATTATTAGAAAATAACCCGAGAGCATCTACTTTCCTGTGATAACTTCTTCTATATCGGGTGACCTTATGCTACTGTCTCTTTGTTCGACTGTACATTTATTCTCGTGCTTGGATCTACTTCTTTTATTAATTCGTATGCTTTTATTAAGATCCGATACTATAATAATAACGAATCTTCACAAAAATGTTTGTACAGTATATTTTAATTTCTTGCGTATAATTTTGTGATCGTCTGTATCTGTATCAAGTAGGTTTATCTATCTCAGAACAATTACCATATAAAAAACGAGTATCGCGAGACACACGTACACGTGTTCCTCAGATAAGTACGAGGATTTTCCTAGAAACACAGTACGTGACTAGGACAGAAACGTATAAAAGTTAGAAAATAATAAAACGTGGAATCTAGAAATTAAACTAAACTAGTTGTAGCCCGCGGTTTTACTCGCATCTTCGGGAAACAACTTCATGTACCTACCTACCAGATGAAAAGTAACCTATTATTACCTATTCAGGACATGGCCTATCTGTGATTGAATAACAAACAACTTACAAACGATATTACCAGGATTTGGTCCTGATGCTGCCCAGAATCAACTGAAACGCCATTATGTAGATCACCTCGCGGGTAATATTTTTCACTATGAGCAAGAAAATATTGTCCAGGGAAAAAAAATATGTAGGTCCTAACTTTTATTGCCGTTGCAATGTACTAATTGCACAACTCTGGGTGAAAGCCTCTGTCTTACCAACCCTTTAAGGAACACAGGAGTGGTACTATCTTACCTATATATCAAAATATATTGTGATAATAGTTTTGTTTCAAAGGAATAGTTAATATGATCGATATCAAAATATTTTTATCTCTCAAAGACTTTATTTTTATGTTCATTAATTGCGAATATGTATGGTACTTTATGTGCTAGGCATAAAATTCAAATTCCTCGCATGTCACCTAACCGTGCGGCCTCCCTCCACATTTAATTTAAAACGTAGTGATCAAAGAAATAGAGCCTACCTACTTTGCTATTATAGCGCGATCCGCAGAAACGTGGTCGCGATTGCGGCGCGACGCGCGACGGCACGGCGGCATGGCGACCGCGTTGTGTAGGCGCGATCAAATTCGTACCAAATAATCGCGCCCTACTGTGGCAAGCGCGGTTTAACTTCCCAGCTCAACTGAACTTTGTGGCAGCCATTTAGTCTGGTTTCTCGAATACATGGTACGTATAATACCAATCATGTAAATTGCTTTTAAAACTTGCTCCTCAAAGTTTACACTTGATCGTTTTTGATGCGGGTAGTTCACGTAAATTACGTGCCAAGTTTACAAAGTAGAACGATTGTCGGCATGTTTTCAGGCGGTACAACTTTCAGTTTATTTACATATGTAATATTTAGCTTGAGCCAACAAAAAGATCGGGTGTGTACAACGCTGAAGAACTTTAAGGAGAACTATAGATAAATATAATTTTAATAATGCAAGATATTTTAAAGCTAGGCTCCATGAATGGTACGGAATTAATTTCAAATAACAAATTAGAGCTGCAGTAGATTTATGAATTATATAGGCATAAGATCGGGCGGCGCGGCGACGCGATGCGTGTGTGTCAGAGTAGCGGAGCCCGTCAGGTCATGTGGTCGAGTTCATGACCTCAGTGCCATTCATAATCATAGAGAAATAAAGATTTTATGCAAACGAAAACATCAATTATTTTGATCAATTATGAAAAGTTTTTTTTTTCCTAAAATGTTTCTTTGTAACGTATAGATTTACCTCCTAAAATATTATGCATTATTAAATCAAGATTTATGACCTAGGTAGTTTCGGAATTTACATACTTAACTCTTCTGCTAAGTATATCGGCGTTATATTAAGTTACCTTGATTCGTCGCACAGTCTTCGACGAATGATTGGAGACCACCACACCAACTCTGATGGATTCGCCGTGGGAAAACGTTGGTTTGTCCAGCCATGCTTCCAATTCCACTCTAAGGATACATAATTACATAGGTTTTTATACTGCCATGGTCACTAACATTAGTATTAGAGTTCAAAACGGGGTATTTACCATGCTTATAGATTGTTTTGAACTTCCGATATTTCGGCACTGTTGCAAGCACCATGGTCACGGATAAACTAAAAGTATTTGCGGGTGGGTGTTTATTGGCAGACAAAACGGTCTACCCTCCTTCTGTTACGTTTTGTGCTCTCGGTTCCGTGTCACTTAAGTCACTCACAACTCGATTCTGTTCCCGACACACGACGCAAAAACAATCTATAAACATGGTAAATACCCCATTTTGAATTCGTAATACTAATAATGAAATAGGTTAAAAATTAACAAATAAGTAGCATCCTAAACTAGAACCATCTGTCTTAGATGCTCTTACAACGGCAATTTGAATAATTTAATGATGCCCTATAATAGGATTTCCCATGTATCGTAGGTATAAATTCTAGAGATAAATCCCATATCAAAAAAATCCAGACTTATCATTTTTGTTTTACGATACACTATAAAAATCGCCATAAACAAAATTTTACGATCCTCAATTTTGTCACAATATATCTAGGAGAACGTAGTGACTAACTTCGGGATTAGTTCGATACAAAAACTACCTAGATATTGTACTTCTAATATATGATTTTTAAAAGGGGATTTTTTATAAGTATAATAATCTTATAATAATAAGTAAATATAAAATAAAGTCGAGAAAAATAAGAAAAGGAATCTTCTTTCTCTATCACAGCCTGTATTTTTTGTAATGTAAATAAATAGGTACATCGCTGTTCATGAAAACGTAGAAATCACAGAGACTTTACAGTTTAACATTTATATTACATCAGAGGACTGAAAGACGCTGAAAGGCGGAATATTCTCATGAATTGTGAAACTTAACGAACGCCATATTTTCTGGCGGGCGTTGTATAAGTTACGAAAAGGGCGAATTTTGCGCCGACGTTGTCTAAAACGGTTCAATTAGCATAATTGCACTAGTGAAAGTAACGATTATACAATTAAATGGCAAAGTTTAATTCAACTGAGAGTTGGGGAAAACGAGGATTTCTTGTAAATAATTGTTTTGATCAAAGATAAAAAAAGTTTTAAGCTAAGATTTTGAAGACGCTTTACACTGAAATCGTCTGCTGGCCCCAAAATAATTTAGTATTTTTTTTATTGCGTGGTGAGAACCCGTCATGGGTTATCCTCCACCTAAGGGTGGTGGAGGGGTATGCTGGTCTCCTACCGGCTAAACTCACCACGGTGCCCCACTTTCGGCACCTGGTGTACTTCGGGAACTCTCAAAGACCGCGCCGAAGTTCGACATGGTGCCACGCCTCTCAGGGCACATCTCGGGGGTTCATATTATACCTACAGGACCTACAGGATTCCTTAGTGATAACAGCAAGTTATTTAATATGGCTTTAATAAGTTAGGCTGAGGGAGGAATCGAAAAATAGTAATAATAGTAGACATAGTATAAAATTATAATGCATGCTTTTTATTATTTATGAAAACTTAAAGCCAAGATCGATTTTTAAAAGATGTCATGTCTTATTATATTTGTCTTATCATATTTCATAATATTCTAGTTGGATAAGCATCGGCTTTATCACACAAAGATAAATTTAATTAAACAGAATCTAGAACACACACGCCTTATATTTTCAATGTAAGAAGACATACGTAATGCCATACGTAATACCGTTTGAAGTCACGAACTTGCACTGTATTTTCATCCCACCTTATCTGAAGCAACCACAATCCGTACGTGAACTATATTTTTATATTTCATTCCGTCTATTTTTACAATGTCAGGATAAGACACATTGCTGCAGGGCTAGCACGGCGAGTGGACAAACCAGTTTTCTCCACACTTCCGTCTCCTTGAAAGTAAAACTAAAGCGTAAAATCGAGAGAGAAAACGGTAAAGAAATTTTGTCCCCATGTTTCTCTCTCCCCTTTTTTCCGAGCTAGCCCTATGTATATAGGGATATACACAGGATATTTTTTTATGTAGTGCGCGATATTTTCAGAGTTATTCAATGTCCGTTCACATAATTGTAAACGTAGTACTATTTACTCCAAAACAAAATAAAAGATTGATTTGGTATGGCTTGCGCTAGTAAATTATGCGTGTTCCCCTACTAAGTCGAATTTTCCTTTTGTTTTAAAATGTATCCCAATACTGCGGTTGCATTTAGGAACAATTAATACTGAATAACTCTACAAAAATGCGCGTAGTGCGCATAATAAAAATTATAAAAAAACTTAGGAAATTCCAGGTTTGTGTGATTTTACCTTCCATCGGAGAGTAGAAAAGGTTTCTCGACAGTCGCTCGCGGCGGTTGTACCTCCGAGTTTTCTGAAACAACCCACGACATCAAATATACAGCCTTTATGCCATACTAAAGTTAATGTCAAGTTTATAACGCGCTGAAATGAGCTGACGCGACATGTTGCTAATGTAATCATGTTGTTGCCTGTCTACCCGTTAAATTCTATGTAAATGCTGAATTTAGACTAGCAGTTATTTTTGATATGTAAAGGGACTTTCAAAGTAGACGCGGATTAATTTTATAATGTGGGATGACGTGCTCTAAAACCTTTGTCTAAAACATCTTACGTGGTTGAATACAAATTAAATGTGTATAATATTAATATTATGAAGCTCAGGCTTGTAAGGAACCAAAGCAAGTCAGTATTATTACCCCTATATTTCAACCTCTATAAGCGCGGCCCTCCCTATGGCTTTCCACTTTAGAAAGAAAGAAAGAAGAAAGAAACAAAAATACTTTATTAGCGCAACAAAAAATAAATAAAACCAATAACAAAGAAAACATATAAAATATAAGAGTTATTGTGCCAAAAGGCCGCAACTCAGCATAATGTCAGGAGGCAGTGATACTGGCCACCTGACGCTGGTTTTCAGCTGCAACCCAATAAATACAATAATATAATGACATACTAGTGACCACCCAGTGGTCGGAATTCGACCGTAATTTAAGCTTTCTGAACTCCTTTTCCATATAAACTTTAAATATGCCTAATCTCACACTCCTCCGTGCGCACAATATACTTAAAAAGGGGTACAAAGTTTTCTCTTCACGTATTAAATTAATAATATAGATTATCGTATTTTATTTGTCACTAGATATCCACCTAAATATGACCACACATTTCTCATACATGTTATATAGGCACCGTGTATATCCATGCACACCCGCCACCCCGTGTCCCGCAAAACATCAGGAGGGCCGCACTTACCCGGTCGGGAGGGTCATGTCAGCGGTCGACCTTTAATGTAACTATTCCAAAGTTGAGTAAACAAAGTGTCATACAATAATATAGTAACTGCTTTCAAATCCTTTATCAACATTCACGTTGCTGTTCGTACATTTTGTTTTTATTATTACCAGTTCAGCTTTGGAGTCAAACCAAAGAATTCAGCAAAAAAATCGTCCAATATGTACATTTAATACCCTAGAGTGATTAGAACATTCACAACAGTCTTCTTACGATAAAAAAGCTATTAATTACAAGGTTAGGGTTAATTAGACTTACCAACTTCGACCTCTCGTTTCGGCCGGCAGTTTTCATCCGACTCCATTTTCGTTTTACATTTCAATCTGCAAATAAAGTTCGATGCATAGTTAATTTGTTAATTTTTAATTAACTCCCTACAGTTCAAAGTTTTAATTTCATTGGACGATTGGATCCACGAGAAACTTTGCCTTTGAATAATTAACGCTAGCCCAATTTCAATGACATCGGACTTTTGTTAAAGTATTTATATTGTTGGAAGATAAACGTGTTATTTTTTATAAAGTCATAGTCCTGTTAGTAGTCATTTCATCAGGTTTTTTTTTATCAAAGCTTTGCGAACTTCAGAGATACAGGGAAACATTTTCATAATGATGAAAGAATCAAAAGTAAAATATCAAATCGAAAACATTGTAAGGAAACCTGCACATCTGAGAGGGCCTCAAAGTCCTGGATGGTGTGTGTAGTCTACTAGGCCAGCAGGTGGACTAAGGCCTAACCCTTCTCATTCTGAGAAGAGGCCCGTGTCTAGCAGTGGGACAGTGATGGGCTAGATTTATTAATAAAATCGAATCGTAGTAATGTAGGCATTCAAGATAGACTATAAACCCTCTACTAATAAATGATTAATAAATGTCAAGCTTATATAATATCGAAAAATGTATGGTTTAAATACCATTATAGAGATAGAGAAAATTGGCCCAACTTTTAGTCTGATAATTTCTCTAACATATTACTTAATATTTAAAATTCTAACTAAATTAAAAGCAAACGATTTTCTACAACTGAGAGATTGTATGTACTGTATAATACGTAGGCTAATAGTAATTAAAAATGCAATTATTCTCATTTCTAGTGCCAGTGTATAATTAATAATCTTAGCTATATCTTATACACCTTTTAATCTTCTTAAAGATTAATTACAGTTACGAATATAAATTTTAATTTTCCATTTTGAAAAGTATTCTTCATAGAATAGAAACACACAGAGTACACAGAGTAATAGATACTAAGTAATTAATAGAATTATACTTTAATGTAATATGTTTATGACTCCTACAAAATTGGTGTAGGTACAGTAGACAACGTGTAGGTACGAGAAATGCGTAGTCATATTTAAGGGTGTGGATTAGACCATCAAACTGAACCACTTTCTTTATGGGACCAACATAGTTATTGCGAAGTATAATAATAACCATCCCTTACATTTGGGTAGACTCTGTATTAAAGTTTTGTATGGGATAGCTGATATTTTTTTCGAAATTAAGATGTTGGTTCCATAGAGAAAGTTGTTCAGTTTGATGGTCTGATCCGCTCTGTTAAATATCACCACGCATTTCTGATACACGTTTATCTATTCAACACTGGAAAATAGTGGTAATTTGTTCGTCTGTATTCAAGTGGCCTAATAAATCTAATGACGATTAGTCATTAAAAAGCAGATAATAAGTTTTTAATATTATGAAGCATTATGAAGAATTTGTAAAATGGCTTTCATAGATACTAACCTAAAAGTTTTCATGATCTTCATTTTAACTAGCTTTATTTTCTTCATTTTGTATTAGAATACGTATATTACTTTCATCAACATATTATTGAGCGGTTTAGCACTGTGTTTTTCGGATTCTTTAACTGAGGTTTTTCACGTAATTTTTCTGTTATGTGTCGGTCATTTACAACGACAAAGAAAGAGAAAAGAGTTTAGAATTTACGTTTTCAAAAAAAGGTTTTATACGTATGCTATTTAAGCTATTTGGGAATATGTTAGCTTATTGTGGCTCACATAAAAGGACCTTAAGTGCCACAAACTCTAGGAACGCTTGTTCCTATATTCTTGTTCCTAGCACAAACTTATCTGACCCGGTGACCAAAATTGGAACTAACGTCGCTACATAGATATTCGCGTAGCATAGATAGTCGCGATACAAAATTATTACTTGTTCGGCAAGACTACACAATAAAAATAGTTAGCATAAAATTGATTGACGAGCGCGTAATCCAAGATGGTCGTAGTTACTGCATTATAGCACTCCAACGGCGAACCTAACCTAATCGATTGTGGTTAGGTTAGAACTGCTACCAAACGCGCGCGAGCCGAGCGAGCAAAGCAAACAGTTCCGCGACAGCGACCGGCGAGCGCTTGCTCACTTAATGTGGAAATAAATTATATTGGCTATACAATCAACTTTAGAGCAGCCTTATGACATATATTTTTTGTTGACCATAATTAAATAACATACACCAACGTACTTATATTTGCCAACGGAATATATTTTTCTGCTGACCAAAACATCAATAATTCGCCTAATGATAGCCAAAAGTATCCGCTTACACATGAACCTTTTCCATTTATAAACATACTGAATATTATAACATCTTAGTAAATATTTCATGACAAAAGATTAAAACGTCGCTACATAATAAATGTTTCCAATTTTTAAAAGAAATGGCTTCAATGGGCGCTTAGAAGAATACAAATCCCTTTCGACCGGTCTGAAAGCGCAATCTCAAAGGCAATAAACCTCGGCGGTACCACTCTGAAAGGGTTCCGCATGAATAACTTTCAGCGAGCCGCGACCCTTATTAGAGATCCGTATGGCTAGGGACTGGACGCTCTCTTTCAAATTGCAATTAAATATACAAAAGTTCGGGTGTCGTCTATACTATATACTAATATTATAATGAGGTGTGTTTGTTTGTTTGTATGTAGGGGGTAACATCTGGAACTACAAAACCGATTCAAAAAATTATTTCTCTAATAGAAAGCTACACCATCCCTGAGAGATATAGGCTATATTTTATTTAAATAAAAATAAAATGCGCGAGTGAAACCGCGGGCAACACCTAGTACAACATAAAGGTATTCAATTTTATATTTTGTGTTCCCATCACAATTTTGCTGTTAACGCATTTTATGTTATATATGTTTATCGGGATCCAAACCCAGTATTTAATATAATAATTATGATACTAGATTCAAATTAATAATTCGCGAAGATTACATGAACAGAGATTAGCCGAGAAATTGAGCTTTAAACTTTCTTTTACATTTAGGTACATAAGCAGATTATGATCAAAGTCCTATTTATAACTTTTTTAATTACAAAGCACCTTTTTGTCTCTCTTGGGCACACAGATCCCACTTTATTTTACGTCTTATTTACTTTGTACAGACATTGTTCATAAATACATTAATATTTCAGTGCTAAAGAAGCAAACAAACTTTTAAACGCCACTCAAATTGTATTATCAACTTCATAACTGCCGCTTTATGAGTAAGTCATATACCTAACTATTAATGCTTATAAACTCAATAGGCTTTCCTTACACTTCACTGCTTTCTGGAGCATATACTTAGTCGTAAAGAGGCATTAGAGTTCCTCACGTAAATCTCTCGACTCTACTGAAGGTCACAACGGTGCTTGAGGGATGATGGGTGTCGTAAATTGTAATCTTGTATAAGAATTATTATGTCTACGGTTGCGTAGATATTGCCAATTCTGAGGCCCTAGTGTAAGTTTCTTATAACAATCTCGGTATTACGCATCGACCACATTCGATTAGTGAAGAGTTCGGAGCGGGCCAATCGGCATGCAGAACACGGTCGATACGTAAAATCGACTAGGGCCTCTGACCGGAAAATCCTACTCGCGAGCTTCTCGTATGCTTCTGTCGTGATCATGAGCCGTCTCATGAGAATTGACAATACCGTGGTGAAAAGATAAACCAGTCGTGACGGAGCTAACTTCCCAGGATGCGCCGGCCGCATTTAGTTTAAGTATCATCACTCGGGGAGTCTTTCCGTGCACTCATGCTTCGAATAAAGAAGTCATGTGCGTTGGGCGTGAGTTCGTCAATGTATATCTACGCTTCCTGGCTTATAGGCATATCTTTATCATTTTTACCTTTATCCACTCTCTGCTGTATAGGCCTCTTTTCTTTTACGCTATTTGTCGGTCCTCATGTGCTGTAAGCATCCACACTTTTCCAGTAATCCTCACAATGTCATCTGACCACGGGCCACCGCGCCTTTTTACCCACAAATCGTCGCCCAAGTCTTGGGCACTACTCAGTTACCGCTTTCGACCATCGTCCATCCTCTCTTCTATTATAGCCAAGTGTCGGGAGCACCTCCACTTCAACCTCGCAATTCGTTTCCCAACATCTTCAAAGTTCGTTTTGCATCGGATCTCCATATTCGGTCTATAAGTTTGATACCTGCCCATGATAGGCTTCCCACTATTACACTTAAGTATGTGTAATCAAGTGGGACCCATGTGTTCATGGGAGAGAAGCAAGCATTAATGGGTCGACCCAGGTCGGTGGGCCGCTCCAGATACCGCTGCGCTGCAGGTGTAATATCGTGGAGGCTGATCTGCATTTGGCGGGAAACTGCGCAAGATCACGCTAAGTAGAAAGCTTTCGTTTCGGAGTTCAAGACTCCCTGCGGGTCGCTGAGCCAGAGGAGTCTGATATAAGTGCAGTGAGACCCAAAAGTACCTAGTACCAAATAATAAATTACAACGAATTTAATAACGAATCGGTTACTTCAGGGTTAGCAAGGTTGGATCAGGTAACATTGTTAGTTTAGGCTAATGTGGTAGGCGGATAATTTCCTTGGTTGGAATATTTAATATTATATTATGTAGAACTAAAGTACACAGCAAATAATTTTAGATAAATATTTTTTCATCCCACCATCTCGGAAAGAGTATTTTTAATCTTCAATATCTGAGTGGAAAAGCCGTTTTTATTCTCTAGAGGATAAAGTAAATTTTCATCCCACCATCTCGGAAAGAGTATTTTTAATCTTCAATATCTGAGTGGAAAAGCCGTTTTCATTCTCTAGAGGATAAAGTAAATTGAATTTAGAACATCGTGTGCACTAAGTTTGTGAATTAAACGTTTTTTTTTTGCATTTAGTCATTTCCTCGCTGAGGTGGAATGAAAAGTTACGTGTTGCACTCGAGTGCAAAGATTTTTCACCTCGTGCTCTTTTGATTCCCTCGCTAACGCTCAGGATTCTAATTTTAGAATCCTTCGCTTGCTCGGTCATCAAAATTGAACACGCGGTTAAAAAGCAACTTTGCACTCTTGTATAACAAATAACTATTTTCTTTTACATGTTTTATTCTTTTATTTTTTGTTACTTTATCTTTAAAATTGTTTTTGTGCTGTGTCAAATAAATACTTTTTTCTTTCTTTCTTTAAATAAATGAAGTTTATATTATTGTTATAGGGTTCGTAAATATGATTACGTAAATACTTATAATAACATTATTTTTTAAATAAGTGTTTTATGTCTTCATTCAGATTATTTATTGCTAAAAAAAATATTTTGTTTTATTGAAATAAACGCCTAGTTTAACTGCTATCTTCTCTCGCATGCTACTGTAAATCTTTTATTCTACTAATTGACCGTCCGTCTGTGAAATGTTTATAAACAATTCTAGTTCTGATTCCTTTCATTAGAATTTTTTTCATTATTTCCAAATGAATTAAAATATTATTGTTACTTCTCTCCTTCATACACGCAAAAGACTGTAGGATCGTATATTTCATGTATAGATTTCTTACCATAGCCGCTCACATTACGAAGAAAAAATTAATTGCAGTGCTTACAAATAAGGTTGTTTTTGTTCTAAGCAACCCTTTTGTGCGGCTAGCCCGGCTGCAGGAAATAACATTTCCTGTAAAATGCAAACTAGAGTGTGCTGACACAACACTGTGGTTGCACTATTTTTCATTTCATTTTCAATTTATTTTTAGAACTCGACCGTAAACAACAAATTAGATTAACCTTTGACGGGTTTCGCTTCAGTTTGCAACTGTTTGCAATGTATTTTGGCTGTCAAACTTGGACAGTAAATTATCCAATACGACGTAATTCGATTTTGCCGGAAATGGTCCCGTGTTACAAATGGAAGCAGCTTATTGCTCCCTGTCAGCGTCGTATATACAATTATAATACATGTACATACAAAAAGAACAGATTTTACTTTCTGTAGCTACACATATAGAATCAAAAATGAAAATTTATGATTGAGAATGAAATCAAAAGCGAATAAAACAATGCCCCACTAAAAAGAAAATCGGAATCTATGATGAGCAACATACGAATTCACATTTTTGTTTATCTCCAAGATGTTTGTGAATAACATGAATGAAGATGGAAGCGGAAGTCCATATCCTCAAACATCGAATTTTAATCTGAAATATCTCACCTTGTAAACATTTTAACATCAAAGTCAACATTTTGTGAGATCACGTATTTATTCAGACAATAGGACTAGTATCGGAGCTTCGGCTGCCGCGCCGCCATTTTATTGGGTAACAAATTTTCTTGAGCCGTAAACTACAAGACGTTTCAATGGACTTATAAACTAGAGGAAAACTTCCAGCTGTTGTAGACTGTTTAGTTTCTTATTTACTTGAGTTTGCACTGTATTGACCAAGCTAGTCGTCAGTTTCTGTATTAGTTCTGGCCAAATTTTGGAACAATATTCCGCCACCAATAAAAAAAACCTACAGTGGCTCAACTTTCAAAATTAAATTTAAAACGTTTTTACTACAACATCAGAGATAGTACGAGAATGTTAATAATAATATTACTTGAAGAAGGTGTCACAGCTGCGTATAATTGCCCTGCTTGGTATTGCCCATAATGTGCATTTAGAATCATAGACTAATGTAAGTATTAATTTATTTATTATGTTACTTATATTTATGGTACACACCACACATTTTTTTTATTATTAGGTACATAAAGTATACTGAACTTATTAGTATATATATATTTTATTATATTTGTAAGTTTCGAGCATATTGCATTGTCGGTGGTGGAGAGGTGGCAAGGTATACTGCCACCTAACTTTATGCTGAACTGTGGCCCTTTGCACTCGGCACAATGATGTTTATATAAACATAAACTTTATTTTTATTGTTGATTGTTTTAATTTTTTTTATTGTTGTTGATCTATATGTGCCAATAAACACATTTTCTTTCTTTTTAACGTGTCATGTAAGCGTGCGTGTGGTTTTGAGTGTTGTTGTCGTAAAGCTTAACTATCTAGGTCACGGATTAAACGCATTGTGTGCCTCGGTAGAGCGTTCTATGCGTGAGTAAATATATGCTCCATTGCCTGATAATTTAGCATTTGTGAAGAGTGGCCCAATATGCCGAATGGTGCTCTAGTGTCCAAAATCTTAACAATCACATTAATATTATAAAATACAGGATGTGAGTGCCATGAATTGAGTACATTTTTCCGGAACAATCATTTTTATGATTTCATACGTTTTCTTTTTAAAATACGTTGCCCCTCACTAGGATTTCTCCTGTATCGAGGGTAGCGTTTACAAACATACATGTCACATGCACAATTGCACACACACCCAGACCCGGAACAACTATCTATAGATCAAACCCGCGGCACGTAGCGTAGAAAGCTAATCGCTTAGCCACTGCGCCAACCGTATCGTCAATTTATATAAACGTTACTTCATTTTGTTCCTACATTTCTATAATTACATTTATACCATTTTGTCACCATAGTATATGGAACAATATAACCAATGCAGTATATAATGTGGAAAAAACACAAAGAGACGATTACTATAATGGTAGAGAGTTAAAGAATGACAATAACATGAAAGGAAATTGCTGGAAATGGGATTATGAAATGAGAATGTTGCGTGTCGGTTCATTATCACGTCAAAGTAACATTGTTATGGTGTTATATTGTAAAATATTATACTTCCTACATGTGCGTGTCCGTATATAGTTTTATTTACGTTACGATACCGGTCGTCCTGTTTTGGCTCAACATGCCTAGAATTATGTTTTGACGACGAATTTATTACTACTAGTTACTAGTACTCTGTCAATAAATAGTCTCCTGTTATTTAACTTTATTTTAACATATTCTTTTACGCACTTAATTACAGTTTTCAAAATTGTTTGGGTATTTCAACTTTAGTATACTTAGTTCGATATTTTATGGCAGTAGCATAGTTATCAAAAAGTGGTATTGTACGCATCGGAAGACGAAACAAAGGACTGACTCGGTTATAATTTGAAAAATAAGTGTCTAACGTCTAGAATACCTACTTTAGTTTGAATGACGTATCCTCAGCCTCAGAGGTCGTAACTTTGACGAAGGTTGTGCTAAGCGTCATTATCCTTACCTCGATCGTTCAATCACGATACATCGACGCTCATCACACTAATATTTATGCAAAAGTAACTTTGTATCTCTATTTGTTACTTTTTCACGACTAAACGGCTGAACCGATCTTTGATGAAATGTGTCAAGGAATTAGTGTGCATTATGAGGAAGGACGTGAGATATTTTCGCTGTATCCGAATTCTACGCGAACGGAGTCGCGGGCAAAACTAGTTTCTTCTACTGCTTTATCTCCATATAGGATACGGTATTCGATCTAACATCGATTTCTAGACATTTCGTCCTATGTCTATCAATACTGATCTAAGAACTGTTTCGGTTATTTAACCCATCGGGGATTAAAATTGTTCTCACGCGTGCACAACTATGCAATATTCTGCACGGGCAGGCATGCCTATGATCAATCGTCCGTTATCAGTTCCATTCATCTCACAAAAACGGGTCGAAAAATGATATTTGTGAAGTGAAATATTTCAATAGGGACCAGCCATGTATCAACTTGTTGAGCCAATATAAACACGTCCACGTTACTCACTGAAGTAGTATGATGTGGATTTTGTATGCTCCGGTAAACAATACCATTCAGAACGATTTGAATTATGTAAACTTTTAGGTCAAATTGAGACAAGTATTTCGAAAATTATTGAATAGAATGTCTTTTATACACATATAAATAAAAACTATACGACGGTGACACCGGTGACCATGTACCTACCATCAGGACATCGTAAAACCTTCATAGAGGGCGCCGCGGATGTTAGCTATTAATATATATATTAAATGAAACCATGTATTTGGAATCAAGTCATGAAGCCGTACTCAAAAAAATTTGCGATTTTTACACAAGTTTTTTTGCAATAAACACTCGGCTATCATTCGTCTAGCTAGGTGAAGGGACATCGAAGTAGAAATTGATGTCACCTTTATCTGTTCTACACGTGTAAATAATTTTGGTTAGAATACGTTGGAGACTTTTCAAACTTTGCCTAGAGATCGTGCAGATAAATGTAAAATTATGAAATTTTAAATTAGTTCCTGTGGCTAAACTACTGATTGGATTTGATTGTTTTTTTGTGGGTCACAGATCGTCATACGTGGTTCCATTTAATGTGATAAGGATAACCTCTGCAGCATCCTGTATATAAATGGTATTTTTCTACTTGGGCGAATGTTTACTACATCTACCAGTGGAATAACCCATCCTCCCATCGGGTTAGCGGGTAAATCGGCTCTTGTTCCGTCAACGGGGCAGATAGGAAAAATAGTTTCTGGGAGCAAGTCTAAATTATAATTAAAGATATTTGGTAGAATACTTGATTATAAAAACAATAACTATAACTATTGTATTAGGGAAACCTGTAATGATAGTTGTATGTTTTTTAAATAAATAAATAAAAATAAATAAATTATTTTCTGTTGTTTTTGGATTTTAGCCAATTTTGTTTTTTTCAGCCCTTTTTTTTTCTTGCTCTCCCTCCCAATAATTTCTTGTTTATTACGCTAACCATGATACTGACCGTATCTATACGTTTTGTTGTTGCGCTGCTAGACGGCTGTTTGACCTTCACAACTTTTTGGCAAGCTATGTTTATGCACTACGATATTTTTGATGATAGATCGATATTGACCATCCTGCTGATAGAATTCCTTCATCGTCTGTTTTGATAAGATCAGCATACAGCAATATAAAAAATTCACATAATCTTATTTGGACCATACCATTAAAATCATATTGAGAGCTACGCTTTATAAGTTTACTAACGACTCGTCCCCGGCTTCGCATGGGTACAATTTCTCTACTATCCTTACATTAAATATCAAAGTATTATACATGAAAACCTTCCGTGAAAAATTAACTAACTGATGGTGATAACCGCGTCAAAATCCGTTGCGTCGCTTAGGAGGAGTTAGCGAATATACAGACAGACAAACGCGGAAAGCGACTTTATTTTATACTATGTAGAGAAGAGATACTCAACGATTGAATCGCGTGTCCATTATCAAACTCCATCAATGCACATTTCAATAATAATCGATCGTAATAGGATTTAGAACAGCTCCATTAATATTGTACTACAAGGAACATTATATCGAGCAGTATACATAGACAAAAGCTCGTTCGTGATTTGAACATGGTGTATGGTTTGTGGCATAATGGACACATAGAGACAGTAAAGTAAACAACAGTCGGTTATCCAAGCAAGACTCAAGTGAAATAATACTAACATTATTCCATTGTATATTGAAAGAAAATAAACATGAAACCGTTTTACCTGCTGTGCTTTTTTAGGGTTCCATATCTCATAAGGAACAACGAATCCTTTTATTTAAAGATCACTTTGTAGTTCATCTATTAAGACGTTTTTTCTCAGGAACGGGTAGAGGTATCAAGTTGAAATCAATATCAAATACTAAAGTCTACAAGTCCCTTGGAAGTGCAAAAAATTCAAGCTTCTAAGACATCGTGAAGTCAACGCAATCAAAAGATACGTACCTACGTATTTATGTCACATATTTTGAAACTCGCAAACTCAGTCATCAAAACCTTGTCTTAATATAGTCTCATAAATAAAGGAATAAATCCAAAAATTGTTAATCACATGAAAACGATTACAAACTACATTTGCAGTTGGGCCATCGACCGTGATAACTAAGTTTGTACGGAACCTTCACGGCGCGAATCCTACTCGCATTTGTCCGGTTTTTATGACAAAAGACACCAGTCTATCCAATCTGATCCATATTTTGCTGTTTATGCTTACCTGAGCATGTTGTGATGCGCGAGCGCACTAAGCGCGTGAGGTGGCGACTGTGGGGGCAGCACGGGCGGCGGCAGCGCCTGGCCGGGGCCCTGCAGCACTCTGATGCCCATGCGCACCGTGTTGCGGCGGGACACCTTCTCGTCAGGCCGCTCTGCTGTCATCAAATGTTATCCAGTTAGTGGGTTGAATTACCAAATACAAACAGGAAACAGTGTTGGGAACAAATCTGATGTTTAAAGTAGGACATTATTTTGTTAACAGCTTAGCAATACATACAAAACATGGGTCAAAAGTTTAATAATTTCATTTGGCCTTAGGACTACCCAGTTTAGTAAACATTCTGACGATATCGGAATTGAATTAATTTGGTATTTACATAATATATATTCTACACTTTATGTGTCCCAAAAACGTATCATTTGACTAGCCTTTTTCTCCTCCGCTACCCAATTACTGGGAAACACTGATGATACCTTAAGGTTAGACCGGCTTTCAGAATATTTTTGGGCTGCTGACTCCCGTAATGACGGTCATAGGTATTTGTATGACAACTGGGACTTGCATAACGTGCTTCCCGACGCACGAAGGAATCTCGATGAAACGGACATCCACCCAAGGCCTGACCACGGCAAGCGCTGACTAACCTCGCTGAGTGACTGATATTAATTTGCGCTAGCTATGTAGCTACGAGCCCTATGATCTGATCGGCATTCAATAAAGATATTGTATCGCATAATGTGGAAACGCCCTTACCTGAAGAAAATACCACATAGGTACATTTTGAAGAGACTTTTGCAGACGAGAATATTCGGATTACTGTGTTTTATTCGCTTGCCAAATACTAGGAAACTTTAATGGCGATCCGATACCAGTTCTGAACTTCTGAGTATTCAGTTTACATGCGAATAAATAAAGCTTCCAATTTGCCTGTGAATTCGTTCTTTGGAAAGAGCAAAGTAAAAAAAATGTATAGCAAAAGGCAAGCTTAGTCTTGCACTCCCTGACACGATGCAAAATTGATTGGGGTTCATATCAATTTTACTGGCACCAAAGATTATACCAATACAGATGATATTAATTTTTAATAGATAGGTACTGATTTCTATGTACGTTTGATGTATAATAAATCGAGGGATCAACGTCAATGCTGGCGTTGCTCTGAGAGCATTGTTCTTGATACACTATGCACAAGTAGCAGTATTACCTAATATAGATAGAGCAACCTACTGTTGACTGGTACAATGGAGAACAGCATGAAGCTTGAACCCGTACACAGATAAATACAGGCTTAGACGAACATAAATAGGGCTTACAAGGACAAGCTTTGCAAACGAATGAACACAGCATGATGTTATTAACGCACAGGAGAATGCTGTTGCCCTCGTAATAGAATGCCTCAAGGTTACTCGCCTAATCTTATCAAATGCTTTCTTCAAGTCTACTAAAGCGCCAAAAATCTTTATTATGTACAGTTTGCCCTTCTTAATTGCGTGAATATAACCTTTCTAGGCCATCAGAAAGACCACAAATTGAATTAATTAAGAACGTAACAGTACCAGAATTGTTTGTTGTTAAGTAAGCTTGTACCTAGTAACTTTATAATCTGTACGTTAGTCTAAAATTAAAGATTTATCTTAGTTTATATTAGGTATGCCTAAGCTTACTTCAAATGTGCACAATGTTTGTGGACAGAACGAGTGCTCGTAGAAAATGTTACTATGTCTTAATGGTGCGAAAAAGTGAATTAAATTGGACACTTTTTTTCTTAACAAAATACAAAAATTCCAAATTCCATTTTTTGGGGAATTATAAAAACAGAATTGTATTTTTCAGTAAGTTGTAGGTACTACAACAGCCTGAACGCGTTCTGGCGACGCGGTGACGCGACAATCGAATAGATAACACAGCAGCTATGTCAAGGTTAGTAGCAATTACTACCAAAATCTCGCGTTTTTTGCCGTCCGATACTGCCGACAACGCGTCGTGACACATTCCATCTAATTATTTCCACTGAGCCCAAGTATGGCCGCGCGAAATAGGTAGGAAAATGACGCGAATTTTTCCTTATCTGGTCACTTAGAAGTCGAACAGTGATGTTTTGGATGGGACGAATTGGCTACCTACCTTTCACCCGTGATCAGTTTCGTGATGCGTGGAATAACCATAAACCTTAAGGAACTTACCGATATAAGCTCTGACATCGTATGAAGTTCCTATGGGTGCGCCGTGGTACTGCTTGGCGGGAACAAGCTGCACGCTAGGTGGCGCTAGCGGAGTCAGCTCCAAGTGGAATGGGTATGCGTTGGAGCCTAGGCGTTTTATTAGCGCGTCCTGTGACAGAAAAAGTAGAAAGTGATAAATGATATGCGAGTATTAGCTAGATGCATTTTTATATATAGTATTTTTTTATGCTCAGCTCACAATTTTTTGTAAAATCTAATTGGTTTTCAAAGCTTAGATACAAATTGATACAATATAGGTAATCAAATAATGCTATAACGTCAAGCATACAGGATATTTTTTGTGTGGCTTACAGGATAATTTGCAAAGTGATTCAATGTATGTCCCTAAATGCAACCGCATATTAAAATTCACTTGTGCAGTGTGGAAGACACGTATAATTTACCAGCGCAAGCCATACAAAAACAATTTTTTATTATGTTTTATTGTGAACTTTATAAAGCGGTTGCATTTAGGAACAGACATTGAAATATTTTGCAAATTATTTATTTAATGCTTTTCATACAAAAATATATGAAGGTGGTCGTAATGCCTAAGGCATTCTCTGCCAGACAACCTTAAGGTGATGCAGAGACGAAAACATGGTAGATGCACTTGTCATTATAATTATTAGGTGAGGTTAATATACCTACATTATCTCTACGACATATAAGAATATTCTGTACAATATAAATTAACTTGATTGTGTAATGAAAATTTATTCTGAAGCAGGTGGCTTTATAAGAGAATAACGCTAGCACATGCATTTCTCTTTAATATTAATTTAATTGTAGTAGAAAATCGTAGAATCGGACAACGCATCCAATTTGTAACTGCAAATAAAGGAACGATCAGGATAATTAATGAAACATTGATCTCAATTAAAGATGTGCCGTGCCGACCAAAAATAATAATCATTTCTCTGTCTTCTTTCCAGGAAACGCAGGGGTTTTTCCCGAAGTAGCTTTATAAGCTTACAAAGCTACTTCGGGAAAAACCCCTGCGTTTCTTGGAAATAATGCATGCATGAAAAATCTATATCTATATAATATTAATACGTGAAAAGAATCTTTGTATGCGTTTTTATGCATATTGTGCGTACGGAGGAGTGTAGATTAGGCATTTAGGCTAACGCATTATACATTTGGCATACCTAGTTAAGTTTATAATAATATGAAGAATGTGTATTGTGTAACTGAACAAAATCAATGGACAAGTAACTCCATAGTTACTTTTTTCCTCTGATTCTCAAACGTTTTATAATTTCTTGGAAGCTTTGGAGATATCTAAAAGCTTTACAATGGCTACATTGATACCTGAAGCCTGATACCTTCACTTTGTAATAATAATTATTAATAATATTTTTATTTGGCAGAAATTAAAGTCTAATAATTCTATTGCAAATATTTCTAAGACAATTAAAGACTGCTTCTACTATTTCACGAATACTTAATTATATTACCAGAAAAGACATAGGTAAACAAAAAAATATAAAAAAGATCTAATAATTGCTTAATAATTAATGCGTCTCTTATTACGAACAATAAATATATGAAACATCTTGTTTCATATTCTTCCGTTCCGTGTTCTTTCGTTTTTATTACGTTTTCTGTTTCACCCAGTTTTTTAATAATAAGTTCTCTTTATCATTAAAAAACTGGGTGAAACAGAAAAAGTAAGATAATTCTTACAGTAATTTTGATTTTATTAAACTCAGTAACTTTCAGGCGCAATTTAAAATTTTTGTTATCAAATGGTATTATCATTTTGTCTTTGTAAGTCGCCTTTTTGTCAAATAAAATTTAATTCATTACGTTTTGCATGATATTTCAATTAAGTATTACATTTATACAAAAAAATAAAATCACAAATCCATTTGGGCTCGCGTAGTACAAATAATTTTAACCGTCGACAAAAAGCAGGGGTGTTAAAGTTTGTAGTGTGTATCTATGCATCTGTGTGGCTGTCTGTGGCATCGTAGCTCCAAATAGATGGACCGATTTCAATGCAGTTTTTTTAAATGATTGCTAGTTTAATCGGAAATCATCTTGGTTATGTTTCACGAAAATCTGTTCAACCGTTCAAAAGTTATTTCTAGTTGGAATCGGGGGTTTTTGACGTTTATGTTAAATATACCCTAGATATAAATCTACTAACTCCCTACATACTAGATTATGACGTGCTCACACAGATTCAGTGTCGATACATAACTTAAACATTCAGAACACAAGTTTAATTTGAATACTTAGGGAGAACTGGGATTTAGTACCGGGTACCTACCAGTTGGCGAAGTTCTGGCTTTAACTAGTTTAGTATCAAGATAGTGTTGCCATCTCTTACGTAATGTTGAACATATACGTATCTATGACTTACATTATGTAACACTTTAGGTTAAGTATACGATTTTTCGATTTTCTTACAACGATTTCTCCAATTTGGCAACAATATTTATTTATTTATTGCACAATGTACACATAAGTTGTTATAAACTAATTATAAACTAACCTGATACATAACCCTGTTAGGGTGCTGCAAGTATTAGAAGAGGCGGTATATTTTTACTATTACAGTTAAGAACGGGCAGTTACCATGGCACTCGCAACAGTGCCGAAATATCGGAAGCTCGAAACAATCTATAAACGTGGTAAATACCTCGTTCTTAATTATAATAGACCATGACCGACCATGACAGTTTAAAAACAAATAATTTTTACCTATGTTTTCCATAGCAATTTGACTAACTATTCGATTTGGAAAATATCTTGTTAGTCGCAAAAATCGTTAGAACCTGAATCTAAGTCTAACCTAATAAACGGAAAGTAAACACCAAACAGGCGATTTCAGCCATACAGTTTGAAAGTGTTTGTTTTGTAAGAGTGTTTGTTGTAGACAATTCTAAATGGTCCTTGCAACAAGTACAGTACCTGCGGTAATCAATCGTTTACAACCTGGTCACCAACACAAGACAAGAAAGCAAAATCAAAATATATTGTATTATTTAGCAATTAATAAGTCTGTTCACTGACTAGGGGTTCCGAGCTATACTTTCATTATTTTTCGCCTACAAAGGGTTTCGCGACACTAAAAAGGTTTAGAAATTGTGATAAACTAACGTGGAAAGTTTTCCAAGGATTTTTAGGTTGTGAGGATTTGTTTATGGACGCGAGATTGACCCGAATCCGTAAAATAGCAATGTATTGCCATCCCACGCCATGAAAGCGTTGGGACAGCTCGCATCATAATAAACGCATTATATGAAAAGGTGCATTGCAAATTGCTAGTGCCACGCAAGCGAGCCAATTCCACGTGCATGAGCAAATTTAACTAACACTAAAAACGCCCTAAGCGCGTAGGTAGCGTAGTTGAATAGCGTGTATGAGCTACTAGAGTGAATCTCTAGCGACTCACACCTGTTACGTTGCCAGCTTTTATGCATGGAGCATTGAAAATCGTTTAGGATGAAAATGGAGCAGCTGCAACGCCATTATGTTAAAGATTTATGAGCGCAAACGAGAGGTATCGTATTGAAAATGCGCGTGATTTATTTGTGAATGCATTTTATTTGTCAGCTTGTAAAATCTATAAATGAAAATGAACGGGGCTTTCGGGCCAATAAAGTCTCATCATACCTATTATATAACTCTAACTCAAATAATTAATATTTATTTGTATTTGAACTTTGCACCTTTGGTGACTTTCAAAGAATTTCATAACTGCCAAAAACGGTTGGGTTGTTGAACTCAATTACAGAAATTTGAGTAGGTACTAGGCTGCGACAATCAGACAGCTGAATAGTTCCTTTTTTATGAAACGATAAAATAAAATGTGATGCTTGATTAAAAAATATGATAGAACTTTTTATTTACTTTTTATCTGCCTCTGACTCTGCACTGTTTAACAAAGCCTTTCTGAAATTACTTATCTGGATATTTCACGTAAATATAAAATTTAAAATGAATAGAGCTGTTCTTTACCCCGCAAATGTTACCCGAGTGTGCTGAGGTAAATAGACCCTCTTAGGTATAATTAGTTTAGTGAACTTTGAGGTGAATTTATAAATTTTAAACAAGATATCATATGAGAATTTAGTCTGAAGTTTTTTTAATGAATTTGTCTTACCGCCCTTAAACTCTATCGTTTCTCAGAGCCCTGATCCCGGGCACTTTGCACGATTGATAAATCCCTCACCGACCCAAATCCTTTTTACTGTCAACACACTAAACATCTTACATTTTAAGTGAAACGATTAGAAAGCCATAGATAAAAACGCCACATCATTTTATTTGTGAGGATATCGAAAGCGTTCAGATTCTTACCTGGAGTGGTGAGTTAGGCTCTTTATCGTGGTTGCAATGCAGCGGCCATATTTGTGCGAGGCTCATGATGGCCTCATTGCAGAACTTGAGACCCATGACCTCTTCGTCTTCTCGGCCATATCTGTTCGAAAATAACAGAATAGGTTATTAAATCTTTAATAGAAAAATATCGACATAATACTAAAAAAATGAGGAATTTTTATCTTTTTTTTCAATGTTGCCCCACTCTCTGTCTTCTACTATAATTATCGTGGGTACCGTTTACAAAAATACATGTCATATGCACACACTTATAGATTCGGAACAACTATCTGTAGGCCATACAAATATTTGTTCCGTACGGGGATAGAACCCGCGGCACATAGTGCAGACTAATCGTTTAGCCACTTCGTCAACCGTGCTCGTAAATTAGACTATAGACTAATTTAACAGTTCTATATATTTTATGTACTTTTTCAATTATTTTAGTGAGAAAGAGATTATAATTTGAATAAAATTAGTTGTGCAACAGAATCTGCACCTTTATTTTCCGTCGTTTTCCCTAACTATAAATAATAGTCCAATCTGCCTCCGAAATCATTAATAATCCAAGTCTATATTAATATTGCTTTTAATCTGCAATCTACTTAAAAGACTGGCTTCATAGTACAGCACCATCCATTAAGCGAACAGTTGCCGACCACCAAATTATTATAAATGGAGGTAGGTAAGTCGTTCTTTAATTAAGAGGCCAAGGTCGAAACGGGGGTAACTTCCGGGTTTGAGGAGGTATGGGTTCAAATTACACGGTTTTCCTTTTAATTTAGAGCTTGGAAGCGATTACATTCGGACTTTCCGGAGAGTGGTGGAGTTGGATGATGCTATCGTATCGTAAAGATTTTCCTTTTGCAGGAGAGCGATTTTTTATTGTTTAGTATGTAGACGGAAAGGCTGCCATTTTACTGCTTTAACCACAGAGTATAAAAAGTATAGAGTGGTAACGTAAACTACATCATGTTGAGCAGTTTTCATATAGATTCATTTATATATTATAATGGTAAGTCATTAGTGTAACTAATGACTTAGGTACCATCGTACGAAAAAAAAATCGTCACTATTTCTCGGTAAAAATATCGATAAAGAAACAAAAATTGGTAAAATGTCATGTTATTAACTCGTTTATTATCTTTTCTTGAATCGTAACTTACGTTTTTCGTTCGGTAACCTACTCGACTTGCGATCTTCCGAACTATGAACGCGGAGTTCATGTCGCGGTGCGTTGTTCATACCATAAAGTTATTATTACTAGTAATAATAACTTTATGGTTCATACAATCATACCTGTAATCACAGTTCATACTCCTGCAGGATCGCTCTATACTTTTATTCTGTCTTTAACACATTTTTTCGCTCAGAGAGAAAGCCCGAATTTCAGCAGTGGTGGGAATATTAATAGGCAGATGAGTGATGTTCAGTAGGTTTTCAGACAATTCATTTTGTATTTAAAAGTTATTTCCAGATCTTTGTTTTGTGTATAAAAAGATTCAAGAAAGACATCAATAGACTAACTTCCTTACTTACGTACTTTAAGTTCTCTAGGTACTTAAAGACTAAACAAAAAGTACTTACTTCGAAAATTTTCGATAAATAAGTCACGGAACAATGATGGTATTTTCTTTGATGGCGTTAAGAGTATTGATAAGAAAGCTTTGTCTCCGCTCTTTGTTCTCTTGTAACCTAATATCGGCATGCTGGTGGTAAAAGAAAAAATGTCGTAATATTCTCATAATAATACGAAAATTGAAGTAAAATATTGTTTTGCAGCTAGCTAATGTATTGTGCGTCACAGTTGCAAAGAATTTACGCAACTAAAGTCTCGACATTTCATAAGTGCCTGCGGGTCTACCGCATAACTATAATGGTAATGAACATTGATTCTGGTAATAAACTTCAATACAATTGCAATCGTGAGAGGCTAAACTTCGAGCTACATTGTAAAAAAAATACCGATCATAAAGTTGGGACTCCCATCTTCATTCCCTCCCATCTTTTTTTACAAGGTAGTTTGAAATATGTACTCTCACGATCGCATTAAAGTTTATTACCAGAGTCTGATGTTCATTACCATTTTGTTACGCGGTAGACCCGCTATATTGGTTTTACATGAATTAATGACCTATTCTATTCTAATTTCACAGTGCTGAAAGTGTGAACGTATATTGATGCTGGTATACAGATATTCTTTATTAAAACTCATTTAATATAATGTTCAATGTCTGTAGATTCGTTTTTAATTTTACATGAATCGCTGCAAGATTACCAATTATACATATTATCTTTGTACACAATACGATAGGTAACATTTGCTCACGTACCTTTTCTACATAGAAACGATATCGAACAGATTGTTGTCCATAGCAATATGGCTCCTTAACAAAGAAAGAGGAGATTTTATCTCGAGGCCCACATTCAGAGGGCTCGAACGTGCAGAAAACATTGCCATTCACACACAATAGTAAGTTGAACAAATGTTCCAATCCCTTCTATTCTTAGAGAGTCATAATAATTTGACGACGACGCCGAAGTAGAATAGAGTCTGTTTATAGACGTTTAGTCGTTTAGTAATATATTATTTATTTTATAAAAAAAATCTTTATATTATATTTAACTTGTTACTAATACTCGTAATAAAAGGGTATTGAAAAAAAAAATTGCTGCTTAATTTTAAGCTGTTACCAACTTAAGAAATATTTCTTCTCAGTCTATGCATCTGACCTCTTCTTATTACCTGTCTATAATTCTAGTGTGTCTTGTTTTGTGGCAAATAAATGTTTTTTTCTTTCTCTACTATGATCTTAAATATTAAATACGTCCTTAACATACTTTTACTTACTTACTTTAAGTGAACAAACGCATAAAGCATTGTTCTCGGCCGTAGGTGACCAGTTGTGATTAGAGAGGTTAAAAGCTTCGATCAACATTAATTATAGTGCTGCTTGAGGGTTAAAAAGTTCTAATGTGTGCTTAATGTCTGTATAATGTTGTATGCTTTGACATTGTTTGAAAGATTAACTATGTTTTGGTTTATCTATTTATGTATGTTGTTGTGGTTTGTACCTATTCACTGCACAACTAGGTGTTAGCGTAGACACATATCGACTAAGGGTCTGGTAATTTTTTTACGAAAATGTGTCCTGAATTTATTTATATAATTATTACAAACTAATTTAAATCCTATGTCGTCATCAAGTACCTAATTTAGCTGGCAATAATTTTTCACCATACGAACATTTGACTGCACTACACTGACATATTGACGTGTAGTTGCTCTCTCGCCTAAATGGAGAGTAACACGCGATTAGTCTACTTTTCGCGTTTTAGTCTACATTCCGCCCGGTCATTTTTGAGTGCGGACCGGAAGTCCTTTATGAAAATAATTACTTGCTTAGATTGTAGTTTATTTATTGGTAGCAGCGAACATTTAATGAAATCTTGAAGAAATTAGACGGCTCTCCTTTCAAGAAATAAGGAATCTTCGCAAAAGCTCGAAGTAGACGAAGAAAGTTGAACCAGGCAAGCAAATCTTAGATACCGGATGAACACAGAAAATAAAGATACGGCTGTAATGGATTACTTTCTACCATAATTTTTTATAGAATTTTATTCTTATAGGATATAGCAATGTAATACGGACCGTCGTAAAACAGTCCAGACATAATATCGTGTTCTCTTTTATTAGGCCGCGAATATCAATTTTTTATGTTACCATAACGTTTTTATCTGAAAGTGATAAAATTAGGGGATTTCCATGCAAATTATCACAGTAAAACTATACCGTTAAAAGGATGTCGCGCTTTTTTAATACGCTTTTATTAGCTTCACCTGTAACTAACTAACTATGTAAAAAAACTTTGACCCACTTCCCGGTTTCCGATTGAGCTGAAATTTTGCATACACGTTTAGTTTGGATGACAAAAGCGTATGTTTTAGTTTTTTTTTAAACTACATATATATACTATTTTTTTATCAGTTACAAACTAACAAGTATCTCGCTGTACACATTGACATGCCAGTCAAAGTCAAAGTGTTTTTATTTCAACTGAGCCTTTGCAGGCACTTTCCAAACGACGGTTGACTTCTAGGAATCTTTTTATTTCATGTTATCTAATTACAGGCACTTATAGAAAGTCACATTTGAGTTGCTCGGTTCGAACTTTTACTTGTCGTTTCCGATGGATAAGAATCTGTAAGAAACTCCAACAAAGATAAACTCCCAAAATTACACCAACCGTTTTCTTGAGCAATAAGTAAATGTGTATAATAAGTTTAATTTCGTGTACAATGCAAAGTTTCCTTGATGGTCTAATTTAATATAAGCCAATGTTTCTGAAGTTCTAAATTAGCATATAAGAAAGGCCAACACTCAGTCAAAATAATATATTACCTACCTGTAAGGTTTTATTTTTATAATGCAAAATATTTTAAGAAGTAAATCTATAGGTAGGTACTTGATTATATATTATGAAGTATTTTCCCTAAGATGCGAGTGAAACCGCGGGCAACAGCTAGTTACTATTTGTACTGTACCTAACAGATTAGCTTCCTGAACGGATATTAGTTTGATGGAGAACCGATAGTCTCTAAGATTAGACATGTAGTTCCAGGAAATTACGATATATATATCAATCGCAGGAGTCCCATCTAAATACAGGATGGTCACGACATTACGGCATTAAATTAAACCACGTATTCGGTATCACATCCTGTGACTGTACACAAAAAAATCAATCAAATCCAATCAGTAGTTTAGCCACAGGAACTAATTAATGATTTCTTAATTTTACACGTATTCATCACGATCTCTAGGCGAAATATGAAAAGTCTCTAACCTTTTCTTACCAAAATAATCTTTATTTACAAATAAAGATATAAAGATGACAAAAGTTTCTATTTTGATGCTACTTCACCTAAACAAATGAGAGTAGAATGAAATATTATGCAAAAATAATTATCATGCCTGAAAATTGATGATTTTTTGTGTACGGTTTCAGAACGTGATACCGAATACTTGGTTACACTTAATGTCGTAACGTCGTCGCCAGCCTGTATAACTTGGAACAACTTCGATGTTCAGTATGAGAAGGCTTATAGAAAAACTTATATGAGAGCTTGCGGATACTTTCAAGTACATAAACAGTCCGTTTTGGCAATATGCCTATATTGTGGTTTGGATTGACAAACTTGTTTTAACTAATAGGACAAACATGATTATATTTTTCTATATTTGTGATAATGGATAAAGCTTTTTCTGGATTAGCTTTATGGATTAAGTATCTAATATTATTATCCTAATGAATACAATTATAGACATGAACTTGAGTAAAGTCTGCGTAGTCTGTTAAATGTAGGTACCTGCTATTACATTAAGTCCCGAGTACCTATTCCATACCTTATTCATCCTTTATTAGGCATTTAAGCTCAATTAATCATAAAGGATATATAAAGCCGAAAATGAATAATTGTATTATCATTATGAACAAACTTTTACGAAAGGACCAACAGAGAAACAAAAAAAGAATCTCCTGTTCCATAGTGAATGTTTATTAGATTATTATTTATTTTATTATATTACCCATTCCAATTCGAATAGGTAATATTGAATTATTTGTATGGAACTGCAGAAATTTTTCGCGATTTCAGTGTTGGTGCCAATGTAATAGTAATGATAATGATAAATACAATAACCCCCTTTGGGCTTTATAAACATTTTCCGGCTAACCGTATATTATTCTACATACTGTAGTACTGTGTGCTCCCTAGAAAGACAAGTTGCCCAGCAAGTAAAAATATTTTATTCAAATTAGATTTTCGAAAGCACCTTTCGAACAGCATCCTGTGTTTTTTGTTTAAATTTTAAGTTGTTTTTTTGCGGTACGGCCTTCGGCGTTGTACAATAGAATAAAATCGGCGTAGACGTTCGATCTCTTGAGCCCAAAGTCATAACATTTTGTAGAAAGATATTCCTTACCTAAAAGTCAAGGTGACTTGTCCATAAAGCTTCTTGTTCTCCAAGTGCTCGGGCTCCACGTGCAGCACGCCCTGGATCCTGTCAATAGCGCCGTTTTCCACCACCAGGTCGCGTGACGCCAAATACAGCGTCAGCTTATTGTTTGGAGATGACTTTTTGAACACCCTGTAAAAGATTTTTGAATATCAGTTATGTTTTAGTCTTTATACCAATTGATTTAATGATAATTAGTCTCTCTAGACAAAGTGACATTGGACAATCGTTATCGATAGGATATTCAAATATTTATGGGATGAAAATGCGCTATCAAAAAGCTATAACGGAGGTCAAGCATGAATTGTGATAAGTAGATATTGTGTGTGTACTTTTATTGGTTCACGGAATGTTTCAGGCAGACATTTCTGTAACAGAAGGTCAGACAGACATGAAGAATTTGCCTAAGCATATTCACACGCTATAAACGAGCAATGCAATGACGTCATGTCATGGGACTCTGTGTTTTGACGCGAACATTTGAATTTTTTATTTTTTTTTGTGATATTATTTTTGCTTTTTATTTTGTTTGTCTGTTTTTAAGTCTTCATTCTTTATAAACTAGAAATAAAAATACATGCATGTTCCCTATTCGATAATTTTCCGTAATGAATTCTAACAACTTTAGTCATTGTTTGTAATCTATGCCTTGGTTGATTGGGCATGGCATAGATTTTTTAAATTCACCCACAGACCTGTATACAGTCGGTATAGTGACATAATTCAGTGATTGTATCATAATGTTGCAAGTGTAGCCAAAGTATTTAATTTGTTTTTTATTTTTATGTATCTGCAGTCGCATTTTTGCAGAAATTAATTATTTTTCTTTCTTTCTTTCTTTCTTTATTATGTGACGAAATGCAGACTATAGTATTGTTCTTGGTTACAGGCGTCCGCTCGTTAGCAAATGAGTTAAACTCTTCGAGTTAAGTACATCAACATCCCAGGATGACAAAAGTTTTGTCTTTTAAAAACAAATTCTTTTATAGCTAGATACATCTAGATTACATTAAAGAGGCCTAAATTACGGGCAGTGTTGATGAGGTCAATTGCTGAGCCAATTGTCACCAATCGTACTAGCCGTCCGCAACCAGAGCAGTTCTAGCAAATTAACACATACATCAACCAATTTATAAGGTCAGAGTGACGTAAGAATTATATTCGTACATTGCCAAATCTACTTTGAAGAAATTGAGCTCATATTATGTCATAAAAATATAACTCCGTATAAATCTACTTCTATAACAGGATCTTTATGCCACGAGAATAGAATAGAAGAATAGAAGGCGGAAATGCTCGTTTCTAGGTGTATATTTTGTAAATGAGTGTTTCTCTTCGCGGTCACCATCGAGTCCACCTTGGCTTAGTCAAAGTCAAAGTTTTTTATATCAACTGGGCCTTTGCAGACACCTACAAAACGTCGTGATTCTAGGTGCACGGTTCCAAATTATTTTGTCCTAAGGAGAAGATACCGACAATAAACTCCATAGAGTTTAATATAGGATCTAAATGTATTGATTTTAATAGTCTGAAATAAATAAATTATTATTATTATAGGTCTGTCCCAAAAATCTGTTTGGAAAATCATAAGTATTTTATTTTTTTATTC
Organism: Allophyes oxyacanthae; assembly: GCA_932294325.1. Taxonomy (NCBI): domain Eukaryota; kingdom Metazoa; phylum Arthropoda; class Insecta; order Lepidoptera; family Noctuidae; genus Allophyes; species Allophyes oxyacanthae. The sequence continues at coordinate 15,363,177 of OW028611.1, forward strand.
TTTGCTTCTCGCTAGGATTTCTCATGTATCGAGGGTACAGTTTACAAACATTCATCTCACATGCACACACAACAGTTTACAAACATTCATCTCACATGCACACACAGCCAGACCCGAAACAAATATCTGTAGAACATACAAAAATATTTGTTCCGTGCGGGGATCGAATCCGCGGCACGTAACTCAGAAAGCAAATCGCTTAGCCACTGCGCCAACCATGTCATCAAACTTGTCGTTAGTGTTTTATGCATCAGGTTTTCAGAATAATGCTACCTTTTCTCCTGATCGCCTTCACGAATAATTGACTAAACTTTTTAACCGAACAGCTGTTATTTAATTTCCAACGTGAACCTGTACTAGAATATTTTTAACAATTGACCAAACTATTTTCTCTAATAGCATTTAGCGAATTTCCTAAGAGAGGCCTAATTTGATGAAACCAATTTGATAAAACTGCTTGTTCAGGATTCATGTCACAGGAACTTCGCCAATTTGATTGAACCTTGTTATCTACTATTTACTACATTGTGGTAAATTAAATGTTAAAGGATTATATACTATAATGCTTAGACTTACCTTTGAGAATTGAGTGCGTTGTCAGTCGTCATGTCTAGTTTGTATTATGACCTGCAAAAGAAAGAATAAGGTGTTACTGTTAGCACAATTCAATGGTTCTACGCACGATATCTATGGTTCTACGAGTTTCTTGTTTGTTTTTATAATATTGGTTGCCCCACACTAGGATTGTTCCTGTATCAAGGGTACAGTTCAGAAACATATATCTCACATGCACACACACCCCGACCCGAAACAACTATCTGTAGGTAGAATATTTCGATTTAAAAGTGAAAGATTATTTGTGTATTGTTTGGCCTTAATACTAAAATAAAACATGCAAATTATTTACATATTTAATTTTAGAAAGAACGGAGGACCTATGATTTAGAAAAATCTTATATTATTGGTTACAAAATAAAATCTTTTACAGTTTCATGTGGTTTCCGCTGATGATGGTCACACTATCAATATTATCATAGATCATATTGTAATCTTTGCAATCAAACAACAGAACAACTATTCCGATAGAGAATGGGCCACTTCCGGTCTACTAATGTTTTTCATAAAATGAAATTAAAATAAATTAAACATTATAAGCAGCAATTTATAATCATAGTTACTGTTACTGTCAGCCTATGTCATCCCACTGCTGAGCAAAAGCCTCCCCCATGACTTCCAGGATTATTGATCTACAAAAAATACATCGTGAATGAGAAACCTCTAGACGAATATGGTCAGTTTAAGTTTACGACATTTTTTTCACTTTATACGAGAATCGCGGAAATAGTCGAAATAGGTAATAATTATCACAATATACCTAATAGTATAGTAGAGAAGAGGTACCTACAAAAGTTCCACTATTTAACACTGAAGTTTACTAAACCCGTTTCACTTTTAGGTCCAACAATAAAAGTAAGGTGTAAGGCGCAACAATAAAATATAAAAACAATAATTAAAACACAATCACTCGCAAACTCAGAGAACGTGGAATAAACTATTTTCGTTTCAAGGATATTTATTTATATTATTTGTCAAATCTAATGAATATTAATTTCGACAACACTGACGTAAATTCGCACATCCATATAATAAAAACAAGAACTTTTATTATCTATCTATCTAATACGCACACAAGAATCACATGAATATTGTGTGAAAATTAATTTTACTTCCGATTAAACAAAAGAAACACGGTCATTTATGTTCTAAATCCAAATCAAATTCAAATATTCGCTTCGCTCCATTTTTCAAAAAAGGAACACGATTATCAAAGCCACAAATATGTAGCCAGAACTTTAAAAATTGTCTTCATAATTTAACACAGCCTTTTTATTACACAGCCTTATTTTTTCAATTCACAAATAATTAATAAGAGTAGAGTTTTCACTTCATAATTATGTCACTTTTATTCTAATTCATTATAATTGGAATCACAGAACAGCATTCGGTCCATGTGTCGTAGACTACTACTTACATCGTAACACATAAATAATTTATAAATCGGTACTGCGTAACACATAAGCACAGTCAAGTCTGATTAATTTAATTAATTGTGTCTCAATAATACTGGTTGAAGCACTGCAGAACTAAATAGTCCGCTGTATCACAACGATACTGACATTGATACAAAGTTGTCAAATGCCTCTAGCATTTGTTTAATATCTACTTTGTATCAATCGATTATGACACGTTAAATTATTGAATTTAATTGTGAATGATTTTAAATTAGCGATTTCGGTGACATATTCGCTCAAAATAATTTTGCTATACTCAATATTAAAGCAACTCAATTTCGTCTCTATTTCTATAATTATAAGGTATATATTACAATGATAATTTTGTGTGTAATTTGTAATTTCGTATACATGGCATGTAACTCACAATTAGCAATTGAGTTTCGGGTTCCGATGGATGACATAACTTTGGAGTGTCGTTGCATTTGAATAACCCAATTATTTTCGTAAGTAGGCGAAGTGTAGCGAGATATGCAATTTATTTAATGTTTGGTTCGATACGTCACTCGATAAGGCCAATCCTTTAGCTCAGGAGGTGGCCAACGAGGACTTTATAGTACCTCACTTTAGTAGGTACTGAGGGCTGACTTCGAACGATAAGAAATAAAAAGCTGACAAGTTTTTCCCCATAAAATAGATCTCCTTCTTCCTTATTAAAAATCCCAAAGGAAGTCAAAGTTCTAATAATCTTTATTAATTTGTAATTGTCATTCATTATTTTAATTAGTGTGCGGTGGACTTATTAAATTATTACCTATATTAGAAAAAAAAAATACATAGCTGAAAGAAATAATACAGAACACGGCAAAGGAATAAAAAGAAAATTAAAAATCTAATATTTAATGTCGACTATACTTTTCCTCTATGTCAACCAGTAAAACATTAAGCACAACGTATCTAAAGTTTTTTATCTTGGTCTATTTAGAGTTAACATTTTTATTTGGCCCCTAATAATAAAATAAATATTTATTTAAACAATTTATATTACTTTGAATACGTATTTTAGTAGAACTGGCTATGCGCGCCCAAAAAAATGTTCGATGCCATTTTATAAAAGAAAAATAAAAAAAATAAAAAAATCTAATGGCTTTTATTTACTTTTTAAACTTTGGTTGCCTGTTGCCATAGACTAATAATTGTTCTATGTCTATGCCTGTTGCCTTTATCGTTTGATTGTATAATTATTTTTTATTGAGGTCACCAATATTCCAAACAACAAACATCAAATGTCTTGAAAAAAAAGTTAGGTAGGTCATGGCATCGATGGTTAGTTTAAGGTAGACCGTAGAGAAATACATGTCACTACGACCATTGACAAAGTATAGAATGTACCATAAATAGAGAAATCAAGATAATCAGGGAGAAAAAAAAATAGTTTTTTTCAAGGTAATTAATTTGTTTGAGAAGTTTTAATATTTTTGAAGTGTTATTATTTATGTAGTATGTATGAGTATTGGTTGTGTTGTACAGCAAAATATAGAGCGACATTAGTCCCAGTTACTCTTATAAATTGTAAGTTTAAAAAAATATGTATTGCCATAAAAACCTGTTTTTATCATTCATATCATTTTAAAATAGTCCACGGAAAATATTATATTTTTATGATGGTTGGTCGTCATAACCCTTGTGTACCTTTTCATTACGCCACCTGGCTGAGCAGTAAAATTAAATATTCTATGTGCAAGGCCGCAGTCATAATGTACAATTTTAATGAAAGTCATCTCGGCACAGACACTGTCACGGGCTTTGGGTAGAGGCTTCGTTATCAATGTTTTACGTGGGAACATTTTAGAAAACATAGAATCTTATCATTTTTGCCTACTCTTGGGTTCTTTGGCCTTGCTCTAATAAAATGCTTAAAAATCTCTTTTTCAACCGGTTGTTTGTCAGTGTGCGGGGTGGTGTGGCGGGACGGCTGTTATGTCCACACAAGGTCCACACACACCCACATGGATGGGGATGGAGACAAGCGATGTTAGGATAAATGATTGTTAGATTTTTTTTCATAATACATATGTCTGTATTTTGGTGTTACGTCATTGTGCTTTTGTTTTTCTGTAACCTTGTTTATTTATTAATTATTCGTTATTACATATATTATGTATAACTGTGTGTGTGCTGTTATGGTTAATAAATGTAGTTTCATTCTTTTTTCTTCCAAATTTAAGAGCTTTGCTCTTATCGGTGTAGCTGATGCAGCTCTCTCCATTTTTCCCACTTCAGTACAGTCTCCTTAACCTCCTTATACGACATGACAGCAACATTTTCTTTTATTTGGCTCATGTAACTCATGCATGGCCTTCCTCTACCTCTCCTTTCTATCTTTCCTTCAATTATGTTTTTAATAAAAGTATCATGCATGTCGTATAAGAGCCTATTGCCAACTTATGGAAAATTGTCTTCTCTGTCTGCATCTGTCCTCTTCTTACTATGTCTATCTTTCTACTATGTTTTGTTTTGTAGCAAATAAATGCTTTTTCTTTCTTTCTTTCTTTTTTCTTACATCAAAGTCCAAGATTTGTATTTCAACAGTTGCACGGTTCCATATTGGGGGTTGGTCCTATGAAGACGAGACCGGCAAGAAACATTATGGATGATTCCTTCTTTTATGAAGTTTCTTTTTAAGCTTTTGAATCATTGTCTCGATCTGTAAACATCGGTCACCCATCCAAGGACTGACCGCAGCAAGCGCAGCTTAACCTCAAAACTCGATTAATCTGTGCGGTATCCATTTAGCTACGAAGTACCTAGTAGTTACTAGTAGCTCCTAATATAAAGTGCAAGCATTTCAGGAGCTTTACCAAACCCAAGCTCGTAATTCTTCGAGTCAATAATCATAACTCTTCGGTTAAGAAACCATTCGTTTACGAGACTGAAAGCTGTTAATCCAGTTATACCATTTCAAGTAAATGCGGGCAATTTTACGTCTAACCCCATTTTTTCGACACCAAAATATTACTCTCATTAAAAAGATTTAATATCTAAAAACTAGAATATTGGTTTCTTTTATCTAAAGATAATGTTTGCGTTGAGGTTAATTTAAGAATTCATGTGGTATCAACTAATAAAAAAATATTATTATAGTTTTGGTAAGCTTTGATGTGTGTTGTATTCTTGGATATATTGGTCTAATAATTTATTGTAACTACGCCAGACAAAATATTATGGTTTGTTAATAAATGTGGATCATAATAATTCTAACAGAAGAAATAAATAAGACATTTCTCAATAAATTTTCTTACAATAATATTTCTGTTCATTGAGTTACTTTATCATCGGTCTATCAAGTGGGGCACCAAATTTCCTGTTGAATTGGTTATCATTGAAAAAAATCTTGTAATGAAGCTTGTAAAAAATCGACATCGATGCTACTTTCAAGTAGTTGCAGCTGCCACTGTAGCAAGTTGTATACCCAAGATTATAAAATATAAAACATAAGAGGAAAGAGCAAGTAGGCGGAGCGAGCGTGCCATAGTTATGCGGAGTTACGCAAACTTTGAAATACAATACAATTTTATTGTACACTAGAAATACAAAAGATACATTATTTATAAAAATATACATGTACAATTGGCGCTCTTCTCCCTAAAAGCGATGTCTTGTTTTTTAGCTTCGAGTTATTCTATTCTGTTTTTTATTTTATTTATCTATCTGTTTGGTCGATCATATAATTGCCTTTGTGAGACTAATATGTGACTTTAGCGACACCAGTTATCGTAGAAAGAAATATCAATGCCTCTTCCTCTCGTCTTTTATATTCCGTGCCCAAGATACTTATAAATGTCGCCGATCTGCGCTTGACCTCCCAAGCTATTTATACTTACAACTTGAAACTTGGACGTCAATCAAAAATAGACCCACGTCATCATCCGCCTATTAATGTTCTTATTGATGGGACAAGGGTCTCTCTGAGAGAGAGTTTCTTGAACGACCGTTATTACTTTAAACTTATTATTGGATGGTAATATCATTTGACAGTAAACTTAAGAGCTTGGATTTTTTCGGCTTTTCGCGGATCTGGATCGTAATACACAATCGTAATCGTATTTTTTTTTAGAATACTTTAGTAAAGTATGACGTTCTTTACATAAGTTTTCCAGTGTTATTAAAAATCAGCGTGGTGAGGTTCTGAATGGGGATTTTATTTTTAGACCCTTTTTCCCCCTCTGTTTTATATGAGATCTTTATAGGAGTATTTGATTTTTGTCATCAATATATCTCTTTAAAAACGTTGTAGCCTTTTTTCAGTGAATAATTATGTAACATGATTAGAGACTAGCTAGAGTATTAAAAATTGACCTTAATTATTATTGTGTAGCATTTTTACTAGTTTTCAATTCTTATCAAGTAGAAGACTGCATTAAAAAAATATTAATTCTATTTCGACTGCACGAGAATTGCCCTTTTGGGCTGAAAATAATTTTCATCGCTTAATATTGGATTTATGTCACGTCACACTCTCGCTAGCGTCACGTTTGTTTAATTTTGAAGGGATTATCGGATATTTATTTAATTAAAGACATTGGAATTGTTTTTTAGACAAAAAATTATTATCGAGAATAACCGACCAGGGTCGCTCGCAACAAATATTTGTATGACCTATATTTTTAACGAGTGTTGTTGTTTGTACGTGAGAGATTTGTTTATTATGTATTGAATCAACAACGCAGAGCAGCTATGAGCAGAGCTATGTGGGATTAAAATAAAATATGGCCATGTACATAATTAAGTGATTTAGACAATAAATATTCTGTAAACTAAATAAAACGCTTCATTGATATTCCGATTGGGATTCCCTATCATGCAAAGTGGGGCTATTCTGTATGTTAATTCTCAGAAGCAGCACAGAGTTTGGAATTGTGCTCCGTTGATGGCAATAGGCTCGCGTCCTATTACATGGGACTTAATAACGGCATCGGCGAAATATTAGTGTATATAGTACACCTCTACGGTTCACGTACAGGCAATTAAAGCCTTTGACCGGCAGTTCCTGGAAATCTATTATGTTCGAAGGCCGATCTGCCATGCATTGAGTTGAGGGCTATATGCTAACGTCTCAACCTACTTGTAGCGATTAATTTTATATTCATTGATCGAAATAATATTTAGTTGAACAATAGCTGCGATAGCTTTAAAACCGCGGATTAGCATCCAACATAACTATTCGTGTAACTTTTATGAATAATCTTAGTATCGTGAAGTCTGTGGTTTTCGTCAACTCACAACACAACTAACTATAACTTACGACCTCGGAGCCGTACAACAACTTCTGCCTAACCCTTTAAGAAATGCAGGTATGATATGTGAATAAAACGAAACTGCGACATCACACTAGTATTATAAATGAAAAAGTAACTTGTTTCTCTCTGTTTGTTTGTTTCTTTTTCACCACTAAACGACTAAACCGATCTTGGTGTTTGACAAGGAAATAGTGTGTATCATTACAAAGGACGTAGCTTTTTTTTATTCGCTACAATATTGTTAGAACTTGGTTTCAGAATTTGAATACACATTTTAATCGTTTCAAAACTTGACATTAACGGCCATTCACCAAAGAGGAGAGGAGGAGATGTGTCTTAACAACCAATGGTATATCGTAATTTTTAGCCACCTTTAGCTTTCAGCTGAAAACCAGCGCTACAGTGTTACTGCAGCATATGCTGAGCTGAAGCCTTTTGGTCACGCAATACCACACCGAACCTAATTTAATGTCAGAGCATTTTATGTGCCGAAGTATTACTACTAAAACGTGCGACTGCTATATCACTCCCCGTTATTGTGTGATTTAACAATGTATTGTGTTGACCAATAAACCTATTGGTTGTTACGACACATCTCCGCTCATCTCCGCTTTGGTGGTGGCCTAAATATTGTCTCCCTATTATATGAATACTAATTACATTTTACATAATACAGGAATTGTAATCCTTAGATGCCTAGCAACAATGTGACTTATATCCCATTCATCTCACATTTTCTAATTAATTCAAACACACGCGCTGGATTTAATTAAAGCGCTCATATTTCTTCAAATGTCTCGTCAAATATCGTGGAAATATCTTGACGCCATATTGCCTTACGTGTAGTGAATTTTTGCTTAAATCTCGCGGTGAAAGCTGAGTAAGAATTATGAAAGGCTTTAAAAGAGGTTGTAGAAATGATTCCCTCTATATCATTAAAAGTTAATTGGCAATCCAATTAATTCTACATATCTATTTTTTGCGCACCTCTGACTTTTCGGATTAGAATTTATTATCACTTGCGAAAATGGTGAAGGAAAAACATTGTGAGGAAACCTGCACATCTGAGAAGGCCTCATAAAGTTCTCGATGGTGTGTGTAGTCCGCCAACCCGTACTAGGCCATCGTGGTGGACTAAGGCCTAACCCTTCTCATTCCAAGAAGAGGTCCGTGCCCAGCAGTAGGACAGTAATGGGCTGGATTTATTTATTTATTGTTTGTTTGAAGAACAACTTTGGAATTTGAGTAAAATCAAAATCAATCAACTCATTCTCTCTCAAGTTGCGCCATAACAGCCGGTTCTCCGCCTTCTGCATCCTGTCTGACCTAGTTACCCTCCTCAGGTCGTCATTCCACCTAGCTGGAGAGGGGGGCATCCCATACTAAGTTTGCCGATTCGTGGTCCCTACTTCATCGTCTGCTCCGGCCATCGGTCCTTCGATAGACATGGCCAGTCCACTACCACTTCAACTTGCAAATTCTGCAAGTAATGTCGAAGAATCCAGTTCTTCTCCGGCTTATCTAACTTCGAATCTTATCTTTCAATGAAACCAATTGGAAATGGAAATTTTGTAGGTACGCTACCCATTAAATACCCACACCACCACCGTACTCATACCAATTTACCCTTATTTTTCTTGTTTTTTTTATTTTCCAATGTTTTCTAACATAGATGTAAGTTTTATTAACCTATTTGATTCATGGTTACTTGAATAGAGAAATATTTTCTATTCTTCTATTTTCAACATTTTTCCGAACAAAATTCTCATACACTTATTGTACTCAGAAAAAAGATAGCTGGCTATAAAGTAAGATACGTTTACTTAATAAAGCAATCCTCCCGAAAAGAACCGGCGAAATTTTCTAGGTCTTGCATGTAATACATGAAGGATACACCAAGCAAAGCCTTAATTAAACCAGACTATAGAAAGATGTTAGCAGAGAGAGGTAGTCAGTGATACTCAACCTTTGACCTACCAAGGTCCATGAAGTTGAAATAATAACTATGAAGGTAGCCTAAATTCTTATTATAATTGATGAGGAACTACTTCAGATCTCTCCTTTAGATCACGATCATACACGATACACGATCTCAGTAGAGGATCGTGATTCGTGACTCCCGTCTCACCCAAAAAGGTACTGAGAAGAGTATCCATGGAGTATCTTGCCGGTATCTTCTCCATAGGACCAACCCACTTTTGAACTATCTCTAGTCTCGTTAGGTTTTAAAAGAGCCTGTAAAAGCTCAGTTGAATTAAAAAACTTTGTCTTTGAATGGGAGCCCACTACGATAGGTACCTTCCAAGAAAACTCCGATTTGATAATCGATACTGGAGGTCCAACGAATTGAACTCATACGAACCGACGAACCGTCTTACCACAGAACACAGAAAGGAGGACCTCTTTCTGTGTTCTATGGATCTTACCATATGACACGTTTTTTTAGCCTATGGATCTTTTTTTATTACTTAAATGCTTTTCGACACGTGTTTTAACTTTTTTCTGGTAGATTAGACAGAATCTGCCCTATGAAAAAATGTTGAGAAATGTAGCGCTAAATTGGTTTTTCCTAAGTCGTGAGAAAGGTAAATGTGTTGCTATCTTTGTAGAGATTAGGCTGGTTGTTACTTTATTTTCCAAGGTACAGTCAGCGTCAAAAGGGTTTATTATAAGAATGAAACTTGCAAACTTTTTGCAATTAATTATCGTAAAGTATCATGTTGATTCAATGCGGTGAATGCGGTGCATGATACGCGCTCCAACAACACAGACGCGTAGACGGCTGTGTGCGTGCTAATTGTAGCTGTATGAGTGAAACACGAGGCGCGCCGACCTGGCGTAATGCCCTTAAAGAATAGCGTAACTTTATCGACTAGCGTAATGTTTAATTTCAAAATAATATTTATCTTCTTTGATAAATTAATTTCAAAATTATGAAAAGTTGATTTAAGTACTTATTTTACTAACTGTACCTACTGCTGACTGGGATAGTGATTTTCAGTAGCGTACACTCCATAAAGACAAAAAGACACTGTCTATCCTAATAAATTAAGTATTAAGAAATACAAACGTTATATGTCTGTAATATCAGTTAATTTAAATCTTAGGGTGAGGTGGCCAATCATAAACATCATTTAACTTGACAATACAACAATAAGTTGTTTTTGCCTAGCCTGTAAATGTCTGTGCATGCCACTGATGATTTTGTAATTAGTTTGTTCTGGGTTTGTTCTCGATGATTTTTCTAGATTGTAGTTTAATAATACTTCATTAACACAATTCTATTTTAAATACTTTAAGTAACTAACCGTTTAACCGTTCCGACATATACTCGTTCCGCATGAACGATTATAATATTGGTTCGTGAAATATTACCGACACCGAGGAATGAACGGCTTATTATTGTGTTACTTTTTTGTTCCATTGTTGGGCCGTTTCGGATCGGTGCAAGTAATATTTCGTAAACTATTTATAACTATATAGTGTTTCTCATTGTAAGTGAATTATTTTCTGTTTATGAGAAATAAATATCTTAAACCATAATCACTGCAATGGACATAATGCGAGATGTCATCATAATGACAATACGTCGGGGATAGTTCAATACCGCGTAAGTAGCATTGGTAAATACCGCGTAAGTAGCATTGGTAAATACCGCGTAAATGTCAAATAGCAATTTTTTCAGGAGAGAGATTCAACGGGTAATCAGCGTCAGCAGTGCACTGGCCGCGAAATCTCAATTCGGCTAATTTCATCACTTACGCGGTATTTACTAATGCTAGTTACGCGGTATTGAGCTATCCCCGACGAATAGTCCTTTTATGTATTTATCGAAACAAATAAGGCCGTTTATGTAGTAGAAATCACGATCACAAAACTAATCACATGCTCATCATACTTTTAGTCGTCGTTTTCTCGCAGATTGGATCTGAAAGCGGAAAGCTCGGGTGATGTTGCGTAGCTTGTTACATGCCTATGTTCAGCACTCAGGAATTTAATGGAAAAACATGGTATATGCATAGGTACTAGATGTGTGCGCCGATGCCGGCTTCGGCGTCATGCGCGTCAACGGCGTGGAGGTTCCGACGGATACGGTTGTTTTAGATACAATGTAGACATATACTAGTAAACTAAACACTAGAAATGTCTAAATATATGCTTATTGGTTTATTTCGACGTATTGCTTTACGCAAATTCAATAAAATACCATTTTTATATGACCATAATTTAAATAGCGCGTTTTGCGGATAACTTCGTTTTATGGATTATTGAAGCTAATAAGATATACTTTATTACTTCTAAAAAAAGTTGGCGTACAGTGTCTCTGGAGCCAGTATCTAGAAATATGAGAGTATTAACAGGGGAGCGATAAAGAACTTTGATATATGAATTATTATCTATCTGCTTATGATTTTTTGTAAACATTTTATTATTTTATAATACCCATCTATATAATATAATTTTCTTTTGTGTAATCTAATTATTATTATTGCGTTCTATGCTGATTCATATCTACCATATTTATCTTATTACGAGACGTTTTTAAGACAACATTTATGTTTTACACACCAGAAAAATATTATGATGCTTATTTTTGCTCAAATCGGTCGAACACTGGCCTCCATAGGACAGCATTTTCCATAAAATTATTTTAATTTATTCGTTTAATTATTAAAATCCTGTTTACTCTAGCTCGTACGTCATAACGTGATAAAAATAAAGGTTTTATGACCATCTGTTGTTTAGTTAAGTTTTATGTCATGGTTATAAAAAACTGAGCAAAATATTAGGACTTTTGATACTAAATATAATAATGGTGTTGATTCTGTTGCGCACTTTGACAAGACTAAACTAAGGGCTTTTGTCTCTTTCTGTTTCAAAAGAAAAAAAAAAGACAAATGCGTATAATTTAGTACTGTCAAAATGCGCAGCAGAATGGACACCAAACTCTACATAGTATAAAATGAAGTCGCTTTCCGCGTCTGTCTGTCACTATATCCGCTAACTCCTCCTAAACCACGCAACAGATTTTGATGCGGTTTTCACCATCGTTTAGATAATTTTTTACGGAAGGTTTATATGTATAATACTTTGATATTTAATGTAAGGATGTAAGGATAGTAGAGAAATTGCACCAGTGCGGTCGCTAGTATAGTATCTACAGATAATATTAAACTAAACTTTATTGTTTTGATTGTGCAAATTGTTATTACATTTGTATTAATAAGCGTCACACCAATCAGCCCATATTTAACATAGTTCTGACACGCTATTATTATTATTTTAAATATTATGTGGGTATATACTTATTTATTTATTTATTTATTTCAACCAAAACTTACATCTATCATTACAGGTAGAAAACCTAATGCGATAGAGAAGCTAAACACCAAATTTACATTAAATAAAAATAAAAATAAAATACACATTCAAAATAAAATAATAAAAATTACAACTGCACTACTCCGTAGCATGACAACCAATAAGTAGCCTTTGTGAATTGTACAGTATATCCACAAACTTTACACTCACGAGATGACAGCATCACCCATCATAATTATCCGCGTATAAATCGTGGAACTAGGACAATATCCCTCCAACTCGGTAACAAATGGCACCATCAGCCGCCCCAACTGTTGCCGAAACAACAAACATTACAGTTAGGAACTTCAAACAAAGCCAGAAGTACCGACTTTGGGGGGCAGATGTACTTGTACAGCCAAAGTAACCCCAGTTTCTGACAGGCAATCTCTGCACCCTTAGGCTGTGTGTCCATCAGAGCTGTGCAAGGTAGAAAAAAAGTGCGCGAGGAAAAACATCACAAATACGATTACTTCATTTTCTTAGCTTCGCTCGGCGTAGTAATCCTATTGGTGGACTTTTTCCTCGCGCCCGCTTAGCTATCTCGCACAGCTCAGAGGGAAAGCCAGCCCTCTTAAAATTAATTAATGTCACTGTCAATCCAATTCTAATGTCTTTTAGTTCACTAAATATCCGCAAAGCCCCTCAAAAATCAACAAATATGGCACTAGTCAGTGCAATCCGTAGACTACTTGTATAATGTATATTACGTCTATAGTGCAATCAGACAATTACGAATTATCGGAAGAAGGGAGCAGATCAGTACCTATTGGTCGGCAAAAATCAGCAATCAATTCAACAACCAATGATATCAGTTGACATTAGATTTGTCTATAGATTTACATCTATTGGTGTTGAGATGTATAGAAAGAGCTTTGTCTATTCTTGGAAGAATAGAAATAGAAATGGTCATGCGATGAGTGCTGTGCCTTAAGAATTGAATAGAGGAGAAATACTCTTTACTATACACTAATTTTGTAGTCATAGACAAAACTCCAAATACGATCATAATGAGGGCCAAGTTTACATAGTCAAGTTACGGTTTTGCGATATTAGTTTCGGAATGTTAATCCCGTTTTAGCCACTGCGACAGCCGTGCCGTTAAAAGATAGTTAATCTAGTCATGAACTGTAGCTCTTTTATGATGCTACTGTATCACAAAGTAGTTTTTATTATCTCTCGTTTAAATGATAAGGTTAACGTGTTAATCTAAATGGATTAAGCCCCTAAAGTTATGATGTATGATAATTATGATGTTTGTGCTATTTTAGGGTCGATAACTGGTGAACATAGAGCTTACATCGTATTGACATCGCACGAAGGCCGTAGCCAGGAATTTTGTGAGGGGGTGGGGGGGGGGGGTAAACCTGGACAAGAAAACCAACTTTTAAACGACAATGTTACTAACTAAAACTTTAAAAAAATCTGTTAAATTATGTGAATGCAAATTTTTACATTGTTTTTGATAATAAATATTTATTTGATATCATATCGAGCTGTTCATGTTGTCATACGAATACCTTTAGCAGTCGTTACGGGGATCAGCAACCCAAAAAGTCTGACAACCGGTCTAACCTTAGGGTCTCAGTGTCTCCCAGTAATTGGGTGGGGGAGGTCAGATGGCAGTCGCTCCGTATAAAATACTGTTATTCAGCCGCATCTGGTTAGACTGGGAGCCGACCCGACGTAGTTGGGATTTTAGGCCAGGCTGATGATGATGATGATGATCGAGTTGTTCATTTTCAGTATAAGCTGACCTCTCATTGTAAGGTAAGCCTATACAATGCGAGGTCAGCTTATATTAGAAATGTAGCCGTGTGTACAGTATATTATTATAATGATATTGCGTTGCTCTCCTACATCTATGCTTAGATCCACATTTAAATAGGTAAATCAATTTGCTGTGGTTTACCTATCATTTGTGGCGGTTAGCAAATTGCCCAGCTAGCTTCTATTTGCGTGACGTCAGAGTGAAACTCAGGTAATGTGTCCTTGCATTAATTGCACGGTGATATGAGCTTCTAACTATGTTGTGGTATTCTAACCGCAGATTTATTTATCTATTGTTTTGAAAGCTTAACTAATAAGATTTATCAAATAGAGTTCAATGTGTAAAATAAGTTGCTAATGAAAAACTTCCACAAATAAGTATTACAATACCTAAATCTAAAGTAAACACCAGTTAGTAAAAAGAAAAAAAAATAAAGAGAAAAGAAAAAAAAAGAAAACCAAAAACTAAACATCTAAAAAACGTATAAAGAGAAAAAAAAACTTGTTTTACTTTTTTTAGATGACGGAGTTATTGCATCTATGAAGTGGTATACAGGGTGACTGTTTGAACGATGGACATATTGAAGGAGGGTATTATACATAACATTATGAACAAATTTTACTTTAGGACTAACAAAGAAATGCGAAAAAAAAATCTGCTGTTCCATACAAATAATTCTACACTCGACTAATTGCATGGAATTTCGCTAACACTCACGAAATATCATACAGTCTGTGCATACTGCTGATCATACGATAGATCGCGTCTTCTTCTTCTGTTATCTCGACACGAGTCTATTAACTAGGTATTCGAGTAGAGTCATGACTTCAATCTACTTTGAGAAGTACCTACAAAATTATATGGTACACTTACACAGTGTGAAAGAATGTTTACTATGTCGCGATAGTTTAAAAACATTAAAGAAAGAATTCTTTCATTCATTCAGCTCGGATACATTGACGGACAAGAGAGAGAAGATTAAAGATACAAATAAAACATTATGTAGATACATAGTTCTTTTCTTTTTACCCTTCCTGTCCCATTGTTGGGGAAAGGCCTCCCCATAAGTTCTCCCATACGTACCATACCCACTTAGTTAGTAAAACATTATCAACTTATATTTCTAATATTAACTACATTGAAATTTTCTCTATCACACTTAGACCACTCACGACTTTGTTAGAGTGGCCTCTAACAAACTCGTGAGTGTAAGCTCTGCATTCAATGTATTCCTCTATGCAGGCTGTTTCAAGGTCCTTCTATCTCTTTCCAAGTCTTTCAATTTTATTCTCCAACGGTTTTCTCGTCATCTTATTAATAGAAGTTAAACAAAAAGATTTAATTTAATGGATCCAAATACTTTTTGTTTTGACGCTCCCGACGCACGCAATAAGAAAATATTTGCGTTGGATTTTCCTGTTTTTCTGAAACTTTTCATCCGCGGTCTAACACAAAACACGGCAAAACTTCGGAATTAAAACTCAGCGGGCAAATTGCCCGTCAAATTGCTCATAAAACCTTTTTAATCAAGCTTATTTCTTTTTAAACTGCGCTGTATAGACGTAGATATGTATATAAAGCGCAATTAATTTAATATGATGAGACTTGGTGATAAATAACTATTTTACTAAATTGATTGATATCTACTATCGCATCTATCAGCATTTTTATCGAGATCTGTCCAAATCGCAGGTGTGTAAAGTTAGACTAATCCAAATAAATTATTCGTTCATCTTTTAAAAAGTTTAAACTTAGATTTGATTTAAATTTAGAATTGAATAAGGTATTAACAGTTTTTCGAGTTGAGAATAGAATACACATTAAAAAAATGTGTTGAAGACATCTAAAGAATCCGAGTTTTAGATATGAAAGATTTAGATGCTACAAAGAGTTAAATGATACAAAAAAGTATGGGCTATCGGTATCCGAACTAGTTGAAAAACATCTAAGAAAGCGTTAAGATGAAGTAGATTGAACAATTATGAGACGCAATATTTGGCAAATCAAGTAGGTTTCTACGTTTTTGGTCCTTCGATACGCAAATGACATTTAAAAAAAGCAGTTGATACATCAGTGACTACATATTTCAGCAACATATAAAACATTAAAACGGTCAAGTAATTAATTACGTAAAACGGTTAATAAGTAACTCGAAAATTCCTTTGAAACAGCTTCGAATGCTGATCGATGGTTTTTGAAATTAACAAGTACAGCGATCTGGCACACCTTGGCCGCATCTGGCACCTGGCCAAGCCAGCCAAAATACTTGAACGACAATTTACAACACATTAATTACCTACTGTATCCGTTGTGAAAAGTATCATAATTTTCTTCGACGTTGTTAAATTAAATAATTAATATACGGGATATTTTTTTATGTAGTGCGCGTGATTTGTAGAGTGATTCAGTCTCTGTTCCAAAACAAAAATTCGACTTAGTATGGACGACACGCATAATATAAGAGTGCAAGCCATACAAACTCAAATTTTTATTTTGTTTTAGAGTGACTTTTGGTACTGCGGTTCCATTTGGGAACGGGCACTGAAATAATTTGCACATTTTGCGCACTACTTAAAAAAATATCCTTCATAAACTTTTTAAAGGTGGGCGAGGATTGCTATGAATTTGTTTCCAGGAAAAGGGTGTCATCGCCGAGGGAGTCACAAGAAACGTTGGCAGTAGGTATGTTCTTTACGCTTTTCTTAAGGATTGGTCGCCACAGACAATAAAGAGAGAATTGTAGAAATATATGGAGAACACATAAGTACATAGAATAAAAATAATAATTGAGAGTAACGTAGAGATATCTTGCTGTAAAAGACCATGTGATTCCTGTGATTTCATGCAAAAAAGACCATAAAGGCCTCTTCTGACTTCTCACAGGTATTGTAAATAGCGACGATGGATCAATATCGAGTGTATGTATGACGCGTCACAGTTAGTCAGTCATCTCAACAATTACCTTTATGCGAAGCAGATCCATCAGAAAAAGAAAAGTAATAAAATGCTTGGTTGTCGTACGAGTACCTAAGCAATAAGTACAACATACCACAACATGCGTCATTGTATTGTGATCAATAGCTCTATACTTATTGCTATTTTCAGCTTATTACAAAAGTTTGTTTTCTTTGTTAGGTGGGTAATTTATCGGCAAGTTACCAAAGATTAAGAATACGTCATGTATGATAGGCCTTAGAGGAAAAGGTTATAATAAAAAGTACGTACGTAAGTAGTTTGATGGATAGACCAATAGGGAATTTGCATCTAAATTATAATGAGAAATTATTTTTATTTAAACCATAAATCTTATCGCTAACTAAAAATAAAAATACATGCAAGTTCCCTATTTTAAATTCCTTATAAACGCTTATAAAACGTAGCAAAATCGATTCAGTAAATCTACACAACATACGGGTCTTTTGCCCCGCTTCTTAAGAAAGATTATCCATCTTAATCGTACGGTATTGAAGGCTTTCCCAAACGAAATTGATCTTGTCGTACTGAAATTGCTTATTTATGGATGAAACGCTGCCAAACATACATATATGATTGTGCATATATTCGAGGTTATCAGATTTCAAATCAATTCGTCAACTTATGGATTGCGAGACATAGTTAATGTTATATGCATAATTTTACCGTCGCGTCGGTACGATTGACTCAGCGGCTTGCGCATGTCGCAGATTCGATTCTCGCACGACATAAAAAATATTTGTATGGCCTCCAGATACTTGTTTCATGTGTAAGTGCATATAAGATAAATGTTCGCAAACTATATACTCAATACAGTACTGTATCCGATACAAAAGAAATTCTTCTATGGAACATCGTTCTATAAAAAATAAATATAATTAAGTTATTTGAGAGTTAAAAATGGGAGGCTCACTGGCTGAATGCCATGAAAGCCGACACAAGAATTGGGAGCCTTAAATAATCTGACCTTTAGGGATGTAAAAGCCCGAGTCAAATCAGTTAGCGGACCCTAGCAACCGATCGGGGTAACTATAATCTAAAGTGAATAAGAAGAAGTAATATTAAATCTTGCAAATATTGCTGTAACAGACACCCCTGTTACACGTTTGGCATTCAACGCATCATATTAGTTTATGATTTCTGTCAGCTGCATCAATATTTTACTGTAATTACAAATGACAAACACTAATAAATAATATTCACAGAGTGGTATAATTTTAGTACAAGAATTGGCACTTCTTCATACTAAAATGAGAATCATGAATCATTTTACTGAATACCAATGCACTTTGTACATAAGTAGAAGTTGAATGTTAGATTTCGGTTAAAGGACCATATTTTTGGGCTGCAGTGTTATATACTCATCTTTTTTTACCAAGTGTGCCTTACATGAGAAGCACTAATGCCGTGGTGAAAAGATTTGCCAGTCAGCAAGGATCGAATGGGTTTGCCTGCCCACGGTGCGACGGACATATACCTATTACATGATATCGTCAATCGAAATTATCTTTAAAAGCACCAGACTACAGTCTTATAAAGATGATCCATTTTTGTGCATCTGATGCGACAAAACCATTTTTTTTGTAGTTTTGTTTTTATTTATATTTTTTATACTTATGTATGTGTTTTTATATAATAATTTTATGTTAGTATTTCACTTCGTTTTGTGATTAAAAATAAAATGGTTTTGTTTGTTTCTTTCTTCAATATATCTCTAACCATAGAAGTTATAGGTATCTACTATATATTATCTCTATGATCTTTACTTACATAAGTTTCTGGATAGACTGAAAGGCGAACGAGGCAGGATGATAGTACAAAGGCTACGAAAAGACGACAGTTGTTAGGTGAACAAGGCACAAACAGACCAGGCTTATATCACACGGTGGTCGGTGACGCCTCGTTATATTATGACGTTTGAAAATGGCGGCGACGTCACAAGTCTGTTTTTAAGTTAAATTAAATTAATATCTCTTAAATAATTGTTTAGTTCACAGCGGCCTCAGAATTTTGAAATATGTATGAAATATCTATTAAATAAATCCTATTCAAAACCATAAAAAGTATTAAAAACGCACAGAATTAACTGTAAATTTCTCCTTACTATATATTAATATGTGATTAATATACCTACGTAAAATTTATACCAGAATAAACTTTTGTTCATAAGAATTTGAAATTTTATACTTTTTTTTAAATAACAAATCATAAAACTTAAAATAAACGTAATTACAACTGCCAAATTGCTCATATTAATACGATGCGTCGCCGTTCTTCCATACATCTAATCTGTCAAAACGCAAAGCGGCGAGACCAGAGGGCCTCAAGCTAGGCAAGAATTATTTTTTAAGCAATCACACGGCTAAGGTCACCCCATCGTGGGACGCGGACCTCGGCTTGGGGCGTTGCTGGGATAACAGGAGGGAACTTGCTGCATATGGTTATGATTATGGACTTGGAGTAAATGGAACAGTTGCACAAGTTTTAATATAGAAAGCTCTAAGTGCATCTAAAATAATATAGCGGTTCATATCAATCAAGATAATGCATAATCAACTGTATTGACGTTAGCTCTCGGAAGTTTATCTTAATTATATAAAACTTATCATCTTATCTATAGAGGACCATATCGGGGTACATCGAAAAGTAATTAAGTATGAAACATTTCATGATATTAATGAAATTTGCAAATTATTGAGCTTTTAAGTTCGCCGAAAATCTGAAGCCATATTGGAATTGTTGGCGTCTGTGATGGAATAAAATCGAAACATACCATAGCCGATCTGAATATCAAAGAATTGGCAATAAATTTAATCAAGGCTGAAAAAATATAGCTGGACTGTTACCTTTATTTAATCCACCTTTCACACGAGAGGTTACTAGAAGAATAGAAAAGGTAGTAGATATCAGCGTTCTATCTACCTAACACCAACAAAGAAGTCTTCCCGAGGCGTGGGTTAACTTGGTAAAAGTCAGCAGCCACTATGTATCATCAAAAGCTAATAGAATAAAATAAATAGAATAAAAGAAATATTGCGTACAAAGGGACCGGTCCTTAGCATTAACTCACAATGAGCGGACAGACTTTTTAACAAAAGAAAATCGTGGCTAGTGTAAATAAAGCCCCAGGCTGAAAAATTGTCTTGAAGTAGTGATGAAGCATCTAATTTAGACGTACCTTAGCGTTACCAATTAATTTGAACAAGATGAATTAATTTGGCAAATTAATCCGGATAAAATTTTAACAATTCAGAATTCAAAGAATTTTTCTTTGTATTCTGACTGTTGGCCAAATTACATTGACCCATTAAATTTATCATGAAATTGATGTAAAAGCTTATTTAAATATTGGAAACCGTAATACAATTACTGATTGTATGTAGTGCAGTGCTGTTTCCATGTTTTAATAAAATTGAGCACTTATTGTAGTTGAAATAAATCTAACTTTACGATGTGCGCTTTTATATATTTTTATGCACGAAAATGGAACACAAGGTCTACATCGATACATAAAGTATAATCTTATATTTATTTTTGGCAGTCCACAAAAATGCTAAGCCTAATTGTAACGCAAGCACAAGAAATACGCAGCAAAGTCCGCTTACAAAAATATAATTATTATTTTAAAAGAAAAACAAATTCGTAATTATGCAGTAATTTCACCAAAAAAATGGTAATTGGTCGAATTGAATTGAGGTATATTTTTATTCTATAAAATACCCTCACTAGGATTTCTCCTGTATCGACAGTACAGTTTACAAAAATACATGTCACATGCACACACACCCAGACCCGGAACAACTATTTATAATACAAATAATTGCTCCGTGCGACGATCGAACCCGCGGCACGTGGTGTAGAAAGCTAATCGCTTAGCCATTACGCCAACTGTGTCGTCAATTTTCATATTAATACCACAATTTTTAAAACTACTCAAAAAACCTCGTTCGAAACTCTTTTCACGCGATATAATGTTTTGTAAACCAATCTGATTGCCAATCGGATTGACTCTCAATCTGATTGTCCGTCCATAATACACCATACGCATCAACAATTTTTCATTTGATTTTCCGAACTCTGCGAAGTGGATATGATTGTCAAAAATTCAAGGAAGACAAAATGCCTATTATTCAGAAAATAAGATTGGATTTGTTTATAACTAACATAAAAAATTCCCACTATTTCATATTCATTTTAAATTGGCCAATGCGCTTCCACACCAACCAATTTAATTGGTTGCTATCGAATTGGGAGATCCCTGCATTGCAAATTTAATTGCCAACCGTATGAGATTTAGAAAAAACATCTAAATGCTCCATAAAAAGTAAGTTGTTTTGAAAATCGAACCGAAGCAAGGAAGTTCCCCTACTGTTTATTTTGGCACGACACGTGAAAAATTACGGCCATTTTATTCGTTATTTTATTATATGGCAAGTTTACAATAGAGTTGCCGGATTATTTAGGTTATACCATTAGTTTTTGAGATGTGATGAGAAAGAGTTTATTTTAGGAGTATAAATTGCTTTTCGTAGTTAGTGTAAGTATTTATTTAGGAATGGCCGGATAAAAAATATTGTTTATGTTTAAACAAAGTTTGGTCCGGTTTATATTTGTTTTAGGCCATAATAGTTTATGGCCGCTTTACAGTTTCAAATTTGTTGTTATGTATATTTATACCTATGTTACAGTTAAACTCATATACGGTTAAAAGTACTTTCTAACTGCAAAAAACAATCCAAATTACTTTTGTCTGAATTATTGGCCCAAACTACTTTAAAAGCCTGCAGTGTCCAGGCCAAACTAGTTGGTTAGACTAGGTTAGAACTGTGACCACAAAACGCACGAGTCGTGCGATAGAAGCGAGCAGTGCGACGGCAGAGGGTGGCGAGTGCCAGGGTCACCTTTTAACCCTCGACCAAAAATAGGGGTTATATGTTTGTAGTGTGTATCTGTGTATCAGTGTATGTGTGTCTGTCTCTGGCGTCTTAGGACCAAAACGGATGGATCGATTTCAATGCAGTTTTAATTGAAAGCTATGTTAATCAGATTGATCTTGGCTGTGTTTCATGAAAATTTGTTCAGCCGTTCAAAAGTTACAGCTCTTTTTCTAAAATATCAAATTCAAAATATTCCGCTTTCTCTACAACACAACAAACCACCAACAAGCATTTAAAACTTAATTTATTCGTTATTTATGAAGTAAATATGTAGGATTACTTAATCCTCCGTGGCGGTCCTTCGAGTCAACAGTCAATAAATAAACTTTTATTTATTGACTGTTGACTCAAAGGACCATGACGCAAAAACAAGTCATTTTAAAGATAAATCTTAAAGGAATTGAAGAAATGTTTTTCCACTCCTAAATCTGGTATTTAGAGTTAAATCAATTGTTGGGGTTAATTCTTGTTTTTGTTGTAGCACTAATTAACCTACTTTATGAGTTAATTGGCGTCGCCCCCAGTCTTCGTAATTAGTGAAAGGGAACAGGGCTATAAGTATATGTTACGTGTCAACACACGTTTTGGCTTACATACAGGGTGGGCGTTTGCTACTTACCGAGAAGCATGTCTAAAAATAACATTATTATCTTGGAATGCTTGAGTAAGGATAAGAAGCTCAAGTAAAGAATTTGGATTTCAATTAAATGAATGTTTTAAAGTTAACGAAAGCAAATTTAATATCAGTGTCTAATGTGACATATTTTATTCAAACAGTTTTCTCAGCTCTTTTTTGTCAGCTACGCTCGAAGATTCGTTCTTAGAAATCTATGTATTAAAATCTGAATTTCAGTATTAGAAAACATGATTTTTCAAAGTAGAAACACCTAAACTTGTTATTTAAAAAACAAAAATGGATGAACTGTAATGCACATCTTCAAACAAAAATATTATACTAGATAAACAATGTAATGGCGCACAATTTGATATAATTTCTGATTAAATTCCACTTACTAGTTTACATGGCCGTGTTTATGCAAAATTAAGTTAATACAAAATATAATAACAAGCCATTAAATTGTACAAAACAAACACAAAACATAAATGCAAATTAAATAATTTTATAACCTAAATCTAAGTAAGGTAATTTCAACCATAATTTGACAAACCTGAGAATCAAATATCATTTCTCAGTATAAGAAATAAATCGGATTTTCAAAAATAAAAATTGTTTCGTCCTCTTCCAACTTTTTACATTCCAAGTCGACGAAGTAATCTTGAGATTAATCTTCAAGACACCGGGCAATTAAGATTTTTCCTACATGTTGTTATTTGGTTATATTTATATTCTTAACCTCAATGTAGTGTTGAGTCACTTGCAAGGAAAATTAAAATAGAAAATACTGATTTAATATAGACAATAAAAAACCACATTATATCTCTATTTATGAAAATCTTGACTGCGAATTTTATTTATTCCTTTTCTTTTAAATAGTAGATATTACAGTATTTCACATTACCTACTACAGTTAGAAGATAGTGCAACGAATGGATTTCAATATCACAATCACAGAACATAGAATTCTGTGATCACAATTACCAGTTCGACGCCACTGTAGCAAGCTACCAAGGTATAAGTAAGATAAGCATCAATATCCACCCGTCCATCTCTTAAAGATTGCTCTTTGAAGTTGTATTACCCTAAAAGCTACAGAGGTCAATATGAAGCCTCTTCGCTTACATTAGTCATTTCCCGGATGATGCTGGGGCTGCCTCGCTGCTGTAGCGCGTCAGGGATGTTTACGCAAAATCACATCGATGGTTTTCATGCCATCATGCGCAAGAAAACCGCATCCCTGATTCGCAGGGTGCGGGATAGTCCCAATATCATCCTGATGACTGTGGCTGAGAGTTGTGACTCCCCTATGTTGAAGAGTCTGGTGCGGAGATGTATATAGTGCTTGTAGCCGTTGTTTTTATGTTTTATTTTATTTATAATTTAGTTACTAACATAGAAATAGTTTGTTTTTACTAACATTTATATGGATCTATGTAATCTGATAATAAACGAATTTAATTATTTTTAATTTCTCGGATTTCTCACTAAGCCAATTCATTCCCACCTTGTATACCAATTCGTGCAATCGAACAAAGAAATAGGTATACATGGTCAAGAGAGATAGATGAAATTTTCTAACAAATTGACGATGTATTTTTTAAAATATATTTTTTTATCAATTTAGTTCGACTATGTCTAATTAAATGATAGGTATATTACTCGTAATGTTCCATAATTTGCTGATAATCTGTGTGCTTAGAAAGAAAGAAGATAGAAAGAAAATGTATTTATTTGACACAGCACAAAAACGATTTTAAAGATAATATTATAACAAAAATAAAATAATAAAACATGTAAAACAAAAACAGAAAAGTAAAATATTTATCTTAAATAAAAAAAAAATGGAATGGTTTTCAGCGGGAGCCACATCGAGTAACGTTATGTGTGCCTACGTGTGCAGAAAATATATTAATTAAATATGAATTAAATAAATAATAATTATAAAAGAACTTGTGTGTGTTGAAATGATTTTTGTATGAATGTTATGTTTGCTTATAGACCGAGTTTATCTCAAATTCAACCGCAGTTACCGTGAAGCGACAAAAGTATGGAAACAACGTACGCGCGTATGACTTCCACTGCGAAATGGTAATGAGCTGGACGGGACGGACCCCAAATAGCTAAAATAGGTTTTACCTTCCATTAAGAAAGAGTTTTGACAATTGCCTTCCACTGCAAAAGAGAAATGAAGAAAGAGTTCGTTATTAACTATTTTTACTCGTTCTGTCCTCTCCGCTAGACTCTTTGTTGGTAGAAGCACTTCTATGAGGTTTACCGTTGCGAGTCAAATGGAGTCCATACGGAGCCCGCTCCGCTGCCAGTGGAAGCCCGGCTGAGTGAACTTCTATCGAAAATGCGCGTACCTACACTTTTTCATACATTTTTCGCTTTACGGTAACTACGGTTGAGATTGAGGAAAACTCGCACTTATGATACCTACTGGTGACCCTGCCCTATACCTATACCTGTCTCTTTGTTCGACCGTACGTACGTAATTTTCTAAGAAATGGAACCTTTTTGGATGTAAAACATAAATTATTAAACAAAAGGTGCTTAATATCTTAAAATCCTAACACAAGGCCCCAGAGGGACTGCTACCCGACCTCTAACGTACAATGTGGTATCAAATTTGTACCTTTTTTGGAAAATGCGGTCAAAATTACGATTTATATAATGTGAAAATTATTATCTTCACACGTATCTCTTGGCGGGCGAGCTTTTGTAGTTAATCAAATGTCAGTATTTTGGTGAATCTTTGGCACAGGTGATTTTATGTTATTTATAATAATGAGCTTGATTTGTCTCATGTAGGTACAGGGAGTAAATACGCCAATGACTTTAGAAATAAAAAAGAGAGAAAACAGTTTTGTTTTAGGATTCGTACAGGAAATAAAACAAGAAAAATTAAAAAATGCAATTTGTATGAGACCAGAAATGGTTCCTATCTCACCATAATCCTGTGACATTTGGAGAATGTCACACCTCTTTAGTCTGTGGTCACAGCGCCGATATTCTGATGGGACCAAGGGACCGTTTAGTGGCGAGGGATAGTATCTAATAATGTTAAAGCTTCCAAGTAAAAACTTCTACAGACCTCATAAAAAAAACCACAGTTTTTCAAGTTTTGTGGATTCAACAGTCATGCAAACACGATGCGTCCAATATAATATAGTAATATACCAATACCTGGAACACTCTTTCATGCAGATACAATATTTATCGGCTTTTGACGTTCCTAATTCCAACCACAGCCTAAAAATCCAAACCTACAGTCGTCCAACGAAGACGTCTAGATGAGGTAATTTTTTTACACTGTGTTAATACCGTCACTGGTGTACTGTACAACAGTACCTACACCTCTGCCTATGTCATCAAGGAATACAGACGTGATGGTCGTTGATATTGGAATAGAGAAAGACTTAGGTATAGTGTTCTCATCTTACAATTTATTTGCCTAATATTAACTTATAAGTAGGTACCTACAGTATCATACTTCAAGTACGTAGTTATACGAGTATCTATTTAATATCGTAGACATTCTCTACAAGACAACCTTAGGGTGATGCAGAGACAATAAAGGGGGGAGGGGTTTAATCATATAAAGTGCTATTAGATTCAGTAGGTAATTACTTACTACAGTCTATTTTGTGCGTTTCCGTTTCCGTGAAAATAACCTTGTAAATAATAAATAAGGTAATTAATACTATTGTACGCCATATGGGATACCATTATAGTTTACAACACGAACGACGAACATTTTTGTGGCATCAAGTATTTATTAGTTAATTAAAGACAGTAAAAAACATCGTGTAAATTGATACCCCGTGGTTACCTTTCAAATACTGTGACTTTAAATCTTTACTTTTCTTCCTTATTATTTTTTGGGATATAACCCTGAATAACCCTTTTGTAAATATACATTGAAATTTACAAAAGGGTTATTTCGACATAGGCATCCACTAAGGGATTTTTGGAAATTCCACCCCTAAGGGGGTAAAATAGGGGACGCAAGATTGTATTACAATCCGTCATTTTTAAAGTTAGATCCACTAAATTTTGTATTTGGCGTTTCGGTTAAAAATAAACAAATACGTGTTTCAGGATTTTCGAAAATTCTACCTCTAAGGGGGGTAGGAGATGATGATTTTATTTGAAATTCTGACATGTTTCGATGAAATCTGTAATATCGACTTCAGCGCGAGCAAAGCCGCGGGATACATCTAATTTCAATATAAAATTAAAACACAACTGCTAATGTCGTAGACATTTTATTTTTGGATGACTAACATTTCTTTTATAATTTTTCAGTTAACTGTCACCACCTGGCCTATTACCCGTTTCCGGCTTGACATACCTATCTATGTACCTTACCGCCACAGGCTTTCGAGCTAACATGGCCAAATTAAGACGACAATACGGTTCCTCGTTACGCATACAACCTTTATAATATACATATATGACATGTATATTTTATACCTCTCCCTGACTCGTTAAGAGTCGCGGCACATTATTTCATATACGAATAGTGTATTATAAGACACAAGACAGTGTCTTATAATGTCCAGCCGCCTCTAAGGGCCTTAGCACATTCGATACTTTTAGCATCTTCAACTGGCGATTTAGTCGCTATTCGGAACCTCGATACAGCGACTGAACGCTACACTCCGCACACATTCAGATGCCAATCGCAGCGATTTATTGGGGTTTTGGCGTGCTACCACCCCGCCCGCTCTCCCCCTCGCTTCACCTTTCCATCAGATGCAGCCGTTCGCCAAAACGCGATGCAACATCGATGCAATCGCATAATCGCTAGTCGCTGATGCTAAAAGTATCGAGTGTACTATATATATTTAAATTTCTGTTGCGCTTATAGATAGGTACTTAAAGTTCATATTTTAAGAGCTTTTGTGTACGAGAGAGTCATTGAGTTGGAATAACGAATGTTTCTGACCCTTGAATTGGGTAATTCTTTTTAATATTATGATTTATAAAATGCTTTGGTTGGCTGGCTGCCTTGACGCAGAAGTCATGGTGGAGAGGGCTGTCTGACTGCTATTCTTTACTAAAACAACACAAAACATTGATGATAAAAAAGTTAGTAGGTATGTATGAAAGAAAATTAGAGATATACAGGGTGACTGGTAGAACGAGGGAATCGTTGAAGGAGGGTATTGTACTCATCATTATGAACAACTTTTACCATGGGACCAAACGCGAAATTGAGAAAAAAAAATCAGCTGTTCCATAGAAATAATTCAATATTATTCGACTAAATGTATGGAACAGCAGATTTTTTTTTCGCGAATTCGGGTTTGGTCCTATTGGAAAAGTTGTTCATAATGATGAGTACAATACCCTCCTTCAAGGATTCCCTCGTTCTACCAGTCACCCTGTATTTTTGGATTAAAAGCATTTAAATTCAAGAACTGACATATTTTAACGAACCTTTCTAAACGACAAATAGCACGCTTATGATATGATGAGTGTGCTGCAAAAATTCTCTTCCTCAACAAACGGCTTGTTGAACAAATTCAAACTTTACCCGATGGTAATAAAGTTATAATTTGAAGAATTCGATACCTAGATTCTTTCAACTTCCTTGAAGCAAACTTTGTGCTCAGTTTGACGTGAGAAACAAAATTTTAATTTAAGTTTGGTTTCGTATGAAGACTTAACTTCGCGCTCCTAATTGATTTGGTAAAGAAAACTTGCAGGTTCGAGACACTTTGGATCTTAATTAAAATGTTAATTTGCATAATTACTGCGCTCATCAATCAACTGAACAAAAGTTTCAGTTTAGTCTACAACAATTTTGATCCCTCCCAGCCAGTTGACGATCCATTACACTGTTTATATAAGATTTAACGCAAACAACCTACGACCGAAAATCGATGGAACGCGTAATTCCATATCATATGTAAAGATGTTATTGTTTATACATTTACGAAGTAGAGATAGATGGTGTTCTTTTGCACGGTTTTTTTTATCTTTGTTTACGTAGGTACTAAAAAAAGGCTAAAGCTAGACCAAAAACACGTAAACCGACTATCAAATGGGTATTTTCTATCATTATTTATTCAGGCTCATTAACTCAAATGTAAACTAATTTGTCTGGAAGCAGTCTAAACGTGTGCAAAAGCTGGTAAATAAATATTCGTTAAAATCGTACCAATCTATAAATATCGACACGAGGTTGCCCAAAATTAGACCAAAGTTTAATTCTAATCGCAGCAAAGTTTACGTTTTCTTAACTCAAAGAAATGAAAGAGAAACGTGTTATATTGCTGAATCATAAAATATCGTCATAAAGATTTTATAGTCTGTATAAATGACGATAAAAGTATCTAGTAACCTTGAAGTAAGACCTTGAGATAGGCTCAAAGAAGTTCGCTGGATGTTATAAAAGTAGACTGAAAAGGAGCAACACATAGAAGTTTCGGTTAGGGTTCGAGCAGACGGCCGGTCGGACAATTGTAATGAAAAACTTTGGAATCTTGGGATCTTTGAGTATCTAGTTAATCAAAGCTTGGAATGTGTATACAAATAAAATAAACATAAAAAAAGTAAACCGCCTTCAATAAACTAAAAAGAATAAAATAATTTTCTTATAAAACTTAAAAGCTTCTGAAGTCTGGGCCTTTAATTCTTCAATGCTTTAGCTTGGCAGTTGCACCGATTTCAGAAGCTGTTAAGTTTATTTTATTTTTCTATTTTGAGCGACATAAACAATACATAAACATGCGATTACATCAATCGCACTAGCGATTACACTAGATATGCTGTTATTCATTGAAGAGTTCCATTGTCTATTTCCGAAGGTCTTCATCAGATCTTCACCAAATTTAAATGGGACCACCTCGAGAGTATACACTTTAAAAAAAAAAGAATTTTCAAAATCGGTCCGCTATTGGAGGAGCAATCGCGTAACAAATATTAAAAAAAAAATGCAGTTGAAAGGAGGACCTCCTCCTTTTTTGAAGTCTGCTAAATAGTATTACCCATTGCTTAAATTAATCGAGAGCGTTATTTTTTGCACCGATCGTACCACTTCCTACAATGCAAATGACAAAAATAGTTGGACGTGTGCCTGTTTTACCGACAACGATTGGGTTGGAGAAGAGTTATCGCTGAAGACCATACTAAACAGTTAAGCTGGTAATACAATCAGCTATCTGGGAGCCCGTAGAAAATGTATTGACTGCTAGAAACACGCTAGGACAAATTAAAAGACCTTGTCATTAAGACACGTGACACCAAGTTAGGACTCAACGGTCAAAATAGCTGTATTACACAAGGTTTTCTTCATGTTTAAGAGCATTGCTTTTGTCGGTATAGCTGATGCAGCTCTCTCCATGTTTCACTTTCCAGTACAACCTCCTTAAGCTTCCTATACGATATGACAGCAGCGTTTTCCCTTATTATCCTGACCGAGGAAGGCTATCACACAGATTGCAAAGTCTTAAATCCTGGATTTTGCAAACGGTGAATCAAGTTAAATCACGAGATCTAGGATAGTTGCTTAGCCTCAAATAGAACAGAGTTTAATTGTAATCAAGTCTATACTGCCGAATCGTCTGTCCTTGACGTTGAGTGATTGCTGGCTTAGTGCTGGTTTCGATTCCGCTTACTTAATGGTCCAACTCTGGTCCAAATAGAAAACCTACGCGCGTTTTCATCACTCATAACTGTAATCGGATTAAAGATTTCGTTTTTTTTTTACTGCCTTCAATCAATTATAATCTTTATTCTTTTAAAAATACAGTTTAAAGATAAATGCACAAAGGCGAGCCTAACTCAGAATGAGTATGATCTTTGTTTTACCTACAACTTACAGGCAGAATGTCTATACGTAATGTTTTTCCCCATTCTCTCATATTTCTTTTTATACCTACCAAGAGTCTCGACATTTCTTATGTGCCTGTATCGGGTTTACATGAAATAAATATTTATTGTATTCTATACCATAAAGTAATTATTACTCACTAGTAATAATAACTTAATGTTCTATACTATCATACAATATTCGATTCGCATTGCGTTATTTTTCGCACTATTTATCACGAGTTACATTTGCTCAAGGCTTAACTTAAACTTTTTGCGGATCCCATTTATCTGCCCTGGCGATGACAAGACAAATCGGAAAGGTATAGTGATGTATCGCTCGCGATTTCTTTTGGCTATATCACTGCTTTTAACGGCATATAAAAAGATCAACACATTTCTGTAACACTATTACAGTATGGCGCGTTATCATCATTCTCCTGCCCTTATCCCATTTTATTTGGGGTCGCCGGTTGGCGTAATATATCTTCTTCTTCATCTCTATTAGACGTCATCTCAGAGTTTACGTTATTCGTCTATCCATCTTTTCTTGGGTCTGTTGGGTCTGCCTCTTCTCTTACATCCACATACATACTTAAAACTCTTCTCGTTACGTAATTTTCATCCCTCCTCATCACATGCCCATACCATGACAAATGGTTACTTCTCTTTCTTTTCTGTTGTATGGTGTGTTATATGAAAAATATTTTCGGAAAAGCTTGGAAACGATTATTTTTACCCTCACATGAAAATAAGATTGGTTTTCGTTGTTAGTTCAGGTGGTAATTCTGAACAGATTTTAACAGACTCTATTGTTTTTAAAAACGTAGGTAGATACTCAATTACATTTTAAGTATATTTTAAAAATAAAACAGACGGTACCTAGTTCAGTTTTTTGATCACCTGGAAAATTACTATCAAATTCTTGCAGATGCTCTTCGATTGCTGTAAAGACGTCAAGCTGGAATCGCTCAGTTAACGGCCAAATCTGTTAACATGATGCCAGTAAAATTCAGATTACTAGGCGAATCCTACCTGTGGTTCATACGCGGCAGCATTGAAGTAAATTTTCATGCAAATAGTACATTGGTATGCAAAAGCGGCACCAGACTACTGTAATATACAGCCCCCGACGTTTGCAGCCTGCTGCAATTTGGCAGTATTGTCTGTTTGATAGTGGAGTGCATGGTCACAGAGGAACGGTTGCAACCCTTTATTTTAGAGATGTGACCTGAAAGAATATTAATGCCAATAAGGATTCTATTCGAGACGCTTGCTCATGTTATTACAATATTTGTTAATCCTACGTGAAAATAGGAAATGACAGGTCTGTTATTAGAAGTAATAAATATTGAGAATATTCTTCCACTGCTGGGCACGGGCCTCTTCTCAGAATAAGAACGGTTAGGCGGCCTAACCCTTCTCATTCTGAGAAGAGGCCCGTGCCCAGCAAAGTCATGGACGGACATCGAAAAGTCAGAGGTGCGGGCCGTATTTGAACTATTCTCGGAAGAAACAATTAGCTTCACATAGTTGCAAGACTTCATCTATTTGAAAGGTCCAATTCCAACTTCTGTGTATCATATTCATACACGCTGTAACTAATATGGTATGTTTGTCATAATAAATCTTACATGGATTTTCAGTTCTCCTTTATTTCCGTAAACCGTTTTTTTTTTCTCTTTTTCGGTAGTTATTATCCAAAATGCTTACGGAGCACGAGTCGAGCTTTGATTCTAATAAAAAGAAAGCTCTTCAATAACAAATCATTATATCTACAAACGTAAATTACCACTTTGGTACCAAAACTGTGCCAAATATCGTGTTGAAGTGTTACAGCAAATCAATTCTCAAGAATTTTCTGGAATTACTATTGGCATAAATTATCGTGTTTACGTGTTCGAAAACCGCCAAATGTTTTGTTTTGTTAAATTATTTGCCTCTTTTCAATTGAATCTTGGATGGGTAACCGTTCTTCATACATCTAGCGAGACCCCTCCGTGCCTCGGAAAGCACGTTTAGCAGTTGCTTCCGGTTATTATACGAATACCTATGACAGTCGTTACGGGACGTCAGCATCCCAAAAAAGTCTGACAACTGGTCTAACCTTAGGGTATCAGTGTCTCCCAGTAAAGGGTAGCGGAAGTTAAATGGCAGTTGGTCCATGTAAAATCCTGATATTCAGCCGCATCTGGTTAGACTGAAAGCCGACCCCATCGTAGTTGGGAAAAGGCTAGGTGAATAAAGACATTATTTCTAAATTAAGTTAACCATTATTATTAATATTTGTACAGCCAAAGTTTGTTTACTATCTAATACCTAACTTGCAACAGACTAATGAATGGTTACGAAAGTAGCGGTTTGCCACAGGATTATACCTTTTAATGAAGTACATAATTATGAAGTTTCAATATGTAATTATTTTGTTGATAAATAAATCTGATACCACACGTCGAAGCTCAGTAAAATAACTAGTTATATAACATAACACGTTGCCAGACATTACTTTTATTCAGAGTATTATCAGAATTATTCAAGCTTCAATTTTCCATTACAGTAATTCAATTCTTATATATATAATTGGATCTTGTTATAGATATTATAATATTATTAAAATGTTCGTTTCAATAACTACTAATAAATTGCAAAAATTGCTCTCTCTCGCAGGATTTTTGCGCGCTCTGTCATAGACATAACGACGTCATCTAAAAAGGACAATGTTAGGAAAATGGTTGTTTTCTCCATTATTGTTTGACCTCGGTCTAGTCCACTTTGGCGTCATGTAGGGACCGTAAGGAAAATGTCACTCGACACCAAACTAATTCCTCCATTTCCCTTCGTGGGACGTCTCTAAGAAAAGAAACAGGATAAGACTAAAGACAATAATATTAAGGTTGACAAAATGGCTCTATGTATTTTCTTCGACAAAGAAAGCAGCAATATGTTTAAATAAGCACTTTGGTATCATAAAAAAAGATTCCACTTAACTAAACTACAGTGTTTGTGTAAAATTTACTGAAAGATTTTTATTTAAATTTATTTATTGGTATACCAACAGCATACATAATTATGAACTATAGAGAAAGTAAAACAAAAATATTCATTGCATGCATTCACCATAGGCTACAACACTCGATTGTATTGATAAGAATAAACTTTAATACTGTCCATTTGGCTGCCGCCGGTCTTCCAACACTTCTTCTACCCCTAACCGCTAACCATTCCGTTAGGGCTCTACTCCACCTACCGTCACTACATCTTGCCTAGTTTTCTGCCCATCGCCATTTCAGAGCCGTTATACGATGTCTTGGACTTAAATCCTGCTTGGAATTTCCGTATTCCGGACTCTGTCTCTCAAAGAAATACCAAATAGATTCTTATAATTTTGAAAGTATTTATATCCGTCTTGTTGTAATCCGCGTTCGTATTTTATTCAGTCGAAGTGTTCTTAGAATATGAGATATTTTATATTCCTTGGTACTAGGAACACAAATACATACATTTCGTATTATTTATCTGTATGTGAAAAGTATCACTTCCCGGAAAATATGGTACTATGTGTACACTCTGTAACGAATTCATCATTTCAATTCTTTTCAATTCCCAAAAGGCACAGTTGTATGCAAAAAGCACGTTAAGCAGTTGCCTCCGGTTGTTACACGAATACCTATGACAGTCGTTACGGGAGTCAGCATCCCAAAAAAGTCTGACAACTGGTCTAACCTTAGGGTATCAGTGTCTCCCAGTAAAGGGTAGCGGAAGTTAAATGACAGTCGCTCTGTGTAAAATCCTGATATTCAGCCGCATCTGGTTAGACTGAAAGCCGACCCCATCGTAGTTGGGAAAAGGCTAGGTGAATAAAGACATTATTTCTAAATTAAGTTAACCATTATTATTAATATTTGTACAGCCAAAGTTTGTTTACTATCTAATACCTAACTTGCAACAGACTAATGAATGGTTACGAAAGTTGCGGTTCACAACAGGATTATACCTTTTAATGAAGTACACAATTATGAAGTTTCAATATGTAATTATTTTGTTGATAAATAAATCTGATACCACACGTCGAAGCTCAGTAAAATAACTAGTTATTTAACATAACACGTTGCCAGACATTACTTTTATTCAGAGTATTATCAGAATTATTCAAGCTTCAATTTTCCATTACAGTAATTCAATTCTTATATAATTGGATCTTGTTATAGAGAGTACTATTAAAATGTTCGTTTCAATAACTACTAATAAATTGCAAAAATTGCTCTCTCTCGCAGGATT
The DNA here is from genome assembly GCA_932294325.1 of Allophyes oxyacanthae. Classification (NCBI taxonomy): domain Eukaryota; kingdom Metazoa; phylum Arthropoda; class Insecta; order Lepidoptera; family Noctuidae; genus Allophyes; species Allophyes oxyacanthae. The sequence continues at coordinate 15,398,249 of OW028611.1, forward strand.
TTTGCGCGCTCTGTCATAGACATAACGACGTCATCTAAAAAGGACAATGTTAGGAAAATGGTTGTTTTCTCCATTATTGTTTGACCTCGGTCTAGTCCACTTTGGCGTCATGTAGGGACCGTAAGGAAAATGTCACTCGACACCAAACGAATTCCTCCATTTCCCTTCGTGGGACGTCTCTAAGAAAAGAAACAGGATAAGACTAAAGACAATAATATTAAGGTTGACAAAATGGCTCTATGTATTTTCTTCGACAAAGAAAGCAGCAATATGTTAAAATAAGCACTTTGGTATCATAAAAAAAGATTCCACTTAATCTTTAATAATTTTTTCACTACAGTGTTTGTGTAAAATTTACTGAAAGATTTTTATTTAAATTTATTTATTGGTATACCAACAGCATACATAATTATGAACTATAGAGAAAGTAAAACAAAAATATTCATTGCATGCATTCACCATAAGCTACAACACTCGATTGTATTGATATGAATAAACTTTAATACTGTCCATCTGGCTGCCGTCTTCCAACACTTCTTCTACCGCTAACCATTCCGTTAGGGCTCTACTCCACCTACCGTCACTACATCTTGCCTAGTTTTCTGCCCATCGCCATTTCAGGGCCGTTATACGTTGTACGATGTCTTGGACTTAAATCCTGCGTGGAATTTCCGTATTCCGGACTCTGTCTCTCAAAGAAATACCAAATAGATTCTTATAATTTTGAAAGTACATATCCGTCTTGTTGTAATCCGCGTTCGCATTTTATTCAGTCGAAGTGTTCTTAGAATATGAGATATTTTATATTCCTTGGTACTAGGAACACAAATACATACATTTCGTATTATTTATCTGTATGTGAAAAGTATCACTTCCCGGAAAATATGGTACTATGTGTACACTCTGTAACGAATTCATCATTTCAATTCCCAAAAGGCACAATTGTATGGCTTCGTACAGATTTGATTCCGAGAAAATACGAGTAAACAAATCATCAGTCACAAATAGTACCTACATAGTATTTATTTCAAACGACAATTTTTCGATATTATTGCTATTGAAACAATTTAAGCTGTCTCAATTTTTTCCATGCACAGAAAATGCTAGTTTTAATAATAGATTATTTGAAAATGCATCTAACCATTACAGCAGCTTTGCAGTTTACAGAAACGGAGGCTGTGTCAGTATGTTTGGTTAAGCCTAGGTGTAACTGTATGATTTTAACTTTAAAAACAAATACAGTGAATAATTCTCGCCTATCTAATAGGTACCCTATAAATATACAGTAGCTCATTTTCACAACGTAACTACACAGGCGAGGGTATCAACATTAACAAGAAAACATGAATGTATGATGTAAATAAAAAGCCAGAGTATACAACATAATATTCCTCGTATTTGTCCGGAATACTGATGCTCTTGGAGAATTTATTATCTTCAATCTTTCACCTGAATACCGGTGGTCTCCACAGACTCGGAATGAGATCCACTAGAATATAGATTACTTTAAAAAAAGATAAATATGCCGGTGCTCTTGTAATATTTTGAAGTCATAGTAGATATGTCTCGTGTATGCATTTTAAGTAAATGTATAAGCAAACACGTTCTAGCATAGCTATTCTGTGAGAACCAGCTATCTAATCACGATGCACGCTCGTAATCGGAATCGACTCAATTTTGACACTACAACAGTGTTCATTGCGTTGCTCAAATTGTAGGGCGTAGTGGTTTTAAAAGCATACCGCGCAATGTAGTTTGTTGGACTGTCAAAATTGAATCGATTCCGATTGCGAGTGTGTATCGTGATTACCCTGCGGGTGTTTCTACGAGCTCTTAAAGCAGGGATGAAAATGAAACACCCAGAAATTACCAGAATAAGCTGACCTTTCATTGTACGAAAAGCCTATACAGTGCGAGGTCAGTTTACATTGGAAATGTCTGGGCTGTTCAACTTCAGCCCGTTCGTAGTATCCGTGGCAACAGAAATACATCATCTGTGACAAATTTCAACTGTCCAACTATCACGGTTCATGAGATACAGCCTGGTGACAGACGGACGGACGGACGGACAGCTGAGTCTTAGTAATAGGATCCCGTTTTACCCTTTGGGTACGGAACCCTAAAAATCATTGATGATTTTGTCATTGTTCCCGTCTTCGATATATTTTTGTCATTGTCATGTAAGCATTGATATCGAAAAATCATCACTCCGCCCATTTCTAGTTCTTACAGAATAGGCTAGACAGGGGGCTAGCCCTGTCTAGCCTATGCGAGTTTAATCTGTTATTAAATTAGCCTCTCTATTCGCATTTTGTATAATTTGGTGGTTCACTGCAGATTAATTAGATAGGGTTTAATTAAACCACAGAACTGAGAGTAATTTATTAAATCGGTACTTGATTACCATTTAAAGACTGAGCTCTATAATTAAAATATAAATCATTTAGGTATATGAAAGAAAGAAAGAAAGAAAGAAAAATAATTTTATTCCGTACGGGATAATGACGGCGCCACATTCACAATAGACAAAACACAATAAAAAAGAAATAGGTACACTAATTCTAATAAAAAATATATCTATAACTAAAGCTGTTTAATTCATTCTGAAGCTAGAATAGTATCTAGAAAAAATGTGATTAGTTGTTTCTTTTAATGAAAATCTTGTAAGCATATTAAAGTCAACTGCCAGACATAGGAATTGAACAAGTTGCATCAGAAAACTCAATTACACATATTATAGAGAGAGAATGATGAGTAGGTACTCATCATTCTCCTGCCCATAATAAATAATAAATAAATCCACCCCATTACTGTCCCACTGCTGGGCACGGACCTCTTTCTCAGGATGAGAAGGGTTAGGCATTAGTCCACCACGCTGACCTAGTGTGGGTTGGCGGACTACACACACCATCGAGAACTTTATGAGGCCCTCTCAGGTGTGCAGGTTTCCTCACGATGTTTTCCGCAAATGATAACCGAATTCACATTTCTACATAAATTCGAAAAGTCAGAGGTGCGGGTTGTTTTCGAACTCGGACCCACCTGCATGGAAGGCAAGCGTTCAACCGCTAGGCTATCACTGCCCGTATCCCATTTTATTTGGGGTCGACGCAATGTGTTTTTCTACCATTCATTTTTATCAGACGTCATTTCCGGATACACTTCCTAATGATTTTCCGACAGTGTTTACAATAAATGCGCTCTCGTCCTGACCTGGGTGTTTCCTTTGGTTGAACCGTAAATACCTTGGTTTCGTACGTCCTATGACACTATAGGAAACCACACATGAAAAACTCATTTGTCTCACTTCACCCGCTCCATAAACATTCGTTACCTAGATTTAGCCATAACAAATCACTATCAATAGTTCGACGTAAATGGAATACTGATAGCTTAGGGTGTTTGTACACAGTCGATACCGTCGGTAATCGATATTTACTTACTGTTACTATGACTCTATATCATCTCACTGCTGAGCAAAGGCCTCCCCCTATGACTTCCAGGTCTTCCAGTCCAGAGCCAGTATGGACCATTCTTTATTAATTTTATCTAGCTTTTTTCTCTATCTTCTTCGTGGTCTGCCGCAACGCCGAATAGCTACGGGTTTCACATAGTAGTAGTTTTGGCCCACAGCTCATCAGGCATACGAGGGACGTGGCCAGCCCAATCCCACTTGAGTTTTGCGGCTTTCTGAGCTATATCAATGATTTTGGTTTTGGAGCGCAATGCGGTGTTTTGGTCTGTTAATTTTACACCTAAAATACTGCGCTCCATCGCGCGTTGGCAAACCTTGAGTTGGGGCTTTTGGAGGTTCGTCAAAGACCAAGTTTGAGCTCCATAGGTAAGAATCAATATTTACATCACAATTTTCTGTAGATTACTCGATTTTCCCATTTCCACCGCAAAGATTTCCACTCAAAACGTCAGTCGTGCTATTTTCGTACAACTCCCCGGAACTGGATTCGCTCCCTCGTTTTTTATTGTTGACTTGTTGACATTCGGTTGACATTCCCCTGTTGTGTACTTTTCACTTACAGAATATTGAAGCCTTTAAGCGCCTTACAGAAATAAAAATACATCGATAACATCACCCCTTATTCCCATGGGGGTAGGAAGAAACTACAGAACATGTTAGAGCGGCTGCACATTATAAGACATCGTCTTGACCAATGACATGTCATTGATCTTGACTAGATACCTAAGCATTGTTAACCCCCGACAAAAAAGAGGAGTGTTATAAGTTTGTAGTGTGTATCTGTGTGTCTGTTTCTGGTATCGTAGCTCCAAAACGAATGGACTGATTTCAATGCATTTTTTTTAAATTGAAAGTTAGTCTAATCGGGAATCATCTTAGCTATGTTTCATGAAAATCTGTTCTGCCGTTCATAAGTTACAGCTCTTTATCTAGTTGGAGTCGAGGGATTTTGACGGTTAGGTTATGCTATATCTACATTATGCATCTCTTCAAACGTATACGGCGGTTCAGAGTACTGAGGGCCAAGCACGAATGTTTTGACGTATAGTAACGTAAACGTAAGCAAATTTTGATTATAAAATACAATGAATCTATCGCATTTTTGTTGAATTTTATGCAACATACACACTTGTTTCATGAAGATGTAAAAATACTGCATGTATTTCCAAAAAAATATAATGGATTAAACGTGTATTTTTGGTTCTTTTGGTTACGTTTACGTTACCAGACGTCAAAATATTCGTGCTTGGCCCACTGAGCACCTTTTTGCACCTAGATATCACTTAGACAGATATCCTACGGCACGTTATAAAACCTAAACCAAAGTAATGCGACGGACGACCACAGACACTAGAATAATTTTCGTGTATACTTCTGTGTAAAAGCGCTCTTATGATGTTATCGTTTTCATCTCTCCGGGCGATAATACGGATCGTTCGATAGAACATCCCTTGACTCACAATGAGGCGGAAATAGATTTCAGATTATATAAGTGTCTAAGTATTATTAAATAGCTTTTACTAGTAGATATAAATTGTTTTGATCATATCCGATTTTCAGTAGGTAGGTACTAGATAGAATAGAGAATAGAATAGAATATATCTTTATTTCTCTTCATCACAGAAACATACATTAATAGAAATACACGTAAAATAGAGACTGGTGTCTGATGTAGGTAGAACCTGTATTACAGATCATCAGGCTAATCCTCTATGGAGACAGATATAAATTTAATATATTGTAAGTAACTTTACATTGGCATCATCGGCGTCATCGGTGTGGATGGTGAAAATCTTATAACAAAATATTGCAGACTTATTCGCCAAATGACTGTGACGGACGAAGTTATCTGCAAAACGCGCTATTTAAATTATGGTCATATAAAAATGGTATTTTATTGAATTTACGTAAACAAATACGTCGAAATAAACCAATAACCATATATTTAGACATTTGTAGTGTTTAGTTTACTAGTATATGTCTGCATTGTATCTAAAACAACCGTATCCGTCCGACCATCCACGCCGATGACGCCGATGACGCAGAAGCCGGTATCGGCGCACACTTCTAGTAGGTACCTATATAATTTTTAATACTATAGAGCTTAGTATTTGAGTTTGCTGTTTTCTGAGCAGATCAATAAATCTTTCATTTAATCTTAAATTGTATATCTATACATATAAAAAGATATACGAGTAGGTACGTGACGTTATCATTTTTATTACCACTGTCTGTACATTTGTAATAAAAATGGTAACTATGATGATTACGGCACATTAATCAGCAATAGGCAATGTGCAATTATCTTTTCGTGTACACAAAAAGGTATATTATATTTTTATAATGTATAGATAAATATATGTATTACTGACTGACTAACTGGTAAAACAGTGGTTGAAAACTTGTATGAGAATTAGTTGTTTTTTTTATTTGTGTTATGAAAATTGGTATTCGGCGTTTTAATTGAAATTAAAGAAATATGTGTTTCAGTGTTTTTGGAAAATCAACCCCTAGGAGGTAAAATAAGGGGTGAAAATTTGTATGAAAATATGTAGATAATTTTTAATTAAATAAATCCATAAATAATATCAACTTCCGCGCGATCAAAGTCGCGGGCAACAGCTAGTGGGATATTTTATGAGTTCTATAAACAATTAATAGGCAGCCATCAATCACTAGTGGTTTTCACAAGCATCAAAATCTCTGCTTGATAATAAATATATCTAGTGATAGAGTGAACATTCATTTTTGTATAGGAGGAAGTAAAATTGATTCGCCTTTCTCTGCCTGGCTAGATATTCTCGGCTTGCGACCTCGCCTATTCAAGAGCTCATAAATAATACAGCAGGGGTCGAGTTGAGTCCGATTATGGACAGCTCTAGCCACGTGACTGTAGAAACGTAACAGTTCAGGAAAACATTGTGAGGAAACCTGCACAAATGAGAAAACTTCAGAAAGTTCTTGATGGTGCGTGTAGTCCGCCAACCCGCACCAGGCAGATGTACTAAGGCCCAAGTTCAGCGACGACATAACAGTCGATTATAGCAAAATCTGCCGTTTAAATATGTTTTTGTATGCATCGGCCGATTTCATTTTAAATAGCTGTTATATTATTTTCTTTCTTTCTTTTGTTTAAAAAAACGACCCCACTAGGATTTATCCTGTACAGTACACAGGTACAGTTTACAAACATACATGACACATGCACACACACCCAGACCACATGTCATGTTATGTCATGATGTTGTCGGTGAACATGGCCAGGGCCTTAACCTAAACAGATTACCCAAAAATTACACTTCAATGTTCAAATCTTACCTTACATACCGGTAAGTACGTGCCATGATAAGAAATCTACGTATAATAAAAAACACGCCGATAACGTAGAGATAAACTACGATAAAATGGCGCGCCCCTACAAAATTCAAACAATTTGAAAGTATTTACAAAGCACCACCAAGACTCACAACGCATGTGTGCGTACAGAGACGGCCTTCCGTCATTCCGTCATTCCGTCAAACAAAAATAAATCCAAGTATTTGTTGCTCCGTAAGGAGATGTGACTAGAAACATTGAAACAGTAATTTGGAGGGGCGCGCCATGTTATCGTAGTTTATTTAAACGTGTTTTTGTTTTGACAGTCAATAGAGAATAATGGGGCCGCACGCGAAGCCACCTGTTACTACCTTATAGGTAAGTACTACCCGACGAGGCTCTAGACCGAGAAATGGCGGGATAACTATCGCGCTTCATAGCCTAGATATTCATTATTCAACCTGGTGATGGCGCAGCCTCATTCCGATAAAAGCTATGTCCGGCTTTAGAATGCGATAAGCTCTTGATAATGATTGTTATTACTACGTGTAAGTGCTATTCATCGTTATTCTTTTTAAGTATTCACATTTTCTATTGCAATCTATCTCTCTTTGTTAAACATCTTTATTTTGTGATCGATGTGCATCGATATCCGATGTCCTTATTTTGCACACCATGGGTAAAATACAGCGTTACATATTTATACTTATACCATCATCTGTGTTTCACAGTCACCTGTATTTGCAAATAAATAAATTTGAATTTGATGTCAGCATCGTTATTTTTGGCATCGATGCCTGCTATAACAATGTTAGCACCGTCAACTGCGATTACGAAATCCAACCGAAACCAACGATATCTCCTACAAAACTAGATGTCACCGGTGGCATCCGTTTTCAACATGACACGGCATCCGATATCTTCGAATAGATCTTTTTTTCATGTAAATCAAATATAGGCACTTGTGAAATGTCGAGACTCTAGGTGTGCGATTTCAAATAGTAGGTCGTATGGAGAAGAACCGGCAAGAAACTTCATAGAAATTCTCATTTTATGTGGCATCGATACCTGGCATCATTATTCTAAACACTCCCATCTCTAGTATTTATACAAAAATCGTCATTTTCAATTCTTCGAATGTTGAATACTAATTTGCTTATTTAATCACGGGAGACGTATAAAAAGAGACTGACGTAGGTACCTTTAAACGTGAAGGAAAACAAATTGAAATATTATATTTCATTCGATATGTCTTCAGCATGTCTTCAGACAATCCATCATATTTGCGATACCTACATCAATTCACGTCTAAATTCTAATAATTTATGCCCATTCATGCACGGTATTTACAAGGGCTTTATATAAAATAAGCCTATTCATCCATTGCATGTAAGCCGCTTTTTTGTTTACAATAGGTCTGTATTCGCCTTTATTCGCTGCATGAATAGCTGAATTCATTGACACCATGTAAGCGGGACCCGCATACAAACCACTATGTCATTAATTTGATCATTTCACCTATATTATACGCAACGGTCGTACATTAAGTTGCAATATAGTTTTTTAATCGATAGAGCGCAGGCCTCAAACAAAGGAGGAGGTTCTCAATTCGACTGAATGTTTTTATTTTTGTTCCGATTTTGAAATTATTATTTTTTGTTTGAAAGTTGATGTAGGTAGGTACCTATAGTTCCATTGGTTCCATTATATAAAATTATTTTTCATCCCACCATCTCGGAAAGAGTATTTTTAATCTTCAATATCTGAGTGGAAAAGCCGTTTTTATTCTCTAGGGGATAAAGTAAATTTTCATCCCACCATCTCGGAAAGAGTATTTTTAATCTTCAATATCTGAGTGGAAAAGCCGTTTTTATTCTCTAGAGGATAAAGTAAATTGAATTTAGAACATCGTGTGCACTAAGTTTGTGAATTAAACGTTTTTTTTTTGCATTTAGTCATTTCCTCGCTGAGGTGGAATGAAAAGTTACGTGTTGCACTCGAGTGCAAAGATTTTTCACCTCGTGCTCTTTTGATTCCCTCGCTAACGCTCAGGATTCTAATTTTATAACAAATAACTATTATACCTTTTAGTTTTTTTTAAAATAACATCTCGATTCGAATCTCACTCTTATTGTAGGTTGACATTTGACGAATTGACATACGATAATAAATGTGTAACCACAAGTACTATACAGGGTGGAATTTTCGAAGCGTACCTGGAGGAAAAGTACTCTAAATACTGAAGACAGCAAATTTTACTCAAAGGAAACATTCCTTTATTTTAAACAAGAAACAAAACTGCATTTCAAGATTTTTGAAAATACGCTTGCCACACCCGGGAATCGAACCGACTAAAATCCGAAAATAATGTTAATAACCATTTAAATACCTGGATTGGTACAAACGGCACAATCAGACGGCCTGGCAAGATCTCCAGATCTAACCCCTTTAGATTTTTTTTATGGGGATATGTAAAAAGTCAATTTTGCCAAAAACAACTACTCCTATACAACTGAAAACAAGCTAAAAACTGAGGTTCACAATACAAATTTCAATGTTCACCACAAGTCCACAACACGCTACTAAAAGTTACTCAAAATTAATTCCTTATAAGAATTTTGTGCATCCAAGAAAATGGAGCTCATTTCGAGCAACTAATTAGTTAATTTAGGTATTCGTTTTTTTCGTTCGAATAAAATAAATTCAGATTTCATGGTTTTTGTTCAGTTTAATTTACCATGTTTGCTAGAGAGATTTGATCCTTATGATGGACCCTATCGATTGGTGCCATAAAAGTAAAGGATGCAATTTTTTCGGATTTTAGTCGGTTCGATTCCCGGGTGTGGCAAGCGTTTTTTCAAAAATATTTAAATGCAGTTTTGTTTCTTTTAAAAAATAAAGGAATGTTTCCTTTGAGTAAAACTTGCTGTCTTCAGTATTTAGAGTATGTGGAGGAACGAGGTATGGTGTTCCTCCATTGAAAAGGGAGGATCCTCCGACCAGGCGAGGTGATATTGCCTGGCGGACCGAAGCCCGACGGTTGATGTCGGACAGTTGTATATATGCTAGTTTACGAATATCTTTTTCCTTGCGCGATGCAGGATTCGTAATGTGATAGTAGTTATTCTATATTGCGATAGATGTCGCTACATCACTCCCCCCCCAGACCGGAGGTCGATACTGATGAGTCTTGAGGTTGCTTGCCGGGGCCAGTGATGGTTCCAGTGAGTCGGAACTGAATGCCGCGTAGTTCACGGTAAGTCGGAACTGAGTGCGGTGATGCTGCGAAGTCCTCAGTGAGTCGAGGTAGCGCAGTGAAGCGTAGTGGCTGCCTGCTGCGTCGGCTACAAGTACTTTTCCTCCAGGTACGCTTCGAAAATTCCACCCAGTATACTATGTGTGTAACTTAATAACATGAGCTGTGAACATGACTAGAGCATGTTCACAGCTTCATTATCAAGTTATCGTATGTTAATTAGTCAAATATCAACCGACAATTAGTGTGTGATTCGAATCGAAAAGCGAGATTTTCTTACAGAATAGGTACCTATGTTGGATCTTTATTCGACAAAAATAATAAGATCGACATTTTAAAACCGAATTGAATCCGTCGTCAGATGTTTATTACTACTAGAATAATACGATTTTTTTTATTTACATAACTCATTTTTATTGATTGGTATGAGTTCATACAGTATTGTTACACTTAACTGCCGGATTCGATTCGGTTTTAAATAACATTGGCCGCTGCAACTTGAGTATTTGGTGGATTCAAAGTGTGAAAAGCGTACCTACATCAGTATTGTGTTTGGGCAAAAGGTAGGGTCCTTAACAAGCCCCTTGGTCACTGTGACCTACTTATGTCTATTGTGACGGCTCTGTCATATATATATACGACGACGGTACACCACTCTCCGGAGATCACAGGCATTATTTTACGTAATATTTTCGGCTCGTATTTCACCGTATTCGGTGTTGGTGTAAATGGGCCTCTGGTGGCACATTGCTGTGACACGGAGTAATTATTCACTGTCATGCTGGGTCTCTATGTGAGTGACCTCGTTTGCGCTGAACCGGAATGCCAGTAGGAATGTTAATGAAAATTGAGAAGCAATCCGATAGAAAAACTTTAAAAAAAATTGAAAACATTAATCAGAAACTCACCGTAAAGCTTAAAATAATGTAGGTATCGAATAAGAATACATAAAGTTAACAGTTTCTGAAGTCTGTAAAGAGTCTTTAGTTTAATTATCGATTATTTTATTGTCTTGGCATGGACCTCAGGAACATAAAATTTTCATGACATGAAACATGTTCTAGTCATGTTCACAGCACCTGTTATTATGTTACACTTTTATTAATCGTATACATAGATTAAACATTTATTTGGACACAACAAAATGAGACACAACATACAGATCAACCGACGATAAGAGTGAGATAGGATTGAAGTTGCGAGATATTATTATAGAATAGGTATGCAGATTAAATTAGATTCAATAGAATACCACAGAACACAACAGTGGATTTCTTTGTTGTGTGTTCTGGAGGTCAAAAAAGGCCGCTTTTGATGAATCATAATAATTATGATTCAGATTACAAATGTCAAAGTATCCATCTATTTGACAACTCTTATTATCAATCACATAAGGTTCATATTCAGCTGTCATCTGTTTGATAGTTAATATGGCGATTCTAACATGAATTGCCCTTTTTCGGTCCGCTGTTCTGTAGATATGTTAAACTAAGAACTTTGGTTAATGTGATTTTTTATAATTTAGAAAACAAAAATTTATTTTAGACTTACTTCAGCCTAGTTATAAAAAGACTGGTAATTAACGAGTTAATCTAATTACCCTTTCCAATCACAACCGGTTGCCTGGGGCCGAGAACAATATACTTACCTATACCTATAGCAATATTTTATGGTGGATAGGAAAAATTCTACTGCGAGCAGGACTTAACCCTGTGACATGCCGCGACATAACTTTGTCGTCGCATTATCTCGTACGAAAAGGCATTATCTCGTCTTGTTATAACGACAAAACTCTGTCGCGGCGCGCAAGTTAGCCTAGCTGATGCAGTAAACCAGCCACTCTTGCCAACCGAGCTTCGCGACTCAGCTCGCAGAATCAAATTTCTCCTTCACATTTAACCGTCTCATTATGACGATGGCGACATCTATTTTTTAATTGTTAAATTCACTATGCAAGTGTAATGCATTTCCAATATAAATTAATATCTAATAAAATATCTGCTTTTCGTCACTTATTGGATTCAACAACCCTCAAAAGCTTGATAAGTAGATAGGTATAATTTATTTATAATATTAATTTGCATATAACGTGCAGTGAAAATAAAAATCACTATAAATAATGGTGCATGGAAATGTTTGTAAACCTAAACTTTCGCTGTGCTAACAGACCGATTAACAAACTCATGTTTATTCATCTTGCGGCCCGTCTCTTGATAAACACGCAGTTAAAACAGGAACGGGAGTTTGTGAAAAGGGGTTGTTCCCGTAAATTATAACTTAAAACTAGAACAATAAATTCTATGTATTTCTGAATAGATTGGACTGTTTTTCCAGATTCCAGTCTGTTTTTCAGTTATGTTGGTAAGTAGGTATTATTTTTCTATGAAATCGGACCGATTAGGTAAATGGTTTGGTTTGTTTACATTTGATTCTGAGTTGGAATAATTTATACTAGCTACTGTCTGATTTGTAAGATTTAAAAGATTTGGCATTGGATAGGACTGGATGGAAATTACTACACCGACAAGTGCCTAGCACTTAAATTTTGGATGGATGGACTGTCTGGTTTCTTCAGCACATAATAAATAGAACCATTTTATTTTATTTACGAAAAAAATATTAGCTGTCCTATACAAAACCTCAGTGCCTACTCGACCTAAACGTATGGAACAGCTGATTATTTTTTCGCGATTACGATTTTGTTCCCATAGAGAAAGTTGTTCAGTTTGATGGTCTGATCCACTCTTTTAATTGAAAGAAGAAAGAAAGGAAGAAAGAATCGTTCCTCTTCATCATCTGTTTACCAAGTTTACGTACCTACTAGTATTGTTTAATTTATAGTGGTACTTATGATCTTTACTGTTCTTTTTTTTTTTTCTTTATATAATATTGTGTAAATTCAGGTCGAATTTTAGCCGGGGCCGCTGCCACGGCCTCACATTTTTTGTAAGCTTGATTTATGAAAAGAGTATCCATGGAGTTTCTTGCCGGTATCTTCTCCAGGACCAACCCACTTGGAACCGTGCGCCTAGAATCACGACGTTATGAAAGTGCCTGCAAAGGCCCAGTTGAAACAAAAATGTTTGACTTTGACAAGCCTTGAGTTATGGAGCTCCATAATCAGCTGGTTATTTGTTCATAAACACGCACATAGCCCTAAAATTGGTATTCGTGACATTAAACACGTTTGACTTTATTTGTTAGTGTAGGAGAATACCATTTGTGAGATTTATGACACTGATACTAGATCGGAACGAGATAGGAACTAAATTTGAACATTTTTTATTACGAGAATTGGGCATCAGAGTTCATGTTCATTACCATTTTAGTTACGTAGTAGACCCGCCGATAGAATAGGAATTATCTTGATGGACCTCATACATTTTTTAGAATGAAAATTTTACGGCTTGAAATATGAACACTAAGGGCTATATCACCTAGCTACTTTCTGCAGCATGATTGCGCGTTTTCGCGTTTGTTATTCACTTTTGTAACTATAACCTAACCGTCAAAAACCTCCGACTCAAACTAAAAAAAGAGCTGTAACTTTTGAACAGCCGAACAGATTTTCATGAAACATAGCTAAGATGATACCCGATTAAACTAGCTGTCAATATCACCCAATGTCAAATTAAGGGTTAAAAAAACTGCATTGAAATCGGTCTATCCGTTTTGGAGCTACGATGCCACAGAGTCCACAGACAGATACACAGATCCACAGATACACACTACAAACTTGTAACACCCCTCTTTTTTGTCGGGGGTTAAAAAGGCAGCCAACGAACGCGAAAATGCGCGATTATGCTGCAAAAAGTAGTTAGTGTATTATGGCCCTAAGAACCTCAAAGTGCCATTACAACTTTTGCGAGTTTCCTCAATGATAAACTCCACATTCGCCCGTCATTCGCAGGTAAATGTAGGGACTTAGTAAAACCACAGATGTGAAACTTGTAGCACTTAAGATAAAACTTGATGGGCGTGAGAAAAAGACAGTTAAACTGGTGGTTACTAACGTCTTCAAGTTGGGTAAATGAGGGTAACTTAAGTTGGAATTTATACTAAAGTGGTGTGCTTAGTGTTGATGACAGTACCTCGTTGTTTTTGTTTGGGTAAACCTAAACGGTTAGTCGAAAAGGGTATATAATAAAACCGAGAGGGTAAGGTTATTTTACTCATCGTTATGAACAGCTTTTAATATGGGACCAAGCCTGAAATCGTGAAAAAGAAATCAGTTGTTCCATATAAATTAATACAATATTCTACTCGACTAAATGTATGGAAAAGCGGATTCCATGAGTTCAGGATTGGTTCCATAGTAAAAGTTGGCTTTATACAACGTGTATCAGAAATGCATGGTCATATTTAAGGGTGTGGATCAGACCATTAAACTGAACAACTTTCTTTACGGGACCAACATTGTAAATGCGAAAAAATTATCAGCTGTCCCATACAAAACTACAATTAGGTAGATGGTTAGGTTTGGGTACTAGATGTGTGCGCCGATGTCGGCGGCGGCATCGGCGTCATCGACGTGGATAGCGAAAATCTTATTAAAAACAAAATAAGGCAGACTTATTCGCCAAATGACTGTGACGGACAAAGTTATCGGCAAAACGCGCTATTAAAATTATGGTCATATAAAAATGGTTTTTATGGAATTTGCGTAAACAAATACGTCGAAATAAACCCATAAGCATATATTTAGACATTTCTAGTGTTTAGTTTACTTGTATATGTCTGCATTGTATCTAAAACAACCGTATCCGTCCGACCATCCACGCCGATGACGCCGAAACCGGTGGCATCGGCGCACACTTCTAATAGTTACCTACTCGATCCAAATGATTCTTTAGTTCTAGAGATTACCTACCTTCTAAATACAAAAGTATAGATTCAAAATATTCGTATAGATTGACACTTACGAATTACGTGACTAATCGACACCTTATCTCAATTTAGTACACTTGTCTAGGTGTACAGTACACCTCTGCCATCAACAAGTGTGATTCTATATTAAGTTAATACATCTCTAATTGCGACTCCGGTACGTTAGACATCTCTAATTGCGGTACTGTGTTGACTCTGGGCTGTGCGTAAAAGCTTACACCCCATACTCCCACGTGAGGGTTTGTTTGTCTATGTACTTAAAGCGGTGTACAGTACAACTGCTATTCATTAGCCTGGTATTAATTAGATAAGTGATTTAACTTGACACCTCGCGCTAATGATGAACAACCACAAAGTGGTAATAGCAACACAGTTTACCTAATAATTGATAAACAAGATCCTACCTATCTAGTTCCGATCCTTTTAAGGGGTTGTTGTACTCATCATTATAAACAACTTTTACTATGGAACCAACCCTTAAATCGCGAATAAAAAATCTGCTACTTACTTACCTACTTATCTGTTACTTAAATAATACAATATTATTCGACTAAATGTATGGAAAAACTGATATTTGATAGTAAAAGTAGTTCATAATGATGAGTAGACTAGAAAGGTATGTTCTTATAACAATAATTAAATCATTAATATTTTATACTCCTGTACTACAGGAAGATCTTTTACTAGATATTGATGGGAATATCAACGACTGTAGCTTTAGATTATCACAGTCAACAGCGGCTTAAAAGCTTTTCAAGTCTAGTAGAGTTGAGGTAGATATTAAAATTTAGTTAATCCCACAAAAAGATGACGTGGTCTTTTTAGTCGGGGCCTCCTAGCTTATTTTATACATTGTGTTATTTATATAAAATTAAATAAATAAATGTCTTTCTTTATATTCCCTTTAGCCTTTTATGTCGGAAATATTCAAACAAACAAAACAGATCGGCGCCAAAGTTACGAAATTAGGCTTCTTGTCAACCCATATCGATGTCACGTCCCTTTTAGATCAATTGTTTACAGGAAAGGCGATATTAATACGTATAAATACTGCACAAGTTTTCAGAATAATGGCAAAGTTACATAAACTTTGAGCTTAAAATATCTGAAACTCAAAGAGTCTTTTGTGCTTGTTATGTTGGCTTAGTAAAGAGCTAGCAAGCTTTTAATAGCTAAGCTAATACGAAAACCAGTACAGCCAATACTGGCCTCGTGTAAGAGTTTTTTTAAAGACTTCGATAGTTTTTGACTAGTCTCCATAGTTATCATATGTCTACAGGACCACTAGTTGGACACAAATCAACTCGATTTGTGTCCAACTAGTGGGCAACAAGAGCCAGCTGTAGGCTTCGTAACTGTCTTTCGTACTGGCTTCATATCTAGCAGGCTTTAGTCTACGTTTGAATACTCGAACATAAAACCAAAAATGCCTTGCCTTATTGGTCTTTGTTTTTGAAGCATTTTTACTATATACCAATCCGACTAAGCATATACACAGGCTCTGTTTGGGAGATACTGAATGAAAGATATGCAAACAAGTCGAAGACAATCAATTATGTTTAATTTCCTCACTTAGCAAGCCGGCTTCACCGCTGTGTCATGTTATTAGTTCTCACGGATGCTGCTGGCTTCCATACTTATAATATAACGATATAAAAGTAAATGAGACATCACCTCACCTTTTGGTCTTTATGTCCTATTCGTAGGATATCAGGACCAAAACTATCTCATTGGTAACAAACGCGACTACTAAGCTTTAGGCTTTGAGTATTTTAGACTTTAGGTTCCGGGTTCAATTCCTGGGTCGAGAAAAGTGTTATTGAGTTTTTGTGATTGAACTTTTTCAGTAGGATTATGGAGTTGAGACTTGTGCCCGGTAGATGGCAATAGGCTTGTCCTCTATGACATGGAACTTAAAAACAGCATTGGCAAACTGTGGGTGTACTTATGCCTTACAACAATATCATTAACGGGGCCCTAACACTTCGAGGAATACAGGCTATGGACGTAAGGACCAAAATATAGACATAAATACATAAATACGTCGTTCTCAATTCACAGTAATTATTTACAGACGCGAGTAGTTATTTTAAACCTACATACTTGTCAACATAAATTCTGTTTCTCCAATAATGAACGTGGTTCCGGACCCCAGTTGAACAACCAGATTTACCTCTTTTCCTCCACAAAGCTAAGTAGGGCACAGTAATTAACACTAGTGAAACAAAGGCTCGTTTTTTACCTCTGTCGTAAAGATGCTTATCAATAGCCTATCACAGTAATGGGCTAGGCAGGGGTGGAAAACATTCGGCAAATTATGTCATACGAGGGTCACAACGGAATGTTGAAGACAGCTTTGACTGCAGTATAGGAGTTGCATAGTGAAATAGGAGTTATCTAATAGAATTCAATCAACTTTTTGACGATTTTTGCTGACAAAGCATTTTCTATAATATGGTGAATTGTAAAAAATTAGCTCGTGGTTGATTAAAGATTTGCTACCCCTGGTCTAGGACTTATTTTTTCAAAGTAGCTAGGCGACTGCATTAATTGTGAACATGCGATCACTTTTAGATTTGTAGGCTGTTTTATGGGTTAACCTTTAAAGTCATTAAGTCAGTCCTACTCCACACGATGGTGGTTTACATAAATTATATGGTTTGTATCGATGTTGATGCCAGCGGAATTGATTTCACCTATCGAGGTCAAACCGGCCGAATCGACACGAAAATCAAATCCCTTTGATAAAAATCAAGGGGATCCGATTTTCATGTTAGTAGGTATAGTTCGAATTGGACACAGGTAATAATCTATTCTGTGACCCTGGCAATCAGCCGGGAATAACACTAAGAAGAAGAAGAAGAAACAGTTCAAAGCCGACCCAGAAAAAGGTGGTGAGATGATCTAGATGACGCGTACTTGACTCGAGGTGGCGTGAGAAAGAAACATATAAACCAACTTGGAGAGGCCAGTTGGACAGTATAGACTAAACAAAGAAAAAAGTATATATTTTTATCGTTTACACATAAATTAAAAAGAAATATAAGTACATAATATTGGTCCTTTCTCCCCAAAAAGTCTAGAAAGAAGCAAAGAAAGAAAATTTTATTTTTGACAAGATAAAAACAATTGCATTGTTTCAAGTCATCAAAAAGGATTAGCTTTTGATATTTTAGTTGCTAAGTGTTTATGGCATAGCCCTTCACAGCAGCCAAGCCTTCAAACCACTTTAAGTAGACTGAAAACAGACTTGAAAACCAAGGCAGTCAAGGTTCCAAGGTCTACGACAAACATAAGATATGTAATTTCCATCAAAATTGCAACAGTATTTTGTACATTACCATTCATGAATGTACTTATTCTTCTTTATATTGTTAAGCTTTTATCTTGCCAAACATAATAAATCAGATTTTCATTACATGTTGTCGGTATGTCTCTATTTACGTAGGCAAATCTGAATCTAGTTGGAATAAACAAATAAGTTGTATTGTCTATCTACATCGATCGTTTAACCAGAGCTCAGAGCTTAGCTTAAGTTACCACTTGATCTAAGAAAATGGCTAAAGTAAAATGAATGTTTAATGAGCTGAGGCAACTAGTAGAGGTGTTTTAACCTACAATTACTAAGTTTCTTTCAATATATTTAAACCTTTCTAGTCCCGATCCCTATAAGGGGTTATTCTCATCATTATGAACAACTTTTACTATGAGAACAACAAAAAAAATCTGCTGTTCCATAAAAATAATTCAACTAAAAGTATAAAATAGCAGAGCTTCTTTTTTTTTCGTTATTTCGGGGTTGCTCCATAGTAAAAGTTGTTCATAATGATGAATAAAATAACCTCATATAGGGATCAGCGGAATACGATAAGCCAAGTTAAGGCGACGACGTATTGAAAATGTTGAAAGGTGGGATCCTATTTTTCTTTTTCAGAAATTATGAAATATTTGGAACTGATATTAAAGCACTTCATTTATAATTTCTTTGACGTCATTTTGCTAATTACTTTACATGACTAGTTAACTTTAACAGCAGAAAAAATTTGATAAAAACTCCAATCTTAAAAAAATTTCTTAAAATTCCAACTCCCAACAAAATTTAAAAAGGAAAGCAATATGAATCATCGCTTGCATTAGAATTCCCATCAAATGAATACCATAAGCCTTTGAATCACCCTTCGCGGATCAAAGGCGCAAAAAGCTATATTTTTTTAAATCAACCAATTGGGTATCCCAAAATCAATGTTTTCTCAATCTTCCCCAACTTAATACTGATCGCGAGCAAGCAATCAGATCGTATCCGATTCCCCGCGGGCCATTTGCCGTCGATTTAAGGGCGTTACACACTAGCTACTAGTAGTAGAATTGCGCGTTTTTGCGTTCGTTGGCTGCTTTTACAAAAAGTGAATAAAGCATGTGAAATTCTGGTAAAGTAGCTAGTGTGATATGGCCCTAAGTTATTTATTTACACTGAACGTTTATCCTTTTGTCTTATAAAAGTATTAAGTTCGGAAATATTAAACTGAAGGAGGCCTGTCAGGTACAGGCTTTTCGGAATTGTTATCTTTACGTACTGATATAACAATGAAAGGAAAATAATGTAGTTTCAAGTGCTTGTTCGTGTAAAATATGAGAAAACTGTAGCGGACTTGTTAGTTAATGCAAAGTACCTATCCACTTAGTTCTTTTGTTTGTAGTGTGTTACGAGTTGCAGTGAGAAGCAAGTTGCTGTAAAACATAATTTTTATTAAAAGAAATGAGCAATTTTGTTTTAAAATCCTAGATCTGACAGATATCAGTGATGTGTTTTCTTCTTAAATTTTCCTTAGAACTGTCACTACTAATGCATTGTACAATGATATGAAAACCAACACGTGATTTCTGTCTTATTTTTTTTTTCATATTTCCTATATTCACAACAACCACAATCCTTCGGGCATATTGTATTCCATCCGATAACGACGTGTATCGATTGGGATTTAAAATGACATGGGAACGCAAAATGAATCTATTTCTAATCACCATTGAAAGTAACTTTATCTCATTGATAACTGGTCCTTTAGAACTGAAGGTAAACGGCAATTTGATTCACGTTTTGAATAAGTAGGTGCGTTCAATGATTTTTAATATTAATTTTATGTAAATGTGTGAGATTATATTGATACATGAGAAATAGATCAGGAGAGATCTAAGAGAAGTAGGTACTTTCCACTCAAAATTGGAGCTGCCCGACTGGGGAAATACCTCCACCTGAAGAATATCGTATCCAAATAACATTGCTCTTTTACAGTGTTTTTTCCCAACAGTGAGCAAGGTCGCCAGTGCTCCCTGTGGAAGAGTCGCCGTCGTGTTGGCAGTAGGGGGAGATATTACTGCCAATACGACGCTAGTAGTAGGGTCGGCAACGCGCGAGTGATGCCCCTGGTGATTCAAGCGTCCATAGGTTACGGTCACCGCTTACCATTAGGTTTTTGTCACCTTAGGGTATAAAAACATAAATTAATGTATTTAATACTAAATATGTATTGCCATAATGTAGGTTCAACGATGAACAAAGTACAATTATAGAACTAGGAACTCTTGATAATTCTTTTATCGAAACAACAATATATTTTACTATTCATATATGAACGATGTAATAAGAATACAACAAAACTGTTTACATATTTATGATCTCAGTAACTGAAAAAGAAAAGAAAATCCTATAAATAATTATGAGTACATAAGTTATAATAAATATTCCTTTGAATAAAAGATGTCTACATTTTGCCAGCCCTACGGCTACGATATTTTTCCATAATTTTTTAAGGATAAAGTGTCAAATTAATCAAAAGAATACGCTCGGTAAATTAAACAATCAAATAAATGGTAATAAAATCGTTCTCATCAACAGGAGCAAAAACAGTTTTTGGTCCTTTTGGACTAAGATCATATTAGTCCTAAATGCAAAACTTCTATAAAGAATTTAGAGAACTTATTGTCTAAGTGAGTACTTTGTTCTAATTATTGTTTATTTTGCACAAAATATGGAATATACAAAAACACAGTTTAAATATAAATGCACAAAGGCGAGTTTAAGTCAGAATGAGTTTTCTTCCAGCAAACCTTTTGGGTAAAAGAGAAATGAACATATTATAGAGTGAGAAAGTCAAGTAACAATACATTGTTTGTTTTTATTACTGTCTAAGGTTTATTTTAATAAGTTGTACTTTGCTTATTTTTGTTTGAAATAATAAATAAATTATTTTATGATTTATTTATTTAACAATAATAAGTGTACCTATACTCGTATATTAAAGTTTATTTATAATAGTTGTATATAGTCTGATGTTCGTTAATAAAAATACCTAATTTTAATCAAAATAAATAATGACTCATTATTTTGTATCGTCTTCCCTTGTTCATTAAAGTTCGGCTGAGAGCACTTTAAGAAATGAAATTGTTTATTTTTGCAATTAGGATTTTTCTGTCACTTTTACAGGTCTTTTTTATATACTAAATGGCGTCGGAATTCTCTATGACTACCCCATGAGAAGAAAGCTTTCTTCATTGTCTATTAGAATACCTGTCAGCAGCAATCTGTGACGTCATAGAAAAAAGAACCACCTCCCACTGACCTCCCCAGACCTTACGATGGATGACCTTGGGAATATATTGCCATTACGCACGACAGACCGATGCCCGATAAAGATTTTAGTACAGAAGCTTGCTAAGTGCCACTCTTCAGGGAATTTAATAATCCTTAGGTGCCATCACGAAAAATAAATCGTAATCTTTCGTAATATTACAAAATTGTCTTATTAAAAATTAAAAATAAATCCAATAATTAAAACTGTAGTGCAATGCTAAAGTTTGCTGTACGCCATTCTGAAATTAAATATAAAAATAAAAAGAATTCCATACAAAGTCAAGCTTGCTAATTTTGTACGAAAGGTGAGTTTTTCTTTTATTTATAAAAGTTGTAGAATAGAACTTGTTATGTTGTAAGTATGCTGGTATTTTTTTTAAATAATTCTGTACAACTTATTCAAGTTATTCAAGAATGAAAGTCGAACCAAAAATTTTAAATGCTTTTTTCTTTCATAATATTAATTTCTTTCTGCTCCATGATACCTAATTGGATCTCTTAAAATTAGACAGTTTGGTATATAATAATAAAGCAGGGAAAAATATATAAAATATGTTTTTACCTTTTTGTAGAAGAAAGTAGATTTCTATATTTCTTTGAAGTTTCACTCATTTACTGCGTAAGTTTTGTTTAAAAATTCACAGTTGCCATACTGGACTTCATTATTTTACACAATCACATCTGTTATAAACCTTAGTTCTTTAAAGTTAACAATCAAGTAAAATCATTGTAATCACTGGGTAGTCAATTGTTTCATAAATTAATAAAACACCTTACGTTTGAATTGAGAATGAATTAAAAATAATACCTATTAAAAAGTTCTGAATTTAAAACATAAAAAAATAACACGAACTGCAGAAAAATCCAAATTCAAGTTTCGAAATCACTGATTCCAATGTATTTTTTTTTAATATTCACCTAAACCTTTGAATTCACAGTAGGTACAGATTCAATCTAAGAACGTGTACTTCGAATCGCACGAGCGACCGGATTGCGCGCGTTCGTACGACGCCAACATTCGCTCACGACTGAACTCCGAACTGAAACAGACCGCCTGAAACTTTTTATGCGCTGTGTACATGCAACAAGTATATTTATACAGGTATATAAATGATAACGACATGTGGGCTTCGCTAAGCTTTGCTTTGCCGTTTGTTAAATTGCTTTTCATAATTTGCGTTTCATTCTAAGTGCTTTGGTTGTCCGTTGTTTTAATTCATTTTGTGCTAGTTTTGATTTTAAATGAATGTCAGTTGAGCCAGAAAGCAAGGATTATAATTATTACTTAGACGCTTTGGAATAAACATAATTAAGTGTATTGACGCAGGAATGATAAATGATGGGGATTAACACATTTTAAACTAAAATAGATGGCGCTCTTTTTAATAATAATTTTTCACTAGATAACATTAATCTTTATCATAGTTAATAAAATTGTGAGTAGGTACTATCATCATGATAAGTTATCCTAAGCTTTTGACTTAGATTGGTAGCCAAGTCAACAATAAACTTAGCTTTAATGTTAACAATTTATTATACGTTCTACTTACAATCTTGATTGATTATACTAATCAACCCTTTGCTTTTGTTCCCAATGTAGAACAGCAGGCAGGTTAAGTAGTCATAGTTAATTCTCAGATTGGGTGTAAGTAGGAGGACTTACTATGTTTCGACGATGGAATATTAATCGGATGGGATTCTACATTATCAAACACATCGTTAGCACTCGTTAAGGTTAGATAGCCAGCCTCCTTACTCTTGAAAATTACTATCCACGATGATGATTTGAGTATGGGAATATTAATCGGGTTGGATTCTACATCATTAAACTCTTCGGTGGCACTCGTTACCGTATGGTAGCCAGCCTCTTTACTCTTGAAAATCACAATCGACGATGGAATACATAATTCGAGTATCGGAATATTCGGAATATTAATCGGATGGGATTCTACATTAACAAACTCTTCGGTGGCACTCGTTACCGTATGGTAGCCAGCCTTCTTACTCTTAAAAAATATTCTGATCGGTTGGTATTGAATTAATGTCAGATTGATCACTCACTAGCGCCACATTTTATTATTGTTACGTAGATTAATTTATTGTAAGTGGGTTCTTTATCTGAGGGATTAATAATGGATATTTACTGAACCAAAGCGCAATGCTTAGGCGTTTGCCTTTCTGCATTATAACGTGTCGCGGATTTGATCTCTGTATGGAACAAAATTGAACTTGTACAAAGTATGATTGATATAAATAATATAAATACATAAAACATAAAATACATACAAATACATTTAACTTTGATACCTTTAATAGTAATTTTTACGGGTCTGGGTGTGTAACATATGTATAATATGTAAACTGTACCCACAATACAGGAGAAGTAAGAGAAAAAGGCAATGAAAAAATAAAATCGAGATTATATACACAGCCGGAAAAAGGTGACGTTCTGGAAGTGATTGTAATTGGCTGATTCGAAATAAAATAAAAAATATATTCTATACGCCAGGTCTTGACGGGAAGCAGTACCAACACGCGTGCGAAAGGACTGAATCTGCGACCATCAACCTATTCTGCTCATACTGACTATCTTTTTCTACCAAAAACCTAAGTCAACTATTTCCAGCAGTGTGAGGAATGGAATGTAATAATATATCGAGAAGGTATCGATTGCGTGAACTATTGGTTTCTCCTTTTACATTTTTTACGGAATTATAATTTAATTAGTGCTCGCCTAGTGGTCGAAATTCGACCGTCATTTTAGCTTTCTGCACTCCTTCTCCATACAAACTTTAACTATGCCAAATCTCACACTCCTCCGTGCGCGCAATATGCTCAAAAAGGGGTACAAAGTTTTCTCTTCACGTATTATACTGTACTTCAGTGTGCATCGATCCTTATGGAGCAACATACGCACGAGCACTTTAATAACATTTCGCTGCAGATACCATTGTCGTTTGCCACAAAGGGTAGTCACATGGAGCTTTGTAATAGTCTAGACAGATATTTCAATAACCTAACGGCATGAAAATGCAGTACTTAATATCTGCCAGACATTCTCGATTATATTTAGATATTATATTTTCTGGAAATGTTGCAGAAAATCTTGGTTTGTTTAAAGATTATAAATAGAAATAAAGTTTATAGATGCGCACACATTTTATATCAATGAATGAAAATGTGTTTGTATTTGTGTGGGCGTAATCCCACTGTTTTCTGAGAGAAACATCCGTTGTCGGTTTTTCTTTGAGAACTTATTACAGAGAATAATGTACAATACGAGATACTTGTATAATTATCACTCACAGAACAACCAATACGGCAGCATGATGTACGTATTTATTGTATTGTGTAGGTACCCATTAGTTACGTAGTTAGCCAAGTAATTATTCATTAAACTAACAGATGACGCTAGGCTCCTTCAATTATTTGAAAATAAAAATGATTACATAACAATTTCGACAATCTTGTCAACAATCTTGTCTTGTCTTGTGAGACAACTAAAATTACGAAACGTCCCAGGACCCAAACCATAATAATTATGTACCTAACGAAGTATTTTAAGGGCACACAGTTATGGAAAAAAAATCTTTTCCTTCTGTTGTAGTGATGTGTCCCTCACTCGTAAGTTACCTTGTTTGAGGTCCACATGACAGCAAATTGAAAGAGTTACTTGAATTTCAACATTGAACTACCTCACTCATTCACGTCCTCATTTCAAATCGAGTGTTGCGAATTGCTCGAGTGCGTCAGCGAACGACTTGAAACTAGAAATCCCACCTCGCCTTGTGAGGTATAACGTCGTCGAGCGATTTCTCACCACAAATGAGAGTTCCTCGTTAGTACCTCGTGAGGAAAATCGAGGTACTTCCTCATCCTCACATAAAATAGACGAGTTACCCGTCACTGTTCTGTTGAGTCGGGAGAGCTATCACATGGGAATCCTTCAAGCCGTAATGGAAAGTCAGTCAGCGATGATGGTATCGAGGCTGACACTGCCCAGGGTGCGCCAGAAATTCTCAGGTTTAGTCACCCATGGAGACACTTTCTTTTTAAGTTTATTCTTTACCATAATTAAACCTACTTAATTATATAAGGTCTAATTATTCTAGAAGGTAAATTACAAAGACACATTTTGGCAAAATAAATAATTAAATAATAACATCTTTTTGTACGTTTTCAAAATGAATTAAAGTAATTGATATTTCCTTTATTCCTCTATTATTATGAATGGCACTAAGGTCGTGAACCATATGACCTGGCGGGTTCGGCTACTCTGGCACCCACACGCATCGCGTAGGCGTCGCGTCGCCGCGCCGTCCTGCACGATTTTTGAATCCACTGCAGCTTAAATTTGATATTTGAAATGAATTCTATACCATCCATAGAGAAGAGTTTTAAAATGATTTATAATAAGATCGTACTTAGAGGAGGTCCTTATAAGGGGTTATCATTTAGATGTACCTAATATAGAATTATTTGTATGAAACAGCTGATGTATTTTTCTCGATTTCATGATAGTCCAATAAAAAAAGTTGTTCGTAATGATGAGTAGGTACTATAACCCCTTAAAAGGATCTCGGCTAGTAGGAACTTTTTTTAAAATATGCTATTAACCCAAAGTGTCCAAAAGACCTCAGTTGGCGTGTTACATTACTCGGGTTATGAATGACCGTGCTTATAATTTATGAGGGGTATAAAGGACCTGAGCCGTGTACGAAAACAATGTGTAGGGTTACTTTAAAGGATTCTCATCTGTCACTCGAGGCCTTTTGTGTCAGTTTAAATAAAGTTTATAATAGTGATATAGATATCACACACACACACTTACACTTATTTTATTTCTTATTTTCTTTTTTTAAAACGTTGCCCCTCACTAGGATTTCTCCTGAAACAACTATCTGTAGATCATAAAAATATTTGTTCCGTGCGGGGATCGAACCCGCGGCACGTAGCGCAGAAAGCTAATCGCTTAACCACTGCGCCAACCGTGTCGTCAAACTTACTCTACTCTACTTCTAATAAATATTATAGGTTAAAAAAAACGAAAGAAAACGCTTTTGTCATCCAAACTAAACGTGTATGCAAAATTACAGCTCAATCGACAACCGGGAAGTGGATCAAACTTCCAAGATTTTTTTACATGTTAGTTAGTTACAAGTGAAGCTAATAAAAGCGTTTTAAAAATGAAACAAAACTTCTAAAAAGTAAAACTCAGATTTACTATAAAAATTCAGGTATTGTGCGGATACAAAATATAAAACCTTAATTTTGCGAAAACATTTTCAAATAATAACAGCCAACATAAAAGGTGTTATGACCCAAAATGAGGCATTGAAAACTGGTCTACAAACCCTAGGTTATTGCGTATTGTTATGCTAAGATCGATAACCACTGAGGGATGTCCTTCGACCTTTTCACACAATGTAAACTCACAAAGGGATTTGGGGCTTGGATGTAAAATATATTAAACATAGTACCTAAAAAGATTTTGGGATCTGTTCGACCTATTTATAGATATATAAAAAAATACAGCCGTCAAACATGATAATAATATCTTAACAAATCGCGCAATCTGTTACATGTTTTTTTTTTTCATTCTGTTTATTAATACCAGCGAACGAAATTTGCTAGCAGCGCTGCTGCAGCATTTATTCAGTCAACTTAAAAAAAATCTTTATTTGAGACATCTTGGTACGAATATAATTTCACACTTTAAACATTATGAGAAGCTGGTGGCCTCCTGTTCCCTTAAAATTGTGACACTAGGTACATTGAGACATTAAGATAATGATAACGACGTTTGTACTTCAAACGCGTTTGATTAATCCATGTTTAAACGTATTTTATCGGTGAATTTAACAATTAACACAGACCGTGGTATTTTGGTATACAGACTATGTTAATGTCTTACTAATGCTCACAGCTAAAATCTAAGGTGTTCAGAACGTTACAAAGTAAACCCGCCAAAACCATAGAGTTGTTTAAGTATTTTTATTTCTATTGTTCCTACCCTAATGTCCTCAGAAAAGGGGCGCAAAGCGCCTGTCGGATAAAAATTGTAAAACGCAATAACGCCGGCGAGTGAAAAATTGCCTTCATCGTGCATGTAGGCGCTTAGGTGGTTTAACTCACCTTTTTTATACACACGAAAAACGCTGATAACGCTGCCTCGGAACGTTGTATTATGTGCAATATTTCTTGTAGCATGGTGTTATCTAAGCTGTGTTCAAAATGCGGGCACATTTTTATGTATAGATAGACTTACTAGACTTACTTACTATATTTTGTGAAACGCTGTAGAACTTAACATCTTTTCTGCTCTACGTAAGTAGCCATGAATAGAAAACTTTTCTAACAAACTATATAAAAACTTTGCAATACTTATAAATTGGAGGCGAATCTACTCCGTATCCATTCATCATGTTGCCGCGTAAGTTATTATTTTAAAACATAAAGTTGGTTAATATAAGATCTTATTTTAAGAACGCAAAATATTTAAGAAGATAAATCTATAGGGTCAAAGGCTAGTTTTAGCAAAAAAAACAATTAAACAATATCAATTTTTTTATACATGCAAAATTAATTAAAGTAATTGATGATTTATGTAGTGCGCATAATTTGGGCAGTGATTCAGTGTCTGTTCCTAAATGCAACCGCAGTATTGGGATACACTTTAAAACAAAACGAAAATTCGACTTAGAATGGGGGACACGCATAATTACATTAATTACTAGCGCAAGCCATAGTTTTTTTTTTTTTTTGGATTAAATTTTAGTACTGCGGCTGCATTTGGGTACGGACACTGAATCACTCTGCAAATTTTGCGCACTACATAAAAAATATCCTGTACAATCACTGAATGAATATAATTAATTACATCCTTATTCAATTTTAATGCACAAAAAGTGTGCTAATACCGTGATTATTTCCTTACATAGACATTAATCAAGTGTTCGGTTGTTCAACGCCGAGCAGAATACCGCTTCCGTAGTAAATAGATAATTACTCAATTTCAAAAACATCAGGTTAAATTAGACTGAAATAGTGATTGTAATATTAATTTACATAAAAAGAAAATACATTTATTCAGCACATACAGTGATAAAACACGAGAGAAAAAATAAATAAAAGACACAACAATTTAAACAAAAGAAGACACTGATAAGAAAAATAAATGAAAGAAAAATGTAAAATAGTAATCATTAAAATATTGCATTATGTTGACAATTAGTATGCACATGGCGAAAGGGTACCCAGGTCAGCATTTGCTTCATACATTTACAATATACATAGTGCAGTGTAAAGTATTAACATATTTGGACTTTCTATTGTAGACGACTGATTTGAAAGAACGAAAGAAAACAGTGTTTATTGGCATATAGAACAACAACAATAATTTATTGTTGTGCCAATAAACACCATTCTCTCAATGAAACACTGATTTTGAACCACAACATGATTAAGCCACCACGATGTAATTTTATCGACCGCACCTGAGTTACTGCCGGTGGAATTTTGTCATTATTTACCCGGAACTCATAAAGGGACTAGGAACGTAGAAGATTGCCGATTATCGGCAATGTAGCTCCTGCTCATAACTCATGATCCTTATACGGACCCTTTCAGAGGACATCCCATGAATCAGAAACTTATTTCAGTAGGAATTTATTTATTTATTATTAGACGAACTTAAATCTATCTTTACAGGTTCCAAGTATAACATCTAGATTAAATCTGATAATTCTATTCAATTGAAAACAAAATAGACTCTATAATTTAGTACGAAATATTCCTAGTGAATATAGCACAACGATAAACTTATCAATATTCGAAAACTAATCAAGTAATTTACCAAGTACAGCTTAAGTTCTATTAGACTGACTGGGGTCCCTCAGGGAAACAAACTTGGACCACTGCGCGCTAAGTTATCGACGAAGTTATACCAATGTAGACAAGCTGAATTTGTAATCAGTTCACTATAAACATTCAAATTATAATATGATACAATTTGTATATAACTTTATGAATGATTTATGGATATCTTAGAATGATAGCTGAACAGGGTTTCTCAAAGTGAGTTAAGCGAACCCCTAGGGGTTCGTCAGTTGATCGTAGGGGGTTAGCGGCAAGATTTACGTTGTGGTGACTGGCAAGATTCAAATTTACAAAATTCTTATTCTTTATTCTACACAAAATATGGAATATACAAAAATACAGTTTAATGATAAATGCACTAAGGCGAGCTTAACTCAGAATAATGTTTCTTCCAGCAAACCTCAAACACAATGCAGTTGTCAAAATGTTTTCGAAATTATTCGAGAGATACCTATCCAGAACTAAGTATGTATGTCGGCGGGCCGGATCGAAACTGTTCGCGGGCCAGAGTTGGCCTGCGGACCGTACTTTGCCATCACTGTTCTAGATACTCAAAGGTACAGTCGGCCAAAGAGTTGGTGTACTAATAGGCAGTAATTGGTCTGAACGCCATAAAACTAAAAGGTCTTATATTCTCTTGTCAAATAATGAAGTGTAAACTTAAGTAATATGTAAGTATTTTCATTTGATAGAAAGTTCAGTTAAAATTGATAGATTTATTTATTTATTTATTTTATTTATTTATGTACACACAAGGAAACATTGGTAATAAAAATGTTACAGACAAATGAGCACAATGGAACTACTTATTTCTAAAGAAATAGAATAGATCACTCTTTTGTCCTACCAAGATGATGTAACAAACTTAATAAATGTATTCTTATTCTATCTAGAGAATACGAATACCTTTGACAGTCGTTACTGGAGTCAGCAACCCAAAAAGCCTGACAATCGATCTACTCTTAGGGTATCAGTGTCTCCCAGTAATTGGGTAGCGGAGGTCAGATGGCAGTCGCTCTGTATAAAATACTGATAGTCAGCCGCAACTGGTTAGACTGGGAGCTGACCCCAACGTGGATGGGACAAAGGACAGGTAGATGATGATGATTCTATCTAGAGAATATTCTTACGTAGAATTGTAATTGTTTTCATAGGAATAACGGATTTCGATTAGTCATAATTTTATTTATACTTTTCGAATTGCATGCTTTGCATAATAATGGCTTCGTAAGTCATGTGTTCTTTTTTAATGTCATTGACTGTACACGGAATTGTAACTACGTGTTTCCGTTACTAAATACAGTGTGTTCCAGGATAATGTGCAGTTGTGCACAAACGAAAATGGATAAACTAGACCAATATTTATTGACAGCAAAAAAAGAAAAATAATTCTAAAAAATACGTTTATTTAATATTGATTAAAAACATAATTTTGTATTCACTATAATAATGTTTATGAATAGTTTGTTGCATAGCAAATAAAGTCACCAGGTTGAAAAACCAGTTTATTTGAAGAGATTTTGAATATATTGGGCGATTATTTCAATAAACTCCGAATTTAAATATCTATTAATAAAAAAAAAATCTTTTATAGGCAATAAAAAAGTTAAAAAATCGCTTTTTTTTATTGTCGATAAATTGGTATTTTAACCCATTTTTGTTCGTGCATATTATACTCAATGTATAAAAATACCTACAATTTTTTTTTAAACAATTTGTAAATCCTAAACTGGTTCAGTCTTATTAACGGTGGGAAGGAAAATTAAACCTGTGAAGTTAATAACCGGGACACTACTGAGATTCTCCGTAAAATGACCTTATATTGCTGTACTTTAATGTCATAAAAGCAGAGTATCACTAGACAAGCTCATCTTCTAGAGAAATTCAGGAATGTAACAAAGATAGCATACATTTTATGGCTTAAACGTAACCATATAATCTTAAAAGCTTTAAAAAATCACAGCATCCGAAGTACACGCGGATGCAGTCGCCGGTAGGTACAGCTAGTTTATTATATAGGTACAATTTTTTTTTACGAGATGAATTTTCCTACTGCAGGGTAAATTTTAAAATTATTTATTTGATAAATATTATAGAATTTAGTTTTTTTTTAATAATTAATATTAAACCTCAACCTCTATTTAAATTTTTTCATCCTAAATCAATATTTTTTATTGGCCTCGATCCACTTTTCCCGGTCTATGTCAATTTTGGGGCCAAACATTTAGATAGGAGTCCAGCTTATCACGCCATCTCCTACTAGGCCTGCCGCGTTGCCATTTCCTTCTATTTGGAACCCATTGGGTGGTTGTGTTTACCCAAAGCTCCTCCGGCATGCGGCATAGGTGAGCAGCCCAGTTCCATTTTAATTTGGCAGATAATATTACTTACTACTACTTTTTAAATCAATTTGGCTTTTCATTTACTGAAAACCAATGATACCGAAAAGCATAACTAAAATTAGGACTAAGTATAGGTACGTAATAAACTTTAGTTTATGACGTAATCTCATAAGGGCAAACTTCACCGACGAATTAACAGTTCTCCTAAGACCTTTGAAGTACAAAAATCCGTTAATTACCAAAGAATCCGACTTCCTGAGACCATGGCTGCAGAATAGCTGAAGCTTGATCGTAGTTATCATCAGCTCGGCTAGATTTCGGCCAAGGTGGCTGCACAATAGCTCATTTGCGGGCACAATGGTGGGAAACTCCCAAGCGGTGCGGTTATACTATTTCTGCGAGCACTTCGATGGGTTGTGAAAGGGTTAAGTCATGAACGGGGAGCGGGAGCAAATAATATGGTTAAACTATCATCGAAATCAAACCGTAAAAAAGTACCTAAGTTAATTAGTCGAGGTACCTACTACTTCATGTACCCGGACCAAAAGAACTTTATTTGTTAATCCAGTACCTCTACCATGAGTTTTCCGTGCCGTCTAACGTTCTCGTTCACATGCAATATTTGTATGGGAATTTGTTCAGCGCCTCTAGCGGTATAAATAGTGTACTAAAGTCACTATACAAATATTGCATGTGAACGTGAACGTTAGACGGCACGGAAAACTCATGGTAGAGGTACAGGTCATGGTCTATCTGTAAGCCAATTTTCATCCAAATCCGCTCAACTGTTTGTCCGTGATTGAGTCTCAAACATCCAAACATCCTCTCAATATTACCGAGATATGCAGTAAATACTCCATTCGTAATCCACAAGATTTAAATAAAAAATGCCCACAAAAAATAGTCTACCAATTCCGCTAATATCATTAAATTATGTTTGTTACATAAGTGAAAATTTTCTCCCTACTATAGTAAAAGAAGAGTCTTTTATAGTAGGGAGAAAAAATTCACTGAGGATGATAAAACAAGGACCACCTGTGTACCAAGAATCTTGATGCAAAAAAGCCTAATATTTAGTTTATTTGGAATAAACACTTTTAAATTCTATTTTGTCCATGCCAATTCCAAGTCTACAAAAGACATCACTGAAAAAATTACACTGTGGAGTCAAAGGAATCTCAAATTCCACCTCTAGCACGCTTGACTGAGCAAAACTTTAAAAATTATGAGAAAAGCATAGAGAGCCTTCTTTTCAAGAAATTGTTCACCCGCCCTTCGCTCGTCACATGTGCCAACAGCTCAGAGCTGAGTGGACATAACTGCCGACCTTGCGATGGGACTATCACGCATTTAGAAAGGAAGGAACGATGGACCTTGTTTTGACTGGCCCGTTTCCGAAACGAGGGCATTTTGAAAGTTGACTAAATTATACTTCTCTTATTACTTCGGCTTATTGAGTATAGCCAATTATGCTGCACTAGCTGTTGGTCACGGCTTCACTCACCCGTTTTATTTTATCAAAATAAAATATAGTCTATTTCACTCGGGGATAGCGTAGCTTTTTTAGAATCGGTTCTGTCTGTCTATTTTATTAAGTTACAGATTATTGTAGAATTACTTGAAATGCACTGCCATCGCGGCGATAATAATTGAACATGCGCAATTCATTCGCGGCGACTTTACTCGTGGCGAGTGATTCCTAATCGCAGTGAGTAGCCGTCACACTAAGTCAATTTGCTCGCGACGATTGCATTGGCAGCGAGTATTCGCCTCGTGTGACTTAAGCTTTAAGGCGTAAACTTTGGATAATATAGTGATACCCACTCGGGAATATAACACAGTTATGGTGTTTTTCTGAGCCTATCCTGTCTATCGTGATTAGGGATTTGGTTTCTTCCATGTCGCAGCGCATGCCCCAGATACGAAACTTTGATCCCCTTGATGGGCGATTGAACAGGGGTCTGTTAAACATGACTGATATAGGTATATACCTAAGTTACATATTTCGTGCACCCAACCGTGAGGTATCCAGCAAAGAATATACCATTCCTTGCCACTCGTGGTACCTTAAAAAGCGACCCAGGGACATGAGGCAGCACTAATAACAACATTTAGCAACCTTAAACCAAAAAATAATCTACTGGACCTTTGCAAGCACTTTTAAAACGTCGTGATTCTAGGTGCACGGTTCCAAATGGGATAATATACCGGCAAGAAATTCCATGGATAGGTACTCTTTATAACTAATACATTTTTAATAATATCTGGGGGCGCGGCAGCAGCGCGGTCAAAGTTCGATCTGTATTTACACAATGTAATGAAAAAAGCATGAGATTTTCTTGATTTTTCTTGAAAATGATCTCTAAAAAGGTCCTAATTCCATTCGAATACTTATACGAACATTTCGTTCCCTAATGAAAGACGCAGGTATCCCATTAGTGTGACAGGCATACGAAATTACATTCGTCTTCACGTCTAACATTTTCATTAAATATTTATTATTTAAGAAAGTGAAATTCAACGTTCGCGAACTAAACAACTTGAAAGTTACATTTTAAAATACATAGTTTTAGTTAAGATTTAGTATGTAATATTTGCACTAGAATCTACAGACCATCGTGAAGACTGTCTGTCTAATTTGAAATTTCAGATTTTAATGAATATTCATATTCATGAATTATTTAAGATGCTGATTTAATTTGGGAAGCCAAGCACAAAGAATCGTTTTATAATTATTCTGTAATAAAATTAAAATGTAAATAAAAATGTTTCAAACATAAACAGTCAACTTAAGATACGGTATATACACCAAATAAAATCTACTAGGTACGATGAAACAATATTCGAATCAATATTCAATACAAGATCCCACCTTTCTAGATCCCTATAACCTATGGGACCAAACCTGAAATCAAGAAAAAAATAATCTGAAAATAATTCGATATACCTACTCAACTAAATATATGGGACAACTGATTTATGTTACGCGATTTCAGGGTTGGGCCCATAGTAAAAGTTGTTCATAATGATGAGTACAATAACCTTAGTGAGATCGGAACTAGAAAGGTAGAACTTGAAATATCAAAAAATTCCTTTACACTGTCCAATTGTTGCAAAACAAAAAGAAGTGGTGTTAAAATTCACATGCAGTTATCGTAAACATTTTTGCACGATCCGTTAAATCATTGTCGGGTGTAAATTGCAACAGCTATACTTAAAGTACGTATGCAAATAAATATAATTCGTAGTACGTCCATGTACGTCTTTCGTAACGCCTAAACTGACAAGATTGTTGATTTGATGGTGTTGAAACAACAGTATTGCTATCAGTGTAGCTATTAAAATAACGTAACTACTGTTATGTCTGTGATCCATGAAGTGTATTTCGTACACATAATGACGGTTTTAAAGTTCAAAGCAATATTTTATTGGACAACTCCTGGCTTTCCTGAGACACATATAATATCTTATCATAAAAAAATCTTACTGTAATAACCTAACCATCAAAAACCCCCGATACATATTAGAAAAAGAGCTGTAACTTCTGAACGGTTGAACAGATTTTCATAAAACATAGCTAAGATTTTATTCTAGAGAGACATTTAATTTTCTATTAGAGTTTTTCACTTTGTAAAAGGCGAGTAAAGCGAGTAAATAATTCTGTGTAATTAAATATTATTTTTATATTTTAACATTTATTATTCTATACATAACAAAAGCTGCACAGTGGGCCATGTTGAGCATTACCCTGAACAATCGAGGCTGAAATATTGACAACTGAAAAAGGTCAAGTGGAGGATATCGGTATTCTTTCTTTTCATGTCGACGGCTACTTTACATATATTTGGTCGGCCCAAAATATAGCCAACTTGACGGCTCAATAAAAAATAAAATAAAAAGATGTCGTTACACGTATCCATAATACTCATGTGGCGTTAGAAATAGAGATAGAAAAAAAATCAAAATCAATATAAAAAGTTTTTTTTTTATTACAGCTTCTGAATTCGTTGCCAGTGCCAAGCCAGTTGCATTGAGGAATTACAGGCCCCGACTTCAGAAGCTGTAATTTTTTTTAAGTTTTTTTTTTGTTTGAAATCCGTCTTTACTTTTTTTTAAAGTTTGTTTTTATTTTTTTTATTTTAAGTGGCATAAACGATACAGAAACATGCGATTACAGCAATCGCGAGTTATATGCTGTTATTCATTCAAGAGTTCCATTGTCTATCTCCGAAAATCTTCATCAGATCTTCACCAAATTTAAATGAGATCACTTCGGAAGTATACCCTTTCAAACAAAAGAAGAATTTTCTAAATCGGTTTGCAATTGGCGGAGTAATCGCATAAAAAACATACATAAAAAAAATCGAATTGAGAACCTCCTCCTCTTTGGAAGTCGGTTAAACATAAGCAGGCACATTTGACGAGATGGCAATTTGGCAAGTGATAGTAATGATTATATACTTATTATTACTATACATAACATAAGTTAACAGAATGGAAATTTGTAATGGGGCGATAAGGTCATCTACCCTGATGCAGCTACAAGAAAACGTTCTCAAGAGACTTTCTAATAATTTTTAAGATATTTCGACCTGGATTCACAGATTATAAAAATTTGGTACGGTCGTAAAAATATTTCGCCTCGATATGTACCTAATGGTTATGGTGCCCTCACTGCTACGTCTCAAATTACCACCCTGTATATTTGCAATGAATTATATAAAATGTGCAACGTAAATACTTGCAAAAACTTTCTTTTTTCACACTAGGACATATTACTTTCTTAAAAGAAAACGTTGGTTAATATGTGTGACAAAGAAAAGCAAATAAAGTTACAGTCACACTTATTTATATTTTAGCTTCTCCTATAAACATTTATTTCTAATTGCCCTCACTCAATTACTATTTTAGATATAGTACAATAGTAAAATGTTACCTTCACGTCTTTATTTTCATACAATAATCATTTCAACACACAAGTTCTTTTATAATTATTATTAATTTGATGATATTATTAATTCGATATTAATGAATTATTTATTTAATTCATATTTAATTAATATATTTTCTGTACACGTAGGCACACATAACGTCACTCGATGTGGCTCCCGCTGAAAACCAGCGCTGTCGGGCTGCTTGCAGCGCGTCAGCTTAAGCTGAGCGGAAGCCTTTTTGACACAGCTGCGACGTACAACCCATTTGTTATTTTAGATAAATATTTTTTCTTTTTTTTCTTTTACATGTTTTATTCTTTTATTTTTTGTTACTTTATCTTTAAAATTGTTTTTGTGCTGTGTCAAATAAATATTTTTTTCTTTCTTTCTTAATTGGCAATTCTACTTTTTAATTAAAACATAATGATCCGGAGTTGAATTAAATCTGGAGTGAGATGGCTAAATCTAGCGATGCATGGAAATACTATATGATGATGTTATTGATAAATCGGCGTATCATATAAGTGACGAGGAATTTTCGAAATTATGCTCCTAAGTTACCCCAGAACCACTCCATCATTAGCATCACGGCTTCCCCAGCTCCTTTCTTCAAGTCCTTGATATGTGATTATAAAGCAAATGAATAAGAAAGGAAAAGAAATACAAAATAAAGTCTTACTTCGTCACAAAACCAAGTCCAACAAGAAAAAAAATTACAAGCAATCATTGTGATCATTTTAACGCCAATTTCTACTGCGAATTCTTTCGATGTTCGTAATAATTGTTTGTGTAAACAGTAATTGCTGAGGTGACCTTGAAGATCCCCTGGCCAGACAAGGCCAGGCGGTCACTCGACTGGTTCCACCTATTGTCTCCAACACTTAATAAAGGGTAATCCACATTCCTTGCTCGCAGTGGATGAGTCACAAGAACATGTACCGTCTAGCCAAGTAAAAACTTGTACATGAATTACGTGTTCTTTTCCGTACTAATCTACATAAATATAATAAAATATGCTTCTCAGCTCAAACGGGACACTCGGAAGAAATAGGATTTTATGAAGTTACAGCAGAAACAAAGAAAGAAAATGATTCATTTGTCCACAAAACACACGCACTCAAAGTAATTTTTTTTTTTGTTTTTCTCTCCTTTTTTTTATTCTTGTATCAATAAGGTTTCTTTTTTGGGAAACTCAAAGAATCATGCTTAGTAACCAATCGTTGTTGACGCCTAGGTGATTATATTCACGGGTGATCAAAGGACACTAAAGTGTCGCCTATGATCACCCAAGTGATCAAAGAATAATAATAGACTGCCTGTGAACATCCGCCACACGAGAGATGATAGTAATACGGTGGCTCCCCATATTTAGGGGAATTTCTCGCTACCGAACGAAACACAATATTGCTATAATATATATATTATACTTCATATTTATGTATATTATATTATATATAATTATATATTATACTTCACGCCGGTTTTTTGCGAGAGCGTATGGAGCCAACCTGGTTGGTCCATCTCATAAACTACCTCTACCAAATTCATAGTTTAATTCTTCAAGATTTTTCGAGTTTCCAAGAATCCGTCTGATTGAAATGTTTGTTTACGATTTCAAATCGTTCAAACATCTTAAAACTGAAAGTAAAATGAAAAGGCAAGTGACTGTAGGCTTTCATGAGAAAGCTAAAGACTTACACCGTCTAGACGTTGAACGCAGACTTTCGGAAAGAAACGCGGCAGTATTACTTGCTCTTATCGCATTTAAATTTACATTTTAGCTTCAGTGACTTAATGGATATTGATAACTAAACTAATAAATAACGCTTTTTGTAATCTGGTGGTGTTATCAAATAATAATAAAATAAAATTTATATCAGGTTATAACACCCATAGCACAATAAATAATTCGTTTTTGAATATTATCTTTTCAAATCAAACTAAATATTATATTTTTAAAAAAATACCAGACCAAAAATAAAAATAAAAGATAGTCAAAAAAATGTAGATATTATAAAAACAGGTGAAATAAAAAATCACAACTCGTTCTTTGCAATTGTAGTGGCAGCTATGTCCTCCAATTTAAAAATGTTAAATTCCACATAGTAATAAACAGCAGTTTTTTTATTTTTTTTATTTTATATTAATCAAACTTTTTAAGTCAATAAAAACGTTCATTGAATATCTAATTGAAATGTACTTAGTGCAAAAAGCTTTCTTGAAATTTCTTTCTTTCTTGATATGTGGGTAGTATGAATAATTGCGTACGCACGGTTATATCAAACTATACATTTTCAATATAAGCTGACCTCTCATTGTAGGGAAAGCCTATACAGTGCGAGGTCAGCTTATACTGGATATGTAGCCGT
The DNA here is from genome assembly GCA_932294325.1 of Allophyes oxyacanthae. Taxonomy (NCBI): domain Eukaryota; kingdom Metazoa; phylum Arthropoda; class Insecta; order Lepidoptera; family Noctuidae; genus Allophyes; species Allophyes oxyacanthae. The sequence continues at coordinate 15,437,333 of OW028611.1, forward strand.
TTGTACGATTATACAGAGTGAATTCGCAAAGGCAAACGCGCTATGTCATTCATCATTTTCTTGTTTATTAACCGTAAAGTTTTTTGTGAAATGCGTTGAACATTAGGTACTTTCTTTTTCTATAATAATATGTCGACGAATTTGACGGATAAGCTATCTGTATTAAAATACCTTTCACATAAGAAAAAAGTGCCATCATTCATGAGATTTTTCATGAATTTTTCAGCTATGACTAAAGGAAAATATTATACTTATATCAAGTCATACTGGCGCTTTTTTCAAATCAACAGTAACAATACAGACGACAAAACTTACAAATGTATAAAAATACACGCAGCTTAATAAAAATGGGAGACGCATCGCAAGAACAATCGTCCATTCAAATAGGCTAAGTTCAATGTACAATACATAACAAGTGGTATTATAGACCTGCTGAATTGAGAAGGCCCTTCATAAGTAAAACAATACAGAAGGGAAGGTGCATCTATATACGGCTAATACTACGCGAAACCAGAGTGGTGGTGTGACGTGCACATTCACCTGCGCCGGCGACGATTCCGCAGTTGTACCTCGCGAACGCGCCACTAACAGACGCCATTTTGGAACGTTTTTAAAATTCGAACTTTTTCTGTGTGTGTTGCCAGCGGTAACGGATCTTTTTACGCGTAAGTTTTATTAATTTATATTGTTTCACTACCCAGCCTAGTCTGTACTTTTTTTTAAATATATTTAGGATATTTACTCCTTTTACGATTAAATTTTTTTGTGTAAGAACTACAATATTTATTTTATACCATGCATCAATAAAATAAATTACTTAGACAGTTTTAGGTAAGTACTCGTAAATATTTGCATGTTTTTCCTATAGCAAACTTTTGCAGAACATACTAGAATAGTAAAGCCGGTTTCTTACCTAGTAACAAGATAGATAATAAAAACTTTAAAAAATGCTGAATAATTAAATAACGTCTTTTTTGTCGTAATTCGAACCGATGCAAGTATTTATTGTAATATGATAATGAAGTTACGAACAAAAAAGCTTCAATAAATAATAGCCATGTTTTGCAGCTGTGTCTAATTACAAAAAATCTAATAACATTTCATTTTAAAATCACTTTGAGTATCTAGAACTAAAATCATTAGCAATTCAATTTAAAAACAAAACACGATTTTAAAAATGGAATCTTTATGCTTTTCGTTTTTTACCACTACTCTTTGAGTATCAGTCCTTTTTTTATTTAAAAATCATATTTCGAATCTGTAATGAATCCTCATAAATATGTACCTACAAAAAGGTTGTATTACGAGTAGCACACGTTATGTCATGGTTACCCGATAGTTAGTTAATAGAGAGTGAAAGTACCTAGTGTAAACAGTGGCAGATGAGAGGAAGTTTTGACTGAGTGTACACTCACTCAGTGAATGCGTTTCCTTATTACTTGTACACTTCATATACACACACCCTATTATCTAATATGTTACGAACTTACAACCGTTATTATTTTTCTTATGCGTATGTCGTTTCTTGTTTTGAACATGTTCTAGAGTATTGCGTAGATATTTTGTTGGATAAGTAAAAGTAATGTTCACGAGGTCTTGAACTTGGATGTGCATTGCGGTTTTTATTTTAGGAAGATTATCGATCATTTTTACCTCTACCTTTTTTGTACACCAGATACAAGAAAGATACATTATAAAAATGTATCTACTTATTTCCATTTATTATGGATATATTATTTTAAACCCTCATAATCTGTGTAAAACTCCATATCGTTCTAAAACTGCTGACCATCAGGCACTTCATGAAAAAAGCGTCTAAAAGCTTTTTCGCCGTTGCTCCTTCTCACCCGAACGGCTTTGTGGAAAAACCGGCATCCTAGGCATACTCTCACGTACGCAGACGACGAAATCACTCTCTATCAGGAGAGACTCTGACTGGCTAGGAAAACTTCCAACATTACACATGACCGACCGTCATACCGTCTTCGCCGACGAGGCCCGTTGCGTCGTCCCGTTCCCTCTTCACCCCGACCCTTACTCGGGCCAGCTCTACCTAGACCCTAAATAATAATCAGATCCAGATGGTCCCTATGGTTGCCCCCCGAGGTACATCCTAAGCCAAGATGCGTGTCCCACTGTGGGGCGCCCTATAGATGAGCAGCTATTGCTTAAATTTTAATTTAAGACTGAAGGCCCGTCAGGCCTCTCCCTGAAACAAATGCGAGAGACAGTAGGTAGTAAAAAAAATCTGTGTAAAAATCTGTCTATTATCACAATCCACAGATGGACGTCAATGTTATGGACGTAACTTTTTTTTCACGTCGCCCAAATTCGATGTTCTGTGTCTTCCAAAAAAATTACTATCTACCTGACATCTGTGTGTCCGGTTATAGAACTTTGTAAAGAAAATAAAAGACTTTGATTTTATCATTTTTAAATACGTTATATTTTTCAAACAAAAACGCTTAAGAGATCTTTATGCAAATGAGACAAGATGAATTATTATATTTCTCTAACGGTATCATCATCTATCCCTTCTTGTGTAACGGTTGCCCCAGAAATACTAATTTATAATAGCATTCGCCAAAAAATAAGAAAATTGATTAATATAGATAGACACGGAATATAATAGCTGTTATGCTAATCAAAACAATTAATTACAAAACGGTATAAAACTGGAAATTTTTGTATAAAAAACTGGTCGTTTTAATGTCAGCGTTATTTTTGCAGTTTTTGAATGACATGTCTAATGGGTTCTTTAATAGACCATGATGGAGTGAACATGTTAGGGGTCATTGACTGCCGCATTAGTCTTGTCAACACAAGCGTGAATACTGGACGTGAAGTCTTCAATTCAATTCCCAGGACGGGCAAAGTATTATAGTGTTTTTCTCTTGGGACATTGTCAGTAGCAACCCGGAGTTTCAATTTTTACCCTTTTGTTTGAAACTATGCTTATTATTAAACTACACGTCCATAAATCGGTATAGGATGAGACTAGACATGGCCGTTTTTGAATATTTTTGTCATCGATGTGCATCGATATGAAAGTTGCGGCATCGTTATTTTTTGCATCGATGCCTATAACTATTTTCTTGCCGTCAACTGCAATACGATGCTGATATAGTTGAAAATAAGCATCCATCCGAAACCAAAAATATCTACTAAGTACAACTAGATGTCACCGGCATTCGTTTTCAACATGACAGGGCATCCGATATCTGCAACTATAAGAGCCATCGATGCCTGGCATCGTTATTCTAAAAACATCTATCTCTACATCGGATGCAGCGCACGTACAGCATGAAACGGCATGAAACGGCGGATTTCGGCTTGCTTTGAACTCATAGGTAACTCATACTTAGAAATGGGCCCATTCGTATGCGTGGGCGTAACTTGCGGGATTATCGAATAAAGTAAAACGAATATTTGTAGCGTGCGGCCACGCAGCTTAAGTTGAATAATGTATGTTCTAATGACAATGTTCATTAATGGATTGCTTATTACTTAAAGATGTCCGTTGGGACCTCATATCAATAAGAATAGAAACGGCAATGAACTTTAATGAACATAACATAGTACCTCACATTAAAAGTAAATTCTAAAGGGACGGCATAGCATCGTATTTTTTTTTATACTTTCCCCGATACTACTATTACTCCTGTATCATAGGTATAGTTTGCAAAAAAACACGTCACATGCACGTGCACACACACCCAGACCAGGAACCTGTAGGCCATAAATATTTGTTCCGTGCGGGGATCGAACCCGCGGCACGGAGCGCAGAAACTCAATTGCGTAGCCACTACGCCAACCATGCCGTTTATTTCTAACAACTCAAAATAGACCTTGGAATAATAATAAATTAATAGCGAAACCTATATTTTAAATAAAAATATAATAAAATGTTTATACCAACAATAGTTTTAAGTAAGTATATAGGTAATTACTAACAGACTATGGGTCCTAGTTATCTGAATAAAGAATTTTAATTATTAATTATTAGATATATATTATTTACTAACCACTGCGCTAACCATGTTGTTTTCTAACAACTCAAAATTAACGTATATCAGTATTAATAAAAGAACAATCACCATTTTTAAGTGCTAAAATAACTGACTTCATTATAACTGAGAGTATGTTTTCGAATATCTTTGTACCAATTTTTTGTTGAAATTTGAACGTAGCCATTCAACTATAATTGCATGTCGATCCTGCCTGTCTGGCCGCCATACATTGTGGTAAATCCTGAAATATACTATTATTAGTTACTGTTTCAAGTTAAACAGTATTAACATTCACGATAAGTTAGATATTTATACTGCATAATTGATGTATCATTGGATTTTATTCCTCACGCTCGCCTTCCAACCACTACTCTGCTTGTTGGCCAAAGTCCATCATTTTTAAGCATATTGAATTACGGTTGAATTTCGATCACGGACGACGACTAGTATACCATTAATAAGTAGAGACAGGTTCCAAGCCCACAGCTAACGAGAACACTCACAAGTTTTCCGTTCATTGCCTTACAACTTGAGCAGGAAACTAAGTAGATACTCTCAACTGTTTCTCATTATGACAGCTTTCTATTTTTCTTTCCCATTCAGGATTTTTAAACAGAAACAGAAATTATTATTAACGGGAAGAATTATTAATAGAAAGTATTATTTTGAACAATTTCTTATTACGATGCATCTTTTTAAGGCCTAAACAACGCCCAGCCGTGGTCGAGTGCGATAGGTTGAGTTGAGTATCGCTGAAAAGCTTATAATGAATTATCGGTTAAAAAATACAAAAAATTATAATACAAAAAATACAATGCTATAAATTCTACTAAAGTAAATTCTACTAAAGCTTAATAATTATTATGTCTGGTTTTACTTTTGTTTATTCGCCTAGGTACTTAAATCAAAACAAATCATTATACTCAAGTAAATGTCTTGAAAATCATCTTACATACTTGAGATCTCTTCAAGTAACTCAGAAGCGTATTTCCAACGCACATATGAGGAAACTCAACCGGTTGCAGGTACTCGGCAATATTTAGCGAAGTCCAGTGCGTGTTAAGTAATATTAACTTTGATGCAATCTCCTAAAGGAAACGAATAAATATTTGCTCTATATGTCGCATATGATCTAAATGTTCAAATATGTAACTTATGCTTGCAATATGAAAAAATACATTTTGACTCACAAGGAACTTATAAAATTATTATTATATTATTAGCCAGAAGAATAAAAAGATCAGGAAAATGGCAAAAACACGTTAGTAAAGAAAAAGATAACATATTCAAAATTACCATGTTAAAAACACAATACAATATAAATCTTAATAATAACTTATGTAGCATAATGATAGGTTCCTGTACTAGGATAAACCTGTGCCACAGGCGGCAGGAGAAATTTTAACAATATTTAACATTATCAATCTTAAAATTGACGACACGGTTGGCGCAGTGGCTAAGCAATTAGCTTTCTGCGCTACGTGCCGCGGGTTCGATCCCCGCACGGAACAAATATTTGTATGATCTACAGATAGTTGTTTCGGGTCTGGGTGTGTGTGCATGTGACGTGTATGTTTGTAAACTGTACCCTCGATACAGGAGAAATCCTAGTGAGGGGCAAAGTTAAAAAAAATAAATAAAAATAAAATAAAATAAATTTAATACAAAAATAAATTAATTTCTTACAGACCCTAGTAAGTATCTATTTATTTGACAATGGTTATCAAAACTTCCGTTTGAACATAGGTCAAAGTTTATACGTATAGTGTATACATATAGGATTGAAAGCGGATTAGATGACAATATAAAAAAAAGAAATAGGTACGTCTGTCTTTCAAAACCTGTTTAAATATATTTGGTGAACATGGTCTTCAATATTTCTAAAACTTATTTAAAAAGCACTTGATTATAGATTTGTAGAAAATTATAAATTAATCCGATATTTCTACCATAATTATATGCATCCAATTTTATTTGAGTCAGTAAATTGTCTAGTGTTGTCAAAGTTGAATCCTTTCCTCGGCTTCAAGGTCATCTTCGGGTTCCATCTCTAGAATCTGTTGTGGACAAGACATTATTATATTTTAGATTCAAACTCAAAGGTCAAGAAAAGGTTCGGCCATTGACCCAGGATTTTATTTTATTTAAATGACATTCCACTACGGGTTTATAGAAAAAAGATTTTCTATTGAATAAATTTTAAAAATATTATATGCAAAATCTAAAAAAAATCTACGTAAAGTTCGAAGACTTCATTAAAAAAATTGTAACGGCTAGAAATAAACAAGTTATTGTTATATACAACCAAGTACTTGGTTCGAAGCCTGCAAAATATCTACATACACTGAATTATCGTAACGGTAACAATTAAAACAGTAAAATAAATCGTTTTTCTTTCTTTCTTTCTTTAATTATACAAGTTATTGCTATTTACAACCGAATAACTTGGTTTGGATGGAGTTTGCAAAGTTGTTTTTTCGGTGTTGCCAAGTTTAGTTTTATTAAATAAACATTATCTTGTTGTTTTATCAAGAAAAAAAATGTTTGTCTGTCTTCTATCAATAATTCAATACCCAACATTTTTAAATAAGCAGTTAGCTCAGAAAGTCTCAGACAATAGCCGAATTTTAATATTTATTAAGATTTCTGTATTTTCTAAACGTAGTAATTTAATAGAAAGTAATATGTCTATTTAGTTTGTAGCCAATCATAATTTAATTTAACGACTACATTCAGTATAGTCTTAATTATTTTATTTATTGACACTTAATCTAAAGAGCCAGTCTTCCGCCAAATTAAACCTATAACTTGGCGAAATAACATTTCTAAAATTAATCAATTTTACAGGCATGGAATAAATACAATTGCTAAGGAAAAAGCATGCTTAATTCAAATTAAAAAGCATGTTTTTTTATAATCTTTGCTTTTAAATCATGCTATTTTTTAATCCCAGACAAAAAAGAGGGGTGTAATACTTAAGTTTGTAGTGTGTATCTGTGACAGATTCACAGATACACACTACAAACTTATTACACCAGAGGCATCGTAGCTCCAAAACGGATGGACCGATTTTAATGCAATTTTTTTATTGAAAGCTTGTGTAATCGAAGATCATCTTAGCTATGTTTCATGAAAATCTGTTCAGCCGTTCAAAAGTTACAGCTCTTTTTCTAGTTGAAGTCGGGGGATTTTTGACGGTTAGATTATAATTATGTTTAATTTGGTTAACATTGGCTTCAGACAGCATTATGCTCGTAAAAAAATGTTACAAGCTACTAACATTTCATCGTAAACTCATAACGTTCATAAATTGCATTTTAACGTTTATGTAACACGAGTAATGCCTTCTAATTTGTGTGTGTACGCCAAAAATGACAGGTTTTCCTTATTAGTAATAAAAACTTTGTGAAAGTATAAAAAAGAGCGGTCAGTGGCCGTAATCACTAACAAGCGATGATTTGATTACTGAAATAAAAACAATTGTGTATTTTATGAGTGTAAATAGCTGTTTTATTGTGTAACTATGTAGATAGTTTATTTTAATTATATCTGTATAATTAGTCCAGTTTTATAAATTGTATAATTAATCGCTTAGAAGGTGCTTTTCGCATAAATATAAATGTTCGGGCGGGCCTAGTGATTGATATCCAGTATTTTATACTTAGAAACAGCTTTGACCATGGTCGACACTATAATCTATTTTTTCTCTCCTGTCTTTAGTAAACAATTTTTACATTTTTTAACGAAAATCCTTAGATTATTGATTGGTTGTCGCAGCGGCCGCGACAACCAATTTATAATCTTAGCGAAAAACATTATTTAAAAAATAAACTTTAAAAAATGTAAAAATCGACTTCAATAACTAAAAAGTATTGGTAAAAATATCGATGAACATACACAAGAAAAAACATACAGACGAACATAGAACCTCCTCCTTTTTTGAAGTCGGTTAAAAATATGGAAATCATGTTAATTTTAACTGTTAATCAATTTATACCAAATCTATATCTGGTAAACGATTTTTTGTATTTTATAAATGATTATTTAATTAATGAGTTGTGTGAAGATTGTTTATTAAATAAGACAACTATGAAAAAAAAAGTACAGCTGTACTTACCTATGCATCTCTCAGGAGTAAAACGGTATCGACTACCACAGTACTTTAGGAAGCTTATCAATTGCAGATTATAGGAATATGCATATTAACTCCATACCGGCCATAGAGTACCTACCTTTTCTCGTGGACTGGCACATATTGTAGAATAGAATTGAAATAATCTTTATTGTACACCTGATATAAAAGGAGCAATAAACATTAATAATTATGAATTATTTAATAATTTGGCACAATACGCCAAAACTGGCATAACAAGGTTGATCAGTTTTCAAATTATTTATTGAACACCATCTACTATAATTCGAGCAGCTCTACTTGCTTGTATAACACTTACATAAGAGGTACATGAATCAAAACGCGTTGAACATCGCCGTTTTTCTTAATGGCACATTACGTTTTGTCTTACAAACTCTTCGATGGTGCGTGAATATTTATTATGGCGTTAACATCGCAAGTCGGTCAGTGCGCTCGTTACCTATGATGTAAGAGGTCAATTTGAATGGATGGAGCGAAAGATGATCGTGATCGAAATTAAAATGGTCGAAGATTAGCCGTTTAGATGATGGAGGTAGTTGATTTTGGATGGTATCTTGTACCATATTGAAGCGATAAGTGCTTAGTACATAACACCGTGGGAAATCATGATATAACAGCTATAAATATTGTGCAACGGTACGATACTGACCTTAACCGATTCTTTTGATTTATTATAGGCGCAAATACTTGGACGCAATCAATCCGCCTCAATAATAAACCTTAATATATCGGAAACTAAGAATGTTAGCTTAATCAAATAAAAAGTATTTTATAGATCATTTAATACTACTTAAATAAAATTAATAAAACTTCTTAGTTATTATTTGTTTTACTTATTAAAAACCCATAAATTAAATAGTCGTTAATTTTTATCGCATTTTTTTTTAATATTCATATTATACACATATTATATCATTTTCTCACATTTTAATACTTTGTATTACCTCCGTGTATTTTTAATACAGAGTTCATGCGATTCGGTACACAGCACAAAGTTTCTGAGGCAATGTTGGGGAATATTCTCTCATTCCTCTATCAATGCAATTTTCAGCTCTCAATGCATATTATTTGAGTAGTATTAAATAGGTCTATAAAATACTTTTTATTTCAATAAGCTATCATTCTTAGTTTCCAAGATATTAAGGTTTATTATTGACCTGGATTCATTGCCTCCGTGCAATTCGTGCTCGTGCTCGGGCTCGGGCTCGTGCTCGGGCTCGTGCTCGTCATAGTGCTCGTGCTCGTGCTCGTGCTCGTGCTCGTGCTCGTGCTCGTGCTCGTGCTCGGCCCTCTGTACTCAGTACAGAGGACCGAGCACGAATGATTTGACGTACGATAACGATAACGTAAGCATATTTTGATTATAAAATACATTGAATCTAGTGCATTTTTGTTCAGCCGCAAATACACTCGGAGGTATTATTATTGAATCCGGGTCATTATTAAACCTTAATATCTTGGAAACTAAGAATGGCCCTCTTAACCCTATACTTGGCAGGACTTTTTTTTTTAGATATGTTGGTAAATTTTACATAAAATGTGGTCTTATGTGTTAATAGAAGGGAGAAAAAATAAAATAAAAAATATAATTTTATTAATTTATGATATATTGAATGTATCACATAAGGCACATTGCCAGATCCTTGACAATCAACCTTATAAAATCTATGTATCATATAAGCCGCACTGCCAGGCTTTCATGAGATTTAAACGTTATTTAAAAAAAACAAAAAACTGAAATATTACATTCTAACATGAAATAACATAAATTTTTAGACATAACATAGAACTAAGATTGTTCTGGATCATGATACGAAGCTGGTACTAAAAGATTTCGGGTATTTTTTCAGTTACCCTGTATTGTTTACAGCTGCCTGCTTTGGTTCCTTTATATGGAACCATCATTTCATCAATACGCGTCTCTTCTTGTACTTGTAGACAATTCTCACATATTCTTTGATGAAGTGGCCTCACTTTGTGATATCTTTCGCCATCGTCTTTCAACTTGTCATTTTACGAAAGACATCACAAAGTGAACTTGAAAATATCGCCTCAGTAACTGGAACTTCTTCAGGCTCATTATCTCAGCTTATACACCATAATAATACTCTAAGAATACTCTAAGAACAATAATCTGTATAAACGTGCATTTTAGGGCCCCCATAACTAAAAGGATCACCAGTTTTGTTGACATCATCTTCTGTAATATTTATTGAGCTGCCAGTTGTTTGTGTACGATACTTAGCTTACATATTTATTTGTTTCACTATGGAAATAATGATATCACCTGAAAAGAACTGCTTCAAGTATTCAATAGCACTGTTCTCTTCACGTGGCTCAAAAGAGTTATCTTTTACTTCTGCAGAATCGGTGAGTTTAGAGCTACGCCAAGTAGGTTCTAATATTTTAGATGGTACTTATTACTTTTCGCTTTATCGCGATAACTCTAGGTCGTTTTGATCGAGTAGCCAACTAGCCGCTGAGGGACAAGATGCAAACAATCGAGGCGGCACCTGGTTATGACGCATTAGGTTACTGGCTGGTGGTGAAGGTACTTACGAGGAGGTTGCTAGTGGACAAGGCGAACCTATTTAATATAATAAAGATGGTTCCGGAGATAATGGACTGGCCTCAGCACAATGTAGGTAGACCTGCCTTATTGCAGATGGATTGATCGATAAAATTTATTTTGAGAAAGGGTTGATTGACTGCGATGATTGCTGGTAGTACCAAAGATGTTGAAGCAACCACTTGATTTACCTCATTATCCTCATCTGATCAAATATTAAGATATTCTATAGAAGAGGGCAATGATGGAAGCGGTGAACTGCTGTCGGAAAGTTGCCGACCTCTTCTTCATTGCTGCATACCAAGCTGATGAAGCACCTGTGACTCTGCTATACAAATCAAGCATTGTCGCGTATTTGATACATATAAAAAAATATCTAGAGTTTTGGCTATCTGGCAGTGAGGCATATCTGTTACACTCGAAAAAAACACTGGATTACATACGATTGAAATCCATTTTGATACACAAAAATAGCGTTTCCTACTAGCAAATATTGTAACCTATTCGAATTAAACTACTTTTAAAAATAATTTGACCAAAATATAATAAAAAAATATTATTTTTACCTTGCGACGAGCAGACGCTTTCGATCGATTAGCAATCTTGCATTCTACTACATTTTCGGCGTTGCAAGTAATACAATTGTATTTTTTGGTAGAATTGGGATTATGTTTTCTAGCATATTAAATAATAAAAGTTTTGAAAATTTGTCTCAGAACGGCCCTAGATTTTCGAAAAGTTCAACGTATCAAATTATCCACTGTGCCAAGAATAGGGTTAATACAGGAGAAATTCTAGTGAGGGGCAAAGTATTTCTAAAAAAGAGAAAATAAAGACGCCACGTGTATACATTAAATTTCTGTGCTCGTGACTACACTAAAAAACTCACGGGCGTCAGTTAATCGATAAAACGAACGAGTTAATGATCGTCAATAATGACATCACAACACAAGACTTGAATGTAAAATGTTAAAAACCTCATTAATCGCACAAAAATGTTGCGAAACGGTCGTTTGAGCCCAACCGTGAAATAATTCGATCAACTATTTCGTCGTTTCACTATACATTATTTATTAGACAACGTAACGTGAAGATTCACACATAGAGTCATTTACATGCGCACGCACACACCAACATGCTCGCGTGTGCGCGAACTGATGCAGAAATTGTTACTTGTATGCAAATCTCGACTTTAGGTATTTGAAATAGAGGTTGAATTAGCAGGTCAGTGTATGACAGAAATAAGAATGTGTATTGCCATATTGTATAAAAACAATAAAAAAAATGGACATATCACATAATACTTGCTTGGTTCCTGCCTAAGAATTGGCCACCCCTTTGCTTCTTTCTTCGGACTTTTTGTCCGCCGGACTTCTTATAAGAGCTGGAATCGTATGCAACAACGCACACGACGGACAAAAAGTCCGCCAGTCATTATACCACTCGCTGTGGCACAGCGCCTTAGTCTATGACAGCGCCGGCGACTGCGGAATTTTCAACGCCTAAGAATTCCACAAAAGTTTACCCGAAACATTTTACACAGAATGTGATCGCCCAACTCTAACCCCCATTAATTATTCAGACGGACTTATACAAGGGACCAAAATAACAAGAAAATAACCCGAAAACACTTAATAAGCGCATCCCAACCTTATCGTGACGAACCAAACAAAGGCTTTAAGTTTTAGGAGCCAAGTTTAAAATGTAATAGAGTACCTACGCCCTTCAGAATATTGCTTGGACAAGCTGCCAAGTCGATGCACAAAGAGGATGTTCCCCGAAATTTCCTTTATCAAAGTGTTTATGAGTGATGTAAAAAATATCGATATTTTTGGATAAACTGACATGACAGGTTATTGATAACCAACCAATTAGTGGAATCAGTTTATTGCTGACCAACTAATTGGAACAGTTTTGTACAGACATATCGGATAAAAAATTATCCCAACTATTTCTAGCTTCCAACAATTTATTATATTGTACGATTGTGTCACATCACTTTTGACAAGATCTTACTATGAAAAGATTCAGACTTTTTTAAATGTTTGCCTCTCACTAGGATTTCTCCTGTATCGTGGGTACAGATTATAAATATACATACATGTCACATGCACAGTATGCACACACACACCCCGACCACAACTATCGGTAGGCCTGGGTAGGTAGGCCATACATAATTTGTTCCTTGCGGGGATCGAGAGTTTCGATTCGAAACCGAACTTTAATAGATTCTTCTCCATCGTTTAAAATGAACACTGAACATCAATTGTTAAGCAGTTTGTGTCGTAATCTAAGTTAGTTCGAAACAAACTTTGTATAAATCGGGCTTAAGCTGATTTCCAGTGATAGACGACTTCCAAGAACAACTTTTCCGCAAATCACTTTAGTCTTTATTCTATCGCTTAAGAAGCCGACGGAGCATGCGTACTTCATACAAACGGTATACCAAAATAATATTTTGTAAATCAAACATATTCGTGGTAGTGGGATTTATTCCGATTAGACTACAGAATGTCTAGGATCCCAAATATAACTATACTATAATAATAGGTACCTACACTATGTAATATAATATTATAAAGAGATAAGATTTGATTGTTTGTTTGTTATGGATAAACTGAAAAACTTCTGGATCGATTTTAAAAATAATTTCACCAGCAGAATGTTATACCTATTATCACTGAGTAACATAGGCCATAATTTATAAAGATCACGCGGGCGAAGCCGCGGGCCGAAGCTATATGAGAAAAATAAGTTTTCTACAGAAATTTCAAATTCCTCATAATAATATTATCTCGTCTTTAAATCAGTGTCCTTTCAAAATACAATGTATGTTAATTTAAATAAAAAAATTAAAATACCTAGTTACTTAGATATACAGTGTGTGACCAATCAACAGTATATTGCAGTTAACTGCTGCACATTATTATAATATCGATCTCACGTGATCTTTTTTAAATCATAATATTAAACCCTGACAAATAATATATTATGTAGAAGTTATTGAAAAAATCAAATCCACTCTTCATTTTTTGTTACGTACGTGAATTAAATTTTTTAAATCAAGTAAAAAATCCTTTACATAGCAAAAACAAACACGTATTCGAAGTCATTTGTTGGATAAAAGATAGGTATTTGAGAACAGACTCTGCAAGCGCTTACAATCAAGTAAGCGGATTGGAATCGTTGCAAAGTGCTCGTAGGCGGTATAATCTGTCGGTATTGAGTTCCAATAATCTTTTATTACTTTAAGCGTATTTATATCATAACAAGTAGTTCTGAAGCGTCTTGTAATGAAAAAATACGTTGAGTTTGAAACATAGATATTAGAAAGAAAGAAAGAAAGAAAAAGAGTTTATTAGCACACCCATGCGAAAATATTCTAAGTCTATGAGCACAACAAAAAAAAAGCAAAAGCAAAGAAAACACATAAAATAAAACGATTTATTTCACACATAAATTCGAGGTGCAGGCTGGTTCGAACTCAGACCCTCGTGCATGGAACACAAGCGTTCAACCGCTGGGTTTTGACTGCTATAAATATTGTTATAAGGATTCGCAAATAATTGTACCCTACCCTTGCGCACGCGACTGTACCGGGATCGATAAGGCACGGACGATAATTCGTTTTCCCTCTATACTTACCTCGTCTGATACCAACTCGTTTTAAAAAAAGTCAAGTCTAAGCGTTTGTTTTAATTCAATATATTAATAATAATATTGAATCAAAAATCAAAATAATGAATTAATCGAACCATATTATAATGCATTCTAATGTGGAGCTAAGATAAATAAATATGAATACTATTGTACCTAAGTACCAAACCAGTTAGTCTAGATTCTAAGCCCGAACATATAACCTAGACAAGAATGTACACAGATTATGAATCTATTTTAATCAAATAAAAATAATCGTAAACCAAGTATCAAGATGATTCTGCCAAGAACAATAGCAGCTGTATACTCTTCACACCTGCACATCTGAGAGGGCATCATAAAGTTCTCGAGTGTGTGTGTAGTCCACCAACCCGCACTAGATCAGCGTGGTCGATGAAGACCTAACCCTTCTCATTAGAGAAGAGGCCTGTGCTCAGGAGTGGAACAGTGAATGACTGGATTTAAAGATTAACGATCCTAAAGCTAGTAACCATACATTTTTTTTTTAACTACTGAACATGCCTGTCATCTGCCGCCTAAAGTAAAATGACCTTTGTTTTTGACGCATTTCTCTCGTAGGCAGAGCCTTCTCTTCTTAAACGGTCAAGCGGCGAGACCAGAGGGCCATGGTCTAGCCAGGCACGAATTGATTTTTAAGCTACACGGCTAAGGGCGCCTCATAGTGAGAATCGGACCTCGGCTTAGGACGTTCCTGGGGGTACAACAAGAGGGGGACTTGCTGGATCTGGTTATAAATGCTATTATAGAGTTCAGGGCTAATTCACCTAATTTTATGACACGCCGATCATATTGCAGTGACGCTCGAACTTGACGCGAGCGTATCTCACTGAAGCTAAGAGAATACCCAATGTTTTGTTTTGATCAAAATTTTACTGCAACAGCACGACAACTGCACTTCTTTAGTTACTTGAATTAGCCTACTGATTACGAGTATGAGTCAAATGCATTGACAAATTTGATACCTTTTATAGACTGAAATACCTGATTCTAAGTACCTATCTCGTAACATGAAGTGGAAAATTCCTACTTAAACTTAGTCCTAATTACAGCCAATAACCTACCGACCAATCATGCGTCTAATCATTTTCTCGGAATAAGCCGGCCACATACTTCAAGACAACTAGCCAAATTGGGATGTCGCCGACATGTCACTTGCGTAACACGCACTAATTGTGCGCTTTCACCTGCGAATCTGCGCTTGCGCCAGTCGCGTCATTTTTTGTCGAGGTCGGGGAATCATCTGATGCAACGATCGCGTGCGAACGCCTGCGAATCGCATGTGCGACAAAGTTACGACAGTGTGAACCGGTCCTTGTGATGTAATTTTGATGTTTTTTATTGTTATCGTGGTGATGAATGAACGATTTTGTATGGTTATCTGTAACTTGGCGTGCAAACGTAAAGTGTTGTAGATACAAAGTTCAACCTTTCTACTCACTCATCATTATGAACAACTTTTACTATGGAACCAAATTTGAAATCGCGAAAAAAGAAAAATGCTGTTTCATACATTAAGGGCCATTTTCACCGACAAAGTAACAAATGTTTAAAATGTAATCAGCCGATTAGCCATACAAAAATTTATGTTTAAACGGCTGATTCTGCTCTAATCGTCTGTTATGTTGTCGATGAATTTGGGCCTTAGTCGAGTAATATTTAATTATTTGTATGGTACAGCTGAAGAAAGAAAGGGAGGCAAAAAACAAGATGGGAAGATGATATTAGGAAGGTAGCTGGAACAACATGGCAAAGAGAAGCCACAAATAGAGATGGATGGAAAAGCCTAGGGGAGGCCTATGCCAAACGGCAAACTGATAGTAATGTTACCGATGTCGAAGATTAGAATGATTAAGTTAAACATAAATCTAATTTATATTATTAATTGTATGTTATTATTAACTAGCTGTGCCCGCGACTTCGTTCACGTGCTGTAGGGGTACTCGAATTATGTTTTGAAAATACATGTTACTAATAATATAAAATTTTGTCAATTAGTATTAAATACAAAAAATAAAAACACGGGGACCGGATTTGAACCTGATATTTGTCGGCTTCTATTCTACTATTTATCGCTCCACTTAGCTAGTTACGATGGGTGTCGAAATAAACATATCTAATGTTGAAAAACTATCTAGTTTCCTTCATATGTATAGTAATTTGCCGTGATGGTTTTTTACCGAAAATGTTAAATAAACTCGTTTAAATCACAAATTTCTTAACTATCGACCTTAGTACCCACGGATACATATCGAGCTATAACGTTAATTTAGCTATAAATTTTCAGTATAATAAGCTGACCCGAATAAGGGAAGCCTATACAATACGTGGTCAGCTTTTACTGGAATTGTATAGCTTGATAGTAGCCGTGTGTATACAAAAAAAAATGTTACACTGTTCAGTTCCTGTGAACGTAGCGTAGCGTGATGATACAAATTTATGTTAAAAAGTCGACCCCTTAGTAGCGCTACTGTGAAAGTCCTATCGAAATTGTTAAATTCTTACGTTTCATCACCATCATACATTATACACAAAATATTATGTTACATTGCTCGACTCCTATGAGTGATAGTGCGATGAAATATGTTTACTATAAGTCCTCGATCCCTAATAAATTATACTACAGTGAAAGTCGCATCAAAGTAGGTCCAATACAACATTATTTTGTATAACCAATCAATCGTGACCTCTGCTTTGTATGGGACTGCTTACAATAGAGCGATCAAGCTGTATCTACGGATCTAGTCAACTGTTGCAAATGAAAGTTGTTAAGTTAGACTATTATCTATATGATTACTGTAAAGTTTCATTGAAATATTTTTCGGTGTTTTCCTGAGATGGGGTAACTTCTTTTTTTTTTTGTTGGCTCTCAGACTTTCATCCCATAAATACAAAGTAGGTGATCTAGCGATACCTTTATTTTGCCTACACTCTACTAACGACTAACAACGACAACGACGTAGTCGGTGAGAATTCGGTGACCGTTACTGCCCCTCGTAATGATTTTATCGCCTTGAATCTAACAATAGTAGCTAAACATCCAAATTATAAACTTTACATTTTCGTAAGCACATAAACCCAATTAAAAGAACAAATATTTCGATCCCAACGCTATCTAGGGAGACTGAAGACAAATTTAAAGAAACACAATAATATTTTATAATTTAATATGAAATGAAAATGAAAAAATGGAAGAATGAAATGTGCTGAAAATAATATAGAAATAGGTAATAATTATATTATTCTTTTCACTGAGAAATTGGTAGCCGACAGATTATTCTAGTCATCCTCAAGTCAATGAATTTTCAGCTGCCGTGCATCAGGCAAAAGGCTATGTTGTAAAAAGAATGTTCTATAAACTTAATTTGCTGTTCTCCAGAATGCAAACGATGTTAGCCCTTATCAATTTGCAATGGTAGCAGTAAACAGCAAGCACACGTTGTTATAATACTGCCAATAAGGCTTTGAAATTCCTAATTACCTATTCGATTCCAAAAAGCCCATCCTACAGGATTCCGACAACTTCTATTGATAAAAAAAAATCTACCCAATCCTAATAAAATCTTAATAATTATCTTATCTCAATATTTACTGGAAATAAAAAATCTCGGTCTTGGTTAAAAAGTCTATTAACGCCATCTAGTTTCAGAAAAATGTAATAAAAAAATAATGAAATCACAGTTACGTGGAAATATCTGGTAGCGCATTTAAAAAAGTAATTATCTCGTGAGTAAGGTATTATGTCGTATGCTATCATCACGCTTCACCTTTTGGAGCATAGCAGTCAGTGAAATACGTACCTTAAAGTAAGATGCCGAAGAAAGAACGTTTATCAGTAAAAAAAAAATACTGGGCATTACTAAATATACCATTTTACTAATTTAAGAACTGGATCAAGTGAAGAGTTAAAATGAAAACAGGAACTGTGAAACTAAAACGAAGATTAATTTTGCTTAGCCCCCTAGACGAATAGGGTGATGATTATTATTACATATTTTGACCGGACCTATGAATTATAATAATACAATATTTCATTAAGATTTGGCTCTTAATAATGAAGTGGTAGCTCATAATAGTACACAGGCATAATGCACTTTAGCTCACCCCCCATAGATAATAGCGTGATAATTTATAGCCTATATGTTGACCAGCCCTTTGACAGATATTACTGCAAAATTTCATGAAAGTCTGTTCAGCGGTTTGGCCGTGAAGCTCGGACAGACAAACAGACAAACAGACAAACAGACAAACAGACAAACAGACAAACAGACAAACAGACAAACAGACAAAAATTCTAAAAACTATATTTTTGGCATCAGAGTCGATTATAGATCAGGTGGTGGTTTTTTTTTTTTTTTTTAATTCAATGTACAGTTTTCGCTTCGTTACGATTTTATTATAAGTATAGATGATTAAAAGTGCATGAAATCCTATCATAATAAAATAAGATCGAAATATAATTACTAAAAGTGCATGAAATTTGTTGTATTAAAATAAATATGAGAGGTATTATAATATAATATATTGAAAATTATATATAATACAAGAGAGTATAGAAACACAGAAAATAACTGTAATGAAAGTATGTAATATTATCAGGAATAAAGGCTATTTTGATTTTGATTTGTATGGTTCAGCTGATTTCAGGTTTGTTCCCATAGTAAGTTTCATAATGATGAGTACAGAAACCCCTTAAAGGGATCGGAACTAGAAAGGTAGGACCTTGTATGCAATTATACACTGACACAGTTCGGTTATTTTACTTTGTTAATAAAAATCATTTTAGAATATAATATTGTACCTACTACCGAATGTAGGGCATATGCATAATAAAAATACAATGTAGCATGCATTCTCAGTGACAACACATATTTACATACATATACTTACGTAGGTACCAACCGGTCCAACCTTAGGACCGGTATCTCTACTCATGCAGAGACAATTATTATTTATTTAGTGACAGAGGTCAGGTGGCAATCGCTCCGTATAAAATAGGAACCGATATTCAGTTACAATAACTACAGAGTCCCTATTAGTATAATGTAAGTTTCTTTTTACCCGACTACGGAGAGGGTTATATGTTTGACCGGTATGTATGTTCATCTGTTCCCTCATAACTTCTGAACTACTTATCATAATTCGACAAATGAGGTATCGTTGGAAGCGTCTTAATTATCCGCTGGTTATAGGCTAAGTGACGTCACATGAAATTTAATATGGCGGCCTTTATTAATAAATACATACATAATGTATGACAACAAAGTCCGAAGAGATACATTCATACATTACAAAGACAATTTAGTAGTGTTCTATTACCAGTATTTTAAATGCTAGCAGGGATTGAGCACGTCTTATTGAAAGTGGCAGCTTAGGGCCCGTCCACACGCGATACTTTTAGCATCGGCGACCAGCGACCAGCGATTTTGCGATAACATCGATGCTGCATCGCGTTTTGACGACTCGCTGTATCGAGCTTCCGAGTCGCTAGTCGCCGATGCTAAAAGTATCGAGTGTGTATGAGTCGGTCGGTTTTTTAAACTCCGAAATTTCGAAATACAGTAAAAAAAAATATTTTTAATATATGAAATATTTGGGACTAAAATCGATTGAAGCGTTCTTTAAATGTCGCCCATTGAACTCATCAGTCTGTGTCCGTAGTGTTATTTTGATCACCTGTGCAATTTCACGAAAAGCAACTGTCCCTATAATTATGTTCGCTGCAGAAGTTGACTCAGGGATGCCCTGTGTCCACATGTTTTAATTACGTGCTCCTGTATGTATTGTGTTGTGCATATTCAAGTGCAGATTTGTGGAGAATGGACCAAAATTACTCATTCTGTCTGCATATTTAGCACCAAGTATGTGCAAGGATTTTGGAGTGAAAATTACATCTTGTCTGCTGATTGCACTGTACTGAAATCATACGTACACAAGTACTGAATCCATGGTATCAGTTCAACCTGTATATTTTGACAGTGTTATTAAGCGTTCATTGTGACGTTACAGATAATTTCAATTCGGTTCACAAAGCTTTTCAGATATTTACCTGAATTAATTCACTTCCCCTTCTATCATGGAGCCGTGTTTTATTCATAAATTTGATTGTTTTTCTGATCTGTCTGTGTAAATTAAAGGAAAGGAGAAGATTGTGAATATTAATTATAATATTATTTTCTTAGGGTGTAAGTGAAAAGCGGTAAACTAAACTTTAAACTTAGCCTGTGTTTACGATAGCGGATATAATATCGACAGCTAATAAGCCATTATTTTAATCTTTGATGTATTCCACAACTAAGTATTAGAGTATCGCTTAAATCATGTATAATTTTAGGAACTACCTATCTAACCAAATACTAAACCAATGGTCATTTCACGCTACCGAAAACGTGTGAGTAGCCAACGATACACGTTCATTCAAATTTCGACCTTATTTCAAACGTGTGAGACTACAGAACAATGTGTGTACAAGGGCTTTTATTAATACGGCATTTGTGATCAATGCCTATGTGGACAGCAACTGAAACGCAATTACAATGTCTGATTGGGATTCCTATTTTACGTGACAAGCATAATTCCAGAAGTTTCACTTAAATCTGTTTACTACTTAACTGTTCACACTCTGTGACGATGTCATGTATTATCACCTCATTTACCCTTTATTCCTGGCAATCATCTTCTATCTGGCCACTTTACCTTCCAAATTTAAATTCAAAATTAAAACATTGCGCCTCACATTTTCATTTTCTTCGTATAATCTGTGCATTCGACTCGAGACTTTACCTGCAGATAAGACACAGCTGTGATCTGTTATTTTCTTTATAAATTTTTACAAGTTCCTTTTATTCTGCTATATTAATCATGTTATAAGAAAGTTATCTTGTTTACTAAACTATTTCTATATTATTATATAATAATATTGTGTGTGAAACAAAACGAAATGTAATACTACAAAAACGCAACAAATATATTACTGGTTCTCCTGCGAGTCCTATTTATTCCTGTTCCACTGTTCCGTGAGTCCTCCCTCCCAACGACTGAGTGAGGCCGAGGCTCCTAGAGGGAGGATTCCTGGACAACACAAGCGTATACACTATCGTTAGCGCTAGCGCCAATACTCCTTAATGTCACATTTTATTTGGGAATCCGGGAATACCCCGGAATTTCGAATCTGATCCCGTGTCCAGTTATTGTCCCGGATATTCGATTTTCTCGACAAACTTACGGCAAATCGGCCTTTCTTGTTTGTTTCTTTTTTATCTAGTTGGTAAACCAGTTTTTACCTAAAATATAATATGTTTTTACAAAAATTACCATTTTTATTTTCCCTTTAAAAATATACCTAATTATTTCGATTTATCTCAAATAACGAGTTAACTTAATTCAATAAACAAAAGTTGCGTAACCCAAGGAAGATCGACCTCTGTAATTGCAGAGGCAGATGAAGCTGATAATTCGTTCAGTAGTTATCTATTCACATATGTCGCACAATAGATATCCGCAAATCATTTAGCTGTGCTTCCGTATAGCACTGATGGCGAAGACACAGATGGGGTCGTTTTAACACCATTCATAACACACTCGGCAAATAACGGTTAACACATAACCTAAGGCATACCATAAGACGTAACATAACACAAGTTATTGCTCATACATTACATAAATATGTAAAATTAATTTGTTCTGACCTGTAATACTGTTAGTAACCTGTTATATCATTTGTTGCAGGGTTTATTGGAGTCACGACCTGAATATGTTATCCAGGCACCATTGGACGGGTTTCATCGGTAAGTCCACTTTAATATCTATTAATATCTGTAGGAATTCCGTTAGATATTGCGTTTTAGTGTGTAGAAGTTAAATTGAACGCGTTAGAAACTTAAAGTGTGATCTTGGATAGTTCAAAGACACTTTCAGGCAATTCCACTATTGCCGCTGTAAAGTTATTACTTTCAAGCGGCAATAGTGGAATTGCCT
Source organism: Allophyes oxyacanthae (assembly GCA_932294325.1). Classification (NCBI taxonomy): domain Eukaryota; kingdom Metazoa; phylum Arthropoda; class Insecta; order Lepidoptera; family Noctuidae; genus Allophyes; species Allophyes oxyacanthae. The sequence continues at coordinate 15,459,717 of OW028611.1, forward strand.
CATTTGTCTTTAAGTGGTCACAAGCGCGACTACTGTACTGTCTTGGGGGTATGCCAAGGACGGGGACATTTTTTCTTTAGTTTATTCTCAGTAGCATCCCGGTGTACGGAATTGTGACCTGTATAACTCCAAGTACACGTGACACCATGTTATGGTATAATATCCGACAGAATTACGCTAGATATTGGATCTTTATATATTCTATTCTAAATAATATAAAAAAGGGAAATTTAAAATTTTAAAAAATTTAAATTGATGAATCAGATCTTTGTAAAAATACTTCAGCGGCAATACCTACCGAGAAGTAGTGAGTTCTAATTGCCACTACTGCACTATTAATAATTATGAAACCACTTTCTAGAGGAACCATACATAATATTAGTATTAATACTTTAAACAACTCAAAAATAAGCACAATTAAAAAAAGCAGAGCTTTTTGAAAATGGTATTTATTAAATATTTATTGCCGCAAGTTGGTTAAGATCACACTTTCATATTAAATTAACAGTGAACCTAATACAACTTAATTAATATAAAATTCACAATCAATTTCCCTTCGTATTGTTATAAAAACAAATTTATGAGCCTTCCACAAAGTAATCCGACTTGATACTTTTTGTTATTTTCTTTCAGTCATTTATAAACAAAACTTCCTAATTACTTTTGCATTGTTATTGATTTAAAATGTAAACAAAATAATACTTTGAAATTGAAACAAAGTTTTAATAGAATTACTTGCAGATACTTACTCACAATTTATACTTAATGACTTTATGCAACGGACATTTTAGTTAGGAAACTATTCTATTGTTCATGGAATTAAATTAGGATATGCATGTGAAAAATCGATGTTTATCTTTCGGTTTATCTATTATTAAACCATTGTTAAATATGGCCGGTCGCTTTGCCAAAGTTGAGAGAAATGAGCTAGTTTAATCGTGATTATTGTATAAAAAGGAAAAGTGTTTCTGAAATCTGAATGTAGTTATAACAATAGATTTTATCTATTCATTACTCAAACCATTACATAAATTCATTGTGTCTTCTTATAAACAGCCTGTTAAATATTTTGACTTCTGGTGTGATTAGTTAACGCACCTTATCGTTGGGGATAGTCCAATACCGCGTAACTAGCTTTTTTAAATACCGCGTAAGTGACGAAATTAACCAAATTGAGATTTCGCGCCCGTGCACTGCTGACGCTAATCCCCTCGAGTGTCAAGTGGCGAGAGTCAGCAAGCGTGCCGCGTCACCTTGCATTCTCGATAATTCAATAATACATAAATATACCGATCCGGCTCGTTTTTGGCTTAAAATAATCTTAAAAGTTGGAGCTTCAATTTATTTAAAAAAAAAATTGTAAGAAAATAAATAAAAAGTAAAGTAAGCCGGAAGTAATGCGAATTTTTTGCACGATCGACTGGTCCTTTCCATTTTCGGCTCCCGGGGGGCCGACTTCGGGATGGTTAGAAAGGGTTGAACCTCTCTCCTGAAAAAAATGTATTTGACAATGCTACTTACGCGGTAATGAACAATCCCCGACGTTATTCCATTTCTTTTTCGCCACACATATTACACAGATTAATTCCATAAACATGATAAAATGTTACCACACCAAAATAACCACCAATTTGCCTGTAAGTAATATTTCACTCTGTAAATCAGATTTGCATAAAAATGTGTTGAAAGTAATCCGATTATATGATTTGTTTCCTGCTCCAAGTGCTGGTATAGATAGATATATCATCGTATACAGGGTGCCGCATGCCGTAGATGTAATCACTTTAAATGAAACCACTTATGGTATAATGTTCTAAAGCCGTACTAAAAAAATCTGCGATTTTTACGCAAGTTCTTTTTGTAATAAACACTCTGCTATCATTTGTCTAGGTGAAGGCATCGAAGAAGAAATTTATGTCACCTTTATCTGTTGTACAAAAAAAGTGTAAATAAATTTTTTTTTGGTTAGAATACGTTGAAGGCTTTTCACGGATCATGATAATATATGTGTAAAATTATTAAATTTTAAATTAGTTCCTGTGGCTAAACTACCGATTGGATTTGATTGTTTTATTGTGTATCACAGAACGTGATACCTAAATACGCGGTTATATTATAATGTTATAAAATCTGCGACACCCTGTATACTGCGATTTCTTCGCCATCTTTTATGTTTTCTTTCGTTCAACGACCTCGACAATATGTGGAAGAAAAACAATAATAGTCAGTGGTAGAAAATAAAAAGTTTCGACGTTAAGAAGACATCAGACATTTTATTGGCGAAGAAAATTAATTTTCTGATAGCTCGGAGTTTAGCAAACAGGGCAAATTGCCATTAAAGTTAGATTACATTAACTCCTGAAAATTGCGGTGCGGTCCGCCTCTGAAAATTATTATCCGTAGAATAGCTGTACATTTCAGGATATTTTTAACCCCCGATAAAAAAGATGGGTGTTATAAGTTTAACGTGTGTTTCTGTGTATCTGCCTGTGGTATCGTAGCTCCCAAACGGATGAATCGATTTTCGTTTAGTTTTTTTGTTTGTAGAGAAGTTAAGCAATGTTAGGTACAAAGATACAAAGGAGACACGATTTTGATTTGCGCAGAGCTTTCTTTTATCTGTAGGTTAATTCACGTATCAGAAGTGCAGTTGCTGCACAGTTGCATTAAAATTTTGATCAAAACAACACATTTGGTATTCTCTTAGCTTCAGTGAGATACGCTCGCGTCAAGTTCGAGCGTCACTGCAATATGATCGGCGTGTCATATAATTACGTGAATTAGCCCTTCTTCATTGCTATCACCGGTATTGCATTTCCTATAATGTTTTCTACACATGTAATCTGTAGTCATACGTCTTTTTTTTTCGTAGTCTCTTTTGTGTCCCACTGCAGGGCAAAGGCCGGCCCCTTTTCCTTCCAAACCGCTCTATTTTGAGCCACCTCTTGCCATGTCTGCTCTGGATACACGCCCAGATCGTCGTGCCACCTACGCCTTGGTCGATCTTTGTTGAGACACGTTTTCACGAAATACCTAGTTCCAAAACTGAGAAAATGACTCTTTCGTGAAGGAAAATTTCAAAACACCCAGCTGGATTAAGCTAAGTTATGTGTTTGCAATGCAACCTATTAGATAAATGCGTAATCATAGTGAATTTTTATCCAACGCAATAAATAACATCGTACATAACTTTTGAGCAATCCCGATGCTATCATTATTTGCCGTCGTATATTTTAACGATCAATAAAAACAAATATCTCGTTATTACTATCGTAAACTATCATTATAAGTTTCCAATAGCTATCATTAAACTAAAAAATATTTTGTTGCAATTTACCTAACAACCATTCGTTAAAAGTTTATACCATAAGCTTTTATTAATCACAAATCACAATCGATTTCAATTTCGTCAATAATGTTTATTGTAACTCGAATTATAAATACATGTATAATAATATGTATAAGATTATTTATTTATAATTCGAATAGTAACAGTCATTATCACATTTCTTAATAGTTGCTGCTCAGAGGTTTTATGATGGTCGATAATATGTAGGTATATGTATAATAGAATAAAATAGATCTTTATGTCATGTAAACCAAATACAGGCACTTATGAAATTTCGAGACTCTAGGTCCAAATAGTAAGGTCCTATGGAGAAGAACCGGCTAGAAACTCCACGGAAACTCTTTTAAAATAATAGATTACAATCTTGATTAGTAGGTACAAAGTTGTGGTAAATGCTGCGAGAATATTGTAATTGTAGCAATGCTTTTGGCCAAGATGCAGAAATCTATAATCTCCTCATTAGTCATAGGACAAAATTATGTATAGCTGCAAGCTAAGAGGCATTGGAGACTATTCTCCGGTCCCCATTGTTTACAAACACCTCAACCTTCATATTCCCAACCCTTGCTGGTACCAACCCACGCTGTGTCAGTAGTCTTGAACACGTACCAAAATATTTGCAGTCAGAACCAAACACAGCCAGCCGTCTCTTGTTGCCCCTCAGCGACGCCCTAAGCCGAGGCCCGTGTCCCACTATGGGACGCTCTTAGATGCACTGCCCTAAGGCTAGACGCCCATCAGGCCTCGCTATAGTTCGGCTAATTCACGTAATTTTGTGACGCGCCAATAATATGCAGTGACGCTCGAACTTGACGCGAGTGACGAGAGAGACAAGAAGCTAAGAGAATACCAAATGTGTTGTTTTGATCAAAATTTCACTGCAACTGCACTTCTTTAGTTACGTGAATTAGCAAGTGTCGAAAAAAAAACAAACCTCCACACATTTTAAATGTAAATACCTACGTAATTACCAATAGAAATTATGAAATCTAGAATACAAAGGTAATGCTTAATGCTCAAGAGAATATCATTCAGCAAAAGAAAAAATCTTACTCTAATATGTTTGATACCGAAATTTTACGACTCAGCTGCATCGTCCATCACTCGGGGTGTTATTAAGCCCAGGGTTCATTTGGTGAGAAACTAATCAAGTTAATAGATGGAAAAAATATGTTAGCTCTGTCCGCAGTTTTAATCTGTAAATAGATCTATCTAGACGTGCAGCGAACGCATAATAAATTGATCTGATAAGGTCAATGCTCTTTCATTCTTCGAAATCAAATATTTTGTCTTTGCTACTTTTGTTCGCAGAGTATTTTTTTTATTTAGACTAGCTGTGACCGCGTCTTCATCCCTGTAGATAAATAACTGTTTTTATGCCCCCTATTATGCAACAGTTTCTTAAACTACCATTGCAAGATACAGGCCTTTTATCACTTGCCGAGTAGGCACAGATATCTTGAGCTTAATGCCTCCAGCTCTCGAATTTATCTATTTAGTGTATTATAAAGTATTGATTCATTTATCTAAAACAATCAATATTTAAGATTTATTTAGCAAAAGATTTGTTTTCTGTGATTAATTAACGTCTAAATAATATTGGTTAGTTAAAAAACAATCATAGGCTTCTTTGTTAATTAATTTCAAAATGAAGAAAAGTTTATCATCAGCTTTTGACGCTTACTGTACATAATACAAAATGTATTCAGAAATCCTTTGACCCCAAACTTTGTAGACTCGTTTACTGTAAGCTTAACTACATAATTACTTTTTGTTACTAAATACTTTCGTTGCATGCAAAATATTAATTACACACAGATTTTAACTATAATGATAATATTGTTAAATAACGCCACATTTTCTACTATAAAAAGAAGAAAAAACACTGGCAAGAAGTGTAGAAGATGCTATGAATATCAATATGGGAGACGGTCTACAAAAATTGCTACAACTGGCCCTGAATAAACAATACAAACAAACATAAAATATGTGAATATTTAAACCATACAAGTACCTAATTCAATTCTCAAAAACAGCCATAAACTTAATACATAAAGAGCTAACAACTATTAATAATAATGATAAGACGTAGTCAAAGAATAGGCAATTCAACTAAACACTAATTAACTAAATTAATAATAAACACTTGTCATAAGACAAACCCTTTCGACAATGCAACCGCGTAGGCGCATGTAAGCATTGCCAAACAAGAATGGGCAATCTTGTAATCGTCGGATCCTACAGAAGCTAACTATTGTTGGTACAACAATAGTGCTGTGGGTGTCAAGTGGTATCCGGTCAACCAGTGATAGCGAAGCGAGGCGATTATATTTATCTTCACTTACACAAACACAACTTACCTATGGAGCTCAAACTTGGTCTTTGAAGAACCTCCAAAAGTCCAAACTCAAGGGTTGTCAACGTGCGATGGAGCGCAGTAGGTATTTTAGGTGTAAAATTAACAGACCAAAACACCATATTGCTCTCCAAAACACGAATCATTCTCATAAATCAGAAACCCGCAAAACTCACGTGGGATTGGGTTGGCCACGTCTGCCGTATGCTTGATAAGCTGTGGGCCAAAATTGCTAATATGTGGAGCCCTGACATAAGCTAGACGGCGTCGCGGCAGACAACGAAGGAGATGGAGAGACGAGCTGGATAGAATTAATAAGGAATGGTCCACACTGGCTGTGGACCGGAAGACCTGGAAGTCACGGGGGGAGCTCAGCAGTGGGATGATATAGACTGACAGTAACAGTAAGTAACACAGATACAACCGTGATCCAATATATGTTCAGGATTACGTTTACTTAGAACTGCGTGGTCATGTCATGACATTAATTTATTACGTCAAAATTTTACAATACAAATGTTACATTATCATTTATCATAAGAACAAGTGTAATGTCCAATTGTCTATTTAAATCAAGTCGCTATTGCTCTGAGGGTGAAACCAAACCGATCTAAGGTAATTGGCGAATCAATGTCATATTTGCCAAAATACTTGTAATGTTCCACAAACAATAGTCTTTCCGCAGCATTGCATCGCTCCATCGCTCTCAGTGTTTGCAGTACCTTCCATGTCTTGCATTCTCACGACCTTCAGAGAGTGAATGCTTAATTAATTTATCTATTTATAAATCGTATGTGAATTGTGTATGTTGCACCTACAGTATGTAGACTACAGCTTACAAGTCCTGGTGACATGTATCAATCAGTCATGTCACGTTGAAGTCAAGATAGAAAAACCATAGACTTATTATCTCATAATATCTAGGGGAGCCCTACTTATTATTTCTATGAGAAAAACTGATAATAATTTGTTCGATGTTTAAATATTTATATATATAACTTTTTAAGGACTAGATGAAAGAAAGAAAGAAAGAATTGCGTTTATTGGCACTATTTAAATTAAAACACATAACATTTAATAGAAAAAAGTAATTATAATTGCAGATGAGTTGTTTTGTTACTAGCAGTCCGGCCCAGCTTCGCACGGGTGGTCATTTATTTAATTTTAGAGGTAATTTTTTTACACCATGGCTTACATTATTGGAAATTTTGTAGGGAAACCTATTTAAAATAAATATAGCCTCTGTTTCTCAGTGATAATATAGCATTCTAATTGTGAAAGAATTTCTAAAATCGGTGTTATACTTTTGGTTTTTTTTTACAAACAAGAATATAAATCTTTGCAGCGTCAATGAAAGGCGGGAGTTAGCGATAGACTGTTTATTAGAAACTCATTAGAATCTACCCGCCACCATACAAATATTAATACCTGTCATTACATACTTATCGTAACATTTCTCCCTTCTAAACTAAGGGCTATATCTAATTATCTGTCGTATAATATAGGTACCTATAATTTTCACTTATTCAACGGAGCTGTCACTTGTTGCGCCCGATTATATGCACGCAGTGCCCGGGCAGACGCGCCCGATGGTGGTGGTGACGTCACCGGCATAGAAGCTGCTTCAGTACCCGTGATCTGCAACTTCTCACCACAACCGTCGGACGCATCCTCAAACGTGTCCTCAGCCTCCTCACGGACCAATGGATCTTCGCGTTCCGAGTTTACTTTATTACTCACAGAAACTATACTGGTTCGTGATAACGAATGACGATTCTTATTATGCACGGGCATAATCTGATCAACGTGCCGACGCCATTCGAGTCCGCGTCCAACGTCAACTTTGTACGAGACAGGTCCAGTCTTTTTGACAATCTTGCCAGACAGCCACTTGTTCCCCCTGGAGGTATAGTCGCGAGTCAACACCGCATCACCCGGCGCCAGCGCACACGGCTGTCTGCCACCTGCGGCGTTGACCTGTCGCTCCTGCGCGATGCGCACGGCGGCCGCCACATCTGGCCGTAGCGCGTCTAGACGCCCGCGGAGCCGCCGCCCCTGCAGCGCCACAGCTGGGGACACCCCTGTGGTTGCATGTTCGCAGTTGCGATATTGGAATAGAAACTTACTGAGGGCCGTCGCGACGTCCTCACCCTCGTACAAAGCTCTTTTTATTGCCTTTTTAACTGTTTTAACCGCGTTTTCCGCGGCGCCATTTCCCTGTGGTCTGTAAGGAGCTGAGGTCACGTGCTTTATATAATTTTTTTTACAAAATATTTTAAACTCCTGAGAGAAAAATGGTGGGCCGTTGTCGGTGACGAGCTGTGACGGTAACCCGAACCGAGCAAAAATACTTCTCATTGCTTTGATAGTCGATGCTGCATCTGTACTTCGCATAGCAATGGCCTCAATCCATTTCGAGTTAGCATCTACCATAATTAAATACCGCGTCCCCGCACAATCCGCGAAATCTGCATGTATGCGCTGCCACGGATGCAGCGGAAACTCCCATGGGTGCAGTGGCGCATGTGGTGGTGCGTCACGCACCGCCCCGCATGCCGTGCACGCGCGACACAACTCTTCTATATCCCGATCTAAACTAGGCCAATACACATAATTTCGTGACAAATTCTTCATTTTATTTATTCCTAAATGACCGTCATGAATTTCGTCTAATACGTGTTTATGTAATGTATTCGGTATGACTATCCTATATTTATAAATGAGACAACCTAATTCTACCACTAAATCCTGTTTCCTAGCAGAAAACGGTTTCACTGCATCACTCACTGTCAACGGCCAACCAAAGGTAACGTAGCCCTTTATCTTGCACAATAGTGAATCTTTTTCTGTCTCCCTAGCAATATCTTTAAAACTGATAGGAAACGACTCCTCTATCAAATGTATATAACTAACTGCGTCCACTGAGCATGTCTCCTGAGGGAGCGGTAACCTCGACAAAGCATCGGCCGGCCCATTATCCGCCGAACGAACGAATTCTACAGCGAAATCGTATGCAGCCAAACGCGCCGCCCACCGCTGTAGCCGGCTGGCAGCGGTCTGTGGGATGCCACCCTTGGCACCAAATATGTGAGTCAAAGGCTGGTGGTCCGTACGCAAAATGAAGCTTCTACCAAACAAATATTGGTGATGTTTTGTTACGCCGAACAAAATCGCAAGGGCCTCCTTATCAAGTTGACTGTAATTACGTTCAGCCGCGCTGAGCGTGCGAGATACACAACTAACCGGGCGCTCGCTGCCATCCGGATAACGGTGGGCCAGCACTGCGCCGAGCCCATACGCACTGCTATCAACCGCCAGTACGAGTGGCCGCCCCTCCTCGTAATGCGCTAATACCCGCTCGCTCAGGAGAACATTCTTAGCTTCCTTAAACGCCTGTTCACAACTAGGATCCCATTTCCAGCGAATTTCCTTTTTTAATAAATTATGTAAAGGATGTAATAAAGTGCTCAAATTACTAATAAACTTGCCATAATAATTTAACATACCCAAAAAACTTTTGAGTTGAGTAGTATTATCGGGCCTGGGTGCACTGGAAATTGCATCCAGTTTGGTGGGGTCGGGTCTCAAGCCCTTCCTGTCAATCACAAAACCTAAGTATTTTACACTGTTTTGCAAAAAACTACATTTACATCTTAACTGTCAGACCCATATCGCGCAACCGTTCAAGTACCGCTTTTAAATTACTGATATGTTCCTTATCATTAACCCCCGTTGTGCATATATCATCTAAAAATACAACACAACCCGGAATTCCACGTAGCGTTTCTTCCATTATTTTTTGGAATTTCTCGGGTATGCACGAAAGGCCGTACGGCGTACGACGATAGGCATACGTACCTAGGTGAGTAGTAATCGCTGTATACGGTTGGGAGTCCTTCGTCAAAATACATTGTTCGTATGCATGAGTGAGATCAATTTTAGTAAATTTTTCTCCTCCACTCATGTTCGCGAACAATTCATCAATGCGAGGCAGGGGATAGTAATCACGTTTAAGTTTAGGATTTATTGTGATCTTATAATCCCCACAGATCCGTATCTCACCATTTTTTTTTACAACCGGCACAATGGGGGTTCCGTAGTCAGAATAATCGACGCGGTAAATGGAGCCGTCGGCCTCAAGGCGCGCCAGCTCGCGCTCGACTCGTGCTCGCAGCGCAAGCGGTACAGGCCGCGCGCGCACGTACACCGCCTCCTCATCAGTTACTTGTAATCGAATCGCTCGCTTACACGTTCCTAGTTTATCCGTAAACACTTCTGGGAATTCAGCACATAACCGGTTCACGAATCCATCGTTAGATATTTTATGGAGATTTATTTGAGAAACTTTAAGGGCACGCAACCAATCTCTTCCCAGTAAAGGACAAGCTCCATTTTTAATTACGTAAAGTGGCAAGCATTTCACCTCCACATCTCGCAGTCTAACTTGAACTTCTATATAACCAAGAGATTCGATGCGTGAACAACATAACAACGAAACATCAAATTATCGGTCTTAATAATCTTATTCGAAAATTTGTGGTTATACATGTCTTCGCTAATGGCCGAAATACGACTACCTGTATCTATCTCACACTTGATCTCAAAGCTATCTATTATCACGTTAATGAAATACGGTTTATTGTCCTTACCTCCAACCTCAATCTTAAACATATTGTCTGAATCGTCCTCTCCACTGATATAATTCTGCCGACTGTCCGTTCGAATTCCACTATTTTTCACTGATTTGCACATCACTCTCAAATGCCCTCTTTGTTTACACTCGTCACAATTATAATGAATGAAACGACACTTATCCGCGCGATGCGCCTTACCGCAACGCCAACATGCTTGCGCAGGCGCCGAGCCGCTCAGCGGCGCGCGGTCCACGCCGACCGCCCCGCGCCCACCTCGGCCCCGCCCGCGCCCTCCGCGCGTGTAATGCAGGCCTTCGCCCGCCTCGCCGCCGGCACTTGAGGTCGCAGGCGGCACCGTGATGCCGCTCACCTCCGCGTGCTTCTCTGCAGCCTCCAGAGCTAATGCTAACTCCACAGCCTCCTTGTACACTATTTTTCTTTCCGCAAATATTCTAGAACGCATGGCGTCGTTAGCCAGCCCCGAGACAAATTGATCTCGTAGGTTTTCTTCAAGAGTAGAACACTTTTTGCATTTCCCAAAATTGCAAGTTGTAGCCAAGTGTTTGAGAGCCTGTAAGTATTCCATCAAAGGCTCGCCGACGCGCTGTCGCCGCAGTCGGAATACGTGGCGCTCGGCGATCTCAGACCGTTGTGGTTCCAAATGATTCTCAACTAATTTCACCAACTCGTCGTACGATTTGGTCTCGGGAAACTCCGGCGAACACAGGTCACACATCAACGAATACGTGGCTTCGCCTACGATTGTTATTAACATCGGCACTCTAAGCTCAGCCTTTATGTCGTTGAGCAAAATATATTGATTGACCCGACGTATGTAGGCAGGCCATTGTTTAGAACCTAAACTGAACGGTTCCAACTTTCCGATCGGCATTTTAGAAATATACGCGTAGGTAATTAACTAATTACTTCAGAAAATAAAATAAAAAATCCGTTCTCGTCGCCAATGCAGCGTCAATGAAAGGCGGGAGTTAGCGATAGACTGTTTATTAGAAACTCATTAGAATCTACCCGCCACCATACAAATATTAATACCTGTCATTACATACTTATCGTAACAATCTTTTCTCTGTATTATTATTAGTGTAGATGTAGATTGAGTCGAGTACTGCGTTGTATATCCCATCTATATTATTATCTATCTGTATCCATCTACATTGTATATCCCAATAAATAAATTCCGTATCAGATTTAACAAACTTTTAAATGAATTTGAATTATTTTCCTTCCAATTCCGTTTACTTAATTAGATTAACGAGTCCTGTTGGCATATCCAATGAAATCCAGACCAATGAAAATATTTGCACGCTCGTTCTCAGGCACTCTGGAGTGCGGTAAGATTGTTCAATCGGATTAGACTTAGTTATTTCTTCTTTAAACATTACCTACTTATTCCCTTCGATAGGGTGATTGAAGTATGACTTAGAGATAGGTAATCAAGAATAAATGCTTTTGTTTTAAGCACTTTACAATGCGTGACCAGTGGACTGGCTTTGTCTCTGGACAAATAATTAGCATTGCCATTCAACGCGGTTAGTAATCCTGCCAGTTTAATGGGTATGTTGTCAATTGACAGCTATGTGTAGTATAACAATATCGACAACGTGTATCAGAAATGCGTGATCATATTTAAGGGTGGTCTGTGGTCTGATTCACAACCTTAAATATGACCACACATTTCTAATACAGGTTGTATATGCTTGACAACTGTAAAGTTATCAGGCATACAGCTTTCATGGCCCAGTACAATCACCCAAACGAAAAAGTAAGGTAAATATAAAAACCACAGAATATAAAGAGGACCAATATTGCAACTCTACAAAAACTTTTTAAAACTTTAAGAAACAACTATTAAATAACCTAACCGTCAAAAACCCCCACTCCTAGAAAAAGAGCTGTAACTTTTGAACGGCTGAACAGATTTTCATGAAACATAGCTAAGATGATACACGATTAAACTAACTTCCAATTTAAAAAAAAACCCTATTGCAATCAGTCCATGCGTTTAGGAGCTACGATGCCACAGAAAGATAATACCCGTTAACCGCTTTAAAAACATTTCTAACTACGAAAGAAAATAATTTCCGCGAGATATCTTTCAATTAAAAGTTTCATTTCAATCCATTCTTGGAATTAGTGTTCCGTGAAAGAAAAGCGAGGAAAGAAAATGCAAAAGAAAGAAATAAAATAAACAAAAGATGAACTCTCATCCGTGAGACAATGGCTGCGTTTTAGCGTTCCGTGTGAGAAGAAAACGCTACGTTGAATCAATGTGGTGTCAATGGATTGTATTTGTTTTTGTTAGCTTTTCTTTTATTAACCACCAGCTTTAAGGTTACTAAGAGTTCAGTCAGTAAAACAGATTATAACTGCAGATAAAGATTATGGCAGTACTTTTCTTAATCTCTAAAAAATATAAAAACATCCACAATACAGTACCTAATTTTCATTCGCGCCAATAAGAAAGGGCGTGGATTTTGTTCTTTTTAAACTTTTGAAAAGCAATGCGCATTCAACCTTGAAAATAATAAATATCGTACCTATACCTAAAAACACTTAATTTATTTATTTTATTTATTTATGTACACACAAGGAAACATGGTAATAAAAATGTTACAGACATATCTATGAGGACAATGGAATATTTCCAGTAGGCCCTGCACTGGAAATATGGATGGTAGACACGTAGACACAGTGTGTAAAAATTACTAAAATAACGTATTTAGACCACTTAATCTTATGGTCCTCTTATGTTAGTGTGTACCTAAAAAAACTCGCTAGCAAAAGAAGAATAATAAAAAAAACAGTCCAGCATTTTCTGTTATTGTCGTGTTGGAAATTGCTGGCGTGTTATTTCGTTAGATTTCGGATTACGTTGAGAAACCGAAAAGAGCCGATTGATGTATTGTTTTCTTTTTTTAAATAATGAAGCAGTTTTCGTGCCAGTGGGAGAAAAGTACACTGCGCAGTATGCTTTAAAAATGACTATGTTCGATAATTGGAACAACGCAATGAACATTCTTCAACTGTCAAAATTAAATCGCTTCCGATTACGAACGTGTACTACGACGTTTCATAAAGCAGAAGCACTTCGCTACTTTAGAATGTAGTACGAAACTAGTTACGTCGATACAAAACTATTTATATTAAAAAGAACGCTGAACTACGGCGCATAGCTCCGGGCCGCACATAACTGAGTGTCGTAAGATATTGCGATAATCTCCCAGCGGGAAATATCTCAACAGATATTCGGGAATATTTCCTCCAAGACATAGAGAAATGTGCTTACACCGTTGTTTGTGCTATTTTTACTTTTAGGTTTACTGACGTAGGTAAATAGCGTGTAAAATATTTGCGTAAATATTAATTCAACCGCATATTCAGCCGCCTGATTACGTATGATAAATATGACAGTTGCTGTCGCAAATAAACGTCCTATTCCGTATCCTCTTATGAAAACGTCTATAAGCGAGAAAGGGATGCATTGTTTATTGGTCACTGTGGCTGTCAGATTTTTCTTACGTAATCAAGGCTAGGAAGGTTAGACTGGAATAAATCTAGGTTTAATTTTATTTTAAGGTATCCTCCATTTTTTTTTTGTTTTTTCTTACCTTAACCTTTCCCTGTTGATAATGGAGCGCTACATTGTACGGTCATCGCGGATTTTGCCGAAATTACCATGCTTAAATAACGTTATTTTCTCTTATGAACATAGGTATTATAGTTCACTTATGAAGTTATAATATCTATTATATTTTTTATACAGAAATTAATCTTCTTCTGAGGGCTAATTCACGTAATTTTATGACGCGCCGATCAAATTGCAGTGGCGCTCGAACTTGACGCGAACGACTGAAGCTAAGAAAATACCAAATGTGTTGTTTTGATCAAAATTTTACTGCAACTGCGCCGCAACTGCACTTCTTAGGTTTCCTTTGAAGACTGGCAGACTGTACAAAGTACAATATGTCTCTAGACAGTGACCACAAACGAAAATTGGTGAATCTACACCAAAATTTATCGACAGGAAAAATGGAAAAAATAACTAAAAACTAAATTATTAATAATAAAAAATAGATGCAAAGGAAATAAGATAAGTATTAATAAAAACTTCAGTTCATGGCGCTCGCTTGTAACAGCGTTGAAATATCAGGAACTCATTTCAACAACGAAACACAGAAGATATTCCGTAAGTGAGAATAATAATCCCTTACATGCCTTCCACCACAGCCATGGTTGAAAAGAGGAAATCCTCCTTCTTGCTAGTGTGCCAGCCCATTTCTCCCTGGAAGAGGCAAATAATTTAAAGGCATTATTTTAAATAGTTGGGCAGCCAACGACCATCTTAGGAGCAAACTGCGGAATTAGGTTACCTCCCCGGTGCAGAAGTAAAAGTTTTGCTCTACTTACACAAAACTAAGAGTTAAACAAACAAAGAACAAATGTTTATTGCCTCAATTTCATCAGTTTAAGTTAAAAGAGATAGCGATTTTCAAAGGATGGATCCCTTTGAACATGTTAAGTTGTTATCCAAGGTGCAAATTAGGTACCCTAAAGTGTACCTTTATCAGTCCAGTCCTTACGACATGATGGATAAAATCTGTAGCGACACCTAGCGCCACAAAAAGGAACTACGTAGCAAGGTAGCATGCTAACTACAATGGTCGTATGCAATACGAATTCGACCAATAAGAATACGAAGCCTGCATCACGCAAGTAAAAATATTAACGTATCTAATACAGTGGGGCTTCGACCACCAGGTACACACCTCGCCTGGTCAGAGGATCCACCATTTTCAATGGAGGAACACCTATATCCTATATACAACATGTCCCAAAATTCAACGATAAGCGGGCACCAGAGGGTTGACCAACTCATGACTACACGAGAAAAAAAAAAAAAGAAAAAAAAAACTCAATTTTTAAGAAGTTACATCAAAAAATTTAAATCCTTAAAAAATTTACACCCCTTAAGAGATTTTTAATTACCATGACCACAATGTTTCAAATATTTCTGAATTTTTTTTTGTACCGGAAACCTAAGTAGCCCTGCTATCCACCACAATCCTTGAAAATGCCAGAATGCCTGTAGATTTGACACAAAAATCAATCAAAATTATATTTCACCCTAAAATTATGAAAGGTTTTTACTTTCGGTCCACTTTAACTCATCGTGGTGTAAAAAAAAAGTATGGACACTACCATGGCAAGTTTTTTTAAAAATTGACGCAACTATCCAAGATTCCAAAATAGTATAATACTCTAGGAAAACTAGCCACAAAAAAAAGAAAAACGTACTATTTCTGAACAAGAACCAAATTTCATAACTTTTACTATGTGCCCAAAATAGGTATTTTGTTGTAAATTCTTCGAATTTGAATGGTACATGTGCGTGTCAATAACATTTAGAAGTTAGAGAGGGATTATACGTTAGAGAGAGATAGATAGATTAGATAGATAGTATGTAAAGTAAGAAAAAAGACGTTTTTAAAAATTATACCTCGTGTCTCCACAACTACAAGTCTGCTAATACGTCTTTAGCGTACTATCACCTGTCATCTGTCTACAGACTAGACTTAGGATGCAATGCTAACGCTGCTAGCAGATTGTATCGAGAAAATGTTTATAAAAACAGCAACTTCTCTAGCTATCCTATTGTTACTCACAAAGAAAATCTACATCGAAATCCTAAGTCTAGTCTGTGGACAGATGACAGGTGATAGTACGCTAAAGACGTATTAGCAGACTTGTAGCTGTGGAGACACGAGGTATAATTTTTAAAAATGTCTTTTTTCCTACTTTACATACTATCTATCTAATCTATCTATCTCTCTCTAACGTATAATCCCTCTCTAACTTCTAAATGTTATTGACTACGCACATGTACCATTCAAATTCGAAGAATTTACAACAAATTACCTATTTTGAGCACATAGTAAAAGTTATGAAATTTGGTTCTTGTTCAGAAATAGTACGTTTTTCTTTTTTTTGTGGCTAGTTTTCCTAGAGTATTATACTATTTTGGAATCTCGGATAGTTGCGTCAATTTTTTTAAAAACTTGCCATGGTAGTGTCCGTACTTTTTTTTTACACCACGATGAGATAAAGTGGACCGAAAGTAAAAACCTTTCAAAATTTTAGGGTGAAATATAATTTTGATTGATTTTTGTGTCAAATCTACAGGCATTCTGGAATTTTCAAGGATTGTGGTGGATAGCAGGGCTACTTAGGTTTCCGGTACAAAAAGAAATTCAGAAATATTTGAAACATTGTGGTCATGGTAATTAAAAATCTCTTAAGGGGTGTAAATTATTTAAGGATTTCAATTTTTTGATGTAACTTCTTAAAAATTGAGTTTTTTTTTTCTTTTATTTTTTTTCTCGAGTAGTCATGAGCTGGTCAGCCCTCTAGTGCCCGCTTATCGTTGAATTTTGGGACATGGTGTATATACCTATATTTTTATTAATGATCTATATCTATATTTCAATTATATACTGTGAACCAATATTATATTTTATATCTACTTAATATCTATTCACTTACCTACGTCCGTGTGTCACTGCAGGGGGTGCCAACTGAAAATCAGCGCTGGGTGTCTCACATCCAGCATATGCTGAGTTGGTAACCTTTTCGGTACGGGCATGCTCGACGGCATGTTTTCAATTTTTTATTAGAATTAGTGTACCTATTTCTTTTTTATTGTGTTTTGTCTATTGTGAATGTGGCGCCGTCATTATCCCGTACGGGATAAAATTATTTTTCTTTCTTTCTTTCTTTTTCTATATCGTTCCTCCACATATGCATACAAATCAATTCTTCTTTGTTAGCCCAGTGGCTTAAAATGCCTTACTTTAGGATAATAAAGTTATTATTTAAGATGTTTCCAAAAATGTTCTTTACCCGCTCTTACTATAATAATAACCACTTTTGGTAATTCTAACGAAGTTTCTAAGTGTGACGTTTACATCTAAAAATCTTCTATTCTTTTCTATCTTTATAGAACGACCGTCAAAGCGAAAATACAGAAATTGACATAACATTTGACATTCACGAGCTTAATGATAATGATCTAACCACAAAACACAACAACACCGCTCTAATCTCTTCCCCTACACCACAAGAGATCACATTATACAAATTCCCCGATGATCACAATGTGGTCTCACGATGGCCGTCTCACGACTCCACAATAAGATTCATATCCGTCACAAGAAAGTGGAAAGCGAGTGCTTTGTACGTGTTTACATTGTTACTTAATATCCTGCTTAGTTGCACGTTATTTATTAAGACATGTTGAGGCCTAACTCATACATTAAACAAGACATTTATCTCACGCGGGACTTGACAAATTGACAATAGATTGCGCGGCGCCATTGACTTATATAAAACTTCAGTGCGCGGCGCTCAGTCGCTGACCTGTCAAATAGCGTTATTTCACTGTGTCATATTCATATGTCAGCGCAAACTTTTATCATCGCTATAGTGCCACAAACTTATCTGACCCGGGTCGTGGCGTCGCTGCCGTCGCTTTTACTAATGTCATCTCCGTACAAAAATGACAGTTCGATGTCATTTTTGTTCCGTAGCGACGTTAGTTCCAATTTTGGTCACCGGGTCAGATAAGTTTGTGGCACTATAAATAATTGATGACAAGATTCGACAAAATCTGTGTGTATGAAAGTCTTTACATTAGACATGGATTTGTACCCAATTTTTTCAACTTTCAACTCCAATATTAATACGATATTAAATCGGCAGTAAAACATGATTCCAGTTTTGCAAAATTATGCGCTATGCCATGTCAAAAAACATAGCGCACGTAATGCGTTAAAACTGTTGGTTTTTGTTATACGTAGTTATTGCTATATGATCGGGCATAAGTGCCGGAGTCTGCCCTTCTGGCCTGTGGCTGCTTTTAGCTCAAAAGCCTCTTGTTGGCCTTAATCTTTCAAAGGTCAGATGTCCAAGATCCTAAATAACCTCTATTCTTTTTTGTTTAGAATATGGTGCAGAAATATATTTTGTATCAAGCTTATTTTTAACCCCCGACGAAAAAGAGGGGTGTTATAAGTTTGTAGTGTGTATGTGTGTACCTGAGTGCCTGTCTGTGGCATCATAGCTCCTGAACGGATGAAACGATTTTGATTAAGATTTTTTCGTTTGACAGGTGTCTTAATCGTGAGTGTTCATAACTATGTTTCAATAAAATCTGCTCAGCCGTTTGAAGACCTCTTTTCTAGTTGATAAAGAGATATAATTCTAGTTGGAATCGGGGGTTTTTGATGGATAGGTAATTTTATTGTAGGTTCCTGTTCTTTGGCTTCAATATTCAATCGTTATAGTAGCCATAAGTACTAAGATTATTATTCTCTCATCTTCTTCGTACATAGAAACGGCCGAAGGTCATTAGACATTGTTTATTCATTAAGGCTAAAGCCTCGTTAATCACGTAGCTACTGAACGAAATCCGCCCTCCATGTTGATGTTATATTAACACTAGAGATAAGGCATGGCTTCGTTGGCTTTCTTGAGTTTGTTGTGTAACAATAAGGCCCTTCGTCCACGTGTTTCCACTCGATATGATTATAATACGCGTATCATACGATTCACTTGGAAGTATCCTCGGTACATTGTCGTTAATAATAATAGCTCCAAAACGGATGGACCGATTTCAATGCAGTTTTTTTAAGTAAAAGCTAGTTTAATTGGGTATCATCTTAGCTATGTGTCATGAAAATCTGCTCAGCGATTCAAAAGTTACAGCTTTTTTTTCTAGTTGGAGTCGAGGATTTTTGACGGGTAGGTTATGTCTTAACACTTGCATTATTTTTACAAAGACACACTACTATTTTTGTGGACAAACAATAATGATTGTCTTAGTGGAACTAAGTTCTTAAAGTATTGTGTATCTGGTGTCAAGCCGAGTATCAATGCTGAGGTTAGGCGTCGTGTCAACTTACAGACAGGGGTTGTAGGTACGGTCAAGGCTACGAATCTGGCTACCTTTATAAAGAAAAGAATTAAGAAGAAAAAATAATAATTTTATTCCCGGCGTAACATTCACAATAAAAGAAACACAAAAAGAAAAATACGTTCACAAATAATAAAAAAAATAAAAATTGCCCTCTAGCATGCCCGTACGGAAAGGTTACCAACGTAGAATATGCATACCTAAATAAAAAAGAAAGAAAATAAATTCTTATCATAGAAAATTTGGCTGATGATTTCTATAGAGCGATTTTCGTAAGTATTTACAATTTTACATTACCTACTCAAATAAAAAATCAAAAGAAATAGATTAACGAATTCTGGTTAGTAAAGAAGAAGTTCATTCGTTTTGAGAAATTTTAGAGTTATATACTTGTATTTTCCTTGCGTTTTTAACCTCTTTTTATTTCACGCTTTCCTTGTTGGTCCCATAGTAAAAGTTGTTCATAATGATGAGTACTATTACCCCTTAAAAGGACCTCTGCTAGTAAAGTAGGATCTTAATAATCAAGAAAAAGTATAGATCAAGATGGAACAATATCGATGTCCATAGAACTTTTGTTCCATCTGTTGTTTCATCATGTTTCCTTGCGGCATTCTTTCAACATGGCTGAACATGGGGCCGTAGCATCTTACATCACGTGAAAACGACCTTAAGTATTATTATGGAATACGCAACAAGTTATTATTTATTACTTGTTATAGTTCACGGACATCAATATTATTACTCATCCCTTGTATAATCATCTTGGTTTATACACAGATTATTAGTTACGTTCAAATCTTCGTACTGGGGGCTATTCTATGAACATCTCGCATCTCGATTCGAATCTCACGTTTATAGTCGGTTGATATTAAATTTGACGAATAGGCAAGTAACATAATAAAAAAGTTAAATTAAAAAATCTGAACTTTAAATAAAAACTTAAAAGAAAAATCAAGTCCAGTAGAATTCTTATGCGGAACATAGGGACTGTTAACGGTCGGGACCTATTATTGGGAACATTGGAGCCGGTCTCGATTTTTAATGGTCTTTAGTGATACTCGCAAAATTAATACAAATCGATTGACGTAAGAATCATCAAAATCGGCCCACGCGTTTGGTCTGTAGAGCACAACAAAGGAACAAACATACATATACATACATAGGCTGATAAACACATTACCCGTCTTTGCGTCGCGCAGTCGGATAATAACTATAAGCTATGGACATGACTTGAGCATGTTCACAGGTCCATTATTATGTTATGTGATGTCTAATAAACGTTTCTTTCTTTCTTTGTTTCTAATTCACTACACAGACCCAGTGTAGATTCACTCCTTTAATCATACCACCAGTTGCCTTTAGTAATCTTTGGAAAGACAGGCGGTTGTAAACTTTCTAACTCTGTAATTATGCCTGTAGGTACTCCTATCTCATTCATATATCTAAAATTAGGTAAAATAAATTCAGCGTAATTATTGTCCCACTGCTAGGCACGAGCCTCTGATCAGAATGACAAGGATTAAGCCTTAATCCACAACGCTGGCCTGATGCGGGTCGGTAAACTACACACACCATGGAGAACTGTATGGTACCCTCCCGTGTGTAGATTTCCTCTCGATGTTTGTCTTCACCTGTAACGCAAGTGATAATCAAAATTCTGATCCACACAATACGGTTTCGAAAAGTCAGAGGTGCGGGCCGGATTCGGTCTCAGACCCTCCTAGATGTAAGGCAAGCGTTCAACTACTAGGCTTGGTATCGCTTCCTTTTTTTATCTCATTCTTACCTAGTTTTGGAAACAAAAAATCTAGGCACACCGTGAATAACATTGCTAAAAAAAAAGCATTTTCTAAAATGCGTTTAATACCCCGAAAAATACTTATAAAAATGAATAAACAATAATTCAATGCATTATTCTGGTACATTAGTCTCCCCGTCTTATTTCACACAAAAGATTCTAATACCACGTTGTAACCGAAAAACGTAAAAGAAATACTTGATTTATACACCACAATATATAAACTTATCTAAACCAAAATAAACCTGTATCCAATAAATTGGCCAAGGATCTTATTTTACACGAAAATGCGCACATTTTAGTATATTTAAGTTGCAAGCTTGGAATTTATTTTCGAGCCTCCAATTTATTTAGGATACATGATACTTTATTTACAAATGTCATTGATCTTAAGTGCATGCTTTGGAAAGATCCCAAAAGAAATATCTTGGAATTTTTGTGTTTGTTTTGATTTTTGGTAATAAATGCTTTGCATACAATAGATATTTTACTTTATACATAGGTATAGCTAATAGCCAAGAGTTAAGGTGAACGCGCACCTACACGCACCGAATGCGCCGCACGTGACACATGAATCGAATTTTAGTAGGTATTCTTTGTACTAAATTATATACAACCTCGCGTGGGTACCTAACATCGCCGTACGCGCTGCATTTCAGTAAAATGCTGTATGTATACGAATTTCACCCAATTAGCAAATGGCGTCATCAGATTCGGCGCGTACGGCGCTGGCACTGCCGGCAGATCGATTCTGATGACGTCATCCACATTCTGTGATTGGGACAATACTGATCATTCAGTGCGCTCGGCGCGTAAGGCGCGTACGGTGCGTGCGATGCGAATAGGTGCACGAGACCATCAGCAAATTCGATTCCTAAACCGCGTGTGGCGCGATCGGCGCGTGTATGTGCACTTTCACCTTTATTCTCTAAGAAATTGCGTTTACGTACTCTAGTTGTACGGTGCCTATTTCTTCCCATGCGCGGGTATTAAATCCACATTGCCAACAATATTTTAGTCTATCCGTTCGGTATTTATATCATCCGGTTTCCATCGACACATCTTGCGATATCGTAGACGATACATTCGAAGATTTAAGATGGACATTACAGACAAGATAGTAAGCCGATTAATTGACTACACATCTAGCTTATAAGTAACTGTATTAACATAAGCATGTCAGTGAATGCATCCTGTCAGACTACATTACTGATCATACGCAATATGATGTCCAAGTAATGAACTACTAAATCTTCGGCGTAATATGTATCAACATACAATTATGTATTTAATCTGTAGGTTCTGTGCTCACTGTACTATGCTCATAATTTCGCAATATACTTGCATGTATTTTTATTTGTGGTTTATCGTAAAGAATAAATATATTCTTCGTCAAATAAAATCTTCAGTCATCATAAAATCAGTCTAGATCTCGTATCTTTAACCGACTTCTACAAAAGGAGGAGGTTCTCAATTCGACTGTATGTTTTGTATGTTTGTTACGTGATTAGTCCGACAATTGCAGACTGATTTTGAAAATCCTTGTTTTTGTTTGAAAGGGTGTACTCTCGAAGTAGTCCCATTTAAATTTGGTGAAGATCTGATGAAGGCCTTCGGAGATAGACAATGGAACTCTTGAATGAATAACAGCATATCACTCGCGATTGCTGTAATCGCATGTTTATGTAGGTACTGTTTATCCCACTCAAAATAGAAAAATAAAATAAACTTTAAAAAAAAGTAAAAGCCAAGTATTATCACTAAAATTGAAACTTCCTTATTTTGACAAGAGAAAATAATATTTTCATTTTAATAGGAAGTTGACAGTATAGATTGTAAATTATTTTAAAGTGTGTAGATTGGTTGATATGACTAAAGAAAGAAAAATAGTTTATTAGCACAATAAAAAATAAATAAAACCAATAACAAAGAAAACATAAAATGAGTTATTGTGCCAAAAGGCCACAGCTCAGCATAATGTCAGGAGGCAGTGATACTGGCCACCTGACGCTGGTTTTCAGCTGCAAACCACGAGTGCATCTATCATGTTTTTGTCTCTGCATCACCCTAAGATTGGCCGGCAAAGAATGCCTTAGACATTAAGACCGCCTTTGTACATAATATATGACACTTGTGTAAAAAGCATTAAATAAATAACCAAACCACTTTTTTCGCCGACTGTACCTACATGTAGTATTCGCTTGTCACTTGAATCAATCCCATGCGATCTAGCCTACATACCAACTCTTACAGTAATAGCATCCTATTAATTTCTCAATACGCTCATTTACCAGCATTAGTACCCTCCCGTACGCCATTTAACCTTTATTGAATAGCCCGTAATTTTGCATGCTCTGCACATTAAGGCATTGCACGTCTATCGAATTAGATTAATTACTAATTTGCATTGATCTACTAGTACAAACAATGGACGGCAGGTCTAGAACAAAATTCATGAAAAATTTGTCCCAAGTCAACCTATTTAAGCGTAGGTACATTTAAAGACCTATAAAAAACTACATCCTAATTCAAACCATGTCGTCATAAACTGCTTAATTTTACTTGCGACAATTTATCAGACTATTCAACCTTTTCACAATAAAGTACGGGATTTTTGACGTGTATTCTGTTGGTTGACAAAACAAAGATTGGCGCGCGATTGGAACTCTTTTTTCTTACATAATCTAAGGGTTCATACTATCGTTGCACTGACGTTTGTTTGACTTCTTTCAGTGTAGGTATATTGATTTTTCTTAATTTTAAAATATAAAAATTAAGATGATGAAAAAAAAAGAAAAAGAAAAATGAAATGAAGAAGAAAAAAAAAGAAATAAAAAAGAATGAAGAGATGTGATGAGTGTGATGAGGGGATGAAGAAAGAAATTAAGAAGATAGTGGTCAAAAGTACCTACGCCTATAATGAAATATCATAGGCGTACTTTTGACCACTATCTCACACGATGTTAAGCGATAATGCAGTAGAAAAAAATAAACTTTTACTTATAATGATGGACAAGGATTAAAACTACAATTACACACATTTTAATGAATTCCCCGATTTTGCAATAAATCCCGATTCGTTACCTCGAAATAATGAATACAATCTGTTATAAATATCAAATTATTTTTAGAAAGCAACTTAACGTTATCATTCCTACAATAAAATTAATTTGAAGCCACTACAGCTGAAAAGCAAGCATCAGCGGCCTAATGCCTAAATGTTTAAAATACAATTCTGAATTTCAATTTTAATTACTGCTTTTATTCTGTTGTACTTTCTCGTTTATGAAACAAACATACTTTAATTAATTGGATGTAAAGAGCATTAATAAATGCGAAATATTTGATGTTGGATGGATGCTTGATGGATGTCAATAACAAGAGGTGAATGGATTTAGATGAACTACAATGATGTCGATGCTGTTGGGCATTTTGACAGTACTAAATTAGACTAAACGTGTCTGTCACATAGTAAAAGTTGTTTATAATGATGAGTTATTATATAGTTTATATTATCTAGGGCCGCTCCCGTGGCTCCATATGTTATTGTTAGATAATTATCTTGATTTATGAAAAGAGTATCCATGGAGTTTCTTGCCGGTATCTTCTCCAGACCAACCCACTTGGAACCGTGCACCTAGAATCACGACGTTTTGAAAGTGCCTGCAAAGGCCCAGTTGAAATAAAAACTTTTGACTTTGACTTTGAGTTCAATAACCCCTTAAAGGGGCTGGGACTGGAAAGGTAGGTCCTTGTATAATAAGTATTCATTTTCTACCAAATGCGGCTGCTGTTATTTTAAACGAAGCAAACGGCCATCCTACGCATACCATCAAGTATGAAAGGATACCCAAAGGTTAAATTAAACATAATATAACCTATCAAGCTCCTGTTCCAACTCGATCAATAAACCTCCTCTATATTAATTAGCGTCGATTGGAAATTATAATTAATTCCCCACGCCTACGCGAAGCAAATGTCATGTATCATGGCCAAAGGTCAAAGCCTCAATTTCATATTCATTTCCGTAACCAAGCTTACATGTTTAATGAACTGAGTTAGATTTCATAAGGATACATCAAGACTACCTAGATGTTTACGATATAATGTAGGGAAATCTTTGGATAAAACTTCCCCAGCAGAGCTTACACAGCGGGTGGACCCGTTTCGTAATCGCTTAGCCACTGCGCCAACCGTGTCGTCAATTTTGTGAGGCACTTTTAATTAATTACGTATCTTCCGGTAGGTTGAAAATTCAGTACAATGTTAGTTTGATTGGGTAAATTAACATGAATACTGTCTTTGCATACCAAACAAAACCTACCAAGTATTCGATTATACAAAAAAAAAAGAATTTCGCAATAATTTCACGCACGCATGAAAAATTCTTACCCTCCTTCTGTCGCCTGTCATCACAAATTAGCAAATACGTACAAAAAAACCTATGTAAATATAGTTGCAGTGACCAGTCGTAAAACAATATTTATTGAGCAGACCAGCGTGACGGTGTTGTATTGTTTCGCGAAGTTACACAAGTTACGTCAGGTGCGCGCACGGGTGCGCAAGCGCAGTGAAAGCGCTCGACGCTCCTAATTGCGTAAGACGTGAGATAATTGACGTGTGACATTGGAATATTTCCATATGTGTTAATAAGATGGTACCTATGCTATTATAAATGCTTTTCTCTTATTTTTCGACTTAAGTGCAGTTTATGTTTGACGTCAGTTTAAGTTTGACGACACGGTTGGCGCAGTGGCTAAGCGATTAGCTTTCTGCGCTACGTGCCACGGGTTCGATCCCCGCACGGAACAAATATTTGAATGATTATAGATATATAGTGGTTCTGGGTCTGGGTGTGTGTGCATGTGACATGTATGTCTGTAAACTGTACCCTCGATACAGGAGAAAACCTAGTGAGGGGCAACGTTTTTAAAAAAAAGAGAAGAGAAAGATTTTGTATACCTGAAAATATATTCAGAAGGAATACTTCGAACAATTTGCACTTTCAAATAAAAATGGTTGTCACTAGACTAAAGGTATTTTGGTTAGTAAGTTACTCATTATTTCCAACGGTGACATCCACCAATCCGCGCTTGGCCTTCGTGGTGGTTACAAACCCAATCTATCCATCAAAGAGGATGCTCGAATCCCAGCAGTGGACTATTAATTATTAGGGTTATGATCAGAATAAACAGAGGAAGCGAAATTGACGTTTAAAAAAAGAACATAGAAAGTTGTGCGCACACACCCTAAAACACCCCGACGACCGATTGTTACTCGAACTTTTTGCATCGTACGATGTCTGTATTTCTGAGTATTGTATGGAGTTGCCCTACTGAACCTTAAGTTATGGTTATTGCCAAATAAAGTCGGGAAAAGACCAAGTTATGCGTTGTCACGTCAAGTACGATGTTTTTAATCGAATGATACGTGCCAGTTCATTAATGTGGTTGCTTCCAATCACTGTAGGCACGTGAGCAAGGCGTGATCGAAGACAGTTGAAGATAATTGAGGAACTTAAATGGAAAGTTTTAAATAGCCTACAACGGTACTAGTTTCGGTTTTCCTTATCGCTTCTCTAATTATGTGGCCATTTTGTTTTTAACCCCCGACAAAAAAGAGGGGTGTTATAAGTTTGTAGTGTGTATCTGTGTGTCTATCTGACATCGTAGCTCCAAAACGGATGGACCGATTTCTATGCAGTTTTTTTATTGAAAGCTAGTTTAATCGGGAATCATCTTAGCTATGTTTTATGAAAATCTGTTCAGCCATCTAAAAGTTACAACTCTTTTTCTAGTTGGAGTCGGGGGTTTTTGACGGTTAGGTTATTTGTAGTCTTATTATGAATCATTATTATACCTAATGATTCATCCAAAGCTGCCTTTTGACCCCCAATTTCGAATATAGAATTGTATTGTACCTATACAGGGTTATTTGTAATCCACCAATATTGTTTTAAGGGGTGGAAGTACAGATCAATATGAACAACTTTAACTATGAGACGAAAATTCAATTCGCGAAAAAATATCTGATTTTCATACTAATAATTCAATATTACTCGACTTAATGTATGGAACAGCAGGGAAGTGAAAATATTCTAAGTCTATGGGAACAGCAGATTACTTTTTCGCGATTTCAATTTTGTTCCAGTAGTAAAAGTTGTTCATATTGTTATGTAGTTCCATCGCTGAAACCACGATTGGTGAATAACAAAAATAACCCTGTTTATGTTTAGGTAAATAAGGGTAATGAAATACCTACTGGCCATCAAAAGGCCTCGCAAATTAGATTTAAAATTTGGAAAACATTGTAAAAGGAGTGTAATTTCCCGAAATTAATCATTTATATCTCAAGTCGTTTTTAATTAAAATTATAATTATTTCTCGTTTCTTTATAAGACAGGAATTTAGCTAAATTGTTATGAATTTTGTTGGAAAATGTTTCAATAGCAAGCTTTGAGCATTCCTGTTATTTTTTTCTGACGAAAAGCGATGGATAGGTATAAATACCGAACATAGGTATGCTGCCATCATTGAACCCGACAATAAAATGTTCCACATTATCAAGTATGAAAAAACAAACATTTTTACGTATTTATTGCCAACTAAATTATAAGACGGTTGAATTCATGCTTACTTTATCTAATCGAACTCATCATAAGTACATACCCATTTCCACAATGTGTATAAGAAATGCGTGGTCACATTTAAGGGTGTGGATCAGACCATCAAACTAAACAACTTTCTCTATGGGACCAACGTCTTAATCGCGAAAAAATCATCAGCTGTCCCATACCTTTGGGTCGAGTAGGTGTTGAAGTTTTGTATGGGACAACTGATAATTTTTTCGTAATCACGATGTTGGTCCCGTAGAAAAAGCTGTTCAGTTTGATGATCCGATCCAGAGCCTTAAATATGACCACATATTTCTGATACCCGTTGTATAAGTAGTACCATAGGTACTATGTATTATCTCTATGGTAGTACCACTGTCATGTTTACCATTTTTTTGACAGTTTGTCACTACGAAAATAAAATGGTTGACATTTGGCTGACATTTTGTAATCATGCACGTGTACGCGTAGAGTGGTAAAGGCACGGACCGTGGGAGCGAGTACAGGACAAAATAGTACGGCAAATCGCGCGCAGCCACTCAGCAGTCACTGTGGTCATACACAAAAGGAACTATGTATTTACAACACCCGCTCCTGGATTCCGCCACCCGCGCTCGCTCCCACTGTGTGGGTAGGTACATTTAGCGTGATAAACATGTTCTGCCCGCGACTGTACTTATTACAATTTCACGACATGTATGAAAGACTAATATGTAAATGCTGATATTTCCATAACATGACATAAAAAATATATCAACAAAGACATAAACCACAGGAAAAAATATATTTCATACATAACTTTCTGAAATTCTTTGACACATTGCTTCACAATTTTAGACTCTATATCACGGTAATACGGGTTAGAATTTGAGGTACGATAGAAACATTAGGGTGTGCACTGTGCAAAGTCTTCCTGAGGTCGTTAAATTGTGTTGAAACTGTAAAGAGGTTCTTGACTCAAAGATGGAAGTTTTCAGGGGTTGTTGACATTTTGCTTAATGAAGAGGTTGTCAAAGGAAGAATATCTTCAGGGTCAAAGAATTTTTAAGTGATAATGTAAAAAAGCCTGCTATGGAAGTAGATATACAACATATTTTCTCGGCAAGGATATGGTACCATATCTTTAGGTATGTACTGTACATACCTAAGTTGTTATACAAATAGTTTTACCCACTAATCCGCCACTATAAGAAGCATAATTCTAAGTTATTTATAAACTTAAATATAGCTATTAGTCGCGGTTTCAACCGCGCGTTTTCTTTTTAATATAATAATATGAATTAGATTTACAAATGGCGTCTTTAATCACTGTCTACTCTTTCTCGACACTGTACCCACATGAAACTCGTGGCAGCTTATTCTGTAAGTACCAGTTTAAAGAGAGGTGGGGCTAGCGGGACTTTTCGCTCAAAATTGGAACTGCCCAACTGGGGAAGTATTACCTCTACCGTGCAGAATATCGTAGCCAAATAACACAACTCTTTTGCAGTCCTGTGTTCTTCACGGTGAGCAAGGTCGCCAGTGCTCCTTGCGGAAGCCTCACGTACACATTTACACAACGCATAGTAGTAGGGTCAGTAATGCGCAAGTGATACCCCTAGTGTTGAAGGCGTCCATAGGTTACAGTAACCGTTTACCATCAGACGAGCTGAATGCTTGTTTGCCACCTTAGCGTTCGTTCACACTCGATATATATATATTTTTTTTATTTTTTTTTATTAAGAAAACTTACAGCTAATAACAAAGAATGAGTACAGTTTTTAGTAAAGTTAAGGCCAATTACAAGTTTCCACTTATATTAAATTATAAATATCATCATTTTAGCAGCAGAAACGCGCGTTTTTGCGTTCGTTGGCTGCCTTTCGCTTACAAAGAGTGAATAACGAACGCGAAAACGTGCGAGTCCTTAGTGGTATAAAAATGGAGGAATAACCATCTAAAACTCCTTTCTATCTTTCCAGTAGTGCTGGCGTACGCAACCTTCACAACATGTGCGCAAGTTGAAGACCCCTGCAAGACCAAGGTCCGAGTGGTGGCAGACGACAAGAACTGTGACAAGTACTGGGAGTGCGACAACGGACAGGCGGTTCAGTACGACTGCCCCAACGGCCTGGTCTTCGCGGGCAAGCACCGAGGAGTGACGGAGGGATGCGACTATCCTTGGAGATCAAACTATTGCGAATATCCTAAAGTTCAGACCAGTGAGTGTTTTGGAATATTTATAATTTTATCATTAATTTTAGCATTAACTTAGGATTATAGTTATCACCGTCGGCTCCTCGTCTAACAACCTGATTATGAGTATTTTCTACGAAGCAACCACCATATTCCTTCCAGAACCCATAAAGTCTACTGGGAGATACCATATCCTACGGTTTTCCAGGCCGCTGGCTAGGAAACCCACAGCTTCACATCTAGACCACTATCTTACCATTATTTTGTCTTCAGACCCGCCCATTGGCACGGAGCATTGCGACTGGCTGTACGGCATCTTCGGGCACGAGACCTCCTGCACGCGGTACTGGACGTGCTGGAACGGCACGGCCACAGAGCAGCTCTGCATCGGAGGTCTTCTGTACAATGAGAACGCACACTCCTGTGACTGGCCCGAGAATGTTGATGGGTGTCAGAAACATCGTAAGTATTTCTTCTGTAAAAAAAATTTTCCGACGAAGATAGACATAGTAAAAAAAAATATATATATATCTCAAATAAAAATATGACTTTCAAATATGCGCGCCATAATACAGAGTCACGTGATATAACGTCATTGCATCGCTCGTTCATAGCGTAGCGTGTGAATATGCTTATTGCTTACCAAGGAAACACGAAGGAGTGACGTCATAAAATCGATGATGGTATTTGAAATAACGATCCGTTTTACGTACCTAATTTATAATAAAGATAATTTGTAAACTTTTGAATAAGTCTTTCATTATAGAACTTTTCACAACATTTATTATTATTATTTTTTCTTAATTACTAATTTTAATGTAGATTCAAGTTCCTTAAAATTAATGACAAGTCAAACCAAATGAGAGCAGAATGTGGGAATTTCTAATGGAAAACCGTGTACCTACATTATTAGAATACGCTGGAATTAATTAATTCCGTTCCAAGTAACACACATTCACAGAATCCGGCCTGATTACTCAAAGACAAGAAACCTTGGCAATTACGGAAGCTTTATACACCTAATGGAAGCGAAAACATACATGTTGACATGTGTGAGGACTCACATTTGCGCCTGAGAACCTCTGAAATGAGGTAGTGAAATTTCAATTTTTCATATTATGAAAAATTATTAAAGCGCTCCTCCTCTCTCCTACTTATTTAAACTTTTGCTGTGCCCGACAGGGTCCATAATTGTTTCTTTATTTTATACTTACCACCTGTATGACTGTGTACATTATGGATTGCAATAAAGAATTGAGAATTGAAGAATTGTAGAAGTTATTACCCAAGCGGTAACAGTAGTTACGAGCTTTTTTGTAAATATAGGATAATTTTTTATGTAGTGCTCAAAATTTGCAGTGATTCAGTGTCTGTTCCTAAATGCAACCGCAGAACTAAAATTCACTCCAAAACAAAATAAACATTTAATTTTGTATGGCTTGCGCTAGTAAATTACGCGTGTCCCCCATACTAAGTCAAATTTTCGTTTTGTTTTAAAGTGTATCCCAATGCGGCTGCATTTAGGAACAGAAATTACTCTACAAATTATGCACCTTACATAAAAAATTATCCTGTATACAGGGTTACTGTAATTCGACCGAGGGTTATTGTATTTGATTCGGGTTCGATCCCCGCACAGAACAAATATTTGTATGACCTACAGATAGTAGTTTCGGGTCTGGTTGTGTGTGCATGTGACATGTATGGTTGTAAACTGTACCCTCGATACAGGAGAAATCCTAGTGAGGGGCAATGTTTTTAAAAAAAAAGAAAAAGAAAGTAACTAATTCACCGGCAATGTTTTAAATGTAAAATTACTCATCAATATGAACCTATAGTACTCAATAATATGAACAACTTTTACTATGGGATCAACCAAGAAATCGCTTTTCATACATTTTCATCGCGTAAGGTCGATCATTTGTATTAAAGCTTTTTTTACGTGATTTCAGGGTTGGTCCTATACTAAAAGTTGTTCATATTAATGAGTACTATAGGCCATCATATCTTTTCTAGAGAACACACTTGCCAAACCAATATTCATGAGACTTATTATGACCATTATGTATATTCACCATTTCGACTTAAACGAACTAACATACTTACTCACACATTCACACATTATTATTATTAATATAATTTGTCATCACGTACATAATTCTAGGTCATACAATAAGTAATACGCATTACAACAGCGACATGAAAAGCCCATATAAATAATGATCGCTATTTAATCCTACGCAATGCTAGTACTCATAGTACACTCATCCACACAAGTATGACTTGTAATACTAATGGTAAAATGAGTGCAGAACGATGTATGCTCTAAGTAATGGTACAAGGTTTTATAATATTTCTATTTTCTAGCAAATAATCAGCTTAGCCTATTGGTCTTATAGGTATTAGGATCAAGACCTGTCCTAAGTTTTCCCATATTTTTTCTCCACCTTCCACGTCCAATTTATCAAAGTATTCTAAATAAAAAACAACCTATACAACGTGTATCAGAAATGCATGGTCCTGTTTAAGGATGTGGATCAGACCATCAAACTGAACCACTTTCTCTATGGGACCAATATCGTAATCGCGAAAAAATTATATCAGCTGCCCCATACAAATATTTAGTACACCTACTTGACCTAAACATAATATTAAAAATTGATAATATTTTCGGGATTACGGTGTTGCTCCCATAGAGAAAGTTGTTCAGTTTGGTTGTCTGATCCACACCCTTAGATATAGACCTAGACCTAGCATTTCTTATACACGTTGTCTAACAGAAGCAATTGCTTAAACCAATATTGGAAGAAAAGAATTGGAATCTAATAGATATTTTTTATCTATGCTTTATATATTTAGTGTATTAAAATTAGTATGTATACCTACCCATTTTTCTCTCATATTTACAAAGATAACACACTTAGCTGAGACATTAAAGAAAAATGAAAAACCCAATTGCAATTTACATATTGTGCTCTTAGAGACAGATTTTTATAAAATATTTTTTATAAAAATTAAATTATGTATAAGAGTGAATTTCTGAGGCTAGTATTTTTTTTAATTTCTTTTCTTTGTAAAAAATATTACCCCTCACTAGGATTTTTCCTGTATCGAGGGTACAGTTTACAAACATACATGTCACATGCACACACAACCAGACCCGAAACAACTATTTGTAGATCATACAAATATTTGTTCCGTGCGGGGATCGAACCCGCGGCACGTAGCGCAGAAAGCTAATTGCTTAGCCACTGCGCCAACCGTGTCGTCACTAAATGTAAATGCAATCAAGTATAGTCACTAAATGTGCACTGAAGCCTCCTCAACATTAACATGAATAAAACTAACTGTTGCTCAAGGTTTCATTCGTATCTTCGGTAAACTTCATGTAGATAAAAATATTTTGTGTTTAAAGACATGGTCTAATGTCATCCAAATCCGTTCAGCCGTTTATGCATAATTGGGTAACAAATATCTAAACATCCAAACATCTTAACAAACTTTCATATTTTTTAACATTAGTAAGATGAAAAGCCACCATCACGCGTTTTAAAATTCACTGCAAAATATACAAAGAAAAATAAAGCTTTGTTTCGCAGACTACTCAAGAGTTTTATTTTCTTTAAAAACAGTCTGCGACCGCAAATGCATGTCAATGTCTTTAATAAAATACCACTTAAAAATACATGATACAGAAAAGAGGCAAACGTTTGAAATGTCTCGAAGGACCACCTACTGTAGGAAAAACAACTATCGCAGAATAATTGTATCTACAAAATTAAAACTATTATCTACGCTTTATACAGATGTTTTTTATGTAGTGCGGATTTGCGAACTGATTCAGTGCCCGTTCCCAAATGCAACCACAGTAATAAAAAACACTCTAAATCAAAAACAAATTTTGATTTTGTAAGGCTTGCTTTGTAAGTTATGCGACTCAATTTTTTTTTGTTACTAAGCGATTTCCAATACTTCAGTTGCATTAAGGAACAGGCACTGTATAAAAGTGCAGATATTCCGCACTACATAAAAAAAAATCTTGTATAGAGAGGATTTCGGACCACATCGAGGTACCATATTGTTAGCATATATTTATGTAGATATGCTGTCGAATCACACGAACATACGACCCAATGCAAGTCACCCATAACGACAACCACAAAAGGAGTAAGAGTTCAAAAATAACGTTGATTATACACGTACTTGCGTGTAAAAATATTAAAAAATACACTATGAATATTTGAGCAAAATTTTAAATTATAATGGAAGACTTCTGTACGCAACTTTACCGTAAATCCTAGTGAATGAACGGCACTAGTTTCACCGATCAATCATCGAGCAACTTTCACACTAATTGCTTAGTTTATTAAAGCGTATAATAGCTTAATAGGTGCGTCGGCTTCCTTATATAATCTGCTAATAGTTAGTTCGTCATTAATCGTGGGTATCGGGGCATCGACTCATAAAACGAAAGTACGAGTGAATGATCGTAGAATAGTTAATTAATGACAGATATGAGCTATGGATATATATCGATCGGATATGATAGATAGGTTATGAGATTGAACATAGTCATGGCACAATAAATAACCATGCACAATAGACGTAGGTACTAACTACAAAGCGTTATGGAATAAAAAAAAACGACTTCAAAATACGAATAAATATTTCATTATAAAAAACTTAACAGCTTCTGAAATCCGTGTCACTGCCAAGATAAGATGCATTTATGAATTTAAGGGGTTAAGTTTTTCATGATTTTTTTTGTACGCCTTTTTAGTATTTTGAATTCGGTTTTTATTTATTTTTAACGTTTATTATTTATTTTTCTATTTTGAATGGCATTAACAATACATACCTAGACATGCGATTAAATTCAATCGCAAGTGGTTTGCTGTTAAATGCATTGAAGAGTTCCATTGTCTATATCCGAAGATCTTCATTAGATCGTCACCAAATTAAATGAGACCACCTCGGAAGAATACTCTTTCAAACAAAAAATAGGTAATCATTAAAATCGGTTCACAATTGGCAAAAATATCGCTGAACAAACATTTCAAAAAAACATACCCTCGAATTGAGAACCTCCTCCTTTTTGAAGTCGATTAAAAAACGAGATAAAATATTTCCCGAATTCTTACTATGATAATTCACGCGTTTGCGTTACTTAATTAATACGCTCTATGCCCATTGCCTATCACCAACAAATAAAGAAGTGAAGAAGTAATCGTTTATGGCACATATTATAATAATATGATTTATCCATTGCCAGGGACACAACATTGGGGTGTCTATTCTATGATCTGAGGTCTATACGAACATCCTTAAGCCTAATAATCGTGATAGTAAATTCCTTGGGATTAATTTCCATTTCAATCAAAATGTTAATTTAATCATGTATTGAACCAATACAATACTCACGCAAGCCATAAGCAGAATCAAGGATCTACGCGGATCATAATATATCTACATCGATATTGTAACATCTGCTTCATTGGATTTTTAATTTCTATACTGAAGAATACAATTATTTTATTAGAAAAACTACTAGAATCAACCTTTCAAAGGCTAAGAATCTCTTCATTCTCTGCTTGGACATAACACGATGGTGATATCAGTTCATAAATGGATTTAGTAGGTCCTCATTTTTCACGAGCCTTAGACACAGTATACATTCACGAAATCCAAGGTTCTTTCGAATGTTACTCCCATAACAAGAAAACCCTCTACCACGCACTGCAAGCCTTACAATTAATTTTTATACCGTCACTCTTGACATTGATTGATGACATTGTAGACAACGCAATGGACTGAGAGGAAACTTAAGAACATAAGACTTCTTATTTCTCCGTTCATCTGTGGGAAAATAATGGAATAATGGTCGACTGACATTGGCACAGTCGAGAACAGGCGTGAGACTAAAGTGACCTATACACGGATCTAAGTTCTCAGGCGATCTGATAATTAAAAATATCATAGCCGGTAGAGCGTGCACGATCGCAAACTGCATAAGGAATGGAGGCGTGAGATACAGGATAGAATGAATAAAAACGTGCAGAAAAAATGAGGACATTCTAGTGTTTTCGAACCATTCGGCACTGATTCTCAGAGAAGATAAAGTTAAGGGTTATCAAACAAAATTAAAAGGCTTTTTCTAAAATCGAAATGCCTGCTTATCTCATGAGACGAAAGGCAAAAAATGCCGCATCTGAAATAAAAAGTCACAAACCTAAAATTTTCTACCTAAGATTTTGTTTTTCATGAAAAACGTTAATAAAAATGATATCGTTGTTTACGAGGTAAGAAACTTAGGTATCTTAAACTCTCATACGCGGAATTTTCCTCAAGGGACCTAAAATATTCCTTGAGAATTCCTATTCATAGAACAAAGACAATAGAAACTAGGCATGGGCGATACAAATTGTATATACTCAGATACAATATCTTGTATATCGGTTACAAAAACCAATATCTATGTATCGGACGGCACAGAATGTATATTTTATAATATATCAGATATCTATAAAGCGTAGGTACTGTTGGTATGTGCCACAGCACACAATAATATCATTTTGTATCTAATATCTATCTATGGTATTCGATTCCAAATGGCTATCAACTGATATAAAAATACAGTGCCAATATCGAACCAAACCGAACCGTAAAAAATCATAGTATACACGTTTACGTTTCAGAGTACCTACCGCAGACTTCAACCAATATATTATATTATAGATATTAATAATTAGGTATCATCATCATCATCATCGTCATTGACAGCCTGTTTCTACCCACTGCTGAGTATAGGCCTTCTCTATAATAATTAGGTATATAGATGCGATATCTGATATTCTAAATCAATACATAGATACGATTTGATACAGTGTAAAAGCGATATTACCCATGCCTAGTAGAAACTAAACAGTGTTCAAAGGCTTATGAAATAAATAGTCCATGTTTGTGGATCGCGTGCCGACTGGAACAGAGTCAAAGTCAAAGTCAAAAGTTTTTATTTCAACTGGGCCTTTACAGGTACTTTCAAAACGTCGTGATTCTAGGTGCACGGTTCCAAGTGGGTTGGTCCTGGAGAAGATACCGGCAAGAAACTCCATAAGCAGAACTCCAGAGCTATCTTCGCTGATAACTAATTCAACATCGATATCGATTTAATGGTCATTGCCGTGCACGACTTAGTATTGTCCTTTATTCTTGGAAATATGGACGTAATAGAAGATTTTAATATTTAAGTTGGTTTTAAATTAAAGTTTTTTCCTTATGTCTTGGAAAACCCGGCTTTAGCGAATAATTCGTATGAAATGGAACCGTATTATAAGTTCTGTTTGTTACTATCTATTTCTTATTATGAGATACCATCATTTTTGAAAATAATTATATCTCTGTCTAGCTAAATAAATCTCATAAACAAGTACCTACACAAGGTCCTAGGTCCTCTGATTTACATGAAATAAAGATCCATTCTATTATATTGTACACTAATAAATTGTATCGGTTCCTTATTAAAGAAAACAAGTAACTTAATAAGAATGATATTCATACAGCTTATTGCTCTGCAAGTTAGAACGAACCTAATGAGATGAACAAAGTTTCAGTGGCCAAGCAAACCGATGTTATTTATGCAAGAGTGAACTTTACTCTCTTGACTTCATTATTTATGTTGATGCATTAAGAATAGATGGCACAGCGGTAATCTTCTAACAAGCAAGCAAGTTATCTTTAAAAACAAAACAAAATTCTCCCTTGTTAAGTAATTTTATTTTCCCTCTGCATACAGTGCCTTCTATTAAACCAAACTAACCCCGTTAAATAATTGTACCTCCTTCAAAGGTGTTCCACACTTCCAAACAATTATTTTTTTCTCTTAATTTTTCCAACGTCGTAAGCTTTCAACTTTGACGACACGGTTGGCGCAGTGGCTAAGCGATTAGCTTTCTGCGCTACGTGCCGCGGGTTCGATCCCTGCACGGAACAAATATTTGTATGATCTACAGATAGTTGTTTCGGGTCTGGTCGTATGTGCATGTGACATGTATGTTTGTAAACTGTACCCTCGATACAGGAGAAATCATAGTGAGGGGCAACGTTTTTAAAAAAAAAATAACAACAAAAAAAAAGAAAAAGAATAACAATATCATAAAATCCTAGAAACAATAAAATCGCGAAAATGAAATCTGCTGTTCTATACATTAAGTCGAATAATATTGAATTATTTGTATGGAATAGCAGATTTTTATTCGCGATTTCACGTTTGCTCCTTTTGTAAATGTTGTTCGTAATTATGAGTAGGTACAATAACCTCTTTTCGGCATTATTTTTCAGAGTAACCATGTACCTTTATGTCACGCGGCTCTTTTTCACTTTATGTAATTGTTTTTACTTCCAGCCCTCTGCAACGAAGACCCCAACGGCAACGTGCCCCTAGGCAAGTCCTGCAACAGGTACTGGCAGTGCCAGGGCGGGTACCCTCGTCTGCAGAGATGTCCTGCTATGCTGGTGTTCGACAGGAGGTCGCTGAGGTGTGTGGTGCCTCCTACTGATGACTGTGACGTGCCCACGACCACCGCGCCCCCTCCAGAAGAGGAAAGCCAACAGGATTTAAGACAGGTAAAGAAACAATTATTATTTATCTATACATAACATAACCATCGTTACGACTGTGAAATCTCTATGAATGAAGACTTAGATACAGAATTATCCACATTCTCGGTTGCTTATTTATAATTAAAGACATAATAAACTAAAGAATGTATTTATTATATTCTTAAAATGATTTCCAATATACTTTTTAATATTGGACCAATTCCAAAGAAACCAAAAAGGATTGAATTGAGTAGATATATTTCTTGACAGACTAGATTAAGATGCCCTTGTTTTGACTCTAGCTTTAAGAAACAATGACACGCGTTTTAGTGGAACATTGTATTATAAGCTCATCATCAAATGCTAAGTCAGCGCTTTTTTGCTTTTGCTGGAGTGATGCTCACTGTTAATGTCACTCCATACAAGCTTGTTTGGATTCAAATGTGACTGTTGAATTCATTTATACTCACACGTGCTTATCCATTTTACTACGAACTTCCAAATGGGCCAAAATATATTTAAAATACAAGGTCCCACCTTTCTATAAGTCCCGAGCCCTTTTAGGGATTATTGTACTAATAACTTTTAACATGGGAACAATACTGAATTCGCGAAAGAAAAACAGGTCTTCCATACAAATAATTAAAAAAAAGTTATGGAATACCTGTTTTATTTTATCGCGATTTCACAGTTGGTAACATAATAAAAGTTGTTCATAATAATGAGTACAATAAATACCCCTTAAAGAGGTCGGGACTAGAAAGGTAGGACCTTATTTATGCCACACTTCTAGACGCTAAGCCTGTTGGAGAACATAGTTTAACTGACGTATTTCACCAATTACAGCCATTAACCTTAGGTAAAGGAACATTCGAAACCAATCCAAATAGACCTTCGACTGGCCAGGATCTAGAATAGTGATCTTAATTAAATCGAGTGGCAAATCGAATTGCCTATTGATTCTCTCCGAAGTGTCGGTTTTGGTAGAAACCCGATCGTCACAAAATAAAAGGAACAGAAGATCCACACCTTATTATAGAGAGCCAGTTATTCAATTTTGTCTGAGAATTCGTGCCTGATCGATCTGCGCCATAACAGTGAACTTTATTGAGACTTAAAAGCACGATAGCTGTCGATACAAATTATAACATTTGCTTTCATTCAATGTTTTACCTACTGTTTTTATTATTGGCTGAGACTAGCTTAGAACATGTTCAAGCAATTTGAAGAATCAGTTCCATCATAGGTACTATTACTTAAATATATTGTTATTCTTACTTACTCTTTTGTTTATAGCCTACTCGCGCAGTCTCGTTCCCAAAGACTCGCAATATCACGGGGTTTCTTAGCATGCACTGATGTGTATTATTGTTATTGAATTGATTTTATTTTTCTGTAATCTTGATTATTTATTTGTTGTTGGCATATTATTTTAATATTGTGTTAGTTTCTTTCTTACTTTAATATCCAACGAATTAAATATGCAGGGCACGCCAATATGCTACCGTTTTATCACCTATATGTAGATTAGGTCTACTGAACGTTGCTATTTTGTGACCGACTTGCTCAATTAATTTGGTATATTGAGACATTCATTCTTAAATGGAAAATTCCCGTCTAGATCACTAAAGCAGGGACCATTACACTAAAGGTTTACTTTTGAAGACAATGGAATTAGGCTACAATCCTATTGATTTAATGACGTTGTTTAGATAAAGGTGGATATGACAAGATCGAACTTGAACAAATCATCAGTTACGAAACCTAAGATCGTCTAGCGCATCCTGAACAGTTAGCATCAATCCCACCACGGGCCAATACCCAGTCAGCAATGATGGAAAGAAAGTAAGAAAGAAAGAAAAACAAATTCTTATTCTATTCTTATTCTTAATTGTACACAAAATATGGAATATACAAAAAATAAACAATTTACAAATATATGCACAAAGGCAAGCTTAACTCAGATTGAGTTTTCTTCCAGCAAACCTTTCTGCTTCTTTCTTTCTTTCTTTCCATCATTGCTAACCGGGTATTGGCCCGTGATGATATGACATAGAAGAAGAATAAGAAGTACATTCTGACCTGAAGATGTTTCTATCAAAACTGTTGATAACCTCGTGATAAGCTTGCTTGTAGGATCATATCTGTTAGGTATGAAAGTTATAGGAAGAAGTGAAACAACTGCATTCAGAATGCATACTCATTTATTATTTGTAAGGCGAGTTTTTCAATGAGGTGGGTGCAGTCACGTACCCATACACAATATCTCCTTCCCTATACAACAAAAATAATAACATTACTAATCATTTCATATACAGGATATTTTTTATGTAGTGCGCATAATTTGTAGAGTGATTCAGTCTCTGTTCCTAAATGCAATCGCAGTGTTGGGATTCACTTTAAAACAAAATGAAAATTCGACTTAATATGGGGGACACGCATAATTTTTATTTTGTTTTGGAGTGAATTTTAGTACTGTGGTTGCATTTGGGAACGGACATTGAATCCCACTGCAAATTTTGCGCACTACATAAAAAAATATTCTGTTTTGTAAGCCACTTTTGGGATTTTACGCAACAACATCCAGGATTATAGGTTATGCCTCTGTATTTAGGGCTTCTAGTCACATTATGCATTATAATAATTTCAAATCATTATGTTTCAGGGACAGCAGCACAAGCGGCCAAACGGCGAATACCAAGAGGGCCGCCAAAGACAACAATCTAGAAATTAAGTTCCCATCTCTCTTCTAGAACACCTTCCTCATTCTCTTCTTCTTTCACCTCGAAAGTCTTTCCCACCATTGTAATCTCTTCAAACTTCATTAGAAGTAATTTATACTTCATTGTTTTTATATTAGTCACGTAATTATTTTTAGTTTTTAATTTGTAAGTGTAAAATACTGCCGTGAAACTAAAGGAATACTCAGTAAGTGAATCTGGCGAAATTTCTTCGAGTTGGATCATCGGGGCACTTGAAATTTCTAGACGTTCAAATATCTATGGAATTTAAAGGAAACGGTACACAAACGGTAGATTATAAAATAGTTTAACATCGATTGCTCTGTCTTTTATGTCTCGGTAGAATGGGTCTGCTTTAACCGAGTGGTTGGGTGGAATAGTGGAGATCGCTAAAATAGCGTCTTATTTAAATTAAATCGGAAATGAATGAACAGAGCTTTAATTTTGTATATCACTAAGTGTAGCCCGCAGTTTCAGCTGCAGGTTTTATTGTTATCAAAATAAAGTTTATATTTATCGTAACGTTGGTAACGTAGCTTTTTTTAGTAGATATTCCAACGATTGCCCCCTACATACAAACAAACAAATTTTACCTCCTAATGATATTGGGTATCAAAATAAAATATACCCTATATCACTCAAGGATAGTATAGCTTTCTAATATTGAAAGGTTTTTAGTATCGGTTCAATAGTTTCAGAGATTATCCCCTACTAACAAACAAACAATCTTTACTTACCTCTTCATAATATTGGGTATCTATAGATTGTACATCAGCAGCCTATTAATATTATTATCATTGCTGTCATTCAGCCTCTCTGAAAAAGAGACTGGACCATAATATACCACATAGGCCCAGTGCCGATTGTGGAACTATTGAACTTGAATTCTTTATCTCACTTTTTCTAACCAAATAACAATCTCTCCCCCGAATACTCAAACACATCTGAAGTTTAAGTTGCCATTAATTCTCGTGCTGTCATGATCATTTTAAGGTGGATAGTAGCGACAGAATGACTTTTAAGAGCGTCTTCAAATTGAGTTGTTTCAGTATTCGGCGGTCTGCTGTCTAAACTTACGAGGCGTTTATCTAAAACTTTTAGTTGTTAACTCGAATCCCTTCTATAAATCCTCCCGGGATTTGGGAGGCACTAGGGAAAGTTAAACAGTCAAAATGTTTAACTATCAATTGTATAAGATTTAATTTTATCCACGGCTTGGAAGAAAATGTTTTTGATAAAAATAGTTCAGGCACAGGTCTAAGAGCTATTATTTAGTTAAGTATTTGTAGATGACGGTTTAGCCACAGCATAGCTATTCTGTAAGGACATCTCGCATCTCGATTCGAATCTCTCTTTTATTGTCGGTAAACATGTAACTTAATAACAGGAGCTGTTCACATAACTAGGGTGATTCTCCAAAAAACTTTTATCATTCATCGTCAAAAATCATGCCATCCTTCCTTCCTTTGGTTGTAATATCACATTTATGTTTGAATTGTGATTATTCTTATGTCATGGCACTAACGTTGTTCGGTTTGTCATAAAAACATTATGTGATTAAAACTTCTGCATTGTTAACTTTGAGGGTAATGACGTACTTAATTGTTTTTTTGGAGAATCATCCACTAGATCATGTTTACAGCTCCATTAGTATGTTATCTTATTTTAATTCGTCAAATATCACCATTAGACGTTACCTATTTTTATTCACATTCGCTTCTTCATCATCATCAGTGAAAGCCGCTTACTTGACTCCTTCAAAATGTTCAATAAATGTATTCTTTTATTCATAAAAATAAATGTTGTAAAACCTAGCCTACAAATGAGTGCCACGATGGTCCAACCCGACTGTATTAAGTTCTTATACTTAGTCAATATTTATATTCGTAAGTTCATATTGTTCTTTAATAATAGTCAATAAAAATATTATTTACTTATGGTTTTGTTTCACTGAGTTCCTCATCTTGTCTTTTTGTATTTCTTTTTCAAGTACTGTTGATAAGTTGGCGAGCTTTAATTACCAGTCAGTTATCTTTCATTTCACGTATAAAATGACAGGTGAACTGACTTAAAATGCTTTCATATAGAGGCCATAAATTAGGCCTCTGAACAATATTCACCTATCAGGAACATCTATCAAGAAAAGCATGATAAATGTAGTTAGGTCATTTAAAAATTAACTTTTCCTGTCTGTCGCATTTGGACACTAATAGTTGCTTTTTGTAAGCATTCATTATTGATTTTGGATTCTTATCCAGTTGAAGACAACGGGATAAATCTTGATTTGTTAAAATTTTACTGGTGTCCATTCATTAATAACATTTATTTTTTATTTTGAAATATGTAAAGATACTTCATGAACAGACTTTATCTGTCTTATTACAAAAGATGGTTTAAAAGCAAGTCTTGTAAAACCCGGGTTTTAAGATAGACTCGTCTCTTTTTGTTCTATGACGTTAGAAAGTGGCGGATATATTTAAAAGCTGGGTTTTTCTAAACATGTTTTGCTTTACCATATTTTGTAATAAGGAGGTATCTGCTACGCATGAGTGAATTGAATTGAATTTCACTGTGAAATTCAACATTCTGCTGGCTTTATGCGCCCTCTAACAGGTGCTTCAACTCATAGGTTCCACAGTGAGTGCAAGCCGATACTTTGATGCGCACTAATTACAGAAGCGACTGGAAGAAGGCTTTGACATACTTTACTGAGCGCAGCCAATTTACTGTACGGGCTTTGTGTTCTTTGTGCAGTTCACAAATAAATTGCAAAAAAACAATATTTTATTCTTGTATTCTACAACAGAAACACAATGACATAAAAATAAAAAAAGAACAGAAATAAAATGTAAGTATTTTGTTCGTTAGAATTTTTTTACCCCAAGGGGATTAATTTGATTATAAAGCTACATTTGTAAAAGAAACCAATTAACCTCGATCGATTGTCAAGGACGTCGGTCACAGTTTAAAGGGTTTTATAAAAGTGGCTTTATTGGCTTTTTTCTAATTTAAACAGAATTTAGAACAG
Source organism: Allophyes oxyacanthae (assembly GCA_932294325.1). Classification (NCBI taxonomy): domain Eukaryota; kingdom Metazoa; phylum Arthropoda; class Insecta; order Lepidoptera; family Noctuidae; genus Allophyes; species Allophyes oxyacanthae. The sequence goes on from OW028611.1 coordinate 15,504,001, forward strand.
GCCATAGAGATAATACATAGTACCTATAACTAGAGAGCTTACTGCTATAATTAGTTCTACGAAATTTTGTGCCCACATGAAACTCACCCGAGATTCAGCGGTGTCCCTCTCGCACACATGGCCATTACTCATCAACTTAGTAATCTACTAAATTGGTATTTTCAGAATCGTTTTTACATACATATTAGAACTAATGAAACTTCTACCCACGGCTATCAAAATAAACATAATAAAAATTATAATTGACGTGCTTTAAATATTATATTAAATATTATTATTTCCATACGTTATTCAATAAGATTGATTATTACAATATTTGGATACCAGTAGTTAAAGAAGTTTGCATGCGGGAAACACTACATCATTCAAAATGGCTTACATTGTCAACTTAGTTGTCAACCTATTGTCAACATTCGTGGTTTTCATAGTTCAGAAATAAACGTGATCAAACATTATTTTTGTGCCTAGAATAATTTTTTGGCGACAAGATGGTAAATACTTGAGTTATGATTGGGTGCAAGCGAGAATATTATCCTGGTTGTGGAATATCGTTCCATAGGTAAGTTTCATTGAGTAGTGTGACAATATATTTTTATTTTGTGGGATATAGTTGCTCCAAGTACTTATTTTAGATCGTTTCACATAACATACAGTCCACTAAGTTAAATAATTTACGTACTTTAATAAATTTGGATTTGTTTTCCATAATCTGTAATGCGTAGCATATTTTCGATGCATTTATTGTTTTGTATAATTTGAGTGATTCCAAGTATAGTATAAGTATACATACAGGGTTATTTGTAAAACACCGGCAACGCTTTAAGGGGTGAAACTACTCATCAATATGAACAACTTTTACTATGGGAATAACCATGAAATCGCGAAAAAAAAATCAAACTTTTCATACAAAAGATTAACCTTGCTCCATCAAAATGTATGAAAAGTTTGAATTGTTTTTCACGATTTCATGGTTGGTTCCGTAGTAAAAGTTGTTCATATTGATGAGTAGTTTCACCCCTTAAAGCATTGCCGGTGTTTTACAAATAACCCTGTATATAGTTTAAGTTAATTTGTTGAAACCATTTGTTGTTTGTTGTGCCGAATAGATAATAATGTTTTTTTGTATCTCTTATAAAATGATAGACTTTATTAAAATTCCATGTTTGTTTTTTTCAGGATTCCAGCTGATAATAAGCAGAGGGTGTTATGGATAACAGCCACGAACCTTGACATTAGTGTGTAAAAGTTCGCATGTGTTTGTGGCGTAAATTTTAAAGATAATGAATTATTTAACAGCAGCAAAAATAAAATTAAAACCTGAAGCAGTTCCTTCAATATTACCATAGGTACTATTGTAATATGTTTAATAATTATCAGTTGTTGTATGTGTCTGTTGTATAATGTTGTGTGTAATTGTCTGGTCTGTAATAGTTTATACTAATATAAAGTATAACACATTGCACAAACTTAAGATTCACACACTTTGCTTATTGTTTATTTGTGTTTAATATTTTCCTATTAGTATAGTTAGATGGATTAAACTTTTACTGGATTGGATATTGTACTTAGATATTGTGCCATAATGAAGATCATTTTTGACATTACAGATAGCCACAAAAAGAAAAAAAAAATCTTCTGAGAAAAGTCAGTGCTTTCCGGACATTTTACGACTGCCAAATAAATTGTACGTGCAGGAACATCTGGTGAATCAGGGCATGTAGGATCTTGTAGTAAATGGGAAGATGTTGCAGTTTCCAGTGAACCACCAAATAAGAAAGTAAAGCAAGAGGAAACAAGCACATAAACCCAAAATACAACTATAATGCCAACACAATTAAAATTACAATCAACCATTAAGTTTCTAGCCGGTCTCTTCTCCATAGAACCCGGCCCACTTTGGAACCGTGCATCTAGAATCTCAACGTTTTGACGAAACGACGACGACCTTTTTATGCCGATTTGAAATTTAAAAAAGTTTTGCTTTGACTTTCATTCATTGTGTTTTATTGCTTAATGTTGTGAATGATGATTATACTTGAGTTTGCCAAACAAGAATATTATAATAAGTGATATTCGATTCTGCAGCACTAAGCATGGGTTACCCTTTCTGCTATAATAGGAAAGATCTCATAAAGAAAGGTCGTAGGATGGTCGCAAAGCTAAAAGAGAAAAAGAAAAAAGAAAGAAAAAGTAGAAGAGGAATTAAATTTGTATCTTAAAATGTTAAAATCTAATGTTTCCTATGACTAGAGCTGCCAGATGTCCGGAATATTCACGTATGACATTTTATTATACACGTAATCTGTGTATAAGAAAATGTCCGGATTTTTCCGCAATGTCCGAAATTTTCTCTAAATTTTCTTTTTTATTATATAGTAACCTTGCATATGCCTATTTATATATTATGCCTTGCCTGTGACTCTAATTATAACCAAAAGGGTGTATGTATATTTGTAAGAACGTTTAGATACACTGTATGGACCGTATATTTCACTATTTACTAGGAAAAAAACAATTCTTACTATTCGATATCAGTAGTTAATTACCTGATAACTATTCTCATAACATAATTAAATATTTCTATCATGTCCTACTTTTAACTAAAATGTATGGTTACCCTATTAGACAAGGACACGGCTACCACAAAGTATTCTCCCTCAGACCGGCTTTACGGCACTATTAAGCGTTCCAGTACTTGTACTATTTCTATGGAACAGGCATACTCAACCTTTTTCTTTTGTGAGCCATATTCACCTAACTACTAGGCAATACGGGCCGCAGGATAAATAAAAATAAATAAATAAGTAAGTAGTATTTACAAAAGATAAAAAAAATGCATAAAGCGTTTGTTAGTGAGACCCCTGAAATTGTGAATGCTTTGTAACAATTGCGTTTTTGTATATCCAGCTTTCAAAACATCATCCAGCCGGTCTACCGCGTAACTAAAATGGTAATGAACATCGAATCTGGTCATAAACTTCAATACGATCCTGAGAGAATAAACTTCGAATATCCGTAGTCATGCCATGCCTATTTTATCAACTTACTGTAAAAACAACATTGCAAAGAAGCCATAGAAAACGTTTCTAGATAATAAGTAAAAATCTACGTCATAACAATAACATTTTATATGATTTACTATCACGCTAGACATAATAAATAATGTCATTCATAAAATAACCCTCCCACGCAACTTTGCGTAAAAATAGGACATTCCGTAAGCAAATTAGGGCAATTTGAAAATCAGGAAATCACTCGTGGGTCCAATGTCCCAAAGTATTCCCAATAAAAGCCATTAAATCAACCCTTAACTAACCCAAGGGAGGTGGACAATACCTGTACCAATTTTTTTTTCCACTTATATCCCAAAATAGGCCCCGATACAGCCATTATACAACCCTCAGGGGAACCGAACTCATTGAGATTGTTGTACCAAATTAATTGAAGGCAACTATATGTATGTGATCAAGCATCGTATTTTTGGAACAAGCGTATGCCTCGTTGTTCATTATGAAAAGTTTTGCTTTATTTCCATGAAAATTCTTTATAAAATATATTGGTAAACCGCCAAATAAAATACATGGCGTAGGTATTAGGATTAAGTAAGTTATCGATTGTCGTGGTATGGACATGTAATGCGGAGAGATGAGAATCATGTTATACGAAGAGATGTAAGTATGAATGTTGATGGCTATCAGAGAAGGGGCAGACCAAAGAAAAGATGGATGGACTGTGTGAAACATGACATGAATGTGAAGGAAGTGAATCTGGAAATGATGTCTAATAGAGACGAATGGAAAAACCGGCCAAGTGCGAGTCGGATGTCTTTAAATAGGATGAAATTGATTAGAAATATATAAGGACCTAACTTTCTAGTCCCGATCCCTTTAAGGGGTTATTATTGTACTCATTATTATGAACAACTTTTCCTAAGGGACCAACCCTGAAACCGCGGAAAAAATATCTGCTGACAACGACTTTTTTTTTCACAATTTACTACGACAAATTTTTTGTACCGATCAGTCGAAGCTATTCAGGCAGCGTTCCTTCGAGATATGTCGGGCTCGACTTTTCCAGCTCAACTTAATTACCACACGAGAAAAGTTCGAATTCGAATTTTCTTAAATTCGAGACTACGCGACGACGACTGCACAAAAATGGCCCCCAGCACTTGGTTTTCCTTCGATCCACACAAGATCTCAGCACAAAGAAGGCTACGTGAAAATGAAATAAACCTACCTATGAAAATAATATGTACTAATAAGGACATCACTTATATAAACCTAAAATACCAACCACGCGACACCACAAATTCTATTAATTACAAATATCACTTGACAAAAATCAGGCACAACACTCAATTTTCAACTCACCCACAGGAGAAACCTAAATAAACCTACCCACCTACAAAAGCTACCTTTAACCACACGTCAGGTACAGACGGCAAAAGAAATACGTATGTTGGCTACTACAGGGAACATTAATGTGCGGGTGCTGATGCTGATATGCCGAGACTAATCATTGCGCTGGTAAACTGAGGCCAGACTGATTGTTTCTCGTATTTATAAAAAATTACAAAGACCTACAAGAGAGCCTACGTAATGCTAAGGTTGGTCAAACCTTGGTGTCCATATCGCAATCCAATACGTAGCAATGCGTTACATTATTTAAATTGTACTCAAATCTACAAGAAAATTTAGTTGTTGAGAGATGTGAGGCTATGGAAACACAAAACGGGTAGGGTCCCGTCCACATTTCACTACTCCAGGTCCAGCAGAACACCTGCCACCTGGACATAGAAAGAAAGAAAGAAAGAAAGAAAAAACGTTTATTATAAAATAACATAAAAAATATTAAGAAAATAAAAAATAATTAACTTATAAGACAAAAAGACAACAATTAAAATTAATAAAAATTGTAAAAATATTCATTGATATACATGAACTACAATGGCTAATTTGGAAATTTCTCAACCGACTTCAGGTTTAGGTTGGCTGCTGCAGATGCAATTTGGCCAAATGGGGTATTATTGACTCGTCCCAAGTACAGTGTAAATGCAGAGCCCCTATACAAGACATGTCGCACCTACGATCTTGCCCATCGCGCACCACCACCTGCATCCGGGAGGATTTAAATATGGCAAACGACAGGGCCATCGAAGTTGTTACATATGGGTCGGAAGTATAAGTGTAAGAAGAAGAAAATTTGTACTGCACACATCCTACAGCGCAGATGTCCGCGGTGAATTCATTGTGAATTTGTGACATCTTGTTATAATAAATTTCGTACATTACAAAACTCTTACATCGCCAAATACTACAAACGCCCTGCAACTGGATTTGGTGCAATTCATCCTTCCTTTCGTTAATATACTGCATACAAAATTCAAAATTCGTTTAATTGTTTGGCACAGGTAAAATGTACAGATGATAAATAATAAACAAAGTGCCACTGTAACATACCTATAAGGTGTACAATATAATTAGTTTTTCTTACAATATTAAAACACAACGCCAACATAGGTAGCAGTAGAGAACAGAAGTTACTAAGAAGTTATTAAGAACCATACGTAACTCTTTTGCCGAGTGTACCCAACATATCCTAAAAATAGCCAGCAAATTACGTGGAAGTGAAGTCGAATCTACTCCAACTTAATGGAGGCAGACGATCGCAGGAATTTAATTTGGGCATAAGTGCTCCCGGGACTTGCGATGTGTCGTCACTATAGGTACGTGACTCTTCAGGAATCTTCTGCGGTAATAAGCTTGAAGGATTCGTTTCCACACTGGAAGAATTAAAGATGAAGTGTGAGGAAAATTTGGTCATTATTCCCTAATTCCTAATGCAGGTCGATGAAGAATCTTAAGAAGGTGGATGGACTTAGAATAGAATAGATCTTTATTTCATGTAAACCAGATACAGGCACTTATGAAATGTCGAGACTCTAGATGCACGGTAGACTAGATGCGGAATGCGGAAAAGCAACTTGGTTTACAATTTATACGTTTCCGCACGTACAAAAACGCGCGCGAGCTACCTTGTGCGTATTGCATCAGTTTTTGTCGTTTATAATAAAGACCATCTTTTATTTTCTATTGCCATATTGAAGTGTAATTAGACTAATTTATACAGAAAATGTAGAGGCTTAAATCAGTCTCGTTTCCCTGTAGAATGAAAAAAGCAATTCTAACCAAGTACGAAAAGCAATTATCAAAATGATGCCATAGACAGTATAAATGAAGTAAATTATACCAGTTCCAAACGTTTTGTAATTGCTGAGAAGAATTGAGATTCCTGCGGCCAGATATTTTCAATTTGTTGACTTACTCGTATGTACCTAACTGCAAAGAAACGACATGAATATTGAAATTCGCTTTTAATTCTAATTTTAGTATAAATACATACGTCGTTCCTTTTATGGCTGTAATAAGATTTACGACACGAATTACACCCACGCATGACGTATTGCCTCCATAAGTTATGCAGTCTTACCACAGCTAGAGATGTGCCATGCATTTCGACTTTTATAATTATTTCGTATTTAGGTTTTGGTTTTTAGAAAGATTTGATTGAAATGTTAAATTCTTACTTGTCTATTGATATGGTTAGTAATATTCAAATGCTTATTCATGAGATAGCACAAAAACTATTGCTACTGCAAATGAACTGTTAGATATATTATATTTGGCTAGATAAGATAAAGATAAGATAAAATTTATTCAAATATTACTTATGGTAAAAAAAATTACAAAATAAATCATAATAATAACATAGGTATCATACTGATAGGTGCCTGTACTAGGATAAACCTGTGCCACAAGCGACTATAGATAATCAGGCCTTAGCTCGCCCGATGTAAACGCTACCCTCCCGCCCGAGTAAGCGCAGCCCTCCCGATGGGTTGCGGGACGCGGGGCGGCGCCTGTGCACGGATATACACGGTGTATGCTGTGATAGATATCTAGTGATAAATAAAACAGAAAATACATTATAATTATTGTAGTCTGTATTAAAAATCGGGAGGGTTTACAGCGGTCGATTTATAATCGACTATCAGCTGAGAAATAAAGACATCACTAATTTACACATGTCAAACCACGTACGATGCGAGGATGCTTTTACCCATCCCGATGTCATTAAACCTCTTAAAGCGATTAGACATTGAATAAATCAATGAATGTCGGAGGTCGAATCAGGTGAGAATAATAAAGCGCAGTAGTTTAACTTTCAATATTCCGGGCGACACATAAATATTTTAAGAATAAATCTTGGTGCCAAGGAAAAAGAGGATATCTATATATCTACTTTGAGGATAAGCCAAGAATTTTGAAGTTGGTATTATATCAAGACATAATATTATACATACTCGACTTTCAGAAAGACAGAAACATGATTATTAGTAACAATATACTCGTAGAAAACAAAAAAATATATAACCTTAATTTATTACTTTAAAACGACGATTACTGAGAGATATCATCACTAAATCATGTCAAAGATATACCAATAGAAAGAGCTATTGTTAAGAATATCAAAAATATATTTTTTTCTTTTCAGGTATAATTTTCCCACAAATAGATAATAACCTATATAAATCCTAAAAATCAAACTGCTCACGGATCGCGCTGTCCGACTTCTACCCGTCGCGTCGCGACATAAGAGATGGCCGCGTCACCGGTTCGCAAAAAATAAGTGTTATTTTAATAATAGTTCATTTGCGTGATTATTAAAATGGGTAATAAAATAAATGGAGGATTTTTAATATTTGCGTAAATTCTCGGGAAAATCTGGCCTTAAGTGTGCCGCGTATGGATAGAAGATGTCCTTACTAACAACAGTCTTGACTTTAATGGTGAGCGATCTTATTTGTAAAGGTATTTCTAAAACATCTTGAGTGACAGTGACATTAACCAAGGCGAACCGCAGTCTATTAAGAGGCCCTGTTTTAACGCCAAAGTTACAAGGAAGATAATTATTAATAATTAACAAAACAATGTTGCGTGATGCCGAAGCACTTTGTCGGCTAATTGGAATCTTCTCGCTTTATAAGGGGAAAATGTTGTATTACATTTGTTATCTTTGAACGATACAGACAGGTAGGTACCCTCTTTAGCTTTGATTTAGGGTCATCTCACCCTAGCGTTCAGCACTGAGAGCGGTAGGGTCCTAGCATCAACAGCATCTTAAGGGTATTTGAGGAGAGGCTGGATGGGACGACAATAGGGAGGTTTATCAAGCTACAAGTCAGACATGGGGCCAGATAATCCTTCCTGTGAGAGCTGTTCGTGATATTGTACCCAAATATTCTACTTACTAATATAGTTTTCTAAGTAATTTATAATCTGTATTATCTGAAAAATAAATCATTATTATTATAATACATTTAACATGCTATGGGCCTCGAGGCCTCGATGCCTGAAAATAAAAGACTTTTATTTTTTATAGAGTGAATTTCCGCTGAAAATCGGAGCTGCCCGACTGGGGAAGTAACTCCACCTTGCAGAATATCGTAGCCCAATAACACTGCTCTTTTGTTGTAAACAAGGTCGCACGTGCTCCTTGAGGAATACTGCCAATACTAGACCAGTAGTAGGGTCGGCAACGCGCGAGTGATGCCCCTGGTGCTGCAAGCGTCCATAGGTTACCGCTTACCATCCGACTTATGCTTGTATGCCACCTAAGGGTTATAAACAAAAACTGAGTAACCTAATTACAGTATTCCCAACCTGAGAATCAAACTCAGCACTTTACGTTCTGAAGATGCACTTGCGACCACTATAGTCGTGTTTTCTTTAGAACATGTTTTTATTGAATTAGCATCTCGAAGTTTGAACACACTAAATTCTCAAACAAATCGGGTGAAAAAATATCTTGCCACTCGTTTAACTTTTCCCTGATACAACAATACAAAAATAAAAACAGAACAAAACAGCGTTACACGCGCAACCACACAACAATGATATATAAATAACCAGCTAGTGCGTCATGCAGAATGAACTTATAAATTATTTTGTATTTACCGTTCAGGGAATGTTCTGGGAGTGGTAAGCTCCCCAGGCTAAACGAGGCTTCTTTTAGAACTGGCCGTATGACGCATAGAGGGTTATTAGGAATAATACTAGGTATGTGTGGTTTTCGGGTAGGGGTAATTACTATTTGCCTCGAAGTTGTTATCAGAACAAACTAGAGAGGTAAAGCTTAACGGGGCTTTCCACTCTAAATTGGAGCTACCAAGCTACCCGGGGAAGTACCTACCTCCACCTTGCAGAATATCGTAGCTAAATAACACTGCTCTTTTGCAGTGTTGTGTTCCTAACGGTGAACAAGGCTGCTAGTGCTCCTTGGGGAAGCGTTGTGTTGGTAGTAGGGGTCTCAAATGCCAACATGACGTTAGTAGTAGGGTCGGCAACGCGCGAGTGACGCCCTTGTTGCAAGCGCATAGGTTACGGTAACCGCTTACCATCAGGCGGGCCGTAAGCATGTTTGCATCATGGGGAAAATAAAACGTATGTAAATTATAATGTAGAATGGTAGTAGGTGGACTTAATGCCATGAGACATTCTCGGCCATTCAACCTTTGGGTAAAATATGAAAATCTTCCAACCAATTTACCCTCAAATACTCAAAGGACATTTAAACATAAGACGCTCTTAATCATTCAGTCGCTGCAGACCATCTTAGGGTCAGCACACTCGATACATTTAGCATTGGAGACTAGCGATTTTGCGATAGCATCGATGCTGCATCACGTTTTGCGGACTCGCCGCCTCTGGCGGAGAGGTGAACCGAGGGGGAGAGTGGGCAGGGAGGTAGCATGCCAAAGCCTCAATAAATCACTGCGACTGGCATCTGAATGTGTGCGGAGTGTAGCGTTCAGTCGCTGTATCGAGCTTCCGAAAAGCGACTAATCGCTAGTCGCCGATGCTAAAAGTATCGAGTGTGTATTGATCCTTAGAGGACGTTCGGAAACATTAAATATCTACTGTGGAAAAGGTTTGATAATACAGACTTTGTCTGGGCTGGTATTGAGAATGTAGCATACATATTCATACCACATTTAACCTACAGCTTTCATTAATACAAGCAATGTTAATTTGCCAGCCCACGCGATTGAAAACCGCTGAACTTAAAATTGTAGTTCAAAATGCTTGAAATTTTCCATCCGTGAATTTATGCGCACAATTTATGTTGATTTCTAAGATTTGAATAATATTGGTTGAAGATATTTTTGTGTTCGTCTATTATTTTACTAAGAAAATACTTAGATATCTTGTGAACACTATCTTCGAAATTAAATAACTAAACGACAGTGAGAGTAATAAAATAATAGATAAGATAGATCTTTATTTCATGTAAATACAGGCACATAAGAAATATCGAGACTCTAGGTGCGCGATTCCAAATAGTAGGTCCTATGGAGAAGAACCTGCAAGAAACTCCTTAGTGAGTTTTCACTAATGTCGGATCCACACAAGGCCAGGGCAGCGAGGCATATTAGTAAACAGTGTACTGCTACTATTGAACGTGCGTGCCGCAACAGAACAGTACTTCTTCGTCAGGAGACAAGAAGAAGGAGAGAATCAGTCTAGCTCGGAAAGCCGTCATAAGTAAAGATTTAGGTTATTTTTTCTATTATTTCCAAAGTTTTTCGATCCCACTTACGTAGGTGTCCGGAAGAATTAAGTTTCAATGCAATAAGGAAAGAAAGTTATCCCAAGATCACATTAAGACGAAGAGCAAAGTGAACGGATCTATATTATAGTTATAATAGTTACTTTGTGTTTGATGTTTTCTTGTCGAGCTTTTAGCCCTTTTCCAAGTTGAGGGGATCGGCAACCCATCTTATTTTGATGTAAGGTATTTTACCAGCTTATTATTTTTATATAGCAAGCTCTTGACCGCGGTTCCACTTGCACCCTAGGGGAACTACTTCATATACCCGGATGAAAGTCTTTATTTTATTATAATTTAATGTAAAGTAAGTAATTAATATAATTTAAATTAAACCTCTGACACGTATTTATATTATTTTTATTTTTAGGATTCGAATAAACATTAATTCGATTTTATTATAATCGATTACCTTCATTATTTCTTATTTGAATGTTTTTTGAAATTCTATATTGTAAAATGAGCTAGCTTTTTTTGTATTTTACATTTGAAAAATATAGCCAATTTTTTAAAGTGTATTCCTCTGGCGCAAAAGTCCCATTCTCCTTTCATAACGTCCAAACATCTTCAAACTTTCATATTTATAATATTAGCAAGATTACCATGGATCATAATTATAAACTATGTCTCATCATTATACATCATAACATTGATGTATAATGAATATTTTGCAGATCACTGGTATACAGTGAAAATCTACTTAAACACTGTATACCAGTGACCTGCAAAATTGAATACGAGAGCGAAACAGTATCCTTCAACATCATGCAGACTAATTAACAATGTCATTTAAACATGACCTGCAAACGTAATACCTATGTGCCTGAATTGACTTCAACAGACTGTATTACAAATTAATTACCATGCTAATTATTCCGGAATTAACGAATTGGATCAGCCTTGTATTTTCAATGAAAGTCTATCAGTAGCTTGTGATTTTTAAATACGTTGCCTCTCACAATGATTTCTCCTGTATCGAGGGTACAGTTTACAAACACACATTTCACATGCACACACACCCAGACCCGGAACAACTATCTGTAGATCATACACATATTTGTTCAGTTCGGGGATCGAACCCGCGGTACGTAGCGTATAAAGCTAATCGCTTTGCCACTGCGCAAACCGTGCCATTGAAGGGATACCTCGTTTTTTCCCGTAGATATTGACTGGGAATCTTCTTTGTCCCTGCAGCATCATATCATCGTCTCTACATAGTACTAAAAAAAGTCGCTTTCCGCGTCTATCGGTCTGTATATCCGCTATCTCCTCCTAAACCACGCAATGGATTTTGATCCGGTTTTCACTATCAGTTAGATATTTTTTTACGGAAGATTTATATGTATAATACTTTAATATTATGTAAGGATAGTAGAGAAATTGCACCCGTGCGAATCCGGGGGCGGCGCGCTAGATTTACTTATATAAAGCTCGATTACCACTGACTGACTGACTGACTGACTGATTGACACAATTGTTCTCCCAGAAGGAGCCGTGGGGGGTAAAAGTCATGTATGAGGGTCGTATAGAAGGGGGTCCAGTGAGTCCGGGAAAAATCCGAAATGACCTGAAAGTGGAACGCTGACCGGAACTGCCCTACGGATCTCGAAAATTACAAGTCGCACACCCATAGTGCTGGAACTAAAAATGTCAAGAACCCTGGGCCGTTTGACGAGCCGGTGAAAAAAAGATGGCGTCCATACAAAAAAAGATGGCGGCCATACAAAATGGAAACGCTCACCGTTCCGAAACCGTTGGAGATAGTGGGGGGGTGTGCGACCAAATGTCATAGAGGACGACGGGGGCTTTTCGGTGGGGGTCATAAAAATCCAAGATGGCGGATTCAAAATGGCGGCCAAAAAAAAAAATGGTCCGAGCCGGCTGAAAATTGGCATCCGGGGGTTTTCGGGGGCACCGATTCATAATCCGGGATCGATTTTTTTTTTCCGCCATTTTTCAATATGGCCGCCATACAAGTGTTCATTTCGGATTTTGACCCAATTGATCTCCCAGATGGAGCCGCCGGGGGTAAAAGTCATGTATGGGAGTCGTATAGAGGGGGCTCCTGTGAGTTTAGGAAAAGTCCGAAATGACCTGAAAGTGGAACGCTGACCGGAACTGCCCTATGGATCTCGAAAGTTACAAGTCGCAGACATACAGTGCTGGAACTAAAAATATCAAGGACCCTGGGCCATTTGACGAGCCGGTGAAAAAAAGATGGCTTCCATACAAAAAAAATGGCGGCCATACAAAATTGAAACGCTCACCGTTCCGAAACCGTTGGAGATAGCGGGGGGGTGTTCGACCAAATGTCATAGAGGACGATGGGGCTTTCCGGTGGGGGTCATTAAAATACAAGATGGCGGATTCAAAATGGCGGCCAAAAAAAAATATGATCCGAGCCGGCTGAAAATTGGCATCCGGGGGTTTTTGGGGGCACCGATTCATAATCCGGGACCGACTTTTTTTTTCCGCCATTTTTTAATATGGCCGCCATACAAACGCATCTTTTGGAGCAATTGTTCTCCCAGAAGGAGCCTTCGGGGGTAAAAGTGATGTATGGGAGTCATATAGAAGGGGGTCTTGTGAGTTTAGGAAAAGTCCGAAATGACCTGAAAGTGGAATGCTGACCGGAACTGCCCTACGGATCTCGAAAATGAAAAGTCGCAGACCTACAGTGCTGGAACTAAAAATGTCAAGGACCCTGGACCGTTTGACGAACCGGTGAAAAAAAGATGGCTTCCATACAAAAAAACATGGCCGCCATACAAACGCTTCTTTTGGAGCAAGTGTTCTCCCAAAGGAGCCGCGGGGGGTAATAGTAACGTATGGGAGTTGTATAGAAGGGGATCCATTGAGTTAAGAAAAATCCGAAATGACCTGAAAGTGGAACGCTGACCGGAACTGCCCTATGGATCTCGAAAATTACAAGTTGCAGACCTACAGTGCTGGAACTAAAAATGTTGAAGACCCTGGGCCGATGGACGAGCCGGTGAAAAAAATATGGTTTCCATACAAAAAAACATGGCTGCCATACAAAATCAAAAATCATATTTTTTTTAAGTTATGTTAAGATTAAGTTAAGATGGCGGCCATACAAAATTGAAACGCTCACCGTTCCGCAACCGTCAGAGATAGTGGGGGTTTGTTCGACCAAATGTCATAGAGGACGACGGGGGCTTTCCGGTGGGGGTCATAAAAATCCAAGATGGCGGATTCAAAATGGCGGCCAAAAAAAAAATGGTCCGAGCCGGCTGAAAATTGGCATCCAGGGGTTTTCGGGGGCACCGATTCATAATCCGGGATCAAATTTATTTTTCCGCCATTTTCCAATATGGCCGCCATACAAGTGTTCATTTTGGATTTTCACCCAATTGTTCTCCCAGAAGGAGTCGTCGGGGGTAAAAGCGATGTATGGGAGTCGTATAGAGGGGGGTCCTGTGAGCTTAAGAAAAGTCCGAAATGACCTAAAAGTGGAACACTGACCGGAACTGCCCTACGGATCTCGAAAATGAAAAGTCGAACACCCACACTGCCGGAACTAAAAATGTCGAGGACCCTGGGCCGTTTGACGAGCCGGTGAAAAAAAGATGGCGTCCATACAAAAAAAGATGGCGGCCATACAAAATTGAAACGCTCACCGTTCCGAAACCGTTGGAGATAGCGGGGGGGTGTTCGACCAAATGTCATAGAGGACGAGGGGGGCTTTCCGGTGGGGGTCATAAAAATCCAAGATGGCGGATTCAAAATGGCGGCCAAAAAATAAAATGGTCCGAGCCGGCTGAAAATGGGCATCCGGGGGTTTTCGGGGGCACCGATTCATAATCCGGGATCAAAAATTTTTTTCCGCCTTTTTTCAAGATGGCCGCCATACAAGTGTTCATTTTGGATTTTCACCCAATTGTTCTCCCAGAAGGAGCCATGGGGGGTAAAAGTGAAGTATTGGAGTCGTATAGAAGGGGATCCTGTGAGTTTAGTAAAAGTCCGAAATGACCTGAAAGTGGAACACTGACCGGAACTGCCCTACGGATCTCAAAAATGAAAAGTCGAACACCCACACTGCCGAAACTAAAAATGTCGAGGACCCTGGGCCGTTTGACGAGCCGGTGAAAAAAAGATGGTTTCCATACAAAAAAACATGGCTGCCATACAAAATTAAATATCATATTTATTTTGAGTGATGTTACAAGCTCCACCTAAAAAGCCCTCGCGGGCCGCATGCGGCCCGCGAGGGCTTTTTAGGTGCACCCGCGCGACCTCTAGTCACTAATATATAAAGCTCGATTACCACTGACTGACTCACTGACTCACTGACTGACTCATTGACACAATTGTTCTCCCAGAAGGAGCCGTGGGGGGTAAAAGTCATGTATGAGGGTCGTATAGAAGGGGGTCCAGTGAGTCCGGGAAAAATCCGAAATGACCTGAAAGTGGAACGCTGCTCGGAACTGCCCTACGGATCTCGAAAATTACAAGTCGCACACCCATAGTGCTGGAACTAAAAATGTCGAGGACCCTGGGCCGTTTGACGAGCCGGTGAAAAAAAGATGGCGTCCATACAAAAAAAGATGGCGGCCATACAAAATGGAAACGCTCACCGTTCCGAAACCGTTGGAGATAGTGGGGGGGTGTTTGACCAAATGTCATAGAGGACGACGGGGGCTTTTCGGTGGGGGTCATAAAAATCCAAGATGGCGGATTCAAAATGGCGGCCAAAAAAAAAATTGTCCGAGCCGGCTGAAAATTGGCGTCCGGGGGTTTTCGGGGGCACCGATTCATAATCCGGGATCAAATTTTTCTTTCCGCCATTTTTCAAGATGGCCGCCATACAAGTGTTCATTTCGGATTTCGACCCAATTGATCTCCCAGAAGGAGCCGTGGGAGGTAAAAGTGATGTATGGGAGTCGTATAGAGGGGGGTCCTGTGAGTTTAGGAAAAGTCCGAAATGACCTGAAAGTGGAACGCTGACCAGAACTGCCCTACGGATCTCGAAAACGGCAAGTCGCAAACCTATACCGCCTGAACTAAAAATGTCGAGGACCTTGGGCCGTTTGACGAGCCGGTGAAAAAAAGATGGCTTCCATACAAAAAAAATGGCGGCCATACAAAATTGAAACGGTCACCGTTCCAAAACCATTGGAGATAGCGGGGGGGTGCTCGAACCATTTTCATAGAGGATGGAGGGGGCTTTCCGGTGGTGGTCATAAAAATCCAAGATGGCGGATCCAAAATGGCGGCCCAAAAATAAGTTGCTCCGAGCTGGCCGAAAATTGGCGTCCGGGGGTTTTCGGGGACACCGATTCATAATCCGTGGTCGACTTTTATTTTCCGCCATTTTTCAATATGGCCGCCATACAAACGCATCTTTTGGAGCAATTGGTCTCCCAGAAGGAGCCGTGGGGGGTAAAAGTATTGTATGGGAGTCGTATAGAGGGGGGTCCTGTGAGTTTAGGAAAAGTCCGAAATGACCTGAAAGTGGAACGCTGACCGGAACTGCCCTACGGAACTCGAAAGTTACAAGTCGCAATGCTATACCGCCCCAACTAAAAATGTTAAGGACCCTGGGCCGTTTGACGAACCGGTGAAAAAAAGATGGCTTCCATACAAAAAAAGATGGCGGCCATACAAGTGTTCATATTGGATGTTCACACAATTGCTCTCCCAGAAGGAGCCGTGGGAGGTAAAAGTCATGTATCGGAGTCATATAGAAGGGGGTCCTATGAGTTTATGAAAAGACCTGAAAGTGGAACGCTGACCGGAACTGCCCCACGGATCTCGAAAATGAGAAGTCGCACACCCATACTGCTCGAATTAAAAATGTGTATGATCTTGGGTAAATTGACGAGTTGGTAAAAAAAAATGGCTTTCATACAAAAAAACATGGCCGCCATATAAACGCTTCTTTTGGAGCAATTGTTCTTAAAGGAGTCGTGCGGGGTAAAAGTCATGTATGGAAGTTGTATAGTGGAAATTCCAGTGAGTTTAAGAAAAATCCGAGATTACCTGAAAGTAGAACCCTGACCGGAACTGCCCTACGGATCTCGAAAACGGCAAAACGCAGACCCATATTGCCCGAACTAAAAATGTCGAGGACCCTGGGTCGATTGATGAGCTGGTAAAAAAAAGATGGCTTCCAAAAAAAATACATGGCCGCCATACAAGTGTTCATTTTGGATTTTCGCACAATTATTCTCACAGAAGGAGCCGTGGGAGGTTAAAGTTATGTATGGGCGTCATATAGAGAGGGGTCTTTTGAGTTTAAGGAACTACCCTACGGATCTCAAAAACTATAAGTCGCACACCCACTAAACCGGAACTAAAAATGTCAAAGACCCTGGGCCGATCGACGAGCCGGTGAAAAAAAGATGGCTTCCATACAAAAAAACATGGCTGCCATACAGGTGTTCATTTTGGATTTTCACACAATTGTTCTCCCAGAAGGAGCCGTCGGGGGTAAAAGTCATGTTTAGGAGTCATATAGAGGGGTGACCATTGAGTTTAGGAAAAGTCCGAAAAGACCTCAAAGTGGAACGCTAACCAGAACTACCCCACGGATCTCGAAAATGGGAAGTCGCATACCCATACTGCCCGAACTAAAAATGTGTAGGACCTTGGGTCGATTGACGAGCTGGTAAAAAAAAGATGTGTCTCATACAAAAAAACATGGCTGCCATACAAGTGATCATTTTGAATTTTTCACACAATTGTTCTCCCATAAGCAGCCGCCGGGGGTAAAAGTGATGTATGGGCGTCATATAGAGAGGGGTCTTTTGAGTTTAATAAAAGTCCGAAACGACCTGAAAGTGGAACGCTGATCGGAACTGTCCTACGGATCTCGAAAACTACAAGTCGCAGATGCACGTTGCGGGAACTAAAAATGTCGAGGACCCTAGGTCCATTGACGTGCCGGTGAAAAAAAGGTGGCTTCCATACAAAAAAACATGGCTGCCATACAGGTGTTCATTTTGGATTTTCACACAATTGTTCTCCCAGAAGGAGCCGTCGAGGGTAAAAGTCATGTATGGGAGTCGTATAGAGGGGTGCCCATTGAGTTTAGGAAAAGTCCGAAAAGACCTGAAAGTGGAACGCTGACTGGAACTGCCCCACGGATCTCGAAAATGAGAGGTCGCACACCCATACTGCCCAAACTAAAACTGTGTAGAATCTTGAGTCGATTGACGAGCTGGTAAATAAAATGGCTTTCATACAAAAAAACATGGCCGCCATACAAACGCATCTTTTGGAGCAATTGTTCTGGAAGGAAGGAGCCTTGGGGGGTAAAAGTCATGTATGGGAGTCGTATAGAGGGGAGTTCTGTGAGTTTAGAAAAAGTCCAGAATGACCTGAAAGTGGAACGCTTACTGGAACTGCCCTACGGATCTCAAAAACTATAAGTCGCACACCCATACTGCCGGATCTAAAAATGTCAAGGACCCTGGGTCGATTGACGAGCCGGTGAAGAAAAGATGACTTCCATACAAAAAAACATGGCTGCCATACAAACGCTTCTTTTGGAGCAAGTGTTCTCCCAAAGGAGCCGCGGGGGGTAAAAGTCACGTATGGGAGTTGTATAGAAGGGGATCCAGTGAGTTCAGAAAAATCCGAAATGACCTGAAAGTGGAACCCTGACTGGAACAGCCCTACGGAGCTCGAAAACTACAAGTCGCAGACCGTGGTTGCCGGAACTAAAAATGTCGAGGAGCCTGGTCAGATCGTCGCGCCGGTGAAAAAAAGATGGCTTCCATACAAAAAACCATGGCCGCCATACAAGTGTTCATTTTGGATTTTTGCACAATTGCTCTCCGAGAAGGAGCCGTGGGAGGTAAAAGTCATGTATGGGAGTCATATAGAATCGAGGACCATGGGTCGATTGACGAACCGGTGAAAAAAATATGGCTTCCATACAAAAAACATGGCTGCCATACACGTGTTCATTTTGAACTTTACACGCAATTGCTCACCGAGAAGGAGCCGTGGGAGGTAAAAGTCATGTATGAAAGTCATATAGAAAGGGGTCCTAAGAGTTTAGAAAAAGTCCAGAATGACCTGAAAGTGGAACGCTAACTGGAACTGCCCTACGAATCTCAAAAACTATAAGTCGCACACCCACTGTGCCGGAACTAAAAATGTCAAAGACCCTGGGCCGATCGACGATCTGGTGAAAAAAATATGGCTTCCATACAAAAAAACATGGCCGCCATACAAGTGTTCATTTTGGATTTTCACACAATTGTTCTCCCAGTAGGAGCCATGGGAGGTAAAAGTTATGTATGGGAGTCGTATAGAAGGGGGTCCTATGAGTTCAGGAAAAGTCCAGGATGACCTGAAAGTGGAACGCTTACCGGAACTGCCATAGGGATTTCGAAAACGGCAAGTCGCACACCCATACTGCCGGAACTAAAAATGTCAAGGACCCTGGGCCGTTTGACGAGCAGGTGAAAAAAACATTGCCACAATGCAAAAAAAAAAAATACCATACAATATTGAAACGCTCACCGTTCCGAAACCGTTAGAGATAGAGGGGGTTTACAAGTCCATAAGTTCAGAAAAAGTCCGAAATGACCTGAAAGTGGAACGCTGTTCGGAACTGCCCTACGGATCTCGAAAACGACAAGTCGCAGACCTGTAGTGCCCGAACCAGAAATGTCGAGGACCCTGAGCCAATTGACGAGCTGGTGAAAAAAAGATGGTTTCCATACAAAGGGGTCCACTGAGTTCAGGAAAAGTATGAAATGACCTGAAAGTGGTCTTCTGACCGGAACTGCCCTACGGATCTCAAAAACTATGAGTCGCAGACCCACGGTGCTGGAACTAAAAATGTCGAGGAACCTGGGACGATTGATGAGTTGATGAAAAAGTGGAACCCTGACCAAAACAGCCATAGGGCTCTCGAAAATGAAAAGTCGCACACCCACACTGCCGGAACTAAAAATGTCAAGGACCCTGGGCCGTTTGACGAGCCGGTGAAAAAAAGATGGCTTCCATACAAAAAAACATGGCTGCCATACAAAATCAAATATCATATTTATTTTGAGTGATGTTACAAACATATGTTAAAGTACGTACATATGTTAAAGTTAAAGTTAGTTAAAGTCAAAGTCAAAGTCAAAGTATAAATAACCTAAAAGTGGAACGCTGACCGGAACTGCCCCACGGATCTCGAAAATGAGAAGTCGCACACCCATACTGCCCGAACTAAAAATGAGTAGGACCTTGGGTCGATTGACGAGCTGGTAAAAAAAAGATGGCTTTCATACAAAAAAACATGGCTGCCATACAAGTGTTCATTTTGAATTTTTCACACAATTGCTCTCCGAGAAGGAGCCGTGGGAGGTAAAAGTCATGTATGGGAGTCATATAGAAGGGTCCTAAGAGTTTAGAAAAAGTCCAGGATGACCTTAAAGTGGAACGCTTACCGAAACTGCCCTACGGATCTCAAAAACTATAAGTCGAACACCCACTGTGTCGCAACTAAAAATGTCACAGACCCTGGGCCGATCGACGATCTGGTGAAAAAAAGATGGCTTCCATACAGAAAAACATGACCGCCATACAAGTGTTCATTTTGGATTTTGACCCAATTGTTCTCACAGAAGGAGCCATGGGGGGTAAAAGTCATGTATGGGAGTCGTATAGAGGGGGGTCCTTTGAGTCTAGGAAAAGTGCGAAATGACCTGAAAGTGGAACGCTGCTGGAACTGCCCTACGGATCTCGAAAATTAAAAGTCGCAAACCTATACCGCCGGAACTAAAAATGTCAAGGACCCTGGGCCGTTTGACGAGCCGGTGAAAAAAAGATGGCTTCCATACAAAAAAACATGGCTGCCATACAAAATCAAATATCATATTTATTTTGAGTAATGTTACAAGCTCCACCCGAAAAGCCCTCGCGGGCCGCTCGCGGCCCGCGCACCGCGCGACCTCTAGTCACTAATATATAAAGCTCGATTACCACTGACTCACTCACTCATTGACTGACTGACTGATTGACATAATTGTTCTCCCAGATGGAGCCGTGGGGGGTACAAGTCATACATTAAGTCATAAACCTTGAGGTCCAGTGAGTCCGGGAAAAATCCGAAATGACCTGAAAGTGGAACCCTGACCGGAACTGCCCTACGGATCTCGAAAATTACAAGTCGCACACCCATAGTGCTGGAACTAAAAATGTCAAGAACCCTGGGCCGTTTGACGAGCCGGTGAAAAAAAGATGGCGTCCATACAAAAAAAGATGGCGGCCATACAAAATTGAAACGCTCACCGTTCCGAAACCGTTGGAGATAGCGGGGGGGTGCTCGACCAAATGTCATAGAGGACGACGGGGGCTTTTCGGTGGGGGTCATAAAAATCCAAGATGGCGGATTCAAAATGGCGGCCATAAAAAAATATGGTGCGAGCCGGCTGAAAATTGGCGTCGGGGGGTTTTCGGGGGCACCGATTCATAATCCGGGATCAATTTTTTTTTTCCGCCATTTTTCAATATGGCCGCCATACAAGTGTTCATTACGGATTTTTACCCAATTGATCTCCCAGAAGGAGCCGTGGGGGGTAAAAGTGATGTATGAGGGTCGTATAGACGGGGGTCCAGTGACTTCAGGAAAAGTCCGAAATGACCTGAAAGTGGAACGCTGACCGGAACTGCCCTACGGATCTCGAAAATGAGAAGTTGCACACCCATATGTCAAGGACCTTGGGACAATTGACGAGCCGGTGAAAAAAAGATGGCTTCCATACAAAAAAAATGGCGGCCATACAAAATTGAAACGCTCACCGTTCCGAAACCGTTGGAGATAGCGGGGGGGTGCTGGAACCATTTTCATAGAGGATGGAGGGGGCTTTCCGGTGGTGGTCATAAAAATCCAAGATGGCGGATCCAAAATGGCGGCCGAAAAAAAAGTTGCTCCGAGCCGGCTGAAAATTGGCGTCCGGGGGTTTTCGGGGGCACCGATTCATAATCCGGGACCGAATTTTTTTTTCCGCCATTTTTCAATATGGCCGCCATACAAGTATTTCTTTAGGAGCAATTGTTCTCCCAGAAGGAGTCGTGGGGGGTAAAAGTGATGTATGGAAGTTGTAGAGAGGGGTGCCCATTGAATTCAGAAAAAAATCGAAATGACCTGAAAGTGGAACGCTGACCGGAACTGCCCTAAGGATTTCGAAAATGAGAAGTCACACACCCATACTGCCTGAACTTAAAATGTGTAGGACCTTAGGTCGATTGACGAGCTGGTAAAAAAAAGATGGCTTTCATACAAAAAACATGGCCGCCATACAAGTGTTCATTTTGGATTTTCATACAATTGTTGTCCCAGAAGGAGCCGTCGGGGTTAAAAGTCATGTAGGAGGATCGTATAGAAGGGGGTCCAGTGAGTTCAGGAAAAGTCCGAAATGACTTGAAAGTGGAACGCTGACCGGAACTGCCCTACGGATGTCAAAAAGAACAAGTTGCAGACCTACAGTGCTGGAACCAAAAATGTCAAGGACCCTAGGCCGATCGAAGATCTGGTGAAAAAAATATGGCTTCCATACAAAAAAACATGGCCGCCATACAAACGCTTCTTTCGGAGCAAGTGTTCTCCCAAAGGAGCCGCGGGGGGTAAAAGTCACGTATGGGAGTTGTATAGAAGGGGATCCAGTGAGTTCAGAAAATTCCAAAATGACCTGAAAGTGGAACCCTGACTGGAACAGCCCTACGGATCTCGAAAACTACAAGTCGCAGACCGAGGTTGCCGGAACTAAAAATGTCGAGGAGCCTGGTCAGATCGTCGAGCCGGTGAAAAAAGATGGCTTCCATAAAAAAAAACATGGCTGCCATACAAGTGTTCATTTTGAACTTTACACGCAATTGCTCTCCGAGAAGGAACCGTGGGAGGTAAAAGTCATGTATAGGAGTCATATGGAAAGGGGTCCTAAGAGTTTAGAAAAAGTCCAGAATGACCTGAAAGTGGAACGCTTACTGGAACTGCCTTACAGATCTCAAAAACTATAAGTCGCACACCCACTGTGCCGGAACTAAAAATGTCAAAGACCCTGAGCCGATCGACGATCTGGTGAAAAAAATATGGCTTCCATACAAAAACACATGGCCGCCATACAAGTGTTCATTTTGGATTTTCACACAGTTGTTCTCCCAGTAGGAGCCATGGGAGGTAAAAGTTATGTATGGGAGTCGTGTCTTATGAGTTCAGGAAAAGTCCGAAACAACCTAAAAGTGGAACGCTGACCGGAACTGCCCCACGGATCTCGAAAATGAGAAGTTGCACACCCACTGTGCCGGAACCAAAAATGTCAAAGACCCTGGGCCGATCGACGAGCCGGTGAAAAAAGATGGCTTCCATACAAAAAAACATGGCCGCCATACAAGTGTTCATTTTGGATTTTCACTCAATTGTTCTCCCAGAAGGAGCCTTCGGGGGTAAAACTGATGTATAGGAGTCGTATAGAAGGGGGTCCTATGAGTTCAGAAAAAGTCCAAAATGACCTGAAAGTGGAACGCTGACCGGAACTGCCCCACGGATCTCCAAAATGAGAAGTCGCACACCCGTACTGGCCGAACTAAAAATGTGTAGGACCTTGGGTCGATTGACGAGCTGGTAAAAAAAAGATGGCTTTCATACAAAAAAACATGGCTGCCATACAAACGCCTCTTAACACGCTTTTATTAGCTTCACCTGTAACTATGTAAGAAAATCTTGGAAGTTAAATTTGACCCACTTCGCGGTTTCCGATTGAGGTGAGATTTTGCACACACGTTTAGTTAGGATGACAATGCATAGTTAGATAACTGACGTCATTCTAAATCCAATATGGCGGACTACTTATGTATTATG